>OX401973.1:0-1254642 GCA_947859335.1 Tortricodes alternella | reverse complement strand
AATATAGTCAGGTCTTTGTTATCGTTTTTATTATGTTAAGAAGCATTTCAATCTGACGCTTCGCCAGGCTGATCAAAATAATTAATGCCCTCATATACGGTTATTTATGTTACCTATTTTGTATACCTGTCATTTAAGTTTTTATCTACCTACTATCTTTACATAAATGCCAAAGTGTATTTTTTGGTTTTCCTTCTTTTACACAACAATGGAGCAATAGATCTCTTGATTATTTGTCTATACTTTTATCATAATAAATGTTTTTTTTTTTCAAAACTTATAAAAATTAATTAAGCTTTAGCCTGTGTTTTATCACATGCAGCATTATAGCTAGGGGCTGGCCTGGTGGGTGGCTGCCAGGGGCTCAACTTCACCTTAGCGGGGTGTCCCACAGTATTGTTTCTCTTCCTAGAAAATAAGTAACGGGGGCGCAAAATTCAAACCTTACCAGGGGCATTCATAACCCTGATCACATTACAGTATATGTTCTTACTTGTTAGGGTTCCGTACCCAAAGGGTTAAACGGGACTCTATTACTAAGACTCCACTGTCTGTCTGTCTGTCCGTTTGTCACTGGGCTTTATCACATGAACCGTGATAGTTAGACAGTTCAAATTTTCACAGATGATGTATTTCGCTATAACAACAAATACAAGAAAACAGAATAAAATAAATATTTAAGGGGGCACCCATACAACAAACGTATTTTTTTTCCTGCTTTTATAGATAATGGTACGGAACCCTATGTGCGCGAGTCCGATTCGCACTTGGCCGTCTATTTTATATTATTTTTATTATTTGTTTATGTAGTTGGGATATAGTCCCTAACCCAACTACATAAAGAAGGGTATCTAGACCCGTTCAGTCTGTTTTTCCATATACCTCCATCTTTGGTATGCTTGATCAAGTAATTTCCCACTGATAGAAGGATGTCTTGATGATTACTCTGACTTGTTTTTTGTTGGGTTTTTCCACTTTCCTCTTTCTGTATAGGGGCCGTTCAAGTATTACGTAAGCAGATTTCTTACAATTATTTACCCCCCCCCCCCCCTCCCCCAGCAAAAGTAAGCAAAGCTCTTACCCCCCCTCCCATGCTTACGTAAACATTGGTACCTATATGCATTTTTCTTTTAATGTAGGTATTCTGTTTTTTTACACAGTATTCAACATAGTGTAAGGTACAAATATCATAATCTTATGAACAAAACAAACTTCTTTTGAATTTTTGGTATACATATTAATTCCAATTAACAGTCTTCAGTCTTCAGCTTGTGTTTTGTTTTCAAGCATAGACAATGTGTGGGTTGCCATATGTATAAAAAAGTAAATAACTACTGCTGACGTAATCACCATCTCTAAGACCCCCCCCCCCCCCCCCCCGCCCCCCTATAGTGCTTATATTATATTATATTATATTAGTGCTTATATTATGTAATACTTGAACGGCCCCATACTGATTTCCATGTTGTGGTAAATTTTGTCCATCTGTTAATTCTTCCAATATGTCCAGCCCAATTGTATTTCAGTTGCAACAGGTGCTTGGTTGCGTCCAGGATTGGGTTTGATTTGACGTAGTTTTGGCATATCTTAATTTTGTTTTTTCGCTCCTTCATGATTGACGCTTTTTTCTCATAACTGAATCATATTTTAAAATTAAACTCAATCAAGGAAATAATATCGATAACAATAATAGTAAGAAGTAGAAGAATAAATATATAATAAATAATAAAGGTTACATGGACAAAGTCGCGAGCAAAAGCTAGTTTTCTATAAATTAACCTTGTTCAACCAGGTAAAATACTTATTCTAATTCCTGATAGCACTCATCCATCATAGATTGCTTTATCTTACTTTTTTTTTGTGATTTGTAGCAAATATTATCATATACCTAATCGTAATTAAGTAAGATCGTAATAATGTCTCACGAAAGTTTTAATTTCACTAATCTTAATCTCTTTATTTGTTAGGTTTCAAAATGTTGCCTTTTTGGTTTCACAATCCTAGTCCTAGTATATCCTTAGGGGAGAAGTGGGATGAAAGAGCCAGTTTACTAAACGGAGCAAAAAAGTATACTTCTAATGAAAAAAGTGATGCTTTTTTTTTCTTCGAATATACTTTATTTATTAAAGTAGGTAATTTTATAGGAAAAAACCTTGAACACTAGAAAAAAATCAATGAAACATTCATTTCAAAAAAATGTGTCTTTTGGCTCTTTCATAACATTTCGGTATTGAAAGAGCTACTTAAAGTTATGAAAGAGCCAGTGTGTATTAAAAAGTGTTATTGTGAAAATTATGCAAAATAATAATTATATGCATAATTTTCACAATAATTAGAATTATTGCACTATTAAAAAAATAACAAAAAGACAAGACAATTAAGAAATTTTAATTCCATCAGTCATTTTAAGTAATTCTTACAACTGCTTCAATTATTCAGTCAAATCTATTATAAATATAATCTTAACATATCGGAGGCGGATTACTTTATACTACCTTATAAAAATTCGAAAAATAAACAAAATAACAAAAAGTATCTTCTATATCAAAAACAACATCTTTAAATCTTTAAAGCTTGAAGAAAAAATGCTCACTTTGAACTTCTAAGTCTTAACTAACTATTTGCTTAAGATTCAGACTTTTCAAGAACTTTGGAATATACAAGGTAATTTTCTTAAAATTAGAAACATGTCTTGCAAAAGAAACTAAATTTCGCCTTAATGCCACAGGATTCATGCCCAACCAGCACAAATTTTGCACTGTAACGTATTTTCAACCACTGTTTTCATATGATTTGCTGTAAACTACGCAATTATCACTATTTTCGTTATTTTGGACCAAGCTTTTCTATTATACAATATCTGAAGCAAATAATTTAATAATATATGAAAAAAATGCATATTTATTATTATTTTATTTTATTTACATAAACCAAATGCAGGGTTATGACAGAGCCGGTTATGGAAGAGCCAGCTCTTTCAAGGCCCGTTCACCCGGCTCTTTCATAACTTATTCTTAAAAAAAATATAACCTTTAAAATAACTACAATATGAAAACTTTGGCGGATCAGTTTTTACTCAGCTGTAAGGCCAAATATATGCACAAACTCAATCTGCAAGCCATTTACCTATATTTGTTCACAATAAAATACCAAAAAACAAATTAAATGAAGCAACATACTTACTTTTGAGTGCTAAAAACTTTGACTTGATGTGCCGGCGTCCGTTGGTTTTGGCAAGCTATCAAATGTTTGTGGGTGACGGGAAATCAGTATTGCCTCTTAAAAATCAAGTTACCAACCAAATCCGTTCCTAAACTACCAAAATAATGTAAGTGGCTCTTTCAAGACCTGGCTCCTTCATGCCACTTCTCCCTACTAATATTATAAATGTGAATGTTAGTTTGTTTGTTTGTTACGCTTTCACGTAAAAACTACTTAACCGATCATCATGAAACTTTGTACTCATATTCTCTAAGGTATTGGGAAAGATATAGGATACTTTTTATCGCGAAAATTTTTAAAGTTTTCGAGGGAATTACTAAATGAATTCCACGCGGACGAAGTCACGAGTAGAAGCTAGTAATATTATAAATGCAAAAGTTTGGATGGATGTATGTTTGTAACTCAATCAAGCCAGAACGGCTGAACGGATCTGGATGAAATTTGGCACAGAGATAGATTATAGTCAGATATATAGCACATAGGCTACTTTTAATCTCGGCTGGCTTAAACTGAGTTCCACGCAAACGAAGTCGCTGGCAGAAACTCGTGTAAAGATATGTAACAAAATACAATACCAGTTATACATATGAAGATAAACTTACTTATACTTGTACTTATTTTTGATTATAACTTTACTCTCTTATCCCTTTAATTACTTAACTAAATGTAAACAAACAAACCCACGGGACTCAGCTAATCAGCCAATCCCGTCAATCCTTTCTATCTATGGTATTTCTTGATTGGCTCTTTTTTATCCATGGTATGTCTCGATTGGCTAGTTAGCTGAACACGTGGGCTAGTTTAATTACATTTACTTAAACAAGTAGAGTATTATAACTTTACTGTCATGTTTTTGAAACTCCTGTATTAAAAAAAAAAGAATAGATCCTAGAGGGGCCTTCCTTAAATTTATGTGAACCCACTTTTTAAAATCCTATCAAAATCATTTCAGTAGTTTTCTTGCGATACCTGTTTAAACAAACAGACAAACATACGAAAAAAAAAAAAGCGGACAAGTGCGAGTTAAACTCGCGTGGAGAGGGTTCCGTACATGATTATCAGAAATTTCCAATGTTACTTTAAATACTAAAGACTTGTATAGGTTTTCCTGTAATCGTTAGGTAAAGAACTATGTTATGTATTTTTTTTTTCAAAATTTTAAGACCAGTAGTTTCGGAGATAAGGGCGGGGATGGTAAATTTTCGCCTATTTTCCTAAATAAATTCCAATCATTCATCTTAAAATTATAAAAAATATATCTATTTAAGATTCTCACAACGAGCCCTTTCATTTTATATGTCACACGATATAATTTGCAAAAGTTTTCTTTTTAATTTTCTAATTATCCCCCCAAAAGTGGGCCTCATGTTTTAAATTTATTCACGTTACACATGTTGCGGTCACCGACTTACATATGTATATCAAATTTCAACTCAATCGGTCCAGTAGTTTCGGAGCAAATTGGCTATGACAGACAGACAGACAGACGGACAGACAGACACACGTGTTTTCTTTTTTGAGGTACGGAATCCTAAAAACTACATTTTTGGTTTATATCACGTTTATTCAATCTCTCCTGTATTTCCCTAGGAGTAGGTAGAGTATCAGATATTACAATAGGGTTAGTATCAGATGGTCGTAAACGCAACTGGTCTACGGCATAAACTCGTCCTAAAATCATCTCGACGAAATTGCAACTAGCCTATGAAGCAGCTATATAATTGCTATATGGTGCTTGTTTTTAGTTTTCCACATATAAACTTAGGTCACACACTTAGGTATATGCACACAATCTATTACTCTACATATATTATGACAACAAAAGAACAAAAAATTTAATCCCTCTATTGCAGCTAGGGGCTTCGTGCTGGTCACGTTTCCCGCTGCACCGCTAGGCTAATTGAACGAGATTGAACCTAAAATCAAAGATCATAAAACACAAAATTAGGTTATTATTAGTGTAATGACTATGGAACTGACATTGAAGGCTTAACTGTTCCTCAGAACTAAGACCATAAGAATTTAAGACGGCATAAAAGTTGTTTTAAAGCTTAGGTATCTAGAAATACGGTATAATTTCGAATGTACACTTGAACAAAGACCAATATCTCTTTGTGAGTATTACTCAGTGCACAAAGTTTGATAAACCATATGCTCATTGAGTTATTTTAACCAGCGGGTGTCAATTGAATGTTTGTCTGTTTTTGCATTGTGTGATGGATGCGGTTTCCTTTTTCATGACATTAACAAATTGCGAAGGATTGTTGCGAGTAATGAATCGTGTCGTGCGTTGAACATAACATATTTAAGTACCGCTCCCAGCCAGGAGCGGAGCCTGGCCCGGACAAGCCGGGTAAACCGGGGGGCACAGATTTTTGAGAGTGACACGCTCTAGGATGATGGAGGATGGCCGACTAGCCGCAACCGGTCGACCGCAATCACCCGGCTATGCAGCCTTAGGCAATATAGGAAATTAGGTTAAGACGGGTTTATATCGTAGAAGGATGAGCGTTGATGTGTGTCCGCTTCGTAGTTGTTCGTCTGTTCGATATAAGTCGGAGGAGTTTGTTTTGCCCTCTTCTTTAGTTTCACTATCCGTGTCTTCGTAGTTTTTTACGAATATGCACAAGCGTAGCGAGGCACGAGCAGGTTGGGGCAGCTGCCACCGTCCCCTAGAAGAGACAGTTGGTCACTGATGTATATTTGTTTTTCATTTTTAACGTAACCTGTCCCATTGCTCGTGCAGCATGTAGGTACCTTAGCTATATTCTCGGTTTATTTCCCCCCCCCCAACAGAATCCTGACTACGCCCTTGAATATGCACATTCCGTTTGATAACATGTTAAAACGTACTCAAAATCAGTTTAAATTAAAAAAAAATAACTATTTTTGTATGTAAAGTATGTATGTGTCCAAAACGCATTTTGTGAAAACTATCAGAACCCTTAGTGTAAGTTTGAGTCATAGCAAACGTCTTGAATGCGTTTCTATTTCTTTCTCTATTTCCTTATGGACGAAACGATTAACGCATTCGAGAATTATTTTATGATTAAAACTTACACTTACTTAGGGCATAGCTTTTGAAGGAAACCATTAGTGTTTGAACGAATTGCCGCAGCCGCAATAAAAAAAATCGATAGGTGGCGTTACTCGTTACTGTTTGCTTGATTGTTGTCTAGTTTCACTCGTCTGCCATTAAGGGACTCGTAAACGGTCTAGTTTTTCGGAAATTTATTGCTGCAATTCGGGCTATCCCCAAAAAGATTACATAATTATTACGTCACTAATAAATACGTTTGAATGTAAACTTTTGGGGATAGCCCGAATTGCAGCAATAAATTACCGAAAAACTAGCCCGTTTACAAGCCCCTTAAGGATGTATATAACGTTTTGTATATTTTTCGCTGAAATTGAATAGTATGGTCACAGAATAGATAATAGTACTAACGTACAGAAGAATCACTCTCTAACAAAAACGGCGTTTAGGTGCAAAAATATGCCTAATCATGCCTTCTCTCTCCGTCGCATAAAACGTGCTCTTTCGTGTACGCTAGGGTTGTCAGTTTTTATCCGCGTCATTCAACGACAATAACGGGCGAATCGCCCAGCGAGTGAGCGAGCGGCAACCTGCTGCGATTTACACCTCCGAGCAACGCGATGGCCGAGCGTGCCTAAAGTGCGGAGTGAAACCCGCCTGGTATGGTAATATTAGTCGTTTCGCATAAGTGTAATAAAAAATAAAACCACTTTACCGTTCTTTTAAAGGAGATAAATGACATTTAAGATTGCATGTGTTATGTGCTGTGCCTGTGTTATTTGTACCGGAAGTTGATTAAATAACACTAAATTGTTTTCTGTCCCATAGTACTTTTATAATCAGAAAATGTATTTTCTATAACTTTGTATTCTCCTCGATTTTTTGATGTAAAAAAAATGTCGTTACCGTTGTTCCCACGGAAATATTCTTGATTGAATTTCCATGTGTCCGGACCGTAATGTCAAACGGTAGGGAAAGGCCGCTAGCGCTGTTGTCATTTGAGTAATCAAATCAGGTTCTAATTTTATTTCACATACTAAATAATTATTAATAATCACACAGTTTGTATATTTTAAATCATTATTCGTACAAAATTAATCATTGCCGTTATTTGGTGCAAATGAAATAAAACTTGAAAAATCAAATAGATGTACTGCGGATTTGACGTGGTACACATTCTTAAAGGTAGGTTTAGACGGAGACTATTTTGAGACGCTTAAATTACGGCGCCTAAAAAAGGCACCGTATAAACACTTTCCGCGCCATATTTTCGCAGCATGCCAGCGCTGGCACGGAATTAGAACCCGCGCCTATTTTTTGGCGCCGTAATTTAGGCGTCTCAAAATAGTCTGCGTCTAAACCTACCTTTTATCTTTAAAAAATCCTGACTTATAGTCACTTTTTAACATAGTTCTAGTTGTACTATTTAATTTAGCTAGGTAATTAATTTTGCAATCGTTATGTAGCTAGTGATGGCGGTTAATTAGGTTCCTTTGTGTACCATATCATTATTGTGTTCTATTTCCACGGTTCCTTGGTTTTCCGACAGATTGCGCTGTTAATAGCGGATGTACGTGATTGCCGCTTTTCTTACAGTTGTAACAGCTGCGGCCCTAACATGCCAGATATGGGGATAAGTTAAACACGTTTATCTCTAAGTGCGTCTCCCTCACAATAGTGCCGACGAAAGAGATAGAGAGATAAGCGGGTTTACTTATCCCCGTGTCTGGGGCCACTGATGGTATTTTAGTAGGATCAAATCTTTTTAAAATATAAAAGACTAGCTTTTACCCGCAACTTCAACTGTGTAGAAATGTATCTTTAGAATATGACGAATTTTCATGCTACTTTTTTTATTAATATCTTTTGCCTCAAATTACAGGCTCTCATCGGGCACGCACAGACTTGGCGTTAATTAATTTTCGAGCCTCTATTAAAATAAGTAGCCAATTTCCTTCCCGAGAGCTCAAACTATCTCCATACCACATTTCTTCAATATCGGTTCAGCGCTTTAGCCTTGAAAATGTAACAGACAGATAGACAAAGCTACTTTCGCAATTGTAATATTAGTATAAATAAACTCAAATTATCACTTACTGCCTATCCTTTTTTAAGCGCTCTCTTTAATCGTTCTGACGGAATTAGGTTATTCGTCGTCCGATGATATGTTAGGATATATACAGGCTATTCGATAATAATATTCTATGCAAAAAAATATAGTTTTCCCCTTTATTTTTTTATTATCATCGGTAAAAATAATTAGCGGGCCGCTGTGCAATGAGTTCAGAAGCCCAGCTTTTTTTACTTGTTTTATCAACGCTCGGCGAACAGACCTTAGAAATCCAGGATTTGGCCCGAAATTAGGAAGCCATGAATTGGCAAGTAAAAATACCAATTTTATTTACAAGCTGTGAGCAAGGTAACACCAACCGGCACAAGTTATTATCACCTGAACAATTATCATGAGTTGCAGAAACCGCTCTCGCTAGCGTAAACTATCGCTCGGTCCCTTTTACTTGTATCGGCCACAAGCAGTATTTCCGATAGATTTCGATAGCGAGAACGGTTTGCGCAAACTCATGGTAAGGGCTCTGGTTTTCTATTCGGTACCGCTAACTGATTCACTAGAACTCACTAAAATGCCAAAACGGCTTATGATAACGTCGAACACGTAAACAATATTCGCGGTACCGAATATAGGCCAAGGATATAAAATAGAAAAGTGGTACATGTCCCGATAGCAAAATTTAGGACAGCTCTAACAATCCTTATCTGAAAAAGGATAACAAATGTTTGTATCGAAAGGACTGTGTGGAAAACTAGTAACTAAGAGAAAGTCTCAACAGGTTAAGTGAAAAGGTGGTTACGTCACCATCCCGGTGGGATCAATAGCCGGTCGCTACGCATAACAAATTAAAATGGCGGACGCATAAAAAAACAGCCTTACATTATGATAAATCTGAGTAAGGACGTGCGTGTGTGTGTACATTAAAGATATTTATAATTATATAAGTAGGTTAACTATGTTTTAAAATGTTACCATTTGTTAAAAAACTGTGTTGCATTGTAACCATGTTTTTGTACGTCAAACTTGCAAAACATATGGTTCTATAATGTCACCACTGTATACAGTCTTACGTTTAAGAGCCCGTTGATGTCGTTTTATGTATCTACTGCTGAACCGAATTCGATGAAATTTGGTATGGAGATATGTAGTTTGAGTCCTGAGGAAAGACATAGGCTAATAGGCTTTTTCCTTAAATGATTTCCCTTAGAAGATTGAAATAGGGACTGGAAAGTTAATTAACGGCAAGCACGTGAAACTCGCGTGGAGAGGGTTCCGTGATTATATGAAATTTCCTATGTTACTTAAACTACCATAGACTTCTTGTAGGTTTTCCTGTAATCTATTGGTAAAGAACTATATACTGTATTTTTTTCGAATTCTTAGGCCCAGTACTTTCGGAGATAAAGAGGGGGGATGGTAAATTTTCGCCTATTTTCCTAAATAACTTTTTTAATTTAAAATTATAAGAAATATATATTCAAGATCCTCACAAGCGCACCGAGCCATTTTATTTGATACGTCAAATGCCATGGTATGACAAACTTTTTTTCTTTTAATTTTCTAATTTACCCACCAAAAGTGGCCCCCGTGTTTAAAATTCATTTATTTACGCTACACGTCCGTTTATCGGTCACCAAATTACATATGTGTACCAAATTACAACTCAATCAGTCCAGAAGTTTCGGAAAAATTGGCTGCGACAGATGGACATACAGACAGACAGACACACGAGTGATCCAATAAGGGTTCCGTTCGTTCTTTTTGAGGTACGAGCACCAAAATAAAAGTTTGATATATGTTACAAACTGAATAACAATGAACATCTAGCGGTAAATAAAAAATTGCTTTAAAATGGATCTGCAGCACCGGCCATGAGAAGTGAGCCATGTAAATACAGTACTTATCAAAAATTGACCCGACATACATTGTAGCGTCACGCGACTTTAAACTCATACGCGATAATGTAATGATTTGAAATGGAAGCTTGAGTTGAGATTCAGGCAATTATGATATTTATGATGCAGCAAAGTTAATTCCGGAAGATTGTTTGTTTGTTTATACACCGCGTTATCTAGCAGATGACCGCAAGGACCCTGGATTTGTTTATACTGGAGCAAATTCAATATTTAATCTAAATCCTCAGCACAGACCAATATGTATCTGTATCCTATAGATCCCGGATAGCCGGATGACCCCTACTGCTAACCATAGCTGGGCACCGTTAATGAAATAGTTAACTTCGTGAATTGCTAATCCGTTAATAAAAAAGTTAAATTCGTTAAACGTTAAAACGTTACATTGCGGAAGATTTAACGGAAGTGAACGTTAATCGTTAATTGCATTTTATATGTCATTGCGTTATTGATTTACTTATAAAAAAATGTTGGTATGGATTCCCCTTTATAAACATCAATATATACGGACGGCGCGGTGTCCTTTTGGGAAATAGTAGGTACTTTATTAACGATTAACGGACTTTAATTTTTGTAATGAAAGTAAATGAATACGTTATTTTTTTTTTAAAGTTAACTTAAAAGTTAATCCGTTAATCGTTAATTAACGAAATTAACGGTCTTGTGCGCAGCTAGGCTGCTAACATTAGAGATGTGACAGATGTTTCGATTTAGCAGACGGCGGGTGGCCGCGATCAATGTACCTCAGGCGAGCGGTCTAACATTATTCGGTCCGACAACTTTACGTTTCGATTTGGTCGTGGTCGTCGACATATCATACTTTTTAATTTATAAAAATAGTTGTAACTTGCTACAGTCTCTCTCTCTCTCTCTCTCTTGCGGCCATCAACGCCAAATCTACGTGTTGCCTTGAGCTCCATAATAAAATTGATTAAAGTAATGAACGTTTTAATGGCAGCCCCACTACAGTATTAACAAATCCCACATACATCCGGCTCGAAGGACCAATGTGGAATTTGTTGTAATATAAACTAAAATAGTAGTTTATGCAACGGTTGCATAATGATAGGCCTTAAAACACTAGTGCGGTTTTCATGAAACGAGCCGATAGGCGAGTTTCATAATAAGATCGCACGTGTGTTTTAAGGCCAAATTATGCAGAGTTGCATACATAACTTTATCTACACACATATTATAAATCCTCCATGATGGGTTCAGAAACAATATTTTCTGGCAACAAGTTATTTGTTGCAATCGTGGCTGCATATTTCCGATATCCGGCGCATTTTCACATCACACACACTCCGAGAAGACTACTTACTATTCATATTTCCAACTAAAATGTAAATTACAAACAACTTTTTCTATTCAATTAATTCTACTTTCGTTCAGCAAAACACCAACATGGCGCCGATTCGATCCTCCGTCAAGACCATTTTTTTTTAATCATAGACAAACGGATGAAGTCTCTATTCTCACGTCACTCGAGATCAAATATTGTGCAGTTTATATTAAAAAACATACTGAATTGACGTTTCGTATCAATAACTGTTTTAATATCTATGGATACTAGAATAGAGACCTACTTGAGTTTTGACAGCTGTTCCAAATTTAATCTCATTTCTTTACTAAAAACGATAAAGAAGTCATGTTATTTCTTTATCGCAGCACTGGTTTTTCCTAATTGGTTGTCAAAATGGTGGTCATTTCCTACGGTTTTTGATTAACCAATGGAGGTTTTATGATATGGGTGTAGATAAAAGTATTTTATGTTGCCAACACTCGTCACGGCTGAACATTTCGATATAATTAAGTACGATTAAATTAACATTCGAAACTTTGTTAAAACGTAATTGATTGCTCACCGTAAACTTTTAAAAACAATTATTACTACTGTTGAAGCAATTAACAAACTTACGTTAAGTAATCTGTTGTGTGTGAATTTATGTTTATTACCTAGTACATTATTGAGAAGCTGTTAAATTTAAAAATCAAGTGTTGCCAATTAAGTTTTAGTAGTGTTTTAGTGTTTTAGTGTTTTACCAGCGCGTAAGCAAAAGTTATGTAAATGTTAATATTTGTTATTATAGTCAAGTAGCCAATAGGGATGCTTGCTGGGTAAAAAACGAATAATTCTAATTAGTCCGTCAGTTACATTATCAAAAAACTTTGAACACGTATCTTTTGCGTTATCAAATCAACCACAATTAACAATGAGAACGCGCATCAAAGTTCGGGAGCGGGGGCTCATGACGTCACTTAATGGTAAAAAGTGCGCAAAGTCGTGACGTCACGCGGAACTTCAACGCACTATATCTTCGTAATTTTTTACAAAAATACGTTTTCAATCGTTTTTGATAACGTAAATGACGGACTAAATCGTTTTTTTTTTCAGGAAACTAGCCTATTAGCAACGTATCTATAGACCTGTCTAGCCGGTCTCGCCGTGGACCACTTTCTTCTACCTCTACGCTAGGCTGACTAATGCTAGATAAGTTAGCACCTCTCTCTGCGACCCTGTTTTGAGCAAAACCGGATTTGGCCAATTTTCAAGTCAAGCCAATTTAGGATTCCAATTTCGGACCGCTGTTAGGCATTTATTTTTAGGCGTGGGACTCTGCTAGATAAGTTCTGGTATAAAGAAATTATGAAATAGAATTTCCAAGTTTTAAGTGGATACATTGATATTTCGTATTATTTCTTAACTGAAACAAATCGCCGTTTTTTTCATTGGAAGTTATCAGTTATTGACACGCACTTGTGATTTCGACAACAATACAATATTACCAACGAAAAAACCTTGACCTAAAATGCTAACTTTGAGGGTGCTGTACATCTGATGAAAAAACGGAGCCCTTATAGGATCAGTGTCACAGCCTATTTTCTTCGAATCTTCAGACAAAATCCATATTAATCTATCCCATATCCCATATCCATATCCCATTGTAATTAGACGAGCAGCGTTACTGGCGAGTTGGCGACTCTTAACCGTGGCGAAGCAGCACCCTGTCGTAAAAAGTTACACAAGTTAAATAAAAAACAAGTCGATTTTGACACCTTTTTACCTACCTACCTACCTACGTGAAAATGTCTATAGATCTAATTATTACTTTAAGAATAATAAATAATATACATTCTAAAAAAATACACAGACAGGCATAATAATAAAAAAAACATTGATAACAAAAGAAGGTAAACACAAAACAGCATCCCTTTATTGAAAAAAAGTTGTATAAGCCATGGGGGAGTTTATAGATGTCATTTAGGAGTGATAAGACACCGCGAATAACTTAGAACTATCTCCCATCAAAACCAAGGTTCCTAGAAAATTGCATTACAATATCAATACAGACACAAACCTACAATAATATTAGATAAATAATAGAACCAAATCAAAATAAATAGATAAATCAGGAGACAATCTTTACATAAATCGATCTAGTCCCAAAGTAAGCTCTAAAGGCTTGTGTTATGGGTACTAGACGACGATGTAAATACTTATATAGAGAAATAAATACTTAAATACATAGGAAACATCCAAGACTCAGGAACAAACATTCGTGCTCATCACACAAATATTTGCTCTTACCGGGTATCGAACCCGGGACGCTAGCTTCGGAGGCAGGGACACTCCCAACTAGGCTAACCGCGTCGTCAAAACAATTATATATCTTTGTTTCTTGGCACATCGCTCCGTGCTACTAACTTTATCATACGCTATATCGATTTGTATGAAATGAAATAATAGCATGGACAAGATAACGGAATAGACTTGCACAGTATTTTAGTTTCAAACATATTTATAAAACTACTAGTGGACCCGCCACAGCTTCGCCCGCGATATTTTCCATACAAACTTTATCACCGCTTTTCACCCCATTAGGGATAGAATTTCAGAAATCCCTCTTTAAGTCCCTCCTTGGTGCACCTCTAGGGTACTCGAGGAATATCTCCTCCAAATTTTAAACCTCTAGAGGTTTTTACCACCCGTTTAGGCTGAATGGTTTCACTCTCCAGTTAAACACGCGTATTTTCACTTCAAATGCTAACAAAATGAAACAATATTGCAATGAATATTCTACTAGTTTGCAGTTCTTTTTTTTCTTTGCAAAATGCGAAAGAAATAAGGTTTTTAATCATCGCCGATCGTCAAAACAAAATTGATTAGGTTTTTTATCATACAAGTATTAACAAAGTTGAACGTAACCTGTTTTGAAATTGCCGACGACTCGACGATATAGTTCGAAAAAAATTTCTCTTTTTAGATTTGAATTTATTACAAAAATGGAACATCAAAAAGTCAACTCATCTGCACGTTTATTATGGATCACATTAAGGTCCTACCCGGCGAATTTAGCTGTTTTCAAATCCTTTAAAGTATACTTAGCCTAGCTTACTAGCCTACTAGCTTAACAAGAATCTTGAAAAAAATATTTATATTTCAGTATGGAGTCTATTCTTTATTTTCGTCCACTGGAATCTCGAAAAAAGTGATAAATCAAGAGGAAAAAAAACCGTAAACCCTTTTTTCAAAGTAGAATCCGTAAAGGCTCCCTTATTATGCGACGCTTATACATGAGACTTTTACTAATCAGAAGACAATAATTTTCATCCGCCGGTTTTTCAATTTATTTTGTAGTTTTTGAGTAAATTATACTATTCACTGCGGCGCGTGAACTAAGGCAAGTGGGAAACGACCGCGGTGGAACGCTCAAGGTCATCGGCGTGGGGTACGCCCTTAATAGTATAGGCAATGGCCGAATTCACAAACGCCGCTTAAGCATTTCGTTAGAGATTAAACAGTTAATTGTCACCTCACCTAGCACACAACACCTAGCACATAACACCTCAACTAGTTGTCAACCTAAACGTCACTTTAATTAAAGATGAATTTGAGTGGCCTTTGTGAATTTGGCCATTAGTCTTTTCAAGACGAAAAAAGAGATGACAAACTTTAGTCCCTATGGACAACCCGTCCGTGTACACAAAGATACTAATGATAAATGACACACTTTCAGAGCATGAGAAGTGAAAATTATCTAAGAACCTCCGACCGCTTGGCCTTTAGTAATCAATATTCCAACTAAAACAGTAAATATAATTGGCCAATCCATTTACTATTTGCAATAGCATCCATTCGAAACACTCAGCCAGTAGGTTTGTTTGCTG
This sequence comes from Tortricodes alternella, assembly GCA_947859335.1. Classification (NCBI taxonomy): domain Eukaryota; kingdom Metazoa; phylum Arthropoda; class Insecta; order Lepidoptera; family Tortricidae; genus Tortricodes; species Tortricodes alternella. Next base: position 1,239,233 of record OX401973.1, on the reverse strand, counting down.
TATGTGACACACTGATAGTTGACCCACTGGTGCAAGTGTACTGTTGATTAACATGCTTGATTTCATTTGAAGTTTGAGGATGAATTTATCGGTAGCTTTTCTGCGAATTTTGTCACCTTTCTGTTTGTTGAAGAACTAGGCATAAGTCACATCGTTAACGGTTACGTAGCAAAACATCTAAAAACGAATATTGTAATTTCGTTTTTCATAAGACCAAAATATAAAGTCAAATTGCATTTAAGTACGACATTAATAACATGTTTTATCATAAGTTTAAAATGTCTACGGTCTAAATTCTTAAAGTTTATAATTTATACTGCTCACTATGTATAACATTCAAAATACATAAAGTTAAATTATATAATGTACGAAATTAATAAAATCTTTTATCTTTACAAATATTATAATATAAAATACACGAATACAGCCATTTCGACTTTTTAAAGAGTATTGCTGCCATTTTATGATTTTACATTTGAAATGTTTTTTGTAATATATTGTATTATTATATTACACTATTTCATTCGATCAGTATACATTTACGGAATGTATGTACAGTCGTGTTGTAATAATGTGTTCATAACAGATTAAGGACATTATTCCTTCAGACTTTCTACATTTTATGTCAAATAATCATATTCATTTTGTATTTTGATATCATTCGACCAGTTAAGTCGTGTTGTATGTATTTCGAACGTTATAGATTACGAACAGTATTCATGTAGGCTTTCGACATTCTAGACTTATGTGTATCAAGTTTATAATATTTGATTTTAGATATTTTGCTATTTAACCTCTTTAACATAGTAGTGGTGTAGATTCTGTAACGTGAACAGCGGCTGGTCAGCGGAGAAACGAAACTATTATAGTACATTGTGCATCTAGGGCCGTAAGAAGGGGATAACTAACGAGAGTCTGTTAGAAGCCTGACGCCGAAGGCGGAGGGCTTTTAATTACTCGACTTTGTTATCCCCTTACTGCCCGTGATACACGCAATGTTTTTTTTTCACATTTGTGAAGAAATGAAATAAAAATTAGACAAAAAGTATATTATTTATTTTATTCCCATTGAACACCGTGAATTACCATCAGGTGGGTAGAATAAACTGTATGTCGCGTCGGTTGCGCGCTACTTCTATAAGAAAACGATCACCGCCGCTCAGCGCGCGCGCCCCGCCAAACCCGGCGCACACGCCCCGCCGTCATCGGGAGTTATAAACGATACCAAATCCATAACTCCCGTGGGAGGTAACCCGGCTGTAGTTGCTCTATACGCCGCTAATACCACCCTTTCCGAGCAAGTGTTTTATTTAGCTTACCGTGTTTGTCTTGTGTGGGTCAAGTTTAGTAACTGTAATTTTACCCCCTTCCTGTTGATCGATTGGTCTAAAATTCGGTACACATTTTTAGTTTTGGTGACAGTACAATTATGTTCAGTATCGTTGAAAATCTTAATGGCCGCCACCACAAAATGACGAACTCAATCCTCTCAATCGATATAGGTATCAAACGAAAGGGTTTGACACGTAGAATACTGGACATATTAGGATTTTTTAGCTTTTAGCACATTATCTGTATCATTATTATGTTTCTTTACAAATAAAACCGTTTAACTTAAAACATATTTAAAGACTTACTTAGACTGTAAGGACAAACTCATTCGGTCTAAATTTCAATGTGTCCCGCATCGCTGATCAGATTTCCCTATACAGACAATAGTACGAATACCTACTTACAAATATAGATAAATACATACATAGATAATAAAAATCCATGACTTGAATACAAACGTTCGTACTTATCAACAAAGTTTGCCTCGAGTGGGATTCAAACCCGGACCTCCCGTGCAGTGTCAACCGCTGCGCCATCGCGCCGATCTTCAATACAAAGTTAATAAAGTCATGCAATAATAATGTACTCGTATTCATGTATGTACTTATGAGTTTTTTTTTTATTTAACGCCGAGATAATTATGCAGACAAGACAATGAAATATAAGATTTATTATAGTGTCAACGGAATAGCTTAACAGTGCGCTTCATTGTTAGTTTTTTTTTTTTAACTTATGGACAGACATATTTTTACTAACGCAGAATAGAATTCAAACATACAATAAGTATGCGTAAAACTAGCTGATTCCCGCGACTTTGTCCGACGAACCAGCTAGAAATTCTCTAAATTAAATCCGTTAAGGATTTTAGAAATTTAATAGAATACACCGACAAACAAACTAAATTATACATCATAATTATATCTTGGTCTCTAACACACAATGATCAAGTTCCATGCTAGGTTTTTTTTATTATTGATGGGCTGGGCATTCACTTGACCATAGTCACTTCTAAAAGTGATGACGCGGCCGAAGGTAGAACGCGATCGCCCAGGAAATGCCTATTTACTCTAAGGGCAAATAAACATACGGAAAAGAAGATAGTTGAAAATATTTATTTTACAAGTAGGCCACACGGGCTCTTTGACATGTCTGAAGCTACCAGCGCTTCGAAAGTTGACATGTGCTGAGGAGGAACGCCGCAAGAAACTCAGCAGTGAGTCTTGTACTAGCACGGCGCGTCTAACACGACCTGCCCGCGAGTCATTTGTCGCGCAGTGCGTCCCTTACATATTTGACTAGTTTGACAGAGACGCACTGAGCAACCAACGACTCACGGGCATGGCGTGCTAGCCCTTGGCCCGATTAATTGTCTCGTGAAGGCAGCAAGCGGCTTTCGCAAGCCTAAAATGTAGCCCTAAAAGGGAATGTAGCTTTAACATATTTAAGGTATCATTTAAAACTAGACCTTTCGTAATTCGCTTCCGAAAGGGCCGGTTCTTAAGGCAACATTTTGCAGCCGGCCCATATAGGCATCAATGTACTGTATCCATCCATGTTAAGATCTAATTGTTGAAGGCCGTCTGTCCATACAACGGATTTGAATTATTTTTGAAACTTTCGTCATCATCATCGGTCTATAACTGTCCCATTGCTGGTCCCAGGCCTCCTCTCATAGCGAGCGGGCAGTAGTCCCCACGCGGGCTGGTATGGGGGGCTTCATACACATCTCTGAATTACTTCGTAGATGTATCCTCACGATGCCTAAGTTCACCGAAATACCCTAAACCGGCGAGCGTGAAGAAATTCAAACTCATGAGCAAACTCTTGGTCAAGGGGACGCGGTGCAAGACAGGTTTTTAAAGGTATCCTATTTTTATCTCGTCTCATTCGTATCTATATTATCTCGTCTCATTCGTTGTTAGTTTAATTCTTATTTCGTCCCATTCTGTATTCGTCTTCGTCTTGTTCGCTATCCGTCACTATTGAAATCTCAAAAAGCATGAATAGAATCTTTAACTTTATTATCAATCAATAGCCTCAGTAACCTATTCTTATATCAAGTTAATTATCTAAACAACAAGTTCTTTGTGAAATTTTGTATGGTTTGCGGACTATAAAAAAAGGCAGTAAAATATACTTAGTATAGTATACTTCTTATGGTGTTTGTTAAATTTCATGTAATTCACTTGTTTTCATAATACCAGAATTTTAGGTAACCAGATAGGTTCCAGAAATAATAAATTCCCCGGAATACTAGATTCCCAAAACAATACAATACGTCCTCTTTATTCAACACTACATAAAACATATTGGAAAAAGACAAAGAAATAAGTAACACGGTAGACAATGGGCGATCTTATCGCCAAGTAGCGATCTCTTCCAGGCAACCTCCGAAAGAAGAGATGGCATAAAAGCGACTTACAAAGGCAGGTGGTGCAAACTTAAGTAAACATTTAAATTACACAAAACCACTTACATAAAAATTCTTACACACAACATTGACACCTGAATACCTGATTGAATAAAAATATCCCAGATTCTTTAACAGATCGGGTATTTTGGGAGGGTGGTATTATTAGGAAATTTAGTATTTCAGACATCTGGTATTTTGGGAACGAGCATTTGAAGTTAAGGCGCCCTTCACTAAGTAAGCAGCTATCGGCATTATGATCAAGAACCTCTTGCGAATTGACGAAGAGGTTAACGACTCTTTTGCGAAATAAAGCCTTATTTAGCCTCGAGCTAGGTAAGCTGGGCTAAGATAGAGTAGGACCAAAATAGCGAACTATGTCTAAATGAGATATTTGGCTGTTATTTGAATTTATGTTAACCGAACCCACTTAGTTAAGTGGGTTCGGTTAACCTAAATTCAAATAACAGCCAAATAGTTGGTTTTATATGCGTAGGTTTATTAAAAACATATATACCACATATGCAGTGCCGGACTAACCCCGTCAAAGGCCTGGGGCGGTAAAGTTGAATGAGGCCCCCCTCTTCAAGACTAATAATAATAATAATTTGTTTGAGTTGAGACCCCATGATCAGGCGGGAACGCGGAGGTATCTATTTGGGGGCCCCTCAAGACCGGAGGCCCAGGGCGGGCCGCCCCTTCCGCCCCCCCTGTTAGTCCGCTACTGCATATATATATATATATGTGTATTATATACACGATCATCATCATTTCAGCCGAAAGACGTCCACTGCTTGACATAGATAGGCGTACCCCAATGATCCTCTGCGGCCCTTACATGAATTAAACCCGTTTATCTCTGTGACTATCTCTTTCGTCGGCACTAGTGTGAGAGAGACGCACTTAGAGATAAGACGGTCTATCTTATCTTTGTGTCATTGTTAAGGCCGCTGATAGCGGTAATATATGCATGTGAAATGTGATAATCAGCGTTAACTATTCCTGAGAAGTTTCTCATCATGCAGTGTTACTTCTTCAGCAGTATTGAAGGAACAGAAGTCGGAGGTGTAAAATCCATCAGAAATTCCGACCTTTCGGAGTCGAAGTTCCGTCACATCCCTACTGGAGGGTAAGATTAGGATATCATCTTCGTGCTAACCTTGCTAGGGCGTCTAAACCATTTCACTAATGTTTCATTTCAGTTTAGGCACCATTCGTTGTGATAAAACGTGCTCTTATATCCAACTAGTAGACCAGCCAGCCACAGCTTCGCCCGCGGTATTTTCTATACAAACTTTATCAGCCCTTTTCACCCCTTACGGATGGAATTTCAAAAAATCCGTCCTTTGCGCACCTCTAGGGTACTCGAGGAATATCTCCTCTAAATTTCAAACCTCTAGGACCACCCGTTTAGGCTGTGCGTTGTCTATAAGTGAGTTACGGTACTGATTTATATGTATAGATAACCTAGAGCTCAAAGGTAGAATAATTCCGTATACTCTGCCACAAATCATATTTGATATGCATCAGACCTAGACATTTGGCAATAACCAGCTGACCGTCATCTAAGGATGGTGACCTTGTCGCCATTTTGTTTCTTAATACTTTTTAAAGTCTGGAGGCTATGATTCCAACAGTTTCGGCCGCTTACTTTGAGTAAAAAGGCAAAATTTTAAAATGCGCTTTACGAATTGCGACCTTTCGTTTTTGTAATTCGAGATGCGGAAAAGGGTTAATAATCATATTTAAACATAATTAACCGCTTCCTTACCATGATTGGGGTTAAAGTATTGATGCCACATAATAAAATTGGTCACGGATTTTCCTTATATTATTGGCATTTATTGTAGAAACAGATGTTTTTGGCACAAGGGAGCGTTAAGAAAGGTAGGTTGACAGCCGAATAGCCTTTTAACAAGCTTTTATTTAACTTGCTTTAGTAGTTTGTCCGTCAGACTGCCTTTTTCAAAATTTGTAATCTGTTTTTCAAGAACTTGCTAGCATGAGGCATCCAATTGAGCTAAATTTTCGGCACACCTGTGTTACTTTGAAAATTATGCAATAATATGATACCATGGAGCTGGTCTGGATGATGGCCATAGGAACTCCTCAAATAAACAAGATACTCACATCGTGTTTGGACTTGTTGGATTTGTCTTGACAAGTAGGGACTATAACGACGAAAGGGCTTGTCCTAAAAGTATTTCTTTGCAAAATCTTATTTAAATCAATGGCGAACGTTCGACGACGAGTCCCGAACTAGTACAAACCGGTTTATAGCATGGGAGTCTTTGTTGGCGAGCGAAGCGCACGCGCATTCGAATTGCTGCAAAATTTTGGGGAATAGTAATTGCACCGAATACTCCAAAGCGTCACGTACCTACTAGTGGGATAAAATCTAGAACAAGGACGCTGTCATATTCCATTATTTCGCTGTCTAAACATTAAAAATGGACCTAGTATCTGTATTGTATCAATAAAGAGCGATTGCGCCGGAAGCGCTGCAACGCGTTATGCATGCGTTCTGTTGTAACGAGATTTTGCAATGCTCAACGATGCAGCAGCGATGCAACTATTAGGATTGTGATGCTCTAAATTGCCAGCGGTGTTCCGACGTCGAGTCCTATAGGCACAAGGGTCATATTTAGACCCTGACTAACCTAAATTTGTCATCATCATCATCATCTTTTCAGCTGAAAGATGTTCACTGCTGGACAAAGCTTAGGCCTCCGGTAATGATAGCCTCAACGACCGACCCTGCGCGAGCAGCAGCGGAGTCCCACAATTTAAAATGCCAACGAATTCGACAACAACGGAATCGTGTATACAATGCTATCTCTAAAATGCGTATGAATTATGTAGTGTGGAAGACGCGGTATATATGAAATTGGAAAACCTTAGCGGTAACGCCAGAGAATTTTTTGGTAACCACAGCTACGTTGAAAGTGTGGGTCTAGAAGTTGATTCACCCACAAACCAATGTCTATGAGATGCAGCTGATAGTAACTTCATAAGATTTATATAAATAGTATTTAGATTTAAATCAGTAGATGAGACATGCTAAATATACAGTGACCGCACCGGAATATGTCCGTGAAATGAGCGAAGTCGCTGATTTGCAATTAGTGCTTCTACGACAGCGGTAACCTTTTCCTGAGAAAAAAGGTTCTCAGCATGGCGTGTTGCTCGTTTAGAAAATGCAGGAACAATTCAAAGAACTTCAATAAAGCGATAGGCGTAACACTTCATTCGTAATGACTATTTTTTTTAACAAAAATGATTTTCGTTTTCTCGCGTTGTTAAAACAATTGATCAAAAAATGGCGGATGCGTGAAAGAGAATGCAATCCTTACAGTAGAAGAAAAGGAGATACCACTATTCTCTGTATTCTCACCCGATATGGCGACAGATTGTGTCTGTAAAGTATAATCAACTGGTTTAAATCTATGGCAACGTCGAGCGAATCACTGTGCTCGCTAGAGAATCTCATTGCAGGATTGAGGTAAACTATGTCGAAATGCCGCCGGAAACTTCAGTTGAAATAGCGCATTGTTTAGTTTAATCGCTTTATTAATTAGTTTAATATTTGTCATAAGTGTTGTATACCTAGACAAATAATGGGGATGATGCCTGGGTAAAAAATTAATAATTCTAATTAGTCCGTCAGTTAGATAATCAAAAAATATTGAACACGTAATTTTTGCTTTATCAAATTAATGAAAATTGACAAAGATAACGCGCATCAAAGTTCGGGAGTAACAAGTGTACCTAGGCGTGACGTCAGGCAGAACTTCAACGCTCTATATCTTCTTTTTTTCTTTAATTGACAAAAGAAAAAATATGTGTTCAATATTTATGATAATGTAAATGACGGACTAATTAGAATTTTTCAGTCATCAGGGCTATTCCAAAAGCAAGAGGATGACCTCTTGCACTGTTTTTCTCATTTACTTCAAGGTTAACTGAAAGAAATCCCCTAAATGGATAAGCTTGGCTTTGTACAATTATTATTTTTATTTGCAATAAAGAGTTTGGGTCGTTGAATATGCCGTTATTTTTTCTTATTCCTGGTGAGCTGCAAGGCCTATTGCAAATGAGCGTAGCTCAAACAAGTTTCAACTAAGCCCAGTCTGAAGCCCTATAGTTGCGTAACACTGACACAGAGCCAAGTGTCATTGCATCCAAGATGGCGTCACGTCTGAGGGTCGGCGCGAGCGCACAATGGCTTTCGTTCCGCCGGCTTTGCTTTACTAGTGATGGATTAATGTGTACTTAACTTACATGTCGATATTTTGGACGCGTAGAATATAATTGTGAAAAAATATTTATATTAGTGTTGTTTGTTTTTAGTGGGGTTCATATGGAGTTGTGTAATTTACTGTACTTTACTATGTTTTATAGCTTTTTTATTGCAGTTAGTGGAATGGATTCTTTTGGACTTCTTATTTTTATTACGTTAATTTTAATACAAGCAATCAGTAAAAATATTTTTTTCCATTCATAAAAAGCAGAAAGGCCTCTGCTTTGCATTTTTAGATATCCTTTTGTTGTTTTAAATAATTATATACAGTGTGGGATGATATCCTAATAGCCATAAAACCAACGCAACTTTCCATTATTTAGGCTCCATTTGTTAATTAGACTGTCAATTCAAAAACACTTACACAATCTGTCTTGTCAGCGTCAATATTTGCATTAGAACATATATTCTCTTCAAATGTGCACCTTTGTTCCACCGCTGAACATAGATTACCCTCATTTTGTAGACTTAGTACAAAACAATATTGAAATTTCGTTAAACAATACTTAAACTTGCAATAACATTTTACGACCGTGCTTTATTGCAACAACTTCAAGATATGGCTTGACACGTACGTAACATGGCTAAAATCAGTAAATTACTTGAATATATGGGAGCTAAGCTATTACGAGCGTATGAAAGTTATCAGTAATATGACATTAAATCCGTATGCTTAATTGCTTATCATAACGACCTACGTAATTAAATGATAAATTAGTGGCTAGATTGTGTTGAATTGTGCAAAGCAGTTCGAATTGTAATCAAATTTAGTACGAGTATGTCAATGTTTATTATTAATACGTGATTAATAAAAAAAGTTGTTGGGAGACCAATAGGCCCTGCTCTGTTGTAGTTAAATACCGACGCGGGGAGAACAGGGTTACTATGTAGTCAGTAATATATAGTTATCTTACTTTGTAATAAGAATAGTCAATGTAAATGACTAGTCAATCTTTATTTTCAGGTAAAACAGAGGGACGCGTCTCGGAGATAGTCTCTTGCATGCATGTAAGTACATCGTTATAATTACACTCAAAATAGTCAATAAAAACTATGTTTCATTTGATTTTTGTCAACTTACATTAGTATTTGATTTTATCGAAAAGTTCACATCCCTAGCAATCCATGAGTTATGAAACCTTTGAAAGACTTTTACTTTCTGCGCAAGAGTTATTCAACACGTCGTTTGCTATGTTTGTGCACAATAGGAAGTCATCGGTCTTTGGATGTTAACGAGGTCATGGGTTACATCTTATTGGAGTGGTTACGTGTACTTTTATGGTCACTTGCACCAAAAGGTTAACTCTAGTTTTAGTCAAATCAGCTTTAAGAACAGTATGAACCTACGGCTTTTCATACAAAAGGCGATAACGATTTCCACCCCTTAAATGTAATTCGATGTTCATCAAATTTTGATAGGTTGTCAGTCAGAAGATGTCTATACGTTTTGATTTTTTCAGTATAATCGTACTATCTTTGTATGAAAAGTGTGATTATTCCGTTGTTTAACAGTCCTCCACAGTCACAGGCTTTGTTGCAAGCCATTTAGAGGCCAATCGACGAGGCAGTTGTAATACAAAAAAAATACATATTTTTTTTAAGGGCGCCTTAACCAAGGTTTAAGCAAACCGTCCTTATCCGTCAATCACATAAAATGTCTCTCTGCATTATTGTATTTTATTTTGTCTTGACATTTGTTATGTGCCGATAGAGCGTCTTGTGGTATTCGTCGGATACTACCCGATACTAAACGCCGGATTTCGGTCACGTGAGTTCGTCTCAGTACGGTCTATGTATTATATTGTTTTTCTTTTTTATTTCTCCGAAAACAATATTAAAATATATATGTATGGCTAATTCATCTAAGTAGAATTGACGTGAGTCACAAAACGTGCTGGCCGAAAATCAGCGCCATTCAGCGCTGCAGGTCTCTTACACCTCAGCATTATGCAGAGCCAGTGTCCCATTCACTGCCGCGAGGACACACACACCATCTAAACTGTGTTACTATGACTTACGTATGACTGTACGTTTGTGTGACTCACGAAACTGCAACGTGCGCTGATAACTGATAACCGACGGACATTGTACCGGAATTACGAATAAAAAATTATAACTACGTATACCAATCGTGTAAGCCATATGTGTAAGTACACATTGTGATTTAGTGGTTTAAATATACATCATGCTAAAGAAATGTTTTGTATATTGAGTCTATAATTTCTGAAACATATTGAAACGTTTGTCGGCGGTCCGCACATATGTTGTATCTATCATCATCGTGGACCTTACAAGCAGGCTCAAGATCACCCAAAGGGCGATGGAGAGGGCTTTGCTCGGTGCTGCGAGATCGAATAAGTCAAAGTCAAATTCAAAATATATTATTCAATTTAGGCTTATACAAGCTCTTATGAATGTCAAGGAATGAATGTAACACCGGTTCGGAACCCTCTACTGAGGAGAGCCGGCAAGAAACTCGGTGAAGTATCATTTTTTCAAAACAGTAGGTACACATATAAGTTCTAAATATCCCTGTCCTTGGTGTAAGTTTTTACTGTGTAATATGCCCCAGAAATAAGAATTCGCTTTACAGTAGATTTGAACATTGGGCTATTTGATCTAAGTATAATATTTTAAGGTGTGGCTAAAAAAAAATGTTATTTTGTTTTTAATCAAAAATGGGTTGATCTCAATCTGATCAGATGTTAAGTGACGACGAGGTCGAAGGTTGTACACGCTTACCCAGAAAATGCCTGCCTATTAACTCTTGCCTTGAAAACACCAAGGTTATACGATTCCGGGAATACAGACGTAGGGAGAGCGTTCCACTCCTTGGCTGTACAATTTCCTAGAAATTTATTTTTTAGTTTTTGCCAGTCTATAAGTTTATACTTTTATCTTTCTGGTATTTCTAGTAGCCGTAGTAATTATAGAAATGAGGAGATCCGCAAAAGATCTAGATTAACCGGCATAGCCCAAAGAATCGTTAAACTTAAGTGGCAGTGGGCGGTATTGCTCGTAGAACAGATGGCCGATGGAGCCGAAGAGTTGTTGAGTGGCGACCGCGTACTGGTAGGCACAGCGTGGGCAGACCACCTCGTGAAAATTAGGGGTCTCCGCTGGATGCGAGCAGCACACGTTGTATTACGAGGAACTAAATTGGTAGCTTTCACATCAGTGAGGCGGACCCATGCTTCTACTAGTACCCGAGCCAGGGACAAATTTGGGTTTATCATTTCCTCACGGCCGATAACTCGTACAATGATTCAGAGAGGGTTATCATGAAGCCTCGTGAACTTCAGCCGCGGCTTAGTGGGTTGTTGAGCAGCAGTAATGTCTCAGTCGAAAAAAATATTTTTTGAAATTTCCTCCCAATTGATTGTCATCATTGATTGTCAGATGATAGTTTGTATGATATTATGAACAAATTAAATAGTCTGATGGCTCTATCGCGGTGGAAAGATCGTCAGCTGGTCACCAAAACATGAGATTTTATTTTATCAGCTCCTCCTGATTGAGAATTTGTCAGATAGTTTATATGCTGTTGTTGATAAATCAAATTGTCAGCTGGCTCTATCGTGGTGGAAAGATCGTCAGCTGATGCCCTTCACTGACGTTCACGAGGCTTCATGATACAGCTCTCTGAATCATTGTACCAGTTATCAGCCGGGAGGTTTTTGGTCATGGAAATCTGGTTGCTGGCTCGCGGACCATACTGTTCACAGTAGTTATTATTCATTTCATTTCATTTCATTTATTCAATGAAATGAAATGAATAATAACTACTGTGAACAGTATGGTCTCGCGGACCATACTGTTCACAGTAGTTATTATAGGGTAGGCTTCCAATAGTTATAATAGTTTCTAGAAGGAACGTGTATGTATACTTAGTAGACCGCACGATCTGAGGTCAACGTAGTATTTTTCCAAATGACGTTAATGTTAAAAAAAGTGTTAAGTAACAAAGTAACAAGGTCTAGGGTAGCATTCATGTTCCGTGTTGCTGTGAGGGTCTAAAGGTTATAATTAATGCCATCGTTAACGTGTGAAGTTAACGATGGCATTATGTGGTGAGTTATCGTTCGCTTTTGTTCTTTATTATCGTGAAGACTTTGTTTTTAAACTGGATTCTTTTGTTTCACGAATCTTAATTGACTATCTTATGGCCAAATTCACTAAGGCCACTCAAATTGATCTTTAATTAAAGTGACGTTTCAGTGACGTTTCTGTATAGGTTGACAACTAGTTGAGGGACATTTAACTATTTAATATCTATTCAAATGCTTAAGTGGCGTTTCTGAATTCAGCCATTAGCCGTTTATTTAAATTATTTCTCTTTATAACCGACTTCAAAAAAAAAGGAGGTTCTCAATTCGGTTGTATGTTTTTTTATTTTTTTTATGTTTGGTACTTCAGAACTCCGTCATTTATAAACCGATTTGGATAATTCTTTTTTTAATCGGTAGGGTATACTTCCAGTTTGGTCCCGTTGTAGTCAAAGTCGAGGTGTGATGAGAGGATCTATGAGGAATCGATGGAACTCTTCAAATATTATAGGCACGCATATAGGGATTTTAGTATAATCTGTAATAACTCAAGCAGTTACGTTCCAAAAGCATTATTTGGTGAAGTGGAACTGTTGATGAAGACCATAGATGATCACCTCTCCATGGAACTCCTGAATGGTAAGTATTTCACAGTTGGCGATAAAATTTCAATGATGATGAGCAATTAGCATTATGCTGTTGTTGCTTGATGTAATAAATGTGTTTTATACGATAAGCACTAAAAAGTATAAAATAAAATAATAATTTAACAAATAAAAAAACCGACTCCAAAACCCCTCTGAAAAGTAAGAAATAATAATTGGCTTTCGTAAGTCAGTTAACTAGAAATGGGAGATATATTATTGGTTAAGTGAAGTCATAAATTAAATATATCGAAGCTGGTGGCAAGTTTACAAGGTAATAGGTGCATGGAATAAATGCTACTTTCTAATACATCCCTCATACTGTGTCGGTGTGTTGTATGTTACTTGACAACTCCCCACCAACCTACCACCAACTTGCTTGACTTCGATATACTTAATTTATTACTTCACTTAACCAATAATATATCTCCCATTTCTAGGTAAATGACTTACGAAAGCCAATTATTATTTCTTACTTTTCAGAGGGATTTTGGAGTCGGTTTTTTTATTTGTAAATTATTATTTTATAGTATGTATAGCCTTTTCTCTCGGCTCTTGGGCAACTTCATCAAGTTCCTCCCAATTACTTTAGAACTTATCTTTGTCGTCCCGCCATCTTTTGATCAGCCTCTGCCTTGGTGAACGTCATTCAAGCCGTTTTTTCCAGTTTTGGCCCATCTGTTCGGATGCATTAGGCAGACTTGTCCAGCCTAATGCCATTTCAGCTTGGTGGTCTTTGTTCCTATATCGACAATTTATCGAATCCTCAATACTTCAGAATGTTATTGTAGAAAGCTCCATTTTAAGCTCTATGGTCGACACGTCATCACTTGTTTCACTTCGGTAACATTTCTATCAAAAAAACCGGCAAGTCGCGACAAGTGCGAGTTAAACTCGGGTGGAGAGGGTTCCGTGATTATATGAAATTTCCTGTTATTTTAAATTCCATAGACTTCTTATAGGTATTACCGTAATGTATAGGTAAAGAACAATTCTCTGTATTTTTTTCAAAATTTTAGGCCCAGTTGTATAGGGGAATAGTTAATTTTCGCCTGTTTTCATAAATAACTTCGAAACCATTTATCTTAAAATTATGAAAAATATATATATTGAAGAACCTCATAGCGAGCCCTTTCATTTGATATATCAGAAGCCATAGTTTGCAAAACTTTTATTTTATTTTCTAATTAGGCCCCCAAAAGCGGCCCCATGTTAAAAAATAATTTATTTACGGTACACGTGCGTGTTGCGGTTGACTTCCATATGTGCACCAAATTTCAACTCAATCGGTCCAGTAGTTTCGGAGCAAATAAGCTGTGACTGACGGACAGACAAACAGACACACGAGTGATCCTATAAGGGTTTCGTTTTTTCCTTTTTAGGTACGGAACCCTAAAAACTAGTCAAACTTGTCTTAATAATTTCACCGTGTTCGTTTGTTTATATTAGACTAAAGTTCGCCGGAAACTGTGACGTCATCGTGCGTTTACGCAGGCTTCCTTGTGATGTTTATGATTACTGATGCGTGACTGTTTTTAAGTGTTAAAAAACAAAGTACGTCAAGAATCTGTAAGCAATAGCAAAATTTCTAGAATTATCGCTTCGACGAAAAGATAAAGGTCAGATAATATGTAAAAACGTACAAATGTGTATTTTGTATTTATTTTGACAAACAGGAAATTGTATTTTGGACGTGTACGGATGGAGATATAGTTGACCAATGTCAAGAACATTAAAAACGAAACTTAATTAATTACATTCATTTATTTTTTCACAAATTTTACGGCTATTACAATTAATAAACTAAATTTGCTTACCGTTTTCTTGCAAGTTAAGTACCCGTCGTATTTAATTATTTGATAAAAATCACTCATTTAATAAGGGCGTTGTCCAAATATGACGTAATTGTGATTATTTTTTCTTTCAGATTTAAACACATAAATCAGTTCATAGAAAAATAATAAAATAAATGTTAATTGTTTATTTAAGAAATCTGAATGTTAACTATGATTGTTAAACAATGTGATATTTGAATGTTTAAATTGTCAAAAATTATTGACATATTTTCGCATTGCCATTCTCGTAATAAATAGGTAAATTGTTATTTCTATCCAGTGACATTATAAAAGGTCCGACGCATTTAGTGTGAAAGGCTTTGCTAAAAGCCATCAGTAGCTATGAGGTCATAACTCCCGTCATTGGTGCTCCAAGTTCGGTGCCCCTCGATTCACAATAAACAATGCCGTTGTATGTGGGAATACGTCATGAACAATGGGAACCAGGCATCTGACCCTACCCCCAATTGAATAACACCAATGTTATTCACTAGCGAGGCTCCCAATTAAGACATTTATTCTACATATATTTGACACAGACAACAAGAAATGAAAATAAATCAAAACTACCAAAAGGTGTCAAAAAGGGTGCCACTCAGCGTTAACTACTTCTCCGTAGTGCTATTAATTTAAATTTTTAGGGTTCCATACCCGAAAGGATCAACGGCACTGAACTAAGCCCTACAACGTCCGTCCGTCTGTCAGAGGCCTCTAGCTCAGCAACGGTAAGAGCTAGATAGTTGGAATTTTCACAAAATATGTCTTGTTATGGCACGAATACCTACTAGCAAATAGCTTCTACGGGCTTGTTTGGACGACCAGCTTACGGTTTATTCTAGTTTTTCAGTATTGATGTCGGGCCTCCATTGTGCACATTAACTGCACACTAGCTAGAACAGCGTTGTATAGCGATATAATTATCAAAACTAGGTATCTCCAAGTTCATCTTCCTAATGTGCGATTCAGGTAACAATAGTCTTTATGTCCACGTCATAAGAACTTTGGTATGTCAATTATTTTTGGTGGTCTTGCTACATAAATAGTTTTATTACTCAAGCGTCTTTTGAAGCTATTCTAATCGACTCGATCGTTAGTTGGCGGGAATTTGCGATAGCGGTTATTCTTTTAGATTTAATAGTTCTTTTATCTGTATTAAACTATTTTGTCATGTCTTTGAAAACTGAGCTGTTATCGGGATTGAGCAAATTCGTAAAAAACAAATTTGCAAATTTGCACGTTTGCAAATTATAAACCCAGTGTGAGTGAGAGAATTTACTTTACATAGACAAACGGTGTATAGATCGTTCCATCGTGAAGAAAATGTCGCGAGACCCAGTTGCATGTCTACCGGGACAGTTCATTAAGTTCCGATGTCGATACTAGAGATGCAACGGATATCCGGTTACTATCCGGTATCCGGCCTATCCGGCCACGATTTTACTATCCGGCCGGATACCGGATAGTGAGTCAGTATCCGGCTGGATACCGGATAGTAAAAACTTGGGTCAGAAATACGATAAAACAAAGAAATGTCATCAGAAATGACAAAATCAACGTCAGTTATTAAATTAAAACAGTTTTCTTTTTATTTAAGGTTCCCGCGGTTTAAGACGCTGACAACTGCCAATGACCTTGAGTGGTCGATCATTGTCTGTTTGCACCGGAGTGAACGAGAAGTACTGTAGCGGTTATTTATATGCAGGAAATCCAAAACTGATGAATTATATAAGTAAACACACTACACGTAAAATACAAATCAGCAAACTTTTTAGTATGGGCGTGATGAAAATGAAAATGAAAATATTTATTTTGCAAGTAGGCCTCACGGGCTCTTTTACATGTCTGAATCTACCAGCGCTTCGAAAGGTGACATTTGCTGAGAAGAAACGCCGCAAGAAACTCAGCAGTAAGTCTTTTTTCCACTTTAAAATTACATATAACTAAAACTAACATAAAAAGTGCAACAAATAAACCTAATGGGCACAAATTAATTATCTTATACAACTAATAAGGGAGATGTATAGTCTCCGCGTCTGAACAAGTAAATTTAAGTGCCTTAGAGATGTATAAAGTCTCTAAGGGTCATAATAATAAGAATAATATTAAAACAGAGAAAACATCTAAATTGATTAATCTAGGTTACATGGAGATGTAGACAGTCTCCATGGTCAAGTATAAAGATGGAGATGTAAGGTCTCCAAATATCAAAAACAATCTGAAATATAACATTTCATGTCCTAATAATACAAATATTATTGGCTATTAAGCCAAAGATGAAATAGTATTATTAATTATAGATCCATAAGTTAAAAAAAATTAAGACATTGAACTGTTCAAAGAGGATTTCAGGCGAAACTTCACAATTCTATATCGAATCGATCTCATGAAAGCTTGTTTTTGAAATAACAAGTTTTTCGTTCGTTTTTAGTAAAGCTGTTTAAGTAAAGGCGATTCAGGACTAGTCAGCGCCTTAAGAATATGAGAGTATTGCCGTTGATGAAGCACTGTCACTGCGTATAGCACTGTCTCCCTGTATTTTTATATTGTTGTCCTTTTTGTGCACAGCGGTTCGCCTCACGTTGACATTCTCATAGATATTTGTGCGTGTGGTGCTCCTGTATATAGATACTATAAAATACATTTTTGCGTCGTCCGAAATCCCGCAAGATCTTAAGACCAAGGTCTTAGACCAGTGTTGAACTATTTAGTAGAAACATGGTCCCTCATTGTGGGCCTTTTGAACAAGCTCAACGTGCTATGGAGAGAGCTATGCTTTGAGTTTCTTTGCGTGATAGAATCAGAAATGAATAAATCCGTAGAATAATCAGAGTTACCGACATAGCACTCAGAACTTGCAAATTGAAGTGGCAGTGGGCCGGGCATATATCTCGAAGAACTGATGGCTGGTGAGGTGTAAAAGTTCTCGAGTGGACAGCACCGACCGGAAGACGCAGGGGTCAGCCCCCCACAACATGGACCGATGACCTTGTTAAGGTCGAAAACCTATGTCCAGCCGTGGACATCCCCTGGTTCAAATGATGTGCTCCCGTGTAAACGGCAGCCTACCGAGAGCGTTTTTACATGAACTGTTTGCCGCCTGTACCAAGCGTTATGAATCGTCTTATCTGTTTCATGGATGCATGTTGCTTGTATGTTGTGTTGTTTTGCTGTTTTGTCCAACTACACAATGGGCCAAGTACAAGGAACTAAAGAATTCCACGTACCTTACTTTCTCGATATCGGGTAATAACAATGTCATTCTACTAAAAGTAAAAGTGTCCCTAAAAAAGGTCAAGAAACTCACTCAATTGTGATAAAGAATGCCCGGTCTTTAAGTAAAATGATATCGTATAGGTCTGCCATTCTGTTAGCTATAAAACGATTGTTTTCTTTCGTAGTGAACACATTCACTAACTCTTATGAACATAGCATGCACATGTTAGGTACGTTATGTGCATGCTATGTTCATCAAATCTTAGTTAGAAATCTTAGATTTTATCACAGATGACATTTTTAATATTTGTTTTGACGCAGCTCTCCAGTTCAAAATCAAATGTGAAGTATCTATTCATAAAGGCGCATTCCCATCTGGTTTTTTTTATTTTATTTGGACTATAGATCCAAAGTGATACGGACTGAATAAGATGTGTTCGTTTTTTTTGGGTTTTTTATAACCGAAAAACGTTTGGCTGAGTTTTTAAGGTTATTACTTTCCAGCATCCTATGACACCTTAGCCGACTTCCGACGCATCACATTGAACCCCATTTCAAACAACTTCACAAATCTAACCTTATAACCCAGGAAACGTCCGTTATCTTGTATAGTTATAACAGCTGAAATGGAAATAATTAATAAAAGACAGTTTTAAATAGATCGTTAATTATCACTTTAACGAACATTTGGACCAAAAATCCACCTAATTTATTTATATTGAACATTTTTGCATTTAAAGTAGTCTATCATATTTCAGAATATGGTTATGATGTTTTAATATTATTACGTGAGTCTATAAACATGCTCAAGATATAGGTGTAACTATTAGCTTTGTTTTTTAATTAGGTATATATTTTTAAAAAAAAGCTTTCGGTGAGAAACTTTTATAAAAATTTAGCTTCTATGCATTCATGTTTTTCAAAATCGTTCGTTTCCTGGATTATTACCACAACTTAGTCATTATAAACCAATTATCAAGAAAAAGCAAAGGCAGCAGCTTTCGGCGAAACGACAATGCCACCGTTAGCGTCAAATGTTAGACTCCCGTTTTTTTGTCATGTCATTCACCTTGCGTGTCGTTAAAAAAGCCTCAAAATTATCTCTTAGCGGATAAAATAGTGATGCATTAACCTCCAAGAAGTGGAACCATGATTGTTTGAAATTACTGGTTGGTTACAGCCAACGACCTGTAGTTACAGTTGCGGTATTATTTAGAATAATTGTGCTAGAAATGTGCCAAGACTGATTTATCATAATTAGCTTTGTTTGAAATATTTTGCATCTGAAAATTTTGCGGGAGCCTACTGGCCATAATTGAAAATAATATGGAAATGTCTGCATTAAAAGTTAACTTTTATTCTGCATCTTTATGTTATATTATATTATTATATTCTTCAGAACGGTTATCTTCATTATTTGTTGTTCTAACATTGTTCACTTTGTTATCTTTATTTAAACGGATTACTAATGTATGGGTAAAAACTTTTCCCAAAGTATCAGATCCCAAACTATTTTACCCAAATTATCATTTACAAAAAACCATTATTCAAAACAGCTTATCGCAATTTTAGAGTTAGCAAAAGTATTTTTTGACAAATAAGTAGGTACTTAGGTACGTACGGGACACAAGTTAACCCTAACCTAACCTACCATTGAGAAAGTAAAATGATGCCAAATGATAATTTGACCAAATGAATAAAATGTGACATGTAAATATCCTAAAGATTCGTTTGGGAAATGAAACAACTGCGATAAGTTTTTTGGGAAGTGAAATTTGGCGAAAAATATTTCGCCCAAAGGGCAGTACACCGCTCTCATCATTTGTGAATCACTTTGAATAACTGGAAGGATCATCCAAAAGCGTACTTTTGCACAGATTACGTCCAAATCTACTTAACCTTGCAGATAGCCACATGAATGTTATTACAAGTTGGTAATTATGCCCCATTATCGAGCTCGATAGGCCGCCATCGCCAGTCGCTTGTATAACGCCAACGTAGTTGGACGTCCGGCAGACATTATCCTGCTATTCATTGTCAATCGTGCGCGTAGAGATAAGTGTTTGTGATAATCTGTGGTTATCTAAAGTGCTAAGGATTTTGATTTTTGGTAAGTTTTGCATATTATTGTGAATGGTCTTTCTTTTTCTTTTCTAGATCGCCTTGAAGAATTCGGTATCCAATGTCTGTGTTAACGATTATTTTTAAACGTTTCGTGCTTGTGTTGGGATGTTATAAAAAATATAAAAGCTTTAGTTAAAAAACAAAACTTAAAGTTATTTGGATAGGTTACGCACCTAATTGGGAGTATATGTTACCAAAAATATTAAAACAGCTATCCTAGCTAGCTAGACACTTTGAAAAATATAAATATTAAATATGATAACAATAAATATTTTATCGACTCTTAGTTAAAAAAAAATGTAGTAATACCTATTTGGGTTTGTAAAATCTTGTCATATCGATTAATTAAATAGTACCTATTACAGTGTGAAAAAATCGGCAGAGAAAACTTTTTGTTAAACTAAAAAACATTGTAATGAACTTAAAAACAAATTAAAAGAAATTCTATACCTAACTCGGATATTAAACAATCACTTTAATTTTGATTTGCAGTTGATTTTGCGGTTTTGAAGTTTCTACAATAACCGAGGAAATATAATGAAATTACCTATACACAGACACACTTGTAGTAATTTTGCATAAGGTTCTTTAAGGGCTAATGTTATAAAGTTAATTTTGATCAGGTAAATAGTATTCTTTATCTCCATTGGGTCTTATTGGCATTGCTCATTTAGGTATTTGTAACCGGTCAAAAAGGCTTATTCAATTAAAATGTACCCTTAAAATCGGGACTAACTGAATGCGCCATTCAGTACTTGAATATTTTTCTTCCAAAGAGGTTTAATGTGATGCATCCGAATGTTCCTTAGGGGCCATACATTATCATATATAATAATTTAACAAATAAAAAAACCAACTCCAAAACCCCACTGAAAAGTAAGAAATAATAATTGGCTTTTGTAAGTCATTTACCTAGAAATGGGAGATATATTATTGGTTAAGTGACGTAATAAATTAAATATATCGAAGTCGGTGGCAAGTTGGTGATTGGTGGTTGGTGGTGACTTGTCAAGTAAATGAACACAGTATGAGGGATGTATTGTAAAGTCCATTTATTCCATGTACCTATTACCTTATTAACTTGCCACCGACTTCGATATACAGTCCGAGTCACTTAAATAGCCTCATCCCTAATTTAAATATAAATCCTGTTCTTTATTAATTGATGACAGTTAGATTTTATCAAGGAACTTTATTAGCTTAGTACTACAGTTTAATAATAGAGAATTAAAAAAAATACAATAAATAATATTAATTATACACTTAAGTGAACAGGAGGGTTAGTCACTTGAATAGCCTCAATACAATAAAACACAGATAAATATGGTTATAACTGATTTTTAATATTTTGTATATTTTCCATTACTCTTAATTACTTCAAAAATACGATCAGGAATTGAATCATGCAATGAGTGAATGTAATTTAAGGCCAAATTATTCCAAGTATTATGTATTTCTTATATAAGATCTGCGCTACTATTGAACTGGCGTCCACCGGAAAATATCTGGCGAGATAATTAGCCCCAAATATTCTCTATAATATTCAGGTCCGGAGAGTTCGATGGCCAATCTAAAACTTTAATTTTACTTTTCTGTAACCAAGCTTTTGTTTCATGTGACGTATGTATAGGGGCTTTGTCCTGTTGAAAAATCCACTTATTGTTCTTAAAAATTTTACGAATCTCTTTTTTGTTCTCTTCTAGTAGATTGATATACAATTTTGAAGTTTGTTTTCCCTTAAGAATAGAAATTTTAATAGGGCCATGATAAGAAACCGCACCCCACACCTTTAATGAACCACATCTTGAATGGCAACGCGACAGTACTTGCTCTTCTTTTCTTAAATCGTGAAAGTAATATAAATATCCATCTGGACCATCCAAATTAAATTTTTTTTCGTCACTGAAAACAACATTATGCCACTCATTTGTCCAGGACATATGCGTTTTCGCAAATGATAATCGGGCTTTTTGATGCTGATCACGCAGAAGAGATTTCCTCTTGATTTTTGTCCTTTTAAGGTATGATGATGACTTTATAATACGTCGCACTGTAGACAGTGATGCGCGGGTGTTTACTTCATTTGCTATTTGTCGCGCTGTCTTGGAAGAATTTGATGCTACACGTAAAATAAGTTGACGTTCACGTGACGAAATGGCCAGTTTTGTTCGACCTTTATAGTTTTTTTCCATAATTTTCTTTATTTTTTATATAATTATTGATTACTTTAGGGCTCCGACCTATTTTTTTTGCAATTTGGCGGTTAGATAATTTTTGATCCAAATAAAATTTCACTTTTTCAATTTCAATATCAGATAATTTTCGACCAAGACCCATGATAGGATATGAATAAAATAACACCTCAGAAATAATATATATGTAATATACGACGATCGTAAGAAGGATTGGTAATGAAAACCTGAAGCAACCGTACGGGATTAATGTTCAAATGACACTGAGGCTAATCATGTGGAGCGGACGAACTGCTCCATAGACACTGCGTGCGGTGTTTATGTGCAGATTCGTGCAAGTTCTGTCTTGTTTCGTAACGCACTGCGCGTGAGGTCAAAATAAGCCAAAGTATAAAATCATATTAATGCATGTTAATATCAAAATTAAAAAATTTAGGGGTGAGGCTATTTAAGTGACACTGACTGTATTTAATTTATGACGTCACTTAACCAATAATATATCTCCCATTTCTAGGTAAATGACTTACAAAAGCCAATTATTATTTCTTACTTTTCAGTGGGGTTTTGGAGTCGGTTTTTTTATTTGTTAAATTATTATTTTATTTTATACTTTTTAGTGCTTATCGTATAAAACACATTTATTACATCAAGCAACAACAGCATAATGCTAATTGCTCATCACCATTTACAAAATGTTGCTATCCAGGGTGCAAGGGCATCAATCTTTGAGGAGTTCTCCTGGTTCTTCAAACCCAGTTCTATTTTACCACATGCATTTTCATGACCATAAATTGCTTCACAAACTTATAAAGAAATTTAATCGCCAACTGTGAAATACTTATCATTCAGGAGTTCCGGTGATCATCTATGGTCTTCATCAACAGTTCCACTTCACCAAAGAATGCTTTTGGAACGTAACTGCTTGAGTTATTACAGATTATACTAAAATTGCTATATGCGTGCCTATAATATTTGAAGAGTTCCATCGATTCCTCATAGATCCTCTCATCACACCTCGACTTTGACTACAACGGGACCAAACTGGAAGTATACCCTACCGATTAAAAAAAGAATTTTTCAAATCGGTTTATAAATGACGGAGTTCTGAAGTAACAAACATAAAAAACATAAAAAATAAAAAAAATACAGCCGAATTGAGAACCTCCTCCTTTTTTTTTTGAAGTCGGTTAAAAATAGACCGAGTCTATGGCCACACTATTCAACACTAAGGGACGGAACGGAATAAACGTCTTACTTTTGCTTTTGGTTACCAAACTTAAATTTAACCGCCCAGAATTAGTTTTGCATACTCTAGTGCCGGTCTTGAGACTTAGTCCAAAGTTGTTCCAAAAGTTGCTACACTTTCATTTGCCTCATAAACCTTGAATATACGCACCTATAGCTTATTAAAATGAGCAATGTTTACGATCTTCGAGCTACCTATGTGGCAACTTTCTTCGGGTCCCGTCGGTGAAAGTCGGTAGCTTTTTCGGCCATCGTTTTTTGAGCTGTTCACTTCATCTCATGGCAGTGCTTGACATTATTAAGCAAATAAATCTCTCTATATACTTACTAATTCTTATAATGCGGCCGGATTTCTTTGACCGAAATTCTGAATGATCATGGTCAGTGGGTCGTTTACGTGGGGTTAAATGTTTGTTTTACTGTTCCTAAAGTGGGTATGATAAGTGCACCATTTGTTGAATCAGGTTAATTCTTTAAGTCGATAATGTGTTGACTCTTTTTTATCTTTTCAGTTTGAACTTTATGCGGAGCGATATAAGATTGTTTTTGCTACAGCATCAGTTATGAGTTTGAGAAAGTTAACAGTCGAGATAGTTAGATCTAAAGTTAATCTTTACGATACTTTCACAATTTATCATTTGAGTAGTGTTCTATAAAACATATCCACAACCTACAACAGACCATGGATCTTTCCAAAATCCTTACAAATATTTTGCATCTTTTACACTACATAACATGAACCTTATTATAAAATAGATTAAGACGAGGTTAAATATATCCTGCTACCAAAATCTGTGCTCTCACTTTTAGAGGAGAAAGTAGAATAAATAAGTAGGTATAGTACCTGCGCAATAGAAACAGTTTTACCGTTTCTACAGCATTGACATTAAATGCACGTAGTGCTTATCGTTAGGAAATGGTATTGACATAAAACTATATAAATTAAGTGAACGACTGAGTGGCTTAAGGTGAACTTTATTAATACTATAATTTCTTACAAAAGTTAAAACTTTCAACCCCTAATTTTAACCCATTTTGTAGTTAAGTGTACACGATGCTCCATCTATACAGGTCCGCGACGCATATGGTGTGTCATGCACACTGGAGTGTCAGTCAATTGAATAGATTCACTTACCACATCCCATTTTACGTAATTATTCTGTTCTAATGGACAGTAATTGCATTTATAGGTACATCTATACAAATAAATAAATAAAATTGAAGTGTCTGTTTAAAATATCAAAATAACAGCTTTTTACTAAGTGCATATGAAAGTATAAGTTACGGTACTTGTAACAAAATAACACACTTTTTTAAATAATTATATCTGTCTGTTCCTGCTAATCTCCGGCTGGACCTACTTTGACGGGACTTTCACTGGCAGATAGCAGATGTTATAAGGAGTAACTTAGGCTACTTTTATTTAAAAAAAAAAAACGAACTAAGGTTCCGCGCAAAACTAAAACCCATGAAATCACCCAAAATAAAACAGAGTAGTGCAACGGATGCCGGGCACAGCTGGTAGGTATATAATTAGGTTAATATACAAGACAAAATCCTAATTAACTTGCTAATATCCAGACTTAATGGTCCTATTGCCATTGAGTTGAATTTAAAAACTGAAAACCTTGTTTATATTTCTCAAAACGCTGAGCCTTGGGTCGACCTTGACAATCTGTCGTAACTAACTGTCTTACAAGTTATTTCGTAACGGTCGGCCATTTAAATATGAATATATGAAAGTGTTTATAATTCTCAAAAACTGTCAGGCGCAATTATACAGATTATTTTAAATTGTTTGTATTGATGTAACTCTACGTAATAGTTATTTGTGTGAAAGGGAGAGTTTTTGTTATATAATGTGACTAAGGAAGAAGTCTGTTAGGTACAGGTATACTTGTGACTAAATTTGTATACCTTATGTCTAAAAACCAGATAAGTGCGAGTTAACCTCGCATGGAGAGGGTTCCGTACATGATTATCTGAAATGTCCTATGTTACTTTTAAAACCATAGACTTTCTTATATGCTTTTCTGTCATCTATAGGTAAAGAACTATTTTCTTTACCTTTTTCTTAATTGTAGATCAAGTGGTTTCGGAGATAACGTTGGGGGTTATATCCTTAATAACTTAAAGACTATTTATCATAAAATTTTAAAAACCAATGTTTAAGATTCTCATAACGAGCCTTTTCATTTGATATGGCATCGCCATAGTCTGCAAAACTTATTTTTGAAATTTTCTAATTTACCCCCCAAAAGTGGCCCCCATGTTTAAAATTCATTAATTTACGTTACACTTCCGTGTTGCGGTCACCGACTTACTTAAGTGAACCAAATTCAACTCAATCGGTCCACTACACTGAGAAAAAATTACTGTACCGACATATGTAATTCTGGATGCCACGTACGTAATTCTGGAGAAAAACGTGCCTAACATAAGTAAGACTTGGCTACATAGATAATGTTGCGGACTACAAACGCCTGTATATGTTTTTACATTACCATGTAACAATCAAGATTATTTCGGATGCTTCGACATTATTTTGACTTGGCTGCGAATACATTACGGTAATGCAGGTATAGCATCAAACATTTTCTCAGTGTAGTTTCGGAGCAAATTGGCTGTGACGGACGGACATACAGACACACGAGTGATTCTATAAGGGTTCCGTTTTTCCTTTTGAGGTACTACGGAAGCCTAAAAAGTAGCAAACCTCTTTTTACAAGCTTTTATTTAGTTTCACCTGTAGACCCACTTTCCGGTTTCCGATTTAGACCTACGTAACTTCTGTGACAATGCAATAATACGGTACCGTTTAGCTGGTCTGACGATGCGGTCGGAAGGCCATAGGAACTCCTCAAGTACACAACATAACCTCGTCGTGTTTGGGTTCCTTGGATTGTCTTGACAAGTACTATAAGCTCCATGAAAATGCAATATTAGTAATAGTACACATGGCAAAAAGTTCGTCATAAAAATTTAATTGTTAACAAAATGTTATTCAAGATGAAATGCGTCGGAGTTGTCGATGGATATGACAAAATTGAGATTTCTTTCAATATGGCTATTCTATGATAAATAGCAGATTTAAGCACGCGTTACAGAAATAGTATTCAACTTAAATTAAACAGGTTCTTACTAGGTTATTATAATAAAACGTTTATAATAAGTTGTTTTCGTCAGAACCCGAACTGGTAGCCTTCCTCAGGACCTGCGAGTGATTATCAATTGTATACTTAATTTAGATAGCTAAACAAGACGTAAAGAGAGATATCTATACATTAAAACATTACCGTGACTCACTTATAGACAACGCACAGCCTAAACTCGGTGGTCCTAGAGGTTTGAAATTTGGAGGAGACATTCCTCGAGTACCCTAGAGGTGCACGGATGTGTAAGGAGGGATTTTTTGAAATTGAAATAAGATTGTACGGCAAATACCGCGGTCGAAGCTGTGGCGGGTCCACTAGTAGTTAATAATTATAATTAAATATTTTAGCTTAAAGCATAATAAAGGATCAATCAAACACGGAAAGAAAAACTTGGCAATTGTTACTAAAATATTACAAACTAAAGGGACACGTACTTTTCGAAGGTTAATGGGGATGCCCCGCTTGTGTAGCGCGCCGCGTCGGGAATGTTTGCGGAGGCTCGAGTAGACAGTTTCGAGGCTGTGATGCGAAAACGCATTGCGGCCCTAACATTAATGACACAAAGATAAATTAAACCCGTTTATCTCTATGACTATCTCTTTCGTCGGCACTAGTGTGTGATAGGCGCACTTAGAGATAAGACGGTCTATCCTGATGTGCGGGGCAGCTCCTACTGTTATCTGGCACTCATTGCGGCAAGAATGAATGTTGGTCCCGCTTTTCAACACTGGACAGGGGTGCACGTATTTTCGTATAGGTACATAATAATAACTTAATTTGATGTTTCTCTCTTATGTTATTTTAATGGCATGACATTTTCATTTATGTTTGTTTTTGATTATAATTGTATTTTGTAATTTGTAATTCTATTTTAAAATTTATATTTAATTATGTTTTATTTGATTATGTTTAAATGTACCTGAATTTTAATTTTATTTTCTAAATGTTAATTGTGTTTAAAATATTTAGTTATCATTGCAAAGCATTTTCAAGATCAGCAGTGGTTTAGTTGTTATAAGCAATGCTTTGCTCAGGTTGCTAAGAATATTATACGCAAAGGGTAAGAAAATTTCAGCAAATCGAGTTTAGCAACTATTTCTAAATAATTTTTTTCCGTGTACTTTGGGTACACTATGGGTTTTTTCATTGCGCTTTAAATCTAATAAGGTATTCTAATCCACTCTCGAATAAAATTG
Organism: Tortricodes alternella; assembly: GCA_947859335.1. Lineage (NCBI taxonomy): Eukaryota > Metazoa > Arthropoda > Insecta > Lepidoptera > Tortricidae > Tortricodes > Tortricodes alternella. The sequence goes on along the minus strand of OX401973.1, from coordinate 1,211,541 downwards.
ATTAAAGCTTTGAAATTAATTGATTAGTAACGTATTACAACGATAGATGCCCACTATCATTTAGTGTCAGAATAACCTCCTCGAAGGTCGTGACATAGTTGCCACCTCTATGGAATTTTACTTCTGTGTCAAGAACGTGTGATGCTTTTACTGTGGAACCTTCGGAAATATGAAAGGCACGATTGGGTTTTCTTACGGACATCAAAAAAAAACAGAATGTCCGTATTTTTAATACTGAGTTAGTAATAACCACTTTTATGATTTTCATCAACTTAAAGATGAATTGAAGCTGACATGCGTATGTCAAAATTTCTCGATCAGTATTAGAACTCTAAAAAACCCCCCCGGTTCATTCAATCATAGAATCATTCATAAAAAAAACCGGCCAAGTGCGAGTCGGACTCGCGCACGAAGGGTTCCGTACCATTATCTATAAAAACGGCAAAAAATCACGTTTCCTGTATGGGAGCCCCCTTAAATATTAATTTTATTCTTTTTTATAGTACTTATTTGTTGTTATAGCGGCCACAGAAATACATCATCTGTGAAAATGTCAACTATCACGTTTCATTAGATACAGTCTGGTGACAGACGGATGGACATACAGACAGACAGACAGAGAGAGACAGACAGACAGACAGACAGACAGACGGACGGACGGACAGCGGAGTCTTAGTAATAGGGTCTCTATAAAAATGCTCAGCGACTGCGACTTTCGGGTGACCATGGTAAATCAAAATATACAGACTGCTATATGTTTCACAGCTGACTTTGTTAATGTATTCAGCTTACCGCCGCGAAGGTCGCTCGAAATCTAGATTAGGTATGTATGTACGTATGTATCTCGTAATCCAGTCGCGTATTAACACACGAAAACGAGTCACGCGTCGAACTTCTTAGCGCCGTAGACTATTTTTAACTTAAATCATGGAACTTATAAAATTGGTATTGTAATGTCGGTTCCATTCGGGGCTGTTGCTTTTACGGATGGTAATAGCAATCTTACATTAAGATTAAAATCAGTTAACGATTCGCCTTTTCTTGGCTATTATCGGCTAAAGCCGGAGAGGAAAATGACACAAGTTACATTGCTGCGATTTCTTTTAGGCAGCATTCAACTTAAAGTCTCGTCAACGCAATGCATATCACTTGCCATGATGACATTACTTACCAGTAGACCTAAGAAGTTTACAGAAGCGATATGGACATGCATTATTTATTGATGTATATAAATGTACCTATAATATAAAAAAATATGATTCTTTATTAATCAATAGTTACTGTTTTACGTAAGGTAAACAGTAAGATAGTTGTCATGCGTGTCATTCTGTCGAAAAATAGTTACATTTTTTTTTCTTTTATCAATGTGTGTGACTTTAGAGCTATTAGGAGTTTTTGTTGATCATATCCTTCTGTTGTATTGTGTTTAAGATAACGGGTAATATATTTAAAGGTCATATCTGTAAATTTGATGAACTCTATGTGAAAAACGAGGGATACCGACAATAAGCAAGATGGCCGAATGGTGAACTTATTTTAATAGTACTGTACGTTTTGTTTAAATAGATTGAGTCTCCATTGATTGGTTTTGGGATTGGGTTATTAATAACTGATACCAATTTACAAGCGTTTATTAAACTTGCTTCTTTCGTATGTCTGGCTATTAGGTTCGAACCTTGAAAGTCAATTCGTAACCAGTTCCTGTGACCGGATTAGGTTAAAATTATGTACACGTATTGTAACCCAATGACATTGAAATATTTAAGTGCGATGAGCAAAAAAGATTGTTATAAAATATGCAACCTATAATAAAAACGTATTTAGTCCTGAGATAGTAGAAACAGCTGCTACGGGCCACCAGTTTAGCATAGTTTTGGCTTGTGAGTCTCTGTATAGAGAATTTGGGAGATGTCCTCGGCCCAGCAATCGGACAACCAATGTTTAAAAATAAGATAATATGTATTCTCCAGCTTGAAGATGAAAGAAGAAAACCAGGGGACCAATCTTTAAAAAATCTAGTAAAAAGTCATCTATATGTTTACGACGTAAGTGGAAATACTCAAGAAGCTGGCAAGGCAAGCAGGATAAGCCTTCGATCCAACACGGGAAACCTTCCGCTAGAATTTTCCTCCACACCAGCCAAGAGGTGATGTCACACGACGTCCTTATCTAGGATGAGTGATCTGGCGACCCGCGCCGCTGCCGCTCGTGGTTTCCAAACTTGGCACCAACATGCCGATGGAATTTGGAACAAAACATTCTTAGTGAGCATCTAAAACAGAAATGGAATCAGTTTATGATAATTAGTTATTTATCAATTTCGAATTAAAACGAGGATTGAAGAACGATTGAAGAAGGACTTCATTATGAGTCCAAAACATGGCCGTTCCTGACAGTAAATCAGTTTTTATTTGAAGAGATTAAGAGGATACGAAGTTAAGTTATCGCTGTATCAGCCATGCTAAGGCGGTAGCTAGCTATGACGCTGAAAATTTCACAAAATGTTAACGTATTAGAATTTTATTTTACTTATATTGGTTTTATTAAAAAAGTTTTAACATTACGTTTGTCTAAAAAGTCGCTCCCAAAAAACTATAATACTAACCTTCAATTTTGAACTTCGATTACTATGTTATATTTATTTCAAAAATAAATTGTTATAATCTTGCCCACTTTTAATTATCAACAAAGTACTCCGTCAGTTTCGCAAAATTACAAAAGAGACCTTTATATTTAGAAATGTTTAGTGTTTTACAACTTATTTAGTTGATCTTTTCCTAAAAACTCGTACAATAATAAAAATGACGTCATTGCACTTGAACCCATTTGATCTTTGTCGAGTCTCATGAGTTGACAGATTTTGTTGTCATTTGTATCCTTTTCTGTTATTATTATATGAAACAAACGACTTAAGAGATACTTAGCCGAAAAATAAATGAAAGATATATTTATTTACCTACCAAATTGGCCACCTGTTTGCAGCGTCGTCAATCGTCAGAGGAATAAACTTAAAAAATGGATTTACGAGCGCTTCTGAGAAGACCACTTTAAGCGCTGACAAGAACTTAAACAGTTTTTTAACAAAAACTATTTGATTTGGCAAAGCGAAAAGAATATATGTTCATATCCATTATATTATTGAAAAAGAAAAGTGCGAGTTAAACTCGCGTGCAGAGGGTTCCGTGATTATATAAAATTTCTTATGTTAAGTATATTAAATACCACAGACTTCTTTTAAGTTTTCCTGTAATCTATAGGTAAAGAACTATTTTTTGTAATTTTTAAAAAATTTTAGGCCCAGTAGTTTCGGAGATAAGGGGGGAATGGTACCAAAATTTTCGCCTATTTTCCTAAATAACTTCAAAACCATTTGTTTGAAAATTATGAAAAAAATATATATTTAAGTTTCTCATAGCGAGTCCTTTCATGGCTGTTATGGCTGAATTGACAAACTGACGTTTATGTATTATATTGACAGCTGGTTGACGGAGGATTTTAATCTGGGATGTCAATACTAACTCTAATTATATAAATGCGCTTTTTTACATATTCTTACAACGAAAAAATATTAAACTACTAGTGGACCCGCCACAGCTTCGCCCGCGGTAATTTTCATACTAACTTTATTTAACTTCTCTCCTTAGTGCACCTCTAGGGTACCTACTCGAGGAACGGCTCCTCCAAATTTCAAACCGCTAGGACCACCCGTTTAGGCTGTGCGTGGTTTATAAGTGAGGCACGGTAGGTACTGTTTTATATCTATGGTTACGTGCAAAACATCTAAAATCAAATGTCATAAGTTCGCTTTTCATACGATCAAAATATATAAAGTCAAATTGCATAACATACGACATTAATAACATGTTTTATCATAAGTTTAAAATTTCTACGCTCTAAATTCATCACGTTTATTTATAATCTATACTGCTCACTACGTATACCGTTAAAAATACATATAGTCACATAATACGAAATTTATAAAATCTTTTATCGGTTATGAGCCCCTTTTACAAGGAGAATTACCTAATATATCATAATAGACAGACGTAGTCTGAGACTTTGCTTTATCCTTCTATCCTACTAGTATTATAAATGTGAAAGTTTGTGAGGATGTATGGATGTTTGTTACTCCTTCACGCAAAAACGAATGCACGGATTTTGGTGAAATTTGAAATGGACCTTTGCACCTCATACCTTATAGATCTGAGCTAGATATATTAGCTAGCATAGATATATTAAGAACATTATTCATTTAGGCTCTCTACATTCTAAGACGTATGTATATCAAGTTTATGTCAAATAATCATATTCTTTTTGTACTTCGATATTATATTCATTCGACCAGTCGTGTTGTATGTATTTCGAAAGTTATAGATTACGATCATAATTCATTTAGGCTTTCGACATTCTAGACGTATGTGTATCAAGTTTATAACATTTAATTTTAGATGTTTTGCTACGTAACCGTATAGATTTCGGAGGAGTCATCAGCCAAACACAAACTGGAGTTTTTTTCCTACTCCTCGAAAACAATTAAAATTTTTACACAACTATGCAAAAAAACCGTATTTTAAAATCCTGTTTAAGATGGTTACTGTCCCATGAAGGTCGATGCGATATGTAATCACCTTAGTTGAATAAAGATAAAATACCTTTATTCGACTTTGACTTAAAAAGACAAGGAAGCGTCAGAGGTATATATAGTTATATCTACACCCATATCATAAAACCTCCATAGTGTAATCAAAAACCGTAGGAAATGACCACCATTTTGACAACCAATTAGGTAAAACGAGTGCTGCAATATTATTTCCGTATCGTTTTTAGTATAGAAATGAGATTAAATTTGGAACAGCTGTCAAAACTCAAGTGGGTCTCTATTCTAGTATCCATAGATATTAAAACAGTTATTGATACGAAACGTCAATTCAGTATGTTTTTTTAATATAAACTGCACAACATTTGATCTCGAGTGACATGAGAATAGAGACTTCATTCGTTTGTCCATGATTTAAAAAAAAATAGTCTTGACGGAGGATCGAATTGCCGCCATTATGTTGGTGTTTTGCTGAACGAAAGTAGAATTGTTGTTGAATTGAATAAAAAAAGTTGTTTGTAATTTACATTTTAGTTGAAAATATGAATAGTAGTCTTCTCGGAGCGTGTGTGATGTGAAAATGCGTCGGATATCGGAACTATGCAGCCACGATTGCAACAAATAACTTGTTGCCAGAAAATATTGTTTCTGAACCCATCATGGAGGATTTATAATATGTGTGTAGATAAAGTTATGTATGCAACTCTGCATAATTTGGCCTTAAAACACACGTGCGATCTTATTATGAAACTCGCTAAAGCTCGTTTCATGAAAACCGCACTGGTGTTTTAAGGCCTATCATTATGCAACCGTTGCATAAACTACTATAACCTTATCGCTTTTTATGTACCTACACATTTAGAGCTTATGCCGCCGAATGAACTTTTGATGGATACACAATTGATATGTGTAACATCTTTCCTCTCGCTTTCCTGCAATCTGTCAAATGAAAAGGGACGGAAGTGTGTAACAGGAAGCCGGGGAAGCGCGCGGTATTTGATTTGACCAATGAACGCGCGCGGTGAGATGTCAGATGTTACACATCATATGCGGCTTACTCGTTTTTTTAAAATTATTATTCGCACATTTCACGCATTGATCTAGTCCCAAACTAGGATCACTGCTATGGTTAATATACAACAATACGACCTCGTGTGTTCATAAGTTTTAAGACAAACTTTGAGTTTAAATAATTAAACAAAATAATACTGGCGGCTGTTTAATACTTATTTAAATTTTGAATTACGAATGTTTGTGTTCTATTTTTATGGTTTTATTATTCATTTCTAATATTTGTCTCGTGATGGAGGGAACAAAAGAATTACGTGCGACTGTAATTTCGCTATTTATGGCGGGCAAAAAAACCAATGGAGATTTTCTATGACATAAAATGTTTTGGGTTAAGCCGCAACTTCGTATATTACACCATAAAACGTTACAAGGAGACTGATTCTGTAAAAGATCGCCAAAGGAGTGGTCGCCCGCGGTCTGTAATTACGACTGCGAACATAAAAATAATCAGAGAGCGACTTCGCCGAAACCCACGTCACACCCAGAAGAAACTCGCTCTCCAGACAAAAATTTCGTGTATTTCACTCTACAGAATACTGAAATACGACCTCAAGGTAAAGGCTTACAGTCGTAGGAAACTTCACTTCCTAAATGAACGCCTTCGTAAATTACGACGCGAACGTTGTCCGATGCTGCTTAAGAGACACGATGCGAAAAATATACTTTTCACCGACCAAAAAATCTTCACGGTCGAAGAAAAGTTCAACTGACAAAACAATAAAGTTTGTGCCAAAATCAGCAAAGATGTACCAGCTTCAGCACGAAATGTCTCGCGTACCCATCATCCGGCGAGTGTGATGGTATGGTGGGGGGTTTCGTATGAAGGTGTCACTCGACTCCATTTTTGCCAACAAGGAGTCAAAGTTAATGCAAAAAATTATCATAGTGACATTTTAGTGACTGTGGTGAAACCCCTGTCTAATAGTCTATTTCGCAACAAAGAATGGATTTTCCAGCAAGTCTCAGCACCGGCCCATAAGGCTAAAACGACTCAAGCTTGGTTAAGGGAAAATTTGCCGGGCTTCATTGTGGTGGAAGAATGGCTACCCTCCAGTCCTGATCTCAACCCACTTGACTATTCTCTGTATTGGAGCTCAGGGCCTGCCAAAAGTCTCACCCAAACTTGGATTCTCTAAAGCGAGCCCTCATCAAAGAAACGCAGCGAATCCCTCTAGACAAGATTCGTGCCGCGATCGATGCCTGGCCGGAACGTCTAAGAGCTTGTATTAAGAATAGAGGCGGTCATTTTGAGAAGTAATTGCTTGTGTCTAGTTATAATTGATCTGAATTTTTTAAAAATATAACTTAATTCTGAAATTTTTGATGTAACTTTTATTTCGTCTCAAAACTTATGAACACACGAGGGAATGCTAATATAGATAAGTGCTAGTGCCGGAGTTTCATGTACGAGCCTGACCTTTAGAGTTACATTGACTTCACTGGCAGCTGCCTGTAGTTTTCTATCTTGGTAAAGCCGTCAAGAATCAGCTTGTAGGCAGGCGGCGCTACTGATAAATACATAGATAATAATAATAAAATAAATACTTAATATCCGCGGGTACAAACATTCGTGCTCTGCGGTGCGATTCTCTAAAGTTTACAGCGCTGCGTCAGCGACGAGCGACACTTTTAATATAGACTGTAAGTACAAAGGCATTAGATCTAAATTAAATGTGTTTGTCGACACTGAAGCAGCGCTGAGCACGTTAGATAATCTGGTATAGTACACCACTGGTATAGTAAGTAGGTAGTGGGACTGCCACTGAGCCATCGAGTCAGTTGAATCGGGATAAACAGGAATTTTGCAGCCACATTACTATTTTATTCTATAAGGATATTGGCTTGATCTTTATCTGAAGGTTTTACAGCAATATACTTAGTTAGTGAAACGGTGAATATCGCAAGAGGAACAGTAAAATGCGCATGCACACGCGAGCCGATTATCTATTCTTCGTTAACAAAGGTTCTCGAAGATTCTATATGGGACGCGTCTTGCGGTAGCGGAGCGACAAGTCATTTTTAGGGTTCCGTACCCAAAGGGTGAAAACGGGACCCTATTACTAAGGCTCTGCTGTCCGTCTGTCCGTCCGTCCGCACCAGGCTGTATCTCATGAACCGTGATAGTTAGACAGTTGATATTTTCACAGATGATGTATTTCTGTTGCCGCTATAACAACAAATACTAAAAAAACAGAATATAATAAATATTTAAGGGGGCTCCCATACAACAAACGTGTTTTTCTTTTTTTGCTTGATTATAGATAATGGTTTGGAGGAACCCTTCGTGCACGAGTCCGATTCGCACTTGACCGGTTTTTATAGAGAACTAGCAAGCACGGATAGCACTAATCATCTTTAGCCAGATGCTACCAAACTTCACAGGAGGGTGGTGCTGAGCTAATCTGAAAATTGCCTTAAAATTTCATCGAAATCGCTCACACATCGATTTTTATATACATGTCGAAGCATGGATCGGATCGCCTAGATACAGACCGTCAAGATTCTTACTCGCCATGGTCGCTGGTTCAGGTGGTAGGCAAATCACACACAATAACGGTTCCTCACTTATGACGTTAATTATTAAAACCAAATTAAAAAGAAAATAAAGCAATTATCGTAATAATTGAAGATTGATTAATCTAACTTAATTTTTGCGGAACACAGTGAGTTTGGCTGTGATGACGGTTGACCAGTCCTTTCCCTTCGGTCGCTTCAACAAGAATGAATCGTTCAAATCCTACCCCCATCACAGCCAAACACACTCAAGCATAGACAATATGGATTTTATGTTAATAATCAAACAAGGCTTGGGCATTCCGCAAACAGCCAGCGTTTTAAACGCCGTTCCTGTTAAATAAATAAATAATTATTTAAAATCCATGTACCCCGTTACCATGGAATAAATAAATTTTATTTTACTTATCTTGAAAAATACTTAAATACTTGACAGAAATCGCTAAAGCACCCGCTTCTCGATCCTCGTATGGAACGCCACGGCCTTACCGTTATATGTTTTCCCTCTATCTCGCAACAACTGTAGAGGTCAGAGGAGTGTGACCAGTATAATTATCACTAGCTGCAGCCGCGGTTCCGCTTGTGTTTATATTCTCGCCTTGCTCTACGACATTGACGGGTATTTCGTAACGTTGTTCACGAAATAAGAAGTAATTGATTTTATGCAAAACTAATTTTATGACCAATTAAAATAACTTGTTTTTTTTTTTTTAGTTTATATGGATATTGTCTGTAGCCAAGCAAGAAAGAGGGTTACCTTTTTCGCGAGTAAGTGGTGTATGTATGGAATTACTCCCTGCCTGCCCTAGAGATAAAACCATTGAATCAATTTTAACGATACATAACGATAACGATATATGACCAGACCAATCTCCTGAAATTCAAAATGGCGGATGATGGAAGGCACTTTGTTGATATTTTTCCACGCATGCATTATTAGTATCAAATGAAAGGGCTTGACGAGAGAATCAAAAAATACAGGTATTTTGGTGTTTATAGGATTTCATGGAGATTTACCGGTTGCTATTTCCATATCGACCACACGAGCACAGCAGAATAAATTTCTTGTTTCTATCTTTTTAGAGGTTATGCAGTCGGGTTTTTAGTTGTATATAATTAATATTTTTTGATATACTAATTAAGCGGGGAAGTTGCTTGAAAATCAAAATGAGGTTTAAGTGAATGATATATTATGAAAGTAAATGTAAACAAAAGCATATTACAGAAAAGAGCAGATACTTTTGACTAATCATTTTTATTTGATGAATAGTCAACATTTGTGAAAAATATATATATATTGTCTTTTAGTTCTGATTTTAGTTTTTTGGACATCCTCATCAAATTTATGTTTTATTTCATCGAACATCTAAAAACGGTAGGTACCTATTTTCAGAAATAATTGCACATTTCGTTTAAACACGGTTTTGTACACTCTAATGACAGTTGTGACGTCATAGATGTTGTCCATTTTGTATGGAGTGTTTTTGCGACTGGAACGAACAATGTCTTTTCAAGGCTACATAACTCATAAAATAATACACATAAAAATATTTTGCGTACACAGATCGGTAGCTATAACTCAGCATTATCGAATACAAGATGAAAATAATGCATCTTCCCTATTTTCCAGGCAGTTCAATTTACGGCGGAAACTGCCTGGAATTAGGTGCTCATTATGATACCGCAGTACGCTTTAAAGAAGGTGACTTTCACTGCGTCTGACTACCTTGCGAATCTGCAAACCAAAATTAGCCTCAAACGATATGATATAGCAAATCGCTCAGAACATTCTACAGTCACAGTATAATAAACTAACAGTATTGTGTCTCGGCAGTGTCCTCGAAATAATACCTGCGGCCGCTCGGCATGTAAACACGCAGTAGGGCTGCCCGCTGACTGTCTTTCTTTGGTTACGTATTTGATAATGCTATATAAAATTGTCGTAGTATCTTTTCATGAAATATTACTTCAAATCTTGTAAGTTTTAATTTTAACTATTTCTACTTGGTTCATATTTCTAGTTTCAAAAGTGACTGTAAGTCAGTATGGAGTAAAAAAAAACGCATTTAATATATTTTGCTTTTAAAATATCAAAAACATCAAAAAATCTCGTGCCACGATTTACGTAAATAAATTCATGGGAACATCTCACACTATCCACGCCCGTACCCAACCGCGGCGCACTCGCGACTGTTGTGTACCGAAGTTTACCGAGATTTCGAAGCAAGTCGTTTCGGCCGTTTGTATGAAGGGGAATACTCTATACGTGATTATACTGTGCTACAGCCACAATAGTATGTGCACGTGATGCGCACGCGTCGCAGTCGCGTGCGTGACTCAGTGGTGAAGGGCCGTGCATGTGTTACGTAATATGTACTTACAGGTATTGACACTAGTTATCCCAGAGGTTGCACTGTTATAGTGAGACAGTTTTTTGTACAATTTTTGAATCCCATACATACTCAATGAGAATTTTGACTTCTCCATAGCGGCGTGGTACTACTTTGTACAACTGACTTTTTTCATAAACAGAAGCATGAACACCATTATCCATATTTCTAACTTGAATAACCTCTTCCATGCAAATATCGTAATATTAGGGAGTGGGTTCCGGATGACTCAAGACCAGGAAACGTTTTCAGAGCCAACGGCCAACCTCCAGTAATGGAGTGGCACTCGAAGAAGAATAAAAATATAACCCCTAAAATAGGGGATGAATGAAGCAAAAGTAACGTGGTTGAACATTCATCCCCTAAAGGGGGATAGGGGATTAAATTTGTATGGAAGTTCGTCATTCAACTTAGAAATATGGAAATTGGTGTTCATGCTTCTGTTTATGAATAAAGTCAGTTGTACAAAGTAGTAATTGCACTACTACCACGCTGCCATCGAGAAGTCAAAAATCTCACTAAGTACCTATAAGGCATAATCTAGACCCACTAGTTTAGGCTGTGCGTTGTCAGTCAGTCAGTCGATCTATTAAGTAGAAGATCTAGACACACGGTAGTGTGTCAGCCAAAGTCCGCGACACACCGGCCGTAGGTTATATTACACGAACCATTTCGGGCCATTTTCGACCCCCCATAACTTAAAATCTAATTGACCGTTATGTATTTATCTATGTAAGTATACCTCGCCCAATGTAAAAAGAGCGCTGACGGCCATACATTTTATATGGCTGTCAGCGCTCCTCTTCCATTGGGCGAGGTATAGTAATATCGTTGTCTAGCCTCCATAGTACAGGGAATTCTAGTTTGGGACAATAAGATTATAGATCAATGTCTGTCATAGTGTCCAACATATGATTATATTTTTTTTTGAGATGGTTGGCCTCTACCTGTATTTCCAAAGCTTTTTACACGTTTACCATAAGTGAGAGATGCATTAAAAGGAATCTGCGCACGAGTTAAATAGATTAGATTAGATTAGATTTATTTATTTCTCAATATAATATTATATTATAAATTGTACACATGTCAAGATATATGAAATTAAATTGAGATCGTCAGTTATTAAATACAAATAAAAAGTTATAATCCAAAATTAACTAATATTAAATGTCACAATCACAAATGAAAAAGATAGGGATCTCCGTGAAGGATCGTCATTTCAAAATATAAATTAGAAACTATAATGATAACAATAATAATACAATAATAATAAAACAATGTCAAATAAATAAATAAATCTACAGCCTAAGTTCCATGTACTCGTTAACTGAGTACAGTGGATTATTCAATAAAAGGTTCTTAAGTTTGCGCCTAAACGTTAATAAACAGTGTACATCGGCCCGGCTTTTGTTGTCGGCCTCGTACGTCTGCTGATTCACGCAAGAACAAAGCGATCAATACTAAGAATCGATAAATAGGAAGACAAAATAATCATTTGACAAGTCTGCTAATTGGCATTTAATATTATTATGTTTGTTAGGAAAAAACACGAGCGATTGGCGGATAATATTATTTTAAGAAACCGGTAATGTTTATGTCTACAACTTATTGTCATAAAAAAGATCGTCGCATTCTGCAAACAGTGCTTCGTTAGAATTGTACAAAATACTACGACGCTAACCTCATGTTTGTCGAATGTCTGTAAGTTTTGCGGCTAAAATTTAGGCTACGACCACAGAATAGATAATAGTACTAATGTACAGAACAATCACTGTCTAACAAAACCGGTGTTTAGGTACAAAAATATGCCTAATCATGCATTCTCTCTCCATCGCATAAAACGTGTTTTCTTGTACGCTAGGGTTGTCAGTTTATACGCGTCATCCAACAACACCAATCATCTAGGCTACTTGACGCGCGAATCGGCCAGCGAGCAAGCGAACGGCAACCTACTGCGATTTACAGCTCCAAGCTGTCCGACGGCCGAGCGTGCCTAAGTGCGGAGTGACTACTGCTGCTACCTCCCGTTCCCCTCGAAGTTTTGTCATAAACTGGTCGATCTGGTTATGTAAAAACTTATTAAACCATCGTAAGCTTTGTAAACAAGTTGGTGACAAAACACACATGTTAATTAAAACGTCCTTTGATTCGGATACAAAATTATTCATGCTCACAAAGTTTACCCTTACAGGTATCCGAACCCGCGTCCTACGGCACAGATTTCCCACTAAGCCTTCGGTCAGCGGTAGCTCATGCCTAATTATCTAGTTAACTGTGCAGTCGAGGCTAATCGCATAGCAGTCTCTAAGACTCAGGTAATAAAGTCAAAATTGCAAGAGCGAACTAGATCTTTCACGCAGTTGAGGTATTTAAAAAAAATAACATTTTTTTTTAGAATTCTTTTATTTCGAGTTAACTACTCTTGCTTCGAATCAAGAATACGACTGATTTAATTAAGAGGATAAATAAGTCCCCAGTTTTGTTACTGTGCTTGTAATAACCCAAAATATATATAAGTTATATATATGAATTAATTTGACACAAAATAAAAACAAAAATAAGATGCAAAATAATGTTCCCATTCTTAAACCTAGGTGGCGATATAATATGGTAGGTAGTGGGAATAACGAGAGTATTTTAATTTAAACGAACCCTTTAGTTTTTTTCTGTAAATCTCTTTTATTTCATACAAATACCAATTAATATCTGCAGTTTGCTCAAGCTAATTAATAAAGCAACGCATTTTCTAAAGTGTTAAAAGACAGGTGGTCTCACCATTATTCAATATGACGGTAAAAAAGAAGCCGCTTCAAATCTCATTGTTGAACCTCCTTTGAAGTGTTAGAACGGGTTCTCCCATTCATACATACAATAGCTGTATGTTACACCATTCTATGGTTACGTTGTATTGAATACAATACAATGTAAACAAAACAACAGTTTTGGAATGAACGCCTGACGACTACGCTGGTTTTGTCTTCCTTTTAATTCTTGAGTAGATTTTTCCGGCGAGTTTATACTACTACATTTTTAAGCAGAGAAATCTGCGTTTCTTTCTGAAGAATCCTTCCTCCAGTGTACTAATTCGACATTGCCTAAGCGAAAGCGTATGGCTTTTTTACTTTTTGCAGTCAAATTAATACCAGATGTAAGTGGTTACCGTAGCCTATAGATAGATGCTCGCAATACCAGCCCCTCTATTCAGGAACGCTAAGTGATTCTGTAGCGATTCGCGAGCGAGATTTCTTATCTCGCTCTTACGCATTACGCGTCTTGCGGAAGAGTGAGATGAGAAATCTCGCTTACGAGTCGCTACAGAATCACTTAGCGTTCCCGAATAGAGGTTCAGGAGTATCACATGTATGTGCATTGCCGAACCTTTAAAAACCTATTTCTCCCTCCTTTTTTAATATCTCAATATGTTGGACAGCAACATACACATTGATATGGCCTTAATTGTGGTTTCCCTGTGCTATGGGCACTAGTAAACCTATATTGTAAATGAAAAAAAAAAAACCGAACTAGTGCGAGTTAAACTCGCGTGGAGAGGGTTCCTTACAACACTATCAGAAATTTCCAAGGTAACTTTAAATACCATAGACTTCTTATTGGTTTTCTTGAATCTATAAGTAAAGAACTATTCTGTATTTGGGCCATCGGCTCCGTGGACTCGAATAGAAGCCTTGTTGAACTTTCTATAAATATCTTCCAAATGTTAGACTTCTAATGCCTGTGATTTGTGCTACGTTTCTTCTCCTATTAAAACTTTCTTGATGTGAGAGCCCTTATATTTCATAGAAGTTTGTATCGGTCCACTGATGGCCGTATTTTTCTCAAGGTACTCTCACAATTATTCATCGAACTGCATTTTAACTAACATACAATTTCCATTGTTACAGGAAAATGAACGAAACGAGATGGCAAAATTAATCCGAAGATTATAAACCAATAGTCTATTGAGATTAAATATCTGTGATTATAAGCTACGATCTCTATAAGTTATGATATGATAAGATAGGGAAAGATAACATAAGATAAGATGCCGGCGATACTGACTAAGCTGAGGGAGCAAGCGTCGAGGGTTCAGCCTTCGATTGCGGTGGGGGTGGGGGTGGGCGTGGCTTTAGCTGCGTGTGCGCTGTACGGAACGAGAGAGAGAAAGCAGCCGCCGTGCCACAATAATAACAATAATTATAAGGTAAGATAGCATAACAGTATGTTTCTTATGCATCCTCTACACTATCGACCGATGAAGGTGGATCAGCAAACATTTCCGCGACTAAATTCTCGATCCGTCCACACATCGGCAGACGTATGGACAGAACGCCTTGCGTTCGCGCTGTCACCCTTGGATCCGTGTCGCCAAAACCGACAGCAAACGGATAAGTGGTAGACGTATCGGCCGACGATAAATGCCTACCACTGACGAGCAAATACCCCTACACGTCGGCGGATTCGCAGATGCAATCTGCTGATGCATCTGTCGATGTGTAGGTTGGCATTTAATGTTAGGCCAACCCAATGGTTTCATTCTTGGACGACATAGCTAGAGGATACGGGCTCGTTTTCCGCTTCAAACGAGCTTATAGTATAGTCACCTGTATGGTCTCCTGAGTCAGGTCGTTTGATTATGTGTTGGCCACGAACCAAAGTTAAGTTTGGGACGTTGAGCTTAACACTACAAGTTTGCAATTACATGCAAACCCCAACGCTTTTACTTCACTTCTGAGATAACCTTGTCACTTCGTAAAACCTATACTTACAGCCACTCTTTTCTTGGTCAAAATAGAATGAGACTTCTTTATGCGACTTACCGTTTTGATGTTTTTTGAAAGGTTTTTCTTACCTCAGGTTACCAAAAACGGACAGCTTCATTCAGTAGAGAATGGCAGCTCGAACGGACAGACTTGTGGTGGTAGATGCGGCGCCGAGCAGTGCGCCCTCTGCCGGGGCGATGTGGATACAGATAACAAACAGAACATCGTGAGTACCTCTGCGTGATGAAAAAAATATATTTCTATCTCACTCAATCACATCATCAATATCATCTTTATCATTATTCATGATTGGATCTTAATTCTACAGCGCATGTTTTTGGTGTATTTCCACTTAAACAGAGTTGAATCTGACCAATCAGAATACATGCAATATTTCAATGACATTATGATATCCAAATCTCATTAGTCAGATCCATTTCGGTCCATTCGGTACGCAGTCTTAAACGGTACCATGTTGACATTTATTTTGATGGCTGTAGCCAATGCACGATCTGTAAAATTGACTCCCAGTAGCCAATGATAACGCAAGTTTTAAAAAACCCTTCATCATTCCAGGAAGACGCCGAGGACCCTGCGCCGGTGGAACAGCATATCCCCGGTCTGAACCTAGAGTTCCTGCGGCAGATGGTCTCGCTGGCCAAGATCATGGTGCCAGGGCTGCGCAGCCACGAGGTGGCGCTGCTGTCGGCGCACACGTTGTGTCTCTTCACGAGGACGTTGATGTCGATATATGTGGCGGCGCTAGAGGGTTCTATAAGTAAGTATTTGTCTTGAAGGTCTAGGAATGTACAGCGGAGCATTTTCCTTCCGAGCTACTGTAAAAATTCAGGTTGATTTCACTCCAGTCACCATAGTGGGATACAATCGTAGAAACTGCTTATCTCTGCTTCATATTATTAAAGAGGCAGTCGATGTTACGGTTGACGAAATTCTTAAATCTGATGGGATTATAACAAAAGCATGTATCATCTCTTATTTTTTAAATGAAAAAAGCATTTATGATAAACCTTTCTGTTAATATGCCATAATTCTTCTTTCAGTGAAACACATAGTCCAAAAGGACCTTAAACGTTTCGCCGCGCTCCTCCTACAATGGTTTGGCATCGCCATACCGGCGACCTTCATCAACTCCATGATCAGATACTTGGAGAGTCGGCTGGCGCTAGCGTTCAGGACGAGGCTTGTTAACCACGCGTATGGAATGTATTTCAAGAACCAGACGTATTATAGGGTAGCCAATTTGGATGCTAGGATTGAGAATGCAGATCATAGGTAAGTGTTTCTTATTTGATGATAGACCAAACAAGAAGGAGATAGAGTAGTAAAGTATATTTGTTCAATAAATAATGTTTGAACATCGGATTGTTAATGAATAGAATAATTTAAGATAGTTCATGTGTACTTTATTTGTGAATGGTAACACAGTTAGTTGTTGTAGTTGTAAAAGTTGATTAAAATAAGTTGCGACTCCATAGAAGTAGCAGTTGTACTTACTTTAAAAATGGATTATTCAATAAGTAGTCAATTAGATTATCTAGCTCAGTATTATTTATTAAACTGAGCATGTGGTCCTTCGAGCCGGATATGAACCAGCGACTTATGCCTATATTTAATTGATGCAGGTACATAAATAAATTCCAAGTTTAGATATTTAGTGACATCAAATCAAAATTTAAATGAACTCTGGTAAAACGCACATGAAAGATTTAGTCATAACTTTAGGGAAGTTGGCAAAACCTTTTGGAAGTTATAATGTGTGTTTATATGGACGATTTCATTGTCTCCAGACTAACGGAAGACGTGTCAGTGTTCACGCAGTCTGTAGCCCACCTGTACGGGTCTCTGACAAAGCCCTGCTTCGATCTGCTGCTAATAGTGCTGACCCTTGCCAGCTATTCCAGCAAGATGAAGGGAAATATCTTCATTGGTGAGTAGTAGACGTATTGCATAGGTTTCTTCTCAAATACCACTGGATTTCTTTTTATTGTCATGTACAGAAATGTACCATGCACTTTCGCGTTTATTGCTCAATATAACTGTTATTTGTTACGTACAAAAATTGGAATCGGGGCGGTGTCTTCACATCTTTTTTGTAATCATCCTTAAATTGTCTTGAGTCCACGTCCGCAATCCTCAATTTCATCTTACCATCTCCAAGAATAATGTCGGGTTGGGACGGTGCTAACCCTTAAAAGTTATATAAACGTCTTTGTTAATGAACTGATTTGTTTAGGAAATAACTCTACTCAGTGTGAAAATCGTTCCACATTTGGCTACTTGACTATATTAACAAACCCTCAATAGTACATTATAGAAAAGGATGTATGTAAAAATAAATCAAGATTATTTAGAATTGAATAACTCAAAAACTTCAGTTTTGACTTCTCAGTCACGTGACTTTGAACACCAATCACGCCAAATGACGTTTGCATAGATCGGTTGCGTTCCGAATCACGCTGCCCAGCTTAATCGTTGTGAAACCGTAAGTGTTATTCGGACCGCACCCTCATACAGACTATGGTTTTTTTGACGTTTGTGACGACGTAAGATAGCGTTTTAGCGGCATATATAAAAATTATAAATATTATGATTACTTTTTCCTTGAAAATGTGAAAAATTCATTACGAAAATATTTTAACATAATCTAAAATGAGTTAACAAGCAGCCAAAAATATTGCAATAGCATAGAATGCGTGCAGACTAAGGGACGGGTCCTCTCCAACATGGTGGACTATCTGTATGGGCGATGGGCTGATCACCTGTCACCATACGGTTCATCATACCATCTTAGGACTAATTAATCGAACGTGGCCACAAGTAGTCTTGTGGCTCTGCCCACCCCATTAGGGATTTCGGGCGTGATGCTATGTATGTGTGTAAAAATATTGTTTAAAAAAATGGTCAAGAACCGAATTGCTAACCGAGAGGAGGCCCGTGCTCACCGATGACTGTTGACGATGCTGATGGCACGCAGGCCCGGGGTTCGCGACGGTGGTGATCTGCATGACGGGGCAGGTGCTGCGGCTGCTGTCGCCGCGCTTCGGCGCGCTGGCCGGCGAGGAGGCGCGCATGAAGGCCAACCTGCGCACCGTGCACGCCTCCATCATCGCGCACGCCGAGGAGGTCGCCTTCTACGGCGGGCACAAGGTAGGTTTTTTAATGTCAATTAATTGACAAACGGGCGAACAGTCCACCTGATGGGAAGTGGTCACCGCCGCCCATGGACGTCTGCAACACCAGAGCTGCTGCCAATGCGTTGCCAGCCTAGGGAGGATGGGGAATGGGAAATAGGCCTCCGGCGTAAAGTACCTAATAGCAAGCTATTACTTTACGCCGATATTCTGTGTGTGTGGTACTACCCCGGTCGAGCCGGCCCATTCGAACAGTAATCTTCTAGTGAGGATTAATGTTTGGCTCTACCACTGGAAGAAGTTTAACAAAAAGGGTACAAACCAAAATAAATGCCATTAATAATTAAATTCTATGCCACAGATATAATGTCTAAAATCCTATAATAGTTTTTATCGTGGATTGAGACCTTTTCCCTAAACACCGTCCTATTTAAAATTTAGGGCCTTTTTCGACATTCGACTAAGTGACATAGAAACTAAGCTAAGGTGGCTATGTTACTTAGCGAAGTTTGCACTGAAATTATATTGGAACGGTACGTTTGGCTACATCTTTTATTGGGATTGAAGTCTGATCGCCGAGTTGATAAATATTATGATATCGTCTCGAAATTGCGACTGTTGCTTAACTATCGCAAACTGTATGAAGGGCGTTGCTTATCGCTGGGCGCATTGAGTTTCGTGGTACGAAGCACGCAGTTGTTGTCACACGCGGCGCCGCGCTGGGCGGGCAGTACTATACGGTAAACAAGATGGAAGATTTTGACTATTGAACGAAGCAATTGAACGTTTCATAATTAGCATCTCCGACTCTTCTTCCTTCAACTCTGAGACTGTCGTCGTGGTCGTCGTCCGATGATATGCCAGCAATTGGGCATATACAGGCTATTAAATAACAATATTGTATGAAAAAAGTATAGTTTTCATTTTTAATTTCTTATTATCATCGGTAAAAATAATTAGCGGGCCGCTTTTTAGGGTTCCGTACCCAAAGGGTAAAAACGGGACCCTATTACTAAGGCTCCGCTGTCTCCAGGCTGTCTCATGAACCGTGATAGTTAGACAGTTGAAATTTTCACAGATGATATATTTCTGTTGCCGCTATAACAACAAATACTAAAATATTAAATTAAATAAATATTTAAGGGGGCTCCCATACAACAAACGTGATTTTTTTTGCTCGTTTTTGCTCTTTATTCATAACGGCAAAGGGCTTGAAATTTTCACAGAATATTTAGATATATTAATTTATATACTTAAAAACAAAAAAAAATACAATAAAATAAATATTTAAGGGGGCTCCCATACAACAAATGTGTTTTTTTTTTTGCTTGATTATAATGGTACGGAAACCTTCGTGCGCGAGTCCGACTCGGTTTTTATTATAATTAGTTAAGAAGCCCTGATTATAATTTTTTTTATCAACTGTTGGTGAACAGACTTTAGTGTCATGTCACCTATAATTACTTGATGCACTGTTTTTTTTGGCACAGTTATACAAATGTTAGAACAAAACATTAGGTCAAATAAAAACTAGTCGAACGTAACGTAACATTCGGTCAAACAACTTTCGATTCTGACTTTGATATGATTGTATTATTCTAGGTGGAACTAGGCCAGCTCCAATCTGCCTACAAGGAACTGGTAGCCCAGATGACGACAGTGTTCAACAAGAAGCTGTGGTACGTGATGCTGGAGCAGTTCTGCATGAAGTACGTGTGGAGCGGCACCGGCATGGTCATGCTGGCGCTGCCCATCCTCACCGGGACCCACACCGACGGTGAGTCATCAGTAGGGAACAGGACCTTGAAGGAAGCAGGGGTTAGTAGAAGAAAAGAAAACAGAATTAAGACTGTACTCCAGACTGAAGACTAGATTATGGTTGAAGATACGACAACGCTTATAGAGAAATGTACCTCATATGAAAATGAAAATATTGATTTTGGCAGTAGGCCACATGACCTCTTTCACATTTCTGAATCTAACAGCACTTCGAAAGGTGACATCTGCTGAGAAGCGCCGCAAGAAACTCAGCAGTATGTCTTTTTTCCAACTTTAACATTACAGTTATGGACTAAAACTAACACATAAAAATCGGAAAGTGAGGAGAGGGCTCTCGCGTGGAGAGGGTTCCGTTCCGTACATGATTATCTGAAATTTCCTGTGACCTTAAATACCATAGACTTCTTATAGGTTTTCCTTTAATCCTTCCTTTAAAGAACAATTTTTTGATTTTTTCAAAATTTTAGGCCCAGTAATTTCGGATCTATGGGCGGAGAATGGTCAATTTTCGCCTATTTTCCTAAATAACTTTCAAACTACTTATCTTAAAATTAAAAAAAAAAAAAAACAAAATTCTCACAATATAATCTCACATTCATTGGATACGTCACACGACATAGTTTGCACAACTTTTTTTTTAACTTTCGAATTTCCTCCCAAAAGTGGCCCCCATGTTTAGAATTCATTTATTTACGTTAGGCGGTTCGTGTTGCGATCACCGACTTACAATGTGTACCAAATTTCAACTGAATCGATCCAGTAGTTTCGGAGCAAATTGGCTGTGACAGACGGACAGACAGACAGACAGACAGACACACGTACGAGTGATCCTATAAGGGCTCCGTTTTTTCCTTTTGAGGTACGGAACCCATAAAGTGGAACAGCCAAACCTATTGGGCAAAAATCAATTATAATAAATAACTAATAAGAGAGATGTATCGTCCGCATCAGTAGGAACTCTTAAACTAAAAGTCGAAGAGATGTCCTGTACATTCCTGTCCCTGGACAAGTAGTCATCAATAATAAATGAGATGTATACGATCTCCGCAATCAAAGAGACAAATAGCAAATCGAGTAACATTCGCATTTTGCAGGTTCGGCGAGCGAAGGTATCAGCGCTCGGACGGAGTACATGACGACGTCGCGGCATCTCCTGAACTCCGCCGCCGACGCCATCGAACGACTCATGTCCAGTTACAAGGTATTTCACTCACACTCACACATTGGAAGTTAAGGCCTGGTCACATTGCGAGCGCGGCAGGCTCGACGGGGCTTAGCGCGACCGCAGCGCGGTGTGATATGTGACGTCTGTTACGACTTCCAATAGAAGACAACGAATGGCGTCACGCTGCAGTCGTCCGCAATGTGACGAGACCTTTATGTGAAACACATTTTAAGGCGTTGACAAGACCTAAATCGGCTTTATTTAAACCGTTTTTTAACAAAACCTATTTGATTTGGCAGAGCGCAAAAAAAATATATATATGTAAATATTCTTTATTATTATTGAAAACTTAATTAATTCCAATACACAATTTGATGAAATCGATACGATAGAAAACAATCGTAAAGTTACGTCGGAAATTCTCGTTAAACATTTCTGTCTTAATTTTTTTTTACTTATGGGTCCATAATTAATAGCACTATTACATCATGCCCATTCTAAAAACTTGAATAATTTATATTTTATCTGTAGTGCGTTTACTTATATATATAATTCATCCGTTTTTGATTTTCCCTAAACAAATAACCGCACAGTGCTTCTCGTTCACTCCGGTCCAACCAGACAGAGACCGATCGCTCAAGGTCATTGGCTGTTCTCAGCGTCTTAAGCCCGAGCCGGAGGTGAGGACTCACGTAAAGTAGTAATTTTTTTACTTGTTTTCAGGAAGTGGTAACGTTAGCCGGGTACGCAGAGCGAGTGTCGGACATGCTAAACGTGTTCGGAGAGGTGGCGCGCGGCGAGTGCGTACGCGCAGTACACGTGTCGGGGAAGGACAACCCCAGCGCCTTCCAGGTCACATTCCGGGACAAGCGGCCCGTGCCGCAGGGTGAGTACATCCCGTGGGCTCATACAGGGATTTTCCCGGTACAATCCAGGTCACGTTAGTCGAGCAGGAATGTCGGAAGATGACCTGTGCGGTGGCTGGTTTTTTTATTAAATTGCCAAGAAGACGGCAAGCGGTCACCGCCGCAATGGATATTGGAACACCAGAGACGCTAATGCGTAGCTGGTCTCGAATATATGTAATGAAACTCTTTTTAAAATACCCCATTTTGAATACTTGAAATAGACATGGCTTTACTCACGATTTATTGTCAGAAATAGTCCGACATATTTCGAACTCGTATGGACTCCTGAATCGTGAGTAAAAGTATTTCAAGTATTCTAATGTCTCACGAAAGTTTAGTGCAGTAGGAACATTTTATTTCCAATTGGATTATTATGACTACAATATCCATAGCTGGTTAATACAATAATTATCTATGATCTAATATTTAGTACACACAAACTAATAATCATAAAAAATACTAACAAACATTTTGAATTGTATCTTCTCATGAAGAAAATTGTAATGGGAGAAAAAACCTCTCAATTTTTTTTAATACTTACTAGTTTTCATGGTCAGTTTTGTTATCGTATTACATGAATGTATGCAAAGTAACAAAACTAATGTTCTGTTAATATCAGTAGTGGTCTTGATTCTGAACACAATAAAAAACTCAGGAAAAAAAAAACTATTTATTTTAAATTCCCTCACTCTTCTAAAATTTACTATACGCAGTAGTTACTGAACCTACTCACTAATTCGTTACGTTGATGAATATGTTGCAAAAATTTGCCCCTTTGATTTAACGCAGTTGATTAATTAAAAATAACCAATATCCTCACCGCTGTCTCCATTGATTCCCGTTTTAATGGAAATAATTTTCGGCAAAAACATTATTTCGGTTGTTACACGCAAAAAATTTGAATCAGTAGATTAGAATTTAATTAAAGCGAAAATCTGTCGCTATATTTATAAATGTGTGCGTGAAACGAGAGAATACTGTCATCTCCTTTTCTCCCAGTTTAAGACTTGCGTTCCCTTTCTTCCTTTTATTCACCCATTCGCCATTTGTCGACCAATAATTTTAACAACCGGAGAAAATAAAATTCTATTATTTTGTTACAAAATAGTACAATGAAATGATACCTTTCACTTTATTAGTGTTTTTAATATCGAATGTTCAGGGCTGCAATCTCTTGAAGCTGTGAAAAAATTAACCTTCTAAGTTACCGCAATCAAACGATACGTTTATGCCACATATTTTGATACTTTCAAGGGAATCCAAAAGGAATCAATACCTATAGGGTACTTCCCGTTGACCTAGAATCATGAAATTGGGCAAGAAGCAGTGTCTTACAGCATAAGTAAAGGAAAAAGTCCGAAAACCGTAAATTTCTAATTACGTCACATAAAAACAACTAGTTAAACGGAATAACCTTTGGAAGGTCGTATCAAACTCGACGATTGCACTGAAATAGGAGCTTGCGAAAGTTATGTTTTGTCTTATTTCATGGGTAGGTTGTAAATGGTTACTCCATTGTTAAAAGCTTTTTTTTTCATTTTTAGGGTTCCGTAGGTACGGAACCCTCGGCGCGCGAGTCAGACTCGCACTTGAGACGCGGTTTTTGAAATTATCTTGCATTTTCTACACGGCATAACGAGACACTTGTCAGGGAAAGTAAAATGTATGTTAAGGGCGACTTAGCTCATTTCACGAGCGGCGTATTCATGCGGTCACTGTTTATCGTGTCTCATCTGCCGATTTAACGATGTGTACACAATATATCGATTTGTATATTTTTCAAAAAATAAAACCACTTTACCGTTCTTTTAAAGGAGGTAAATTACATTTAAGATTACATGTGTTATGTGCTGTGCCCTTGTTATTCGTACCGTAAGTTGATTAAATTACAAGAAAAAGCGAAACATGTTTCTGCCTCATAGTACTTTTATAATCAGAAAATGTATTTTCTATAACTTTGTATTCTCCTCGATTTTTTGATGACAAAAAAAAATGTCGGTACCGTTGTTCCCACGGAAATATTCTTGTTTGAATTTCCATGTGTCCGGACCATTTCAAATACTGCATATTGATTGTTTATGACTCGAGTAGTCAAATCAGGTTTTGATTTTATTTCACATACTAAATAATTATTAATAATCACACAATTTGTAAATTGTAAATCATTATTCTTACAAAATTACTCATTGCTGTTATTTGATGCAAATGAAACAAAACTTGAAAAATAGAATTGATGTACTGCGGATTTGACGTGGTACACATCCTTAAATCTTTGGTGATATCCAGAAGCCTCCATTCACAATAGTGCTTGTACCGCAGGCACGATCTCGTACACGAGCGACCTGTCGATCCGCCTGCGCGGCGTGCCCATCGTGACGCCGGCCTGCGACGTGGTGGCCAGCGGCGTGTCGCTCGACATCGCGCCCGGCACGCACCTGCTCATCGTGGGGCCCAACGGCTGCGGCAAGTCCAGGTAACGAGATCCACCCCACATTCTCCAAACAACATGAACAAAATTCATTTCTACCCAGCGTGGCAGAAGTTATCCGACTCCGCAGACGCAACGTATGTGGAGTGTTTCGTGCGCAAGGCACCGGAGTCGAATGGGTTAAAGTATAGCTTTATTATAGTATGTCAATGGCGTGGTTTTATTTATTTACATTTTAAAGTAGGTATTACAATAAATTAATCGTATGTTGATTTTTATTGAGCGTTTATCATTTACTTTCTCATACGAAAATTTAACACTTTAAGAATAATGAAACTATGTTATTATTATTTTTATTTATTCAAAAAAAAGTCAGTACTAGCTAGTTTTCACCAAAACGCAGAATTTTTAAGTCGGCAAAACATTTTTTCATTTACTAATTTAAATACATAAAAAAAAACTATCCCGTTTAGTAAATAATGTCAAATAAAAGAATAATTATTAAGCAAGCAATCATGTCAATCAAACAAACGAAATGAAATCCATTGTTGCGTCGATCAACTTTTTTTATTTCCACATCATTGAAAGAAAAATGTCGCCGTTTCTGCTGTTGATTGTGGTTGTATTTATTAAGTAAATCTATGAAACACTATGCAAACATTAAAAATATATAAAATACCTTAAATTTTGACTGTTGTCCAAGAGACGTAATGTCCCAGAATGTGTATGAAATAGTAGTTTATGCAACGGTTGCATAATGATAGGCCTTAAAACACTAGTGCGGTTTTCATGAAACGAGCCGATAGGCGAGTTTCATAATAAGATCGCACGTGTGTTTTAAGGCCAAATTATGCAGAGTGGCATACATAACTTTATCTACACACATATTATAAATCCTCCATGATGGGTTCAGAAACAATTTTTTCTGGCAACAAGTTATTTGTTGCAATCGTGGCTGCATATTTCCGATATCCGGCGCATTTTCACATCACACACACTCCGAGAAGACACTATTCATATTTTCAACTAAAATGTAAATTACAAACAACTTTTTCTATTCAATTCAACAAAATTCTACTTTCGTTCAGCAAAACGTCAACATAATGGCGGCGAGACCATTTTTTTTTAAACCATAGTCAAACGGATGAAGTCTCTATTCTCACGTCACTCGAGATCAAATATTGTGCAGTTTATATAAAAAAAAAACATACTGAATTGACGTTTCGTATCAATAACTGTTTTATTATCTATGGATACTAGAATAGAGACCCACTTGAGTTTTGACAGCTGTTCCAAATTTAATCTCATTTCTTTACTAAATACGATAAAGAAGTCATGTTATTTCTTTATCGCAGCACTGGTTTTTCCTAATTGGTTGTCAAAATGGTGGTCATTTTCTACGGTTTTTGATTAACCAATGGAGGTTTTAAGATATGGGTGTAGATAAACAGTATTTTTTCCATAGGCCAACATATGTACGAATGAACTTGTTTTTACTTGACCTCAACTGTCAATAATGTAAAGAGCGAATAAAACACCGAAACTGTAGAATATATGTTGCAATCGTGTTGGTCAACCGTACGCTAAATCTCATTATCGAATATCTCTAACATTACAGGAATTGGTCGTTTGCAGCATAATAATATGCAAAGTTGTTGACACTAATTGGTGACGTCACGGTACTAAGTGCATACAATTTACATGTGCATAGAAAGTTATACAATTTTAACAATTTTAACGAAGCGTAAAATGTACTTGTTTGTACAGAACTGTTTATTTGGTTATGAAATATAGCTTTTATCAAATGTATGATTCATGGCAACTTATAATGAAGTAAAAACTAGTGGTCAAATTATTATATTACCTACCAGCAGATAATAACCAATTAAATAAAAATATTATACATTGTTGTTTCGGCTGTCCATCAAAGTCTGAGGCCGCGTTTCCACCAGAGATGTGCTAGGAAAAAATCCACCAATCAGCGTTCAATAATAATTATCAAAATAAGAACTGATCCATAAATTATTAGTACAATACAATGCAAATTGCTTAACAATAAGGGTTAGTTATTTACACAATACAAACAAAAAGCAACAAAAACAAAATGAAATAAACATCAGGTGATATGGCACTATGCGGCCACATACAGTCGCATCCAACGGGCGATCATCGGCGAGTCCCAGCGGGCAGACAACACGCTCAGCAAGTCTAGCATAACTTGCCTGCGAGTCATTTGCCCTAACATGCAAGACACAAGGATAGGTTAAACCGTCTTATCTCTAAGTGCGTCTCTCACACTAGTGCCGACGAAATAGATAGAGAGATAAACGGGTTTAACTTATCTTTGTGTCTTGCATGTTGCATATCCGTGACACGAATAGAAGATATACCTGAATGCCGTAAATATGAAAATATTTATTTCGGACAAATGGCATCCATAATCACATCACATGTTAGTAACATAGACTTAATAACTAAGTTATTTAAATTTAAAAAACAAATTTGATTTTACGTGGATGGACATCCAGTGAGTGAGGATAGGACTGTCCATCCTTTCCGCGACCACCTTCAGGAGAGTGTTGATGTTGGTGTGCGTCGTACAAAATACATCGTCAATCGGCACAACCAAAATTGCCACACTTATTTTAATCCTATTCCCCCTCAAATAAAAACATGCTAAAATAAAAATAAAACATAAAATAAACTTTAAAATAAAACTACACAATATTGTTGCTCCTTCTGTCTATTACCGATTTGAGGTGCCTCTCAGTCACTTCATTATCAGAAACAGTGCCAAAATCGTCACCGTAATGCCCAACTGCGCGACGATCAAACTACTCCTCCAAGAGTGTAATCCTTGTACTGGTCCGCCTCATGCTGTTCCAGCGCGTTATTCGTGTTGTCATTGATCAGGTGTTTCGATGAAAAGATACCAATTGTTGTTAACGTTCTGACCACTGCTTGCCGAGTATGCCTCCCCTCGCGTCACGTCGGGGTCACAACTATGTGATGGATTCTGTTGGTAGATTATGACTGGTTAGTTTAATATTCTTGCAACTATTTATAGAACCAAGTTATTATCTTAAACCTCTTAATCTGGCTGTTTACACAGAACTGAACATGCCATAAAAAT
Source organism: Tortricodes alternella (assembly GCA_947859335.1). NCBI lineage: Eukaryota > Metazoa > Arthropoda > Insecta > Lepidoptera > Tortricidae > Tortricodes > Tortricodes alternella. The sequence continues at coordinate 1,183,647 of OX401973.1, read as the reverse complement.
ATATCTTCTATCAGCACAACCAAGATTGCCACACGTATTCTAATCCTACGGGAACATTACTCCTTAACTTACCCATAGATTCATCACATGTTTCTAACTCCTTGTCCGCAAAATAATCTCCTGGGAGAGTAATGGGAGACCCGTAAACCATTTCTGTCGCAGTCGCAATAAGTAATGCTTCTTGACCCCGATAGCACAAATTCCTTGAACCAATTCGCCTTAGAATTCTGTGATATGCGAGATGTTTTAGTGTCGTATTAAACCTGCCACTATTCTGTTCAAAAATAAATTCTTTAGCAGTATTCGTGCTAAAATCAAGATAATTATTATTGTTTATTGATTGACTTTAAAGACATCCGGTCGCGGTGGTTTGGAAATATGCACTGAATTATAATAACTTTATATTGGCGATCGATGCGCTTACAGACTGCTGACTGCGACGTAACCAACACGTGTAAAGTGCATTGCGCCAAATAAGCAAATCTATCTATTAATATATATTATAAATGTGAAAGTAACTCTGTCTGTCTGTTACGTTTTCAAGGCTAAACCGCTGAGCTAACATAGTTTTTAGTATGGAGATAGTTTGAGTCCTGGGAAAGGGAATAGGCTACTTTTTTTAAATTTAAATTAACCCCTAAAAGGGTGAAATAGGGGTGGAAAGGTCAATGAGTATTCGTGTGTGCCTGATGAGAGCCTGTTGATGTATTTATATGTATATGTGCGATTCACGGCTAAACCGCTGAACCGATTTTAATGAAATTCGATATGGTTTTTTATCCCGAAAAAATGCAATGTTCCCGAGGGAATCGTGAAACCGAATTGTACGTGGACGAAGTCGCGGGCAGAAGCTAGTTGCTAGTTGCTAGTTGCTAGTTGCTTATACAATGAAGTTTTTATTCAGTATCGAACGGTATTTTATTTATTGTAACTAGTATTATTTTTAATTTCAAATTGTACCGTCAATAAAAACCAACATTTATAATTCGGGCCTTTTTCGTCAAAACGCCGACGTCATCGTCACCAAACTGATACAAAAAATAACTCACGTATCGTGTATGTTTGCCAGCCTGTTCCGCATCATCTCGGGGCTGTGGCCGGTGCACGGCGGCGCGCTGGCCGTGCCGCGGCCGTGCGCCTGCGCGCCCTGCGCCGGCGACGCGCCGCCGCCCGCGCACTGCGCGCGCCGCCCCATCATGTTCTACATACCGCAGAGGTGAGCCGACACTACGAGCTAGTGCTAGGTTACACGCTCAGTGTTCCATCAGTTCAGTCCGTCAGTCTGGCCGTGCGCCTGCGCGCCGCCCCATCATGTTCTACATACCGCAGAGGTGAGCCGACACTACGAGCTAGTGCTAGGTTACACGCTCAGTGTTCCATCAGTTCAGTCCGTCAGTCTGGCCGTGCGCCTGCGCGCCGCCCCATCATGTTCTACATACCGCAGAGGTGAGCCGACACTACGAGCTAGTGCTAGGTTACACGCTCAGTGTTCCATCAGTTCAGTCCGTCAGTCTGGCCGTGCGCCTGCGCGCCGCCCCATCATGTTCTACATACCGCAGAGGTGAGCCGACACTACGAGCTAGTGCTAGGTTACACGCTCAGTGTTCCATCAGTTCAGTCCGTCAGTCTGGCCGTGCGCCTGCGCGCCGCCCCATCATGTTCTACATACCGCAGAGGTGAGCCGACACTACGAGCTAGTGCTAGGTTACACGCTCAGTGTTCCATCAGTTCAGTCCGTCAGTCTGGCCGTGCGCCTGCGCGCCGCCCCATCATGTTCTACATACCGCAGAGGTGAGCCGACACTACGAGCTAGTGCTAGGTTACACGCTCAGTGTTCCATCAGTTCAGTCCGTCAGTCTGGCCGTGCGCCTGCGCGCCGCCCCATCATGTTCTACATACCGCAGAGGTGAGCCGACACTACGAGCTAGTGCTAGGTTACACGCTCAGTGTTCCATCAGTTCAGTCCGTCAGCCTGGCCGTGCGCCTGCGCGCCGCCCCATCATGTTCTACATACCGCAGAGGTGAGCCGACACTACGAGCTAGTGCTAGGTTACACGCTCAGTGTTCCATCAGTTCAGTCCGTCAGTCTGGCCGTGCGCCTGCGCGCCGCCCCATCATGTTCTACATACCGCAGAGGTGAGCCGACACTACGAGCTAGTGCTAGGTTACACGCTCAGTGTTCCATCAGTTCAGTCCGTCAGTCTGGCCGTGCGCCTGCGCGCCGCCCCATCATGTTCTACATACCGCAGAGGTGAGCCGACACTACGAGCTAGTGCTAGGTTACACGCTCAGTGTTCCATCAGTTCAGTCCGTCAGTCTGGCCGTGCGCCTGCGCGCCGCCCCATCATGTTCTACATACCGCAGAGGTGAGCCGACACTACGAGCTAGTGCTAGGTTACACGCTCAGTGTTCCATCAGTTCAGTCCGTCAGTCTGGCCGTGCGCCTGCGCGCCGCCCCATCATGTTCTACATACCGCAGAGGTGAGCCGACACTACGAGCTAGTGCTAGGTTACACGCTCAGTGTTCCATCAGTTCAGTCCGTCAGTCTGGCCGTGCGCCTGCGCGCCGCCCCATCATGTTCTACATACCGCAGAGGTGAGCCGACACTACGAGCTAGTGCTAGGTTACACGCTCAGTGTTCCATCAGTTCAGTCCGTCAGTCTGGCCGTGCGCCTGCGCGCCGCCCCATCATGTTCTACATACCGCAGAGGTGAGCCGACACTACGAGCTAGTGCTAGGTTACACGCTCAGTGTTCCATCAGTTCAGTCCGTCAGTCTGGCCGTGCGCCTGCGCGCCGCCCCATCATGTTCTACATACCGCAGAGGTGAGCCGACACTACGAGCTAGTGCTAGGTTACACGCTCAGTGTTCCATCAGTTCAGTCCGTCAGTCTGGCCGTGCGCCTGCGCGCCGCCCCATCATGTTCTACATACCGCAGAGGTGAGCCGACACTACGAGCTAGTGCTAGGTTACACGCTCAGTGTTCCATCAGTTCAGTCCGTCAGTCTGGCCGTGCGCCTCGCGCCCTGCGCCGGCGACGCGCCGCCCCATCATGTTCTACATACCGCAGAGGTGAGCCGACACTACGAGCTAGTGCTAGGTTACACGCTCAGTGTTCCATCAGTTCAGTCCGTCAGTCTGGCCGTGCGCCTGCGCGCCGCCCCATCATGTTCTACATACCGCAGAGGTGAGCCGACACTACGAGCTAGTGCTAGGTTACACGCTCAGTGTTCCATCAGTTCAGTCCGTCAGTCTGGCCGTGCGCCTGCGCGCCGCCCCATCATGTTCTACATACCGCAGAGGTGAGCCGACACTACGAGCTAGTGCTAGGTTACACGCTCAGTGTTCCATCAGTTCAGTCCGTCAGTCTGGCCGTGCGCCTGCGCGCCGCCCCATCATGTTCTACATACCGCAGAGGTGAGCCGACACTACGAGCTAGTGCTAGGTTACACGCTCAGTGTTCCATCAGTTCAGTCCGTCAGTCTGGCCGTGCGCCTCGCGCCCTGCGCCGCCGACGCGCCGCCCCATCATGTTCTACATACCGCAGAGGTGAGCCGACACTACGAGCTAGTGCTAGGTTACACGCTCAGTGTTCCATCAGTTCAGTCCGTCAGTCTGGCCGTGCGCCTGCGCGCCGCCCCATCATGTTCTACATACCGCAGAGGTGAGCCGACACTACGAGCTAGTGCTAGGTTACACGCTCAGTGTTCCATCAGTTCAGTCCGTCAGTCTGGCCGTGCGCCTGCGCGCCGCCCCATCATGTTCTACATACCGCAGAGGTGAGCCGACACTACGAGCTAGTGCTAGGTTACACGCTCAGTGTTCCATCAGTTCAGTCCGTCAGTCTGGCCGTGCGCCTGCGCGCCGCCCCATCATGTTCTACATACCGCAGAGGTGAGCCGACACTACGAGCTAGTGCTAGGTTACACGCTCAGTGTTCCATCAGTTCAGTCCGTCAGTCTGGCCGTGCGCCTGCGCGCCGCCCCATCATGTTCTACATACCGCAGAGGTGAGCCGACACTACGAGCTAGTGCTAGGTTACACGCTCAGTGTTCCATCAGTTCAGTCCGTCAGTCTGGCCGTGCGCCTGCGCGCCGCCCCATCATGTTCTACATACCGCAGAGGTGAGCCGACTCTACGAGCTAGTGCTAGGTTACACGCTCAGTGTTCCATCAGTTCAGTCCGTCAGTCTGGCCGTGCGCCTCGCGCCCTGCGCCGGCGACGCGCCGCCCCATCATGTTCTACATACCGCAGAGGTGAGCCGACACTACGAGCTAGTGCTAGGTTACACGCTCAGTGTTCCATCAGTTCAGTCCGTCAGTCTGGCCGTGCGCCTGCGCGCCGCCCCATCATGTTCTACATACCGCAGAGGTGAGCCGACACTACGAGCTAGTGCTAGGTTACACGCTCAGTGTTCCATCAGTTCAGTCCGTCAGTCTGGCCGTGCGCCTGCGCGCCGCCCCATCATGTTCTACATACCGCAGAGGTGAGCCGACACTACGAGCTAGTGCTAGGTTACACGCTCAGTGTTCCATCAGTTCAGTCCGTCAGTCTGGCCGTGCGCCTGCGCGCCGCCCCATCATGTTCTACATACCGCAGAGGTGAGCCGACACTACGAGCTAGTGCTAGGTTACACGCTCAGTGTTCCATCAGTTCAGTCCGTCAGTCTGGCCGTGCGCCTGCGCGCCGCCCCATCATGTTCTACATACCGCAGAGGTGAGCCGACACTACGAGCTAGTGCTAGGTTACACGCTCAGTGTTCCATCAGTTCAGTCCGTCAGTCTGGCCGTGCGCCTGCGCGCCGCCCCATCATGTTCTACATACCGCAGAGGTGAGCCGACACTACGAGCTAGTGCTAGGTTACACGCTCAGTGTTCCATCAGTTCAGTCCGTCAGTCTGGCCGTGCGCCTGCGCGCCGCCCCATCATGTTCTACATACCGCAGAGGTGAGCCGACACTACGAGCTAGTGCTAGGTTACACGCTCAGTGTTCCATCAGTTCAGTCCGTCAGTCTGGCCGTGCGCCTGCGCGCCGCCCCATCATGTTCTACATACCGCAGAGGTGAGCCGACACTACGAGCTAGTGCTAGGTTACACGCTCAGTGTTCCATCAGTTCAGTCCGTCAGTCTGGCCGTGCGCCTGCGCGCCGCCCCATCATGTTCTACATACCGCAGAGGTGAGCCGACACTACGTGCTGGGTTACACGCTCAGTGTTCCATCAGTTCAGTCCGTCAGTCTGGCCGTGCGCCTGCGCGCCCTGCGCCGGCGACGCGCCGCCCCATCATGTTCTACATACCGCAGAGGTGAGCCGACACTACGAGCTAGTGCTAGGTTACACGCTCAGTGTTCCATCAGTTCAGTCCGTCAGTCTGGCCGTGCGCCTGCGCGCCCTGCGCCGGCGACGCGCCGCCCCATCATGTTCTACATACCGCAGAGGTGAGCCGACACTACGAGCTAGTGCTAGGTTACAAGCTCAGTGTTCCATCAGTTCACTCTGTAATTCTGATCAAAATGACTGGAGAATGATCGTGTAAACGGACTGACGGACTGATGGTCCAGAATGATGAAAATGAGGGTTCCGTGATTATATGAAATTTCCTATGTTAAAATACCATAGACTTCTTATAGGTTTTCCTGTAATCTCTCTCTCTCTCTCTCTCTCTCTCTCTCTCTCCCTCCCTCTCTCTCTCTCTCTCTGTATCTTTTCTTTACCCATGTATAGAACTATATTCTGAACTTTTTTCAAAGTTTTAAGTCCAGTCGTTTTGGAGATAAGCCAATAAGTAAATTTTCGCTTGTTTTCCTAAATAACTTCAAAACCATTTATCCAAAATTTATTAAAAAAAAAACATATTTAAGATCCTCACAACAAGCCCTTTCATTTCATATGTCACACGCCAAGCTTTGCAAAACTTTTTTGTTTATTTTTCTAATATACCCCTCAAAAGTGGGCCTCATGTTTAAAATTCATTTATTTACGTTACACGTCCGTGTTGTTGCAATCACCGACTTACATATGTGTACCAAATTTCAACTCAATCGCTCCAGTAGTTGTGTGTGACAGACAGACAGACACACGAGTGATCCTATACGGGTTCCGTTTTTTCCTTTTGAGGTACGGAACCCAAAATTATCTTTTATTTCTTTTACATGCATTTATTTCCATTATTTATTTACATCATTTCATTTATTTACATTTGCTTTCGTAATATAAAATTGGGCTATGTCGGTGACACTAATCGCGGTTACAAGTGACACTCAACTCTCTCTCTTATGCCTTAGGCCATACATGTCGATGGGCTCTCTGATCGACCAAGTGACGTACCCGTCGCGCGTGTCGCCCGACGACCAGGAGGCGCTGGACCGCGCGGCGCACATCCTGAAGGTGGTGCGGCTGGACGCGTGCGCCGCGCGCCACGGCGGCCTGCGCGCCGTGCGCGACTGGCGCGCCACGCTCAGCGGCGGGGAGAAGCAGCGGATGGCTATGGCCAGGATGTTCTATCATAGGTAAGTAGAAAACGAAAATTGATTTTTTTTATTGTTGTATTTTATAGGTAAAAATAAAAAAAGTCGCGCATAAACTGCCCATTAGAGCGGGGACGATGCCTAGGTAAAAGAAATATATAATTGTAATTACTCCGTCAGTTAGATTATCAAAAAATATTGAACACATATTTTTTGCTTTATCAAATCAATCAAAATTGTCAAAGATAACGCGCATCTAAGTTCGGGGGTGAGGGTTCATGACGTCACTTAATGGTAAATAGTGTGCATTCGTGACGTCACGCGGAACTTATATATCTTCGTCATTTTATGTTTAATTGTCAAAATAAAAAAAATATGTGTTCAATCGTTTTTTATAATATAAATAACGGACTAATAAGATTTTTTCAGGAAACACGCTTATTGCAAATACACATTAAACATTGAAATTATAATTATTAAAACCGGACAAGTGCGAGTTAAACCCGCGTGGAGAGGGTTCCGTTCCATACATGATTATCTGAAATTTCCTATGTTATTTTAAATACCATAGACTTCTTATAGGTTTTCCTGTAATCTATAGGTAAAGAACTACTTTTGTATTTTTTTCAAAATTTTAGGCCCGATAGTTTCGGAGATAAGGGGGGGGGGGGGGGGGAATGGTCAATTTTCGCCTATTTTCCTAAATAACTTCCAAACAATTTATCTTAAAATTCAATAAAAAATTATTTAAGATTCACATAATAAGGCCTTTTATTTGATATGTCACACGACATAAGCTGCATAACTTAAAAAAAAAAACTAATTTAAGCCCCCAAAAGTGGCCCTCATGTTTAAAATTCATATATTTACGTCACGCGTCCGTGTTGCGGTTACTGATTTACATATGTATACCAACGTTCAAATCAATCGGTCCAGTAGTTTCTGAGCAAATTGGCTGTGACAGACGGACAGACAGACAGACAGACACACGAGTGATCCTATAAGGGTTCCTATTTTCCTTTTGAGGTACGGAACCCTAATATGACATAAGAATTAAATTAAAAATATATCATAATTTGAAAAGTGAGTCTGTTATGTCAAATATTGATTATCACTCATCAACTATGTCATAAAATAATACAAACTATTCTGGATTAGTAATTTTCTTGGTGTCATTTTAAATTTAATTTCGGACCTCATTATAATATACTAAGGCAAGTAGGCATGCGACATGTGGCATATGGCAAGTACTGGCGTGCCACATTGAGTGGTGGCGTGAAGCAGTGGATGGTAATGACCAAAACGTCACTGGATGGCACTGATGAAAAAAAAATGTGCTACATTAAGGATTCCAAAGTAGGTCTTATAATAAAAGCAAAATCGTTTATGACAGTGTCCCGTTAGAAATTACGCTTTGTTACAAGGTATCAGAACTTTTCGTGAGATGGCGCTGAAATCAATACCAGTGTTGAGACTGTCATAGGTAGGCGAGTAAATCTAACACCTCTTAGGAGTGTTTAGAACTACTTGCTCCATTTACCTACCCTAATCGTGACGTCGTGGCGATAACAATGCGGAGCCTATAAATTCTATAAAAAAAGTTATGACATGACGCACTTCATCAAGCTGTCCTATATCTTACAGGCCGGTGTACGCGTTACTGGACGAATGCACGAGCGCCGTCTCCATGGAGACCGAGGTGGTGATGTACGAGGAAGCGGTGAAGGAGGGCATCACGCTGCTTTCCATCACCCACAGGCCTAGCGTATGGTACGTATGAATATACATTTTAAGATTGTATAAATAAGGCTTAGTTTTGCCTGCGATGCTATTTATAGTGTAAAGTTGATTCATCCTTACTTGTCTTAATTGGTAAACAAGTTTATTACCTCAAAATGTACTTTTTGTGGGTGAAACAGCTATTTTATCTTAAGTAAAGCAATCCTACGTGAAAAATTGGCAAAGTGATGTTCAAAATATTATCTCCGGTTGCTTTATTTACGAAGAAATAGCGGCACCAAAAAAGGTGCATTTTGAGGTTAGAAACTTGTTTACAGAATAAGACAGGTAAGGATGAATTGACATTAGTGGTATTTGTAATCATACATCGTGATAACGATCACACATTTATACATCTCATTTGCCCTGACTTGCTTTTTGACTTTACTAAAAACACGAGTGGGTGTTTATGAAACGAACCGCAGGCGAGTTTCACAATAAAATCCCAGGAGTAATTATGAAAAGTTGCAAAATTATAATTATCCCATTGTTTTACAGGAAATACCACACCCACGTGTTAGAATTTGACGGCGCCGGAAACTGGTCTTTCCGGCCGTTAGAGAAAGACGCCCCCGCTGTTACCGCCGCGGGCCCCCCCGCGCTCCCGGCCCTCCCGGCTAGTGACAGCGACAACTAAGTGTCACGCCTGACACTAACAAGAGACCGCCAAATAGAATTTTCATGCAGAAAATTCGACCTCTATGTCTACTTTGGTGTTAGTGAAATATTAATAATTTAAAACACACGGTGACAACCACTATCAGGTACGTACCTACTGACAAGTGACAGCTACTATGTAGACCAATGGAGAGTTGTAATTTTATCAATTTACAAACTTATTTGTGAAGTGTCAACATCAAAATAATGATAAATTTAAATGGTTTTTACTATGAAGTCATCTTTGGCTACTTTACAGATTTAAGTTGTTGAATTGTTTTTTTTTATTGGGAAGCATTTGACCACAATCTCACCTGATGGTAAGTGACGATGAGGTCGAAGATGGAAGATCCTTATCTAGATAGTGCCTAGTTTAGGTTACAAATGAAGTCAGAAATTTGTCACCTGAATAAGATATAAGAATGGATGTTTTTACATCGTGTTTGAAAAACCATTTATGTTTGCGTTTCAATGTAATATATAATATATATTTTGAAACAATTACGCGTCTTACAAAGCTCTGTACACCAGGTGACCAATGTTAACAGACGTTTGTGATTGTCACTCGATATCATTACAATAATCGAGATAATAACGAAAAATGCGAAGCCTCTTAAAGATGTATTTAGTTTGGATTGTTTTTCATCATCTGGTTTGTAAGTGAAAATAGACCTTATTGTTTTAAGACCTGCAAATGACCTGAGGGATGTGCCATCGGCCATTTTATTTCATGGCCGATGGCACATCCCTCAGGTCATTTGCAGGTCTTAAAACAATAAGGTCTATTTTCACTTACAAACCAGAAACTATTGTATACTATTTATAATTATTATGTGAAGTGTGAACGACGATAATATAATGAATATCCAGTTTATTATTGTGTAACATACTACTATGCTAGCAATGACAGGACATGCAAATTTAGGAAAAAGCGTAAATCTGTATTTTCCGGAAGAAACATTATTTATTTATCTTACCAAAAGAACTCATTTAGAGTAATAAAATTGCGTTTTTAAATTTTAAAATCATGGTGGGAAAACTTCACAAAAACATCTATAAAATCGTACAGATACATGACGTCATGCCAATATCAAAATATAATGTATGCATGGAGTATGGAACATAAAACATTAATGGCAATTATTATTCTCATGGCAGCATTTTAAGTATTACCCCCGAGATTCTTTTTACATTATTCCCAGGCATTCTACTGCGTATAATGTGTGGGAAAACATTTTTTTAAATAAACTTTGTATTGCTACCATAACCATTAAATGTGATAGTATTGATTTTCTTTTTTGTCAAAATAAGTAATTAATGACGCTTTATTAAAGGAAGTTACTTTTACTTTATTTGGTAGAAAGATGAAAAAGCCATTTCTTAAAAAAATTGAGCAGACGCCATCTTTGACCGTCCAGTGCTGCAGTGTACGTTCTCTTTAAATTGAAACTTTCGTAAGTCATTATTAAACATTAAATTAAAATAATCTTTAACGACAATTAATTTCTAGAACGGCACATGACACTAATAGTGTTTTTGTTTTGAATCGTGCAAATCAAGGGGCATAGATTGTGTCACAAGAGAGCAAAATAACATATTTACTATAAGAGCGTTACATTGGAATCTGAGCGTAGCGAGGTATTCAAGCATAAGGCTGCCTTTCCATTGAAGCGGAGCGGAGATATGCCGAGCTAACCAATCAGATTGCATTATAGTATGTCAAATATTTAAATGACATACTTATCGCCCAAAACGAAATAATTTTTGCTACCGAGTGACACACTGCTTTTCACTCCATCTTTGGGGAAAATGAATTAAATTATAACAAAAGTTGTCTTATTATTATGTTTTAACAATTAGTTATGTTAAGACTTGACATCTTGATATATGGCCTTATGAGGCACAAGTGGTTTGAAAGTATTAGAAGCACAACAGTTGTCTCTTTTGCTCCTGTTAGAAAGTAAGAGACGCATTGAACCAGTCCCCGTGATGAAATTAATATGGTATCTATATTTTAGTTAGCGCAATAAATAATCTTCATCAAAATAGTTTTTAATAAGTTTTTAGGTAAAACTGGGTATGAAATTAAAGTATACTTGTGAAATTAAATGTTAAAATAATCGTTATATAAATATAATACCAGTTTTTGTATTATTTATTAATTTTGGGTGATAAAGGGTGGTGACAATATAAATAATAAAATAAAGTATTGTTAAGCTGCTCAAGTTTTTTTAAGGTGAAGATTTGACATAAATTTAATAAAAAAAGGGAAAGTTGCCACCCAAACTAAATATAGAAATTATTTTTTGTACGCAATTATATTCGTAATGGCTGTAATTTTATTTAATTCTTTTTTTATAATTTTTTATTCGGAGTTTAGGTACTATCCTGAGATTTTTTTATAACTGCATATTTATATAACTGCGAAAATGCACATTATTACATATATTTTTAAATTGAGATTTCGTTTACCTTAGTTTTATTGATATTTTCGTGTTTTGTATATTTTGGTTGTATTATGTATTAACTTGTGACATATCGGACGACTTGTGGAGCTAACTTAGTGTATATAGGGAAATGTATTAATTTCCTGAAGATGTAAAGTGTAAATAACTAGATTAAGGAATTAAAGCGGGAATGAGAAATAAACGGGATTTTTTAGAACTACTAACTGTTTTATTTTGACTTATTTTTGTGTAACCATGACATCTGAGCTGACAATAATTAATTCTTACCTCAACCTTTTTTACCCGACTGCGCCAGTGTGGGACATGTGTTTTAAAAATTAGTATTAAATACTACTATTATTTTCGGTAAACTATGATATAGGGCGTCAAATTGAGAACCTTCGGTTCTCTAGAAGTCGGTTAAAAAGACTTCCGGCCGCTAATACACCCTTATTGAAAGAGGAAACTTACATAATATGTGCATAGCTGGGCACCAATATTCAAGTCGTTAACTTCGTTAATCGCTGATCCGTTACTAAAAAAGTTAACTTTGTTAAACGTTAAAGCGTTACATTTCGGAAGATTTGGCGGAAGTTAACCGTAATCGTTAACTCGTGATAGAAGTTGCATTTTATATGTCGCTGCGTTAGTCATTATATGCTATGGAATTTTAGGCAGCACATGAAACATTAGTAAAAATAAGGTATTGCATTAGAGTTTGAAATAGACGTATTATTTAGAGATTAAATTCAAATCAAAAGCTATCTGACAAAAGCCGCGTGGTGTCCATTTGGTTTTCTTAATTTGGCAAATAGTAATTACGTAATTAACGTTTAACGGACTTTAATTGTTTTAACGGAGGTTAATGAGTGCTTTAACAATTTTTGAAGTTAACTTAAAAGTTAATCCGTTACTCGAAATGTTAACTTCGTTAATTCATGATTAACGGATTAACGATCTTGTGCCCAGCTATGCTTAAAATATGTGACATGTTGAACAAATTAGAAACATATATAACTCCTTATATTCATACATTGTCAGCATTATGAGGAGTAAACTCCTACAACGACCTTGGCAGGGTACCGTTGAAAAATAACCAGAGTCGAAGACACACATGAACACGTAGTTTGTACGCACTGACCGGTCAAGTTAGGCTCCCCGATGAGTTCATAAACGAAGTGTTATTAAGAGAATTACACCGCAAACTATGAACCCTGTTAAAAAAAAAACATAAGCAACAAACACGTGAGGGCAGAAAAACAACTTTCTCAAGTCAAGGTTCTTTTCTCCTTACCTGTTCAACGACCCAAGATATGCAGAAACGGTTAATTATAGACTTTCTGCGAGATAAGGGGGCTTCAGTAAGTGCTTGACAATAAAACACGCACCCATTTTACTTGCCAACAACCCTCAATTAGAGCCTAAATTCTAACACAGATACACCTAAGGAAGATACACTCTTCAAAAATTGTCGAATTTTTTAGATTTCATGTCGTATCTATTCTGTTGGTTCTCAAGATATAATTCATTCTTCGACGGTTCCTTAAGGCTTGCTTAGCGCCTAGAGTTGGGCTATACCTTAACCAACGTTCTGGATTTCCGACCGCACTGCGCGCTTGGCGCCTTCAATAGCCGCCTGACTCGCTAGGCTCTAGGCGCTAAGAATAATGAAACAACATTACACCTGAATTTATTGATTATAGTGAATAAATCAAAACTTATAGGCCTAGATTTTATTCTTACTGACAACCTATCAAAAATTGGTCAACATCGGTTAACATTTAAGGGGCGGAAATCGTTATCGCCTTTTGTATGAAAAGCCGTAGATTTACAATCCTCTTAACTAATCCGAATTTGCATCATACCGAGTTTCTTGACGGACTATATTATCAGACAGAAAAATGCGTGACTTATTGATATTAAGAACGTACCTACCTATAATATTCCGGATACGAAACGATACCACAAACTTAATTATATCAAATGGTAAAAACTGAAACTAAGATTGCCTAGTACAAAATAAACGTCCACGAATGATGATAGCGATCTCTGGAACGGCATTTGTTAGTTTGTTTAAAACCTGGGGTAAGTGTACGGGGTAGAGGTCAGAGCGTAATAACTTTTAATTTGATTAAATGTTACAAACTCATTATTTCGTGAATTAGGTGATAAAAGATAAAAGGGTCAACAAACTAGGAATTGTTATCAGTCAAGCAATTAAACTTCATAGGTAAAGTCAACCAGTATACACAACCTGGGTCTATATTTGACATTGCCTTAGCAAGCTATCGCAAATTATTTTGGTTGGCAAACTACTTAATATAGGTAGGTTTATCATGAACACTAGACACATTGATCTAGTTTCAACCTAGGATTCAATATGGGCAGGGTCGGACTGGGCCGAAGCCCGGGGCCCTAGACGGGATAATGGTTCATGGGATACTATCCAAAAATAATCAATACATATAAAACAGTACCGTGACTCACTTATACACAGCGCACAGCCTAAACGGGTGGTCCTAGAAGTTTGAAATTTGGAGGAAACATTCCTCGAGGACCCTAGCTAGAGGTGCACTAAATCTATTTAGTGGTTAAGCCGTGAAAGCGGAACAGATAGACAGACAGTTGATCGTTTCCATTTTAGGGTCATTCCAATAAAAGTGGCACGGACAGGTTAAAGTTTAAAAAAAAATGTGTTTTTTTACCTTATTTGCATAAAATATGGTTCTTGGTGTTTCAATAGTAACATATTTTTAAAAGGGAATGGAATATTCATGAAAATATAAGAATTATGGCTTGTTGAAATATTGGAGATGCAGGTGAAAGTTTCATTAGACAGGTTAGTAGGGAAAAGTTATAAGGTTAAAGTTTCGGTATACTTTGGTTGACTTAACTTTGACTTGACCTCATAATTTCAGTCGAAAGACGTCCACTGCTGGACATAGGCCCCTCCCAATGATCTCCACAACGACCTATTCTGTGCAGCTCGCATCCAGCGGAGACCCACTATTTACACCAGGTCGTCAGTCGACCGTGTTCCTCTGTTGCACTGGGAGTGAAGAAATAGCATAGAATGCGTGCAGATGCTTATCATCCTGGCATGTCGTAAAAGTCGACTAAGGGACGGGTGCTCTCCAACATGGTGGACTATCTGTATGGGCGATGGGCTGATCACCTGTCACCATGCGGTTCATCATACCATCTTAGGACTAATTAATCGAACGTGGCCACAAGTAGCCTTGTGGCTCTGCCCACCCCATTAGGGATTTCAGGCGTGATGCTATGTATGTATGTGTATGTCAGTCCACCGTGTGGGTGCTCTGCCCACGCTGCACCTTCCGGTACGTGGTCGCCACTCAAGATCTCGGCTACCCCATCGGCCATCTGTTCTACGAGCAATGTGCCCCGCCCACTGATACTTAAGCTTAGCAATTCTTTGGGCTATGTCGGTTACTCTTGATCTTTTGCGGGTCTCCTCATTTCTAATTCGATCTCGCAGCGATACTCTGAGCATAGTCCATCGCCCTTTGGGTGACCTTGAGCCTTCTTATGAGGCCCATAGTGGGCGACCAATTCTCAGTGCCGTAAGTCATCAATGGCAACATACACTGGTCAAAAACTTTCGTCTTGAGGCACTGCGGTATATTGGACGAGAAGATATGGCATCTACCTAACTGGACAGTATGTCCCAGGTATACATAATCATCAACAACTTCGAGCATATAGTCCCCGAATTTTACTGGAGTTGGCAGTGCATGGATATTTGACATGATCTTCGTCTTGTCCATGTTCATTTTAAGGCCAACTCGTTCAGAGACTATACTGAAGGTCATCGAGCACTGCACCGAAGTCCTCCATGGTATCAGCCATGACTGCAATGTCATCAGAAAACCGAAGGTGGGTGATGTACTCACCGTTTATGTTGAAACTGAGCTTTTTTCAGTCCAGCGCCTTGAAAAGATCCTCCAGCGCAGCGGTGAACAGTTTTGGAGATATCACATATCCCTGTCTGAGTCCCCGCTGCAACAGGATAGGTTTCGGGTTCTGGTGGATGGCGTTTTCATACAAACACTTTAACTCTTCGATGTACCTGTAGTCAACTTTTCACCGCTGGAGAGACTGCAGTGCAGTTCAGGTTTCAATCGAATCAAAGGCTTTCTCGTTGTCCACAAACGCTAAACAAAGAGATAGATTATACTCTTCGGTCTTCTGTATAACCTAACGTAGCGTATGTATGTGGTCTACTGTGCTGAAGCCTTTTCGGAAACCGGCTTGTTCAGGAAGTTGGAAGTCGTCAAACCTGCGTGCGAGACGTTTTGTAATGAGTCTCGAAAACAGCTTGTAAACATGGCTCAGAAGTGAGTTGGGTCTATAATTCTTCAGCAGGGCATTATCGCCCTTATTGAAGAAGAGGTAGTCCTGTTCTTCAAAAAGGGCGATAATGCCACACTTCTGTTCTGGGACTAACACCACAGGCGTGCGGTGTTTGTCCCTCATGTATGACGGAATCGAATAACTTCTGAAGGGCTTTAAGGACCGGTTTTTCACCCACCTTCAGAAGTTCGGCTGTGATTCCATCCTCACCTGGCACTTTGTTGTTTTTGAGCTGTTACTTTACTTTTAGACTTGAATTTTTTATTTTGTAAATTTTTAGCAGGTTTTCAATTTGACTTGTACGATTTCGGGGGGGGTCATGTCCCATGTGCCCCCCCCCCTTCGGACCACGCCTGGGTCCAGACCATCTCGGTTCTGTTTTCTAACGTATTAAAAATATGGCTTTAGTGTGCAACTTTCGAGTTTCGAACTCGAAAAGCGGTCTCGAACTTTTTGTCAATTGACATTGCAATTTTCATTTGCCGTTTTTAGTCCTCCGTCTTAATACTAATCAACACTTATGTTAAATATGAAAATGCATTTAAACTGAGAATAATAAACATGCTACGCACTGTAACACAATTACAACTAAGGGGAAAATATTATATATATATATCCTTGTACACTTATGACTTTTGGATAACGCACGCGATACGTTTAGATTACGATCCTCTAAACCAGGAGTCGGCAAACTTTTTAGACAAATAGCATGATGCCGGAATAATATTTTTCAGAAGCTCATAGAGCCGCAGTTTACTGTTTCAAGTAAAACAGGCCCCCAGCTATTCAGGGAAGAAAATTTCCTAGAGGAAACCGCAGCCTAATCTCTACAAGACCTACTTTTCTTTCGGGCTAACAGGCCGAGACAGCAATCGCTTTCGTAAAAATTAGTGCCTGGCGCAAGTTAAAAGAAATGCGATACGGGCTGCATGGTGGTTACGCTGTTTGGGTTCGGAATAAAGCCAATTATTTGGCTCGCGCTACGAAATGTTTGATCTCATTTGCACTCAAAAAATGATTTTTGTTAGGAATTTGAAGAGCCGCAACTGACCGGAGACAGCCGGATGCGGCTCGCGAGCCGCAGTTTGCCGACCCCTGCTCTAAAACACTACATGATGCAATATAGCTGAAAATTTAAAATTTAGGTTATCAAAAAAAAAACAATGAATGACAAAATATTATCACTCTCGTGCCAAGCACGTGGCCGGCACGCTTTTTAATAATAATTTGTTATACTTAACCTATCTAAACTTATAATAAAAGGCTAATGTGTCAGTTTTGTTGTCTGTCTCTCTATGTGTTAATTTGCGCGACCATCAGGCTAAAACTACTGGTCAAATCCTGATGAAATTTGATGCGGTTTTATTTAACCGTATGGCTAATGAAATGAACAGAATAAGAATTGTTATAAATCTAAGTTAAGGTCTTCGGATAATTTCAAAGTGATATATCTATTTATTCGTATTCTGTATCTTACTGATAACTGAAACTGTACTGATTTGAAAAAATGATACCTCACCGAGTTTCTTGCCGGCTCTTCTCAGTAGAGGATTTTTTCCGAACCGGTGGTAGATTCATTCCTTGACCTTCATAAGAGCTTGTAAAAGCCTAAATTGAATAAAGATAGTTTGACTTTGACTTTACTGCGAGGCTCTTGTATAGTGGTCGAGCAGTGCAGCAGCCAAAGTTGATTACTCAGTTGCACCATCCAGGGGATACGTGCAGGGACGCGAGTAATCTTTGTCCCCTACGTACGGTGGTTATATAGGGGATGCAAGTTTCTAAAGCGGATGCATCCCATTCATAGGTACTAACCTTAAAATTGCCACCTTTTTTGCCAATTTGTAGCCTAGGTTTGCTTTATTTAGGATAAAACAGCTGTTTCGCCCAAAAATTGCACATTTTGAGGTTAGAAACTTGTTTACCAAATAAGACATGTATGGATGAATCCACCTTAAGAACATACCTACATCATTTTTGGAGTTATAACTATGAAAACCGGTAATTATAATGACTGCTGGTTACAAATAAAGAAACATAATGTAAGGATTTTGAAAAATTAACGCTTACCTAAAGGTATTAAAAAAATGGGCGAACTGTCATTTATTACGATGAAACTAGACAATTTAAAACCTTGCCTGGGAATTAAACTTGTTTTATGCGAGCGAAGTCGCGGGCACAGATAAATATTTGATAACAATACCTACATAATTTCCAGATATATCACATAACTAACTTCACTATTCTTTATCGGAATTTGGGAATGTTCAGCGACGCAATAGTTCGGACTTCAAGCCAATTATTTCAAGATGTCAACCATTTCTTGAAATAATTGGCTTAGTTTACGGATCAGCTCATTTACACTAATTAACTGTATAATCAAAATCCTTTAGAAATAATGATCAATTACATAGGTACTTTTAATATGATAAATTCTGCGACCTGTTAACAAATTATAATAGGGATGTAGCTTGTGTAAAAAGATTGTAATTCTAATTAGTCCGTCAGTTAGATTATCAAAAAATATTGAACACGTATTTTTTGCTTTATATCAAATCAATCAAATTTGCCAACGATAACGCGCATCAAACTTCGGGAGTGGTAAAAAGTATAAAAAGTCGTGACGTCACGCGGAACTTCAACGCACTATATCGTCGTCATTACTTGTTCAATTGACAAAAGAAAAAATAAGTGTTCAATATTTTTTTATTATGTAAATGACGGACTAATTAGAATCTTTCAGGAAACTAGCCTATTGACTGCATACAGGAATCAAACTCCTGACCTGTCGAGCCACGCTCTATGCACATGTATACAGCACGTCTAGCACGACCTGCCCGCGAGTCGTTTCTCGCTCAGTGCATCCCTTACATACTTGACTAGTTTGATAGAGACGCACTGAGCGACAAACGACTCGCGCGCATTTCGTGCTAGCCCCCCAGTTGTCTTCGAAGAACGCTGTGATTGGTGCGTTCGAGGTTATGCGCTCCCCGCGCCTGCTTGTAACCACGCCGTTTATGGCTTTTTCCTCTAATGCTGGCAGCGGGCGTCACCCGCGCAGCGCCGTCGCATGCCGAGTCTATTGGATAGGTACATGGTCTGTGCGTATTGCTTCTTATCATACCTTATTCGTCATATTGGCTTAAAATATATATATATAGGCTCAGCTTCAGCTTTTGGTACTCGACGACATTTCACTTAGAAAAATACAGTGGTGGTCTATATTATATACATATATCGTCGATCTCATAATATACGGGTCGAATAGATAACCTCCTCCTTTTTTGAAGTCGATTAAAAAGCTTGTAACTGTTTGGCACTTGTTTGGTTTAGGGAAACACGCCTATTATTTAATATATTTCGCTTTTATTTATAGTAGTAGTTTAAGTTTACATATTACGCGTTTGCATATTATTTCTACAGTGTCTAAGTTAGCAATCACAACATAGGTAATTTTTAGAGTTCCGTAGCCAAATGGCAAAAAACGGAACCCTTATGGATTCGTCATGTCTGTCTGTGTGTCTGTCTGTCTGTCCGTCCGTATGTCACGGCCACTTTTTCCGAAACTATAAGAACTATGCTGTTGAAACTTGGCAAGTAGATGTATTCTGTGAACCGCATTAAGATTTTCACACAAAAATAGGAAATAAATCAATAAACTTTGGGGGTTCCCCATACTTAGAACTGAAACATATATTTTTTTTCATCAAACCCATACGTGTGGATTATCCACGGATAGGTCTTCAAAAATGATATTCAGGTTTCTAATATCACTTTTTTCTTCAACACACACTTCCAAAGAGGTAAAATGTGTCTCACCCTGTCACTTCTAAAATAAGAGAATGATAAAACTAAAAAAAGTATATGATGTACATTACCATGTAAACTTCCACCGAAAATTGGTTTGAATGAGATCTAGTAAGTAGTTTTTTTTAATACGTCATTTTCCTTTCATTCAATCAAATCAAATATAAAAAAAAAAAACATTTAATTTCATAAACATAAACCGTGAACCATTATATAGATAATGGCACGGAAGCCTTCGTGCGCGAGTCCGCTTCGCACTTGGCCGGTTTTTTAACTTGTCTGACCACGAAGAATATAGAGCAAAATAGTGTTGTGCCCTCACACTAGTGCGGCGCTTCAACAAAGCTTTTATTATTATTAGCCATGGTTTCCCCACATGATTATACACTACGAGTAGCCATCTCAATGAACCCTCAAATTTTTAACCTCGCGATAGCAAAGTTGTAAACATTTAGGCGCCAGCGCCACCCGCTCTAGACGTGATTCAGAGTTTGCATGCGACGCAGCACGTTGTAAAGTAGGCATAGTTATATAAAACTAGCTGTGCCCGCGACTTCGTCCGCGTGGAATAATGTTTTTTTTTTAATTATTTCGGCTAATTATATTACAAATAAGACGTTGTCATATTTATTTATATCTAATCAACAGCCTAAAAAATAAGTTTCAAGCTTCTAGCTCTAAAAATGCCGATACTTCTATACAACTTTTCATCCCGCCCGTTTCAACCCCTTACAAACCTTTTTTCGCTTTAAAAAGTAGCCGATATCCTTTCTCAGGCTCTAGAATATGTGTGTACCAAATTTCATTTAAATCGGTTGAGTAGTTTTGGCGTGAAAGCGCGACAGACAGACAGATAGACAGACAGACAGAGTTACTTTCGCATTTATAATATTAGTATGGATATGGATTTCAGATACAATTACAATTCGCACCACGTAAGTTTTCGTCTGTGAAGTTATAGGTTGACCGCTTAAATGAGTCGTCGCCCGCGCGGCACAGGGGCGCGGGGCAGAACGACAAAGGGGCCTGAGAGAGGTGCGGGCGGCGTAAAATGAATGAAAACAAAAATGCGCCTGCCGCCCGCACCTCTCTCGGTCCCCTTTGTCGCCATGCCCCCGCGCCCCTGTGCCGCCCGGGCGACGACTCATTTAAGTGGTCAACCTATAGCCTCAAGCCGTGTTTGGCGCAGGTACTTACACTCAATTCCGCGTGATCCCCGCTGCGCGTTTACTGCGACGGTACTAGTAGCTAACTTCACAGACGCAAACATACGTGGTGCGAATGTATACATTCAAAATGAAACATGGCAAAATAAATTGTGGATAAACAGCTGCGTTCGTGACTGCGCACGCGCAAGAAAACACCCGTCTTTACTGCGGCCAATTCGAAAGTGTCGTTAAATTTAAAAGACACTACATCTAAAATTAGATACGTCTAACTTGATTTTGACAGCTTTGTGATGTACAAAACCGTGTGTAGGTGTAGGTATAGTATCAACCTGTCAAAGCTTGACATTTCTTATTTTAGCGACTTTTAAATTAGCGAATACATTTTCCAATTGGCCCCATTGTCACCTTAAATTTAAAATTGGTGTATATTTATTGTAACTATTCCGCTATAATGAAACTAAGATCAAATGCTATATTATATTTTTTACAAACAAAACTGGGAGCGATCACTAGTTTAGGAAACAAGTATCGATAATTGTGTATATCGATATCCGAACTCACTAGACATTTGATTTTGCCGCCAAAATTTCTAGGTCTAACACTATACTATTTACATCAAAATTTACTAAAATGACTAACCTTCGATGCTTTGTATCAACAGTTATAATATAGTGGCCACATAGTTTCGTTAAATAATACTTTACCTTCGTGTTGCAAATTATAGAATCACACTCCAGTCTTTCTAGTGATGTGCCGTTCCCGGCAACATTGCCTAAATGGCAATATTTCCGGCTACTTTCCCGGGATAATACTATAAAGGTTAGAAATATAAAAGTTTCCGGCAAAATTGGGAATAATCTCAGCTAAAGATATTGCAGGTAATTGGAATATGGCAACGGCCCATCTTTAAGTCTCCTGCTATACTTAACTATAAGTAAATGCCAGATTATTCCAATATCTTTCTGTCGAGTAATCGCGATGCAACTTGTTTTGCAAATTGAATTTATCTCGGGGTCA
Organism: Tortricodes alternella; assembly: GCA_947859335.1. Classification (NCBI taxonomy): domain Eukaryota; kingdom Metazoa; phylum Arthropoda; class Insecta; order Lepidoptera; family Tortricidae; genus Tortricodes; species Tortricodes alternella. The sequence continues at coordinate 1,161,931 of OX401973.1, read as the reverse complement.
ACGAACCTTTAATTCCAGAGGCAATAGCCAGGAAATGGGTCAGAACTCACGAAAACTAAAACGTAAATAAAAATTATCTCTGTTACCATAGCGATGCTTAAAGACAACTTTCAGAGATATTATGCCTACAATGGTTTATTATGAAACTGGATAAAAGCGGTTCAATTCTAGAGACATTGAAATCGTTATGAAACGTTTTTTTTTCTTATCCAGTTTTAGTCACGCCCCGAGTTAGTGTCAGGGTCAGGCCATATAATACTAGTTAGTTTTTGGGGTTCCGTATAGAAGGCATCATTATCGGCTTATACATATATGTCCCACTGTGGCCCTAGAATGCCAGACACGGGGATAAGTTAAACCCGTTTATCTCTCTGACTATCTGTTTCGTCGGCACTAGTATGAGAGAGACGCAGTTAGAGATAAAACATCAATGAATAGGCATTATCTTGGTGTGCATGCTCCATCGTAGACCTCACCATCACTTTCCAGGGGGCTAGCACGACATGCCCGCGAGTCGTTTGTCGCTCAGTGCGTCTCTGTCAAACTTGTGAAATATAATAATAATAATAATAAAGAAATTTATTTAACACACATTAGACACAGACAAATAACAAGAAAAGCACATATAACAAAGAAACAATGAACATAAAAAGCTGTGCCGAACGGTGCCAAAGAGGGTGCCACTCAGCGTTATGCCGTGGCGAGCCTCGGCGCTGATTTTCAGTGGCCCCTAGGTGACAATACGAGCGACAGAGAACAACACGTTTGTATGGCAACACTTGAGCAACTCAACCACTGAATGTTAAATTGTAACAAGCCACTGCCAAAATTAATTGATAATTTCTGATATAGGCGCATATTAATATAATTAATAAGTTTAAAGCATAATAAACAGCCGTATCAGTATTTAAAATAAAAAGTAGTAGTTCGACGGCTGTCAGAGTTATACCGGTGGTTGCGCGACCATGGCGCCAACCTAATAACGACTTCCGTAAAAAACTGATAACAGCCAAGAACTATAAAATAATTATCCTAATCTTGCTGTATTAACCTAATCATATACAGTTTTAAAAATAAAATATAAATTTCGACACTTTAAGTTATACAAAACGATAGACAACAATATAGGAATGGTTTTGACCAAACACGCTTAGGATTCCATACAATATGAGGAGAGGAAATTATACAGTACAGTTGGGTCGCGTTAACTAACGATACAATTTCAATCAAATTGAAGTTTAAACTAAACGGTAAGGTAACTCTCTGTGTTATCCTAAATGTATACATTTCTAAATTACGTACTAAATTATGTACTTTCCCTGCTCCTGCTCCCTGCCATATGTAAGGGACGCACTGAGCGACAAACGACTCGCGGGCAGGTCGTGCTAGACGTGCAGGTGAGATAGAGGTCAAATGCACATCTATCTTCTATAAAAAAAAAATAGAAATACTTCTACGACTACTCCGGACCATTATCACGGGTTCGGATCGGATTCGGATCGGACGTAGTGCGAAAGCGCTCTTATTCTTGTGTCAACCTTGCTAGGCCCACTGCTGAGCATAGGCTCCCTCTCATAGTAAGAGGCACTGAGCAGTAGTCCCCACGCGGGCCCAGTGCTCACGCGCAACTTCACACACATTTTTTGGCTTACTTTGCAGATCTATGCAGGTACCTCACAGTTTTCTTCAGCGATACGCTTGTGGTAAATATAAATTTCAATACCGATGAGATCCGAAAATCTCAGGGCGAACCTTTGTGATCCCAAAGGGAACAACGGGACTCTATTCGCGAGCCTGCGACGTCCGTCTGTGCGTCAGTCTGTCAGAGGCATCTATCTCAGCAACGGGTTAAAAAGTTGGGTTTCTCACAGATCATGACAAATAATAAAAAAAATAGCAATCTTTAAAACCAAGAAAGCTCCTACGCTGATACTCAGAAAACGCAATTTTTTTACTAGTTTAGATCCAGCTGTTTTTCCAAAACAGCCAAAATTTGGCATACAGCCGTATATTTTGGGACCCGAGCCTGATGGTTTTACACGGGACGGTTGGAGTAGGACGCAGTGAAAGCGTCCGTCAGCGTCATTTCCTCATGGAACTTGTTACTCCTAATGGGATCCGGTCCGGAACACAGTGGCGCGATTCTGTAACGGACGCATGTTGCGTCAGCGACGAGGAACACATTTGATTTAGATCTAATGCTTTAGACGTACAGTTTAAGTTAAAAGCGTCGGTCATCGCTGACGCAGCGCTGAGCACATCACCGAACAGAGAGCGATCGGCTGCCAGACTTTGACTTCCATGTTCTAGCAATGATCAACAGCGGCCCTAACATGCAAGACATAAAGATAAGTTAAACCCGTTTATCTCTATGACTATCTCTTTCGTCGGCACTAGTGTGAGAGAGACGCACTTAGAGATAAGACGGTTTAACTTATCCTTGTGTCTTGCATGTTAGGGCCGCTGAGTGGAATTTTTATAACATCTAACGCATAATACCCACCTAGGCATTGAAAATATACTTCACTGCTTCCTAGAGTATTATGCGAAAAATCTAAAAATACAGGAAGGAAGTTGTCAAGCGTTGACGCTGTTTAAGTAAAAGCCATTGATAAATTGATGGTGGTTTGTACATAATATTACTACACAAGTAGCTGATAGGGCTGTCAGTTTTGTATATTGCACTGTGATAGTTCAAGTCGGATAGTTCGTCATCATCATCTTAAACTGAAGACGCTACTGCTGGACAAAAGTTCCCCCAAGGACTTTCACGACGAACAGTTGCCTTCTGTGTCCATCGGCTTGTGACATTCTTAACCAGGCAGTCAGTTCTATCAAATTATACTATTACTTGGATGAGAACTTCCTCACTCCACAGAAAACTTGATAGATCGTACCAGACGGGGATTCTTCTATTAATATTACCTGATACGAAGTAGTGGCACTCATAGGCTGTTTTCTGTAAATTGCAGTCACCCGGGACACTAAAATACGTGTCTGTCTCTGGCAAAAAAAGGAACTGGCAAACTAAAGCTTTGTAGTCCAACACCGAAACCAATACCTTATATTCTATTTAGATACAATAACACTAGGATAAATTGTCCCTCAGTATGTCTCTCTGATACTAATGTCGAAGAGAGATAGAGATAGCGCTGGCCCCATACAACTATGCGCCCCTGAAAAGCGGCTCTAAAACAAAGTGTACCCTGTACCCTCGTCATCGCCTTGTTTGTATTTATATTGTCGGGCCGGTCCTGCTGAGTGATAGGATAGAGAAAATTATCCGCATATTTTTTTCTTTACAATTAAATTCTCCTAGTCTTGGTGTAACACTTTAGAGCAAATATCGAAAAATATATGTTTTCATTTTCATTTCAGCGACTCTGGCATGAATTCGTTATGGAACTTATCATATTTCTTATCATTAGTGAAGTGTTTTTTATTCGGGGCTGTGTGATTATTATTTGCCTGACAACCCTACGCACGAGTGGCAACCCTGCATGTTCCATAGATACGGTGTGACATAGACTTTGGCCCCGGATTCCATTCCGTATCGCCCATTGTCTCGATAACGATACTTAGAATAGACCCTCGTGTCACATGTCTGGCTAAACGTGGGTATTTTAACCTAAAAGTGATTCCGAAAACGGCGGAGTCATTATAAATAATTTCACACTTAACGGCCCATATAATTTTGTATGTTCGGTCCGTGAACGTCGCACAAAGTAGATAATTGTATTTGAATTTCGCATAAATTGCAGCCGTGACCTTAACCTGAAGCATCGTAGTCAAATAATCACTAGCAGTCGGTGTGCAAACTTATTTATTTATTTTCCGTGGAAAAACTTGGAAGGCAAAATTTGTGTGATTTGCGATATCCATCAGGAACTGTGCATTTTTCGGGATAAAAAGTAGTGTATGGCCACTGGCCATCCAACTATCGTTATGCAAACATTTCGACATGAAAAAGGAACAAGGAAATAAACAACCAAGCACACTTTCCCATTTAAGTACGTTATTAATTATTGGTACAGTCAGTTTAAAACATTAAGTTGCGCAGGCTTACAACAGATTCAATACGCAAAGCCAAACTCGCCAAATGGACTACCACAGCTATCAAAAGGACCGTTTCCCGTAATTTTATACTATTGGTTAAATTCTGTTTGTTTCCTTTTCTCGGACGGCGCCAAATCCAGGGGGGGTTACTTTTCTCTGACGCTGACTGTACATACATATCACGCCTGTTTCCCAAAGAGGTAAGTAGAGACCACGGATTTCCACCTGCTGCGATCCTGACACACCTTTCGCTTCGTCTACTCTCATTAAGTTCTTCAAGCACGCTCGCCGGTTTAGGGTACTCTTGACCTGGCCTTTCTTAACACATTGCCTGCCAACTACTAGTATACTCGTAGTTTTTCCATGAAATTTTTCGTAGTTGGCAGGCAACGTGTTAAGAACGTCCTCGAACTGGTTTTGGAACGTTCGCCTCAGTCTTCCCCTTCCAACCCTACCATGCACACACGCCTTATAAATCTGCTTCGTTGTCTTCTTTCATTCATCCTCTCTACATGTCCAGACGGTCTAAGCATAGCTTTCTCAATTATTAATTATAGTACGGTAAGGATAAGGCACATCCTTTCGCCGTCTGTTTTGTTGAAGCCTTCAGTGTTGCACTTTACTGTCAATACTGTCACCGCTTGCGCTATCAGCCATGTGAATGTGATCGGCTGATCAGCGATTAGAAAGACATTCAAATTTGAACCAAATGACTTCATCCTTACAGTTTTAATTACTAGTTTCATTTATCCGCTGATCAGCGCCTGCGCACGTTAAAGAAACACACCACAGATGATATTATGATGAAGCAAAATCCTGAACATATCAAACATCCGGTTAGGAAATAAAAGTTATCTATTAATTGCTCTTAATTAGTCAGGATTTAATAAGATAACATGATTGGCTTGCTCCGAAATTTTAACAAGATTAATTAACATTAATGAAGACCTGATGTAATACTGCACAGAATTGCGTTTCATCGCCGTTAATGTTTGATCCCAAAATTTGAACTGATATGAAATCAAGATAATTAGGTCAGTTAAACAAAGCCTTACTATTGTTAGTTAAACAGTGCCACACTGAAGGAAAAAGAATGTGAGGAAACTTGACGATATGGGTGAAGTTCTCAATCTAGGAGGCTTCTTGCGGGCGTGCTTGACGTCGACTCAAATCGGTTTGTGCAGCTCTTAAGGTACATAACTATCTCAGCCGATGTCCAACAGTGGGACGAGCAGGTGATGAAACCAAACATATCTCAGTTCACAATCATGGGTCCATCGTCCAGCGCGTTATCGGTGACCCCGACCGGCGCATACGCACCTCCCCTTTTAGACGTAAAAGATCAATACTACGTACCCTTTATTTCTTACGCTCCTTGCTTTGGTCAACTAAAAGTTGGCTGAAGCACTATTGTGCAGTGAAAGAAAGAAAGAAAGAAAGGAACATTTATTCACTAACACAGAAGACACATAGAGTAACATAAATAATAAATTAAAAACAATACAAAACAAAATGATGGTGTGTGTGTCCTTGCGGCAGTGAATGGGACTCTGGGTCAGCATAATGCTGAGGTGTGAGACACCTGCAGCGCTGATTTTCAGCCAGCACCGTCTGTGACTCACGGAGCGCTATACAGTGCAGTGCAGTGTTCTAGTGGCTAACTCGCGGCCTCTGGTGAAAAGAGTCGCCGGTTCAAATCCCAGCTAGTACCTCTGAGATTGAAAATTATATGCAGCACGAGCATTTCGGTGAAGAAAAACATCGTGAGGAAACCGGCATACATCTGCGAAGCAATTCCAAGATTTTTGTAAAGTCTCCAATTCGCATTAGCCTCGCGTGGAGTACCCAGCCGTGGGACGTATATAGGCCAATGATGACGAAGTAGTATTATTTAACAACGTCAAACTCAATGACCGAAACTAAGATAACTTGTTTGAGCCAGCGACAGACCTCAAGGCATATAATACAAGTAAGTATTTGACTCCGGGAATCAAGTATGTGACCTCTTCTTCAGAGTCCAACATTGAAAGCTAACAAGTAGTAGCAGTCAGTCAATATAAACTGAAAAGTAAGATTGTACCTCTATAGGTAGGCTGAGATGTTACACACGCACGCATTTTAGTCGGTGATAGCCTTACCCAAACTAGCCCGATCTAAATACGCTAGTTCAATAATTGTGTCAGAAGTCTCAGGATACAGATTTTTTAAGATTTCGGGACTCGCGATCATTGGGGGAGGAATGTCCAAAAGTGGACGTCTTTCGGTGAAATGATGATATTTATTAGCCAAACTTTAGAGCCCTTCCTTAAAAAGTAAAAAAAGGATACCTTGTTCTGAGACTTCATCGTCGGTCTGTCCGTCTGTCCGTCTGTATGTCACCGCCCGCTATTTGCCGCAACTAGAAATTTGGAACAGGTATAATAGTACTAGTGTGCCCGCATGTATCGCGGTAATATTTTTTATATTGTAAAAATATATTTAAAAAACATATAATTTACTAAGAGCTGGCTACGGTGGCAAATAGGGTAAATTTTGTTTAATTAAATTCTGCCGTAATTATTTCAAAAACTTGTTGAGTCGGGAAATGCGTCGCATGTGTCGTAAATAACTCTATATATTCTAAATGACTTTTCAAAAATTTGTTGTATTTCACCTGTTTGCAAGTTAACGAGCAGCGACAAAGGCTGAAAGCTTATATAGTCGCGGGCGGCGGCGGCGCGCGCACTCCCGGATAGCGCGCCGCGCCGCACGCATGCGCCTCGACCTCCTTTCCTACTTCAACTGCCTGCGCCGGAGGAATCTAACATGGATCCGCGTGTTATAGTGTTTATTCTAGTCAGTGTGGGCTATGTTCACGGATTTTGTGCAAACTGCGCGAGTGACGTTTCGGGGCTGACGGACGTTCGGTTGGAGTTTGTTAAGCGTCAGATTTTGAAGAAGCTGCGACTGAGTAGGAAGCCGTCGGTGGCTGTGCCGGTGAACAGTCTGCCGATGCCGGTGGCGCTGGGACAGACCCTGAGCCAGGGCACGGAGCGGCCACCTGAGTTTGACGACTATTATGGACGGACGGAACAGAAGATCATATTTCCCGTTGAAGGTAAGTGATGTGACCACAGACGGGCTTTTGCTCGAGAGTTCGTCCGCGTAGAAGTTTCTCGCGAACCCTCGAGAACTGTGCTATTTTTCGGGATAAAAAGTACTCTATATCCTTGTCCACACACCAAAGTAGATTGCCTTTAATCCCAGTCGGTTGCAGGATTGCCGTGAAAACGTAGCAGACAGACATACAGACCGAGTAACATTTGAGGCCTTCATAAATTAATGAGCAGTCGCTACACGCTCAAAGATCGTTCCATGGTATCATCCAGCAGCTATCCTGCAACGTCCTTAAGCGATTTAATTCAGGTCTTATATTGAACAGCGTCACATATCAAGGTTGCATTGCGTGTCCGTTTGTTTTGACCCAACAAGTTAGCGGAGTATGATGGAGTGCAACCCTTCATCCGCGATTTAGAGTCACACTTGACTAGGTACCTCTTATTTAGGGCCTTTGTAGTGCAGGTTCTGCGTGTTCAAAGGCCCTAATAATCCAAGCTTTAATTAATCTATTTGATTTTATTTAGAAATATTAGTATTATTTAGCAAGAAGCCGAAAAATTACGAACTCGCATACAAACTTTCATCCTTATTTAACCTTCTAGGGATGAATTTTCAAAAATTCTTGCTAAGTACTCACATAATAATCGATCTACTCCCAAAGTAAGTTCTAAAGGCTTGCGTTGTGGTTAATAGACGACGATATACAGACTTATATACATAATTAAATAATAATAAATACTTAAATACATAGGCAACATCCAATACTCGGGAACAAACATTCGTGCTCATCACACAAATATTTACCCTTTACCGGGTTCGAACCCGGGACCGTTAGCTTCGGAAGCAGGGTCACTACACTAGCGACTAGACTAACCGCGTCGTCTATAAGGAACTCCTGTGCAAAATTGGATGCTTCTAGACCCACCAGTAGTGTGCGTTGTCTATCAGTCAAGGATTTTATTAGATAACAGATAAGTCCACAGATCAAATATCCTAAAGACACCGCTAAGCCTAACTTTTACTAGCAAATAAAGCTGCCAAACTTGCGGGGCGCGCGGGGTTTTTAGAGCGCTGTGATTGGTGCGTTCGAGGATATGCGCACCCTGCGCTCTGCCTCTAGCCCGCCGCTTATTGCTTTTGCCTCTAATGTTGGCAGCGGTGGTCTCCCGGCTATGCGGAGTCTATTGGATAACTTACTTATTTAAAGGTGATTATAGATTAATATATCAGATAAGATGCGGATGTTACCTATAATTAGATATGCGCAGAGTCATTGATAAGAGCAGCAAGCTACAATTGTAGCTTATGACTATAGATTAACTTGTCTCGTCGCAATTCACGAACAAAGGCACAGTTTCTTCTCAGGATAAACTTCACCTTTGCTCTTGGAATATAACTGTTGTTATTCCATCATCGACCTGGACACAGGCCTGCTCTCATAGTAGGGTGTCGGATTATCCATTATTAGGAAGTGTAGGCAACTAACTGCCTAGGGGTCCCGCATCGGCTAGGGGCCCCGCACTCCATTTGTTTTATTGTTCAGGGTGACAGCATAGTTAATTACCTTCGTAAATTAGTAAAAGCGTAATTATGAATATAATTACATTGCGATAGAAAAAAATAATTTTAGGAAGTTAGAAACAGGTAAAGGGGCCCGAGAATTGCATTGCCTAGAGGCCTCGACATAGTTCCGGCCCTGTCAGTAGTCGCCACGCCAGCCCAATAGGGGACCCATTTTGATTGACTTCACAGATATAGGCATTTCCTCGCGATGTTTTCCCTCACTGGAATGCAAAGATCTGACAGGGATAGGAAAATGATGTAATTTGTAATATTCGATCGTTTGTATTGAGCATCCGCTTTCGCACAACTCGAGGCATCGCGACGCATACTCACCCTGAGGCAGCTCATAATAACACAGCCCTTTTAAAAAATTTACTGACAAATAACAGCAATGTATGGGATCTGTCATGGGCCCTGGGCCGCTGCTTTATAAATTCCCCATATACCCAAGCTTGTGTCCTGGGCCCTAATTTTCCGTATTAAGCGGTATGGTATATCATATCGCTTTGTCACAATGACCAAGCCAACCAAGCGACATAACGTTGCTATAGTAATAGTTAGCAATAAATAAAACCATATTATAAATTTAAATTAAATTTACAGTTCGATTATAGTTATATCTCAGGCTAGTAGATGAGATGTAGAGAGAGTTAAAATTTTACTGGCAAAAACTGGCAAAGCTTACCAGTTTTTGCTTGTAACTACCGTGTTTAATGGCATTAGAAATCTTGCCCGCAACTATTGGGAATATTCCTGAGAAACCGGGTAGTATTGCCGATAATGGAAATATAGCAAGCACGTTTAATCTTAACATTGGCATCTCTGTTGCATGAAGTCATACAATGCATTATCTAACCAGCGGTGGAAATTAATTTAAACCCTCATTGGTTTGTATCTCACTCGTTCTGTAGCTGGAAATGCACTTGCCCGGCCGTGCATAGAACTTTGGACCTGCCGGTGCGATGCCCCAATCTTAACACGCATTGTCGTACTGATTTATTATTTTTTTATTGCTTAGATAGTTTTCTAGCTGGACTTTGGATCGCGTGATTTTGTTTAACATTGGGGCCAAATCGAAAGCGTGCTCGCTAAATTTAAAAGTTGCATAACTTGAAATAAGAAACGTCAAACTCGATTTTGACATACTGGTGGTATTCCAAATCGAGTTTGACGTTTCTTTTTTTAAGTTTAGAGAATTTTTAAATTTAGAAGACAACGTTTTGAATTGGTCCAGGTGAATATGCAATTTCTGCGGATATTGATTCACGTAGAAATTAATTTTATGTGATGTTTACAATTAAAGACTGAGCTGATTGCGATGATTTTTGTACTCTTATGTACTGGGAGTCCGGAATTTACTTGTCATTAATTTAACACTAGCGCTTTTAAATTAACCATGAAGAAATAATAACACTACGTTATACATACCTATATTCAACACTATAACAATCATTATACCTTTATATCAGTTTTTTTCAACCTTCTTGAGTATGCGACCCTTTTACAAGTAAAAACATCCATCGACCCCCATGACCCTTTCAATACTATGTCAATGGTTACAACGACGAGGTATTTAAAAACCTGGCTTGCGCACGCGACCCCTAAGCAAGACATTTCGACCCCCCTGGGGGTCGCGACCCACAAGTTGAAAGACTGCTTTATATACTTAGAATATGCTATGTTATGATTGCGTAAGATTTCTATCCACACGCGAATATAATTCTGACTACTTACTTACTTACTGGTAATAAGTAACTTTTCTCTTTACCATAATATACTTCAGAATAGGTCTCAAGTAATCTGTTTTTAGTACACGAGAGAAGATCCATATGTTATAATTCATATAATTATTATTATTAACAAGATATTGTTTTATTTTATTTTGATTATTATGTTGAATTCGTTTATTATATTGTTTAAATAAAGGCTATTATCTTGTTCATTCAAATTAAAAGGGAACTCAGTGCAGTACGCCTGCTAATATTTTTGTGATCTAGTTTTCACACAAACTGTGCTAGGGCCTAATTAGCGCGCGTGGTTTGCGAATCGCGATGTAGGGCCTTAATCGGATGTCCAACGTTCAAGGTCAACTCGTAGGAATGCAGAAACAACATTGTATTCCAAGTAAATAAACAACACAACTCGTTGAACTTAGGGTTCCTTGAAATCTGGGAATTATCTGCTACCAGTTAATAGGTATGAATGCAACGATAACCACGCAGACTTTGATTCCGGTTTCATCTGATTTATTAATTTGTGCGCGTTACGGACAACACGCAATTTGTAGTTAATATTTCACTGCCAGGAACTCGCCTCACGTCACGAGTTCTCTACAGAAACAGAGGAATAAGACAGAACGGACTGGAAGGTATACCGTGGTACCGTTTACACCTGTAATATTAGGTAAATCTACTGGATCGTCGGTTCAGCTAGGTGTTGCCAAAGGTAATTAAAATAGGTATTGACACTCACACAAAACTTCTCGTAATCTCCCATCTGCAGAAAAGGCGCTGCCATTTGAAAATCGAATTTGATTGTAAATCTGGGACGCGCCAATTTTATTGATAAAAGCAACCAAACCAAAACCTCAGCCTCCCATACATTACAATACAATACATTAGAAGCACTATGCCAACCGGTTGGTCTTTCCATGTCTGTAAGTCCTGCCACTCACTACCCTAAGGTGAGAGTGAACGTACATACCGTATGGTTGTGGTACACGGAAGCGGCGATAACTTATCATGGAGTCAATTCAAATACACACAGCCGTGATAGCCTGTGAGTTAACCCGCCGAGTTAACCTATATTTCATTATCGACGTTTAGAATCAACAAATTCTCTGCGATTCTTCTTATCTTTGTACGCTTCACATTAATGTACAATATTATGATCAGCTGATATTGACTTCAAGTTTGTAAACCTGTTTCCTTGTGATAATGGCACTTCTTTTGTAGGTGATTTTGTGGGCACTTTCTTAACCTACCGTGATTCTTCTTGTGTTCTGATCAGAAGTTGCATTATTATCATCATCGGCCTATATACGTGTTCCACTGGACATGGATTGGGCAATAATCCCCACGCAGGCTCAGTACGAATTGGGAAATTCACACACATCGTTGAATTACTCCAATGTTGGCCGATTTCCTGAATATGAACAAAGGTACCACACCCAGCCAGGAACGGAGCCTGACCCGGACAAGCCGGATAATCCAGGGGTCACAGATTGTTTAGGAGTGACACGCTCTAGGATGGGAGAGGACGGCCGACTATATGCAACCGGTCGACCACAATCATACCATAGCCTTGCCTTTAGGCAATATAGGAAATTAGGTTAAGACGGGTTTATATCGTAGAAGGATGAGCGTTGAGAGTCCGCTTCGTGGTTGTTCTTGTTCACCTATTCGTCTGTTCGATATAGGTTAGAGGAGTTTGTATTCTTTAGTTTCACTGTCCGTTTCTTAAAGGTTCTTCATCCCATTTTGACTTTTCCGATGTTGGCAGATTTCCTCAAGATATCTTTCTTCACCGAAATGCAGTGGTAAATATCAAATTGAATCCCGCACGTAGGTTACGAACAATTCAGAGATGCAAGCGGATTCTAGCCTGTTACCCCCTGCATCAGAGGCGCGCGTCCGACCACTCGGGTACCCTGTACATTAAAGAGACGATGAAATTAATGACTGCTTTGATTGTTGGTATGACATTTCATCCCAATATAATATTTCTCCCCTTCAAATCGGTTAAAAATCATAATAATAATCCTGAATTACGCTGTAAGCTTAATATGTCACTGGCACTGGTAAGAAGCAAGCTCGAGGTGGCCGCGATCATTTGGAACCCTTACGAGTCTACATATGCCTTACTTCTGGAAAAAGTCCTAAAAGCCTTTCAAAGGTTTATGTACAGAACACTATATGGGTACTATCCGTTTTTGTATCCATCCAAATTTTTACTAGGCTCTCTTGGCTTCAACTTCCTGGAAGTAATGCGAAATTACAGTCTTCTTATTACCCTTTGCAATATTCTTCGGGGTAATGCGGAGTGCCCGGATCTTGTGGTGAAACTCGTAAAGTTGTCTGTTCCCTTTGTGCCTAGAACTTTGCTACTTTGCACGAAGTTCTTGTCTTCTTGCAGCGCGCACTGTTTCCCACAGGAGCTCACCTAATGTTCGGGCACTGCAAATGCTCAATCTACTTCTGCTATCGGCACCTGATTGTGATGTATTTTGGAGTCGATGGTCGGTTGTGTGCCGTGAATGTTTGAGTTTTTGTGAGGCGATGAATGAATGAATACCAAGTAATTAAATTATAATTTTAATTATAGTTTTTTTTCTCTTTTGTTTTGTTTCTTGTTATTTTGGGTTTTTTTTGTGTTAAGTAATTGAATTTTCCAGCGTATTGGTGTTAAATTGTAATGCTGTATAAATTATGTTTAATTGAATAAATAAATAAATAAATGTCTCGAAAAACTGCATTTGACGTTTGGATTTTCCAAAACGCACGATAAGTAATCTCTGACTTACGTATGATTATTAAAATCTCTGGGTTTAGTGCGAGGACCCCACGTGTTATCTTTTTACACCTGTATTGTCTGTAGGGCAAAATATGTGAGTTGAACATTAATGTACCCTGAGTCATGTATGTGTGTATCTTAATATGTTTTTATTTATCTATATTAATATTTGTATCGTTATACCCTAGTGATAGTGGTACTAATTAGCTATTATTTCTAATTATATATAATCTCGGAGCGGATATTCACAGTCATTTATGTACAATTGGGACACGTAGGTAATAAAAAACAGTGGCCCGGCCTATTGACCGCGCTTATCGGCGCAGGAGTTGCTACTACGTCTCTGCTCCGGTTGCGTGCAGTGAAATATTTTTTTATAGAGCCCAGCAAGTCTTACATGAAAAATGGGTTTCATACAGTTTGACATTTTTGTTCCTAATACACTCATACATTACCTACGGCCGCATCAGTCTCGGATCCGACCGTCTGACGTCGTGTTTACACTAATCCGTCCGCCGGATACGGCGGTCGCATCAGTCTCAAACGGATCCGACTGACTGTCCGTGTGTTTACATACACTAGTCCGTCCGCCTGATACGGCGGTCGCATGAGTCTCAAACGGATCCGACTGAGTGACCGTGTGTTTACATACACTAGTCTGTCCGCCTGATACGGCGGTCGCATCAGTCTCAAACGGATCCGACTGACTGACCGTGTGTTTACCTACACTAGTCCGTTCGCCTGATACGGCGGTCGCATCAGTCTCAAACGGATCCGACTGACTGTCCGTGTGTTTACATACACTATTCTGTCCGCCTGATACGGCGGTCGCATCAGTCTCAAACGGATCCGACTGAGTGAGCGTGTGTTTACCTACACTAGTCCGTTCGCCTGATACGGCGGTCGCATCAGTCTCAAACGGATCCGATTGATTGACCGTATGGTTAGTGTAACCATACGGTCAAGTCACGTCCGCCTGGAACGGCGGTAGCATCAGTCTCAAATGGATGCGACTGACTGACCGTGTGTTTACACTAGTCCGTCTGACTGAAACGGCAATAGTACCAGTCTCAAATGGATGCGACTGACTGACCGTGTGTTTACACTAGTCCGTCCGCCTGATACGGCGGTCGCATCAGTCTCAAACGGATCTGACCGATACGGTCAGGTCACGTCCGCCTGGAACGGCGGTAGCATCAGTCTCAAATGGATGCGACTGACTGACCGTGTGTTTACACTAGTCCGTCAGTCCGTCTGACTGAAACGGCGATAGCATCAGTCTCAAATGGATGCGACTGACTGACCGTGTGTTTACACTAGTCCGTCCACCTGATACGGCGGTCGCATCAGTCTCAAACGGGTCTGACCGACTGACGTCGCCTTTACCTGTCGAGACTCTTCGATTACTCAATCGTATATGGCGAATTGAAATTCATTCAAAAATCATTCATGTCAACGTCAACAACGCTGGTTGAGTGTTTTTAGTTAAACAATATACTCTATGTCAATCTCACAATTAAGACGAATCTAACGACATCTCATATGTTAACACCCTTTAAGCCGTTCACTCTACAGAGCATGCCAAAGAAATAAACATACACACAAACGCTCGAAAACATTAGCCTCCTTCTAGCGCGGTCGGGCAAACACAACCTCACGTTTTTTTTTACGAAATCTACATTTTATTGAAAAATCCTAAGAGTAAATAAATAAGAAAAAAGCTCCATCATTCTACGCCTCAGATCGAGCACGCGCGGGAGGCGTGCGCACGCGACCTTTTGAGACACGAGGAAAGGAAAAAACTTGATAACGTAGAGTTAATGATCGGGATATGGCTCCGTGGTAGAACGTGTTGTGCCGAAGGTCGCGGGTGCAAATCCCTCTAGCGAAACTTGGTGAGATGAGCGCGGATGGATTATTAAACCGTGATTAAATTTCTAGAATTATGCGATCGATTACACAAACGCGATTCTTCCTATTCGTGATTCCCATACAATGTGGATTGCACACAACTGCAGTTTACTACATTCGTGATTCTACACAGCCGTTATTTTAACGCAATCGGGATTCCTCTTATCCGTGATTCTACACAATATGGATTCCACACAACAGCAGTTTACTGCATTCGTGATTCTACACAGCCGTTATTTTAACGCAATCGGGATTCCCCTTATTCGTGATTCTACACAATATGGATTCCACACAACAGCAGTTTACTACATTCGTGATTGTACACAGCCGTTATTTATATTAATCTTATCAAGTATTTCAACCAAGGAGTTTGCATATCTAGATACTCATAATGGCAAGTTCCCGATGAAAACCCAATTGTTGAATGAAACGCTATTATTGCGTTAAAATAACGGCTGTGTAGAATCACGAACGTAGTAAACTGCAGTTGTGTGGAATCCATATTGTATGGGAATGAAGAATAAGAAGAACCGCGTTTGTGTAATCGATCGCATAATTCAATTTCTACACATAGTTATCGTGTGTTCTTGTATACAACACAAACTAATCTCGTAAAGAGATGCTCTGTTGGTCTTCCTACTAAACATACGATAGCGTAGAGGCCGCGTCGTAGCTCGTAGAGCTGTCGTAGCATAGCCATTATTTTGCGACCCATGACCTCTTGTATTTTAGAAATAGTCATTCTTTGGAGTCAGCCTATTTCACCATACATTGTTTCATGTGAGACAAGGGTGAAAGTTCATAAAATTAAATAAAAGAGATTAATTATCGCAATAGTTATCGCATTTTTTAAAGCATCGACAAAAAACGCATGTCAGTGTATCAACCCCGTTAAGATAAAAAATACGTGACCGGATACAGCTCTCTTTTACTGTATAAATACTTGCTTTTATCCGCAACATCGTCTACGTGGAAATATTTCCATTCTTTCTTTACAATATAACGAATTTTCATGACTTCAATTTGGATTTTTTCCCTTAAATTACGGGCCGAGCGATTTTTCCGTATAGTGGATTCATCCTTACTTGCCTTATTTGGTAAACAAGTTTCTAACCTTAAAACGCACCTTTTTTGGCTAAAACGGCAATTTCTTCGTACATAACGCAAGCAGAGATAATATTTTAGACATCACATCAATATTTCGCCTAGGATTGCTTTACATACGATAAAATAGCTGTTTTTTACCCAAAAAATGTACATTTTCAGGTTAGAAACTTGTTTATCAAATAAGACAGGTATGAATAAATTCACTTTAAATCTATTTTATAGTCCCTATCTCACGCTTTTAAGAGTTGATTATCTTAAAAATGTCCTTTCTTAGGGCTCAAACTATCTCTATACCAAATTTTCTCTTTCAGAGATAGCAACCCTGTATATATGAGTTGTATAGATAAAATAATTGTAACTGCGTATTGTTTCTACTGACTTTGTATCCAAACTTATCGACAAACAATTATTTTTTAATGAGTCCTTGGTAGCGGTAAATAAGACGGGCCTTGTGTTTTTACACGAGAACTGACAGTGCCAGTGTCTAATGATAACAGCCGTGAATGCGGGGTCTTGAACTTTCAAAAAGTGTACTCACGCGCAAAAACGAGCAGTGGCGTAGCCTGCCTACAAGCCGATTACTGACGTCTTTACCAACCGAGAAAAGCGGAGGCTAACTGTCAGTGAAATCCATGTTACTCTAACTAAAGGTCAAACTCGCACGTACGGTTTTAATTCTTCCGGCTTCCCTTCGGAAATATTTGACGCTTCGCCACTGAAAACGATTAGCAACGTATCATACTGTATTTCCCTGGATGGGTGTAGGAATATTTTGACCCGCTGTACATTATTTTTGGTAGCAGGATTGTAATGTTTAAATTATTTACTTAGACGCAAAATGAATTATCAAATTATTATGATATCAATACAATTAAATAATCTTTTGGGTAACCTATCGATGTTTCGAAAAGCTTTTGACCGAATTTCATAATTTCCGAAATATCATTTGCAAGATTATCTACATCCAGAGTTACAATAAAATTAACTCAAAATTTCAATCAGTTAGTTTTTGAGTTATTGATGCAATAAAAAAGCGGGCTTTCAACATATTGTGCAACAGAAAATATGGTTAACGAAACTTGGGAAAACAAAAATATGAAAAACAAAAAAAGAGCTTCGGCGTTTTGACGTTTCCGGATTTCTAATATCCAAGATTCCGTTTTTCGAGGGTAAAGGCCTGGTTACACGAGCAACTTCTCACGGAAATTTATAACCGGCAACTATAGCTGTCTTACTCTAATTTCGTACGTTAAAGAAAGATGCCTATGGTTGTCGGCCACACATTGCCGCGAAAATATTGCTCGTGTAACTGCACTTTAAGATAAATATAACTAACCATTCTTTTGCTTCCGAGATTGAGTCTGATACAAATCGGTCAGTAGTGAGGTTTAGCAATAGATATCAGACTCCCACAAAAAGTTCGTATCACAATACCACTGAATGTATCACTGATTGTTTGTAAACTTTGTGATAAGAAACTTTTGTTTTATTTAGGAATAATTTTACGAGATAATAATCGCGTATTTCTGGAGGCGCCGTTAGAGCACCGGGGAAAACCAGTTTGAGCACTGGCGTAAACCGGATTCAGCACTAGCGTAAACCGGATTCAGCACTTGCGAGTCGTACCTGAAAGCGTCGGTGAGAGACCGCGCATGCAATAGTGTAGGTAGACAGGTACATTACTGCGTCGTGGTGAGAATCTTAAACTGTTTCGTATGTAAGTATGTAACTAATGCGCTCGCGTAGCATGATCTGACGTCTGCATGACTGACCAACATGCTATCTTAAGCAATCATAAATAAAAAGAAAACCACTCAAGTGCAAGTCTCACTCGCGGGTAGAGGGTTCCATACTAATCTTTAAAGTAAAAAGCTTTAAAAAATCTAATTGCACCCCAAACTTAACGCTGAAATCAGACTTTGTTTATTAATGTTATATGTACGTCCGTGTTTGGGTTATCTATCGCTGTATATGTACCAAATTTATTTTTTCGTCCAGTAGATTTGCAGACGTGACACAGTGAGACACAGTGAGACACAGTGACAAACAGACAGACACCAGAGTGATCCTTTTTCGGTGCGTTTTTTCATCGGATGCTCGCTACCTTAAAATCGTATTTATTGCCACCAAATTAACATGATATTGACACGAGAGAAAGATTAAAAACACAACCAGAAAATAAAAATAAATAAACTTAGTGTGGCAAAAGGACCAGGGTCAGTAGAAAGAAAACGTACAACATACGCAATGCTGTCACACTCATGTCTGTTTCTAAGTCATCTGTTTTCATACAAATTCAAGAATCTAGACGTGATGATGCGTTGCATACGTGGGCTCAGTAGGTATTGTCTTTAGGCCCACGTGACTGGTTTTCAGGTGCCATCGTCAGCCGGCTGCTCGTCGTTATCATTATTATAGACTGGGTAACTATAGACTTTGATTCGGAATGGCAATCAAGCCTTTAATTAAATACTTATCACCAAGCTAATTAATTGGAATGCGTTGCATTCACTTATAGAATGACTCAACCTGTTCATAATAAAACCCCGTGCAAATATCCAATTATAAACGTTTATTTTTACGTAGCTTATCACGATCTTCCTAAATAAAATCGTTTTTACACAAACATTGCATTGCGTCTGAAATAATGAGACAGCAAAGGCTAAGGCAATGATTTGACTCGCATAAGAAAAATAAGTAAATAGGTAGGCCGGCCATTTGTGCACTGAGATTTTATCCACTTTTGACAGGTGATACAGACAAATTTTAGATAAAACCGGGGTTATTTTATCCCGACATAGTAAGCGCTTTTATTTCTTACGCATTAGTAATAAAGCTAGATGTATAGAATTAACGAAGTCAATATAATTTTTTCTCGTTGAATGGCATTGAATACACAATGCGGTAAACGAGTCGCATCTGTATTGCTTATAACGCGTACGTTATCTTCACCCGGCCTTTGGGGTGATTCCTTGGTCTAATTATCATAGGGTCAACTATATCTATATGTATATAGTTATATAAATTATTAGTATACTTATACTTAGGTATTTAAACTGCCCGTTTTAGAAAGGTGCCGTCTGAGCTCTGAGTACAAGTTTGAGTCACAGCAAACGTATCGAACGCGTTCGGGTAAACGTCTCTATTTCCTTATAGACGAAACGATCGATTCGAGAAGTTTTTTATGATTCAAACTTACACTAATGGCATTAATCCGTTGAAGAAGGCCTAAGATTTCTTCCGCCTTTATTTGTTTTTAGTTTGTTTGCATTTAGCTAAGTTTGTAAGGTTTGGATAAAAGTATATCGTTTCTTCAACAGTTCTTTTCGCTTCTGAAGCGTATTTCTTCATGATTTACTGTTGTGATAGAAAATGTAGGCGATACCTACTGAATATCCGCGTTGGTTATCGAACGTAAATATTTTGTATGGTTTTAACTTTTGATAGGTACGTAAAAATTAAGATTAAGCGCAAAAATAGCGGGTCAAATGAAAAAACACAGTTTATCATTGTCATCGTAAAAAGTAAATATTTGTTTGAAAACAACAGCAGATGCGTCTTAAATTAAAGTTCCTCGTGTATTTTCCTGGAAAGATAGGCTTTGATAAAACGGATATCTCAATGATACTAAACAATGCACCTTGCGTTATAATCCTGAACCATCTTAACCAATTCTTCTTTGGTCTTTCCAGGAGAGTGCCTGACTTCAGGCCGCTACCCGTTCACCTGCCTTCAGTTTGAGCTTCCGCCCGACGTAGAGCCGGAAGAAGTCACAGTCGTGGAGCTCTGGTTTTTCAAGGTATTTTATTTAACGCGATATTTTATGAGAGTCCAATCCGCACTAGGCTTTCGTGAGAAGAGGTCTTTGCCCAGCAGAATGATAACGAACGAACGTTTGACTAAAGTATCAATCAGCAGCTTTCTTCTTAAAGTATTTACAAATCTAGAACGTAGACGTTTAGATTGATTTGTGACATTTTTATTGCCAGGAGCCCGACCCACTGGACGAGTACAACCAGACTTTCGTGATCTCCGAGGCCGCCCACTGGGACAGCCAGCAGCAGTTCAAGAAGACCAGACCTATTGCCATCAAGGAGACGGATACGGGGGAAGGCTGGGTGCGTGTGGAGCTGGCGTGGGCGGTGAGGGTGTGGCTGGAGGAGAGGGAGCGGCTGCACACGCTGCACGTGGCGTGCAGGACTTGCCAGGTTAGTTAGATGCTTATTAGATATCGTCAGGTGACACTGACACAAGCAATCTTAAATGCTAAATGTTTCAACGGAAAACAGTCCAATTTGTTCGCGTACGTACTTAGTTCAATTATCCAATAAAAGATGTTTGCAAATATTGAGCTTTGCGTGATATTATTTCCAACAAAACTCACCTAACCTGAAATAAATTTCGACTTTTTTGCCTACCATTTTAGGTAGATAAATAAACACGAGATGATCTTAAAGTAGCATAAGTAGCAATTTTTCTTTTGGCAAAATTAGAATCTACTGACGTCGGTACATTTGAAAATTAAACGAAAATTTAATGCAGTTATCACATCTGTTTTTACAAACCCGTGTTCTGCAGTTAGCCACTGATATATATGGCCATACAAAGGCTTGGTTTTGTACTTTATGTACGTATTTATTGTCTTACATAAATGAGATTGGCTCGGTTGAAAAACGAATCACTATACCCAGTACCACTACTTTCTCTCTCCGATTCAAGCTAACAATATTTTCTGTTACAGCTTCGTCGGTCGCCTCTCTCCTTCCACGAGAAGCATCGCCCCTTCCTCGTCTTATACACGAAGTACGCCGGAAAGAGACGAAGGGGCCGAGCCATGGAATGCGGTTCGGGGACCAGCGAGTGTTGCAGAGAGCCTTTGTACGTGGATTTCAAGGCGCTAGGATGGGATGACTGGATCATCAGGCCTGCTGGGTACCACGCGTACTTCTGTAAGGGCAGCTGTGCACCTATATCCGCGGTCACGCAGACGGACAGCTACCATCATAATATTATAAGGGTGAGGGTTGTTTCATACAATGCAAATACTATAGAATATAACAATGAAATAAAAATACAACTCAAAAAAGTAAAGGTAGTAGAATCCAAAGAAGAATCTAGACTTATAAAAGAGTGAACTTTCCAACAGGAAATTTCTGGCATTTAACTAACAACCACCCTCCTGTTTCCAGAAATACTTCTACTCGGTATCAAGTGCGAGCAACGTGGAGTTCAAGCCTTGCTGCGCGCCGACTACCTTCAGCTCGTTACAACTTCTATACATGGACTCCAACAACACGGTCACGCAAAAGACGCTGCCGAACATGGTGGTCGAAACATGTGGCTGCATGTGACCAACGTGCTAGTTATCTTGTAGTAATTATCCTTTGAATATAGCTTTGGCAAGATTCTTGCAAACAAAATAAAAGGCGTCTCAGGCCATGAAATGACAACAAAATAGAAAAGATTGTATAGACGTAAGATATTTTATTATAAATGATTAATTGGAGATTGTGGATGTTAAGGATATTAGAAAAATAGATGTGGATGAAGCTATTTGTAAGAATGACGCGAATGATTCGTGTGAAAGTGTTCTACTTAAGCGTAATGTGATATGTAGACTTGATTATAAAATCTATTTGATATTTTAATATCGTCTGGAAGAAATTAAGCGCTTTTTAACTGATGACAAGAAATATAGACAGGTGAGGTCTCTACATTGTACAGATAATAAAGAGATTAGATTTATTTCCAGCTTTTTCTGGTGGCCGTAAGAAGTTTACAAGTCTTTCATTCAAAGAAACGTTGCCTATTTATTTTACATTGTTTTTAAACCAGGCGGGCTTCGTTTACCCGTCAATATGATCATGCGAACATACGAAGCAAAATACATCTGTTGCCTCACTAGGATCGTTAGCGACGAACGCTGCCATATGCTCGCAGTGAGCAGCCGCATCCACACGTTTCGAAGTGTTTGTGTCGAAGTCACGCATGCTCACAGTGAGGGTAATACCTAATTGTGAAATTATTTGTGACTTTATATTTCTGATACCTATGTGTGAGATATTCAGGAAATAATACATTTCAGTAAAAAAGCTGAAGGCTACAGGCGTCACATTCGATTATTTTTGGCTGACTCAGGGGATTCCCACTGATGGTAATCTGAATTACATTATAGTGATTTGTGATTTATTTAAGTTATTAGTTTTATATCCAGTGCATTTATATTTAATTTATGTTAACTTACCTTTTAAACGAATGATTGATTAGAGAGAATGGGTTGAGTGTTATTAAATTTTAATATGTCGCTTGGGAAAAGATGCAAAATTGATCGAAGCTATGCTTTTAGAAATGTTTTTATACTTGTTGAGCAATGTTAATAAAAGATTTGGTTTCAAATTAAAAGCCATTAAGAGCCAACATTATAATTGAATGAGTGACGGCAAAAATCAAAGTGCAAATTCACAAATTGAATGTGGCACAAGGTTTGCAAAAGGGTATCCCAGGGTTCTATGTTGGGTAGAAGATTGTTTTTGTTTAAGTTTTCTTTTACCGAAAAAACATATTAAAATGGTGTGAGAAAAATGTTAAAGTTATAACGTAACTGTTAGTATGATAAATTATCAAATACTGTTAAGCATTTAGTTTTAATTTTTTGTAAATATTGTTCCTATAATTTTAATAATGTTTTTGTCGATGAAGTATCAGACATCAAACAGAAAAAAAATGACATCTTGAAAACATTGTAGTGAAAATGTTCGTATTGTTAAAGTAAATATCATGAGGTTTAAAGTAATGTCACATTTTAATTACATTACTTGTTATCACGAAATATGGTCTGTCACGTTGACGATATTGTTTCGCAAAACGACTTAATCGATAATTCCAAGAAAAAATACATATAGTTAACCGTAAATGTTAACCTTTTGAACGCCACAGTCGGCTGTAGCCGACAGCAGTTTTCCGTGCCCCTG
Organism: Tortricodes alternella; assembly: GCA_947859335.1. Taxonomy (NCBI): domain Eukaryota; kingdom Metazoa; phylum Arthropoda; class Insecta; order Lepidoptera; family Tortricidae; genus Tortricodes; species Tortricodes alternella. The sequence continues at coordinate 1,138,712 of OX401973.1, read as the reverse complement.
ACGCCACGATATGCCGCGTATACATTTGCGTCAGCTACAGCCGTCGTCGAGCGCTCGTCGCACGCCTTTTCGCCGTTAGCCGTGGCGTTCAAAAAGTTAAAGCAATATGTCTTTGCGAATACTTATTTAGAATAAAGACACTGTTTCGACAAATTTCTCAAAATGTACTTAAGTAGATCTGAATTAGATTGAATCGATTTTCTTAATACAGTGTCTTAAGTATTATAGAAATAAGTCGCATTCCAAATTAAAAAAAATATTTTGTTTTTAAACATGTTGTTTCATTGTTTCACAACGAAATATTTAATAACTTCACAATGGAGATCTGTCTTATTCATTTTAAAGTTGTCCAATAGAATGTACCATCAAATGGACTATTCGATTGTGGATTGATATGACATAGACAGACATACAAGCAAACTGATGGACAGCAAACAGTTTTATTTAGGAGGATAAACTACCAAATACATGCAAACAAAAAGAAAGAAAAAACCCACTTTATGTTGTGTTTTGATAATTTTTGACAACCTGAATAATATCAAAACATAGTTATTTTTTCGATTTGCCATAATCTTCTAGGTATCTATGAACCTAAAAACTTAATGAACCTAGGTTTTGACATACTTGTCATCATATAAAAAAAATTGTTGAAATCGGTTAAACTTTGAAAGGTGTTTTGCTGTTGTTAGGTAGTCTAGTTATTGGCTGGTGGACATTCCCACGCAACAGAAGAGGTTATAAATAAAATACAAACACAGACCAAAATCAAATATGCTGAAGACCCCGCTTAGCGTAACTTTTACTGGCAAATAGAGCTGCCAAACGTGCGCGCGCGGGGTTTGTAGAGCGCTGTGATTGGAGCGTTCTAGGTTATGCGCCTGCCTGGTAGCCCTGTCGCTTATTGGTTTTTGCCTCTAATGTTGGCAGTGGGGATCGCCTGGCTATGGAGTCTATTGATATATGGTCTGTGATTTAGAAATGACGGGTCAACTCGGAGTCTCCGATGTGTGACTAATATCACCGCCGTTATGTCAAGACTTCCACTGCTACATATAGGCCTACCCGAAGAATCCACAGCAACCAACCGGGGCATGTCGAACACTCATGCGCAATCGAAGTATCCACCTGGGGCGATAAATTGTGCACCCCGAAGAGATACAAGACCTCACTGCCCAAAGCATTTAGAACTTCCTGGTTGCAACGGGATTAAGCAGTGAACTATAAGAAAGGGCTGCCGCAATAGATCAGCAATGGTCGAAGTGGCACATATGGCCCAATTAAAAACAACAATAATAATAATAAGCTTTCAAAATCGAGTTTGACGTCTCTTTATTTCAAGTTTACCGACTTTTTTTAGCGAAGACACTTTCAAATTGGCCCCACTAGCTGTATATTCGACCTGCAGCCGGTAACTTTGTTTTGTGCCAGGCAATGAAAGTGTTATCTTTAAAGGATATAATAAATAAAATACCAAAGGTAACGGCAAAACATCGTCTAATCAAAAAGCAACAGATCACATGACGAACGAGCCCGCAGGCGTTATATTTACCTTAAAACTAACACAAGCAAGCATCCGTTTGAGGCCAAGCACACACTATTTATATCTATTTAATAAAAAAAAATGTCAATTGACTGACAAACGAGCTGACGGCCCACCTGATGGAAAGTGGTCACCGCCGCCCATGTACATCTGAAACACCAGAGGTGCTGCCAAAATATATAGTGGGACATTTGACTTTTGAAAAGAATATATTTCCTAAATTTCTCAATGTGCATTGTAGTGTACTTTAAGGTGCTTTTTTTTACTTTTACAACGGCTCCAAACCGCAAAAGCAGAAATCGGAAATTCAATTTCAATAATAATAATATTTGAAAATTAAGTGTACGCGCTTGGCCATTCGGATAATACGCTGACCAGAACACTCCGTCTATCATAACATCACAGGTTTTGTTGTAGGAAAATGTCCAAAGTAGGTTTGTATTCACTAAGCGTGGAGGAGCTTCAAAAGGGGGACGGATAAAATTGCTTTATTTACAACCATTTTTAATATAAATTTGAACAAACATATGATAAAAAAGCAACATTGAAGTAGTAAAAAAGTTAAAAGTTTTAAATTTAGGGCCCACAATAAAATAAAAATGGCACTATAAAAATAATAATACAATTTTTTTGTTGAACTCCACTTGTGACCTAAGTTTAACTTATCGTATAAATGCTAAGAAACAATTTTTGGAATGATGTTTAAATCACAAGCCTTGTAAAATTTTGGGACTGTACAGGATGTTGCTTTTCCGAAGTGTTGTATATTTGACTAATTATGCTATATAAATTATTGGAAATATTAAATAAAAAATAGGTACATTACCTATTATTTCATGAGAAAAGCAACACCCGTACATAATATATAGGATATAAAGGTAAATTTTAAATATATCTGCATCATTTTTTTTATAACAATACCTATATTAAATCTAAAAACATCTAACACTAGTGCTTGTACGTCTTAAACTTTTTACTTCTTACTTCGATTTATTTTTTCTAGTAAGACATTGAAAATATTCTGATGTTCCCGTTAAACGGAATTAATTAATAAAAATTTTAATATTTTGAGACAAAAAAATCGTATACGTTTAAAAAGGAAGCACCGTCGATAAAACTAAAACACGTCAAAAACATTCACTAATAAACAATCATAATATTATAATAAACAGCCTATCTAAAACGATCTACAGACAGATACCTTGTATTGGCAGAGTAATGAAAGGTTGGATCTTGACTTAAAAAATATAAAACGAGCCTTACAGTAGTCGCATATGATGTGTGACATGTGACATCTCACCGCGCGCGCTCATTGGTCAAATCAAATAAGCGCGCGCTTCCCCGGCTTCCTGTTACACACTTCCGTCCCTTTTCACGAAATCACTCCCATGTTACACATCAAAAAACATTCCAAAAGGTACGATTTATACTGTATTTTTACAGCTAAAAAACAAATTATCTTCACGATTTTATTTATAAATGAAATTCAACCTTTTGCTCCAAAACAAAATTACCTAAAGCCACTGCAAGATAAATGCCCGTCGTAAAGCTCGCGATTATGCCTTCGTCTAATACTGAACTCAACAATAAATACTAAAAGCTATTTACAAATAATACGCGTCTTATCTGGTCACAGGCAGTCGTGGCAGTGTATATTTACCTAGACCCACCCTCAAGAAATAATCTATATTTTATAATACCACCCGTGTTAGAAAATAGATATCAAACGAAGACTGCAAGCTCTTTGGTGAATAAAAATTTGACTGATTTTAGACCAATTTTGTTCCAGCTGTATTTCCATACTTTAGTTTCAGCTATCAAGTTTGGCCTGGTTTTAGTTTCTACTCTATAGTCTAACAACAAATATCAATTCAATGGTGTTCTGTTATAGAAATATAGTATGCAAAATAAGTTGTAATCAAACCAGACAACAACGGTTGCAGCTTAACAATCTGCCAACTTAGTTGCAACTGTCAAAGTTCTCATATCATTAAAACAAAATATATTATTGATTGGACCATGTCAAATTGGCACTGTTCGGAACCCTCGGTGCGCGAGTCCGACTCGCACTTAGCCGGTTTTATTCAAGGTCCAAAGTAAAATAACAGTGCAGGTCGGGATTTCACCCCACGTCCTTCTGTTCGAGGTATGCGCGGCCAATGTTAGTTTTTAGGGCAAAATTGGTAAATATACACTGCCTTTTCTTATTACTGCTCTTTACCAATAGTCCGATATTCAATCCGATATAGTTTACTGGTATTTTTTTCAATTTAATCCTTATTAACTTAAAACGTTTCAATCTTCGTCACAACCATCCTCTTTACTTCATTAGTCACCTTATTTGGATTTATCAATATTTTAATACATCCAACTGTTTACGTAAATAAATAATGTTTTTTTTTTTTTAACATAAGTATAAATTTAAAAAAAATCATTTGTAAAAAAAAAAATGTATACTTAAAGCAGCGGTAACGCTAGACACATTTTCGGTTACGTGAGAGACGTTTTAACTGTGGGCTCTTTGGGCAGTAGCAGCGTAGCGACAACTCGCTACGAACAGAGCACCCGGTTACCGGGTTTTCGGCAACGAAAATGTTAATTGTCATATTAATAAATGATAAGCGACCTTTTTCCAAAATGCTTATAGCAGAGGCGCGTCACTGAGCGTCCCCGGTGGTGAGGCGGGCGGTCTCGCTGTCGCTGGGCGGCGCGGGGAGCGCGGGGGGCGCGGGGGGCGAGGGAGGCGCGGGGGGCGAGGGGGGCGCGGGGCGCGTGGCCAGCGTCAGCACGCCGGCGTTCACGTCCTCAATGGCCTTGCGCAGCTGGGGGCAAGTGTATTAACGTATATTGATGCTTTAAAAGACACGAGCGGCCGTTTATATAACGAGCCGTAGGCGAGTTTCATAATAATATTCCACGTGTGTGCTTACGGTGCTTTTTTTCTACCCGTTATACATATAAATAGTTTAGAAAATACTAAATTAGGTAGTTAATTAAGCGATGTTTTCAACATACCTCTTTCAAGGAAACGACTCCTATAAGCCTTCCAATAGCCGTCACGTACGCTCTGCTCACGCCCAACGTCGAAAATAGGGAATGGACCTGCAGAATTAACGGAATAAATAATGATAATATATTAAACACTAGAACACGTTCATCTGTTAAACATACGACTGCTAATATATGAGAAGTTTGATGCCAGCTATATGTGAAATTATATTTTCTGTGACTATTAAATCCTATTGTACGAATAGCTTTTCAGAGTCACCGACTTGTTTTTTAGCAGAATCATTCTGTATTATTTAATTCATAGTTTTACTATTAAATCAACATTTAAAAAAAACTTTTATCGAATAATCAAAGTTTTATTCAAACAAGAATATAAAATGTTGTGACATGTCAAAAAGCACATTTTTTGCTTTTCTATAATAACGCTATAAAATAACCATAAAATTCAACTTAATTATCATGAATTTAAAATATTATAAAAATTCATTAATAGCTATCTATCTATATATATAAAAATGAATTGCTGTTCATTAGTCTCACTAAAACTCGAGAACGGCTGAACGGATTTATCTTATCTTAGTCTTGTTGTTCGTGGAGGTCTAGGGAAGGTTTAAAAGTACATAGGTTACTTAAATTATTATTCTTCGCAGACGAAGTCGCGGGCACCAGCTAGTAAATTATTAAACAGTACCGTGACTCACTTATAGACGACGCACAGCCTAAACGGGTGGTCCTAGAGGTTTGAAATTTGGAGGAGACATTCCTCGAGTACCATAGAGGTGCACTAAGGAGGGATTTTTCGAAATTCGATCCCTAAAGGGGTGATAAAGTTTAAATTAAAAGGAAATACCGGGAGCGAAGCTGTGGCGGGTCCACTAGGTTTGTATAAGATGGTCAACTAATTCTTCCTTAACCTTTTGAACGCCGCGACTAACGGCGAAAAAGCGTGCCACGAGCGCTCGACGACGGCTGTAGCCGACTCAAATGTATGGAAAACGACATATCGTGGCGTCAGGGTTGTTCAAAAGGTTAAATGATTATAATGGCAATTACATTCTCAAATTCAATCTTCCTTATATTTCGCAGAGAACAATACCAGTGGAATCTTATGTGCTTACCTTGAGCAGTGAGGTTCTCTCAACGAGTTGGAACGGCGCCGGGTCGATGTGGCACGTGTACAGCGACTCGTCTTCGTAGTCGGTATCGTCGAGCTGCTGGGAGAAATCATCTTTTAATAAATGACGTTCAGGGTAACCCTATTCGAAGGTGGTCAAGCGTAGCTGGATGCATTTTGATGAAATTTGGAATGGAGATAGCTTATACCCTGGATTAACACATAGGCTACTTTTTATCCCGGAAAATAGAAAAGTTCCCGAGGGAATAACGATAATCAAACTCTACGCGGACGAAGTCGCGGGCACAGCTAGTAAATAAATAAATGTGCTTGGCTGCGGCTCGTCGTCGGTGGTGAACGGCAGCAAGCAAGTTTTCATAACGTCTCACGAAAGTTTTAATTTGACTGTTACCATGTCCCGCTTCCTCGCGATGTGCAGCATGCGGTCGAAGTCGATCTCCTTGCCCATCTCGAGCTGCTCCCACGCCTTCTGGTCCTCCGGTGACATGTCGCAAACTCGTTCGCGGGGCTGATAAAAAGACGGGACATTTATTATTGGTATGTGAGAAAAAAAATCCTGGGACCTGATTGAATAAATATCTTTATCTACACCCATATGATAAAACCTCCATTGTTTAATCAAAAACCGTAGGAAATGACCACCATTTTGACAACCAATTAGGAAAAACCAGTGCTGCAATGTTATTTCTTTATCGTTTTTAGTAAAGAAATGAGATTAAATTTGGAACAGCTGTCAAAACTCAAGTGGGTCTCTATTCTAGTATCCATACATATTAAACAGTTATTGATACGAAACGTCAATTCAGTATGTTTTTTTTAATATAAACTGCATAACATTTGATCTCGAGTGATATGAGAATAGAGACTTCATTCGTTTGTCTATGATTTAAAAAAAAAAATGGTCTTGACAGAGGATCGAATTGGCGCCATTATGTTGGTGTTTTGCTGAACGAAAGTAGAATTGTTGTTGAATTGAAAAGAAAAAGTTGTTTGTAATTTACATTTTAGTTGAAAATATGAATAGTAGTCTTCTCAGAATGTGTGTGATGTGAAAATGCGCCGGATATCGGAAATATGCAGCCACGATTGCAACAAATAACTTGTTGCCAGAAAATATTGTTTCTAAACCCATCATGGAGGATTTATAATATGTGTGTAGATAAAGTTATGTATGCAACTCTGCATAATTTGACCTTAAAACACTCGTGCGATCTTATTATGAAACTCGCCTATTGGCTCGTTTCATGAAAACCGCACTTGTGTTTTAATGCCTATTATTATGCAACCGTTGCATAAACTACTATTATCGTTGTCTTTCTTGGTTATGTTTCGCCCTCCTTTCGGTTGGTGTATAAAGTCACGGAGTGACGGGGAATCATTTCGAGGTTGGGTAAAAAAAAAAAAAAATTTCTATCGTGTAGGGTTTGTTGGCGCTGAAAGTGTTAATTCTCAAACGCAAACTAATTTACCACTTCCATTTTTTCAACGCTAGTATTTTAAAAGCAAGCGGGTAAAGATTGTTTTCTATCAGCTGATTTTAAGTCATGTCCCTACCAGCTGCACTTTCTTGTTGATGGACGGGCTCCTGGCGAGCCCTGGACTCAGCTGGTCAGGTAGACCACCTTCGACATCCTGCAGGAGCGTCGAGCGCTTGAAGATGGCTTCGAATGCGGCGCGTATCCTGAGCACAAGCTTGATATTAGAAGATATTGTGCACAGATTTATACTGACTTTAGAACGGTGACAGACAGTTGTGATACCACAGTCTATTGCAATAGGGAACATGCATCTTTTTTTTTCATCTTGTATTGGAAAGTGCTGAGTACTAGAAACCGATCTGTGTACGCAATACATTATGTTGTTTATTTTATTAGTTATGAACCTTTGAAAAGTCATTGTCATACCACTCGCAATAACACTCCATACAAAATGGACGACAACTATGACGTCACAGCAGTCGTTAGACTGTACAAAATGTACGGTGTTTAAACGAAATCTGCAATTATTTCCGAAAATACTATTTTTAGACCAACTTCGTAGAAATAAAACATGACATAAATTTAATGAGGATGTTCAAAAAACTAAAAGACAATATACATTTTCCACAAATTTTGATCCTTAATCAAATAAAAATGAATAGTCAAAATGATCTGCTTTTTCTGTAATATGCTTTTGTTTACATTTACTTTCAAAATATATCATTTAGATGTCATTTTGATTTTCATGCAACTTTCCCATTGCCGAAAAAGTAGCCCGTTTACGAGCCTTTTGAGGAGGCAGCACGTATTCGGGGTGATGATGATGGGGTGATGATGATGCCGTGAGGCGGACCTGGTCTCGGCGCCGGTGACGGTGGTGTACACGGAGGGCTGCGGCGTGTTCGGCGACAGCGCCTGCGGGGAGCCCAGCCCGCGCGTCAGCGTGAACGAGTTCGTCTTCTTCAGGATCGACTTCGGCCGGAACAGCTGCCCGGGGGCTGGTGACAGAAGGGAATTTGAATGCTTTTTTTTATTTCATCATTTATTGGAAAGTACTGATTAATAAAAACCAAACATTATTGTCTTGTTTTTTTTGAGATACGACGCTTTGAAAAGCCGTTTTTCGTACCACTCGCAAAAACGCTCCATACAAAATGGCCCTAAAATATTCCCCGTCACAGTGCAGTTAGAGTGTATACCAGACCAATGTAAACAGAGCGCTGACGGTCATAAATTTTATATGGCCGTCAGGGCTCTTTTTACATTGGACGATGTATACAAAATATATGAAATTTGCAATTATTTCCGAAAATACTGTTTTTAGGCCAATATTGTACAAATAAAAAAATACAGAAATTTGATGAGGATGTTGAAAACTAGTAATTCAGAACTATAAAACAATATTTATTTTTCACTTATTTTGACTATTTTAGACCCTTAATAAAAGAAAAAGTGACAGTCAAAATGATCTTTTTGTTTCTTTTACATGCATTTAGTTACGTTAAACGGTAGCTCAGAAACAGAACTAACTCAGAAATATATTAATATTTGTTACTATATTCAAATAGCTAATTGTATATAATAACAAGTTTCGCCTGCGACTTTGGTTGCATGCGAGATGAAAAGTATCCTGTTTTATTTTAGGTATTAGTTTAATAAGAGCTATCCCTTGCGGTGGCACTTGAATAGATCAAATTTTGTACACAATTTCAGTTTTTTGCGCGGAACCCCAATGCTTTTTCTAAAATAAAAGTAGCCAAGTACCTCCTCCTAGTAAGTTATTCCTTATAACATCAGCTAACTGCCAGTGAAAGTCCCGTCAAAATCAGTCCAGCCGTTACGGAGAAAAAATTAAAAATAGTTTTTTGTTATAAGTACCGTATATACTTCTATATGTATATGTATTTGGTAAAAAGCTGTTATTTTGACATTGCAAATATACACTTCAATTTTATTTATTTGTATAGATCAACAGCTTACCGGGAATGAGTCCGCCTTGGTCCTGGGTGGTCAGCGAGGACCCGCGCGTCATGCCGGCCGGGATGCCCAGCGTGTCTGGTGCCGGCGTTACCTGCACACATAACGGGATAATCAACGACCCAAACCATGATAACCTGTATCTTCAATCCGTCCACATAAACACATTAACGTAGGGTAGGACCATGTTTTTAATATCGCATTTTGATTGTAAGAGCCGAGTTACGTATCATTTTATACGCATAACGTTTTTACGCATGAATTACATTTGGCATAATGTATTTTAAGTATAAAGCTACTTTTGACGTAATGTACCATAATGCTATAATGACGTGTCGCATAATTTATGTGTCATTATACCAAAGGTGTTATACGGAATCATTATTATGCGGTATGATGATTATGAAAGGTTAGAATATAACAATTTAATTATGCGATTACGAGGGTTGTCACTAATATGATAAGTCTTCAGTAGGGTTGTCATTTATCATGACTCTGAAGTAGAGTTGTCACTTATCATGACTATTGAAGGGTTGTGACTTATCATGACTCTACAGGAGGGTGGTCAGTTATCATGAATCCACAGTAGGGTTATATGACTACTGAAGGGATGTCACTTATCATAACTCTACAAGAAGGGTTGTTATTTATCATGACTCTACTGTAGGGTTGTTACTTATCACGACTCTACAGGAGGGTTGTCAGTTATCGGGACTCGGTTGGGGTCGTCAGTACGTCAGTAACGTGGGGCGGCCTCACCTCGAAGCGCGAGGGCCGGCGCGCGCGGCGCTCGGCGTCGCGGCGGCGCGCCTCGGCCTCGCGCAGCCAGCGCGCCGCCACGTGCAGGCGCCGCTCGCGCCCCACCTGCTGCTCGCTCACCTCGAAGCGCGAGGGCCGGCGCGCGCGGCGCTCGGCGTCGCGGCGGCGCGCCTCGGCCTCGCGCAGCCAGCGCGCCGCCACGTGCAGGCGCCGCTCGCGCCCCACCTGCTGCTCGCTCACCTCGAAGCGCGAGGGCCGGCGCGCGCGGCGCTCGGCGTCGCGGCGGCGCGCCTCGGCCTCGCGCAGCCAGCGCGCCGCCACGTGCAGGCGCCGCTCGCGCCCCACCTGCTGCTCGCTCACCTCGAAGCGCGAGGGCCGGCGCGCGCGGCGCTCGGCGTCGCGGCGGCGCGCCTCGGCCTCGCGCAGCCAGCGCGCCGCCACGTGCAGGCGCCGCTCGCGCCCCACCTGCTGCTCGCTCACCTCGAAGCGCGAGGGCCGGCGCGCGCGGCGCTCGGCGTCGCGGCGGCGCGCCTCGGCCTCGCGCAGCCAGCGCGCCGCCACGTGCAGGCGCCGCTCGCGCCCCACCTGCTGCTCGCTCACCTCGAAGCGCGAGGGCCGGCGCGCGCGGCGCTCGGCGTCGCGGCGGCGCGCCTCGGCCTCGCGCAGCCAGCGCGCCGCCACGTGCAGGCGCCGCTCGCGCCCCACCTGCTGCTCGATCACCTTCACCAGCTCCCAGCGATGGATGGAGCCCAGCAGCACCATCGACAGCGGGCTGTCCACCAGCGGAAAGCTTTTTATTGCCTGTAAATGTTACACACACCATTAGCCTAACTTATTAGCAAATAAAGCTACCGAATCAGCGGGGCGCGGGGAACTTTTGGTGCGCTTTGATTGATGCGTTCAAGGTTTTGCGTAACCCTCGCCTGCCGCTTATAGTTTCTTGACTCTTACGTGGGTCGCGGAGGTCGCTTGGCTATGCGGAGTTTTTAAGTTATCTGTGTGCTATTATAATATAATATAACCTAAGTATTTTCCGATAATTTTTACTATATAATAAACTACAAATAAAACAAATCCCGCCTTCATGTGTCTTGTTTCTTTAAATAGCATTATTAGTAATTTGCACAGTTGTATCTCGCATAAGCAAATAATATTTTCGTAAAGTATGATTGTTTAGCACCAATAACATATACACTAGTTGTAATAAAAAAATAACATAAAATAATAATTACTAACAACAAAATGACTAAATAATGTAATCGTATTTTTTTTTATTGGTCGTCTGGCTAATAAACTAACCTTATTTTCTTTCAGCAAATCTTTAAGCTGTTGGAAAGTCATTTTGTTCCAAATGTATTTCACATCTCGCACCATGAAGTCCTCTACGCAAATGTCATACATTCCTATAAAAATAAAATAAAATAAAGAAAACAGTAAAATGTCATACATTCCTATAAAAATCAAATAAATATAAAATAAACAAAAAGTATTTACACATTCGACGAGGATGGGATTCGAACCCACGCGTGCAGAGCACATTGGATTAGCAGTCCAACGCCTTAACCTCTCGGCCACCTCGTCATGTGTATAACCGTGCGAAATAACGCATTGGCATCTAATATTTTTTTATAACGCGACTTAACATCATCTTGGGGGCTAGCTCATCATGCCCGCGAGTAGTACGTCTTTGTCAAACTGGTCAAATATGAAAGGGAGGCACTCAGCGACAAATGACTTGGGGGCGGGTCGTGCTATACGTGCAATATAAATTTTGCTTATTCCAATATTCTATTTAATTTATAATGTGATCAATATGATGACTATACATATTAATTTATTATTTTGATCTACACCCATATCATAAAACCTCTAAATTGCGTTTAAAAACCGTTGATGGGCCATTCTACTTTTTATTGCCTACAAATACGTCCCCAGCATATGTTAGAGTACTTACATTTATTAATTACACCGGATAATTCTATATATTAACGCGATCATAGCTTACATTAAAAATTACTCTACAATAGCCAAAACAAAATTAGGCACTTAAATAAAAGTAGAATGAGCTCGATAATGACTAGCATTTTGACAACCAGTTTTATAATAACAAGTTTCTTATCTGTGGTAGCATCATTATGGTTTCAATAAAGTATCAATCGATACTCAAATTTGGAATATCTTCAAAAAACAACGCAGTTTGATTTTGCCTCAATTCTCGTGTCAGTTGAAATGAAATGTCAATGTCAATTGCATATCTATATTAATTCTTTGACATAACTCGCATGATATTTGATCTCGAACGACATGATTATAATGAGAATAATGGTTGACGTAAATTTAAATTGTCTATGAATTAGAAAATTACTCCGAAAGAGCGCGCAGCCCCCCCCTCCCCCGCGCGCTGTCTGCTCACACGAGCGCGAAGCCCCCGGCACCGCCTTTTGAACATGGTGGATGCTTACCAATATATAACATTATATTTGTAGTCGTTTTTTTTTAATTGTACGAGTGTTACATTGTAGGAGCATAACTGGTTATTTAAACACAAGTGGGTGTTTATACAACGAACCGAAGGTGAGTTTCATAAAAAAATCCCACGAGTTCATCTCCCCTCATTACGCTATTAATTTGGGTATATAAATAGTTTGTGTAGCTTTTGATGTAGTGATAAAAGTACTTTATTAGTTCTGTCAAGTATTTAACTCTTCTTTATTACTTTGAACTTTAAATTAACTAAGCGCGATTCAGGAGGTTCATTCCGTTAAGTTATGTTATAATTATTTGTTTTTTTCACTCCGTGTTCTTGACCAATATCACAAAAATACAACTTTAATGAATGCATATGGAATCTAGGGCATATTGACCATGACCGACATAAACATACAAACATCGTAAGATTTGTTTGTTGTCATTATTAGCAGTTTTCATTAGCGCACACTTCGCAATAGTATTGTAATTACTTTGCATATCTGTAGCACGTTTCACGAACTACAAGTTACAATTCTACAGGCAAAAACTGGCAACACTACAAAACTGTATGCGATCTGTCTGTCATGAATGTTGCAAAATTTTGCTTGTAAATAGGTATCCTACTAATAGGAGACAGAAGCTAGGTTATAACCTAGCATCTACTCGCGATTTCGTCCGCGTGGCATTAGGTTATAGTCATTCCCTCGGGAACTTTTCAGGGTATTAAGATATCACCATTCCAAATTTCATCCAAATCTATCCAGCCGTTGAAGAACAGAAACATACTAACTCATACACACGCGACACGCGACATTGTGATGCGAAAGTGTGTGTCTGTCTGTTTGTATGTTTGTTACCACTTACCTCCGTAACGGCTAACCGAATTTTTATGAATCTTGGTATATATTAACTTTGGTTTTGGAATAGGACAGTACTTTTTAACCCGGAAAATTTAAAAATTACCGAGGGAATAACTAGAACTGAATGCCTCTGAAATGGTCAATTCTGTACTACAAAGTTGAACCAGCTTTTAATGAATTATTTATTTTCAAGGTTTTAGTGGTTTTCGATACCGGGTTTTTTAATTAAAAATGTTTTTTTTTTTGGCACCCCACATCTGATCTGTCACTACATCTTTATCTTCAATACCAGTATGAGGGATAAGAGTGGGATAACATATCCTCGTGTGAACCTCGCTAGGCTGATGATATACTCACGACTAGCCGAAGACAGGAGATCGGGCAGGTAGGGCAGCTTCTTGATGAGGATGATGCTGTCGAAGCACGAGGGCTGCAGCAGCGCGGCCACCGCGTTGGCCGTCAGCACCGCCGCCATTATGGGCAGGATGTGCGTCACCTGCGACAACCCTCAGTCTAACACACGCACAAACTGGTGCTTCCCTCAGGAACCTTTGGATTGTTACAGGTTGAAAAGTGGTGTATGCTATGCTACGGCCCTCTAGCTATCCCCCAATTTCCCCTTTTTTTTTGATAGAAACGAATGTAAAAAACACTTCAATAAACGGATAAAGTAACGATAATCATAGCGACCTCCACGACTCAAATCGGTTTGAAAAATGTATCGGTATTCCGGTCATTCCCAAAATACCAGAATTTCAAAACACCTAGTTCCTGAAAATACCACACTCTGTCACAAAGATCTGTAAAAGAATCTGGTTTATCGACCGAGCGAGCGAAGCGTGTCCGTTTCGGCTTGGGCAAAAATGCTTTCATATGTCTGGCGGCTGTCCTGCAGATGTCCATTTGTACTCCTCTACAGGTCGTATGTCTCAAACAATTCTCGTGAAATTTTGTGAGCAGGTTCCATAATTATATGATTTTTTTTTGTTGATTCAGTTCTTCGAAATTTTTCAAAATGGCGGAGATATGGGGGTTTTTGCGAGTACAAAGTTATTTGCGGTGTTGGTACACTGACCGCGACCTATGCCGATGTATGGGGATAACAGTTTTCCAACGGCAAAGTAAAGTTTGTCGCGAGATCTACAGCTCACTTAGCCATTCATTACTTTATTAATAATATTTAATCAGGTGTTATCAGGAAATCAGTATTGGGAATCTGTAATATAAGTACTGGTATTTTGAGAATGAGCGCAAACACTCTGTCAACTCGTGCGCTTTCCATCGACCAACTCCTAGATTCACGCGTCAATAGAGAAGAAATCATCACAATCGAGATTTGGTAAAAAAACCTATGCACCTGACATTGTTACAGTATCTCAAATCGAACTTTATCTATTTAAACTCGAGAAATTGGGGATAGAATTGTTGACACGTGGTATTGTTGTATTCGTACTGACCTGCCCCGTCATTTCGCTGACGATGACGATGGTTGAGACGGTGTGGGTGACAGCTCCCGTGAAGGCCGCCGCTCCCACGACCGCGTACCCACCTGGCAATCAATACTAGATCTTATCACAAGCAAGCAAGGTGGTATTTTCACCTCGAGGGCAGCATATTGAATCTAGAGTGCAATGTAGGATTTTAGAATAGAACCACGAGCAAAGCGAGGGATTGCTACGTACAATTCTGATTGTAGCGAGAGATTCAAGCTACACAGATCGAGATATAAATATGTTTGCTTCCCAAGTGAAAAACTCTGCTTTTCACTTCTCAATAACGAATATTTTAGTACTTTAAAATTAAATAAAACCATGCCATTAATATACGTAAAATAACGTATTTTTGTTTAAGCTATAATAAATTTAAATAAAATAGCAGGGAGTATAATGCGACGCAGGATATAAATTAATTATTTTCGAATAGGAGTGAACACTATTATACTATTCGGACCTTTATAGACTTTATGCATTTCAAAGACAGTCAGATTAACGTATGCTGGGACCCATTGAAATATATATTAAGGGACTGCTCAAAGCAATTTTCACGATGCTTATTTTTGGGGTGTCAGAACGCGCATCTGACACCACCGCAGGTTCAGTCGCATGTTAATCACCGTCCATGACACCCAGTTAAGTGACACTGTTATAATAAAAAAAAGCCTTTCCGCGGTGTGAGACCGCAGCACCACCGACCCCACCGTCCACAATGATATGATAGCGTGCGAATCATGCAATATTAGACCTTTGTGTGTATGTCGTAAGAACTAAGACATCAGGGTGTGGGTAAGCCATGGCGCTGGCGTGACAACCTTCTATGAGACTTTACACGCAATTGTACTGATAGGCATATCCTTCTTTTGAGATCTATGCTGGGACCCTATACATCTCTGTCACCCCCTAGCGTTCACAGTAAACCTGCTACTAATATAAGGAGCATGAATGCGTTTGAATTAGAGTTCGTGTACACGCCTTCACGTGTGTCCGTTCTTCACCTCGGCGGTATTGAGAGCGGTCCGCGCGTGTTTTAACGCGTACACGGATTCACGGATATTAAAAAACCTCAAGTATAATTCGTTTGTGATTACTTGTTATCACAAACAGACAATACATGTGGGTATTTGAAAGCCGTCTATCCGGGTACACGAGCATGGGTTAGAACACAGATAAAATAGTCGGGTACCACTGTACACGCGCAGAATGGACTAGAAACGCGTACCCGTGAACACGGACACGGATATCCGGCACCGGTACCCGGACTTGAGGGTACAAAGTTGCAAAGTAGAAGCTTTGACTGACCTTAGGATTGTACTCACCAGGCAATATCTTTTGTATGTGGCCTCCATAAGCGACTCCGAGTGGGCAGAAGTAGTGCATCAGCTCGCCAGTGAGCCGGCCCAAGGACGCGCCCATTTTGAACGCCGGCACGAAGATACCCGCCGGCACCGGAAGCGTGCATGACACCATCGACAGGAAATACTAAATGGAAAATGAGATATTAATAATAATAAAAAAACCGGCCAAGTGAGAGTCAGACTCGCGCACGAAGGGTTCCGTACCATTAAAAAAAACACGTTTGTTGTATGGGAGCCCCCCTTAAATATTTATTTTATTTTAATTTAATTATTTATTTTTGAAGTTAATATATATCTAAATATTCTGTGAATATTGCAAGCGTCTGCCTGTTGCCATTATCAATATCAAGCAAAAACGAGCAAAAAAATCACGTTAGTTGTATGGGAGCCCCCTTAAATATTTTTTAATTCTATTTTTTAGTATTTGTTGTTATAGCGGCAACAGAAATACATCATCTGTGGTGTTACACGTATTTTTGGTTCGTACTGCACGTGCACACGGGTACCCGTATAGATCGTCCGTGTTTTAACCCGTGCCCGTGTATACCGGTAGACGTTAAAACGTACGGGTTAAAACACGGACTGTATAGTTAGCCCGCAAACCTCTCCCATGATGAAGTCACATAAAAATATGTCGGTTTAAAAATATATAAGCTAAGCCCTAAAAATTCTTCGAATATCCTATTATGAAGATATTCGAAGAATTGCATCTCGTTCGGGTTCGAACTCACGACACTCGAACAACCTAATAACACCTGAGCCATTTATGTTGTTATACAAATGTATGAATTATTAAATAGCAATAAAATTGCCCGCCTAATTGAGCATACCGACTATTTAATTTCTCAAAGGCGTATCATGCTCAATTCCGAAGTTTGAAAAGCAACCCTAGCTCCCTATCAATAAAGATTAACTTTGATACATCACTGAAGGGACAAACGTAATCAAGAAATAAATCAGTGGATATATTTCAATTTATGGATTTTGATCTTTAGTATTCTGAAAATAAAGTACTAATTAACATCCTTATTTAAACTCTGTTTATACAGATGTAATAAAGTAATTATGTTTAACAACGATTGAATTTGCCAGAAGCATTTCGGTTGAGGAAAACGGTGTTAGGAAACCTGCATAATTCTACGAAGTAACTCAAACAAATGTTTGAAGGCCCCATTCCGCACTGAGCCAAATCTTAACTCCATACTAATATAATAAATGCAAAAGGAACTCTGTCCGTCTGTCTATCTGTTACGCTTTTACGGCTACACCGCAAATAGGGAATACAAAATCAATTTACAGCAGTTGGTGCGTGCTTGATGAGACCCCGTTAATGTGTTTTTATGTATCTGCGCGATTCACAGCTTAACAGCTGAACCGATTTTGATGAAATTTGGTATGGTAATAGTTTAAGCCGTGGGGAAGGATACAAGCTACTTTTTTTTAAGACGTGCAACGTCTAAAAGATTGAAATATGGCCCGGAAAATTGATTTGTACCTTGAGGTACAAACCGCTAAACGGCTAAACCGCTGAACCCCGTTTGGTGAAATTTTGTACGGAAATATTTTGAGCCCTGGTGAAGGATATTAACTACTTTCAAGAAACTCCACCCCTAAATAGGATGCCGGATGATAGCCCTTTTATTATTTGGGGAAAAAGTTCTAAATTATATTTTAAATAGGTACCTATACATTTCTATACAGACGAATTTGAATGTATTTTTTATTCGGTAAATCTCAAATTGTTACCATTAGTAACCAAAACTATCCGCGTTCTGAATATTGGTGGCAGACATAAAAGATACACGCTTTAAAACAAATTCACTGACAGACTTGTCAACGTGACATGTAGATACATCCGTTTTAATGTAAATTGCAGTTGTCATCTATTTTAATTCCATGTGTGTCGCAAGGAAGCAAAGTCAGCAAAAAAACTGTAAATAAATAAAAGACAGTTTAAGGTCATGCCAAAGAAAATGGATATTGCTGAGTTCGCTTCTTCATAACTCATATGCTTACTCATATATATCACGACGACTGCGGCTGCACATACTGACAACATTGAATTTTCTTGTGACAAGATATAAAAAAGTTCTGAGTGCAAGCCAATATATTAATTAAAAATTATTTAACAAAATTCAAGGACATAAAATAACTAATCCAATTTTCACTTTTTACCAGTCCATAGAAACTGCTTTATTGAGTCGTACAATGGCGTGACGTCCTTTTAAAATGAGTAACTAATTAACATTTATTGATTTATTGCTGTGCTGTGTAATGTTTATGTTTAATATTATTTGAGTTTATTTGATATACATGAAAATCAATTTTTTGTTGAGTTTCTAGCGGCGCTTCTCAGTAATGATGGTCATATTCGAAGCGTTGGTAGATTTAACCCATTTTAACTTATTCATGTGTCAATTAAAAGACTACAGGTGGCCAATTTACGTTTTCATATATCAATACATATAAACCAGTACCGTGACTCACTTATAGACAACGCACAGCCTAAACGGGTGGTCTTAGAGGTTTGAAATTTGGAGGAATTCCTCGAGTACCCTAGAGGTGCACTAAGGAGAGATTTTTTGAAATTCCATCTCTAAAGGGGTGAAAAGGGGTGATAGTCTGTATGGAAAATACCGCGGGCGAAGCTGTAGCGAGTCCACTAGTTAATAATAAAATAAATATGAATCTTAGCGAGAGAAAAAATATTAGCGTCTCTCATGCAGTACACTTATCTAATTATAGTGTTACAAATATGCAAATGCTACCGTACTACCTATAACTTCTGTGTTTAGCAAAAATCCGACGAGGATGGGATTCGAACCCACGCGTGCAGAGCACATTGGATTAGCAGTCCAACGCCTTAACCACTCGGCCACCTCGTCATATGAAAAAACACTAAATATAGCCTTAAGTTAAACTTAAGTTTATCACGTTTGGTATTAAACAATTAATTAGCATAAGTGTGTTGGCAAGAAACACTATTTGCGGTAGAAATTTTAACGATAAAAATGTAGTTTTTTTTTTTTATTATAGACAACATGCTCTTTCCCGCGATTTTCTCCGCGTGGCATTCGGTTTTAGTTAAACCCTTTTTTCTGGGACAAAAGGAACCTATGTGACTAGGTATAATCTGCCTCCATTCCAACTTTCAAATCATTTGAGCCGTTTCAGCGTGAAGAAGTAACAAACATACACACACTCATTAACTCACACCTACTTAAATTGGGTGAGGTTCTCGTACTTTGGTATGTAACTTAGTCAAAACAGGATACAAAATAGTTTCGCTATGTTATTCTGTCTTTATGTTCAGTCACTTTTACTGGGAGCATTAGAGCTATGCTGCTGACAATTTGTTTAATTATAAGGGATTAGCTGTCCCCCACGGCTTCACTCGCGTAGATCGAATTTTGTTCACAATTTCATGGGTTTAAGTTTTCTTGGGCCCTACACCCTACTTCTAAGTTACTCCTTATGACATCAGCTAGTGAAAGTCCCGTCAAAATCGGTCCAGCCGTTTCGGAGATTAGCCGGAACAAACAGACACACAGACGGAGAGATAGACAGACAGACAAAAATGTTAAAAATTGATTTTTGTTATACGTACCGTATATACTCTCACATGTATTTAGTAAAAAGCTGTTATTTTGACATTACAAACAGACACTTCCATTTTATTTATTTTTATAGATGTATCGCTAAGTTCGTCTTTGTACAATTAATATTACATGTGCACTTATCGTTGTGTAACTGTTTTACTTGCAATAAAGAGTTCCGTACATAAATACATGACTCTCACGCGCACAGAGATAAGGAATAATACAATCCAAATATGTTCATGTTCACATTTTGACGATTAAAATGACTTCTACAAATCGATTAATTCTTTAAAGCCTTTATCGACACTTTAGCATCAACTTTATCGACTTAAAAATGCTTACGTCAATATCCCTAAGTGTGTCAATGCGATGACTATTTTTATGATGATTTTCTGTAATAACTCAAGCAGTTGTTTTCCAAAACTATTACCTATTTTATACATCTGCTAAACAATTCAAAGAGCATAGAACACATATCCTAAAGAGACCGCGTAGCCCAACTTTTACTAGCAAAAAAGGAGGCAAAGTTGCGGGGCGCGCGTTTTTTAGAGCGCTGTGATTGGTGCGTTCGAGGTTATGCGCCCCGCGCGACCCCCTGCAGCGGGGGTCACCCGGCTATGCGGAGTCTATTGGTCTGTGACATTATTACTTACAATAGAAAGGAAATAGATCCACAGACACCCGAAGAGGTTGACCTCGGGGGTCTCCCAGTGCGACACCATGGACGCCTGCTGCGCCGTCAGATTGTCCGACCAGGTGAAGTTGGCGAATAGGGATAACACCTGAACAAAAAGACAAACTGGATATAATAAAATAAATTAGCATATTTTTTATGCTTAGATGGTTTGATATGGAGAGGCTGAACGAAAGAAGACTAACGAAGCAGATTTATAAGGCGAGTGTGCATGGTAGGGTTGGAAGGGAAAGATCTCGGCGAACGTACCAAAACCAGATCGAGGACGTTCTTAAGAAAGATCAGGTCAAGAGTACCCTAAACCGGAGAGCGTGCAAGAAGAACTTAATGAGAATAGACAAAGCGAAAGGTGTGTGTCAGGATCGAAGTAGGTGGAAATCCGTGGCCTCTGCCTACCCCTTTGGGAAACAGGCGTGATATATATATGTATATATGTGTTTAATACGCTAGTCCTGTTGAAGAATGAGCGTAGGAAGAAATCCGAAGAAAAGAGTTTGAACTCACTTGTTCCTGGTTCCCCAAGTCAGCCGCCATGTACTTCCCGATACCGGGCGGGAAGAGGATCGACATCACTGCTAGCGTCATGAATCCCGGGTAGATGAAGCGGCTGAAATATAGCAAAATATAACATTGATTTTTGTTTTAATAAAAAACCAGACAAGTGCGAGTTAAACTCGCGTGGAGAGGGAGAGGAACGGTCCTTACATGATTATCTGAAATTGCCTATGTTACTTTAAATACCGTCTAAGACTAAGTAAACAACTATTTTATTCATTTTTTTCAAAATTGTAGGCCCAGTAGTTTGAGAGATAAGTGGGGGGGGGATGGTAAATTTACGCCTATTTTCCTAAATAACCTACAAACTATTTATCTTACCATTCTTTAAAAAATATATTTAAGGTTTTCACAACCAGCCCTTTCATCTGACAGGTCACTCGATACAGTTTAAACACTTTTTTATTTTCTAATTTCCCCCCCGAAATTTATTTACGTTACACGTCCGTGTTGCGGTTACCGACTTAGTACTTTCACGTTCCAGTACTTTCGAAGCAAATTGGCTGTGACAGACGGACAGACAGACACACGAGTGATCCTATAAAGTTTCAGTTTTTTCTTTTAAGGTGCAGAACCCTAAAAAGCAATACCATCCCACTGCTGGGCATAGGCCTCACAGTCAGTAGCAGTAGCCGGTCAGTAGCGGGGCAGCAGTCGCCACGCGGGCCCAGTGTAGATTGGGGACTTCACACAACATCTTTAAATGACCTCACAGATGTGTGCACGTTTCCTCACGATGATCTCCTTCACCGACATTCTCGTGGTAAATATCAAATTCAATTCCGCACATAAAATAAGAAAATCTCAAAGGAATTTGAACCCATTTTCCTTTAATTTATACTTCTATGTTATTTACCTACAGAAGATTTCTCTAACCCTATCAATAACCCTTTCGATCTGTATCATAAACATACAGCAGATTTTTTAACAGTTTTTACCGCCTCTATTCTTGATGCAGGTGAATTTTAAAAATTCATAATTGCAGTATTTATTATTTATTAAATGAAATACTTAAACTTTCATTTGAGTGCAATTTTTTATTTTGATAATTTAAAGTACTTCTCTTCCATGTGTCGTTTTTCCACCCATATATGGCATATGTCTTGTTAAAGTGTAAAAGTCACCATGTGCAAAGGTCTTATAGTACTCACTTTTTCTGTAAGAAGTTGCTGAGTATCTTTGTGTTTCTCATGAATAGCACGTACTGTCTGTGCAGCCACACCCACAGGGCAGCTAGCAACCCGCACACTATGCTATTGGGAACATATACATAAAATAACGTTAAATAACAAAAAGAAAACATATCCCACTAATATTATAATTTTGAAAGTCTGTGATAATTGTTACTAAAATACATCTCAAAGGCTGAATTTGGGGGATGGGGTATAGCCGGATTATTTCCCAGATTAACATAATAGTATATTTTTTATTCCAGAAAGTTAAATATAGGTAGTCCAAAGCCAATAAGCTGGGAAAATCTCACGGGAAAAAGAAAAGGCATTTATTTTAACAATATAATCCTATTTTCGAAAAGATAAATGTAAAAAGTTTGCTGATATCGCCGACTCACCCGAGCAGCACGAATACGGCGAACTCCTGAGGGTCGAAGGGGAAGTCCTGGGGCAGGTTCGTGGGGAAGAGCGGCTTCACCGTCGGCATCGCGCCGGACCACACCGACAGCAGACGGAACATCTACGATAAAAACGAACTGATAGTGCTGGCAGCAGATTCTGACCAACAGTATTCAGAACTCCAGTGGGGTGAGCAGCAAAGCGGTGGCCAATACTTAACACTTTCATTACCAGGCCAAAGTACATAAATAACTTAACAAAGACCTAGATACGAAAGACTTATTGATAATATTATCTTTTTTACGCAGTAAAAACAAAACTAAAAACGATAGCAAAATTCTGCCTGATAAGAATGTTACGGGAAGATCTAAGTTTTTTTTTGGAAATGACCAAATTATAATAATAATACTTAATTAATAAAAAAATATATTGCCACCCACACACACAAATAAAGAAAATAAGTTTGTTTTTAAATAGCATTTTTATAAGAAGCTTTTTTACCCATTGCATTTTAATGTTGTAATAAAATGCGTACAATTTCGTGTCGGTGCTGTCGACCGTAGAAGAGTTCCTTTATCTGGAGCTAACCCTGGATGTCGATTCCGGTCGTGCTTACCATAAAAATGTATTGTCATCGGAACTGAACCAATGTGTAAAAATTCAGCTTCGTAGGATAAGAGGAAATGGTTCTTATGCAGCTTGCAAGATTTAACCCGAACATACATACATACAAACATTGCAAGTTAATAAAAAGCTTGTAAAAAACACTCACAATAGCACTACAGCAGGCGGCGAAAAATCCACGCCAGTAGTTACGGACCGCGAAGTACGTGGTCGTTACTTCGATCGAGAACAGTACACCTGTAACCAAATAAGTATATGTTATGTTACCTTCGGGGCCTAGAAGCTCCACCCGTGAGATTCCGGCGCTCTTAACTTCGCGGAAGACGCAACGACCGCCTGGTTGCCTCCACGGGTGACCTGGCAGCTTCCTCGCTCAACGTATCAGAATTGCGATACAATTAGGAAATGCTGCTAGCATTTTAGGAACTATACCACAAGAGACTTTTTAAGTTTTAGATGTAACTTAGTTCATTTACATTAATAAAGGCATGGACAAATTTATAATATATAATCGTGTACTGAAGCTATACTTACTGAATGCCGTGAAAGAATCTTGGGAGACATCAATTAAGGCCCGAGCACACCAAACGCGGTTGCGGCGCGTTTGATTTGCCCCGGCCTTTAATTAGGTGAGGTTTCTTTGTACCTCCCTTGGTGAGATTTGGTAATACGTGGTTGGACCCCCTTCCCTCTAACGTGAGACTTACGATATAATTTTTAAATAATGAATCCCCCCTCCCTTTAAATGAGATTTGGTGAGATTTTGCCAGACATCCCATCCCATTTGGATTCTCATGTAATTGGCGCCCAGTTGTGGCGCGTACGTGAGTTACAAGCGCGCGATGTACCTTCGTTTGAAGAGGAACTACTCTTCTGTTTATACTATGATGGTGCAGCGGTCTAAGCACGGCATCCAGGGCCACAATGCAATGCTTCAATCATGGCATTATACAGGTTGGGCCAATTTTTTTTGCACTTTTAGAAACATGATAGAGACAAAACTACAAATGCTATATTAGGTATTTATTATAAGTAATTAGTATAAAATAGATGTTTATTTTTTTAAAACACTGTCGTCTAAATGAGCTGTCTTGTTGCTGGCACTCCTGCAACCGACTACGCAATTGCATGAAAAGATGCTGACAATCATCACTTCTGGTACGTAACCGCCCTGTTTGCTTAATATTGCCAGTTTCATTAAACTTTTCGACCCAAACTTTGATTAAATTGACGCTGGGTCACTTAAACGGCTCAATCCGGATTCAATCCTAAAAATGCATCGCACAGTAAAGTAAGAGGTAAAACATTTATTTAACACAATAATCGCGTCACTTTTCCGTGAAACGCTCCATCCTGGTCAAAAATGTACAAAATGACCTTTAATTTCCCTTCATCCGTTCCACCAGACAATTAATAGATTACAAAAAAATCTACGTTGCTATTTTGAAAAATGTACTGCCCACCACATATTTCCCAAATATATGTGGAATAGCGGCCTTGCCTGCCAAGTGCCTGCTACAACTTACCGCCCACGGGCGCGGCGAAGCAAGAGGCCACGCCGACGGCGCACGCGGCGGCCAGCATCTCCGTGGTGCGCGACTCGTTGGTGTAGATCCCTTGGAAGGTGGTCACCAGCTTCGAGAGCAGCTGGGCTACCATTGAGGCTATGTGGACTGATGGACCCTGGAGATACAGTTCTTAAATAAATGTAGCTAACGACCATAGCTGGGTACCGCCACTCAAATAGTTAACTTTATTAATCGCTAATCCGTTACTAAAAAAGTTAACTTCGTTAAACGTTAAAGAGTTTCATTTCGGAAGATTTAACTTACGTTAACGTTAATCGTTATCGCGTTAACTCGTGATAGAAATTGCATGTCATTGCGTTAGTGATTTACTTATAAAAAATGTTGGAATTGACAGGCCGGGCATGAAAAAACCGGACAAGTGCGAGTTAAACCCGCGTGGAGAGGGTTCCGTTCCCTTCATGATTATCTGCAATTTCCTATGTTACTTTAAATACCATAGACTTCTCATAGATTTTCCTGTAATCTATAGGTAAAGAACTAAATTCTGTATTTTTTTCAAAATTTTAGGCCCGGTAGTTTCGGAGATAAGGGGGGGGGGGGATGGTCAATTTTCGCCTATTTTCATAAATAACTTCCAAACCATTCATCAAAAAATTCCAAAAAAATATATTTAAGATCCTCACAATAAGCCCTTTCATTTGATATGTCACATGATATAGTTAGCGTTGCTTTATTTTTTAATTTTCTAATTTACCCCCCAGAAGTGGCCCCCATGTTTAAAATGAATTTGTTAACGTTACGCATCCGTGTTGCGGTCAACGACTTACATATGTATACCAAATTTCAAATCAATCGGTCCAGTAGTTTCGGAGCAAATTGGCTGTGACAGACGGACAGACAGACAGACAGACAGACACATGCGTGATCCTATAAGGGTTCCTTTTTTCCTTTTGAGGTACGGAACCCTAAAAATTACAAAACAAAAGAAAGGAATACATTAGAGTTTGTAATAATACGTAGATTCCCCTTTATAAACATCAATATATAGGGTTCGCGCGGTGTCCTTTTGGGTACTTATTATGTTTAACGGACTTTAATTGTTTTAACGGAAGTTAATGAGTCCGTTAACAATTTTGAAAGTTAACTTAAAAGTTAATCCGTTATTCGAACTTCGTTAATTAACGGATTAACGGTCTTGTGCCCAGTTATGCTAACGACTCGTAAAGAGTGGCTGTTATAATTGGACGCGACGCATGCGCAATGAATCTTCCCAATCATGTTTAGTGGGTTCATTATCTCTTGCATCTCGTGTTGCTGTTTAGTCGGTCAAGTCAACCCTTAACTGTCGCGCGCTACGCTCGTGCGGAATAGCTGCGTTTTCCGCTTTGTACCCGAAAGTCTCTTCGAAAAGAGAACCCGGCTAACGGGTTGTATACGTCGATGGGTTTCAGACACACATACCAACATTCACCCAAAACTACCGTTGGTCCAAGGAATGGAACCAATTTTTACCCGACTGCCAGCCAGAAGCAAGGGAGATAGAGTTAAACATCGATGTATAGTATAATGTTTAATTCGGATTACCTACTTTAGCTCAGTCCTAAACTACTGAACCGATTTTAATGAATGCGGTATATTATGATTTTAACAAAACGGGCGAGTGTCATAAGTAGAATCAAAATTTTAAGGGTGCGTCATTCTAGGAGCCAATCGGGTTTTAGTTATCTTCGTTTACTTTTCGTAATTTTTTACCTACTTACCTCTTTACCAAGCGGGAGCCCAGACCCTAGCGTGGCAGTTAGACCGATGACCTTGGATATCAGCGCCCGGTACGTGAGGTACTCTTTCAGTTGCACTCCTCGCAGGATCGTCTTCATCTCTGGTATTCCTGAACCTAAGGAGAGAAAGATTGCTTTGTTACTAACTTATCGGAGTTTGTTTAGATGAGCGGTGATCTAAGAAAGCATTGATAAGTTCAGTTAATTTGTACTCGTATATTGAATGCTAAATTGATAGACTCGATGGCGGAGTGGTAGTGGTAGTTGCTGCGCCGGAGTTCGTAAACTTTGTGTGCTGAGTACGAATGTATTTACCGGACTCATGGGTGTTTAATATCTCTATATAAGTCTTCGTATCGTTTTCTAGTACTGGGAACCCTAGTTTAGGACTAAATCAATGCGTGTTGGTGTATGTCAGTGGCGAAGCGTCAAATATTTCCTAAGGGAAGCCGGAAGAGTTAGAACCGTACGTGCCAGAATGACATCTAGTTAGAGTAACATGGACTTCACTGACAGCTAGCTGTAGCTTTCTAGCTTGGTAAAGCCGTCAGGAATCGGCTTGTAGGCAGGCTACGCCACTGGTGTATCTGATAATGTGAAAACGCTCTAACACTCACCTATACTCTGCGCCGCGACTATGTGCACGAAACCAGCCGCGAACAGTACCAGACATATAGGCAGCGACACCCACGCCACGTACTGGCTGAACGTAGACGTCGCCAGGTCGCTGTACATCCACATACGAGCTAAAAGAAATACAAAATGTGCTAGTTATAGATGTACCAGATCAATCGAATAAGTGTTTTGCGAATATAATGTTTTGGCAACATGATGTTTACGTGTAGCTAATATGATTATTTTGATCCTTATATGGGTGTTTTGCGAATATATGACTCCGCGCAAGAGGCATCTCATCTCATGAACGTAACAGAAGATTGCAATTTGTTATTATGTACGCGTCTTGGTTTCATTGTTAGGATACGAACGTTGAAATTGCACATAGGCAATTCCGTTTTATTGCGTAGCCAATTCAGTATTATCAAGAATGAGCCAGCTCGTCAAATAAAAAATGTATTAGGTCTAATGGCCGCTCTCAATATTCAATCCGCAGATAAATTTGGTTACTAGGGGCAAAATGACAGTTGCCGCATACAAAATATGCCAATTTTTAACTGGTGACAGGGGGGGTCTCACTCCGCACTTTAGGTACGCTCGGCCGTCGGACAGCTCGGCGCTGTAAATCGCAATAGGTTGCCGCTCGCTCGATCGCTGGCCGATGCGCGCGTCATCAAGTACCCAATGTTTGGCGTTGTTGGGTGACGCGGATAAAAAACTGACAACCCTAGCGTACACGAAAGGGCTCGTTTTATGCGACGAAGAGAGAAGGCATGATTAGGTATATTTTCGTACATAAACAGCGGTATTGTTAGATAGTGATTCTTCTGTACGTTAGTTATCTCTTCTGGTAGTAAGAAAATCTATCCACGGATTGAATATTGAGAACGCGTAAGAGATGAGTGTAAATATATCTAGTATGTATATATGAAGTAATACTCGTACAATCAAGTCTCTTATTTGTGTGTATGTCCCTTAAAACTTCTAAGCTACTAAATCACTTCATTTTGCTGCTTCAAAAGAAAAACTTGAGGAAGGTTTAAGTGTCAAACAAAGAACCGTGCTGCGGTGAGTTGTTATTAAATAAATACCTGTTGTCATTCAGAAAGCTTGAAATGAAACGTACACAATAATATTTTACTTTATTCATATTTATTTACATAACACATTAGGGAAATACCACTCACTCGGCTGGCTCCCACGAAATTTCAGAAACTAAAAATCTACAAACTTGATATTGTTCGGCATGTGTATTATCAATTACCATTTGTTTTGGGCGGATGGAACGTTAAGCATAATTTCCACGAAACGGCTCGCATCGCATCAGATCGGAACGGATTTTACAATCTTTAAACCATATTAAATCATGTACACAGTATTTAAAGTCCATATTACACTAGCAACGAACAGCGGCTTGATCGCAGGCGTATTACGCGACACGCGATCGGAGCCGAAAGTATGCTGCGACGCGCGGCTGTATAATATAGACTTTAAGTACTGTGTACATGATTTACTCTTCTGCTGCACTGGGAGTGATCACCTGTCACCATACGGTTCATCATACCATCTTAGGACTAATTAATCGAACGTGGCCACAAGTAGTCTTGTGGCTCTGCCCACCCCATTAGGGATTTCGGGCGTGATGCTATGTATTTATTTATGTATGTACATGATTTAATACCGTTTAAAGATTGTAAAATCCATTACGATCCGATGGGATGCGGGTCGTTTGATGGAAATTATGCTTTACAAGGCCGAGCCGCAAGCGAAGAACATCAGTCAGACACTGTTATACTACCACAAATTATGAGCATGTTATATAAATGACATTTACCATTATTGCAGACAGCGATCCCCCGGTCCATGGCGAAGTTGACCACCGCCATGATGATCCCGAGCACGGCCAGGAACACCCAGTCCTCGCCGAGTCGCGCGAATGTGTGCCGCCATATTTTGCCTATACACTTCGTATCAATAATATTGGTTCGACAGGTAGCTTGCATACTTGTTATCATTGGTGGTTTGCTATGCTTCATTCCAGATAGGTGGCTGGCTTAGTGCCTAGAGCCTTGGCTAAAACAAACGATCTAGATTTCTCGGCACTTGCCGCACTGCGGGCTTGGCGCTTTCAATAGTCACCTGACTCGCTAGGTTCTCAACAAGCCAAACAAGCCACCTGCCTATGTGGCCAAAGCCTTATCCATCTGCACAATTTATCTGGACGATCAAACTTCTTAATCAAGCAAGACAATATTTTATTTCAATATAATAAGAGCTTTGACAATCTTCTCGAATCCACAGAAATACACGGTAGAACTACATATGCTATATTTTTACAATAATAAGTTTACAATATAGCATATCGCTTTTCCAGGCACCTACCTAAAATTTTAAAGAACTTCCCCCTAGGCCGGTGTTTTCCCGTCGCTTCTAGCTCCTTCTGTCGCAGCTTGTCGTCTTTCCGCCGACGTTTGCGCAGTCTGCGCAGACGCCTCGCTTCCTCACGCGCCGCCTCGCTTAGATCGCGCTGGTAGCGGCCATACATCTGGAAAAGAAAATATATTTATAAATAAAAAGGCTTTTACCCGGATTAAGGTCCAAAGATACCTTGTGTTCGATAACCACTTTAAAATTATTTCCGTACCTAGTATATATGTAAATAAATAACAATACACTTAACCGCCTACGATACGGATTCCAGAACAAGACACAAAGACGCACGAACCGGACCCTGACCAAATCAAGATTTCATTTCGTCGGGAATTGAACCAACAAGCTCGGGAGTTCATTGGCCCATCCGATCAGTCATTTCAACATTTTTGTTTTTTACTTCAGAAAGTCACTTCTGTATTCTTTTTTTTTGTCAAACGTTAAGTATTTCTTATCTATAACTTTCACCCTAAAGTTAAATTTATATCTAAGTTTATATAATTAATTAAGGAAGATTCCAATTTAATATGAACTATTGTAACATATAATTGTAACTGAGTTTAAGAAGTCCGAAATCTAGAAATGTGTCCAAGATGAACGAGATTTTATGAATCAAATTCATTAGTATACAACCTATTAATAAACCTGCTTAAGCTTGAGTAATAAAAAAATAAATTATGAGCGAATTAAGTCGTCACGAAAAATTTATAGACGTCGTTCGCTTGTATCTTTATTATACACAAAACTATAAATTAAATGCAGTACACAGACCATATATCCTATAGACGGTTGGGGTATAAGAAGGTAAGGCAAATAAGCTCGAACGCACCAATTTGAGCACTCTAAAAACTCCTCAAACCCGGTTTGGCAGCGGAACCTTTAGGATAGGTCTGTGTTTCAGGACTAACTGAATTTTGGGCCTTCTTTCTAGCCAAGTGACATTGCAACCGATCTTTTTGTATCGGTATGTCAAAACATAGCAGACAAATCTCTATTTTCATTTGACAGGAAGAAAGGCATCAAACATATCAATACGCGAACCAGCTTCCGTTCTGATGACTACACCCAGCCAGCAGTTCTGCTGCAAGGACGCGGAGACGTTAAACCACACCAGAAAGGGAGGGACAGATGGGCTCGGTAGGCGTGTTCAAGGGGACACACCGGCACCACACAAGCAGTCGGTCGGAGGAGTATAGGAACCTTACCAGCCTCCGGCCTGAGAGCTGCTCGTGTTGAGACAGCGTGGCCGCCCGGATCCGTTTACGCTCCCCCCGTTGTCTGCCGCCCGATGTAATACGCGAACCAGCTTTACACAAAATCGAATATAGGCCCTGCAGTATTGTTGATATGGCATAGAATCAAAGATTAACTTATCCTCAAATCTATCCTTATTGAAAATTTCAAGATCTTTGTTAGGGGCTTTTAGTTCTTTGAAGATGGTTTACATTAGGAGTTCTAATGGTAAAAAGAACGAAGATTAAGATACGAAGCAGATTTAAAGGATAACCCATTAAATATCTGTTCCTGTTAATCTTGAGGGTACTCTATATAAATACATACCACCACCCGGTTTCCCCTTTCGACCATTTCATCATGATCCATCCTGATCTACACTACAATCCTCCGAATGCTACTGAAGCCGATTTTTCACTACCCTTGAGACTCGGCTCTGTTTACAGTAGCTAAGCTAATCTCAGATTGTTTGATCAAGATAATTGGATGCCTATGTAATTATTTATAGAACCCAAACAACGGTATACTCACGTATATTTTCTTTATACATACGCAAAATTCGGTCATGAAATAAGCCTAATGCATAACCTAAAAATCGCCTGCTTTTTTTCCCAGTGTGGTGTTTCGCTTCAACCAATTGGAGACTTTCTTGCGGAATGTTAGTAATACACACTCTGCAGTCCGTGGGTTTACATAAACGAGCTATCCTGTTCGTAGTTGGCACTAAGTTTGACTGCCTTTATCAAAATTATTGGATTCGACTTCGCAAGGCTAGGATCTACTTGAGTGTCCGGGAAAGAATTTAGGATACTTTTTATTGCACGGAAAATTGCACAGCCAGAGGGAATTGCGATAAACGAGTTCTACACGAACGAAGTCGCAGGCGAAAGCTTGTATTGTATAAATGCAGCGTTTATAGTTAGTTGAAAGTTGCAACACAAATATTTAGCAAATACAGCCAAGTAAAATTCCATCCTGAGGAAAAACCTTTCGTCGAAAGGTTTAAAAATACAAAAGTCTGGATAAGTTACTACAGAAGACTTTGAGCAGGAAGTTTAAGAACTTGCAGAAAATTTCACTTGATAGAAAATAATTTAAGCGATGTCTTGCAATAAACCGTAATTTAAATATGGATCAAAACGAGTCCACATCCTCGCTCGCTGGCATCCGTAAATAAGTAACCGCTTTAAACTAATTCAAACAACAAACAAGAAGAAACAATTAGCACGTAATTAATAGTCCGGTAGTATAAGCTATTGACATCCTTACAGTTGTTCATTGGAATATCAAAAAAAGTAATTAGTTATTTAATTAGGTATTTATCAAAGCCGTTACCCCACATCCAAACACTTTTCTTTATATAATAGTTTTAGTTTTTTGTATCATTGAAGTTTGGTTGAAGACTACCTGCCGAATTTATTGCGGCATTTCGTATCAGCAGACCCTTTGAAGCACTAGCAAAATAAGATTTCATTTTCCGATTTACAGTTTTTTGATTCATTTAGATTTTTTTGTAATAAAACACTGTACAAAAAGAACATAACAAAATAAATTTCTATCAACCATCAACTTTCATGCAAGTTTCAAGATATTCATGTTCATATTAATGTTCAAGGTAAAGGCGCAATTATGGCCTTCAAAATAGTTCGTGTCTTTTCAATTACATATCAGGCGCGAAAGTTAGCAAGTTATAATTGGACGATACTAAACGTTACTTGTGATTCATTACTTGTTAGCATAAGGTGATGACATGTATAGCATAAAACAAGGAGCAATGTACGTCGAACATTTTATGTGGTCCATGACCAAGGTATTCCGAGCGCTTTGAACAATATTTAGCACAATTAAGGGCTTATAAAATGCGGTTTTCCCTTTATTAGGAACTGTAGGTATAGTCATGATATTTATGAAAAAATAACATTACCAGCTCAAATTGATGAAATCTATGGAGATGGTTGGAATCTGACATACAGGATTGACCCAATATTATAGATGTTTTTAATAAGTATTATTCTAGAAATGACGGGAATAGACCAGAATAGGCTCGTACTTTTATAATATTAACGAATATTATGATGAAACGTTCGTTATTAATATTTACATTACTGAACTAGTTCAATTCAATTATAGATAGATAAGCGGTAATAGTAGAGTGAATGCCAACAAATAAAGATACACATTTGCTTACCTATACTTATGGTTGACATTTGAACCTTTTGTTGTATCGTGTTTAAAGCAAATAAATACATACATACATAGCATCACGCCCGAATTCCCTAATGGGGTGGGCAGAGCCACAAGACAACTTGTGGCCACGTTCGATTAATTAGTCCTAAGATGATATGATGAACCGTACGGTGACAGGTGATCAGCCCATCGCCCGTACAGATAGTCCACCATGTTGGAGAGGACCCGTCCCTTAGTCGACTTTTACGACACGCCAGGATGATAAGCATCTGCACGCATTCTATGCTATTTCTTCACTCCCAGTGCAGCAGAGGAGTAAGCAAATAAATGATTATGATTAATATGGTTGACACAAAACGAATACATTAGTTGAAAATTGCCTCATGGCCCAATTCATAATCGGCACTTAAGCATTAGATCCGCCATTAATTAGTTGTCTCCATCAACCAGCTGTCAACTTACAGATAAACGTCATTTTAATCAAAGATCAATTTGAATGACCTTTGTACATTCGGCCATATGTAGTAACTCGTGGGTCAGTTTCTCAAATTATCATTTGAATCCGGTCCGCTGCTGGATTGGAATCACTCCGTAAGACTTTATCATCATCATCGCCATCATCAACTTTGCTCTCCCAAGGTGCTACTGAGCTGTTAGATTTATTCATCAGATATTGTATATTACTGTGCTTCAATGTAATCTACCTAGTCACAGTCATCCATTCAACTATAACTTTAATTATTATACCTTCGATAATATTATTAAGAATCTCTATTCCACATTACTGACATTCGCGGTTTTTTATATTAAATAGTATGAACTTTATAATTTATTTTGGGATTTTCTTGAGATATTAATACACAAGAGCGTTAGTACGTCAATTAATCGTTGAAGTCCATTGTTTTCCTGACGTCATGTCCTATTTGGACCTAGGACCCTGCACCCAGATTAATCCGGTGCGATGCCGTGATGCAATCAATCCAATAATTAAACACGCAGAAACGTGGGTGAGGCTATATTTAGCGGTGCATTCTCTAGGGCTTAATATAGGTAGTCTTAATTAAGGAATACCCAGACAAGACCAGTGATACCTAGTATATTTGAATCAGTCATTACATCTTGTCTACTTTTGCTTACAGCGATATGTGTATACTTGATAGACGGTGGGCAGTGGACACCGCCGCTTCTAATATATAAGTAGAACTAATGATAGCACGTTTTCAGACAGTCGTCATCCATAGATGAAAAAAAATCTTATCAAAATAAACTACTTCATTCTAAGCGTGTCTTAACACCCTAGTCGATTAAAAAAGGGTATCCGTTTCAGAGTGTGGCGCTGGTGGTAGAATATTGGGGGTATAAGAGAGATGTTGCTGTATCAGATAAGATTGACATAGCAACATCGTGAAAGATCAAGCTTACTACGAGTGACGCAGTGCCGCGTGACTTTCAAGGTGGAGGTGGAAGGATTAAGTGGCGGTACTAAGGCAATATTTGAGGATTATCCAAGAGATAAGGTTAATGCGCTGGTTGACCGAGCTCTTATTTGTAGAGATCGAAAGAAAATGCAGAGCCTTGTTAAGTGGGTCGTCCACATAGCATTTGAAGGTAAACATTAGTTTTTAATCGCCCGAGATAAGAAACTGACGGGTTGCCCCAGTGGATTCACTGTTGGACACCGGAGCTTGAGGTCGCGACTTCGATTCCCGGCAAAGTCAGATATTCGTTTTATTGATACTTGTATCCGTTTAAGAGTTTCGTGGTTTGCTTGCGCGTCTTTGCGTATTGTTTACGGACCCGTGTACAGACACCCTAGTTTAGGCCTTTACTTATTACATTCGATTTGGTGAGACTTTTATAAGGTGCCAAAACAAGGTTGGTATAGTGCGTTAATGAAAATATTGAGCACACTAAGAACCTTGTGTAATGATTAATCTGCTTGTTTCTAACCATGCGTATAATTTACAGTAACAACATCCAAAAGTGCTTAAGATTTCCGTTGGCCGACTGACATTCTGAGACTCAATAACTGAATAAGTATTACGGTGGCGAAGCGTCAAATATTTCCTAAGGGAAGCCGGAAGATTAGAACCGTACGCGAGAATCTGACATTTAGTTAGAGTAACATGAACTTTACTGACAGCTAGCCGTAGCTTTCTAGTTTGGTAAAGCCGTCAGGAATCGGCTTGTAGGCAGGCTGAGACAATTCTTTATATTAGGTAATGGTTAATTAATACTTATTAACCATTACCTAAAAGAAGGAATTGTCTTTATCATTTGTTATTAAGAACCTGACTTCTAATGTGATATTTAGGGAAGTAAAAGTCAAGCATGACACTTGTATACTCACGAAAAACGATCAGCTGAAGCATTCTGAAATCAAACTAACGAAACAATTTTCCAAGATGTTCCCGTCTAAATATTACATACTTAATGCGATAACTAAGCGGTCACGAGGCACTGCCAGCAAAAGACAGACTTGGAACACACGTTAATGAAACAAACCAAGTTTGTAATACATTGAAGGCTCAACATTGTTGCTAGAAGTGTATATTATTTACATGCTTCAGTGTATAGCACGCTAGGTCTTCGCTCGGGCATTATTATGTGTCTTAATGATCGTAATTATACAAATTCAGTAAGTAATAGACTCATTTACAACTGACGACTGACGATGTTTGAAATGTTGTGTTAATTTACGCAAACGATTGCTTTGATTGTCGCACAAATATTCAAGAAAAAACTATTTTCATTAATTTTGGGCATTAAAAAACTAGTTACTACTAGGTTACCGAAATTGATTGAAATGGAAATTAGCAATTTATTGTTTGAGAACACAATTAAACATACGGAATGATTTATGTAAATTAGTTATAACAAAGAGCGCATATTTGTGGCAACTCTTAAGTTTAGCATAATATTGCATAATTGTCATAACTGTCGGCCTCCCATGATACTGGTGCGTCTAGTGTGGAATAGGACCAGTGTTTCTTTTGTTTTAAAAATGTCTATGAAGTGTGCAATCATCAGCTTTGTTATATGTAACTGTTTTTCTAAAAAAAAAAAAAAGTTTTGACCATGTTTTTATTACAGTTTCTCACGACTTACAATCAATTATATGTCTCAAATTAAAATACAGTATGGGAAATGACAATAGAAATACACACACACATCATCGATAACTTATTTCT
Source organism: Tortricodes alternella (assembly GCA_947859335.1). Lineage (NCBI taxonomy): Eukaryota > Metazoa > Arthropoda > Insecta > Lepidoptera > Tortricidae > Tortricodes > Tortricodes alternella. Next base: position 1,102,628 of record OX401973.1, on the reverse strand, counting down.
TTTCTAGGTCATACTATATACGAATCCACATTCGCCCTAACATCATCAGAAAGTAAGAATATAACTGAATCTAGGCCTTATTAGCTTTGTCAGTTATTACATTAAAGTAAACACATAAGCGAGTCCTCTCCCAATTTCCATAATGCCCGGTCCACCGCCTTCTGCATCCAGGGTATCCTCGCTGTCATTTGTTGTTATCAACTTTAGCGATATCAGTATTACGGATCGCGTCGTCTTCGTCTCACGATGTTTAAATAGCATCAATCAGATCCCAATCAGTGACAGGAAAATCAGTACGGTTCTTGCGCACCTCAGCTAATGACTATAATTATAAGTTATTACTTTTATCATTTACACTATTTAACTTATTAACGTGGTACTGTTGACGTGAGCAGCATCCATTTAAAACAGTTGCATCGATAGCTTCCTCATATCCGCTTCCTCGTATTTTGTACAAACTTGCTTAGAAACCTTGCAATATGACTTGATGGATTTAGTAAATTATCTCCACTTTAACATACGAATTGATAGCCTCTTTTTAGGGTTCCGTACCTCAAAAGGAAAAAAAGGAACCCTTATAGGATCACTCGTGTGTCTGTCTGTCTGTCTGTCTGTCTGTCTGTCTGTCTGTCTGTCCGTCTGTCACAGCTAATTTGCTCCGAAACTACTGGACCGATTGAGTTTAAATTTGGTATTCATATGTAAGTTGGTGACCGCAGCACGGACGCGTGGCCAAAAAAGTTATGCTACCTATATCGTGTGACATATCAAATGAAAGGGCTTATTGTGAGGATCTTAAATATAAATTTTTTTAATTTTAAGTAAAACAGTTTAGAATTTATTCAGGAAAATAGGCGAAAAGTTACCATTCCCCCCCCCCCTTATTTCCGAAACTACTGAAAAAAAAAATACAGAAAATAGATCTTTGCCTATAGATTACAGGAAAACCTATAAGAAGTCTATGGTATTTAAGGTAACCTAGTAAATTTCAGATAATCATGTTCGGAACGGAACCCTCTCCACGCGAGTTTAACTCGCACTTGTCCGGTTTTTTATTTTGGATTCAGTAGAATTAAAATTAAAATCCAAATCATTTATGTATTTATTGAATGAGAATTTATTCAGCAAATTGGCCACCTGTGGGCTCTTGTCCTTGTCAACTGAATAAATTAAAATGGGTTGAAACTACCAGCGCTTCGGACAGGAACATCATTATTGAGAAGAAGCGCCGCAAGAAACTCAGCAAAAAATCGTCTTTTCAAGTCGAAACATTGATTTTACATCACATATAAAAACCCAAATAAAATTAAATAGAAAGACTAATAAAAATAAAATTGATTGTTGAATATTCAAAAAATACTTATAGTATACAGAACTCTATGAAGTCTCTCTAGTCAGGTTCAAATATCGCACAAAACTAATAAATTAAAACTAACAAATTTAATTGGTCCTTGCGAGCATGAACCGTCCGGAACTCACAGAGAGCACCCGTTCACGAGTATAACGCGTATCTTATCTTAGCCATCGAAAATGCCAAGTAGGTAACTAGAAACACTAGGTGCAATCAAAGTTAGCGTCCTTTCCTCATCAGCTGACATCTAACCAAAACATTAACCGACTACTCATGGATGCGTCATATGCAATGCGCATTGACTTGCGCACGAGTGCAACACTGAGTGTTGCAATTCGCCTGATTATTTAAAGATGTGAGCACTGGGCCCGCGTGGGGTAATGCCCAGTCCGCTGTGAGAATAGGCTTAAGGCCAGCAGTGGGAAAAATATAGGCTGATGACGATGAAGATTGGTTTGAGTAAGATACAAGTACGACTAATAACCAGTCATGGTTGAGAAATATACGGAATTTGATTCGTCGAAGTGATTTTACAGTCACAGTGCTGCGTCGAAACTGTTTGACGATTTGAAGCTGAAGGTTTACAGAAATTACTTAGACTAACCTAGTTTCTGTTGCTTGCAGAGAACCTTCCTGTTTTTGAAGTCGGCTACAAATAGACTGAATCTAATTTAATTAAGTTAGCACAGACGTAACACTTTTGTTCAGGCAGAGTCGCGGATTCGATTCCCGCTGGAGTCAGATGATCGTAACATGTATTTGATTTGGGATCTAGCAGTTTGTGTGTTTTTTGTGTTTTTAACACGCTTTTCACTTGTAACTAACAAACAATGTAATAAAATCATAGAAGTCAATTTAACCTGTCCCTTTAAAGGCCCGGGCACACCAAACGCGGTTGCGGCGCGTTTGCGGCGCGAACGCGGGTCCGCGCCGTTGTCGAACAGCGCGAGCGAATTTACCATGCCACACCAAAGTAGCCGCGGGACCGCGGCGGTCCCGCGCCGCCGCGGTGTGGCATGGTATATTCGCCCGCCCCGTTCGACAACGGCGCGGACCCGCGTTCGCGCCGCAAACGCGCCGCAACCGCGTTTGATTTGCCCCGGACTTAATTGTCGTAACGATTTAAAATTTTGCAAGCCTATGCAATTCAGATGACAATACAATAATTTGGTACCATCGAGCTGATCTAATCATGGAGCTAAGAGATGGATACTCGAACTCTTCAATGGCTCCTAGTAAACCCCTCGACTTGGGCTAATTTGGTAGGTTTTGACGAGTCTAATACATTAACTTAGTGATGAGAGTCTTTGGTACTTTTTAGTGCGTTACTAACAAACGTTTTGTTTTTGAACTTTTATTATTTACGGACAGAAAACTCAAAAGTATACGGACAGAAAATTCAGGTCAAAATACGCACAGAAGGTTCAGGAATCAATAATTAACCTTATCTTAGTAAAGAAGCAATCATTAAGTCCTGAATCTTACATCTGTTTTATGTCAGCAATTTTAAATGGGCTTATTCATATTGTGTTGGATATACATATGTAGTTGTTATATAGTTTAGATGTGACCAATACATATACACTAGCATTTTTCCGCGACCTCGTCCGCGTAGAGTTCGGTTAAGGTTATTTCCCCGGGACCCTTTTTAAATTCTCCAGGATAAAAAGTATCATCCGAAATCAGCTCAATCGTTGAGGCGAGACTAATAAACATCCAAACTTTCAAACTTGTGCATTTAAAATATTAATCTTCGGATAACTATAGGGTTAGATCTAAGTCTAATATGCGAATTCAGAAACGCCACTAACTCTTTTGATCCGAGATTAAACAGTTAAGTCTCCGTCACCAAACAAAAATCAATTTTACTGACCTTTTTGAATTCCTCTAAATCTAATAGCAGTATTTTTATTTAAGGTCGTCGATTACAGAGTTATTCCACATTACCCGAGTCCTTACGAATACCAGCTCCATTTCAAAGCTTAAATGGGAAAATTTACTCAATCAGACGGCGTTTCCTCCCGCCCACGGCTGGATGGCGGACACCTGACAATTGTGGATATTAGCAGGTGTTGAGTTGCAACGATTGCCATTTGATGCTGATAAGGATAAGTGGAGTCGCAAATTCGCTGGGAACTTGAGATGCTGAGAGACCGTGGCAGCACTTTAAGCTGATTTTGTTCCTGGATGTGTACATGTGTGCTCCGAGCTTAAATGTTGTACTTGTTTTTATTTTACTTAAATTTTATTAGTATTGTCAAATGTAAATGGATGCGTATCTGAATTAAATATATTATAATATAATTATTAGTAGATACGTGTCACATAACGTAGGGTTGTCAACAAAGCGCTCTAATTCTATTAGTACCTTTGAATTAATTAATTCATAATATTCGACAACCCTACCAAGCAAAGGCATTAGAAACCACTCCGAATTGGTCCAGTCTTAGTACCTAATCACGTAGGGTTGTCAACAAAGCGCTCTAATTCTATTAGTACCTTTGAATTAATTAATTCATAATATTCGACAACCCTACCAAGCAAAGGCATTAGAAACCACTCCAAATTGGTCCGGTCTTAGTACCTAATCACGTAGGGTTGTCAACAAAGCGCTCTAATTCTATTAGTACCTTTGAATTAATTAATTCATAATATTCGACAACCCTACCAAGCAAAGGCATTAGGAACCACTCCAAATTGGTCCGGTCTTAGTACCTAATCACGTAGGGTTGTCAACAAAGCGCAGACTCTGTCACAATTAGGTTGTGAATGTATAACATTTTACATATTATTTACGACGAGTGCAAAGAGAAAAAGGAGGTACTTAAAAAAACCGGTCATTTGCGGTAAATTTTTGGCTCAGGCGTTTCGGAGGCAATGGGGGAATGCTCGATTTTATATTCTCTTTAATATCTTTTAAACGATGCATTTTACTGAACGACGTTTCCAAAACCTGACTTTTGAAACACGGACGTCAGCGATTGAAACTTTCTAAAGGAAGCCTAATTAGGAAGAGGTCAAAAAAACTGGTTAAAATCCAAGGCCGGAGGAATCGCGTGCGCTCCCGACGGAACCCACGTTCCTTCCGCCATGATTCACCACCATTAACCCATTCCACCACTTGTATCGTGACAGTTTAGAACTAATTGAACCACATTGACATGAGGAATAGAATTCACTCTCACGTTGCAGTAGTAACTAAATTGAGAGAAAGTTGTAGGGCATCGATATGGATTTTGAAGGGCTGCCTTTTTTATTGTGCACGTAATATCCGGTGACCACAGACTATACTACAACCCCCGCTACCAACATTGGATACAAAAAACTGTCAGCGGCGGGGTAAAACTGTAACCCCCGGTGTCTTGAGGATATTATGGTCTGTGCCGTTGGACATTTCGTTTTTTTCGCTTATTATAAATATTCAACACAAGCGCCGCTATTTACACGATTTAATCCCACTGTGATCGCGGAATAGCAAAGTAGGTAATTAAATATTTCTAGTATAATATGGATTTCCGCAAAGTAACGCCTGAATCTATTAACTAACAAACAAAAATTCTGTGTACAAGAAAAATTATGAAAATAATACTGCTTTTCCTACTAAGGTGTATCCGACGCCTTCCTAAGATTATAATCTTGATGACAAATGAGATTTTTATCTCGGTGATCGTTAGAACTGAAGATACCATATTCTGTTGACATGTTCACAACTTACGACGCAGTCGTCGGTAATTTTTACGCGAATGCACGAGCAAAGGAGGGTTGTATTTTCGCACGAATGTATGTACATACGTATGTATAATAATAATATTCTCAGACTAGGTGGAGCGACGATTTCCGCAAGGTGGATGGCAAGATCCTGATGAGAGTAGCCGCGGATCGTGCTTAGTGGCGTGCAGTTGGAGAGGCCTATCTCCAGCAGTGGACTAGTATAGGCTGTTGATGGATGATGGAGAAGAATTTTAAGGTGTTCCCACACTATTGTCCAAATATCGTTCGAGCTGTACACATTAGGTTGGACCGACAGTTGTACCGGGACCATAAATCTGTCGGATGGATTTAGCATTTGTATTTCAATAGAGCGACCTGATGAAAGCACAGAACACAGAGGTTAGAAAGAAAAAATATATTATTAGAGCTTTTTTGTGAAAAATTCATTACGAGAATATTTGCTTCGGTAATCTAACAAGCCAAAAATTTTGTTTCAACAATCGTTAAATTCTCTTAAAAATAAGGCTCATCAATTCGAAGAAACGGAAACGGGAACCCGTCTTCCCGTTTCCGTTTCCATTTGGTGGGATTTAAAACCCTTCATTTACTCGACGCATACGCATACGCAGGTCAGACGGGCAACAGACAGCGGCCTTCAGCCGTCGCGTGCATCTTGGATCAAGTTCATGCATTTCGCTAACGATCGTGCGATTACTGCCCTTCCCGTCGCAAGTGGGTAAATATGGGTAATGATGCCAAGTTATCTTAGACTCGATTTACACTGATCAAATGCTCAGCAAATGTCTACCGCCATTATGCGGTCTTTTATAGATTTTCTGTGCCCTTGCGAAACCATAAACGGATAAAGATGGGCCAATTCAGCAAATATTGGCTTCGTAAATCTTTGAATAGAAAATTGTGGAGAAGTCAGAGAGAGGCTTTTGCAATGGGACTAATTACTGGGAAAAATTAATCCCACTGCTGGGCATAGGTTAATTTCCTCTGATAGTGAGACGCCTGATATAGTAACCACTTATGTTTGCGGTAGTATGATTACAGCAAATACTTACAAAGGAATAGGAAAAATACTTTATTATATGTTTTAAATTCTTTTGTAGGAGTGGCGAAATTTTAAAGCTGTTACTTATATAATTTAAATAACCACAGAAGTGTACTAGAAATAAACATTTCCACAACGGTTTTCGGAGGATTTTGAACTAAAAAAAAGCGCATTCTCTGAGTTCCACGCCTTTTCAGCGCATTTTTTGTATATGCACTTTTTTGTATAACTTATACAGTTCTTTATCTATTGGAGAATAGAGTTGCTACTTTATTTATTCATTATATTTACTTGTTAAGCGTTACAATAATAATTCTAGAAATGCATTATCTTGCAAAAATTTGCATGACAATGCTCGTGCATCTGAGGAGGCATTATGATCCTACCAACAACACAGCTAGATTACATCCAACCTTCAAGGTACAGTCAGCGCCAGTCCGATTCTTGCTGGCAGACACAAGTAGTGAGCTGGTTTTAGGTGTGTCCTTATGTGATACAGTTAATCCTCGTTTAGGTGTCTCAGGCCGGGTTTAATAAAGGTCCGAAGCCGATGGACACACATGACGTGAGACCCCAGCATCATCTGATGAAATAACTTATGCCAGATGTCTCCAAACTAGAGCCTGAGGGCCGAACCAAGCCCGCGAGCACTTTAAGCATAATTTCCACACCAAATTGTGTACATGATTTAATATCGTTTAAAGTTTGTAAAATCCGTTCCGATTCAATGCGATGCGAGCCGTTAGGTGGAAAAAATGGTTTATGGTCTTGGCGCTCTTGGCCGGTACGATTTTGTGGAAAAGACAGTGTGGCCTATGCTGCCGTGATTACCCAAAAAGGCGTATGACAACTTTCATGACGATTTAAAACTGAATTCTAAGGTTGATATCTTAGAGCTCAATTTACTTTTATGGTAAGCGTTTACGTACGCCCTTTTAGCTTAGCACGGCAGTATAGAACAACAAGTTTGGAGATCCCTGGTGTATGCCACACGTGGAGCCGACTCTAGAGACACACTGTGCTTAGCAACTATAAGCATAGGTAGAAGGAATGTAAATGAAGATCTCCCCAAGGTATGTTTGCGTAGATCACGACTTGTAAGAACACACAATGATTTTCTCCAGCAGAAGGCTGCATACAAATCAATGAGCTACATGCTATATGCGTGAATGTTATTATGTGAAATGGTAATAGACGTGACGTCACAACAAATAGGTAAAAAAAGACAGATTAGATGAGGATCTAATTGGGTAAATGTGTGACGTCAGGAAGGGGCTGGACTCAGCATCATGCTGCAGATCGGTACCCTACAGCGCTGGTTTCAGTCAGAGCCTTACTGGAAACGACTTAAATAATTTGCTAGATTCTCAAATTGGGCCCTGCAACACAGGGAATCCTAGCGCAGGACCCAAAATCATTGTTCCGTAGTTTTTAAATTTTCCTTGAATAAACATTTTCAATTTTTTTCAATTTTTCAATTTTCAATTTCAATTTCAATTACACAAAAATGGACTGGCGCAGAAATTGAACTAACTTATAAAAGAATTGCATGCCTACGTCCAGCAGTGGACGTCTTTTGGCTGAAATGACAACGACGATGATGATTAAGCTATTAAATGACGAACTTTGGTACTTTGTTAAGTTTTTTATTATTCTTATTTAAGCAAATAGGGATTCAACCTAGGAATGAAAAATAATCTATATATAAATAAAACAGTACCGTGACTCACTTATAGACAACGCACAGCCTAAACGGGTGGTCCTAGAGGTTTGAAGTTTGGAGGAAATATTCCTCGAGTACCCTAGAGGTGCACTAAGGAGGGATTTTTGAAATTCCATCCCTAAAGGAGTGAAAAGGGGTGATAAAGTTTGTATGGAAAATACTGCGGGCGAAGCAGTGGCAGGTCCTCTAGTCAGTTATAAACTGGTATAAATCTTTGTTTCGACATTTATAAGTTAGCTCAAGTCTAATAGAATCTATATTCAAGGTCAAAGGTAGCAACAACTGGTTTTTTGTAGATATTATGGGCATTTGATTTAAATGACATTTGGAGTTTTTAGAAAAGCTATAGAGCATGATTGCTGCTGATTTGATTTGAGATACAGCATAAAAGATTGGGCAGCACTTAGCCGTATATAAACGAGAACGCTGGATCCAATGCACGATACTGTTTATATAGTTCATTATTTACTAAAAATAGTTAAATATTTATATTTTTTTATTTTTATTGAAATAATAATATATATATTAATATATATAATAACATTTACTTAATCTATAATAATAACTAGCTTTGGCCGCCTTGTCCCCCCGCGTGAGATTCGTATGATTTTTCATACAAATGGGAATATGACGCATCTCCGAAACCCTTTGGGACATCACAATAAAATAAATGCCATTATCTAAGTAATAAAATAATAATTTAACAAATAAAAAAACCGACTCCAAAACCCCACTGAAAAATAAGAAATAATAATTGGCTTTTGTAAGTCATTTACCTAGAAATGGGAGATATATTATTGGTTAAGTGACGTCATAAATTAAATATATCGAAGTCGGTGGCAAGTTGGTGGTTGGTGGTTGGTGGTGACTTGTCAAGTAAATGAACACAGTGTGAGGGATGTATTGGAAAGTCCATTTATTCCTTGTACCTACTACCTTATTAAGCGGGGTTCGGAGCCCATTCAGAACAAACATTCCGACTGACAAATTCTAAAAGGCATCACGTAAATAGCATTTTCCACTAACAATTGTATTAATTTTTAAATCACGCACAGACACTTCAATCTTATTTAAGTATTCGTATAAGATATTAAAATAAAATAACTTAAATACTTTTCATTAAATTTAATTCCGAGGTTTACCCCTTTTTAGAGTTTTCCCCTGATATCACTCAGCGCTCTTGTATTTAGTGCTCCCTCTATCATTTAACCTCCAAAATATACTTTCACTACAGGAATTAATATCTTTCTGCTTAGTGCAACAAACGACTTACCTAACAAAAATCAAAAAGTCAACCTTACCAAGACTTAGCATAGGTAATTTACTCAATAGTTTCTTATGACTCATGATTCACACTTAATTATGTGTATTTACATACATTATCACTTTCCGCACACATCGGTCAGTCATGTCATGTGATAGATATCGTTGTTTATGTTATAATAATATGTTTGTTTTCTTCTTATTTACTAGCGCGTGACTTCGTGTCAATGACTTGTTAGGTTTACAAAGTTGTGTGAAACAAATGTCTATTGAGTTTTACTGGTTTTACAAACATTTGTGAACGTTGACAGATAACTTAATTGCGTGGTTACTGTTTCTTATGAAGCATCAGTTATTATATTAGCAGGTAGTCTAAGTTATAGATTTTTTTTGATATAGGTAAAATTTATGAGTTGTAATTGAGTGTATGTAACATAACATCAAATTCATAGAATAAACCAAATGAAAAAAACAAAAGTTGTTTATTATGTACCACTTTACTCACTTGTGACATAATATACAATTTTCTTCACTTTCTTCGTTGGTTTGAAGAAAGTGAAGAAATTGTAGCCCCACCCTGTCCATTATCATGAATAAAATCTTTAAAAAACCTACAGTAGTAAGTACTCTGAAACAAGCCGATTTCTGGCAATTTGGCGGTCATTATCGCACCTCACGTGGGTTGATAATCAAATTAAGGAGCACATGACCCATCAGGAAGCTAACTTGTTTGCAAACTACGCACTAATTGGGCATAATTTGGCAAATTTGTTGAGGCAATCACATTCGTCATGGGGAGGAATTCGGCTCAGACGCCGCGAATTTGAGACTTTCATTTAATCGAATAACATTCGCCTACTTTATTACGCCTAAAGCTGAAGCCTTAGTTTTTCAAGAGATTGTGTATTATCTAACATTTAGGATAAGTAGTTGAAAATGGAAATGAAAATATTTATTTGGCAAATAGACCATCCCACGCCCCACGTTGGGCGCCAGTGAAACGTAGTCCGGTTGGATGCAGGTGAGGGTGGATGGAGACAGGTAAACAACGGATGGGATTTGGTAGTTTATTATTAATAATACGAGGCACTCTGGAACAACATTATAAAACTTATGAATATAGGTAGGTAAGGCTATGGAATGAGATATTTTGGAGGCTTTGTGTGACACCCTACTTACGGGTAACAGGATAACGGGTACAATTGTGCTTCCTTTATAACTCGCACTGCACTTTTTAACTGCGGTTACAATGATTCTAAGTATTATGGTATTTTACAGTATGTATGTAATAAAATAAAGCTATATTTCTTTATAATTCCAAGACCTTTCTAGGCCGAGCTCTCTTATCGTCGAAGTCAATTGTCGTCCAAATCGATCTATCGATCTAACGTTTGAATTTGGAATTTGGAATTGGAAAAGAAATTGAAAGAAGAAGAAGAAGAAGATGAAGAAGAAGTCAGTCGAAGGAGTTTTATACGAGTCGCGATAGCGCCTCGTTACAGCTTCAAAGGCCAAATGTCCCTTCCTTTTCTCTAAAAAGTGAAACAGACACAACTTGGTTAGGTTCGATTTATGACAATGCAACAATAACGGTTTAATCATTTAATCATTTAAATTTTTGGCAGGTTTTGGCAGGAGCTTCCGATGATGAATATTGGTCCAAATTTTACGAGGACAACAATCACCCTTTTCATACAAAAGGCGATAACGGTTTCCACCCCTTAATTGTTAACCGATTTTGACCAGTTTTTGATAGGTTGTCAGTCAGAACAAAATCTAGGTATATAACTACGTTTTTTTTTGAATACTGATTGAAATTAGTTACGTGTGACAATACTGAAACCACAATAAAACTGAATTTGTTGATTATACTGAAAAAATCAAAACATATAGACCTACATTGTGTTCTGACTGACAACCTATCATAAATTGGTCAACATCGGTTATCATTTGAGAGGTGTAAATCGTTATCGCCTTTTGTATGAAAAGCCGTAGGTTCCACACTCCTCTTAACAATCGTAAACATTACCTTACCATATTTATTATTATTACCTGGTCACATTTGACTTATCACCACTTCACCAGCTGAATTAATTAAATAGACTAAGTCAACGGCCTCTTTCAATGCCTTCTCAACCTTCGTTGGGGAAAAAAGTTAATGCATTTGGAGAGAACGGTTCTGTAAATAAAAATAACTTCTAATGGAACATAGTATAAAAAGTGGAAACACTATGTAGAGTCTTTTCACAGACAGCATTAAACATTCTTAACCTATCAATCATTTATGAATAATGAATTAAGACATTGACTGTTGCCAATTTTAAATCAAAATTAGTGATATTTCTGAAAATAAGTGGCAGAGAATTCATTATTCATTAATTATGTCTCAAATAATGAATTACTCTCATGATGTTGAACCAAAGCAGCTCTCATGATGTTGAACCAAAGCAGCTCTCATGGTAATGGTACTTATTCCTTGTTCGTGTTTTTCGGAAGTTATGCGCAAAATTGATTTAATAACCACAGGCTTTTCAATAGAAAATATCACGAAGGAACCTGCATACAATTTGCGGAAAAATTTAACGATGTGAAATTCCCAACCCGCGCTGCGTGCGCGCGGGTAATACCCCGTCCCTCGTCCTCGTCTCACGCGCCGCAACCGCTTTTGGTTTGCCCGGGCCTTAACAGTGGCTGATAGCCCAGCCCAGCAGTTGTTTAAATTCTGATGATGATGACAATGATTATTGCTCGAATTCTTCTTTCTTTTTTTATTAAATCACTAGTGGACCCGCCACAGCTTCGCCCGCGGTATTTTTCATACAAACTGTATCACCCCTTTTTACCCATTGAGGGGTGGAATTTCAAAAATTCCTCCTTAGTGCACCTCTAGGGCACTCAAGGAATATCTACTGCAAATTTCAAACCTCTAGGACCACCCGTTTAGGTTGTGCGTTGTCTATAAGTGAGTACTGTTTTATATGTATTGATTTATTTAGTGTAATTAAAATACTTTGATTAATATAATAGTACAATCTTATTAATAACTAGCTGGTGCCCGCGACTTTGTCTGCGTAGAATAATAATTTAAGTAACCTATGTGCTTCTCCATAGTCCAATCTATCTCTATACCAATACTCATCAAAATTGGCTCAGGGGTTAAGGTGGGAAAACGTAACAAACAGATCTATCTCTATACCAAAACTCATCAAAATTGGTATTCACTTATAATTATTCCCTTGGGAAATTTTGACTTAGCCGGTATAAAAATACCCTATTTACTATTCCAGCGGCTAAGGTCTAACTATATATGACGTTACACGAAGATCCGTTCGGCAATATGGAGCTGAGTGGTAACAAACATACAGACACACGCACACACTCACGCATACACACACATACACACACAAACTTTTACATATATAATATTAGTAGAATCTGTAGGAAGTAGGATTGTTTAATTCAACGCGTTTTTTGTACCATATTTTAAGTAGATATCAACATGCAATCTGTTCTTCCCGTTCAAACTTTCAATACACCAAAGCAACTTAGCAACTTTTAGGGGTAAGTTACATAGGACTGAGTAGTTTCGATGTTTTTTCGCTCGCCTACTTAATTGTTTGTTTTGAACTGCATTTATACCAAGTTTCCAGTCGATAAACAAATGGAATCCGTACCCATACAAAGTTTAACGCCCCAAGGCACCCCATTTTAGGGGTAGTTTAATTTCTTTCTCTAACGTATAACTAATTATTTCTTGTGAAGAGTATTTATACTAAGTTTCAAGTTTATAAAATCACCGAATTAGTATTTTCAACAGGTGCTAATTTCAACCCCCTTTTTTACCCCCTTCCAGTTTCATTTCCAGAAGTTTCTATAGCCTATGTCCTGCCTGCAGTTTCCCTTAATACATTATCGAAAACCTCTTTGAAATCCACCCAGTAGTTTAAAAGTTTATCGTGCACATACAATCAGACAAACAGACAAACAGACATGAAATTCAAAAACCATTGGGATTTGTTCTGTTGCTCATTCTGAAGCCCCCCATAGCATTTTTTTATTGTTATCTTCAATGTACAGACTTTTTCACCTTTACGATTTTATTATATGTATTTATATGTATAGATGTTAGTTAAGTATGATGATGACGTGTGAAATAGCGACTGCAACTAGACGTGACGTCCATTGCGTCTTGAACATTTTTTATTATTTATTTCATATTTTAACATGACCTGAAATCTGATAGTCAGAATTTAAATTATTTCGTTTTAAAAATAACTCTTGCAATCTTTTTTAAGTGCTTTGTGTATGATGTGTGATATAACATCAAATATAACTACCTATTTTAGTCACATAAAAGTTTGCGACCCTAAAAGTTATTAAATATTAGTTAAAAAGGTGCTGTCCCGTTTTTATTATAAATTGCTAAAGACATAAACTATTGTTTAGAGGCTGCAGAGTAATGTCAGAAGCTATTAAAATTAAATAATAATTAGCCCAGCTATATAATTAGCCCAAAAACGGGGGCAAGCTGTAATGCAATTTTGAGTACTCAATCAATTATCCAACATATCAAAAACAGCTAAGCAATCAACCCACAGACCAAATATCCTAAAGACTTCGGAGGCAGGGTGACTACCATACCGACTAGGCTAACCGCGTCGTCTATAAGGAACTCTTGTGCAAAACTGGATGCTTCTAGACCCACCAGATTAGGCTGTGCGTTGTCTGTCAGTCAGTGTTAAGGATTTTAAGTAGAAAATAAAAATGAAAATATTTATTTTGCAAGTAGGCCACCTGGGCTCTTTCACATGTCTGAAGCTACTAGCGCTTCGAAAGTTGACATCTGCTGAGAAGAAATGCCGCAAGAAACTCAGAAGCAAGTCTTTTATTTTCAACTTTTACATTACAGTTTTATGTAAAACTAACACATAAAAAGTGCAACAAACAAACCTAATGGGTACAAATTAATTATAATAAATAACTAATAAGGGAGATGTATAGTCTCCACGTCTGGTCAAGTTAAGTGAAAGAGATGTATAAATAATAATAATAAAAATAAAGAAACATCTAAATTGATTACCTATAGATGACAGATAAGTCCACATACCAAATATCCTAAAGACATCGCTTAGGCTAACTTTTACTAGCAAATAAAGCTGCAAAACGTGCGGGGCGCGCGGGGGTTTTTTAGAGCGCTATGATTGGTCCGTTCCCGGAAAAGCGCTCGCGCACTTGCCTGTAGCCCTGCCGCTTAAGGCTTTTAGCCTCTACTGCTGGCAGCGGGGATTAAGCGGTGTTTTTATGATATTTGGTCTGTGCAATGCTGAATTCATCGTTCTATCACAGACTTCTCCAAAGACTCTTAATTTGCTATAATTTTATGTTTTATTGTTAAGAGGACTGTGAACCAACGACAAAAACCACCCTTTTCATACAAAAGGCGATAGCGATTACCACCTCTTAAATGTTAACCGATTTTGACCAAGTTTTGATAGGTTGTCAGTCAGAACAAAATCTACGTCAATGCGTTTATTGAATTATGATTAAGATCATAAGAGTCAAATAAACGGCAATAAAACTGAATTTATTGATAACAGTGAAAAAATGAAAACGTATAGATTAAGATTTTGTTCTGACTGACAATGTATCAAAAATTGGTCAAAATCGGTTAACATTTAAGGGGTGGAACAAAAACCGTTATCGCCTTTTGTATTAAAAACCGTAGAATGACACTCCTCTTAATTTGCTATAATTTTATGTTTTATTGTTTATATTTTTTATTAAAACATAATGTATTTTATACCTTAGAGCGTGCCGATGTTGTAGAGCGCCTGTTTTTGGTGCATGAACAGGACTGTGCCATTTATAACGACTATTTTTCTTTAATTTTTTTATGTTACTAAATAAATAACAAAAAAATAAAAGAAATCCTGCTCTATTAACCATGTTTTTTGTTTGTCAAGTTCTACTTAAAAAAAATATGGCGGTGTAAAAAATGCCATGATAGTGTGAAGTTGTTAAAAAAAGCTTTCGATAAAATTTAATTTAGCGACGAGATCTATGTTATTCTATTGATTGGGTTTTAATGTTAAAAACCAATATCTATCAGTTCAAAATTCTTTGTTTTTCTTTTTGGGTCATGTCCGAATAATATTCTTTTTTTTACTTACCAACGTGCCCAGATAACTATGCCCAATCTCGTCCTCCGAAGTATCTTCTGACACCAGGGTCTGCCTTTTAAACTTCATTTTCGCACACAAAATGACTAGCAACACTCAGGACATACTATTAAAAAAATATAGGAATTTCAGCCAACCACGGTTTCGAAAAAAGACATTCACTTTACACTTTATACAGGTCGATTTTTTATAAAGTGTATTTTTAATGCTACATTTTTTGTATTTTTCCTTGGTACGACCCGGCCCGCCGGTCCAGGTAAACTGCACTAATCGCAGACTCCCGCGCATGAAGCTGAAACTAAGGCGGCGATCACGGCGCGCGCGCAGCTACACCTCCTGCTTTAGGTAACATTTTACAAGCGACAATAACCTTTATGTTTACGGCATAAGACCTTAACGTGTAATTTATTTGTGTGTTGCTAAAGCAGTATCCATCACGGAGTTATTTATTGAGATAAAATAAATATTTATTGGTTTTAAAATTCCACTATCAGTATCGTTTTCTTATTGTGTTATTGTAAATATGTAGATGTATCCTTTTAATGTCTTTCTGTGAGGAGTTAAAATAATGTTTAATATTACATTATACAAAAAAAAACACAGATTAAAATTATAAATATGAAAACACTAATATTTAATCTACTTACCCTGGGGGGTCGCGAGTCCTTGCTCAGCGGGTCACGGTCGCAAGCCAGGTTTTTAAATACCTCGTCGTTAAAACCACTGACATGGGGGGGTCGCCAGATTTTTTTAACTTGTAAATGGGTCGCGTTCTTAAAACCACTGACATGGGGGGGTCGCCAGATTTTGTTAACTTCTAAAGGGGTCGTGTACTCAAAATTGTTAAAAACACTGCTGAAGTGTTAAGAAATAATTGCATTTGTCGCAATATGCAAGACTTATCATAAAAAGAAAGACAACATAATACATTTAAGTCTTAATACACCGCTACTGTATTTATATCAGAAAGGAACACATCGTGAAAAATATCACTATTCAAATCCCCATCAGTCATTACGATCAAACAAAATCAAACGCAGAAAATGCAGAATTTTTAAAAGAATATCTTTAATTTACAGACACACAAACAAAAGATACAGGGGGGAAAAATATTAGTTAAAGAATCCAAAAATTTCGATTTTAGAATTGCCTTATGACTGTTTGCATGTTTGTTTGAATAATCACAGGAAAACTATTTTGATCGGAGTTAAACAAGTGGATTACGGAAGATCCTAGGTAGTATACATTCTTTCATTTATACATTTTATTTTACTTTACGGTAAACACAAAATTCAAAATAGTAAAATAATAAAAAAAAATATAATATAAGAATACATCTAAATTTAAATTGAGCTTAAAAGTATATAAGTAATCTTTTTTTAACGCCAAATGCATGTGGTCTCCTGGGGGACCTATATTTTTCACGAAATTCGCAATCTCAGTGGATGCTACATATATTTTCAAAGTAATTCTTTACTTCGTTATGAAAGTATATAGTTTTTATCAAATGCATGTTTCATGGCACCTTATAATGAAGGAAAAACCAGTGGCCAAAAAAAGTTGCTTCACCCACGCAAACCTTTCTTTTCTACCATAAATATTATCTAAAAACGTTTGAAACACTCGCAACATGCGCACGCGCCTTTACATCCTTACCGCCATCATTGCCTCATCTGCCCAGTTTGCGCTACCGTTTAGTGTGTGATATATATAATGAGATAGTGCTGGTACCGTGTGCATTGCATCTCGATGCTGGGACAGGACTAAAATATTGGGTCCATTTTAGAAAGAATAGGTTTCTACGCTGAGAAATAACGACTTAGTCAAATTAAAACTTTCGTGAGACATTACGAATACTTGCAATAGACATGCTTTGACCGCGACCGCACTCAACCCGTGAAGAAGGACTCCATACGAGTCCGAAACATGTCGGACTATTTCTGACAATAAATCTTGAGTAAAGCCGTGTGTATTTCAAGTATAAATAACGTTGTTTTAGGTTTTAGCCAACGTCAAGGAAAATCTGATGTAAGATTGTTTACGAAAAAAGTTGCCATCAATGCAATTCATCCCCGCAATATAAAAATATGTATCTGCCACGTTTAAGCGGCTACCAGTTCCGAATGACCTTGACGTTGACCTAAAGGCCGCTCACCGCAATGACTTGAGTTAATTACTAAAATGCCTCTTGGGCATATAAAAACAAATCGAACTTTAAGAAAAATACATTAACTTATGAATAAATAGCGTATTTAGTATCATTACTTTGTATGGGAATTTCAATATTTTTGGCGTATCATGAAGACCAATCAATTATCTGGCTCTTACGTTTACGTACACACATACAAATATGACGCCTGTTTCCCAAAGGGGTAGGCAGAGACCACGGATTTCCACCTGCTTCGATCCTGACACACACCTTTCGCTTCGTCTACTCTCATTAAGTTCTTCAAGCACGCTCGCCGGTTTAAAGTACCTACTCTTGACCTGATCTTTCTTAAGAACATCTTCGATCTGGTTTGGGTACGTTTGCCGAGGGCTTCCCCTTCTAACCCTACCATGCACACTCGCCTTATAAATCTGCTTCTTTAGTCTTCTTTCGTTCATCCTCTCCACATCGTCCAAACCATCTAAGCATACCTTTCTCAATTCTCACGACTACATCTTCTTCCACACCGCATCGTTCTCGTATCACGCTATTCCTTATCCTGTCACTCATAGAAACACCAGACATACTTCTCAAAACTCGCATCTCCTTCTCTCATCTTACTTTTATAGGCTTATTATGATCCTCTACTTAGAACTATTAATATTTTTTGTTTGTTTGTCTGTATGTCTGTCCCGGTCCGTGATCTCCAATCGAAAAACTTTACGCTATATCGACCGTCAGTTCTTCGAGTTAGATGCTCAGCCCATTGCCACCTCAATTTGGAACCACAGAGATTGTTTTTTTTTTTTTTTGTTGGAGCACGACATGTGACTCCTCTTCCACGTTGGTAAGCGGCATGTGGAGTCCATGAGTGCGGGCGACAGGCGCTTAACCAAAATTAAGTACGGCGTCATTTGATATAAACTCATTTTTCATCCATTAAACAGATGGGTGCAAGTCGACTCTAATACGGATCCTCTTGTTAAGCTTTAAAATTTTCCAACAATGAATACTAAGTGGATCTAGCCAAAATTACTAAGGAATGTTTATGCTTCTTTTTTAGTAAATTACCATGGGTAGCTGAAGCATTATTCGCTGGCTACTTTTTTCGTAAATATAATTATGTAGAAGAGTCAAAATCTACCTAACTGACTTTCAAGATTCGACCGGACATACCGCGCTTACAAGTGAACTTATAAAAACATTCCTGCACATCACTAGTGCATCATTTATCGACACGGCCCGGTCGATAATTGCGCGTGCGCGTGATTATTTGCGAGATCTCTGATCAGGTGAACTTTTCGCAAACACGTTAGTGTTGTTTAGGTCAATTGGTTTTAAGCTGAACATTTAGTAGGTATCAGTTAATGAAATTAACAACCATTTTACGCCTTATTGCGGTTACCTAAACTAGTTTCTTTCTAAGGGTAAGTAAGGTGTAAGAGTCAACCGTTAAAAGGTAAAAAGGAGGGTTATGTTACTATGAAGTATGATAGACAGTGTGCTAGGGCGTCGACATTTATATTGGTTAAGTTCTTAGTACATAGTTACAGTGAGTAAGTACAGTGGTTACCCAGTGTAGACCGATCGGACAGTGGCAAGTTACGTACGACACTTGACTGTCCTCACTTCGCTAAACACTTGACCAATGTAAAGCGGGCATTACTTGATGAACTAACTGTAAAAAAGTACCAATTTGGTTGGGCTAAAATTTTTCGGCTACATACAACCGAGACTTATTTGAAAATAAATAACAGCTTTGTAAATAAGAGACATGTGATTGCTTCGATTTGTTTGATTTTAGCAAAAAAACTTTGCAAACTCTGTCCGAAATAAGTCGCTTGGTTGCTATTAGCAATAATTTGATTATTTCTAGCCCTTCCACTTTTTCAGTGAGTTGAAGACGCGCACTCAGAGATAAGATGGGGATAACTTATCCTTGTGTCAACCTTCCCAGTGCCGCTGGTGATTGGTTCAAAGCAGTATATCTGACGCCCCAATACCACCCTGATGGCAACTCTCCAACTCCAAAAAACCACACATATGCTATTTACATTCCGAAGGTGGGAGAATTTTTAGCTAGTTCAATACGAGATTTACTGGTCAGGGTCCGACGGCCCCCTAAACTTAGGGGCCTCGGTTCACGGCACCGTCCAGCACTTCGGTAGCTACGCCACTGTCGGTAGCCCTCTTGAGCGACCTAATGTCATTTTCAAAAACTTGGTATAGAGGCAGTTTGAGCCCTAGGAAAGGACATAGGCTACTTTTTTATGACAAACAACTACTAAAAGGGTCTGGAAAATTAGTTAACGGCAAGTTCGTGCGTGCCCGATGAGAGTCCGTCATTTGAGGGAAAACTTCTAAATTTAAAAAGTCAGACGCTGCAAATGAATTCGAAGGTAAAAGCTGGTTTAATATAAAATTGGGTTTCTTATGTACAACATTTTCTAAACCAGTAACTCGCATATATTCCAGACTCCTTAGCACAGTTTTTATCGCGCACATAAAGCATTCGTCCCTTTCGCACGCACCCGTTAGTTAAAAAGTGACAGATGCTTTATGTGCGCGATAAAAACTAGTGTGCCAAGGGATCAGGTGGAGCCGAAAGTTCCGACGCGCACCTCCGAAGACAGACTCGTAGGTTCGAATCTCGGCTTGCATCGCTAAGTTTTACGGAAAAAACATGAGGAAATCTGCATACTTCTCGAAGTAATTCGACGATGTAGTGTTAAATCCCCAATCTGCACTGGAAGGCATGTGCCCAACAGTGGGACATATACAGGCTGATGATGAAAGTAACCTACTATGTCTATGTACAGTTTGAACACTTTTAGGTCTCGTTATTTTTAAATGATAATTTAGTTAGTGACTCATGTTGTTGCAATAAATTTGCTTTATAGACATGGAAAGTAAATCATAACAATAA
This sequence comes from Tortricodes alternella, assembly GCA_947859335.1. Lineage (NCBI taxonomy): Eukaryota > Metazoa > Arthropoda > Insecta > Lepidoptera > Tortricidae > Tortricodes > Tortricodes alternella. The sequence goes on along the minus strand of OX401973.1, from coordinate 1,082,266 downwards.
TAAATCATGTACTGTTATTTGTAGGCCAAACTGATAAGATATTCAAAATCCGGAAACCAGCGACCTTAAAAACTAAGCCGATGTAAAATTTCGCGAAAATTGCCTCATAGAAGTTTTTTGCTAGTTTGTTGTAAAGGATTGCGACATGTCATCGCGGTCATCTCTCATAATAAATGTGCCTACGTAGTGGCTGATATCGAACTCAAGTATACCTCGTCTACAGTAAAAAGAGCGCTGACGGCCATACATTTTATATGGCTGTCAGCGCTCTTTTTACTGTAGACGAGGTATACGAGCTAGCAAGTGCTTTGATTTTTGCTAGTTTGGGAGTAGACGTCGAGCAAATCACCGGCAAATTAAAAACCCTGATAAGAAACGATAAGATCGGTGACGTATCAGGCGCATATGTTAGAGCCATGCCGAGACGCGCGGAAGTGTAGCGGCCGTGAGACTGCGGGTCGTGTCCACTGTTGCACGTTAAGGCACTTAGACGATGTGACGTGTCGGACAGCGCTGTTAGAACCATGCGGAGTTATGCGTGGAAGTATAGCGGCCGTGAGACTGCGGACCGTGTCCACTGTCGCACGTTAAGGCACTTAGACGATGTGACGTGCCGGACAGCGCTGTTAGAACCATGCGGAGTTATGCGTGGAAGTATACCGGCCGTGAGACTGCGGACCGTGTCCACTGTCGCACGTTAAGGCACTTAGACGATGTGACGTGTCGGACAGCTGTTTGAACCATGCGGAGTTATGCGTGAAAATGTAGCGGCTGTGACACCATGGGAGTGTCCACCAGCATCGTAGCTATGAGCGCCCCTGGGAAAGATTTTAATTATGCCTACCATAAGATTTATTTTCTAGAAATATAAACAACACTGTGGGTTTGAGGGTTGCGGCCTGTCAGCCGCCCGCCTGGCCAGACCCTAGGTACGACGCTTGTGTCCACTGTCATACGGCAAGGCACGCAGTCGATGTGACGTGTCGGACATCTGTGCTAGACCCATGCGGAGTCACGAAAGTGTAGCGGCCGTGAGACTGCGCTACCGTGTTCACTGTCACACGTCAAGGCATTTAGATGATGTGACGTGTCGGACAGCTGTGTCAGAACCATGTAAAGTTATGCGCCGATGTTTAGCGGCCGTGACACCGCTGGACTGTGTCCACTGTCACACGTCAAGGTACCTAGTCGATGTGACGTACTGTACTGTGCTAGACCCATACGGAGTCAAGCGCGCAATTTTCATTTTTGTAACGCGAAAAAATATTTTATATGAGTTTATATGAGCTCGGTCAAGCAGCTAATCAGACCAGGCAAATTAAAAGTGTTGCGTTTCGTTCTTTGTTAATAACATTTATCGTAACGCTGAAGAATGAACAGATATCGTGCCGTACGGAGCAATGGGCACAGCGATCTCTTCCCCTTCAAGACAATTACCCATTATGCTCGCTCCTTCGTGCGCACACGCACTCGTTGCTTGCTGTTAAGTGATTTTAATCTAGATCAAGTCTAGACCAGTCAACCATTTCTTGTAAAACCTGAGGGTAAACCAGTATACAAGTATATTTCAAAATAGAGCACTTCTAAAGCCTCAAACGCGATGCAGTTTAGAACCTGAATTAAATCGTATAAAGAAGATTGCGGTTGATGTGCAAGAAAGCATTAAAAATAAATAGGTACTTCTACAAATGTACCATGTCGCTCCAAGTTGATGTATATGGTTACGATGTTTATATGAGTTAACTTAGAGGGATTCTGTACTAAAATGTGTAGATATTCCACGCTCTACCATGATCTCTTTAGATTTATTTTGATAAGACTCTAAGATAAATGAGGCGCCAGCTACGAATATCATCACCCCATCACCTCTCGTGGGTGTCGTAAAAGGCGACAGAACCATCCAAAGGATGGGCAGCAGCGTCCTTCGAGTACTATCATGACCAACTGCGGTCGCCAACCCGACTACCAAGCATGGAGCCTATGGTAAATCCCCCCATTTTAGGGGGAGGCCTATGTCCTGCAGTGGACATTTTACGGCTGATCGTGAGCCTCTAAAATCAACATCGCACATCAATAAAATCTTTAACTATTTGGATATCAGATCTCTATTATATAATCCTACTAATATATAGATACTATAATAAAAGTGTTTTTAAAATGAATTAATTGTGGAAAACAAAAATATTTTCTCCGTCTGTTTATCGCTGTCATCACGCGGAATCTAAATAATAAAAATATACTAGTGCTTTTCTGTTTTAAATAATAAAAACCGAAGTACATTAATATGCGCGGACGCATCTTAACGCGATAGATCATTATGGATCACAATAGTTATAAGGAACTAATTATAACTAGGATACTAAAAATAATTACTGCCTTGATCATATTCCTTAGAGTACTATTGAAGACAATCAAAAGGTAATACGGACTGCTTATGTCAGACTAGGTCTTTCCCGCAGCTTTGTCTGCGTAAAATGTATTATCACGAGCCCCTTGGGAATGACATTCTATGTTCGTTCTCGGGTCACAAGCTACGTACCCAATGTCATCGAAATCGGCCCAGTAATTAAGCCATGATAACCAAACCATCAAACAGATTGAGACTTTATGAGAAAAACTAGTTATTCTATTTCAAATTTTAAAATGCATAGGTAGTTTAAATTTTCATATGAACGTATGCCTTCGTGCATTTACTATTTGCATTCGATATTGTAAACGGAAAAAAACCTAAAAACGGATCAAGTGGGAGTCTGACTCGCGCGGAACAGAACCCTTACAGGATCATTCGTGTGTCTGTCTGTCCGTCGGTGACAGCCAATTTTCTCCGAAACTACTGGACTGATTGAGTTAAAATTTGTTATACATGTAAGTCGGTGACCCTAACACGCACGTGTAACGTAAATAAATGAATTTTAAACATGGGAGCCACTTTTGGGAGGTAAATTAGAAATTTAAAAAAAAAAGTTTTGCTAACTGACGTGTGACATATCAAATGAAAGGGCTAGTTGTGAGAATCTTAGTTTCTTTTTATAATTTTAAGATAAATGGTTTTGAAGTAATTTGGGAAAATAGGCGAAAATTGACCAAAACCTAATCTCCAAAACTACTGGGCCTACAATTTTGAAAAAAATACAAAAAATAGTTTTTTACCTATAGATTACAGGAAAACCTATAAGAAGTCTATGGTATACAGTAAAATAGGAAATTTCATATAATCACGGAACCCTCTACACGCGAGTTTAACTCGCACTTGTCCGGTTTTATCTTGTACTATAAAGTGTTTACATACATACATAAATACATACATACATACACATCACGCTCGAAATCCCTAATGGGGTGGGCAGAGCCACAAGACTACTTGTGGCCACGTTCGATTAATTACATACATACATACAGTGGGTATAGTTGCTTTGTTGTAACTTTCTAACGGTAATCTAAGCTTAATTGCACAAAAACCGTTCTAGACTGGTTGCTTTGCCTTGAACGTAGGTGGGAGTGTACTTGTAATAGCTGTAAGTATATCTACAAGTCAATGCTGCAAACTCTCCTGGATTTCCAGGAGATTACGTTTTTTTATACTTCTATCCTTGATATTCTAAAAATCTCCTGGATTATAATTATATCGCTTTATAATTAACCAGCTTCTGCCCGCGACTTCGTTCGCGTGGAATTCTGTTACTGTTATTCCCACGGAAAATTAGCCCTTGTCCTATCCCAGACTATAATCTCTCTCTGTGCCATTTCATAGAAAACCGTTCAGCCGTTCTGGCGTGATAAAGACAAACATCCATCCACACTTCTGCATTTATAATATTAAGTAGGATTACAAAGTTACATCGGCTTTTTATTTCTAAGTTACTTCGAATAGTGTAAGTATTTATAAACGTTTATAAATGCAACTTGCATAAGGTCTACTATTTTTTCTGTGGACTGCAGTGAACACTGAACTGTAACAACTTTTATCGCATTTGAAGTTGACTTGGCCGGTTTTTTTGGCTCGCCTCGATTGTTGACGCCTAGAGGCCTAACAGCCTATAAAGCTCTTTAGCCCCCAATTGAAGAGCCTCGAATCTCTGAGCTAGTAACCGTATTATAATATTACAACAAGGACTTTTAGCCTTAAATAAATAGTATTTTAATAAATTTACTAGCTCAGCGATTCCAGGCTCTTAAATAGAACAAGGCCCGGGCACACCAAAGGCGGTTGCGGCGCGTTTGCGGCGCGAACGCGGGCACGCGAAGTTGTATTTAATACCGCCGCCATGTCCAGAGGCACACCGAACGCGTCGCGAAAGCGGCGCGGGGCGTACGCGAAGCGGCGGCGGCGCGGGGCGTCCGCAAAGCGGCGGCGGCGCGGTGCGTGCGCGAAGCGGCGGCGACGCGGAGCGTGCGCGAAGCGGCGGCGGCGCGGGGCGTGGGCGAAGCGGCGACGGCGCGTGCGCGAGCACGCGAAGTTGTATTACGCGGCGCGAGGAGGGGCGAACGCGGCGCGAAAGCGGCGCGGGGCGTGAGCAACGCGGGCCCGCGTTCGAAACGCGTTGAAGCCGCCGCCCGCGTTCGCGCCGCAAACGCGCCGCAACCGCGTTTAGTGTGCCCGGGCCGTTAGGCTTGGGGGCTAAAGAGCATGACAGCGATTTAGTCCTTTAGGCGTCAACAATCGAGGCGAGCCTTAAATAAAAAAAGAGCTAAAAGGGTTGAGTCTTTTGGAACACTAACATAATATATACTCGCGGTATGAAAGAAAACATTCGTCACTATTCAATCTTATGTCCACGGAATAAAGTTCAAAAATTACAAACCCTTTCATAACCCTTTCAAAAGAACGATATTATTAAATGGATAATAAATAGTAATAAGATTTTTTTATTATTAAAAAAGCCCGACTGCATAACCTCTGAATTTATGGAGTCACTGACTGCTGTTTCCACATCGACCCCATGGGCACGGCAGAATCAATGACTTTTGTCTTTTTTTACAAGTGACGCAGGCAGTCTGATCTTTTTTTATTAATATATTAAAAATAATTGCTCATTGCTGTTCAGCCCCTGCGCATATCAGAGAATCACATGACTTCGACAGTATGTTTGATGTGGTTACGAACAAAGTTCTCGCGAACTAGCGATCATCGCACAACCGTGTTCTATTAGGACAACGCCTTCGACATCAGTATGTTTGATCCCGCGTTCGTATGAACAAAAGTTCGCGCAAACTAGCGATGATCGCGCAATCACGTTCTTTTAGGACAACGACTTCGACATCAGTATGTAAGATCCCGCGTTCGTATGAACAAAAGTTCGCGCGAACTAGCGATCATCGCGCAACCGCTTTCTATTAGTACAACGCCTTCGACATCAGTATGTTTGATTGATCCCGTGTTCGTATGAACAAAAGTTCGCGCGAACTAGCGATCATCGCGCAACCGCGTTCTATTAGGACAACGCCTTCGACATCAGTATGTTTGATCCCGCGTTCGTATGAACAAAAGTTCTTCCGAACTAGCGATGATCGCGCAACCGCGTTCTATTAGTACAACGCCTTCGACATCAGTATTTTTGATCCCGCGTTCATATGAACAAAAGTTCTTGCGAACTAGCGATGATCGCCCAACCGCGTTCTATTAGGACAACACCTTCGACATCAGTAAGTTTGATCCCGCGTTCGTATGAACAAATATTAGCGCGAACCAGCGCTGATCGCGCAACCGCGTTCTATTAGGATAACGCATTCGACATTAGTATGATTGATCTCGTGTTCGTACGAAGAAAAGTTCGCGCGAACTAGCGATGAACGCGCATCCGCGTTCTATTAGGACAATGCCGTCCAACAAATTATCTATCAAGATTACGAGGTCGTAGACTACAATGAGGGTTGCCAAAATTTTCCAACAACCTCGCAAATGTGTTGTGGCATAACCTTAATCCTTTAATCTGGGACTTATCAAGCCACTAATTGCATTAATCAATTTTAAGTATTATGATTAACACTGATGCCTAATTTTAAAAAGGGCAGGCTGCAACTCATACTTCACCATAAAAAAAGTTGTTTCTTAAATATTTATTATGATTTTAAAACAAAGTGCAAAGTACTCAAGAAAACCGGACTGCGTTTTAAACTCGCGTGTAGAGGGTTCCGCAGATGATTATCCGAAATTTCCTACGTTACTTTAAATACCATAGACTTCTTGTAGATTTTCTTGTAATCTATAGGTAAAAAACCATTTTCTGTTTTTTTTTTTTTTTAAATTTTAGACTTAGTAGTTTCTGAGATAAGGGGGATGCGATGGTAAATTTTCGCCTATATGCCTAAATAATTTCAAAAATATTCCATCTTAAATTTTAAAAATTATAACATTTTCGTTGTGAAAATAAGATTTTGGTATTGGCATTATGGTATTGTTACTTGATGTAGTAAATGTGTGTCGTTAAATCACATGATAATAACTAAAATTTGAATAATTATCTTACTTTTCAAAGGCTATTTGAAGTCGGTTTTATTTTATATTTTTTAAATTATATGATTACCTATTTGTTTGTTACTCTTTCACGTAAAAAGGTGCGACTGATTGACTTGATTTTTTTGCATAGCAATAGTTGGAAGGCCGGAGAAGAACATAGACTAACTTTTATCCCGATACCATGGAAGGGTTTTCAAAATCTTTATAAATATAGGAAATATGAGAATTGCTACTTCTCGGTAGATGGCGCTGTGTGCGATAAACGAAACGATAAGCTAGTATTAAAAATGCGAAAGATTGTGAGTGTGTGGTTGTGTGAGTTAGTATTTTTGTTACTTAGTTGTTTTAGGCAATATTTTGTTCAGTTGCTTAGATATTATACGCAACGGAAGAAAATTTCAGCGAAACGAGTTTAGCAACTATGTATAAATATTCTTTCCGTGTATCTCTTTCGGCACTAGTGTGAGAGAGACGCACTTAGAGATAAGGCGGTTTAACTTATCCTTGTGTCAATTTTGCTAGGGCCCCTTTGACAACTAAAACCGCTTACTGCATGCTTCTAGTAGCTAACTTCACAGTCGCAAACTTACGTGGTGCGAATTGTACAAAAAGTGGTACTTTTACTGTTTTAGTACTTAACTAAATAAGGTTGAACTTTCCGTTTAACTCATTGCCGGGAACCTGTCGTTAATATGGCAATGTCAGCGCTAGAGCAGTCAGTGAACTTCCTTCACCTTGCGTTGCAACCGATTACAGAAGGTGTGCAATTCGTGCAGTAAAAATAAATTGTAATAAAAATACGTTCACGGCTTAATTTGAAAAATACGATACAGCGGCACTAACATGCATGCCACAAAGATAAATTAGAACCGTTTATCTCTAAGTGCGTCTCTCTCACGCTAGTGCCGACGAAAGAGATAGTCATAGAGATAAACGGTTCTAATTTATCTTCGTACCATGCATGTTAGGGCCGCAGGCCACTTTCAGGGATTTACTTGCTATAATTTGGTTTTAAAAATGGAAATATTGCCATTATTTTTACATTATCTAAAAACGTCATTCTGTAGCTATGCAGTTTCATTACAGTCGAGCACAAAAGCATTTAATCCATAGGTACACAACCTTTTTTTCTTGGGCCAAATAATGTTTGACAATCAGGCGGGCCGCAAAAACCTGTATTAAATTTTTTTATTACAATTTTTCATCTAAAAAATATTGTGGCTAGGCTTCGGGCCGCGAAGAAAAGGTTAGCGGGCCGCAGGTTGAGTATCCCTGCTTTAATCTGATTCGTCTCAATGCTGACCCACTTCCTTACAAGATCATTCGCTGGTTTCCGGTAGGTTAAGCTTGCGGTTTTATTAACGTACGGGGGACTGTAATTCTTTATAGTCGTGTTGTAATAGTCTACTCGTGGAGATCAAAGATATCCCAGGAAAGTATGTGAGAAAAAATACCGGACAAGTGCGAGTTAAACTCGCGTGGAGGGGGTTCCGTTCCGTACATGGCTATATGAAATTTCCTTTGTTAATTTAGATACCATAGACTTTTATGGGTTTTCCTGTAATCTATAGGTAAAGAAATATTTTTGCATTTTAAAAAAAAAATTAGGCTCAGTACTTTCGGAGATAAGCGGTGGAATGGTCTATTTTCGCCTATTTTCCTAAATAACTTTCAAACTATTTGTTTTTAAAATTAATTGATATGTCACACGATATAATTTAGAAAACTTTTAATTTAAAATTTTCTTATTTATTTACGTTACACATCCGTGTTGCGGTCACTAACTTACATATGTGTAGGTACCAAATTTCAACTCAATCAGTTCAGTAGTTTCGGAACAAATTGGCTGTGACAGACGGACTGACAGACAGACAGACACACTAGTGATTCTAAGAGGAGCAGCTTCCGTTTTTTCCTTTTTAAATTGAAAATAAAAATGTATTTATTTGTTATGAATACATTTTGAGGAGCGGTACCCTAAAAAACGCTAATATCTTGAACCGATTTTGATAAAAATTGGTATGTAGGTAGTTTGAGCTCTGGGTAACCTCTGGCTCTGGGGCCACCTTGTTTTAGAAAATCAACCCCTAAAAGGATGAAATAGGCGCTGGAAAATAATTTTACGGGCAATTCCTGCGTGCCGGATGAGAGCCGTATCTGCGTGATTTATCTATAGTAAACACCTGAACCGATTACGATGATATTGGTATAGAGATGGTTGAGCCCTGGGATAGGACATGGCATGGGCATCTTTTTTTAATCAAACATCCCCTACATATGGACTGGAAGATTAATTATTGTTTGTGCGTGCCCGACAATAGCCCCTAATTTGATGGAAAATACTCACAATTTAAAACATCAGTAACATGAAAATTGGTTATATTTTGAGTACCTTACTATATATTTTAATGTGAAATACTAATCACATTGAAATATATAGTGAGGAACTGCTCAAAGCAATTTTCGCGATGCTTACTTTTTAGGTGACGTAACGCGAATGTGACACCATCGCAGGTTCAGTCGCATGTCAACCACCATCCATGACACCCGTTTAAGTGACACTGTTATAATTGAAAATTGCCCTCCTGCCTCGCGCGATGTGAGCACGCAGCACCACCGACAACACCGTCCACAATTATATGATAGCGTGTGAATCAAGCAATATTAGACTTTTGTGTGTATGTCGTAAGAACTAAGACACCAGCAACAGGGTGTGGCTAAGCCATGGCGCTGGGGTTTGACAACCTTCTATGAGACTTGTTACACGAAATTGTACTGATAGGCATATCTTTTTTTTTTGAGATTATTGGTATTTCATATTTGTCAACCTCCTTGTTCCACGTGGTGTTAAAAAACAAGAAGTTATAATTGCGCTCGAGCAGTTATCAGATTAAAAGACTGTACAAGATTATTGTAAACCAGAAATGGCTGTCTTAAATAATAAAGATAGCTAATTAAATAACATTTTATGATTGATACAGATCTAACAGAAAAACTTAGATAATCCCTATCTCAGTGAAATGTCCAAAACACTTGACTCGACGCTATCGTGCAAGGAATGGCAAAACGGATAACATAAGATAAGATAGCTGACTGTTCAATGTCAATGTATTCACGGACGGACCGACACTTCCTGTAGTGTATTATGTAATTTTCTGCAATTTAAAAATACTTAAGTTTATAATGAGTTTTTTTGTGAAGAAGAATCTATCAAAACATATGAAGTAAAAAGTTACGTTAGCATAATAGTACCTACGAGTGGCGAAGCGTCAAATATTTCCTAAGGGAAGCCGGAAGAATTAGAACCGTACGTGCGATTCTGACATTTAATTAGAGTAACATGGACTTCACTGACAGCTAGCTTGGTAAAGCCGTCAGGAATCGGCTTGTAGGCAGGCTTCGCCACTGGTACCTACGGTGTAGTTTTCCAGTACTATTACTTTAAGTTTACGAAACCAGTTCTCGTTATCGAAATCTATCGGAAATGATGCTTGTTTATTTTTTATAGTAAGAGGGTGGCAATCGAGCAGGGGTTACCTGATGGTAAGCAATCACCGCCGCCCATGGACACCCGCGACACCAGGGGAATCACGGATGCGTTGCCGGCCCTTAGAGAAAGGAGTAGGCTGACAAACGGCCCACCTGATGGAAATTGTTGCCGATACACGTAAAAGGGACCGAGCGATAGTTTGTATAACGAGAACGGTTTACATTATACTCATTGTAGATACGCAGTAATCTATATAATACAGGGTTCGTGAATATCCTAATAATTGATATAATTATATCCAATTTAGTCAAATTAAAACTTTCGTGAGCATTATGAATACTCGCGCGGGTTGATCTGACCGGGAACGCACTCAAACCCTGAAGAAGGACTCCAATCGAGTTCGTAACATGTCGGACTATGTCTGACAATAAATCGTGAGTAAAGCCGTGCGTTTTTCAAGTATTTATATCTAATTTCAGTGTATAAGTGGTTTTATTAAATTGTGTCAGAAGTGTTAAATAAAACTTGAGTTTGATTATTTAATAACAGTATTTATTTAATATAAAATTGACAAAAAATTATTCTAGTTGAATCAATCTTATTTAATCAACACTTAACAAATTAAGTAAAGTTATTATCATAATCTTTAGTAGCAGTGATGATAACGATGAAGTCAGTTTAAAATTTAATTGACCAGTCCCCGAAATGTTTAATAACATTGCTACTTCGGTAAAAGTTATCTAAATTGTAGTTTTTTGTCCAGTGTTGCCAGCGTAAGCGTCTTAGCTTAGACGATAAATATCACCCCCGTACAGCCGAAACTGCAAATTCGAAAGAAATGATAAATACTCTAAATGAAAGGTTACATAACGAAGTCAAAGGAAAACTCGTGATGGTTTTCCTTTAGCCTTCATTGGATATATAGGCGACTAACTTGTTTATACCTACTGAAAATCATCGAAAATAGCACCAAGTAACATTTGATAGAAAAATAACTTATAAGTTATGATTTTCGGACTTATGGCTACGGAACTTTATACTTTAATGTAGGTAAGTTATTTCTACAGATATATTATTTGCAAGTAAAAAACATACAATTTGTTAGCACGACCAACCGACGTAACGTTGCAAAGGCATTATCTTAAATTACGTTCGAATACTTTAAGGTCGAAGGTTCAATGAGCTTAATCATAAGATAGATTATATATTATATAGGTATCTATCTGTCAGTTGTAAAAATATAAACTTTCCATACCGTTACCGATAACATTTATTTCCTTTAAGCCTCGCTTATCGACTTATATTTATTAGTTACTAGCTTTTAACCTCGTCTCTAGAAATGTATTTTTGAAATATGACGAACTTTCATGTTACTGACATTTGACATAATTAGGATATTTTCCCCTCAAATTACGGGTTCTCTTCGGGCACGCACGAACTGGCCGTTCATTAATTTTACACTTCCTATTTCACTCTTTTAAGGGTTGATTATCTTATTGAAAAAGCCTATTTCCTCCCCCAGGTCTCAAACCATCTCTATATCAAATTTCATCAAAAACTGTTCAGCGGTTTAGCCGTAAATCGCGCAGATACATAAAGACATCGAGGGCTCTCATCGGGCCGCACGACTTCCCGTAAATCCATTTTCCAGCCCTAATTTCACCAGGGGTTGATTTTTATAAAATAGCCTATGTTCGTTCCCAGCGCTCAAACTATCTCCATACCAAATTTCATCAAAATCGGTGCAGTGGTTAAGCCGTTAAAACGTAACAGATAGACAGAGTTACTATACTTTCGCATTTATAATATTAGTATGGATTATTTTTCGCTTTGTATGTCTTGGTGCATAAATAAACTATCGGCTCCGCCAGTGGGGCGCGTCTTCGTGGATTGAACTATATATATATATATATATATATATATAGTCTTCGTGGATTGAACTATATATATATGTATATATATATATATATATATATAGTTCAATCCACGAAGACGCGCCCCACTGGCATAATATATATACGTGGATAACCTTACACTCAAAGGGATAACCTCTCTTGTCCGTAAACATACAGCCAGCAACACATGCAAGACACAAATATAAGTTAAACCCGTTTATCTCCCTGACTATCTCTTTCGTCGGCAGTAGTGTGAGAGAGACGCACTTAGAGATAAGACGGTTTAACTTATACTTGTGTCAACGAGGCGTAGCTAGTTGACCAAGGGCCCTGGTGCAAAATAAAACGGGTCCTAACTACATTATTTCAAATGAGTTGCCATGATTAGTCGTGTTGCAAACAATTGTACTTACACTCCGAAGGTGGGGGAGTTGTTAGCTAGTTTAGTACGAGGTTTGTGGTCAGGGCCCGAGGCCCCCCTGAGCTTGGGGGCCCCGGTCCACGCCACCGACTAGCACTTTGGTAGCTACGCCACGGTACGTGCCATAATACTCAAAGTAGCGATTATCCTAAAGGTATTTTTACTGAAACCGCACTTAGTAGGGTTTTATAAAAATACGTCAGAATAACTATAATGTCAGATCAAATTTCAGTAAATCAGTAAAATTGTTGACATTCAAAACCGATTTGATCGGACTGATCTTTCTAAAATCTAGCCTAAATAAATAGGTTCATCTATTACAGAATTCGGTTCTTGATCATTAGTTATAAAATATTTTTGGCTACATGTTTGCTCATTTTAGATTATGTAAAAATATTTTCGTAATGAATTTTTCATATTTTCAAGGAAAGAGAACTATTAATATTTTTTTTCATTTTTAAAATGTGCCGCTAACGCTATCTTACTATCAGGTGTCGCGTGTGACGTCAACATACTAAAACCCGTCGTAAACATCAAAAAAGCATAGCCTGTATGAGGGTGCGGTCCGAATAACAATCACGATGATCACAACGATTAAGGTGGGCAGCGTGATTCGGAACGCATCCGTTTTATGCAAACGTCATACGTCGTTGACTGGTGTATGAAGTCACGTAACTTAAGAGTAAATACACTTGAAAACACTCGCACGCACTTGAACGCACTTGAAAACTATGCAATTACATTAATTGCATAGTTTTCAAGTGCGTTAATGGCTGCTGAAACCAGGGTGGCTGAAGCGCAGTCAGAGAGTTCAAGGTTGTTACAAAATGTATACCTACTTACTTCAATTTTAATTAAATTGACAAATTCGTACCGTTATTCTCTCAAAAAATGTGCAACTTTCTGAGATGAAAAAGATATCACAATTACCTACTTATGTGGAATCCAACGACTATCTCAGCAAAAAGCCTCCAAATCTACAAGTCCTACAGACTTGAAAATAACTTGACGGTTTCTAGCAAATCAAACATACCCTTATCAGCGCAGATGCGTTTTATCGACCACATACCTCTATTTAGAATTTTAACCTTAAAAACTACACAGTCTGATGCAAATTCGATTGTATTTATGTAAAAAATAAATGTACCTATTTTAAGTGATTCCCTAGTAATTATTAAGTGCCAAACATTAAACTGTATTGCCGCTTATGAGTTAAGCGTTCTCAAATGGTGGAAAGTTTGCATGTAATTTAAAAAGAAAGAAAAACATTCTTGCACTTTTTGAATAAGCAATTTTAATAGGTCGTAGGATATGCGTGAATGCCTCGAAAGAACATTTGATTTGTTCTCATAGCATTTATAGATAAGGTAGGATTGTGCAGACTTGCCCTGATTTCACAACAGAGATACTATTGTGCAGTCAAACAATTTGATACAGGGCACTGTAGATATATGTCATAAATGTCATAATGAGCGAATCATGTGAAAATTAAGTCAACATAATAAACAGTTGACTCGCTGTGCTAAGTTTCTATGGTATCAAATAAACAACGTATTTTGGTACTCCATGAATCCAATGAGATGCAAATTCCAGTTATTTAATCATCCGCATACGAGGGATTAATTGTGCTGTTAAATGATACTGTACATTTTTGTCATGCGTCATTACCATTAGCAATTAAAATAAAATTTTATTAAAGATATAAATGCCTCCATTCCATCTATTGGATAAGTACAATGCTATCTAAATCATATATTTATCTGACGATATATGTACAGACAGGGGAGGAAGGGTTGTCAACTTATTCCGGAACATAGTTCAGGAGAAGAATATGATATTATGAACTAATAACTAACTCAAATCTTTGTTTGTTTGCGTGTTTCTTTCTGATAACTTTTAAAGCTGAGATTATATTTTTTAAGCCCATTGTTTGCTTACAAATCAAATGTGGTTTCCAACAATTGATGATGAAAAATAGTTCCTTTATTATATTTATTACAAAAAATCTTTAGGTAACCATATGTCAATATAAATGTAGTGTCAGTTGTGTAAATCTACAGTAGGGGTTTAAAGCAGGGACTGTTCCATGATCCCCTTCAGGGATTTTGGGATGGGTTTTACATAAGGCTTATCTTACCAAACCCATTGCTCATTAAAAGCCATTTGATTGGCACTATCTGTAAGAGTAACCCACTGGCTTGACTGATACAAATTGTAACCTTTTATCACAAAACATATGAGTCAATTTTGCAGGCTAGCTGGGTGAGTGAGAGACTGATAAGCGCTTCAGAAATTTGGGTTTCCATTTTGAAAAGGGTTTAGTTAATGAAAACGGAACCTGTTGAATGGGTACGCAAGTTTACTGGTTTATTAAAATGGAGAGATACACCATCAAGAGCTTTTGCCAAAGAATGGGTTTTTTAAATTCTAAATATGCACTAGAGAACAGGAAAAATCCTAAATAAATATTTTATAATTTTAAACAGCCAAAAAGACTATATTATTTAAAATACTATACCTACCTACTTAAGATTTTTATTAATTGGTATAAGTGCTTGGCAAAACCATATAAAGTTAAGTTAAGAATCGACATTGGTCACTTAAATAAGATCCTTATTATTTCACTGTAATTAGTTACTGCGCCTTTTTTCATCTCAATGCTGCGTATAGTCATGTCTCGCGCGAAACCAAGAAATATAATTAAAATTTCGATGTTAGTATTGACTGGGAACCCAGCCGCAGCCAGGAACGGAAAGACATTTCTAGAAAATAGAAAGTATTAAAACACCACTAATACTTACCAACGTGTTCTGATAGCCTAATCCCGCTTCATCGTCGGAAGTCTCCTCTTTTCCTAGCACTTCCTTCATTGTGTACAGTGTCCACTTATTGTTTTTAACACACAAAACGCTAAATTAGCGTAACAGTGCCAGCAAAATCTGCAACACTCGCGGATAAACTAAACTTCTTTTCATACGGTCGGCCGAAACTCACGGAGACCGAGCGTGGTCATCTCCCCGTATCTCACACAAGGACCGGTCGTCTGCAATAAGTTTATGTAATTGAATAAGCACGATTTGATGCAAATTGATGGCGCGCTAACACCGGAAACGTTTGTTTACGCACGTTCAGACCGACTGTCAACCAGCGGCCGACTGAAGTTGTCAAACGAGGTGACAGTGTGACAGTTCGCTCGCACTGCGTTTGAAAAGTCTCGCCGGCACAAAAGCCTTGAACTTGAACTTTTGCGATATCTTTTTTATATCGCATTGATTATAAATCAGTATCACGTAACTGATCAAGTTATCTTTGTCAGTTGTACGCTTTTGTCATTATGTTTGAAGTTATTTAAATAAATCAATTCACGCGTCCCGATTAATCAGCACCCATCGGATTTCAGAACGCGACTAGATTTGATTTAAATGTTCCGTTTCGCGCGTCATGACATTGACTTTTGTGGCTTATCGTTATATTTGATACCAGATAAAAACTTTATCAATACAGAAAGTTTGCAAAAATCATGTGACTTAATTATCATTTGTACAATAGATGTGAACAGTAACAATAACTACACCGGAAAGAATAAACAACGGGCGAGTCGTCGTAGGAAGATTTAAACAAATGTAATAGCTGCCATTGTATTTACGGCGCGTGTTTTTGTAAATTAGTCACACAATTGTCACACATCTTGAACTCATCGCGGAGTAATCGAGCTATTATTTAAATGTTCACAGTCATTATGACTTATGAATATTCAGGAATCAATATTTGTATTGAGTTGGAAGAGCGCTGGCGTTAACTTTAGAAGTAGGTAAGTATAAATATCGCTTCTAACGGCCAAACCTAACATTCATACGTAAAAAAAACAGGCAGGGAAATACCCTATTAAACCAATTGCTCAATTACGTAACACCAATTGGTATCGCTTTCGCGAAAAGTAAACCAATTGTATCCTTATTTACACACAGTTAAGACTAAATTGGTTTGCATCATAGAGGTATTATACACAGGCAGTCCTATGGCTCACCTCCTCTAGTTATAATACCTCTATGGTTTGCATTTCGAGGCAAAGCGATACCAATTGTGCTGCGTAATTGAGCTGCAGAATCCATAATTTGGCATACAAAATTGACTGATGAAAGTGTTGCCAGGAATGGAAAAAATTGAATAGTGATGGGTTAATGTGGATTTTTCAATATCGTTGTATCGGGCTACAGTTTGTGACCTTGGGTCACACATGACATG
Organism: Tortricodes alternella; assembly: GCA_947859335.1. Taxonomy (NCBI): domain Eukaryota; kingdom Metazoa; phylum Arthropoda; class Insecta; order Lepidoptera; family Tortricidae; genus Tortricodes; species Tortricodes alternella. The sequence goes on along the minus strand of OX401973.1, from coordinate 1,065,758 downwards.
ACACACACACACACACACACAAAAACACTCATAAACTTTCGCATTTTTAAAATTAGCTTGGCGTACTTTGCAGATACGCACGGCGGATTTGCACTATGTCGAAGTTATCAAATAGTAGCAATCGAGGCAGCAAACCAGTTTTTTTATTAAATCTATTTTCGACCTATCCAAGTGAATGGCTATAAATTAGCCAAGGCTACGGTTAGGCTTTTGCGTATTAGGTACTTATTGAAGATCGTTTTGGTTGATACCCGTACGAATATTGACATTCTTGATAATAATAATACCATCCCCTATAGTGCTATTTCCCGTTTATAATTCGGGATACGCCTTTACCATGATCTCATATTTGACAGGTCGGGCTCGCTACTAAATATATATAATTACTGACGATCAATATAATCGAATATAATCAAAGTAGCTTAGTTCGAAGAAGTAGTTAATATAATGGAGGCTGCGCAGAAGGCTCGGCTGATAGCCTTTATCGAAGCAGATACAGTTTTCCTCAAAATTTTCAAAGAAAAAGCCTGAGAGAAGGTTTCCGGCCCCAAAAAAGCGTGGACGGAATGGAGAAAAGTAACGCCGCACGACAGATTGTAAAATAAGATGCAGTCTCGATTACTAAAGACCACCCGTTGCATGTCGAGTGCGAGGAGTAGACACATTTCGATGGTGAGATAACGAGAATACACAAAAATGCTTGCTGTCGAGATCCGCCATTTTTTATCGAGATATCTCGAATTCGAACCTATCTCGAAACCGCGAGAATTGGGTCCCTGTACCATTGCCATGAGTTTACGCAAACCGTTCTCGTTATCGAAAACTATCGCTCGGAACCTTCCCTTTTACTTGTATCGGTTCAAGCAGTAGCAGCAGTTCCGATAGATTTCGATAACGAGAACGGTTTGCGTAACTTCACGGTAAGGATACTGTGGTGTCATGACTCCGCAGTTCCGCACAGCACGTCTAGCACGACCTGCCGAGTCATTTGTCATCCCTTATATATATATTATTTGACTAGTTTGACAGAGACGCACTGAGCGATAAACGACTCGCGGGCACGTCTTGCCAGCCCCCCTATGCTTGGAAATAATACATAGTCTTGTAAATAAAAGAAGTTATTGAAACAAATCTTATACATCAGTATTTATTTTATACATCAGTTTTATTTCTAACAACTGTCATAGTTTTAATATTTACTGGCATAATTACAGAACAGTTGTAAACGGCAAACGGGGTACTTTATATTAGTCACTTTTGGTAATTACATAGGTATGTATCTGAACTTTCAAAATTGGTAATAAGTGGTCAGGAAGGCAAAGGCAGCGCGTGAGGTAAAGTTGGTATATCATTATATTATCACTCATTATATATTGTACTTACATAAAAATATGTATAGTACGTGTTTTTTTATGTAAATACAATAAATATTGACCAATATTATAATGCTTAAGTTAAGAAATTATACGTACATGCAGCATACGTACAGCTTTCATTCACGCCCTGCCACTGCAAAAAGAACTCCTTATGTGCGTGGTATGCAAAAGTGTATTACGGCCTACGGGCAGGAGCTTGTAACTCGACTGAGTTTCACTAAATCCACCCACAGTCATGATATTACTAAGTTCATTGTATTACTTACCCCGTTTGTGGATAGTGCATCTTTTATTCACAATTAGAATATTTTAAAGAAAGGGGTTCGGTTACCCAATATCAAATTTATTGATAACTAGCTGACCCGGCAAACGATGTTCTGCCATATAAAATGGAAGGGTAGGGGTAGCAGGGTGAAAATTAGGAGTTATAGATAAATATTACCTGATGCCAAATTAAAAAAAAAAACACCTATAGTGTCATATGCGTGTTGCCGACCCTATAAAAACCTACTGACTCCTTGGAGAACCCCACACTGTAGTCCCCTGAAAAAGCTCAGTATCAGTTCATTCCACTTAGGGATCGCTCGCGGGAGGAGAGACTTCTAAAATTGCACTGTGCGTGATGATGTGCTTAACTGGAACGGGAAATTTGATGGTATAAGTGTTATGCGTGGAATAAGCATGTCTTCTTCCCGTTCGCATGCAGTCAAAATGACAGCTTCGATGACATTACTCGGTAGGATTGTGAAGCGCAATCTGGTCTGATGTGCAGGTAGCCCAGATGTACTTATTTACAGAATTAAAGAACACCCAAAGTCCCAAGGTCAGACACTGCATACTGTTGCACGTTGGTGTTGATCTGCGAAATGCTTCTCCCATGGTCAATCTTGGACCCAAAAAGTGACATCGGATTTGGTTTTGTCATGCCTAAATACATTGAAAACGATACCAGTGACCATTTTTGACATGACAGTGTCATCCGCCATCTTGGATCCAAAAAGTGACATCGGATTTGGTTTTTTCAGGCCTAAATACACTGAAAACGATACCAATGACGATTTTTGACATGACAGCGTCATCCACCATCTTGGATCCAAAAAGTGGCATTGGATTTGGTTTTGTCATGCCTAAATACCTTGAAAACGATACTAATGACGATTTTTGACATGACAGTGTCATCCGCCATCTTGGATCCAAAAAGTGACATCGGATCTGGTTTTGTCATGCCTAAATACGTTGAAAACGATGCCAGTGATGATTTTTGACATGACAGTGTCATCCGCCATCTTGGATCCAAAAAGTGACATCGGATTTGGTTTTTCAGGCCTAAATACACTGAAAACGATACCAATGACGATTTTTGACATGACAGCGTCATCCACCATCTTGTATCCAAAAAGTGGCATCGGATTTGGTTTTGTCATGCCTAAATACGTACCTTGAAAACGATACCAATGACGATTTTTTACATGACAGTGTCATCCGCCATCTTGGATCCAAAAAGTGACATCGGATCTGGTTTTATCATGCCTAAATACCTTGAAAACGATACCAATGACGATTTATATACGATACTAACGTCACTCCAGTGTTTTGCCTTCCCGGAACCTCTCCACTAAAACTTAAACTTTATGGTATGGTGTTAAAGTTCTAATTGACTTTTAAGTATTATTACGAATATTTTGTATGAGTATAGAAAAGTGTTGTTTTTAGACTTTTTCAGGCAATTTTTTAAATTTTTCTCTCCGTAAGAACCATCTTCGTACTTCAAGGAATATTCTAAAAAAAGAATTAGCGAAATCGGTTCAGCTGCTGTCGAGATTTGCGCTTAGCAATACATTCAGCGATTCATTTTTATATTATAGATAAATAAAATTAGTTACTTTACTTGCGCATAAAGAGTAGTAAAATGATTGTCGACTGTCGATTATTTTGCATGGAAACCAAATCGTTACAATTTCTCTAAATTATGGTTAATTATGGTTACATACCTATAACTGCAGCAATTTAAACATACAATAAATTCTTTAAAACGCGGGCTTGGCTCAGTAGATGATATCTCTTACCAAGCCCGGAATAAAATTCGTTAACTATTAACCAAACTTAATTCTTACCTATTCATTACCTTATTTATCGATATTATTATATTACAATAAATAGAGCTAGCTATACAAGAATTCGAGTCGCATCGCATGGAAATTCGTACGTAGCTACGTAATGCGACCCGATATCCTTGGGATTTATATTTATCATTTTAGGACGTGAGATACAGGAAATATCTCTAGATTTTTGAGTACGTAATTAATGGCTATAATACATTATTTTGGCTTGTACGTATTCGAACTATATTTCAACATCAGTGGCCGGTTTCACGAAGTTACAAGTTACAATTTTATAGGCTAAAACTGGCAGCACTGCGAGACACATATTGTATGGGATCTGTTATCGGTGCTGCCAGTTTTTGCTTGGGAAATTATAACTTGTAGCTTGATGAAACGGGCAACAGATAAAACTTGAAATTATTAATACTATTTAATCCTAAATCATATTTTTTCAATAGCTTTTAGACAATGTAGTTAATAGGATAGATCTGTGAAAATCATGATTTTTATACAAATAGCGAAAACGTTTTCATTTTATCCTAATTTAAGGGTATTAGATTTTTTTAAAATATCGATTACATACCTATTTTGTACACTCAAACATTTATATTTTAAATTTATTAACTAAATGAAAAACGTACGAAGTGGGGTGAAAATGTTTTCTCATTTTGTATGGAAAATATTTTGTAGTTGATCCTCTTAAGATGCCAAAGATTACTCATTCATTGTTAAGCAATTATTGCGAAACTCGCAAAGCTACAGTTAGTGCTCATCCGAAAGCGGTAACGAGTGCACGTGAAATGTCTGAACCACCAATAGATGGACCTAGTTTTAATTAAAAGATCCATTTAAATTATAGAGTTGGCCAGGCCCACGTGCTGGCCTGGCTACGCCCTTGATTTTCGAAATTTGCTTACAGTAAACACACGGTCACTTCTATTGACTGTTCTATAATGACTACTGATTGGGAAACAGTAATATTATTGTTCAATTACACACCTCCGTGAATCATTCAACGAATCTAACATAAAGCATTTCTGCCTGATCCAAAACTGTCTTAAGTTATATTGAAATAGCTTACCCCATTTACAGAAGGACCCCGGTGCACCTTTTTATTTTCAACTATAATGTATAAACTATCTATCTAATATACTTAGTATAAAATGCGACGCATGTAGTCCACACCTTATTTTGTTCCAGCGGCTTAATTGGAGAATCATATTTAGCGATAGTCAAATCATCAAATCGCTAAATATGAACACTAGAAATATCGGACAATAAAACGTGAGTAAAGCCGTGTTTATTTCTAGTGTTCATATTTAGCGATTTGATAATTTGACAGGAAAATGTCAAATCTGACTAAACCAATTTTGTAGCCGTCTATACAGAAGGCTAGCCCGTCGTGTGACTTTGGTATATCCAGACTAGTTGTATTGAAACCTTCCATAGAACCAAGTCATAATAAAGTGGATCATATACCATTTAATGCGTGACTTATTATTAGAAGGTTCTATAGAGGTTCGAAATACAACTGCTTTGGTTATAGGTACTTGAAAAGATTTCATTGTCATTTGGAATTATGTAGGTAAAGTTCTTTAAGACGGGCATATTATCAATTTTTTTGGTAGTGGACGTCTCAGGGACCAAGAATCTAAAGATAACTAATTTTTATTTCATATCGTTTATTCAGGAGTTTTTTTTAAATGACTTACAGCCGTTAAATTAAATCTTTTTCTTAAGTTAAATAAAGAAAAAGAAGAACTGTCACTTTCTTTTTCTTTATTTTACTTAAGACAAAGATTTAATGAAACAGCCGAGATAACAGCTATAACGGGGGAAATGTCACCGGAGTCATTTAAAAAATCTCCTAAATAAACGATATGAAATAAAAATTAATTAAGTATCTTTAGATTTTTGGTCCCTGAGACGTCCTCTATCAAAAATATTTATAATATGATCTTCTTCAAAAAACTGTACCTACCCAATAATTTATTATTCTTTATCTAGTCAGGATTAGATTTGAATATGCTTTGATCGTCCGGATGCTTTTCCGGTAAAATAATGTCTTTGGGCAAGTATAATCGTGCCCACTTTTTAGCAGTTTCTCTGCTTGATGCGTACTGTACAGAACGGCAGCTACTTATGTTTGGTATAATTTTTTTATCAAAATCGATTCGTTTGCCATAATTTTTCATTTGTCATAATACATTTTTTGCGGAATCTTTGCAGAAAAAATAAACTCACCTAACGCATACTTTTACACGATTCGTTATGATAATTTCTGAAAGATTACTGTCTTAAATGCAATTATGACAAATAAAATTCTGGCGAAAACGATTATGACCGTTGAAATTACATCAAACAAAGCTCCACAGCTATCTACACAGTTTTGGCATCATAGTCGGGCAGTCAGATGTACTGTGCGAAATGTATCCAGTAGGTGGCGTTGAGAACTGAGAAGAGAAGGGGAAAAAATACGCGAGAGAAGCGGTCAATGTTGATAGCGCGCAAGCGCGCCTTAGCTGCTTCTGCTGGTTCCTGAAAACAAACATAGTTAATTGATGACGTTACTAGACTTACATATAAATATTTGATTTCTGATCATTGTCACGAAAATTGTTAGGCCGAATGTTACGTCCTGTCGGTCCTTAATTTTAAAATCCGGCTCGAAGGACCATACTTGGCGCAGCCGGTAGGATGAAAAATAAATTGGTTTGTACCTTAGGTTTACCTGCGCCGTCACCAAGCACGATATTGACGAGACAGTATTCCATCAGTGCCATAAACACAAACCTGTAATCATAGAAAAAAGAGAACCTAAGCATAAATTACAGGAATAAAACTTCGTTAAAAAGAAGAACTAAGGGTCCCAAGAAATACAGCGTTTATTTACATGTAAACAGGACTTAATCGTGCAACATAAAAATGTTATTATTTAATTTACCTCGACATTTCGACCGTATTGCAACGGCCGTGGTCACGAGAAGACCCCGTAAGTCCCGTTTACATGTAAATATGTGTTTAAATCGCGATAGTTTAAAACAATTTACATACAGCGTTCTCACTTACACAGTGCACACCGACATAAAAGCATCAACGGCTTTCAGGTAGGACACAGGCGGGAGCTGCGCCTGCGACTTGGCGTGCTGCGTGGACAGCGTGAGCAGTGACGTCACGCCGAGCGTCACCCGCGCCGGCGCAGCGTCGGGCTTGATCCAGAATGATACCCACTGGAAGAGGCATGTCAAGAAAAGTTGTAAAAATAACCGAACTTTTAAAATTTGGATATTTCTCCGTCCAATTACGGGCTTTCATCGGGCACGAACTTGCCGTTAATCATTTTTCGAGCACCTATGTCACCCTAGGTATTGATTGGGTCTTGAAAAAAGCAGCCTATGTGCTCTCCTAGGGCTCAAACTATCTTCATACCAAACGTCAACATCAGTTTTGCGGCTTAGCCGTGAAAACGTAGCAGACAGACAGACTCACGGAGTTACTTTCGTATTTACAATATTATTATGAATGGATAGTATGAATTCTATAGTATGTAAGTATGGAAAGATGTACAAAGTATTTAAGGGAGAATTTGGTAACACCATGCTTGACATAGTGTAGGTATGGTATTTTATCCACTTTCCACTCCTCCTTTCCACTTTCACCAATCATATTAATCGGAGCTGGGTTATTTTATCAAAGTCATTCGTGTAACGCCCAATTTTCGTTGGTGATTGAGTGTTTGGAGGAACAGTTATCATACTTTGGGCCGTTTTGATATATGAACTTACCGACATGATGACGATGAGGCAGGTGGGGATGTACGTGTTGAACAGATGGTAGCCGAGGCGGCGCTTCAGCTTAAAGATTACTTCTAGGCAGGTGAAGTTCCCTGGATAAAAAGAAGGTTCTGAATCCCGTAAAGCATGTAAGATATATTTTATTTATTTTTATTTATTTATTTATTCATTTAATTCAGATTTCTCCATAATTTGTTAGCGAACAGTTAAGTAACTTAGTCTATTGTTAGTAACATACACAAAATAAATACCTTATAAATAAAATATATGTATATTTAGAAACGCCATTCGAAACCCTTCATTTTTATACGTTAGTCGATGGGTTGGATTATTATTTTTCTTCCAATATGTCATTCTTTTATTGTTATTTAGGTATAGTTAACACGCTTTTATTAGCTTCACTTGTAACTAACTAAGAAACAATGTAATGAAATCTTAGAAGTCAATTTTAACCACTTCTAATTGTCGTATCGAAATTAAACGTTGTATTCGGTATTATATGTAGTTCGGAAAACAATACAATAATTTGGTACCAGCAAGTTGATCTGAGGATGGAACCAGGAGCTAGACAGTGGAACTCTTCAATGGCTACTACTCCGCAAGTTTGGGCTGCTTTGTTTGTTTTGAAGAAATCATTGTTTTGAAGAAACCACACTACATTATACACTTAGTGACGAGGAGGGTATGCTGATGGAGCCGAGAGGTGGCCGGTGGAACTCTTTAGTGGCTACTAGTAAACTCCTCGAGTCTGGGCTGTTTTGTAAATACATTACCTTGGTGTGGGTCTTTTGTACTTTTTAATGCGTTACTGGCAAAAGCGTGTTTTTTTTTAGTTTTTGTCAACTTTTTATATTGATAATTACCGATGATACGAACAATCATTAAACGAATTCAATGACCCTAATTGAGACTGAACTAGCCAAACGGCTTCTAGGTAGGCACAAAAAGAAAAAAACATACATGCATACATACATTCCTTTTGCTGGCGCAGTCGGCTAAAAACACCGTTATTTTTCGGCCACCTTTCATCGTCCTTCAGAGCCGTAATAAAATAATAATCGTTAACTCAAACATTTACTCAAGATAATGAGGTATTATCAATGAATATAAAGTCGTAGCTAAAACTGTTGTAAAGCAATTGCGTCCAATTATTTGCAAACATAATTTTATTGTCCTTTAGACTGACTAATTTAGTTCATACATATGCGATACACATAGGCACAAGACCGTTAATCTGTTAATCGTTAATAAACGAAGTTAACATTTCGAGTAACGGATTAACTTTTAAGTTAACTTTAAAATTGTTACGGTCTCATTAACTTCTGTTAAAATAATTGAAGTCCGTCAATCCTTAATTTAGTACCTACTATTAACAAAAAAGACATCTAACGGACCGATATTGATGTTTATAAAGGGGAATATGCACCTTAAGTCAGATAGCTCTTGATCTGAATTTGATCTCTAAATAATTAGGTATTATTACCTATTCTAATGTTACATCCATTTATTAATTTTTCATGTCCTGTCTAAACTTCCATAGCCCATACCAACATTTTTTTATAAGTAAATCACTAACGCAACACGCAACGAAATATATAAAATGCAATTTCTATCACGAGTGGACAATTAACGTTAACTTCTATTCTGTTAACCCTTAATGTAACGCTTTAACGTTTAACGAAGTTAACTTTTTCTAGTAATGGATTAGCGATTAACGAATTTAACTATAATAATACTAGTGGCTCCGTGAGCTGTAGACCTCGCAACAAACTTAACTTTGCCGTTGGAACTGATATCCTCATACATCGGCATAGGTCGGATCAGTTTACCAATACCGCAAATAAGTTAGTAATTGCAAAAACCTCCATAACTCCGTCATTTTGAAAAAAATCGAAATACTGAATCGACAAAAAAAATATATATAATTATCGAACCTGCTCACAAAATTTCACGAGAATCGGTTGAGAACTGCGACCTGTAGACGAGAACAAATGCACAGAGGCCGGACAGCCGACGGAGATCCGCTGAACATACGAAAGCATTTTTGCCCAAGCTGAAACGGAGACGCTTCGCTCGCTTCTGTATTAACGGTGCCCAGCTATGGTGATATAATAATAAGAAGATCCCACTGCGGGGCACCAGTCCTCTCAATGTTTGGCATAGTCACCACACACGGCGCGAGCGCAGTGCGGATTGCGGTCTCACAAATCGTTGAATTACTTTAAAGAGAGCAGGCTTTTTCCGATGTTTTTTTCACCGAAATTCTCGTGGTAAATATCGAATTCAAAGTCAAACTATCTTTAGTCAATTATGCTTTTACTAGCTCTTATGAAGGTCAAGGAATGAATCTACCACCGGTTCGGAAAAAATCCTCCTACTGACAAGAGCCGGCAAGGAACTATTATGAAGGTATATATATTTTTTTTAAAACAGCATGCCGAACTCTCTAACTATATCTTTCGTCGGCACTAGTGTTAGAGAGACGGACTTAGAGATAAGACGGTTTAACTTATCCCCGTGTCTGGCATGCTAGGTCCGCTGGAGTTTTTTTTATATTAAGAGGGGGGCAAACGAGCAGGCGGGTTACCTGATGGTAAACAATCACCGCCGCACATGGACACCCGCAACACCAGGGGAATCACGGATGCGTTGCCGGCTCTTAGAGAAAGGAGTAGGCTGACAAACAGGCAGACGGCCCACCTGATGGAAAGCGGTCACCGCCGCATATGGACATCTGCAACACCAGAGGTGCTACCGATGCGTTGCCAGTCTAGGGAGAATGGGATTGGGGATCGGATGGAGATGAGGGAATAGGCCTCCGGATCTCGTCACTCACCGTACGAAACGCAATAGCAAGCTATTACTTTACGTCGATATTCTGTGAGAGTGTGGTACTACACCGGTCGAGCCGGCCTATTTGAACAGTAATCATCTAGTGAGGATTACTGTTTGGCTCTACCACTACAAATTTAGCGGTAGAGCCAAACAGTAGATGGTGATGGTGAGTATGGTGTAGATGACCCAAACTTACCAGTGGAGTAGACCTGGGTGCAGTCTGCCGTCCGGTTGTGCACTATCTCCAGCTGAGGAAGTTCTATATTCTCGTCCACCACGAGAGGCACGTCTGGGTCCCACTGGAAGATTAGGTCGTCGGTTGTATGGGACACTGAAACCAATAGGGAAGATGCATTTTTTTTCATATTGTTATTATTGGAAAGTGCTTAGTAATAGAAACCGATCTGTGTACGCAACTCATTATTATGTAGTTTATTTTAAGAGTTATGAAGCTTTAAAAAGTCATTGTTCATACCACTCGCAAAAACACTCCATACAAAATGGACGACAACTATGACGTCACAGCATTCGTTAGACTGTACAAAATGTATGGCGCTTAAACGAAATCTACAATTATTTCCGAAAATACTGTTTTTAGAGCAACATCGTTGAAATAAAACATGACACAAATTTGATGAGGATGTCCAAAAACTAAAATCAAACAATAAACCAATATATGTTTTTCAGCAATTTTGAACCTTAATAAAATAAAAAATGAATATTCAACATGATCTGCTTTTTAAACGACTTCAAAAAAAAAGGAGGAGGTTCACAATTCGGTTGTATTTTTTTTTATGTTTGTTACTCCGTCATTTATAAACCAATTTTGAAAATTCTTTTTTCAATCGGTAGAGTATACATCCAGTTTGGTCCCGTTGTCGTCAAAGTCGAGTTATGATCAGAGGATCTATGAGGAATCGATGGAACTCTTCAAATATTATAGGCAAGCATATAGCAATTTTAGTATTTTCTGTAATAACAGCAGTGTAGCAGTTACGTTCCAAAAGCATTATTTGGTGAAGTGGAACGGTTGATGAAGACCATAGATGATCACCGCTGGCTAGAACCCTCTTGGAAGATAGGGGAATGGGGGGTCGTAAAAGTTCTATTGAACGTAATAGCTGAGTCCTAAAATTTCCATTAATTGGAACCAAAAGGCCTATTGCTTTTCTTACGAAGCTTTTGAGGGACATATCGCAAAGTTATCAATCAAACAATACTTCAGTGTGCTATAAAAGTTGAGATTAAGAACAAACATGGAGACCCATCCTTAAGTCACTACTATACCTCAACAACCTTCAGCCAAAAGCTTTGGAAACAAAAATCCTATTCGGAAGTCAAAAAGTCGGAGATTTTCATGGCAGCATACGTGGGTTTGCTATTACGAAAATGGCGACCAGCATTATTATGTTAAAAAGACAGAGAAAAGGATCCATTAAAAATCTTAATTAACATATCAATAATATGTTAATAACCTATCTATTTAGCCGTTGGATCATAATTCGTTTATCTTTATTGTCTCCCCTCAAGGTGTGGCGACCATTAGCGTAGCATAATAACCTATTTTCATGATTAAATGCATTATTTATAATGGATATTGAAAGCACAGTAACCAATGTGGGTTACCCTTGTTTCATCAAAAAAATAATGACAAATTATCACATCCCAAAAATGTTTCGTATATTTTCAAACTCTTCACAAACAATTATAACGCAAACCTAATGTTTGGCAACTGAACGTTCCAACAATGACTCACTTGCCAACTGGTACTTATACCGTTTAATTTCATGAAGTCAAACGTTTCAGTTAGCATAACATATTTTACGCAAACAAAATAAGGCGAAAGCATGTTATATTAAGGGATGAAAAAAATACCTCGAAGGCTAAGGAGGGAGCAAAGCTCCCGCCTTAGCTTTCTAACCTTTTATCCCACACGGTTCTGCTCCGACCTGTATTGCTCTCTCGCTCGCCGCAACATATTATTATTTCGTATTTGCTGTTTTTGTCTGTATCCTTTTGTCATAACAATTTATTTGACTAAATGATTATTATCTAATGATTTTTTGCTTTAATAAAGCATTTGATAAAAGACTTAATGTCGTTTTCCATAGTAATATTCTGCTGAGTGAAAATATGACCAAATGAAATTGTGCGTACTAAAATTATTCCAAAGATTGCATTGGCAAAAAAACGGTTGCTAAAATTTGTTTGGGAAGTGATAATTTATTGTCAAAAGTTTTTTGATGAAACGGCAGGCTCCCTAATGAATGTATTAGCTAAGTCATTGTAACATTAAAGAAGGCATTTATTTTGTGCCTGCGGCTATAATCGGTTTCTTACGATGAACCTTAAACAGAAAGCTAAAAGTTATTTTCTAAACAACGTGTATAATTTGAAACTAATCGATTTTTCCGAAAATCATTTAAGTCACGTTTTAGCAATTAGTATATATTTTGGATATCTATAGATACACCAATGGTGAAAAGTGAGAGACTCAAATTTTGTATTGTCCCTTTTTAGATATTTTTATAAAGACAAATAGCTCAAAAACATTAACATTGAAATTTTTGCTTGGAACGTTAAGCCAATTTTCACAATTTTGAGTGGTCTGATTATTTAGCACATGCTATCTAAAAACTTCATATGAAATACTTTTTTTGCATGTTTCAGGGCCTAGCTGTGATAATTTTACGGATTTCAGATACTACAGTTTACACTCAAAAGGAAAAAACGGAACCCTTCTAGGATCACTCATGTCTATCTGTCTATCACATATATCATAGCCCCAGCTCTTTAGAGACATTTTTAGGGTTCCGTACCTCAAAAGGAAAAAACGGAACCCTTATAGGATGTCTGTCTGTCAGCCAATTTGCTCCGAAACTAATGGACCGATTGAGTTGAAATTTGGTACACAGTACACTTATGTAAGTCTGTGACCGCAACACGAGGGTATAACGTACCTAAATAAATGAATTTTAACTAGTATAGGGTCACTTTTGGGGGGTCACTTAAACCAAAAACTTTAAGAAAAGTTTTGAAAACTATACCTATCGTGTGAAATATCAAATGAAAGGACTCGTTGTGAGAATCTTAATTTTTTTGATTTTATAATATTAAGATAAATAGTTTTGAAGTCATTTAGGAAAATAGGCGAAAATTTACCATTTTGACCTTATCCACAGGGCCTAAAATTTTGAAAAAATTACAGATAATAGTTCTTTACCTATAGATTACAGGAAAATATATAAGAAGTCTATCGTATTGAAATTAACATTTTCAGTTTCAGATAATTATGTACGGAACCCTTTCCACGCGAGTTTAATTCGCGCTTGTCCGGCTTTTCTATTTTATAGATGAGCAAGAGCGTCCTAGTTAGCGCGTAGGAAATAGGTAGGTATTCGATTACTGTGGGTCTAGTGCCACACCCCTGTATGTATAGGTGTCCATCCGAATTCATACAATACAATGTTTGACCTCTGGGACGACGGACTATACATATAGGTTACTATAGGTAACTTTGTTAGCAATTTAAATTTAGCCCAACATAAAAATAAAGGCCCACTCACAACGTCAATTCTAAAATTACCAGCCCTCCACACGTCGACAAGCATTCCAAAACACTCGAGTCAAGTTACTCGCCGATACAGGCCAGAAATTGATGTCTGAGGGGCACCTCAAAATGTGGGCCAAGTGCACTCGAGCGTGCTTGGCGGTTGTGAAGTCAGCAGGTTTTATGCCCGGTCTTAGGACACTGAGGGACTCGGGAGTGCTTAAGGGACTGTTGACGCTTAGATCGCAATGTATAGATTGCCATTAGATAGATCAGGGGGCGGCAAACTTTTTAGACAAAGAGCCTGATGACGGAAAATTATCAATTTTTTCGGAAGCTCATAGAGCGGTTTTCTGTTTCAGGTAAAACGGGCCCCAGCTCTTTAGGGACATTTTTAGGGTTGCGTACCTCAAAAGGAAAAAACGGAACCCTTAAAGGATGTCTGTCTGTCAGCCAATTTTCTCCGAAACTACTGGACTGATTGAGTTGAAATTTGGTACACATGTAAGTCGGTGACGGCAACACGGATGTGTAACGTAAATCAATGAATTTTTAAACATTTGGGGGGAATTAGAAAATAAAATAAAAAAGTATTGCAAACTATATCGTGTGACATATTAAATAAAAGGACTCATTGTGAGAATCTTGAATATATTTTTTTTTGAATTTTATAATAAATAGTTTGGAGTTATTTAGGAAAATAGGCGAAATTTGACCATCCATCTCCCCTTATCTCCGAAACTACACGGCCTACAATTTTGAAAAAATTACTGAAAATAGTTCTTTACCTATAGATTACAGGAAACCCTATGATATTTAAAGTTACATAGGAAATTTCAGATAATCATGTACGGAACCGAAGCCTCTCCACGCGAGTTTAACTAACTCGCACTTGTCCGGTTTTTAGAAGAAACCGCGGCCTCAGCTCTACAAGACCTACTTTTCTTTCAGGTTAAAAAGCCAAGATAGCAATCGCTTTTGAAAAAATTAGTGCCTGCGGCAAGTCTAGGGATTGAAAAAGTGTGATGCGGGCGAGGCTGCATAGTGGTAACGCGCTGTGTTTGGGTTCGGAATAAAGCCAATTATTTGGCTCGCGCTATTTACGAAATATTTGATCTCAGTTGCACATTTTAAAAAAATAAGGTGACGAAGGGCCGCGGTTTGCCGACCCCTGAGATAGAGCGATGAAAGGTTAAAAATAGACGCTTCGGACAGGAGGTTGGATTTGAGTGGTGCTTATAATATTTGATCACGATTTCGAGCTATTGTGCTGAGTTTCTTGCGGCATTTCTTCTGAGCAGATGTCACCTTTAGAAGTAGATTCAGACATGTAAAAAAGCCAGTGTAGCCTACTTGCAAAATATTTTGGTTTTAAAGCGTGTTAAGATTTAGAAATAACTAGCTTTTAATAGCGACTTCGTCTACGTGTAAATGTATCTTTCAAATTTGACGAATTTCCACACTGCAACTTTCTAGATTTAGATTTATTTATTTGCTTAAATCAGGAAATGGTGGCCCGTATAATACATAAATATAACGTATAAAAATAACCAATTAAAAATGCAGTACAATTAACACAACTAAAATTTCCTATTTCCATTCCTTCCCTAGGGCTCAAACTCTCCATAAAAAATTTCATCAAAATCGGTTTAGTGATTTAGCCGTGAAAACGTTAAAGACAGACACTGTTACTTTCGCATTTATAATATCGTCAGCTGTAATATAAATTTGCGTAACCGCAGAAATGACGAAAAGTATATACAGTTACTGCAAATTTTCCGTTCTGTCGTTTGGTGTCTTTAAATTTTAGGTATCTCGAAAAATATGGCGATTACGTTAACGAAAATCCAAAGTTTTTTTAATTTCAACTCGTTTTTGTGATGTATGCTATATGCTATATTTTATGAAAATCACCCCTCTGAAGAGGTTAATGTAAATGACAGATTTGGAAATAATTTTTAATGTATTGACCGGATTTATCCAAGGCGAAATAAAGTAGATTGTATGTTCTGTGAGTTACTCTATGGCTGCCATTAGATTATTCAAAAAATCTTGACATATCGCATTAGTTTTAAAAAAAAATACGTAAGTAATGGGGTGGGCAGAGCCACAAGACTACTTGTGGCCACGTTCGATTAATTAGTCCTAAGATGGTATGATGAACCGTATGGTGACAGGTGATCAGCCCATCGCCCATACAGATAGTCCACCATGGTGGAGAGGACCCGTCCCTTAGTCGATTTTTACGACATGTCAGGATGATAAGCATCTGCACGCATTCTATGCTATTACTTCACTCCCAGTGCAGCGGAGGAGAATGCGGAGTAAGCTTTATATGGTTTGTCAATTAACAGGTCTTACCATTTTAAGAAAATTGCTATAACAACAGGATAAGTACCTACCAAAAAAGTTACAACTCTTTCTCTGATTTGTAATTTAGATTTTTGGTTCTCCCGAAAAGTCAATTTTTGGCGGTTACGTTAATTCATATTAGTAAGTATGGACTTTGTTGTAAGGACAAGTGTAAGCAATACATTATAGGAATTTGCTGGTTTCCTACAAATATTTCTAAAGAAATATTAACAGAACGTCAGGTTAAATTTACGGTTTTGTACGGTTTCTTCTAATCATGATTTATCGGGGCTATAATGATACCATTTTCTTTGTGCTAAACATGAAATAATGGACATATTTAGGGAATATCATTTTTATTGCCACTTTCTGTGACATTAAGAATAATCACCACTTTATGTTGCTTTTTGTCGCATGGCAAAATTATACGTCCTCGTAGGAGGACATTATTTCACTCATATGAAACAACTAAGTCACACACAATCAGTTAATTAACCGTTAACGTGTTGCTTTTAAATTTTGATGGCTTCATAGCGCAATGATTTACCACTGCCATCAGTCATCTTTACTAAGGAGAGCGCTAATCGTTCATTCACTAATGATTTATTGAATGATTAGCTTTAGTAATTCCTGCGTGAACTGTATTTTGCCGGGATAAAATGCCCATCTCACTCCTCGGCCCTTTAAATATACCTATGTCTAAATGGTCACGCTCCTTCGTTTCAACGTAAAATAAGGTTAAACAACTTTCGCATTTATGATCAAATAATAAGGATTACATTCCCAAGTGTGAAAATTCTAACCTTCCTACGCATTCATCTCGCACAAAACATTCGGCAGCACCCTCAAATTAAAACGCGTCAAAAATCTTAGCTCCGTATCTATTCCGAAGCACGAACTTATGACGCCTCTCGTTCTTGCTAATATGTTATGCCTCAAGAGTAAGAGAGATAGCAGTAGACGAGAATTACGTTTTTCAGAGTACAGACCCTGTCCTATTTTCGGATTTCAAAGGATGTGTCGGAGAGCCCTCGAGCGTCGTTACACGTTATTGTGCCGTCGAAGAGGTTTTCTAATTACCGTTTCCAGGGCTTTAGTTTTTGAGTTATAGGCTAAAACTTGACATTAGTACATTGTGCCACAAGAGAGCAAAATGACATTTACGGCGAGGGCCGTATATTGGATTGGATCCTGAGCGTAGCGAGCGAGAGATTCAAGCATTATCGTTGCCCAAGACAAAAATAATTTTGCTACTGAGTGACACAGTAGCTTTTGACTTAATTTATGTGGCATATGCAAATAAAAATCTTTATATTAATAATTCATTATGTTGACTTGTTATAATTATAAAACATAATAAGAATGTCTGATCAAATAATAGCCAGTATATCAATTGTGTACTTAGCTCAATACTGCTATCGCGTTCAAGTAGGCGTTTTTCAATACCTACTAAAACCCTTTCTTGAGTAGTTACTATATCACTCTTAAATGCAGTCTTTTAATATTGATAAGGTCTTAAATAAACTACGCAAAAAACTGGAGATATTGAAATGATTAAACACAGAAATTGATTTGTTTAAGAACAGATTCTGAAAAGTGAACGGTTTCAGCGTAGATAAGGACGATCGATCATTTAGTTACTTTTACAATAACTTTTATGTCTCCGGATCTCTACCGGGACACATATCACATGACATACACACACACACACACATTTTGGTTCACTTATCTGAATTAATTCGCGATGCACGTCTCTAAGATAAAGTTTCCAGGTACTTTTTTTGAAATTTTGCAAGTGGTTCACAAGAAGCCCTGTACTAGAATAAAACCCAGCGCTACTAAAGTGAGAGTGCAAAAAGGACAACCTTAAAGATTCTTAACCTTTTGAACGCCACAGTCATCTGTAGCCGACAGCCGATGTACGTGCCCCTGACGCCACGGCATGCCGTTTTCCATACATTTTGTCGGCTACAGCCGTCACTCGGCGTCTGTCACACGCTTTTTTCCGAACAGCCGTGAAGTTCGCAAGGTTATTGAACTACGGCTGGGTGCAAAGTACTTACAGCTCTCCATTTGCAGCTTGCACTCCTGAGTGTCGTGCGGGTAGATGAGGAAGTTCATGGCGCAAGACAGCCGGAGGGTCAGCTTCACCTGGCAACAGAACCGATCTTGACATAATGACTGAGACGATGGCGCAGTGGAATTGCCTGCTGTGCCAGAGGTACCGGGTTCGGTTTCCGCTAGGGGTATATTTTGTGTGATGAGTACGAATGTTTGTACCGGAGCCATGGAACAGGGGCGTAGCGACGTAAAACGGCGCCTAGGGATCGTATTATGAGCTCTTATTTCCAGGCGGTATCTGCCGTAAACTGAACTGTCTGGAAAATTCGCATTATGAGCGCGCTATAGTGGCCGGCTTTAGCGCGTTTACGGCTGAAACTGCCTAAAATTAAGAGCACGCGTCAGAACTGCGCCCCTTTCTCTTTGTTAATTATTTAAAACAGATTCCTACACATTTTTTAACTATATTTTTTCCTAGTATATCCTACATATATTCAACTTGTCCCAAGGTAAGGTACCTACCTACTAGTGGCGAAACGTCGAATATTTCCTAAGGGAAGCCGGAAGAGTTAGAATCGTACGTGCGACTCTTAGTGTAACATGGACTTCACTGACCGCTAGCCGTAGCTTTCTACCTTGGTAAAGTCGTCAGGAATCGGCTTGTAGGCCGGCTGCGCCTCTGGTACCTACCCATACCTACTTGGACAACGATATATAGCATTTAATAGCATATAGTAATTATTTCGCCATGTTTGCTAATTTAAATTGTATTCTTTTATAGGTAGTTAGTAAATTACGTTTTTTCCGCCCCCCACGATGGCGCCCAGGGCACGTAGATACCCTGTCTGCCCCACCCTAGTAACGCTCCTGGATGGATATGAAGTATTAATAATGTATGTACTAGCTTTTACTCGCAACTTCGTCTGCGTGGAAATGTAGCATCTTTAAAATAATAGGGATTTTATGTTACTGACTTTTATATTCGTTTTTTTTCCCTCATAGTACGAGCTCTCATCGAAAAAAGAGAGACATAAAAGATATCTATTCGCCAGAAACACAAAAAATCTACATCTATCTAAGTAATTAAATAAGTATAAAAATTTCGTCTCGACCGGTTACTATGAAATTTTTTATGTATGAGAATAGGTCGTAAAGTCTATTTCATACCGCTAGGTGATTAGGGTGTCCACGCGGACAAACTAGCGGGCGGAAGCTAGTAATGATGTAAAAAGAATAAAAACAAACATGCTGGCGAAAAGGGTCTAGTCAGCAAAGATGGTGCAGCTCGGGAGACGCAGCGCTCATTTACAGCTAGACACATTTTCAGATACGCACGAAATTGCTGTTAATTAATTTTCTAACCCCTACTTCATCTTATTAGGGGTTGGTGTTCATAAATAAAGTAGCATATGTCCTTTCCCGTGATTAAGACGGCTGTACCACATTTCATCGAAATCGGTACAACGGTTAGCTGAAAACTTAAAGCATCTTGGTTTTTTTACCAAAGTCTTTTTTGATATTGTGGTTTATGTTTGTACGTGAATTATTCCACGTGTCATTAAGGCCCGGTCACATTGGGGCGGCAGAAGCATGGCGTGTGCGCGTTATGTGTCGTCTGTTACACAGAACTATATCAAGATAGAAGGAAAGAGTTCGTCGATTTGTATGGAAACTGAGCGTATAACATTTGAAACACGAGTGTAATTTAATGACGGGAAGCATAAGTCGCGCGAAAACGATTCAAAAGCATCGATTAGCACGCGGCGAATCGAGTCTAGGCGCCGCCACTCCCGCCGTTTCGCGCCGCGCCGCCGCCGTTGTTAGATACAAAGATGATCTCACAACATCTTTTTGGCACGCGGGAGCATACTCTTTCCTTCTATCTCGATATAGTTCTGTGGTCTGTTACGACTTCTAATAGAAGAGAACAGATGGCGTCACGCTGCGATCGCTTCGTGCTTTTGCCATGCGCGTAATGTGACTAGACCTAATATTAGATCCACTGGACGCACTCACCATGTAAAGGATGGTCTTATCTTTGTACAGCCACACGTAGTGGTTGGGGATGGTCATAGTCTGGAACGTGACGGACTTTGCGTTCTTGAAGAAAGAGTCTGGACGCCACATGTGCTTCAGCCATTCTACTTCTAGAAGCCTGAGGAAAACATTTTTGATCAGGGGTCATATTATGTACTCTTAATTCCAGGCAATTTCCGCCGTAACCTGAGCTGCGTGGAAAATTCATATTATCAGTGGTCGGTAAAGTCGGCCTCTTTAGTTCTCTTAATACGAATTTTCCAGGCAGCTCAGTTGACGGCGGAAACTGCCTGG
This sequence comes from Tortricodes alternella, assembly GCA_947859335.1. NCBI lineage: Eukaryota > Metazoa > Arthropoda > Insecta > Lepidoptera > Tortricidae > Tortricodes > Tortricodes alternella. The sequence continues at coordinate 1,045,357 of OX401973.1, read as the reverse complement.
AATTAAGAGGTCAATTTATGACCCCAGATATCAAAACAGGCAGAGTATGTTTTTGGCAATTGGTATGCTCGACTACTCAATATAGATCTAGGCCTTTATTTGGCATTGACTAAGTGATATGGCATATCATATCTAATTGTTTTCTATTTATCCATATGAAGTTTACATTAAAGATAATAATTATATCCATAGGTCGCTAGTTCAAATCCGGCTCGAAGGACCACATGTTTGAATCTTGTTAAAGGTGCTAGTTACTTTTTTATAATAAGGAAACCACTGAATTTACATATACTGAAATAATATTAAAGATGAGCATACAGGTACATAATCTTTTCTACGACTACATTTCGCAATATGACCACTAGAACTCCTTCCTGAATGATCAGTATTTTACGTTCTTACTTTTCAAAGGGTTTTTGGAAGTCGGTTTTTTTACATTTGTTATTAATTAAATAAACTGCTCACCTATATTCTGAAGTCATATTTTCTGGTAGCCTTAACCGGAAGTCCTTCCAGGTCTGCGCGAAGAATATATCCGCAGCATAAGTCTAGATAATAAGTGGTCGTATTATAACTTAATGTCACATCGAATAAATAGATACATAGAATCACAGATCATACATCATCTATAAAATACTTCATACTAATTCAATATACATATTTTTAACCCAGAGTGTAGCGTAGTAGTAGAATTCGAGTACTATTTAGGTACTATTTTTTGGGATATACAGCATTTTTGGGGGCCAGCTTGACGCCAAGTTAGCGTACCTGTGAAACAGGGCTCATACCTTCGATATTATATTACTATTTTTTTGAACCAGGTCTATCTATATTTTGGAATGATCAGATCCTGGATACCTTCCACGGGTGCGCCAACTTGAAGCAATCGCTCTGCACTTGGCAAAAATGAGAATTTCCCGAATAGGTTTAGTTTTATGTTATTTGGAGAACAAACAGAAACAGATGTACAGGCATCTTATTATCTAAATATTAAATGAAACATGCATCCATCTCCTTGGCACTTCCCAGTAGGCATAATGAAAATTATACACTTAGTCAAAGTGAAGAAATAAAACTATCAAAAGGCAAACACACCTAAGTATAGGAAGAAGAACTCTCGGCGAACAGACTTTGGTTGTCTAAAGTCTGTTAGCCGAGAGAATTAGAAGTTTAAGATTTTGGAATTGAGCTCTAGATGTAAATATTGAATATATGGTGGAATGAAAAGAGTATTAGTATCTATACCATAGAGTTCTCATCGATGGAATCCAGGCCCATGACGGTGACGTGGAAGAAGACGATGGTGGGCTGGTCGTTCTTCTTCGGTGGCCGCATCTTGTCGTACAGCCGAGGGTCGTCAGGGAGTAGGTCTTGGAAGGTGAGGAGCGTAGATCTGGAATGAGGGGGTCAGTTTAACCATAGTGACAGCTCAAATTTAATCGCTAACTCAAAATGTTATTCAGCAAGCTGGCTATCTGTGGGCTCTTTTACTTGTCACATGAATAAATTCATCAAAGGATCATCATTCTGTCATTGCACCGCAAGAAACTCAGCAGAAGGTCATCTTCATCAAATAAAATTAAATAGAAACATTACAAAGTAATAAAGCGATAAATGATAATTATTAAGACTAGTAAAAATACAATCGATTATGGATCGATAATCAACAAATAATAACCGGCCGACAGCAGCCGCCGAATTGCCATTGCGCATCGGGGTGGTGCGCATTCATAGCTGGAATACTCACGCAGCGGCCCTAACATGCATGACACAAAGATAAGATAGACCGTCTTATCTCTAAGTGTGTCTCTCTCACACAAGTGCTGACGAAAGAGATAATCAGAAAGATGAACGGGTTTAATTTATCTTTGTGTCTTGCATGGTTGCAAATGCATGCCGCTGGTTTAGTTAGCTATGGACTGATAATTCGCCGTATGGATTCCCTATACCAAGTTAAATTAGATGTACAGCTTGCACGATACCAATTAATTGAAATTAATTAAATTAAATCATGTACCTATTCAGCGCGTGGCTTATTACACGTCTAGTAAAAATCTAGCAAAGTCTGTCAGAAATGTTAATACATTAGATTACAAATCAATATTACAGTTTCTAGCGTCGCTTCAGTGAAAAATCCCGTATGGCCTATTTACAAAATAAATATTTAGTATTTATTTTTGATTTTTGTTTTGAATTCATGGTACTTACATATACTTAGCCGTATATTTTTCGTCCAAAATATCATAAATTATTTAATAATAAATGAACGTCTTTACACAATTTCCAACGGGCTTGTAACCTATTACAAAAAAACAAAGGGACAAACGCTATTAAATATTTCCGCTTCTAATTTGGAGTGTTTGCACGAGACAACGGACGGGGCCTCCAAAAGCATCAGTCGGAGCAGGGCTCTTGTTTGACGATTTATTATTCAATACGTTACATTGTTTTCTAAATTCTAAGGTTCCGCAATCGGTATAAAATGAATTTCCGGGTCACAGTAGAATCTATTTATAAGTTCGGTATAAGGGTCTTACGGCGATAGAAACTAAAGTATTATTCTGTTGAAGTAAATATTAACTTTAGTTGCAGTTGCAAATTTAAAATTATACTTCCAGCGGCCCTCGCAAGGTTGACACAAGGATAAGTTAAACCGTCTTATCTCTAAGTGCGTCTCTCACAGCAGTAGTGCAGACGAAAGAGATAATCAGAGAGATAAACGGGTTTAACTTATTCCCCTGTCTGGCATGCTAGGGCCGCTCGGGGGCTAGAACGACGTACCCGCGAGTCGTTAACTCAGTGCGTCTCTGTTAAACTAGTCAAATATGAGAACTGAGCATTACAGTGCGCAACCTGTATTGTTACAGATTCGAGCATTACATTGGTGAGGGAAGAAAACCGAGCATTACAGTGCGCAACCTGTAATGTACTTAATGCTCAAAATGACTTGCGAGCGGGTCGTGCTAGACGTGCTGAGCGACAAAAGACTCGCGGGAAAGTTGCTGTTTCGAACCCGCTAGCATAGCTGGGTAAAAGACTGTTAATCAGTTAATCGTTAATATTAACGAAGTTAACATTTCGAGTAACGGATTAACTTTTAAGTTAAGTTAAAAAATTGTTAACGGACTCATTAACCTCCGTTAAAAAAATTAAATTCCGTTAAACGTTAATTAAGTACCTACCTATTATTTGCCAAAAGAACACCGCGCGGCTTATGTCACATAGCTTTTGGTTTGATATTGATCTCTAAATAATAGGTATTATTACAAACTCTAATTCTTACAAATGTTTCATGTCCTGCCTAAACTTCCATACCACATAACAATATTTTTTTTAAGTAAATTACTAACGCAATGACGTTAACTTCCGTTAGATCTTCAGAAATGTAACGCATTAACTTTTGACGAAGTTAACTTTTTTAGTGACGGATTAGCGATTAAGGAAGTTAACTATTTGATGGACGGCGCCCAGCCATGCCCATATACAAATACTACAACTAGTCCACTTAACTAAAAGACATCAACGCTCGCAGCTCTCAATAGGCGTTTCATCTATTACAATAAATACAATATTCTTTATTGACCACCACAATAACAGAAAAGAGTTAATGAAAAAAAAAAATGGAAGAATAGGTCTTATCGCTAAATAGCGATCACTCCCAGACAACCTCAATAGAGATAATAATCCACGAAAATAGTTTAACTTTGGTCTTTGGACTCCAAAAAGCCGGATTTGGGGTTGGGTTTTAATTCCCGACGGAGTAAAATTTATATCATTCATAGCATCCATACTTGGGGTGGCTTGCACCAAAATTATATAATAATAATTATTCTAAATCTTTAATTATATTTAACGACTCGCAGTTCTATAAATCTTGACAGATTTTAAATGCTTTTAACTAAATGGGCGGTCAGCTCAGCAATGTGCTGCGACTTAAATAATATACGCACATACACTTGGGGTTTGGTCGTGTGTGTATGTGTGTCAACAGATCACGTTATTCTAGTTTTGACCGTTCGTTGGGTATGACGCTACTTATTTATATTTATTTATATGTATTTTTTGTACTTACTGTGCGTAACACAAGTCTGTGGCACACAGCCAAACTCGTAGCCACACCGTCGTCAGCCATAACAATCTTTCAGCAGCCATCACACTAATTAAAAATAATTAAAAACTCATATACAAAAACCTTTTTCACCAAATTAATCAGATACTGAACGCAGCGCTATCTATTCCACAGCCTAGCTTAACTTTTTAATTAAAAAAATAGTTTTGGCGGCAACGCTCGCTTTGACAGCTGCGCGGAAGAGGTCCGTGTGATTGTGGACTCAATGTCGCATTCGTCTTGAAAAACCCACTGACATGCGCAATGAGTCTGTAACGATATATTTACGTACATTATCGCATGTACACCATATGTTTTGAAATATTATTTGTATCGATGAATCTATTCGGTTACAATAGGGAATAAAAATCAACAGGCTTAGTCCTTTGTTTTTAGGGTTCCGTACCTCAAAAAGGAAAAACGGAACCTTTATAGGATCACTCGTTTGTCTGTCTGTCTGTCTGTCTGTCTGTCTGTCTGTCTGTCTGTCCGTCTGTCACAGTCAATAGGGATGTTTCCTGGGTAAACAAATAGTGATTCTAATTAGTCCGTCAGTTAGATTATCAAAAAACATTGAACACATATTTTTTGCTTTATCAAATCAATCAAAATTGACAAAGATAACGCGCATTAAAGTTCGGGAGTAGGGGCTAATGACGTCACTTAATGGTAAAAAGTGTACAAATTCGTGACGTCACGCGGAACTTCAACGCACTATATCTTAGACATTTTTTGTTTAATTTACAAAAGAAAAAATATGTGTTCAATATTTTTTTATAATGTAAATGACGGACTATTTAGATTTTTTTTGGAAACTAGCCTGAATCGATTGTGTTGAAATTTGGTACACATATGTAAGTCAGTGACCGCAGCACGGACGTGTAACGTAAATAAATGAATTATAAACATATACAAGGTGGGCCAGAAGTTTTTGCAAATAGCAACACAGATTTCTTTCTAAACTATTAATTGTGCGGTACAAAGGATGATGGAAAATTAAACGCCATTTTGTATATTTTTGACTACGATGGACCGTTTCACAGGAAAGCAACGTGGTTATTGTGATAAACCCTTTCCAAAAAAAACTGGAAAAGTGCGAGTTAAATTCCAGTGGAGAGGGTTCCGTGATTATATGAAATTTACTATGTTACTTTAAATACTATACACTTTTTGAAGGTTTTCCGGTAATCTTTAGTTAAAGAACTATTTTTTGCATATTTTTCAAAATTTTAGGTCCAGTAGTTTCGGTGATAAGGAGGGGGAGCGGGGGAATGGTAATTTTTTGCCTATTTTCCTAAATAACTTTAAAACCGTTTATGTTAAAAATATAATTGAAAAAACAATTAAGATCCTTATAACGAGCCCTTTCATTTGATATGTCACACGCCATATTTTGCAAATTGTACGTACCAGAAGTGATGATTGATGAAAAAATACTGATATTTTCATACAATTCCGTAGTCGGTTGCAGGAGTGCCAGCAACAAGACGGAGCTCATTTAGGCGACAGTGTTTATACTAATAAAAAATATATTTTATGCTTATAATAAATACCTAATAAAATAGCATTTGTAGTTTTGCCTCTATCATGTTTCTAAAAGTGCAAGAACTTCTGGCCCAACCTGTATTTGATTTTGTATATATGATGTAAAATCAATGTTTGACTTGCGGCGTTTCTCCTCAATATACTAATGATGGTCCTGTCCGAAGCGTTGGTAGATTCAACCCATTTTAATGTATTCATGTGACAAGTAAAAGTGCCCACATGTGGCCAATTTGGTCCATAAGCTGCTTTGGTCGTTAGTCAGTTCTAGACAATTGCTCCCATTGCCTATGTTCCTATAGGCGTAAATGTATGGTCATGAATTTACGGAAACCGTTCTTGTTATCGAAATCTATCGGAAATACTGCTTGCTGCCAATATAAGTAAAAGGGACCGAGCGATAGATTTCGATAACGAAAGCTTGCATAAACTCATGGTGGTGGTACTGAACTACGTCATAACCGCGAATAGCCGATGCACTGCGGAGGGCTCTCATAAGTACAAGTCCAAGTCCCGAAGCCTATTATTGGCTCGGCTTGCGCGCACTTGAGCACGGAACCAAATTAGGGTTCCGTTACCGATTACAGCTTCCTATTAAAAAATATTAGCGGCAGTTTCGTGTGAGCCCGATAAGACCCTGTAATTTGAGAGATTTTGAAATTTAAAAAGTAATTTTCATGAAAATTCGTTATTATTACAAGCATATTATTAATTTGCAATATTTGTATGTTGTTATGTATGCATGCTTAGGTAGGTGTAAGTGTATACGGTGGCTGCGCCCACCGCACCTTAGATAATAAATGTCAGTTCGTTAGTAGCTACCTTGCGTGTCACTTGTGCCCTCGTCCGTCCCATATCTTCCAGTGGCGACGACTCGTTTATTCTCACGCGTTAATTACCGGTTACCATGTTTTCCTCTAACTCGGTCGGTTCATTTTCAAATTTTAACCATCAGCAACATGACTGGACAACGTATAGAAATAGGCTTAATCAATGGTTTATTGCTAATGAAGTGGACGACCAAACGGACAAAGCGGGCATAAAACGACGCGCCATCTTGCTAAGTGCATTTAGTGAGAACACCTACCAATTAGCAAGTAATCTTGCATTGCCTGATGTGCTAGAACAAAAAAGTTTCAGTGAAGTAGTGAATTTATTTGATGCTCATTTCACACCGAAGCGCTGCGTATTTGCGGAGAGGTACCATTTTTATTCCGCGGCGCAGCCGATCGGCGAGACTTCGGCGCAGTGACCCGCGCGGCTGCGCGGGCTCGCGGCGCATTGCCAGTTCAAGCACATAGACGAGGCGCTCCTGGATAAGTTCATTATGGGCATGCAACCAGGTCCAGAGCGCGAGAAATTGTTCTCGCAAGATGTTAAGGAGCTCACGTTAGCGAAGGCAATCGACATAGTTGAGAGCGTGCGGTGCGCTCGCGCCGCCGCCAGCGCGACCACGGCGCCGCCCGCCACGGTGGCGGCGGCGCTCGGCGCTGACGGCGTTTTCAAGATCGGCGGAACTACAGAGGATCGTGAGAATAAGTGTTCTGTTTGCGGTTTAGGTAGTCATAAAGCCGATAAGTGTCGTTTTGTCAATTACAAGTGTAAAAAGTGCAAGAAAAAGGGTCATTTACGTAAAATGTGTAACCTCAAATATTTGGAGTCAGGGGTAATGAGCGAGGATGATGACGGTGAGTTTTATAACATTCGTTCTATTAAGGGTGCTCCGATGACTGAAATTATCCATGTTGACGGGTTGTTATTACCGTTTGAAATCGATACCGGCTCCGCCGTGACTGCCATTTCGCAACATACCTACGATTCGCATTTTAAATCGGTGCCACTATTACCAAGCAATAAAAGATTACTTGGGTATACCGGGAGTGCGATACAAACCTTAGGCATAGCAAGATTGCCCATTACTTATGAGGGTCGTACTAATGTTTTAAATGTTCATGTTATTCCGAATGGGGGACCGTCTATCCTTGGAAGGGACTTTATTTCTACATTTAACCTAGAAATGGCATCTGTCCTTTATTGCGATAATTCTAATTCAAATTTAAGCAGTATTATGTCCCAGTACCCAGAAATATTTTCTGACCAACTAGGTTGTTTTAATAAATATAGAATTAAGTTACCCTTGAAAGAGAACGCTAGACCGTGTTTTTTTAAGGCCCGGCCGGTGGCGTTTGCTTTAAAGGATAAAGTCAACAATGAACTTAGTCGTTTGGTGCAATTGGGTATTCTCGAGCAGATCGAACACTCCGACTGGGCAGCGCCGATAGTGCCGGTGCTGAAGCGCGATGGCTCAGTCAGGATCTGCGCCGACTATTCCCAATCAATCAATAAACAGTTATTGATTGAAAAATACCCCCTTCCAACTATAGATGAACTTTTTTCAAAATTGCACGGAGGCGTACAATTCACGAAATTAGATATGTCGATGGCATATAATCAGTTTCAAATAGATGACCCCGATAACATAACCTGTATTAACACAAATCGGGGACTTTTCAAATACAATCGACTCGTGTTCGGCTTGTCGAGCGCTCCGGCTGCATTCCAACGGGCGCTCAACAATATTCTTGCCGATCTGGAAGGAGTTCTGTGCTTCTTAGATGACGTGCTCATCACGGGTAGGAATAAACCTGAACATGTAGCCAGGCTTCTCCTAGTCCTTCAACGATTTAGAGAAGCAGGTCTCACGCTGCAGAAGGAAAAATGCTCATTTTTTCAAAACGAAATAACGTACCTAGGGCACGTTATTAACAAAGACGGTATAAGCAAGTCCAAAACTAAAGTCAAGGCAATAATAGAAGCCCCAATTCCAAACGATCTCAACCAATTGCAGTCGTTCCTGGGATTAGTTAATTATTACAGGAATTTTGTACCGGGCGCTTCTACCGTCTTAAGTCCATTTTATGAACTTTTAAAAAAGGGCGTGAAATGGGAGTGGAAAAAAGAGCATGAAAGAGCGTTTATAGAAATTAAGAAATGTCTAGCATCAGATAAAGTCCTTACGCATTTTGATCCAAATGCTAAACTCATTCTCACGGTTGATGCATCGCCCCAGGGCCTGGGGGCTATCTTGTCTCAAATTGAACCGGACGGCTACGAACGGCCCATCTCTTTCGCTTCTAGAACGCTAAATTCAGCCGAGAAAAACTATGCACAAATACAAAAGGAAGCTACGGCGATAATTTTCGGTGTTAAAAAATATCACCAATATTTATATGCACGTGCAGAGCCATTTATTTTGCGCACCGATCACAAGCCCCTATTATCCATTTTCGGACAGCACCGGGGCATACCGGAGGTGACTGCTAACCGACTGCAAAGATATGCAATTTTTTTATCGGCATATAATTACGTAATCGAATATGTACGAAGTGCGAATAACAGCGCCGACTTCTTATCTCGTGCACCGCTGCCCGGCGAGCGGGGCGCGAGCACCGGACGCAGGGGCGGGGGTAGCCGCGACGGTAGTGAAGAGTCCTTGGGTTACTACCAGCTGGGAACGAGGGAAACCACCAAAAACACGTCCGACCGCTAACAGCATTTAATAAAAGAGAACAAAGGAACTTGACACATACAGAAAGGCGAGGTACACAACTACCCTCACTATCTCATATATTACACCTCCACCACAATTCTTAACTAGTATAACTAGCATAAGGTATATCTAGATATGTTATATCCTAAGATTAAACAAAAACAAATACCTACTTAGTCAATATCGTAACCGAATCGTTTGACAGGTAATAACTTATCTCTAGGTCTTAGTGTCGGCCCGGAAAGTGTCACCGGAGGTGGGCCGGGTTCCGGCATTTCTATTTGTGCCACTGGGTTTACGCCATTTGTTCCGGGTTCTGGTCTGGTGGACCGGTCTTGTGAATCTGGCTCATAAGGGACGCTGCGATCACTCCCGAAACTCTCCGACACACTGATTGGTGACGCTTGTGATGAACATGGATATGTGCTCACCCAACGACCTTTAATTTGGTCCACATGCCTATTTACAGGTGGTCCGCTCTCCGTTGCAACGACATAGTTTCGAGAGCTAGTTTTTTCAACAATTTGCCCATTTAACCATTTCCTACCCCCAGTAAAATTCCTACAACGCACATTATCACCTACATTAAACTCTCTCGGTGTACCCCCAGCGTATGCCACTTGTCTATATTGCCGTTCATTTACTTTGTCTTGAATTAGACGATCGCTTCGCAATAAATCGAACCTAGAACGCAAATTTCTACGTTGCAACATCGTTGCCGGTGATACGCCTGTGGTACTATGAGCCACGTTCCTATAAGCCAACAAGTAAGCTTGCAGCGCAGTGTCTATATCGCAGCCATCATACAACGCCTTTCTAATGGCCCTTTTGCACAATTTAACTGCCCCTTCTGCTGCCCCGTTAGAAGATGGATGATATGCCGCCGCGAAGCTGACCTTGACCCCATTTTGGCACATAAAATTGTTATATTCTTTGCTTGAAAATGGCGGGCCGTTATCGGATACTATCTCTCTGGGTAGACCAAACCGCGCAAATGTTTCTCTAAGTACTTTAATCACTGACTGTGCCGTGGTTGTAGTCATGTGAAACACCTCTAACCATTTAGAAGTCGCGTCTATGACAATTAAGAAAGTTTTACCTTGAAAAGGTCCCAAAAAGTCTACATGTAGTCTTGTCCAGACCTCGGGTATGTACTGCCAGGGCTGCGGCGGCGCGCGCGGCGGCGCGGCGCTGTCGGCGGCGCAGGCGGCGCAGCTGCGGCAGGCGCGCTCCACGTCCGCGTCGATGCCCGGCCACCACATCACGCTGCGTGCCATACTTTTCATTTTGACGATCCCCATATGACCTACATGCAGCTCTTGTAATAATTTATCCCTTAATTCTGTTGGAATTACAAGACGATATCCCCAAACGATGCAGCCCATATCCAAATACAATTCGTGTCGGCGCACGTAATATGGTTGCATGCTTTCATTTTTATTCAATGTGGGCCACCCTGTTTGTATGAAACTTACTAACTCTCTTAAAACCGGATCTTTTTCTGTACTGCGCTGTACCATTTTTCTATCGACGGGTAAAAAGTCCTGAATGAAATTTAAATAAGTTGACTCGTCAACTGCTTTGACTGGGCTACCCACAGGCAGGCGCGATAATGCATCCGCGGCATTATTTTCACTCCGTACATATTCTATGTCAAAATGGTACCCAGCTAATAATACCGCCCATCGCTGTAACCTACTGGCGGCCATTACTGGTATGCCTTTTTTTTCACCGAAAATCGAAACTAGTGGCTTGTGATCTGTCCGGAGCGTGAACTTTCTGCCATATAAGTATTGGTGAAACTTCCTTATTCCGAATATTATACCTAAAGCTTCTCGTTCAATTTGCGAATAGCCTTTTTCAGCAGAATTAAGCGTGCGCGAGGCGTAGGCGACGGGACGCTCACCCTCGGGCGTCAGGTGCGAGACGACCGCGCCCACCCCCAGGCTGCTCGCGTCGGCCGTGAGAACCACCGGCAGCTCGAGCGAGTAGTGCGCTAGTACTTCACTCGACATCAACAACCCTTTTATATTCTTAAATGTCTCCTTACATTGTTGATCCCAATCAAATTTTACCCCTTTCCTAAGTAAACTATAAAACGGTGATAGAATTGTACTTATGTTACGCACAAATTTCGCATAATACATTACTAACCCTATAAAAGAACGTAACTCTGATACGTTACTAGGTTCCGGTGCACTTTTTATTGCTTCAATTTTTGACGGACATGTGTGTACGCCTTGTTTACTTATCACGAAACCTAAATACGTTACCGATTCGGCAAAGAAGGTACACTTATCTTTTCTTATTTTTAAGCCATACGTTTGCAATCTACGGAACACTTCATGTAATGTTTCTATATGAGAGTTATCGTCTAACCCGGTTATAATCAAGTCATCAAGAAAAATTCCTACTCGAGGCAAATCTCCAAACAGCTGTTCTAATTTCCTCTGAAAAATACCAGGACTCGAGGCTAACCCATATATCAACCTATTATACCTGTACAAGCCTTTGTGCGTGTTAATGACAGTAAACCTTTTCGACTCATCTAATTCAAATTGGGCATACGCTTGTGATAAATCCAACTTCGTAAATTTGTTACCCCCATGTAATTTAGCAAGTAAGTCTTCTACTCGCGGCAACGGAAAACGATCCACCTCTAAATATTTGTTGAGTGTTAATTTAAAATCTGCACATACCCGTATGGTGCCATCTTTTTTCATGACGGGCACAATAGGCGTGGCCCAGTCGGACGAGTTTACCGGAGTGATCACACCGTCGGCCACGAGCTGCGCCAGCGCGCGCTCCACCGGCTCGCGCAGCGCGTACGCCAGCGGGCGCGCGCGCAAGAACGCGGGCGCCGCGCCCTCGCGCAGCCGGAACCCCACCGTCCCTCCAGTGAACTTCCCGAGGCCATCCTCAAACACTTCACAGTAGCTGGAACTGAAATGGCTGAGATTAAAATCGTGTTTCGAACTGCTGACATTGTTACAATTTACTAACGGCAATTGTAGTTCTAATTCTTTTAGCCATTGTCTGCCTATTAAACTTGTTCTCGCTTTGTCCACAATATATAAATCTAATTTCTTACATTTATCTTTATATTTTATCGAGGGGATTATTTTACCTAAAGGTTTGACAATTTCCCCCGTGTAGTAACGTAAACTCAAATCACTTTCTTGCAAAGCACAATTAACAAAATTTTGTTTATAACAATCGTAACTAATGCACGCGATCGCGCTGCCTGTATCTATCTCCATAACTAAGGTTACGTCATTAACTTGTAAGTTCACCATGTATGGTCCAAATTTCTTAAACTTTTTAGTCTCCATAGAAAAATTATTTACCTCGTCACTGCCGCCGCTATCGGCATCCCAATACACCACCTGTTCTTCCCGCATCGTGTGGAATGATGATCCTTTTGTCATATTTGGGCACATCCTTTTTAAGTGTCCCTCTTTATTACACACTTTGCATACATAGACCTTGAATCTGCACGAAGCCGTCTCATGCTGTCCGCCACACGCCGAACATTGAGTAGTTGGTCGTCCTCGGTCATTTTTCATACTCGCGCTGTTTCCGCTGCCCGCTCCGCTTGTGCCCCTTGGACCACCACCCGTCGCGGTTTGTGGAATGTGCGCGCCGCTGCGCTCCGCCCCGGCTGTCTGCGCCGGTCGCCGCTTGTCCCGCTTCGCCGTGAACAGCTGATGCACTGACGTCATCGATGGTACACCGTCACCCCTTCCGGTACGGTTCTGTACCAATGCCGCATGCGTTTCTGCTGCCTCCATAGCCACTGCTATACGGAATGCTCTTTCAAATGCTATTTCGTCCTCCGTGAATAATCGCTGCCGAATACCTTCGTTCGCGATACCGCACACGAACTGGTCTCTCAAGTTCTCTGTCAAACTGTCGGCTGTAAACCTACAGTCTTTTGCTAATTTTTTTAATGCCGCCACATATTCCGCCACTGATTCGTCACTTTTCTGCGTTCTTTGTCGAAATTTAAATCGTTCAGCTAACAAACTTGGTTTTGGTTGTAAGTGACTTTTCATAAGCGTCACTAAGTCGTCAAATGTTTTCGTTGACGGTTTATCCGGCGTGCACAAATTAACCATCAATTCGTACGCCTCACTTCCGATAACTGTAATTAAAGTGGCCACTTGCACTGCCACCTTAACATCGTTAGCTACAAAATATTGACCCAGGCGATCCACGTATAAGTCCCAGTTGTCTTTTGTAATATCGAACGGTCCCACCTTACCGACGGCCATGTTTGTTAATTATCGTCACTTTTATTTTTATATTAGCACTAAACTAACGTTCCACGTAATGTACACGCATGTATAGTTCATTAATCGTCGCCACTGAAGAGTCCTTGGGTTACTACCAGCTGGGAACGAGGGAAACCACCAAAAACACGTCCGACCGCTAACAGCATTTAATAAAAGAGAACAAAGGAACTTGACACATACAGAAAGGCGAGGTACACAACTACCCTCACTATCTCATATATTACAGGTAGATCCCGCGACATACGTACACTTCGTATTAGAAGGTAGTTGTTTACCAGTCACGCTAGATCGGGTGCGACAAGAAACGCATAAAGATGCTATTTTAATTAGAATTATTCAGTACGTGTTAGATGGTTGGCCCCGCAAAACAAACGATAACGATATTAAGCCGTATCATCAATGTCGGTTACAATTGTCGTACGAAAGCGGTTGCTTAATGAGGGGCCATAAGGTCGTTATTCCCATAGCATTACGGGACCAGGTGTTGACAGAGTTGCACAGTTCGCACTTTGGTATCGTGAAAAGTAAATCGGAAGCGCGGTCACGGGTTTGGTTCCCCGCCATAGACGCCGCGATTGAGAGGTTAATAGGCGCATGTGCGGTGTGTGTGCGCCTGCGCCCATCGCCACCGCGCGTCCCGCTTTCGCCATGGGAACTGCTAGCGCACCCATTCGATAGGATTCATATTGATTTTTTAGGTCCCATTAATGAACACACCTACTTAGTTATAGTCGACGCTCATAGTAAATGGGTAGAATGCTACGATATGAAAACAAATTCGTCGTCAATTAAAGTAATTGATAAATTATACGAATTCATGTCTCGGTTTGGCATTCCCGGAACTATCGTTAGTGATAATGGCACCTCTTTTGTGAGCCAAGAATTCGAAAGGTTCTGTAGATTAAATGGCATAAACCATTTGACTTCCCCAGTTTATCATCCGTCTAGCAATGGCATGGTTGAATCATATGTTAAAATTATTAAGAAAGGGTTGAAAACATCACTAATATTAAATGATAATAGTAGGAATATAAATAATAACTTACTTAAATACTTATTTGACTACCGGAACTCAAAACATACCACTACGGGCAAGTCGCCGGCTCAGTTAGTGTTCGGCAAGCAGTTGAAATCGCGGTTAGATTTAATACGGTTTCAGTCATCACCCTCGCCCACTCCCCTCGACTCTGTTGTTAAAAACAAACAGTCCTCGCAGATTAAGTACTATGGCGGTATCAAGAGAAGTGGTTTCACCCCTGGTGAGGAAGTGCTATACAAAAACTTTACAAACAAATCAATCTATAGTTGGACCCTAGGCACAATAGTGGAAAAAATAGGTAAAGTGCTTTACTCAATAAGAAATCACAGAACAGACAAAATTGTGAAAAGGCACATGAATCAGATAGTTAAATATAAAGGGCAGAAAAGTCCTATTTCCATACCTACTCCAAGGCAAACAGAGGAACCAGTAAACTCCAGTACACCAGTAATGACGGACGCACCGCCAGTACGAGTATTTGACTTCTGGAGACAACCAACTCCAGCGAGCGCAACTGCGGCGGTCCCTACTATCGGAGGCACACCAGAAGCTCCAACGACGGAGCCTCTGCCTCACAAGCACACGGGCCCGCACAGTGATGGACCGGTGGGGATGGAAAGTGGCACGGTTCCCCTCACCACAGTAGCTGCGACGGCCGCTACGACAGCGCCGGCCCCAGTCGACGTGTTAGCACCGGCCGCCACCCACGTGTCGCTTGATGGAGAGGCAGCGGACACGCTCTCCAATCCGACAGATACAGCAGGTCCACTTAAAGCCTCCTCAAGGTCGAAACGGGTTCGTCCGCCCGTTAATTATAAAAAATATTTTTAAGGATTGTGTACTTAGCTTAGTTCTTCTATTTAGTTAAGGATCTATGGGGGAGGGATTGTTATGTATGCATGCTTAGGTAGGTGTAAGTGTATACGGTGGCTGCGCCCACCGCACCTTAGATAATAAATGTCAGTTCGTTAGTAGCTACCTTGCGTGTCACTTGTGCCCTCGTCCGTCCCATATCTTCCATATGTCAAATCTTGTAAGCTGAATTAGAACCACTTCCTCTTATCCTTGTTCCGATGGCAATGTATTTTTATGGTAAGCATGACCTGAATCGACATTCAGGGTTAGCTCCAGATCAAGGAACTCTTCAACGGTCAACAGCACAGACACGAAATGTTGTGAGCGTCAAGTTGGCGTACCCTTCGAAGATATCCAGGATCTGAAGATTCCAAAAAATAGTGCCTAAATAGTACCCAATTAGTACCGAGTTAGAAAAAATATTACCTTTGTAATTTCGGAGATATGAGCCTTGTTTAACGGGTACGCTAACTTGACATCAAGCTGGCGTACCCGTTTTGGATCTCGAGAACGGTGCTGTTCCCAAATATGCTCTATATCCCAAAAAATAGTGCACAAATAGTACCCCTGGCTCCCGAAGTCTCAACTTCGTAGCTCTTATAGAAACTGAGATATTTCATACCAAACACGGGTAAAATATATGCACCGTCAAGCTGGCGTACCCGACCGAGATCACACAGAAAGCCATTGAATTCCTAAGCCAGCTATATACCAAAAAATTGTGCCTGAAATAGCCTGGCTGGCTGGAATGGCTTTCTGTGTAATCTCGGTCGGATACGCCAGCTTGACGGTGCAAAATATTTTACGTGTTTGGTATGAAATATCTCAGTTTCTATAAGAGCTACGAAGTTGAGACTTCGGGAGCCAGGGGTACTATTTGTGCACTATTTTTTGGGATATAGAGCATATTTGGGAACAGCACCGTTCTCGAGATCCAAACTTGGTACGCCAGCTTGACGTCAAGTTAGCGTACCCGTTAAACAAGGCTCATATCTCCGAAATTATAAAGGTACTATTTTTTCTAACTCGGTACTAATTGGGTACTATTTAGGCACTATTTTTTGGAATCATCAGATCCTGGATATCTTCGATGGGTACGTCAACTTGACGCTCACGAAATGTTGACGCATTTTATTGCAATATTAAAGTGCAATGGGCAAAAAAGCTGGTAATAAAAATGTTTTTTTTTCAAAAACTTACAAGATAATACATTTCCACACAGATAAAACGAGTACAAGCTAGTAGAAAATATGTGATATTAAGAAATAGCCTCTCAGCGGCCCTAACATGCAAGATACAGAGATAAGTTAAACCCATGTATCTCTATGACTATCTCTTTCGTCGGCACTAGTGTGAGAGAGACGCACTTAGAGATAAAGACGGTTTAACTTATCCTTTGTGTCTTGCATGTTAGCCGCACCTCGTTTTAAGTAGCAACTTTGAATTCTTTGAACGAGCATCACTAGAGTTTAATATTGGTATACCGTTCTACTACTCAAGGGATTTTGAAGAATATTGTGCTAAAACCAAACCGAGCACGCTGACGCTGGCTTATTTATGTGACAAAATGCAAGAGTTTATGCAAAGTCACGGAACCCTTGCGAGCGTGGTTCGCGTCGACCCGCGCCCTCAAGCACGTCGGTCCTCGGCACGCTTTATTGTAATAAAGACTTACCTACGTCAATACTGGATCATTCAATACCCGCTGTGACTGCTTCTATGTACGCGCAGCGGCCCTAGCATGCCAGACAGGATAAGTTAAATTTATCGTTTATCTCTCTGACTATCCCTTTCGTCGGCACTAGTGTGAGAGAGACGCACTTAGAAATAAAACGGTTTTACTTATGCTTGGGTCAACCTTGCTAGGGCCGCCGAGCCCTTAGAGCGTTTTCGCACTACGTCCGATCCGTATCCGATCCGAATCCGTGAACATATGGATCTAGAAATCACGGACCGAATTAGGATATTGCTTACGCACTAGTCCGACCTCAGATCCAAATCCAAGCATACGTCATTATACGCGCCCCCAGGCCACAAACCCCGCCACCTCGCTGCCTCTCTGCTCTTACACGCTCGGATTCGGTTCGGATACGGAACGGCCGCAGTGCGCAAGCGTTTATACAAATAATAGGTACTCTAAGGAGGTAACTCAGCGGCAGCACGAGGAGTCCGGGATTTACTTCTTCTGCTCTTCAAGCTAAATAGTAGGATGGCTTCTAGACTAGTTTTAGCAGCGTAAATGAGGAAAGGAAGAAAGACAGATACATCGGCAATACGCGTGTCCAGTTACAACAAAGTGTTAGAGCAACGTATTTGCTCTACAGTACTATGGCTACTGCGTTCCGTCAATAATCTTCTCCGGAATGGAGATGCACGGATGACGGAAGCCGGATCTAGTGCGTACTAACTAAACTACCATAGAAATAGTTTCAGGACCGTATTTTAACGGAATCGGATCGGACGTAGTGTGAGTCTTGTGTAAGTTTTAGTCAGCAACTCGAACGCGTTTGCATAATAGTCTCCTTCTTTATGGACGAAACGATTGACGCGTTCGAGACGGGGGGGTTCGCTTGTAAGTTTTTATAAGCTTTTATTTACCCCTGTTCCGATGCAATGTAATAGTACTAAATAGTGGCTCCGTGAGCGTGTAGACCTCGCGGCAAAAGATTTCCATAAACGGAGCATTATTACGGCCACCGACTAAGGAGCCTATAATAGTAGGTTGTTGCACCAAGCAGAAAGTAATTCATTATTACGCCGAGTGCTAGTTTGAAGCCCGAATGCAAGTGACGGCTCTAAAAACACGAGCGCAATAATACATCACTTGATGCGAGGTGCACAATCTGCTTCTCTTTCTACTACTGCAAAAAGTTGGTAAAAACAAGTAAAAGTATAGTTAAACCCGACTAGCTATGTAAAGAGGATTTTTGCACCTTGTATGACGCACCCCTAGATTTTTTATATAGTTTTTAACGTTCGCACGTTCTCCCCAAATCCTAAGATACCCTATTTATTAAAATCGGTCCTGTGGTTCAGAAGCTAACGTAGAACAACCGAATTTTTCCCCAGAAAACTTGTATCTGGTCAATTCATGTTCACATTACGCCATTTTTTTAAAATTGTTTTAGTAACTATACTTACTATCTTTATCAGCCAGTACTTTGAGCAAAACATTTTAGAGGGGCTATCACAGTTTGATATTCGGTCGTTGACATTTGGACTGTCTTGCTAACAGTAAGTCCACAGAAAAGTGGTCAGCTGTCCCGTCGGATTGTGAATAGGCGGATTCGATGGCTGGTGGTGCAGGGTGGTTTAAACTTCTTGATCAACTAACAAAACTAAAAAAACAATACAAAACAGTGCAGTAATGTTCATGCACGCCGCGCTCAACGGGCTGCGCGCACAGACCCGCGCTTCGACCTGTTCGCGGACTCTTGGGCCAAATTAACCACCAATTGCCTCGCTGTCTGCGAGAATCATAGACAATTTTAATTTGTTATTAATATGTCATTTTAATCTTCTATAATCACTAATATCTTAGTCAATAATTTATATTAATTAGTAACTATTATAGCTAATACTAGTGGCTCCGTGAGCTGTAGACCTCGCGACAAAAAATTTCAAAAAACTGAATCTACTACAAAACTCCTTTGAAAAGTAAGAAATAATGATTGGCCTTCGTAAGTAAATTACCTAGAAACGTAAAGGTACGAAGGATGTATTTATGTACCGACTTCGATATATTTGTATGATCACTTAATAAACAATATATCTCACGTTTCTAGGTAATTTACTTACGAAGGCCAATCACTATAATTTTTTTACTTTTCAAAGGGTTGTTGAGGTCGGTTTTCTTATTTGTAAAATTTTCAGTATTTCACTTTTTTTTGTGATTATGATATGTAAATTAACGACACACATTTACTACATCAAGTAACAATAGCATAATGCTCAAGCCAATTGCTCTTCACCCTTTACAAAATGTTGCTATCCAAGGTGCAAGGAAGTCAATCGCTGAGGACTTCTCCTGGTTCTTCACCACCAGTTCTATTTACCACATGAATTTTCATGAGCATAAGTTGCTCCTCAACCTTATACAGAAATCTAATCGCCACCCGTGAAATACTTATCATTGAAGAGTTTCAGTGGTAATTCGTGGTCTTCATCATCAGTTCCACAGCACAAATTGAGAAGCCCCTCCTTCGTTTTTTTTTGAAGTCAGTTAAAAACGGAGCATTATTACGGCCACCGATCAAGGTGCCTATATTTATTTATTGTAATATATATATATTAAACATTCTGAAGTAATCAACCAAATAGGGAAGAATTGAATAAATAATTCTTCCCTATTTGGTTTATTACTTAAAAATATAAGTTTATCTAAAATTTTGTCTTTTATGTCACGTTTATTTTCATTAGAAAGGTTTTCTTCTTCTTGGGGTGGAACCTTTAAAAGATTAAAAAGCGTTTTTCTTGTTGCGTTCTCTTGTCCAAATCGATAGAGAGCATTCTCATTTATACACAAACAATCTGTTAAAACTTTATCATTATCAAATATTAAAAGATAAAAATCTTTAGATGGCCCTTCTTTTAACTTATTTTCTTTTGTAAGGTCAAGACCTGCATTAGTATAGATAATAATATATTCGTTATTCGCTTTTAATTCTTGAACAAAAAGAGTAAGATGCGTATTAACTCTTCACTCTCACTCTTCCGCAAGACGCGTAATGCGTAAGAGCGAGATGAGAGATCTCGCTCGCGAGTGGCTGCAGAGTCACTTAGCGTTCCCGAATAGAAGCGCAGGTCGTAAAATCTAAAATCAAGTATCAAAATAAGATTTACAATAATTGTATCGGAGCGGCATGTAAGCCTTTCTTAAACATAACTTGTTATCTACTGCGCATACACATTCCCATCACACCGTACAACATGGGCATAATACTTCACCCGCTCCTACCGCCTACCCTCGTGTCTTGATTAATTGATTGATTCATTAATTTATTTATTTTCGTCACACTTACTCGGAAAGGGTGTTATTATACGCAAGCGTATAGAGCAACTATAGCCGATTTAACTCCTCTATGGGCCCCGCCGTCAGCGGGAGTTATAAACCATACAAAATCCATAACTCCCTAGGGAGTTATGGATTTTGTATGGTTTCGAACTCCCGCGGGCAGTTAAGTGCGCCAGGTCGGCGGAGCTGCTCGGGAGCCGCAAGCCGGCGGAGCTGCCCCGCGCTGATCGCAACGTACTTACAGTTTATGAACACCCACCTGATGGTAATTCACGATGAACAAGGGAAATAAAATTAATATATATACTTTTTTTTGTCTAATTTTTATTTCATTTCCTCGCAAATGTGATGAAAAACATTGTGTGTATCACGGGCAGTAAGGGGATAACAAACTCGAGTCATAAAAGCCATCGCCTATCGGCGTCGGGCTTCTAACAGACTCTCGTTAGTTATCCCCTTCTTACGGCCCTAGATGCACAATGTACTATAAACACACTCCTAACAAAACACATTCCCACTCAAAACACACACTCACACAATCGAGTTCAACAATAAGAATTAAAGACATAAATAAAATTGCTAGTATTTTTTATGTCATTACTCTGTTTAAATTTTTGCTGTCTTTACTTAGTTTTCAAAAATCAAAAATAAGCGATCACTAGCGTTTTTAAAATGGTATTGTAATATAGTAGGAATCCGTAATTGGCTAATGTGACTGTAAATTAAAAATATGTACATGTATTTAGACTAAAAGCTGTCAATTCTCGTTCAATAAAATAAATAAATTAACTAATTACTTAATTAATTAATAGAAAACGTATAGTCAAATTAAAACTTTCGTGAGACATTATGAATACTTGAAAAACACACGGCTTTACTCACGATTTATTGTCAGAAATAGTCTGACATGTTTCGAACTCGATTGGAGTCCTTCTTCAGGGTTTGAGTGCGGTCCCGGTCAGCTCCAATCGAGTTCGAAACATGTCGGACTATTTCTGACAATAAATCGTGAGTAAAGCCGTGTGTTTTTCAAGTATTTAGAAAACGTATGTTTTTTGGAAGGAAATAACTGACTATAACCAATATTACTATCTGCATTATTAGTCTTTATGAAAGTAATTCTATCTTTATAATTAATAGTGATGTCATTAGATATACCACGGCTTTCAGAATTTATGGAAGCTATATTTTTACGCAAAAACATATCATGCAAGAAAAGCATTAATAAATGGAATTGATATAGATTTTCAGTTAAAAAATTCCCATGTTTTTTTTTTGATTCTTTGAAGCTGTTAAATCATATCATATTTTTTCTTGTAATTCTTTATAAGCTTCAATTTTACTATTTTTTTCAATTTCATTTTTAATAATGCTGTTCAGTATTTTTCTAGTAGGCTGATTAACTACAAATACTAATTTTCCTAAAAATTCGTCTTTTATTTCTACCTGTAAAAGTTTTCTTACTTTTATTTCTTTTTGCACTGCAGATGAAAATTCTAAACGCTTTAAAAGTTCTTCTCTTATTGTTTTATCTCGCTAATATTTATAAAAACCACTCCCTTGGGTATTGTCATTTGTAAACAAAAAGTCCTTTAAAATGTCATATTCTTCTATGGTCATGCTATCAAATTTAAAAGGATAATAGTTTTTAAATTTTCCTTCTTTTAATTCCTTTTCTTCTGTAAGATCCAAGCCTTAATTTGAATAGATAATAAGATATTCTACATTATTTAATGAATTATCTGATTTAGAGATTAGATGTTTAACAAAACTATCAAAGTAATTATTAATAGAAAAACTTCGTTTCTCTTTAGTAAATAATCTAGCAAAAGTAATACCATTCCCAATGTAATATTTGTCTTGATATTCAGTTTGTGTATCAATAGACTTCCCTTTATAGCGGATAACAATATTACTATATTTATCCATTTTAGAATCTCCAAAGGCCAACGATAATGAAGGATATTTATGTTGATACGTAAACTTTCTAAGTGAACAAAGCACCGACAAGTCTAATTGATACATAAGTTCAATCAAATGGTGAGGAACGCATCGACTAATTTGATCAGCATTGTTTGTACATCACTAGGAAGTTCTGCATCTTCATTACTAGTAACATTTACATCCATGTGCAGCCTCTTTGATACTGAAGCTTTGTCTGTAGCATAACGGCCGCTTTTTCTACTTGTTTCACTATTTTTCTTGCCTGGTTTCCTTGAATAACTACCTTGTTCATGTGAGGAGCTTTCAATATCTGAATCTTCATTACTAGTAACGTTTACATCCATGTGCAGCCTCTTCGATGCTGAACCAGCTTTATCTGTAAGAGAATGTTCTAGTTTTCTACAACGCACACCAAATTCATTCATTATCTTGCTTAATTTTTCTCAAAATTGCACCTTATTGAGCAAAATTATAGAATGGGAAGATTTGGGCAAATAATTAGACAAAAAGGCTGTACGTAACCTACTGTGTCGACTTTTGTGTTGTAGTAAATTACTACAAAGAAAAGTTCGTAAAACCCAACTGGTGAAGGATTAACATTAAAAGCAAACCCTCTCACGCTCGTTTGTAAATTTAACAACATTAGCCATATAATGCGCTGTATTAATTTTTGATGACAATGACAAGAACAGCACTACCCTTACAGTGGCAACATTTGTGCATTTTGAGCTGTCAATTTAGTTTGCCGAATTAAGGATTTTAGCATATATACTAAACATCCATGACACTGGTACAAACTTTGTGCTAAAACTACAGTTGCTAGATGCAATGGAAATTGTAGTTGCTACATAAGTTGTGAAGATGCTTGGCTACAAAGTTGCTAAATTGCTACCACTGTTTGTATATGGTTGACGACACAAACAATAGGTGTCCTTCTTAAATTTATAGATAATAATGAATAAATAATTGTTAGAGAATTCCATGTTATTGTTAGGATGGAACACATTAAAACTTAATAAAAACAAGTAAATTTCAATTTATTTAGTGGCCTGGACTGCTCTCAATCCGAGTGTGCCCGTGCCTGACAAACCAGTTAGTCAGCGCTCGTGGGACGATGTGGGGGTGGAGCGGATCTTTGCTTGCCTGTTGGGGAGGGCTGTGGGGATGGATAGGGCAAGACTAAATGCGGTGTCAAGGCCAGAGTCCGGGGCGTGGTTACATGCACTTCATTCCCCGCACCTGGGTACTCTCCTCGACAACGATTCAATGCGGGTCGCCGTGGCTCTCTGCCTGGGCTGCGATGTTTGTGAACCTCATTTATGCATCTGCGGCACCATGGTGGAGAGTAACGGTCACCATGCCTTGAGTTGTTGTCGATGTGCAGGAAGATTCCCTCGCCACCACGCCCTCAATGACATTATCCGGAGAGCACTAGTTTCAGCAAATGTTTCGTGCGTGCTGGAGCCTCCAGGTCTTAGCCGCTCGGGTGGAAAAAGGCCTGATGGTTTGACCTTGGTGCCTTGGCAGAAGGGAAAGTGCCTGCTCTGGGACGCTATGTGCGTCACCACTTTTGCAGCTTCGCACCTTGGTCGCACCATCAGGACGGCAGGAGCAGCTGCTGAGGCGGCGGCACTTAGGAAGCGGGGTTTGTACTCTTGCCTCGGGAAGTTATGTTTATAATATTCGTTATTACAATTAAATGCCTTTACGATTGTAAAAAAAATATATATATTTAGTTACAACTTATATCTGCACGTCTAGCACGACCTGAACGCGAGTCGTTTGTCGCTCAGTGCGTCCCTTACGTATTTGACTAGTTTGACAGGGACGCACTGAGCGACAAACGACTCGCGAGCGTGTCATGGTAGCCCCCCTGCAGTCATTTTAAAAACAAATTCAACAAATTCATTTCATTAGCGAGTTGGCATATTGCCTGCATAAAATAAATAGCAATAGTTTCAATCTATTGAAAAGGAAAAAAGTCCTAATTTTATTCCAGGCGTTTTTGCGAATAGGCATCATGCCTCAACTTACCAGGCTAGGCAAATTTGTTTTCTGTTTAACCCTTATAATGTGTGACCAAAGTAGCCATGTAGGTACTGATGACGGGTAATGTTAATAGTACCGACGAGCCTGCATACAAGACTGACGAACGAAGCCAAGGAAGTTTGCCAGGATAGTGTAGTAATCTGTGATCTCGGTCTACCCTTAAAGGAATCCGGCGTGAGAATTTATGTTTACTTACATATAATATATGTATTTTTGTATTAATTTCTATAATTTCCGCATGAGGTTCTTATTTGCCTCATGGAAATTTAAGTTAAAGTGTTACCCCATAATTTGTTTGTTAGAGCCAAAACAAATTCGCACGGCACGACTGACGTCGCGTCGTCCCATCGTGTGACGTCCTCTCACGCGTTGTCGCGTGTTGTGGAAAACTACATTTTGATATTGAGCCTTGTAGGAATAATAAAAAAGCGGACAAGTGCGAGTTAAACTCGCGTGGAGAGGTTTCCGTTCCGTACATGATTATCTGAAATTTACTAGGTTACTTTAAATACCATAGACTTCTTGTAGGTTTTCCTGTAATCTATAGGTGAAGAACTATTTACTGTATTTTTTCAAAATTTTAGCCCCATTAGTATCGGAAATAAGTGGGGGGGGGGATGGTCAATTCACGTCTATTTTTCAAAATAACTTCCAAACTGATTTATTTAAAATTCTAAAAAAAATATATTTAACATCCTCACCATAAGCCCTTTCATTTGATATGTCACACGATAAAGGTAGCAAAACTTTTTTTATAATTTTCTAATTTACCCCCCAAAAAGGGCCCCTATGTTTAAAATTCATATATTTAGGTCACGCGTCCGTGTTGCGGTCACCGACTTACATATGTATACCAAATTTCAACTCAATCGGTCCAGTACTTTCGGAGCAAATTGGCTGTGACAGACGGACAGACAGACGCACAAGTGATCCTATCAGGGTTTAATTTTGGGGGGGGGGGGGGTCACTAAACATAAAATATGTCGAGTAAATTAAACTTTATTTTTACACTTGATTTTTCTATTTGACGTGTACGATTTTGGGGGGGGGGGGTCATGTCCCTTGTGACCCCCCCCCCCCCTGGGACCGCGCATGGATCCTATAAGGGTTTCGTTTTTTCCTTTTGAGGTACGGAACCCTGAAAATGATTTTTGATTGATAGCTTTCACTTTCCACAACAACAACGTACTAATACTGACACGACGTCGCATTGAGGTACGATGTTCGTGCCATGCACATGTGTTTTGACCATTATGGTGCATCCACATCTGACGCGCGAGAGGTTCGCGATCAGCGTGCGAGCGGCGCATTCGCGGCGCGTTCGTCAGATTTGGACGCACCTTTACCTAGTCGTTCTATGTATATGTGTGTGTGTTATTTAATTCCATAAATAAATTAGTCCCTTAAGGCCCTGGTACACGGTCAGGACATCAGTCCGAATAAGTCAATTAATCGTCGATCAAAATCGCATTTCGTTCTACATCTCATCTAGACGGTCTGGCGATTGGCGATTGGCTGCCGTCCCGATCCCATTTTCAATGCCCTGCCGACCTGATCATTGTCGGGCGGTCGTCGTCCCGATCATGTAGCAGGGCGTTTGGGACGAAATACAATGTATTCTACGCGTTTCTCTCAACGAGACGGACAAAAGGTCCTACAATGAAGTATGATTGCGGGCTAACTCATATTTAACTAATAGCGCTCTTATCTAGAAAGAAAGAGCAAAGAAAATAAGTTTATTTGGGGATTTATACTTACATGTACCTATTCATTTAGAGCAATGACGTACATGACCATACATGTACCTACCTACGTATAGGGTGGTTTACATGAATATTAATGCTAGCAGATTGTACTAAAATCAAATAAATCAGTTCTTATATGTAAAGCTGCATTAAAAGATTCTTGAAAAGTCGCTTGTCTCACTGGGAATCGAACCCACACTAAGGCGTACAATATCATTCAGTAGGTACCTAGGTACTTTTATGGCACCAACCGATAGGGTCAATTACGAGGATTAAATCTCGCTAATAAACATGTGGCCGAATTCAGAAACGCCAGTTAAGCATTTGATTAGAGATTAAATAGTTAAATTGCCCTCAACTAGCTGTCATCCTATACAAAAACTTCACTTTAGGTACCTAAAGATCAAATTGATTTGGCCAATGGTATCTTAAATTAATGGAAGATCCACGCAAACTAAATACATAGGACCAACCTTGTCACAGCCAAATCAACCCAAGTTCTATAGGTAGGTCTAATCTTAAATATAATCAAATGAAGAACATTATAAAATAATTGTCATATAAATTATTAAAAACGAATAAAAATATAAAAGTTTGTTAAATAATCAAAAAATAATAATAATTAAATATACTTAGTATAGCTAGAGACCACTATGAAGGCTCTCATCCCCGATAAGACCATGATTGCTTTATGAAGAGCTTTATCTCTCGCTTTTAAGTCGTTCGAAAAAATTCAATAGTCGTAGAACCCTTCTTTTTGGACGAGTCACGCACGATTTTATTCAACAATTAAGTTATTCAATCAGACTAGAATGATAAAAAATCTTATAAATGCATTGTTGATTGACATGTCCTTGTAGATTAAAGCAATTTGTCGTTTCCGCGTTCGATTTTGACTAACCTTTTTTATTTTTAACCGATTTCTTAATATTACCAATTAGTTGAGCGATACTAAAAGCAACCACAAGTTTTACTACAAGCATTCGTGAAGGAAAACATCGTGGGGAAACCTGCACTATTTGCGGTCGAGTAATTTGAAGATTTGTGTGAACCAATCCGCACTGGGTCAGCGTAGGTTACCGCCCAATCTCTCTCATAAGGGTCCTATGCTCCTTAGGCCGATTGCTAAAAATTGCTAAGCTTAAGTGGCAGTGGGCGGGGCACATTGCTCGTAGAACAGATGGCCGATGGGGTCGCAGAGTTCTTGAGTGGCGACCACACACCGGAAGGCGTAGCGTGGGCAGACCACCCACTCGGTGGACTGACGACCTGGTAAAAATAGCGGGTCTCCGCTGGATGCGAGCTGCACAGAATCGGTCGTTGTGGAGATAATTGGGGGAGCGTTGGACGTCTTTCGGCTGAAATGATAGGCCGATTATAATGAAGTTCAACCATTTGATCTCCAAACCACTCTTCAACGAAGATTCGCCTGCCGCATAGAAAACCGCAACAGGCAGCACAGCAGTACCATTACCATGAGTTTATGCCAGGCCCCTCTTCTCCACTGGGCACCCTGGGCAAGTGCCCAGGGCCCCACGATCGATAGCTCCCTTAGTTCCTGCCAGATCACTAAAACCATAACCGATATTTATTACCGAAAAACTTATTTAATTCGAATAAATCGAACCTAAATTACTGGCTACAATACCTACTTGCTTAGAATATATTTATTCAGGTGGTATTCCGAGAAGCACGGTCATATTAAGGTATGTATGTTTGTAGAATTGCTATATTTATTGATTCAGCTAAACAAAGCCTGACAGTATGCTGAGTGGCAAGCATTTTTGTGCTTATATAATAATTATTGTTAGGTTAGGTTAAGTAGAATGCACCATTCCACCTTTACATGTCTTCGTCATTTCTCACGTCTATTTAAGAATAGAATAAAATAGCTTGCGTAGCGTGCGTGGGTGTATGTGTGTTCAAGTCAATTTGGTATGGTTTGGTATTATTATATTATATTATAATTGGAAGTTGTTAACTGACAAATACGTGATTTAAATTATTTTTGGGGTACCGTTTATATGATCACTCGTGTGGCTGTCTGTCTGCCCGTTACGCTCGTCTGTCACAGCCGATTGGATCCGAAACTACTGGTACAGATAAGATATGGAAGTCGGTGACCGCAACAAGGGCGTGTTACGTAAATAAATGAATTTTAAACATGGGAATACTGTCGGGGGTCAAATAAGAAAATTTAAAAAACAAACTTTCGCAAACTACTTATCTTGTGACGTATCAAATGAAAGGGCTTGTTGTGAGGATCTGAAATTTCTCTTTTTTATAATTTTAAGATTAGTGAATCTTTTTGAAGTTATTTAGGATAATAGGCGACAATTGACCGTTCCTCCACTTGTCACCGAAAATACTGGGCCTAATTATTTTTTTTATCCGGGCAGGCACGAGTTAAACTCGCGTGGAGAGGGTTCCGTTCGGTACATGATTATCTGAAATTTCCTAGGTTAGGGTCAAGGCGGCAACAGTGGGTCACTTTTTTTTCGAGCGATGTCACGTGATTTGGACAAGTGTTGGAAAGATGCAAAAGGATTAGTATTATAGTGTAACTAATATATATTGAATATTTTAATCGATTTAGTACAACAGGGTAATATTTTGGAAAATAAACAGTATTTAACAAAAAAACTTATTTGAGCCAGTGTGTACTGGGGGTGGCATACAGTGAATCGGCCCTCAGTTCACAGTGAATCAGGCAAGTTCACAGTGAATCATCTATAATTATAACCCAAATAATAATGCAATTTTCGGCTTTTTATCACTCTTTATTTATTGAATTAACCAAATAATAAATGAAACATTAAATAAAAATAATATTTTGTCTTAAAATTAATAATCAAATTACTTAAATTTAAAAACATTAGACTCTTTTTTTCTCGCTCATACCAATTTTTTTTTAAAGCATTTTTCATGTCGTCAACTTTGTGTTTCCCTATTTTACGGGGCCTTGCTGGACGAGCCATCCTGAAAGGGAAAATTAACGAAAATTATTACATCTTACAAATTTTCTAAACTACTGTCTGAGCAATTATTAACAGTAGGTACCTACAGTACACAGTCACCACAGTGTATCATGGACCACTGTGTACTCAAGCGATTTGAGCCACTGTGTACAAAACCGCCATTTTGGATATAACTTATACCACGCATGATAGTTTTGCTTAAATCGAAGTACAGTATACGTCAAAATGACCTCAATTAAGTTTATTTCTCAGCAAAATTATTAATGCATTGGTAAAATAAAATGTTCGTGAAAAAATAGAAAGTACACCTTACCTTAAAATTCATTTTTTCTTTCGGCAAAACAAAAAAACATTAATTACACGGGTTCGTTACATAGCTGACGCAAGCAAACTGGTTGTAAACTGTTTCTATCGGGAGACCTTCCGAAGAGTGAGAAAGAAAGAAAGCTATCTATAATATTTTTGACACAACGGCTAGTGCGCCACTGTTGTCGCTATAGCCACTGTTGCCGCCTTCACCCTACTTTAAATACCATAGACGTCTTATAGGTTTTCCTGTAATTTATAGGTAAAAAACTATTTTCTGTATTTTTTTTTTAAATTTCATGCCCAGTGATTTCGAAGATGCCCAGGGATTGATAAATTTTCGCCTATTTTCCTAAATAACTTCCAAAATATTTATCTTAAAATTCTAAAAAAAATATATTTAAGAAACTGACAACGAGCCCTTTCATTTCATTTATTACACAATGTAGTTTACAAAACATTTTTATTTTATTTTCTAATTTACCCCCAAAAATAGCCTCCATGTTTATAATTCATTTCCCTATTTGGGCGTTTTCAGTAAATCGTACCACTACGAAAATAATGACTTTATTTTAAAAATTGCTTTTTTGATGAATTTTATATTCTAGAACAGAGCGTATACTCTAAAATTATTGAAATTCTATTTGATTTCATACAAATAAGCTTAATTTTATAATAAACGTGTAATTTGACTGACATTGGGGTCTGTACCTGTCAGTCTTGTGACGATATAATTTATGTTCTACTGGTTTGACTATTTAACTATTCAACAATATATTACTTTTGTATTGTGATTAAATATAAGTATTTACAGAAGAATACATAATTTCTTTAATTAACTCATTAATATTTCTTAAAAAGAAGATGTTTTGTGACAGGTGCTACCGTGACACTCTTTATTTTCTTTATATATATAAACGTAGTGATAGAATCTTCTTTAATTGTTATTGTAATCAATAACAATTTGTGACTTTGCCGGTCAGCCTATACGTAACGGGTCGATATGTCACAATACTGACGTCACATATTCAACTAAATTCTACCTCAAAAATTATTCTTAACTCATTATTTCAATATTTCGCTATAGTTTGTAAATGGAAAAGTTCTAAAATTTCGTCTTTTTCCTTTGAAAATATTTGAAAGTTGCGAAATAGCTACTATTATTTAGAATTTCAATCACAAACCTGACTGAAGAAATGTGCACGGTGTTCAGTCCACTGACACAATCTCACTTAACGTCACACTTTCGCACACTGAACTTTTTAAACTGGTGGCAGGTGGATCGCGTGATATTCGATGTTGCCATTTTCTTTGCCTGACATGTCAGGTGGCATCATTTTCAAGAGTATTACTTAAATTCAGTTTTTAATTCAAATATGTTAAGGTTCTTTTTATAAAATTCATTATGTGACGGCCAAACAAGTTTAGATTATCAAACTCCATCAATTACAACACGTTTAGTAGTAAAAATGTCAATGTTGCAACTTCTAAAAAGTTGACACAAAGGTGGGACACGTTAAAAACTACCTTCGCAGCTTTAATATTTTTTAATAATTACATTAAACGTATCTTATGTAGAATTATTGATGATATCATTAATTTAAGGTACTTACTGTCTACATCCTTTAAATTACTACAATAAAAATATAAATTACAGTAAAAAAATATTGAACTTGAGGGACAGCATAAAACGGGTACACGTTTTAGTGAAAATGCCCATTTACATTACGCGTCCGTGTTGCGGTCACCAACAGGACAGACGGACAGACGGAAAGACGGACAGACGGACAGACGGAAAGACGGACAGACGGCCAGACGGACAGACGGACAGACGGACAGACGGACAGACGGACAGACGGACAGACGGACAGACGGACAGACGGACAGACGGACAGACAGACACACGAGTGATCCTATAAGTACGTAGTACTATTATTTATTCTGTGCTATAAGGTTTCCGTTTTTTCCTTTTGAGGTACGGAACCCTAAAAAATATAAAAATAGTTCTTTAACTATAGATTACAGGAAAACCTATAAGAAGTCTATGGTATTTAAAGTAACATAGGAAATTCAGATAATAATGTACGGAATTAAGCCTCACGCGAGTTTATCACCTTGTCCAGGTTTGTAATCGAAATCGGGACCTTGAGGTTCGCAGTCCAACAATCGAACCGCGTATCGATCGGTCATTCATCTAATGGCAAAATCAGGAAGCTCGAGGTGCTCCAATCGGTTCAGCTGCAGTAATGAAGCAAGTCGGAGGCCATTGGCCGTCGCGCTCCATTGCTCGTGCCATTTCTGTCAATGCGGATATCCTACTGATCCTACTTATATTAAGAGTCCCCGAAACGGTCATTTGCGAATGGCAATGATTACGAGATTGATACCCATTGATGCTATAATTGATCGTTTACTTTTGATAATTGAAGCGACTGTCAATGATGCTACGATATTGACAGCAAACGATGAAAAGAAAAATTTGATTGACTGCAAATGACGAGCCGTGTATTGACGGTCAATGATAACAAATTACTATATTTTTCTTTATTCTTGATCGCGCTCACTCATTGAAATATATAGTTAAGGAACTGCTCAAAGCAATTTTCGCAATGCTTACTTTTGAGGTGTCAGAATGCACCCAATCTGACACCATGGCAGGTTCATTTGCATATCAACCACCATCCAGGACACCCGTTTAAGTGACACTGTTGTAATTGAAAAATTGCCCTCCCGCATCGTGCGGTGTGAGAGCACCGCTGACGCCACCGCGCACAATGATATGATAGCGTGTGAATCAAGCAAGACTTTTGTACGTATGTCGTAAGAACTAAGACATCAGCAAAGCGCTGACGTTTGACAACCTTCTATGAGACTTGTTACCTACCGTTTCGGGGACTCTTCATAAATGCGAAAACAGTAGGCACTCGAGCGAATGAAACGCAGCGGTTAAAAATTTAACTAATTTCCGGCGCCGCTATCACGATTTTTCAATTCGCTGAGGTGTTGTACCTACCAACTTTTCTGCGGAGTGGATACTATTTCCTGAGACACCTGTATAAATAATAGTCAGTCCATATCAAAGACTTAATATCATTATTTGAATTTGACATTGATTGTGATTTTTTTCATAAATTATTTAAAACATTACAAACCTTATTTATTTGCTGATGGTCCAACGGAAAGGAAATTTCAAATTTGGAATTCCTGTACAAACCAATAGTTTGCGTCACCTAAAAAGAGCGCTTACGTCCATATTAAATGTATGGTCGTCAGCGTTATTTTTACGTGACGTGACTTAACCACTACATATCGTCGGCCTAAATCGCATACCTCGTAAATCCATTTTTTTTTGTGTTTGGTGGCGTGCCGTGGACATACGAGGTTTGCTTCGCGTGGATCTTTACGCATGAAGGTTAGTTAAGTACGTGGTTTTCTATAAAAGTATAATTTTGATACCCACATTTTTGAAGCCAGAAGAGGCTTTTCTATTTAAAGTTTGATAAATATTTTAAGATTTGCAAGTTTTTTATTTTTTCCACATTTCCACAATTACCTTGTTCAGATCAAAAGGTTATCCTCTATTTTTACGGATCTTTATAGCAAAACTCTTAACTCCCGATTAGCTTTCTTAAAATTTAAAAAAAAACTCGTATCTCAAATTTTCCAGGTTCAGACATTTAAAAAAATATAGGTTTTAACAATCTGACGGCTAGATTTAAGTTAACATTATGTAAAAAAAATGCTAACCAAGTCTTCACGCAAAATTTTTGGTAATGAAGTTTTTTGTGCCTCCTGTAAAATTTGATCAGATTGAGTTACGAGGTTTGCGATTTAGGCCGACGATATGCGATTCCGCCGACTCACTAATACTCGTACACGTATAATATAGATTACCAAAAAAAATAACAACACCTCACTACTTAGGTATCTGCGGTATTTAAAAGTGCACTAAAAACATAAAATAATACCCAAATCCTATCAAGTGGCAATTACTGTATAATTGCATAACCGTGGCAACAGAAACCGGTATTTAACGATTCTCGTCTTGTTCTTGACCGAATTTTGAGTGACACATTGCCGATAGAGCAGTCTATACGTGTCCCAGCCCTTATTTTACCTACAACCTTACTGATGCACTTTAAAGTGGCGCTGTCGTCTATGAAAACCGAACCAATATGCTGGTTGCCAAGTTAGTTCCAGCTTTAGCCAACGGCATTGTAAATAAGTAGTGAAGAGGTAGTATTTCATAGTTATGTCACCGGAGATCATTGTGCAAATTATGATGTGCCGCGTTGCACAATGCAATGCGTGACGAGACGGATAAACATAATGTGCAAAATAGAACTAGTGGTAGTGATGTGCGTGCAAGGTTTTAAATTATATCGATATTATGAATTTTTGTTTCCTAAACTTGGGTTCCCCTTAGACTAGAAATAAGCACGGCTTTACTCACGATTTATTGTCAGAAATAGTCCGACATTGGGTTCCCCTTAATCAAAACTTTTTTACCCGACCGCAGCAAGCAAGTTATGAACGTACATCACTACCACTAGTCCTATTTTATTCATTTTGTTTATCCGTCTTGTCTTGTTTTGTCACAGGAAAAATAAAGTTCCCGGCTAGTACGACATGACTAGCCTTTAGTGCTAAACCCAAGTAGCAGACAAGCGGTATCAGTGCTTATACAGTCCTTATAACGCTCAACCTAGAGTTGTAATGGCTGTATAAGCTCTTTTACAGCTTGCTGCTTGGTAAGAGTCAGTTTCCTACAGATCTCATCATCAGGCATAAACGCCACGCTTGGCAGTCGGGTTGGCGACCGCAGTTGGTCATGATAGTACTCCAAGGATGCTGCTGCCCATCCTTCGGTTGGTCCCTCTGTCTGTATTAATTTTAAGCAAATTCATAAATGTTCTCATTTAAGTGAATTAGGTATATATTTCTTATGAGAATAAAGATCTTAACCATTAAATATCCTGTGTAATAGATGTTCGCCCAGGCCAAGGTTGTAAGTGGTAAAATTTAAAAGGTAACCCCTTATTAAATGTACATACTTATAAGTTATTGATCTTACAAATAGAAATCATTGCCTCGAGCCAAAATAAAGTACGTTAACATAGAGACGCCATAACTCTGCGATGACATAACATCTGAATAAAGAAATGGCATAATTTTTAAGGTTCCGTACCTAAAAGGTATGGTGAGTCTTCATTGCCTGTCTGTCCATTTGTATGTCACGCCTGTTTATATCAGCGACTACTAAATTATATTCGGTAGGTAAGTTAGGTATATTTGACAGCAAAAATGAAACGAAGTTCCAAGTAATCATGGTTTTGAAGAAGACAAAATAAACGGGTTTTGAGAAAACAAAACAACCTTTGCAAGATATTACCACACTCGACAGTTTCATAGAGATAGGAGCTTGCGAATATTATTTGTTTTTTAATTTCATAGGAAGGTTTTAAATCGTTACTCGGTTATTAAAAGCTATTTTACTTTTCTTTTTTAAGATTCAGTAGTTAACAGGTGCTCTCTTTTTCAGTAAGTACGGGACCCTCGGCGCGCGAGTCTGACTCGCGATTAACCATGTTCGTTAAGTAAACAAGATCAATATTTGCATTCTACTTAGAAGTAGAACTTTG
This sequence comes from Tortricodes alternella, assembly GCA_947859335.1. Lineage (NCBI taxonomy): Eukaryota > Metazoa > Arthropoda > Insecta > Lepidoptera > Tortricidae > Tortricodes > Tortricodes alternella. The sequence goes on along the minus strand of OX401973.1, from coordinate 1,010,290 downwards.
GCACATAGAGCCAAGTTTTAGCCATATACCATAAGAAAAAACTTATTTGTTGAGAGATATAGGATCGCACACAGACCAAAAACCCGCGATGTTACGGTGCAAGGCGCAACGCAAGTTTGTGTGTGAGGCCTAATCAAAAGGTTCTAACGAATCATAAAAGTACTAGGATCGCTTATTTTTAGGTACTGTAGAGCAGGCTAGCTAGAACGGCGCTTTAGAAACAATATAAATTCAAATATTAGAAGACAGACTATTGTCATTCTTTTATATAGAGATGCTTGGTTTAGCGCTCGGAGTGTGAGCATGTAAATATTCTAATAAATCTATTTCAGAAGGCCTACCATGTTTGTTTAACCCCTTTTACAGTACTTTAATAAGGGTCTTTATAATATAAATGGCTGAATTATGATTTATTATAAACAAGCCAAGTAAGAATGTGCGGTGGGAGCGACTATAACACTTCCCCGATAAATCGAATTATGAGTGTCTTAGAAAACACTATAAAACACTGCACTCACACGAATGTAGTCATTTGCGACCTCCCTTATAGTCTAAATAAGCATGACGAAGATTATAACAACTTCGTGAACAAATTTAATTTATTGTTGCATAAAAAGTTTGTAAATTGCTCTCAAGTGTGGCTTCAAACACCTAATAGTGTACATTTTGGAATAGGTGATTACTATTCAAATGGCTACCAACTAAACCATAGAGGAAAATACAAACTTGCACGCTGCTTAAACAATGTTCTAATAAGCGTAAATAAGGCGTTTTACAATAGTTGTCATTTTTTATAAACACTGGATCCCGACGATCGTATAATCGATCGCAAAAAACAGTTAGCAGTGATCTTATCGTGTATAATAATATATATGTACTACATCAAAATATCAATGGAATAATAAATAAATCTGATCTACTAAGTGTACACATACAAAAGCTAATGGAAATGGGTAAGGAAGTTGATGTTATTTGCGCTACAGAGCACAATATGAAGTCAGGTGATGAGATACATTTAGCCATTCCTAATTTTAAGATAGCATCGTATTATTCTAGAAACAAAAGAAATGGTGGATCTTGTATTTTAGTTAGGAATATTCACAAATACCATATTTTAAATGAAATTAATAGTATTTCCATACCAAATGTCATGGAATGCGCAGGAATTGAATTAATTGATCATAACATTTTTATCATCAGTATATATAGAGTTCCAAAAAACAATAGTCATATTATAAACATATTTCTAGATAAATTGAATATTATATTGAATAAAATATGTTACAAAGGAAAAAAGATCATAATTTGTGGTGATTTTAATATTGATATGTTAAAAAGAACGACACAATCAACTCAATTTAGAAATATAGTTCAGGGTTTTAACTTAAGAATAGAAATATCAGAACCGACTAGACTATCCAGCAACACCTGTATTGACAACATAATACACAATGTCCAAGGCAGCACAGCTGAAGTGATCGAATTCGCTCTCTCCGATCACACAGCTCAATTACTGAAATGCCCGGTCAAAAAGACATGTATTCTTCCATACTGGTACAAGAAGCAGAGAGACTTAAGTCATGAGCACATTAACAAATTTATGGAATGCTTACAAAAATTAAATTTCAATGGAGTGTATATGGCGAATAATTCTAACGAGGCGTATAACAGTTTTGCTGACCAATTCCAATTATTCTATAATTTGTGCTTTCCTTTTAAAAGAATAAAAATATCCACTGCCAAGAAACCAAAATGGATCACTAAAGGAATAAAAATGTGTTGCAAACGAAAACGAGATTTACTTTGGAAATATAGATTGTCTATAGATAACAAGATTGGCAAAAAAACTGATTTTAAAAATTATTCAAAACTATTAAAAAAGATAATAAAGTTGACCCAAAAAGCCCAAAACGGTAATTATATTAAAAAATCAAGCAATAAAACTAAGGCTTCGTGGAACATCATAAATAAAAATAAATCACATCTGCCAAAAGAGAACATAGCACAATTATTATCCGATGGTAAAATAATTAAAGCCCCTAAGGAAATTGCCACAGAATTTAATCGCTATTTTATTGACCAAATAAATTTGAACTCAAATAATATGTACAATAAAACTAATTCTGATAACATTTCTATTAATAATATTGCAAATAATCAATTAAATTATAAGAAAACAATGACATGCAATTTACCAAACTCTATATTTATGAAACCAACTAATTCTAATGACATTCAAATAATAATTAACACGTTAAAAAATAAATATAGTACTGGCTATGATGGCATAAGTACAAAGGTGGTGAAAAAGGTTTCTCACATTATTTCACCATTGATCAGTCATATAATTAATTCATGTATTGAACATGGTGAGTTCCCGGATAGACTTAAAGTAGGTATTGTAAAGCCACTTTTCAAAAAAGGTAATAGGGAAGACACGGCTAGCTATAGACCAGTGACTCTTCTCCCCATTTTTTCAAAAATAATTGAAAAGGTTATTCACAAATGTATCTATGATTACTTTGAGTTTAATAACCTCTTTGCACAAGAACAGAAAGGATTTCGCAAAGGTAAATCCATAAATATGGCTATTATGGATTTGCTGCAAGTAATTATAAAAAATGTTGATAGACGAGTTCCAGTTTCAGCACTATACATGGACATGACAAAAGCCTTCGACTTTGTCGATCACAATATACTTTTAGATAAATTATATACGTATGGTGTACGAGGCAATATACACAGCTTAATTAAATCGTACCTCAGTAACCGTAAACAAATAACACAAATAAATAAATTATGTATAAAAACAAAAACTGAAGTTACTTATTCATCGGAAGTCAGACAAATTCAGTATGGCGTACCACAGGGAAGTGTTCTGGGCCCTCTGTTATTTCTTATTTATGTTAACGATTTCCCGAAAGCAATTGAGTTCCCTATGGTACTCTTTGCTGATGACAGCACTGTCATTTTCACTGGTCAAGACCCAGAAACATATGAAACTGACATAAACAAGACATTAGGAATTATAATTGAATGGTTAACTAGCAATAATCTAAAAATTAATCTTGGGAAAACTAAAATCATGACATTTAAACAAAGAATAAATTATAAACACAATTTAAACATAGCTTATAAGGGACAACAGATTGATGAAACAGACATTACAAAATTTTTAGGATTAAGTTTAGATAACAAGTTGTCATGGAGAAATCAAATTGAAATTATATGTAAAAAACTGAATCAATTCTCATATGCTTTGTATAATTTAAGAAAAGTTATAAATGAGTCAGTGGTGTTAACTGCATACCATGCTTATGTAACATCGGTACTTAGGTATGGCATCATATTCTGGGCTAATTCGACTGACAGAGAAATGGCATTTAAAGCACAGAAAAGATGTATTAGATCATTGTGTGGCATTCACTATCTTGACTCTTGTAAACCTCATTTTCAAAAATTACGGATACTTACTCTTCCTTGCTTATATATATATGAAGTGGTAATTTTTGCAAGATGTAATCTGCACTTATTTCAAAGTTTTAGGAGTACACGTCTTAGGAATAAAATATGCACGATACCCTCTAAAACCGCTCTATTTCGGAAAAGTATACTCGGAATGGCTCCTAAAATTTATAATAATGTACCGAAAGAAATAATAAAAATAGAAAGTATGGCCGATTTTAAAAAAACATTATGTAACTTTCTATTAAAAAAAGCTTACTATACAGTCAACGAATTTTTGTCTGAGTGCAGTTAAGTTGAACCGTGCATATGCATGCTGCACCTCATTAACTGCATAAACAATTTTGTATGCCTCGCGGCGCAACATAGTGATACTTCCTCAATAGAACAAGACCTTATGTGTATATTTTTTTGTACCCTGTGTTGAACAAATAAACTATTTCTATTTCTATTTCTATTTCAAGAAAAATCGCAGAAATTTCAAGCAGCGTATCTTCACGTAATACATTTCAACAAAATGATTGAAAGAACGAAAGAACGTGCGACCTGTTGAGTTAACGTACACGACACAAAATTACAAATGTTTCTTGGTGAATTTTTTTGTGCCGCCACCTCTACATCCCCAATCTTACCAAAAACCTTGTAAAAACGAAAGTGAACGAAGAAAGACCACGTGACTGCGTACTAAGATGACCACAACACTAGCATTGCGCAACCACCATCGATGCACAGGCCAGTCGACATCGCGCCGGGGAGAAATCGACCGACTCGTTTGTCACTTTCCCCTCACTATTTTGGCGCGAAATTCAGTTTAATTAGTCTATGGTTTTGTGACGTTTGTTATTTTACATACATAGTCGTATCAATTGAGTGTTTCATAAATAAAAAAGTTATAAACTTAAAATGTAGTTGCAGTGGCAAAATGAAATGGATTTATTATGCAATTCTTTTACATCATTTTGGAAGTAAGAATGTGGTGAAGTTGTTTAAGAAAGTTAATTTTGTTTGTACAAACTAAATGGTAATAGGTAAGTACCTACTTACTTATGGATGTGAACAGAACGCAAGCACAGAGAGAGAATTGGCGACTGAATTTGGTTTTAACGCTACTTAGAAAGAGCCTGTAGAGGTCAAATACTTCATTATGTACCACTTTTTTACCCGACTGCGCGAAAGTAAAGGGAGGTTACTAAATCATTGAAGCTGAATTTTAAGTAACTAACCTGAGATTTATACAGAGGTTAATCCATCGCAATGGGGAAGTTGCATGAAAAATGAAGTTTAAATGACATACCTATTATTGATATTATGAAAGTAAATGACTATTCATTTTTATTTGATTAAGGGTCAAAATTAGTGAAAAATATATATTGTTTTTTAGTTTTTTGGTTATTCTCATCAAATTTATGTCATGTTTTATTTCTACGATGTTGGTCTAAAAACAGTATTTTCGGAAATAATAGCAGATTTCGTTTAAACGTATACATTTTGTATAGTCTAACGACAGCTGTGACGTCATAGCTGTTGTCCATTTTGTATTTTGTGTTTTGCGAGTGAAATGAACAATGTCTTTTCAAAGCTTCATAACTCATAAAATAATCAACATAATAATGTTTTGCGTTCACAGATCGCATTATGCATCTTCCCTTTTAAGCACGTATTCATATAAGTACTTCCCTGTGCTTTTTTGGTCGAATCGCCCGTAAAAGGCAAATTTAACTGTATAAGAAAAGATATGATACGCGCGTTAAAGTCTAATATACTGTACCTATAGCTTCCCCCGCGGTATTTCCGATACAAACTGGAAGACATACCTCAAAGGGATAAGTTCGCCTTTGTACATCTCTTTTACAATATTTTTTATTATTTTTCTGTAATTGTGTTCTGCTGTATTGTAAATTATAAGCAGCGGCTCTTCAAGTTCCGCCTAAAACATTTTTTTTTTACTTGCAAATGAGATCAAATATTTCGTAAATAGCGCGAGCCATATAATTGCCTTTATTCCGAACCCAAACAGCGTGACCACCATTCAGCCTCGCCCGTATCGCATATTTTTAAATCTCAAGACTTTTTTTATGTCAATTAACTGCCGCAGGCGCACATTTTTACGAAAGCGATTGCTGTCTCGGCCTGTTAGCCCGAAAGAAAAGTAGGTCTTGTAAAGATTAGGCTGCGGTTTCCTCTAGCAAATTTTCCTCCCTGAAGAGCTGGGGCCCGTTTTACCTGAAACAGAAAACTGCGGCTTTATGAGCTTCTGAAAAATTGTTATTTTTCCGGCATCAGGCTCTTTGTCTAAAAAGTTTGCCGACCCATGTATCTCAGAATTAGCATACAAAACGATAAGTAATTTCCACTTTAGCCTCAGTGCATCCTCTACTTTTATACTAGTATTAGCGAGACACACTGACGGATAGTTTATCCTTGTGCCATTCAAGCTAGGGCCGCAGCGGCCCTAACAACTGCCACAAAGATAAATGAGAACCGTTTAGCTCTATGACTATCTCTTTCATCGGCACTAGTGTGAGAGAGACGCACTTAGAGATAAACGGTTCTAATTTATCTTTGTGCCATGCATGTTAGGGCCGCTGGTCATTAAGGCTTTTTCAACTCTATTTACTTAAAATCTAGATTTTCTTTCTTTCTTTTTTTTTGTATAAAGGTGTTAATATATCACATTACATTACAATCATTGAGCCTCCACTGTACTCCCTAAGGGGTGAATTTTCGTAAAACCATTTATGTACGGAGTTAAGTTATCCCCGTGTACCGCTCTTTAGTTTAAAAACGGTTGTCAATTTTCTGCATTGTATTCACCGAAGGCCATTAGATATTAAAATATTATCATTACGCCCATCCACTTACCAACGAACGTTGGGCCAATGCGACTTCTGCTACCGTTGGTTTAAAACTGTTGGCATTTCTGCATTATATTGTTTCAGTTGGAAAATCTACCATGGCACTTGGTTCTAGGCCTTACCTCAAAACGACGGCCAAATCTAACCGTTGTCCGACTACCAAGACGAGACGCATGTGGCCCGACCAAATGCCAACACTCAGTGCTATTAGGGATAGCACCTAGCTTAAACCACAGAACCGGAAGCGTTTGTGTTGTACAGCAGCCCTAGCATGCCATATTATGGAGATAAGTGAAACTCTTTCATCTCTCTATCTCTATCGTCGGCACTAGTGTGAGTGAGACGCACTTAGAGATAAGACGGTTTAACTTATCCTTGTGTCAGCCTTGCTAGGCCCGCTGCATCATAAAACCTTGTACTTAAGCTTTTTGTATGCCACTAAATGATAAATAATAATAATTAGGCAAAATATTAAGTACATTTTAATTTTTATAACTTTTTGTAAACACGAACGACAAATCTAAGATCATTCATTAAGTGTGCTGTATAAGTAAAATACTACATAGATGCAAATAAGTTAAATATAATGAAGATAAGAAAATATTACTTGAAAAAAACTTATCTAAGTGCTTATCTAAGTAAGAGACGACTTTATTTCTTTAAAAAAATGGGCGTGCGTTTTGCCCTTATCGCACCTGATAGTGAGGACATGTTCTTAGGGTCATACAGCCGTTAATAAACAATTTTTTTTTTCCTTTGCCCAAAAGTTAATGAAAACGTCGGCTTAAATTCACAAAACCTGACGTCCTACATGCGGATATACTTAGTTCTACAAAACCACCAGGTCTTAGGGTCCTTACTTTCGGGAACAAAAGGTTTGGAAACCTTTTATGTAGGAGGACTGTGAACCAAGAGCTAAAATCGCCCTTTTCATACAAAAGGCGATAACGATTTCCATCCCTTAAGTGTAAACCGATTTTGACCAATTTGTGATAGGTTATCAGTCAGAACCAAATCTAGGTCTATACGTTTTTTGAATTTTGATTAAAGATCAACAAAGTTAATATATGGCCGAAATTCGTTTTGTATGAGAATACTGAAACAACAATTAAAAACTGAATTTATTCATTATAGTGAAAAAACCAAAACGTATAGACCTAGATTTTGTTCCGACTGAGAACGTATCAAAAATTGGTCGAAATCGGTTAACATTTAAGGGGTCGAAATCGTTATCGCCTTTTGCATGAAAGGCCCCGACGGCCTCACTCCTCTTAAGAGAATCACACCCATACGGGCTAAGCGATGCGCCAAATGCTTGCAAGACGCTAAGTAAGGACAGTATGTATAATACACAAACAATATTTTGTCTCGGCAGTGTAGGGTCCTCGAAATAATTACCTACGGCCGCTCGGTATGTAAACACGCAGTAGGGCTGCCCACTGACTGTCCTTCTTGGGTTAAGTATTTGATAATACTACCTATATTAAATTGTCGTAGTATCTTTTCATGAAATAATACTTCAAATGTTGTTTTAATTTTAATTATTTCTACTTGGTTCTTATTTTTAGTTCAAAAGTGACTGTAATTCAGTATGGTATAAAAAAATGCATTTTATTTATTTTGTTTTTAATATACGAAATACATCAAAAAGTTAAAAAGTTTCGTGCACACTGCCCACGCCCGGCCCGTAAGTAACCCCGGCGCACTCGGGACTGTTGTGTACCGAAGTTTATCGAGATTTCGAAGCGCGTCGTTTCGGCCGTTTGTATGGAAATGGAATACTGGTTACTTCATTATACTGTGGCTAAGGTTTTAAACTCTCCCCGCGTGACTGGAATCATACAATCTCGGTGTGTTCACGTTGTGAGGGAATAAGCATTTAAGTGTAAGGATGTTCCTTATAGGGTCATAGAGACATTTAGTCACGAACCACGCGCCAGCCTAACTTGACCCGTTAGTGCGTATAAACTACATATACGTGCGTGTCTTCGCGCTAAATCGTATTTCGACGCAGCTGCCCAAAGAACGCAGTAGATACGTAACTCCGCAAATGCCTACGAGCGCGCGGATCAATTTATGATTGACAGACGAAAATGAGAGACGAGATTTGATAGGTACACGAGTAACATAGCTGGTCACACTGTAACAAAGGGAAAACAGGAAAGGCATGGCAATACGTCGCCGGAGCCGACTCATTCAAACTTTATCAGGTAATAGGCTAGTTTCCTGAAAAAATCTAATTAGCCCGTCATTTTTACAAAAAAATATTGAACACATATTTTTTCTTTTGTCAATTAAACAATAGTTTTTTTTTATAATCTATCTGATGGACTAATTAGAATTACATTTTTTTTACCCAGGCAGCTAACATCCCTATTGTAGCCAATTCGAAAGTGTGTTCGCTAAATTTTAAAGTCTCTGAACTTGAAATAAATACGTCAAACTCAAAAAAAAAAAAAAAATTGGCAGCTTGGTGCCATCCAAAATCGAGGTTGACGTTTCTTATTTTAAGTGTAGAGAATTTTAAATTTAGAAAACACCGTTTCTAATTGGACCCTATCTCATAAAATCCTTTTGCTAAAAATTCAGGAACCAAATCGAACAAAAGTCTTGCTCCATTTCCCCTTTAAGACGTGAAGTTATTCACTTAGATCACAATAGCAATCAGACCCCTCATTGTTATAACATAGTATGTAACGACGGGTTTATGTAATCTGGCTGCTTGAAGGTCAAGTTCGATTGAGCATGATAAAACAGAAGTGCTAGTTTTGCCGGCTTTAGTTACTCGGTTTGGTTGAGTGTGAAACTGTGATCGGCGGATGACCAATCGCGTAAGTGATAATAGATTCTCATGACTGAATTCATCCAATGATAATGAATCCTTGCCTTGTGTGATTTCGTCGGTGTTTTGACAGAAGGGCAAATATGCAATAAAACAAGGAAAACAATTTTCTTGTTGTAAACATTCCGAGAAATAAAAAAAGTGCTTTGTAGCGAAAAGTTCTCGTTCAAGGGATAGATGATTTTGTGTGGACATTTTGGTTATGGTCGGATTTGAAGTTTATTAATGGACTTCGCCCAAAGTGAAGCGAATTGTACCAAGCTATAGTGTAGGATTTTTAGTTTTTTAGTGAGTTGGCCTATGGTAATATAATAACATATACTTTCTTACCATTTTCTTTTCTCGTCCTGTTGTGAGGTAGGCAGTGAAAAGGTCCGAGCTCAGTGTTTTCAACGTAATCTTGGTTTGCTCACAGGGCACAAACTATTTGTTTTTAAACTTAAATACTTAAATTGAAAAAATATTACAAGTGAAACGTGTTTCTTATGAGAAATAAATGTCTTTGAACCTATAAGTAGTACAAAGGCAATACATATATTATATTTATAATGTTCTGTTAGAAATTCATTGATTAAGTAGTAACCTTTATTGCACAGGAAATCTTTTAACTAAGAGGGGTGTGAACCTACGGCTTTTCATACAAAAGGCAATAACGATTTCCACCCCTTAAATGTTAACCGATGTTCACCAATTTTTGATAGGTTTGTCAGTCAGAACAAAATCTCGGTCATACGTTTTGATTTTTTCACTAAGTATATGCCAATAACGCTAATTAAACAAAAATGTGACTAGAACTCGTACTAATATTATAAATGTGAAAGTGTGTTTGTTTTTATTTTTTATTATCTACTTATTTTTTATTACTATCTATATATTTTATTTCTAGGTAATTACCAGCGGCCAGTCTTTATTTCTTAGTTTTCAAAGGGTTTTTGGAGTCGGTTTTGTTTTTTGTTGAAATTAATTTAATTTTTAGCTTTTTGGTGAATATGATATAATATTATAGTTTCATTATATCTACAAGTACCAGATGACGATAGGTCTATGTAAACTGCTCATCGATCTTTATAAAGTTTTGCTTTCAGAATGCAAGGACCGTTGACTGTTAAGGAGTTCTGTTGCGAACCCCACTATCAGTTCCGATTTACCAGATGCGCTTTAACGAGATCAAGTTGCTTACCGACAGAGACAAATAAATGTTATCATTATGCGTTAACTATCTATCACTAAAGAGTTCCAAGTAGTAATCCGTGGACTCCATCATCAGTCCGTTTTACCAAATGAAGCTGTTGTTGTGCAAATCCATGAGTTATCTTAGAAAATGGCAAAAACGGTATATGCTTGCTTACAAAATTCGAGGAGTTCTGTTGATTCCTCGTGGATCTCATCATCAGATCCCGCTAATTTTTCTATGGGACCATTTCTGAACTATGACGATTCCAACAAAAAAAGAATTATCGAAATCCGTTCACGGGCTAAAAAGTTATGTGGGAACATACATAAAAAAAAATATACGGGTCGAATAGATAACCTCCTCCTTTTTTGAAGTCGGTTAAAAAATTGCTCATGAATGTATGCACAGTTTTGATGGAAACAAAGCCGAAATGGTTCATGATTTCTATGTGCCAAAATTTGCGTTCATTGAAACATTTGCTTTTTTATAGAAGATACTTAGACGTGCATTTGACCTCTATCTCACCTGATGGAAAGCGATGATGAGTCGACGATGGAGCACGCACACCTAGATAATGCCTATTCACTTTCTCCTTAAAAAGACCCAAGTTGTAGCGTTCTGGGAACAAGTCTGCAGGCAGGGAATTCCACTCCTTAGCCGTTCGCCAAATGATTGAATGAATTACTTAACAATCCATTTTTATTTGTTGATATGAGAAGGCAAAGGAAATTTCAAATACCACTTCATGTGAGACTTCACAGACTCGCTAGTGCATCTTTACTACCTATAATAATTTAAACGGCTGAGTTTTGTTTTAGTATGCACCTGTGATTCCGTTGACAATGGATTATTAAGTTATAATCAGCAAAAACCATTATATCTTTTTATATACTCATTGGTTTCTAGCACATTTTTCGGGTTCCGTACTTCAAAAGGAAAAACGGAACCCTTATAGCCAATTTGCTCTGAAACTACAGGACCAATTGAGTTGAAATTTGTTTTACATATGTAAGTCGATGACCGCAATACGGAAGCGTAACGTAAATAAATGAATCTTTCATTCCCCCATCTAGGAAAGAGTATTTTTGCTCTTCGCTATCTGAGTGCAAAAGCCGTTTTTATTCGCTAGAGGATAAAGTAAATTGAATTAAGAACATCGTGTGCACTAAGTTTGCAAAACATCATTGGACCTATTTAGTTCTACCTCCATGGTGCCGAATTTATCATACAACCTTTTTTAATTTGTTAAAAACTCAGACTCGGAACCTTCTTGGTGTACTTTTTTTTTAATTTGTTTTGGACGCATCATTTTCTTCACGTCATATTGTTAAAGACAGAAACAAGTTTAAACAGTTTAAAACAAGAAACATGAAAACAAGTGAAAAACCTAAAATGAAAGATTCTGGCGACGGGGAAGTTTATTTGACGCCAACAGAATTGACTTAAACTGTTAATAATGCAATTTTTTTTTTTGCATTTAGTCATTTCCTCGCTGAGGCGGAATGAAATGAATTTTAAACAGGGGGGGGGGGGGCACCTATGGGGGTAAATAAGAAAATTAAAAATAAAGTTATGCAGCTATACCGTGTGACATATCAAATGAAAGGGCAATATTGTGGGGATGTTAAACAATTTTTTTATGAATTTTAAGATAAAAAGTTTGCAAGTTATTTAGGAAAATAGGTGAAAATTGACCATTCCCCCCCTTATTTCCGAAACTACTCGGACACAAATTCATGCAGAAAATACTTCTTTAGCTATAGATTACAGGAAAACCTATTACAAGTCTATGTTATTTAAAGTAACATAGGAAATTTCAGATAATCACGAAACCCTCTCCACGCGAGTTTAACTCGCACTTGTTCGGTTTTTATTTAAAAGTATTTATCTATAGGCAGAACGGCGTAAGTCATGGTCAACCGTTTCAACGGCGCGTTAAAAAATAAAGACTTTATCGTCTTATTGCAATATTATTTTCTCAAAAATTATACGTAAAGTCGCCATAACATCATTAAAAAGTCTCCAGTAAGTTAATAATACCGGACGATGATGAAAAGTGTCCAGTAAGTAGAGAGGTTTTGAATTCGGAATGAAAAGTGTCCAGTAAGTACGATACAAATCTCATAACATCACTGCACGGGTGCCGCAGCCGGCGGGGCGCGCGGGCGCCGCAGCCGGCGGAGCCGCCCCGCGCCTATCGCGGCCTATAGTTTATTCTACCCACCTGATTACCCACCTAATTCACGGTGTACAATGGGAATAAAATAAATAATAAAAATAATAAAAAACACATTTTTGAGAAAAGCACTATACAAGCTTCGACCATTGAGTGCCATACTGGACTCGTACTTAGAAATCCTCGCCTACGGCTCGGATTTCAAATCGCACTCGTCCAGTATAGCTTACTTACTGGTCTCTTCAGTAATGTACTATAATTTACCTAATGAAATTTTCAAGGTTCTGAATGTTTAAGGCCGGGGCAAACCAAACGCGGTTGCGGCGCGTTTGCGGCGCGAACGCGGGTCTGCGCCGTTGTCGAACGGCGCGGGTGGATATACCATGCCACACCGCGGCGGCGCGGGACCGCGGCTACTTTGGTGTGCCATAGTAAATCCGCCCGCGCCGTTCGACAACGGCGCGGACCCGCGTTCGCGCCGCAAACGCGCCTCAACCGCGTTTGGTGTGCCCGGGCCTTTATAAAGCTGAAGCTTTAGATTTCCATACATACTGCATAAAAATAAACATGAGAATTTTAGTCTGATTGTAATTTTACCGGCAATTACGTCCGCGTTAAAATGTATCTTTCAATAATCATATAATTTATAAAATAAAAAAAACCGACTTCTAATAGCCTTTGAAAAGTAAGTTTTTTTTTTCACATTTTGTTTATTATCCTGTGATTTAACGACACACATTTACTACATCAAGTAACAATAGCATAATGCCAATTGCTCATCACCATTTACAAACTGTTGCTATCCACGGTGCAAGGATGTCAATCGTTGAGGAGTTCTCCTGGTTCTTCAATTTTACTACATGAATTTTCATGGACATAAGTTGCTTCAGAACTTTATTCAGCAATTTAATCGCCAACCGTGAAATACTCAACACTTAGGAGTTCCGGTGATCATCTATGGTATTCATCAACAGTTCCGATTCACCAAATAATGCTTTTGGAACGTGACTGCTTGAGTTATTACAGAAAATACTAAAATTGCTATATGCTTGTCCATAATATTTAAAGAGTTCCATCGATTCCTCATAGATCCTCTCATCATAACTTGACTTTGGCTACAACGGGACCAAACTGGAGGTATACCCTACCGATTAAAAAAAGAATTTTTAAAATCGTTTTATAAATGATGGAGTTCTAAAGTAACAAACATAAAAAAAATAAAAAAATACAACCGAATTGAGAACCTCCTTTAGTCGTCGGTTAAAATTAGGAGAATTTTGAAGTTACTAACTTTTATAAATTTAGTTTTTTTTTCCTCAAATTACGGGCTTTCGTCGGGTACGCACGAACTTGTATTTCATTAATTTAACCTCTAATTTAGCTAGGTTAGGTAGCTTATATCCATCTCCAGGACTCAAACTATCTCCATACCAAATTTCATCAAAATCCGTTTATTAGTATAGCTGTGAATCGCGTCGTTACATGAAAAGACGCCGACAGGCTCTCATCGGGCACACACAAACTTGCCATAAATCGATTTTTCAGCCTCTAAGTACGTCATGTCCTTTCTGACGGCTCAAAATATCTCCATACCACATCAAAATCAGCGGTTAACCATGAAAGCGCAACAGACAGACAGACCGAGTTACTTTTGCATTTATAATATAGTCTGGATAATGTAAATTAACATTTTTAATGTTTATTTAGCTGTTGCTCTAGACTTTCAGACTTCTGAAATAAATCAAGGTTATAATTGAACACATAAAGAACCGACTTCTAAAGTAAAGTCTTTGAAAGGTAGTTTTTTTTTTTCAGTTTTTAGTTACTATCATGTGATTTAACTAAACACATTTACTACATCAAGTAACAATAGCATCATGCCAATTGCTCATCACCATTTACAAACTGTTGCTATCCAAGGTTCAACGATGTCAATCGTTGAGGAGTTCTCCTGGTTTTTCACAACCGGTTCTATTTTACTACATGGATTTTCATGAACATAAGTTGCTTCCGAACCTTATACAGAAATCTAATTGCCACCCGTGAAATAATTATCATTTAGGAGTTCCGGGTTCCGGTGATCATCTATAGGTATGGTCTTCATCAACAGTTCCACTTCACCAAATAATGTCTCTGGAAAGTAACTGCTTGAGTTACAGAAGATACAAAAATTGCTATATGCGTGCTTATAATATTTGAGGAGTTTCATAGATTACTCAAAAATCCTCTCATGAAACCTCAACTTTGGCTACAACGGGACCAAATTGAAGGTATACCCTAACGATTAAAAAAATATATTTAAAAATCGGTTTATAAATAACGGAGTTCTGAGGCAACAAACATATAAAAAAATACAACGGAATAGAAAACCTCCTTCTTTGAAGTCGGTTGAAAGAAACCTGTACAATCAGCGATGCTCTTGCGCAATCATCGCCTGATCCTATTGTTTGTTAATTATCACTAATTATGATGTTTCAATGGATCAGCCAGCCTTAGTTATGTAAACTGCAGTAAATTATTTGTAGATAAGGAAGAATTTTACAACATGGCGTCAGGATCAATGAGAATAATCCAAATCAGAATTTTTAGTCCACTCTGGACCTGCCAGTCTGGGCCAGTGAATCGAATCTATAGGTACATAATAAAATCGAAAACTGGAAAATGTCTGTAAGTACATTGAAGATAACAATGAAAAAGTGCTATGGGGAGCTTCAGAATGAGCAAAACACATTCCAATGTTTTTTGAAAATGATGTCTGTTTGTCTTTTTGCGTGATAAACTTTTAAACTAGGTAAGTACTCAACGGATTTCAATGCGGCTTTTTAATGCATATCAAGGGCAACTTGAGGCAGGACATAGGCTATATAAACTTTTAGAAATAAAACTGAAAGGGGTTCAAAAAAGGGGTTGAAGTTGGTATGGGAAAAAGTAACAAACTGCCCTAAAATCCTGAAATGTACCTTTTGTATAAATAAAATTGATTGTTTTTTTTTAATTGGAAAGTGACAGTGCTTTTATTAACAAAAACGCAATAAATAATACAAAATATAAAACGTATTTACAATAACCTGAAGCTTTGGCCACATCTCACTGTGTGTCGTCTAGAACAAGCTAGGTGGACAATTTTTTTATTCTGTGTTTTTGGGTTGTATGTCGTTCACTTATGATCAATTAAAAAAAATTAAGGTCCTACCCGGCGAATTTCGCTGTTTCAAATCCTATAAAGTATACTTAGCGTTGTGCAAGAATCTTGAAAAAATCCGCTAATGACTATTGTCCACCTAGCTTGTGTTGACGACACATAGTGCATCTCCACGGCACGACGACGTGAACGTTCCACGGCGCCGCTGCATAACCACGGTACGGCGTCGTGCCGTGAAAAATTCCGTTGCACATCGCCCTTGTTTCTATAGCTATAAAGATGATTTGTAACGGAATTTTTCCCGACACGACGCTGTACCATGGCTATGAAGCGGCGCCGCGCCGTTACACATTCACGACGTCATACCACCGTGGTGTTGGGGCCCAAAACCCTCCATTACTGCACGGGGCATAGTGTCCAGGACGCTGATGGTATTTCTTTTATAAACCGCTAGGCTTACCCTTTGAGACAAAAAGATCCCGCCCTGGGAGCCAGAGATCCCAACTAGCTTGTCAGACACTTCCTTGATTAACTTTTTAGCGTTTGACGACCACAGGCCAAACATTTCGACCGCAAGTGCGGCAAATATGTACGTAGGTAGTTCTCTTATAGGCATAGCTGGGCACCGTTAATCAGATAGTTAACTTCGTTAATCGCTAAGTTTAGTTACTTATAAAAAAAATTGTTATGTGCTATGGAAGTTTAGGCAGGGCAGGACAAGAAAAAATCATAAAAAAGGTAGGTAATTAAAGTTTATAGTAATACCTATAATAATAATAATAATAATATGTAATAATATTTAGAGATCAAATTCAAATCAAAAGCTATCTGACATAAACCGCGCGATATCCTTTTGGCAAATAGTAGGTACTTAATTAACGTTTATCGTACTTTAATTGTTTTAACGGAAGTTAATTAGTCCGTTAACAATTTAAATCCGTGACTCGAAATGTTAACTTCGTTAATTAAGAATTAACGGATTAATGGTCTTGTGCCCAGCTATGCTTTTAGGAAAGCATATTTGCGGCACTTGAGGGTCTGGGTGTGGTCTGCGGCAGTCCCTGGCCGACGAGCGGAGCCCTAGACGTGGAATGAACCCAGCGGCCCTAACATGCAAGACACAAAGATAAGTTACAAGTTTATCTCTATGACTATCTCTTTCGTCGGCACTAGTGTGAGAGAGACGCAATTAGAGATAAGACAGTTTAACTTATCCTTGTGTCTTGCATGTTAGGGCCGCAGCAAGTCAAATCCCACGCCAAGGGCCGCCCCAGGTGCCAAGGTGTGCGTCGGGCCTCCTTCCATTCGAAGCAGACTGACCTGAGGGTTCTGAAGTAACTGGGACAGAGGCAGTGCCAAGAGCCCGGCGGATGAGGTCGTTAGCGGTCGCATGTCGGAACATACGGCCGGCACTTGATTGGCAATATAGCCTGTGGCGTCCGAGGGAACCAACAGGGTGACCAGTGTGACCACAGCTGCACCAGGAGTGTTTGTTTGTTGTTCATGTCTTATTATCCTATTCATCCAATTATGATAAAACTTTGGTGACTTGTGCGCACGCTCGGGAAGGTTATGAATTAAAAAAAAAAAAACAAAGCATTCAACGCATGCCGGTCACAGCTAGTAAATAATAATGATAATAACATCTTAAAAAACATCTCACCTGACTCGGTAGATGGTTGGGTCAAGGGCCAGATACAGAAAGCGGTACTTATGGACGCGGCGTGCATTGTCAGCCGTATGATTCTCTAATCTATAGCCACAGGCCCTAAAATGAATGACACAAAGATAAATATTAAACCGGTTTAAATCGTGCGTATGTGTGTGTGCGCGCGTGTGTGCGTGTGTATGCATGTTTGTTACCATTCAGCTCCATATGGCTGAACGGATTTCCATGAAACGTCGTTTATAGTTAGACCTTAGCTCCTGGAATAGCAAGTAGGGTAGTTTTTATGCCGGATAAGTCAAAAGTTCCCGAGGGAATAATTATAACCGAAATTTCACGCGGACGAAGTCGCGGGCGAAAGCTAGTATCCAATAAAACAACCTGGCAGCACTGCGACTTACGTAACATGGGTAGGTAATGTACATAACGCACGAAAAACATAACCGTGACCCTGCCATCGCTTTCGCTACGCGTGCGCAGGCAATTTAAGGTTGCTCCACACCGGTGAAGAAACTGAGAATGTTGGAAAAAGGTTAGGTTGGTTTCAAAAGAGTTCAATGGATATAATTTTAGAGTAAGTACTCCAGACCCTGACTCAGGACTCTTACACTTAACAAATCTCCTGCAGCCCTAACAAGGTAGTCACGGGGATATTAACTAACCCCATCTCATCTCTCTAACTATCTCTTTCGTCGGCACTAGTGTGAGAGAAACGCACTTAGAGATAAGACGGTATTAAACTATCCTATTGTGTCAAACACAGAAACCGATCGTTATAATGGTAATGAAATTTACAGGATACTCTTGGCCGAATCAAACGCCACTTAAGCATTTGATTAGAGATTAAATAGTTAAATGTTCCTAAACTAGTTGTCATCCTATCCATAAACGTCACTTTAATTAAAGATCAATTTGAGTGGCCTTTGTGAATTTGGCCATCTGTTATCCGATAACCGTACTCTTCGAGCAATGTGGGTGTGGCTGCACCTTTACAAAGCTGGCAACGGCCGTGCCAATGACTTCATACCCAATAAACGTGGTGCGCCATTACTTTTTTATTCTATAACAATAAAACCATTACTTCAGTGCTTCCTGATTGATCTACGTTTCCTTTTTTAGTTAGATTGATTTACAAAAAAGTGATTTGATGAAAATTCTTCCGGGCGCGGCTCGAGTACCACGAAAGAACTGAACCGTGCGCATTAAGTATTTTGATAATAACTTATAGTTTATTTTAAGCGCCGAAACTCAGCAGAAAGTGTTCTTTTTAACCTCTCGTCTGTGTTTGTTTAGGATGCATTAAAATGTTAAGACGATAGTTTTGCCATATGCACTAAGTATATCAGTGGTTTTCAACCGGTGGGTCGCAAGCCCTTGCTCAGGGGGTCGCAAAACCTTGCTCAAGGGTCGCGGACGCAAGCCAGGTTTTTAAATACCTCATCGTTTAATCCACTAATATGGTATTAATACGGTCATGGGGGGTCGCTAGATTTTTTACTTGTAATGGGGGTCGCGTACCTTCTCAAAAAGGTTGAAAAGCTGCACTATATAATATTGCATTTTCATCGGGCTGTTAGTTCTTGTGAAACGAGCCCAAACACGACGGGGTTATGTTGTGTACCCAGCACGTCTAGCACGACATGCCCGCGAGTCGTTTCTTGCTCAGTGCGTCCCTTACACACTTGAATTGTTCGACAGAGACGCACTGAGCGACAAACGACTCGCGGGCATGTCGTGCTAGCCCCCCAGTTGAGGAGTTTCTATGACCTGAATGGATGGCCTACGGATGAATTATATAATGTCCTGCCGGGCTGATTTGTGAATCTAAACCATCCAGGGCGCCACCCAAACGGATACAAAAAAAACATTCAAATCGGTCCAGCCGTTTAGGAGGAGTTCAGTGACATACACACGTACAGTAGAAGTATATATAAAGATAATTAAAACGCACTACACGTAAATTATAAATTAGTCAAGGTTTTAATATGGGGTCATGTAGGTAATAGTGTTATTAGATATAAGTTAAAAAAAATTAAGACATAGAACTGTTTAAAGAGGATTTCAGACGAAATCTTATTGATTAAATCAAAGCGTGTTTTGAAATAGTTAGGTTTTCAACAATATAAAGAATATGAATCTTTTTTATTTTTCGCTTTGTCAATATTTTTTTTTATGTCAATTGACTGACAAACGAGCTGACGGCCCACCTGATGGAAAGTGGTCACCGCCGCCCATGGACATCTGCCGCTGCCAGTCTAGGGAGGATGGGGAATGGGGATGGGATGGGGATGAGGGAAAAGGCCTCCGGATCTCGTCACTCACCGTGCGAAACGCAATAGCAAGCTATTACTTTACGCCGATATTCTGTGAGAGTGTGGTACTACCCCGGTCGAGCCGGCCCATTCGAACAGTAATCATATAGTGAGGATTACTGTTTGGCTCTACCACTTCAAATAGTTTTTGTTAAAAAACTGTTTAAATAAAGCCGGTTTAGGTCTTGTCAGCGCCTTAAATGTTATTTATATCCAATTACTATTATACATAATGAGGATTATACGATATCAAAATATATTAAGTGTTTGTTCAACAATTATATTATATTTATTAAGGTTTTTAGTTTTAGGTTAATTGTTCTAGTTTTTAATTTGTATTTTAAATATTGCATGTTCATAGAATTACCGATTAAACAAACATACAAATTTACATGCCTATGCATATATGCAAACAATACTTATTAGACCAATATTATGTCAAATATTTTTTTGCCAGCGATCATAACGCACCCCATGTACCTAGGGACTCTAGAAACAAAATGTTTTGCATATCAACGTCCATCATTTAATAACTTGCATGACCACTAAAAGATCCGTCTTATCAAGCAAATAATCTGCTGAACATATAGGGTGTAGGTTATTTTTAAAATAACTTTTGAACTTTACCATAATAAGTAAACAACGCAAGCAACGCTTTATTCATACCTTGTTATTGCCCGCGATTTCGTCCGCGTGGAATTCGTTAATTGCTAGTACTTCAGCACGTCTAGCATGACATTCCCGCGAGTCATTTGTCGCTCAGTGCAGCCCTTACATATTTGACTAGTTTGACAGAGACGCACTGAGCGACACAGGACTTTTCTTACTCTTCATAACCGCTTTGACATTTGACATTACAGAGCCTCCCGGCGTTTGGAACCATAAATGGCTCCGATTTTGTTGCTTCAAATTGTGCGCGCGGGCCTGGTTTCTATTGCGTCATTATTTTAAGGAAACTATTAATTTAGAGTGTAAAAACAAAGTCATTTGGTCTAAATAAATGTAAACTGCGCAAGATAATCATGGCTGGCAGTTTATTTTCGCTCGAGCCGCGCACCACGCAATTTTCTTAGCAATGTTGCTTATAAGATCTTTTTCTTTCATTTCAGATACCAATAAGCAGGCACCGCGACCGAAATGAAGCAGTTCATAAAACAGGTAAAACATTATTTTTATCTGACTGTGCAAAGACGAAAGGGTATTGAGTTTATCGCGATTTTATCCCCTCAGCGGCCTTAGGAAGATTGACATGAGTATAAGTTATCACCATGTTATCTCTCAGTGCAGCTTTCTTTGACCCTACGAGTAGCATAAGAGAGATGCCGGAAGGGCCCGGGTGGCTCCCTCCCTACAAGTCCAGAGCCCGGGACGGAATAATGGATACTATCGGAAAATAACGAATTATACAAATAATTCATTATCAACGATATATTATTAAGCCCCGCAAGCCGGACCCTCGGACCCGTGGGGGGAACGCGCAAGGGCCCGGCTGGCAAACGCTACCTCGACTAGGAAATTCGGACGCTGAGATGCACTGAAGGATGATGGCGATAAATTATCCTCATATCAAGATGGCGTCCTCAGTGACTCCATCCCGATCGGTCTAAATCTTTAGAACGACTATAGGATATAGTATGTATGTAATGTGCAAGAATTCGTCTCATGTAAGCCACTGTCCAAAGAGCTCAAACTATTGACAGTACCATCTATCTATATTTTCTAGGTGTCTTTTTATTAAAACTCACCGCGATCTCTTGTCATTGACATAATTCTCGTCCTAATTGGCTATTGTTCGTGTATGTGTAATATGTTAAATGATGTATATTATATCATTTATTTTAACAGCAAGAACACTTGACCTTGTTACTTATTCGGGACAAAAATGCATTTCCATTACAATGTAATATATTAGGTGATATTAATCTCGTGAATCTTAGAAGTCATAAATAATATCTTGTATTATGCATTCTCAAACAGGTCGCAATGTGCATTCGTCTTTTACAGATCTTGAGTGATTAAAACTCATTGTTTGCCGAGACGACAGCTCATTACATTTAACAAAGAACAAAACCAATCATTTACTTTCATGAGAACATTTAAAATGCTTCTTGATCGGATGCAACCATAGAAAAATTAACTGGAACTAAACAAGATCAACTGAACAATTGATTTCTATGACTGGAACATTATTTTTAACGCGCGCCCGGTTGTTCGATGGAATCGCAACATTGTGTTTTTTTGATGGACTTTCATTTGACCATAGTCTCACCTGGCCCCCAATTCTCATTGCATCCGAGATAATCTCACAATAGAGATTCAACGTCAGTGCACACAGTCGTTTGACACAACTGTTATGAATCTGCTGACGTTATTTTCGCAATTGACATTATCTCGAATGCACCGAGAATTGGGAGCCTGGTGGAAAGTGATAACGCGGCCGAAGGTTGAACGCTATTGCCCAGCAAATTAATGGAAGGGAAGGAAGTTGGACGACGCACCGAAACGGGAGTTAAAGATCCACAAGAGACACAATTTCTCCGAACGGCTCCCCAAGGCAGCATGCCGGAACACAATTGGAGTCGGTTGGCGGCTTTGCCGAGGTGGTGGTGACCAGCCGCGATTGAAATCTACCACCGGTAGTGTGTTGCTCCTTTTGCACCACCGGGCATCACGTGTAAAACCTACGGACGCTAGCAAATTCATTCTCCAAAATGATCGTACGATTAATCACTTTCATCGTACATCATATCGGCATAAAATCTAAATAAGTATTTAAGTAGTTTGATCCACAGCCCTACTGCTAATGATTCATCCATATTTCCAGGCGTTCGTGGTAAGCGGCACGGCCCTGAACATTGCGGGGCACGGCTGTGCGCACGGCTTCCCCGCCGTGCTGTTCGCGCAGCTGAGCGATGCGCACGCGCAGCCTGCCCTCACCGCGCACGACATGTCCTGGATAGGTTAGTTATGCCCCGCTTTGTGCTCTCAGTTTAGTATAGCTCTCCGTCCCAATGCTTAAACTTTTTAAAACAGAATAAACTCTCCATGAAGTAAAATTATCTATCTACAATATTTAAAGCACTTCCCCTCCATGTGGTACAGCCGTGAGACACCCTGTATAGACAACCTGTGAGTTATATTAACCGTAGTCGGATAAAAAAATTAATGTTATTTCTCTCATTACAGCGTCAGCGGTTGGCGCCATGGGTATTGTCGGCAACTTTATATCCCCTGTGTTGATGTCACGCTACGGTCGGCAGAAGGCCAACCTCATCTCCATTCTACCAGCACTCCTGGGCTGGATAGTCTTCGTTTTAGCCAATTCGGTCTCTATGTTCCTAGTAGCCAGACTACTGCATGGTCTTGCTTTGGGACTACGAACACCTTTAGCAGCTATACTAGTCGCTGAATACACAGATCCTAAGTATAGAGGGGCTTTCCTGGGCACCTTTGCAATTTCTCTAGGCCTTGGCATATTTTTGTCACATATCTGGGGCGCGCACTTAACATGGAAGGTCACAGTTATGATGTGCGCAATGTTCCCAGTCATAGCGTTGGGAATAATCAGCTTGTCTCCAGAATCGCCGAGCTGGTTGGTTTCTAAGGGAAAGTATGAGGAAGCGAAGAAAGCTTTCAAATGGTTGCGAGGAGATGGCAATGAACAACGGGCTGAGTTAGAAGCCATGATAGAAGCGCAGAAGAAGGAAATTGTAACATCGGAGCGAAGGAACCTAGATGAGAAAAGCATCTTGAAAAAGTTTATGGACTCGATTAAAGAAATTATGAAAATCTTCAAGAAGAGAGAGTTTTATAAGCCTTCGATTATAGCTATTAGTATGTTGATAGTGTTTGAATTTGGCGGTGCTCACATGGTGCCGGCGTATGGGAATGATATTCTCAAAGCTGTTTTGAACAAAAAGGAGGCCAGTGAAGTTGTCTGGCAATTCACAGTGATAGATTTGCTTCGAACCGTTTGCGCGTTCTTTGCTATATTCCTTTTAAAAATATTTCAACGCAGAACTATACTTTTTACGAGTGGAATCATGACTGTTTTGTCATTAACTTTAATTTCAGTATTTGTTTACTTACGGAAATACTCTGCTGTAACGAATATTTGGTTTTTAGATGTAGCTCCTATGGCTCTGATGGTTTTATATACTTTATCGTTTTGTTTAGGGTTAGTACCATTGACTTGGGTGATTTGTGGAGAAATATTTCCTTTAGCTTACAGAAGTTTAGGATCAACTTTGTCCACGTCATTTTTAACTCCTTCTTTTGTACTATCTATGAAAACAGCTCCACATTTATACGCTTCAATAGGAGTTCAAGGTGCTTTCTTAGTATATTCAGCATTATTATCTGTATGTCTTTTTATAATTTATACCTTATTACCAGAGACTAAAGATAGAACTCTGCAAGATATTGAAAAAAGCTTTAAAGGCAAAAATGATAATGATATCGAATCAGAAATGAGCCTTATGGATAAAAACTCGTTAAGTAAGATATAATTTAAATATTAAATAAAAGACTTTGAAAATATTTTGTATATATAAGGCATAAGTAGTTAAGGTTTTGTGATTAAATAAATGTGTTATTAGAATATGACGAGAAAGAACCTACCTATTTGAAATTGATGTAATTTGCTGTATTACAATGCGAAATGAAGAATTTGAAAATAAACATATTTTTAATATAAATGCCAGTTTCTTGTTTCCTTAAAAACTTTATTATGATTCAGATTTACTTACACAAGGTGATTTAATGGTTTCTTATCTTTAAAGGCGACTTTTTACTGACGCAGAACAATAAAATAGGCAACTAAGTTGTTCATTATGACTGTTATTCGTAGGCTGGAAACCAGTTCCTGATGAATTCTCTAATTTTTCATTTGTGTCAAGTAACAATGTAGTTCTAACTGTGATACAATAACGAAAAAGGATCAAATACACAATAGTGCTTTTTACATGTCGTGTACTATGCTATGTGGTCAGACCACCCACACGGTGGACTGATGACCCGGTAAAGATTGCGAGACTCCGCTGGACGCGAGCAGCACAGGATCGGTCGTTGTGGCGATCATTGGGGGAGGCCTGTGTCCAGCAGTGGACGTCTTTCGGCTGAAATGATGATGATAAGGACGAGTTATGCATAAGTATATGGATTATATATATTTTAAATTAATCACACCATTGTGAACTTTTATGTTTTATTAATTTATAAGAAGATTAAAATTATTAACAACATAAAATGTATGAAAATAATGCCCATTAACGAATTATTTAAATGATGTAAATAGTAGGTGTGGCCCCAGCATTATATGCGTTGCAGCAAGCCTCTAATACAAACTCCTTGGCAAAAGTGTATTACTTATAAAAATAATAATCTTGCAAGGTTTCCAAGTAATTATAGGTACATGATGTGAGTTCAGAAAAACAAATTAATAGTAAAACGTTTTAAAAAGATGCGTTAACCAATTTTGGATAGTTTAGTTTGTTTATTACTCAATATAATATACAGTTTAAATTACATGTCATGTCAAATTAAAAGAAATTACATTGAGATCGTCAAGCAAGTACATATAAGCATTCAAAATAATTAAATTATTAACAGTTTGATATTCAATAATGAAGAAATAATAATATAAATAGGATGTCATCACAGAACACAGAAAGAGGTTAGAAAGGCCGTCTGCCATAATTCGTACCGAAACCGCTGTCGCCGAAGCATCCCCGCTCGACGTTACAACTACTAGCGCAAACGAAATAATTACGAGAATACGCACACACCCACAATAACCAAAGTCCGCTCGTGATTCGTGCGTTCGAATAGCCAGCCGTTGCCCCGCCCATACCGCTTCATTGACAAAAGCAATTTATTTTACATTTGCACTAGGCCTCGAGCATATCGATAATAGTTATCGATGATGTATCGCGCCCTCTATGCCGCGTTTTGAAGTGTATACTACTATTTCGTAGTTAATCAGGCGCTGTGTAAGGCGGGTTGCGTGCTGTGTCCGGCAGGTCGCGCTGTGTCCGGCGGGTTGCGCGCTGTGTCCGGCGGGTTGCGCGCTGTGTCCGGCGGGTCGCGGTCGGTCCGGCGGGTTACGCGGTTTTTTTGTCTAATTTTTATTTCTTTATATGCAGCCAGGATTGCAACAAATCACTTGTTGTCAGAAAATATTGTTTCTGAACACATCATGGAGGATTTATAATAAGTATGTGTGTAGATAAAGTTAAGTATGCAACTGTACATAATTTAGCCTTAAAACACTCGTGCGATCTTATTATGAAAATCGCCTATCGGCTCGTCTCATAAACCGGCACTCGTATTTTAATGCCTATCATTATGCAACCGTTGCATAAACTACTATAAATATGCGCAAATACAAAAAAAAGTTTAAGTTTCTCGTGTGTAATTTTGAAACTTAATCATTATATTGTTATTTATTATTATATTGTATTTACTTTTTTATGTAAATTAAATATAGTTATAAAAACCCACAAGCTATTATAATATTAAGTTTAGACATTATACACCGGCTTCACATCAAGCCCGCCACTTTTAGGTAAATTGTTTTTATATTATTAGGAACAACATTGATAAAAAATACAGAAGTTAACTTAAATGATAAATAAATTCAAAAGACTTATTATAATAGGGTATAACAGGACCAAATGTACTTAAGCTGAACTCAGAGGAATTAACAAGTTACTTTGTAAACCAGGCTTAAGGTGTATTATGGTCGCAGCTCTGTAAGTGCATTAAAAGTATTTTTTTAAAACACTCTTATCATTAATTATCGCTTTTATGGTCCATTCATCAATGCAGAAAAATAAATAACTTATCGAACACATTGTTTATCTATAGTCGATAACACTAACTTTGGCCACATGACTAGTCTCATTACTTCGTCACGTAGGCAGTTTTTGGGAAACCATTAAATAACTTAGTTTTTAGACTTACCTGTGAAAAGAAATTCCATCTTTTGACACATTTGATACTTGGCTTCTGGCCCTGCACGTAATTATTGCACAAGACGACATTTTCAATTAATTAAACCGGATTTTACCGCAGCCCGACACTGTGACGCAGCGCGCTCGCGACTGACTGCGCTGACAGCGAGTCGTGTTTGAAATAGCTCATTTGCTCAATTGCGCGGCACGCGTGCCCCGCCCACATCGCCTTTCTAACCTCTTTCTGTGTTCTGTGGCAATACTATTTTGTATGATGCTTTTGTGTTGCGTATTCTGACTGATGTCATAAGGGATTTACGAATTATCAGTTTTATCTTTAACAACTTATGTGATCTTGAATGTTTATGGCACGTTATTTTCAATCTTATTCTGATAAGCTATTGAAATCGTTTCCAAAAATATTTTACATGACAATCCCGAAATGTGTGTATATGCAGGAGTTGTCGGAAAAAAACTCCTAATGAAAAAATTACGCAAAGATTTCTAGATACTTGTTGGCGCCAGGAAAATAATACTGGAAACAGGTGTAGAAATTGGTACTGATTTTGTAATTATGAACAATGTAATATATTCTTTCAACAACTAAATCTCCACTTAAGTATTTGTATGTTACCGACACTATTGTTAAATGTTGTAGAAGCCTTCAAAATTCTAAATAATTAGTATTACATTTAATGATGACTAAATCATAGGATGACTACATCGCCGATCTGTCTTGAGCAGCGTCCAAGACCCCAGTGACTGCGTTGACTTCAACTCTTCAGGAGACATCGGCCGTCCTCTGAACTCATCCTCAATATCCTGGAGCATCCTATCCTTCGTCTCTGGCAGCAATATCCAGGATACGATCAGACAGTAGGTAACAATACCAGCATATAGGCAATACGACCCATGCAGGCCTATTGTGGCGAAGAGGTAGGGAAGAGTTTTGACCGTAAGGAAGAGGTTTATAGAAACGAAAAGGACGCTGATACCGCCAGCTAAGCTTCTATATTCAAGAGGAAAGAGCTCCCCAGCTATGATGAGCGGCAGTGGAACTGTTCCAGTTGCTATAGAGAACATGTGGATGTGGACTAAAATTACTCCTACGAATGGATGATCAAATGGAAGGTAGTCGTGTGTTTTTGCGTAAGTATACGCCGCTATGGTAAGAAAAGCACAGATATTGATCAATACTGTAGCTAACAGTATGGTTTTTCTATTGATCTTCTGGATTACGTATACTGCGCAGGAGTTGGATAAGATCCTTTGAGTTCCAAGGCTGATGATGATTAAACCGTATGACGTATGATTGTCTACTATGTTTTCTAAAATCTTCGTTGTATATGCGGATATGATATTCGCTCCACCCCATTGCCCCAAAGTGTAAACGTGCATCATGATAAAAATAGGTTTATAGAACTCTTTTTTCCTGATCGTCCCCTTAAAATAAACTAAATTTCGTTTAACTTTCTTAAGAAGTGAATCAGTTACATCTGCATCTTGTTTGGATTCTCTGATAATCATACTGGTTTCTACCATCAAGTGCAATTCTTCTTCTTCATCATCACCTCTCAACCACCTAAAAACTTCCTTACTTTCTTCATATCTACCCTGGTCGGCTAACCAACTTGGAGATTCAGGGGAATATATCACAATCAAGAGATTCGCGAATGAAATCAACGCACACACGAGCGCGGCCATTTGCCACCCGAGATACGACCCAATTGTGTGCACAATAAGAACTCCCATAGCTATAGCTAGGGAAAGAGTCATGAGGAAGGCTCCCCTGTTTTTAGGGCTGGTATATTGTCCTATTAAGACTGGTCCTAAGGTTGAGATCATGCCCATGGAGATTCCCTGCAGGAATCTGGCGACTAGAATGCCGTAGACGTTGGCCGCAGTCAGGATTCCGAACCATCCCACCAGCATGGGTAAAGTGGTGATTAGGTTAGCAGTTCTTCTTCCGTTTTTAGCCATAATGGCCGGCATGATGAAGTTCCCGGTTACCAGAGCGAAACCAAGTATTGAAGCTGAAATAAAAAAATGCATTCATAATTTCCTTGAAATGGTAAGAAAACAACTTTTTTATGATGATCACCGCATGTCATAATAAGAATTTAGTTTCTAGATGAAAATCTCAAATAAAAATATTTACTTCATCTTGGGCTCCGCCGCAGTCGGGTAAAAAATTGGGCACAGGAGCCGTGACCAGCTTTTAGACAAACGACAAGTTATAAATCTCCAATATTTTTATTTTATTAATATTATAAAACGTGGACAGAGTTTTTAAAATCCAAAAGAAGTGTGTCAGGGTTATCTGTAGCTCATGGCAAGGAGACAGTTGTGTCCCACTTTAAAAAAAATTACGTATACTGCCTTTACCGTGCCTATATATTAGAGATATGTGTGTTTTCGTCAGAACCCACCAGGAATATTTTAAAACGCGAGGTGAAGTCTTGCAAAGGCGGACAAGGGTTAAGATTATGAATGTCCTGTACAAGCCCCCCGGCCACAAATCTTTATATAGGAGAAATGTTTTCAATATGTGTATAGAGACATTTAACCATCTGCCAGAGGAATTGAGAGCAGTTGATGGAACTAAGTTTAAATTTAAATTGACTGACTGGCTCTTGGACAAATGTTTTTATTGTATGAAGGACTTTTTTGATTTTAAATAATAATGTTGTAATTGTGTGGACATAATAATATGTTATAATTAATGAAATAGATTGTGATAGATAATTAATGGTATAATGTATTAGATTCGGATAATTTTAATATTTGTACGCCTGCATGCAGGCTGAATACAATGTACATTATTATTGAAAAACTTGACATCCTTTATAAAACTGTATTCATGCAAATAAATTGATTTGATTTGAAACGAGAAAAACATTATTGATTTAAATTGCTATTGTCGTTGGTCTGTACTACACACTGCACTGCTGCTGCTGTTGCACTATATTTAAAAAATATTTTTTAGGGGCGGCCCTTAGATAAAACGGAGTACACGGCCAGGCCTACAGAAACTAGAAGATATCCATCAATGTAGATCAACATTGGTCCAATTCGAAACAGTGTCTTCTTAATACTTGAAATACACACGGCTTTAGTCACGATTTATTGTCAGAAATAGTCCGACATGTTTCGGACTCGTACGGAGTCCTTCTTCAGGGGTTGAGTGCGGACACGGTCAAAGCAACCCGCGCAAGCCGTGTGTAGGTATTTCAAGTATTTATAATGTCTCACGAAAGTTTTAATTTGACCAGTGTCTTCTTAATTATTTCCTAAACTTAAAATAAGAAATGTCAAACTGGATTTTCTATATTACAAAGCTCTCAAAATAAAGTTTGACGTTTCTTAATTTAAGTTTAGTGACTATTAAGTAAATTTTGCGAACACACTT
Source organism: Tortricodes alternella (assembly GCA_947859335.1). Classification (NCBI taxonomy): domain Eukaryota; kingdom Metazoa; phylum Arthropoda; class Insecta; order Lepidoptera; family Tortricidae; genus Tortricodes; species Tortricodes alternella. The sequence continues at coordinate 980,296 of OX401973.1, read as the reverse complement.
TCGAATTGGCCCCATTATGGGTTATGGGATATGAATTAAGGCTGAGTTTAACTCCCGTATCACAATAAACCATTTGTCTCTAGCTTTCACCTACCTCACGAGAGTTCCATCGTAATCGGGTGAATTGTACAAAAACACATAAGACAGGAACAAATAAACATTTATATAGTAGATAAAGTGTTGTAGTAAATGTATAATTTTGAATATTTAAGGAAATTATTAATAAGGAAAAGGAAAGGATTTAAGGTTCATCATACCATCTTAGGACTAATTAATCGAACGTGGCGTGGCCACGAGTAGTCTTGTGGCTCTGCCCACCCCATTAGGGATTTCGGGCGTGATGTGTATGTATGTATGTATGTTTAAGGAAATTTGTTAATTTCTTCCATTAAAGTACTACGTTACGCTAGAACATACTCGTACATCTCAAACAAATGACAGCGAGCACTTGATGACGGAGCGGGCGTGCGCGCCCCGTCCGGCGGTGATCGTTTTCTTATAGTTATCGTTTGTGCCATTCGTTCTATGGATTAATTTAAGATTACCACCAGTGCAGGATTTGCCCTAAGGCCAGGTAGGCCTGGGCCTAGGGCGGCCAGATATTAGGGGCGGCCAATAAGGAAACGACCCATACAAAGGGGTGGCTGGTACTACACGGGCCTAGGGCGGCCAAGACTGCAAACCCGCCACTGATTACCACTTCACTCCATATTAGATCAAAGATTTGTAACACACACAACACAACAATGTCCCTACATACATCGTTTCTCCGAGTGACGATGTAACTAGGTTGCACTGACCTATCCAAGAGCCGCTGACGTCATCGATGGGTATGGGGGACCCTGGACGCTGCAGCTGCGGCAGCAGTACCGCTGTGAATCCCATCACCAGCCCTTGACCCGCCATATTGAGACATACGCCTGACGTCACGAAGCACTGGAAGAACCAATGATGCTCATGAAATAAAAGTGACAACTTTGGGATTGGATGTTACTTTAGTAAAGATTAGTTCGTGGCACATAGAGGCTTGGGTCCAGCAGTGGCCGCTACGATAGACTGAATGAATAGGCTTACATTCAGTTGAATGCGAGTTGAAACTTCATTTTAGTGGAAAAATTAGAAGTCTTAAAGCGACGTTTTCATGTTAAGCGACGCGCTTCACTTGGCTGTAGGTATTTGCCATAAAAATCCGTTGAAACTCTTATTATCGCTCGTTCCCAAAATACCACAATTCCAAAATACCTGGTTCCTCATAATACCGCACTCCCAAAATACCAATTCAGTTAAAGAATATCGGATGTTATTTTAATTTTATTACTCAATCTGGTGTTTTGGGAGTGTGGTATTATGGGGACACAGGTATACCTACTGGAATTGTGCTATTTGGGAACGAGCGCTTCTTGTGTCGACAGAAAGTAACGCAACACAAATGTTTAGGAAATACAGCCACTAAACCAACCAGTATATAAAATCTTCAGTTTTGAAGTATTATAACTTACTTGTCTCTTGAACGGTGTAATCCAACCTCTCATCGTGTTCGTTCGTGATCACTCCACTGGCTCCGGTGCATTTCTTTACTAACTACACATTATAAAATGTTGATAATTCGTATGATAACGGGTTATACTTTTCGTATGTTATCATATTTTTTTATTACCTTTTAGTATCTATTGAGCAAAGATCAAAAAAAAGGAACTTTCGACTGGGACTAATTAGTTATAATAGCAAGGTAAAAGTATTACCAGTCTTTGGGCCGATATCGTAAATTTTAAATGAAAACGTTAAATTTAATCTAATTTAAATCGTAAAATATAATAACATTGTGAGAGTGCAGGTCTAATTAGTAAAGAGAAAACATTTGTCCAGCTTTGTCACTACTCATAATTTATTAGAATAACTATTCTAGTAAGTACTGACATGCGACTGAGGTCAAATTAAGTATTTATAACTTATTTATATTACATAGAAAATAAATAAATTATTTAGTATTAATAATAATATCATTTATATGCTTTGTACTTGGCATAAACTAATTCAATTAACCTATAAATTATACTCAGCTATATTCGAAAACAACATTTTTTTAATAAGACAAGTGTAAAGGCCTGCATAGACGGACCGCTTGGAGCAGTGGAGGTCAGCTGCACATGGGAAGTCGTAGGTATTGCGGGCGGGGTAGACCACAGCATGACCGCTCGAAGCAGTTTCTTTGCAGGTGGGTTCGACTCCAACCCGATTCCTTCGATACCGCAGTTCGTGAGGGAGCGGGGTGTACGCAGGGTGCGGAGAGATGAAGTAGCGAGCAGATCGAGCGAAGGGCTTGAAACGGTCCGTGTATTCTCGTAAAGGCTCGAAACTCGTCAGCATTGACTGCATTTTTGGGCTGCGACCGCAAGCGAACTGCTTGAGCGGTCCGTGTATATTTTGTATTTAAACTACAGATCGCCCGACAGCGACACCCTAATGCTGTCGGCCCCGACTGCTCCAAGTAGTCCGTCTATGGAGGCTCTTAACTTTTTTAACAGTATAACAAGGATGTTAACCATACAATACTGTTAAATATCCTACGTTTCAAACACAATGCAATGCTTTCTTTCTTTCTTTTCAACCAATTCATCACTTACTAAGAACTCTCCCGCCTTGGTATTCGTTACTCTGCATACGAGTAATACATATAACATGTTCAAAAATATTCCTAATTACAATTTACCTATTCTAAATCACAGGACTGCTACACCGTCGGTCTGTGTGGTACAGCTTCAACGATGTCAACGACTGAACTGACTTTATCTCTTCAGGCGACAGAGGCCTGCCTCTGAACTCATCCTCGATATCTTGAAGAGTCCTGTCTTTGGTCTCAGGGAGGAACATCCAAGCTATAACCAAGCAGTAGCCAACAACGCCAGCATAAATGCAATATGCACCGTACAGCCCTAGTGCTCCAAATAGACGAGGCACAGTCTTGACGGTTATGAAGAGATTTGCCGATAAAAACAAAACACTGATGCCACCCGCCAAGCTCCTGTATTCAAGAGGGAACAGTTCTCCAGCGATGATGAATGGCAGCGGGACAGTACCAGTGGCTATTGAGAACATATGTATGTGGACTAAGAGGATTCCTATCATCGGGTGGTCGAAGGGAAGCATGTCATATTTTTTCGCGTAAGTGTACGCAGCGGTTGCGAGCAAAGCGGAGATGTTGATGCTCACAGTGGCAAGAAGCATCGTTCGTCTTTTCACCTTCTTGATGACGAGAACGGCGCAGCTGTTTGAAATGACCCTTTGCATGCCTAAGGAGATGATGAGGAGAGCTATGTTCGCTTCTGGGCTCATGACGTTCTCAAAAACAGTGACGGTGTAAGCGGCGAGGATGTTTGCACCCGACCATTGCCCTAAAGTGTAAATATGCATCATAATGAAAATTGGCTTGTAGAACTCCTTCTTTGTAATAGTCATCTTGAAATATACAATATTTCTTCTTATCTTCTTCACGAAACTTTCAGACGTGCTCACTTCTGCTTTAGATTCTCTTATGATCATGCTGGTATCTATGATCTTCTGTAATTCGTCTTCTTCACCATCGCCTCTGAGCCATCTGAATACTTTCCTGCTTTCATCATATCTTCCCTGATCAGCCAACCAGCTAGGGGTTTCCGGTGAGTATATCACAATGAGCAGATCAATAAATACGATGAAAGCGCAGACAAGTGCTGTGTTCTGCCAGGTCATGAAAGAACCCATGGTGTGGACGGTCAGGACTCCAACAGCGATAGTTAGAGAAATAAATGTGAGAAATGCCCCGCGATTTTTAGGACTGGTATATTCTCCTATGAGCACCGGGCCAAGGGAGGAGCTCATGCCCATGGAGAGACCCTGAAGAAACCTGGCTACGAGAAGGACCTCGATGCTGCCGGCAGCGAGGATCAGGAACCAGCCTATAATCATTGGTGCGATGGACATCAGGTTAGCTGTTCTTCTGCCATAGTTTGCCATGACAGTCGGCACGATGAAGTTGCCTGCGACCAGCGCAAATCCCAGGATTGAGGCTGGAATTAGGAAAATAAGAGCGTTAGGATTATAAGATATGATTATCTGCGCACGTGACCAGGACATATCTTTTGGCTTATTGGAACACTGTTTGCTCCAGCTCCTTGGAAGCGAAGCTCAAGGTCGCAGATTTGGTGTCTGCTAGACTAAGATACTTCTCGTTCCTTTGACTTGGGGTCTGGTAGTTTGTGTGTCTAATGTGTCTTTGTGTGTTGTTGTCGTCAACAAAAAGTTTTGACAACGGCCCAAACTAGAAAAACATATCTTTGTTCCACACGCAAAGGTGTGACTTTTTTATTTATTTGCACTGACGGATTAAAACACATGACGTCTTGACAGTCAATATCAATGAGATAGCATCTCAATGCAGATAATCATGAGAATTATCATTATATAATTCTGCTGCACAGTTATCGTTCTGCACGTTGTTGTCGGCGCATGCGATTGATGATTATGATAAATCAGATTACAGTTTAAAAAACACTGGAGTGTTAAGTAACCCGTCAATCAGCTTCATCATCAGATCAGCTAGAGTTGGCCTCTTGACTATGTAGTATTAAATCTTAATATATTTCTGTAGAACGGTAGCTTAATCCTCAAGAGTACGTTATATAACAGGATTTATGTAAAAAAATAAATAAATTGAAAACTTAAATTTTTATTTTTAAATCACGTAACTTTAAAACACCATTCAGAACATATGACGTTTGCGGTCTGAATCACACTCAAAGAGTATAGTAATATTACCAAAAGATCACACTGCCCACCTTAATCGTTGTGATTACCGTGAGTGTTATTCGGACCGCACCCTTAATACAGACTATGTTTTTTTTGACGTTTACGACCGGTTTCAGTTAGACGTGGGTAATCTCGACTCCGCGGAGTGATTTGATTCACTGAGTCCGGATCCGCGATCGGATCCGAGTCAGCTTAATGATTCCGACTCCTCTTGATGAGTCCGGTTCGTATCGCGTCCGGAGCGTTTTAAACATATATGATTCATCGGAATGCATCGGATTTTCGGATCGGTATTAATTATACATGTACCAGCCGGACCGGAGTGATGAGTATTTTTAATGGTGTTTTTTTTGTTGATTGGATTAAATAATGGTTTATAGATTTCCCTTGGTACACATACAGGCCAGGACTGTCAATCTTAACAATGTGTAAGATTGGTGTTTGTAAGAATCGATTGTATTAAAATTTAATGCTTGATTTATATGCACAGTGATTGTTTTTTATTTGCTTTTTTTGTAATATTTTTTTTTACTTTCGTTTTATTTACAAGTTTAGTTTAAAAATATTAGCACAAATATTCAGGTATATAGTCACTTCCACCACCGACATCAAGTGACGCGGTCGGCCGGAGCGGTAGCGAGAGTAGGTTTCGTTCGGAGTCTGTCAGTCCAGTCGGAGTTAGTAAGTCCGCAGACTCAGTAAGGATCGCGCGGATTTAGTGAGTCAATCGAGTCCGCTCACGGAATCGGATCATTTGACTCATTGAATCCGGAGTTAACCACGTCTAGTTTCAGTGTGTTGACGCCACACGCGACGGCTGACAGTAAGATAGCGATTTAGCGGCAAATTAAAAAAAAATACTATTACTTAGTGCTTTTTCGTTGAAAATGTGAAAAATTCATTACGAAAAGATTTTTACATAATCTAATCGAGCTAACAAGCTGCCAAAAATATTGTTCAAAAATTATTAAGAACTGAATTGGCAATTTCCGCATTTTAATTTTCATTATACACTGACCTATCCAGGAGCCCGAATTGTCGTTGATTGGAATTATCGAGTCATCTTTCTTCAGTTGAGGCAGCAGGATGGCTGCAAACCCCATGACGATCCCGTGCCCAGCCATGTTGAGGCATACTCCAGCTGTTACGAAGCACTGGAAAGAGAAAGAAGTTTATTGAATAAATTGAATAAAAACGACTGGACTTCAGGACAATGGGGCCAATTCGGAAGTGTGTCCACTAAATTTAAAAGTCACTATTTAAAATTTAAATAACAAATGTCATACTCGATTTTGACAGCTTTGTGGTATACAACATCGAATTTGTACTTTCGGAACGGCCCCAATATTAAACTATAATTTGCTTCCTGAAAATTTTGATAATCTTCGAAAACTGGTGACAAGCCCGACCAGCACCAGCTAGTTTGAGCGTAATAAAGGGTGTATCCTCTCAGTGGCGAAGCGTGAAATATTTCCTAAGGAAAGCCGGAAGAATTTGAACCATACGTGCGAGTCTGACTATTTAGTTAGAGTAACATGGACTTCACTGACAGCTAGCCGTAGCTTTCTAGCTTGGTGAAGCCGTCAGGAATCGGCTTGTAGGCAGGCTGCGCCACTGTAACCTCTTATCGACTAAGCGAGCGAAGCGAGCAAAGCGTCTCCGTTTCAGCTTGGGCAAAAATGCTTTCGTATGTCCAATTTCCAGCGTCCAGCGGATGTCCATTTGTTCTCGTCTACAGCTCGCAGTTCTCAACCGATTCTCGTGAAATTTTGTGAGGAGGTTCAGTAAATGTATAATTTTTTTTTGCCGATTCAGTTTTTCGAAATATTTGAAAATGGCGGAGAGATGGAGGTTTTTGCAATTGCAATCTTACTGGCGGTGTTGGTAAACTGACTCGATGTATGAAGATATCAGTTTTTCAACGGCAAAGTTAAGTTTGTCGCAAGGCCAATCATTATTTCTTACTTTTTTGTTGGTTGGTTTTTGTTTTAGATTCAGTTTTTAGAAGTCTTTTGTCGCGAGGTCTACAGCTCACAGAGCCACTAGTAAAGCAGGTGTGCTGTCTGGGAAAAGGCTGGCAACTTCCTCGCTCCACGTAGCAGCATCAGCATCGCGATACAGCAAGGAAATGCTGCCAGTATTTTAGGAACTATGCCATGGGCGTTTTTAGAATAATTTAACTAGATTTTTACGTTTTAGTTTAGTTTTATTTTATATATAATTAACATTTAATTGATTTTGGATTAATTTACTTGATGTAGATTATTAAGATTTAATTCATTTATTTAATTATCACAATTAAAATATCCGCAACACGCTTCGTTACATACATGATAACATCCGCAACATGCTTCGTCAAATCAAATATCATTGGGTAATTTATTAAGTACCTAGTTGTTTAATTTAAAAAAAAGTGCGAATTAAACTCGCGTGGATAGGGTTCCGTTCCATACATGATTATCAGAAATTTCCTATGTTACTTTAAATACCATAGACTTCTTATAGGTTTTCCTGTAATCTATAGGTAAATAACAATTTTCTGTAATTTTTTCGTAATGGTCAATTTACGCCTATTTTCTTAATAACTTTCAAACTATTTATTCAATAATTCCATAAAAAAATATTAAGGATCCTCACAGTAAGCCCTTTCATTTGATATGTCACACGATATAGTCTGCATAACTTTTTGTTTAATTTTCTTGTTTGCCCCCGAAAGCTGGCACCCATGTTTAAAATTAATTTAGTTATGTAACGCATCCGTGTTGCGGTCACCGACTTACATATGTACTTATACCAAATTTTAACTCAATCGGTCCGGTAGTTTCGGAGAAAATTGGCTGTGACAGACGGACATACAGGCAGACAGACATGTGAGTAATCCTATAAGAGTTCCGTTTTTTCCTTTTGAGTTACGGAACCCTAAAAATATCACTTGAACTTTAAAAAGTACTTAAACGAAACCTAGTCTGATTCGATAATATTTTGTATATATATAGATTTTGTATTTTATATTTCATTAGAAATATTTTATCCAGCGCTCAAAAGGCCAAAAATACTTTTTTCTTGTAATTTTTTTTTTTACTTGAACATTTTACGTTAGACTTTATGAGGTGTTTGTTGGATGCTTGTCCTTCAGGTGCCCTGCAAACTGCACTTCAGGGGCTACAGTGGAACAGTTTTTATTACGCCCTTAAAGAAAGTGTGACCTAAATTAGCAATTAAGTCTCTTAACCTGAAATAAGAAACGTCAAACTTGACGGAAAAAAAGGATTATGAAAATATTTATTTTGCAATTAGCCCAAATGGGCTCTTTCACACGTCTGAATCTACCAGCGCTTCGAAAGGTGACATCTGCTGAGAAGAAACGCCGCAAAAAACTAAGCAGTAAGTCTTTTTCAACTTTGACATTAGGTAGAGTTTTATTTAAAACTAGCGACCCGCCCCGGCTTCGCACGGGTGCAATGCTGATACTAAATATACCTACCGACTACAGAATTTCCTTATAAACAACCTTTACAGCTTTTTTGTCATTAGCCATTTCTTTGATGGTTTAAGTGGCGGGCACTTATATAAGTAATATTTACATAGGATATTATATACATTTTTACTATGGTTTTTTTAAGTAATTAGAATAAAAGCAGACTCGAATAAAATATATACAGTCTAAATTAAACGTTGACAACTTTCAACTAATACTGAGCCGCGCGGCTACCTATCTTACAGACGTGCACGCCCCACTCCTGTTTTGTTTACTGTTTGAGTTTTTTAATTCGTAATATCTTTTGAATGGAAAGTCCAATTTAAATAATTTAAAAACTATTTTATAGGTAGTTAAATGGTCTTGACCATAAAATAATTTATTTGGATAAGGATTAATATAAAACACATAAATAGCATGGTTTGAATTTGGTTAGCATTTTCATTAATGTTTAAAATGAAAAAAGTTGTTGTAGTGACATAACTACAATAGTTGGACATATGCTACCGCGGAGTTTTTTGTAGACATTATGATGTTCTTCAATATTGTTGTACATTATTTTGTTCTATCGCTAATAGTTTCGGCAGCGCATTCGACGAAAGACATTTTAAGGCTCATTTTTCTACACCTTCGGTTACATTGTTCAAATTTTACCAAGGATCCCTAATTTTTTTCAAAATGAAATGTAGCCTATGTCAAATTGGAAGAATGTAGCATTCTATTGGTGAAAGAATTTTTTAAATCGGCCCAGTACTTTTTGAGCCTATTCATTACAAACATACAAACATACAAAAATAGGTACAAATCTTTCCTCTTTATAATATTAGTGTAGATAGTGTAGATGTAGACTAACACATAAAAGTGCAACAAACAAACCTAATGGGTACTAATTAATTCTAATAAATAAGGGAGATGTATAGTCTCCGCGTCTGGATAATTAGGTAACTTAGAGATGTATAAAGCCTCTAAGGGTCATAACAATAAAAATAATAATTGAAGCACAGAAGCATCTAAATTGATTGATCTAGGTTAAATGGAGGTGTAGACAGTCTCCACGGTCAAGTCACGATTTTGACAGCTTGGTGCCATACAAAATGGAGTTTGACGTTTCTTATTTTAAGTTTAGGGGATTTTTAATTTAGCATAGACCGTTTCGAATTGGACCCACTGTTAACTAAATGCAATACCTTCCTTTCTTTTCTGTTTGTGCAATCGGCTAAAAAGGGAAAAATGCCACACAACAATTTACTTCACATGGCTATAAATCAGCATACTCTTCATATGGGAAATCATTGTGTATTGATGTAGTTAAGTGCCTATTTATAGTAGTTTCAGAATGAGTGGCCAAGGTCACGCCACGCTACTATACGAGCGCCTCTATTCGGGAACGTCCAAGTGATAATACTGCGGCTCGCTAGCGACATTCGCATCCCATGTTTACATGAACGAGTGGGATGAGAATCCCGCTAGCCCGTCGTTAACTAACTATACTGCCGTTTAGGGTGAGGCCAAACGAGCGTAATTTTGTGAGTCAAGAGTAGCAGAATTTCGGTCGCAGGAATTCTGCTGCATTCGGCTTCATATAAAAGTCGGCGCCGTGTGAATCAAATAGGACTTTTATATGAAACCGAATGCAGCAGAATTTCTGCGACCGAAATTCTGCTACTCACGACTCACAAAATTACGCTCGTTTGGCCTCACCCTTATGGTGCATGAGTCGAAAGCATCCGAATTCATGCAATTAACTGCGCTGCGCGATTTTTTTTATAAATAGTCGGCCGAGTAACTACTGATCTGAATTCTCGATCGATCGATCGATTCGAAGATGAAGCACCGATTGTTTAATTCAAACTCAAAACGTTTAAGTATTCAGAAAATTGGCGCCTGTGGGCTATTTTACTGGTCTATTTCAGCAGCATTTATTGGATATTAACTTAGTAAGCCATATAGCTCACAAAAGTAAATATAATGTATCAAAAGTTCAACTAGTTAGCAATACAATAATAACCTAAATAAACTAAATTAAATCGATATATAAATCTCTTTTACTTGTCACATGAATACATTAAAATGGGTTGAATCTACCAGCGCTTCGGATAGGACCATCATTACTGAGAAGCGCCGCAAGAAACTCAGCAGAAAGTCATCTTTTCAATTGAAACATTGATTTTACGTCATAAATCAAAACTCAAATAGAAATATTACAACGTATTAACGCAATCAAGGCAATTATAATTATTAAGACTAATAAAAAATAAAACAGATTGTTGATTAATCAACAAATACGATGTATCTCCGGTATCGCACAAAATTAATAAAATAAAAGCATAAATTTAAAAATACAATTTACACTAAGAATGTACGGACAATTATTTTAAATTAACCTCTTCAATGTTCTCGCTTATAAATTACATTAGTTACAGACATAAATTTCCGGTTTCATATCGCCAAATCAACAAAATAAAAAACAAACCTGCTTTTTGAATGGCGTTATCCAACCCGTACGGTCCTCCATTTTTTCAAACAACTGAAGCAATTGTTACATACAATGCTTCCTCAACCAATATCAGTTACATTTTATATTTTATCTAAGAATTATCGACGCCATTTCAAGATAAAGAAGTCACCGTGTTTGTACTCCTGTCCGTTCGCGAGTGTCCACGGTTTAATGCCGTTTGGAGTGCTGCCAATAACGCATAAATTTCCATTCATACATAATAAAAACGATTAATCAAGAATCTATCCTATTAGTTTCAAATAGAGTTTAGATTCTATTACTTGTTGTAAAGGGACTATGAAACGTTTAATTTTAAGTTGTAAGTGGTCGAGATTAAGGTAGAATATGAATTGGCGTCCATGAAAGCCTGAAAGATCGCCAATGAACTGGCCACGTGGTAGGACTGTTTACGTTTTGAGTGTGTAGTTACTTCTATAGCTAAGTATTTTGTATGTGTGTGTATGTATGTGTATGTTTATGTAATCTACGTAATGATGTAATTTTACGCGCGTATGAACAGTCAACTAATTTGCTTGTAGCGCTAGTTATCAGTACCTTCAAGACAAAACGTCTCAGATGCGTCTGCATTAAAGTCTCTTGAGTAACACGTGTAAACGCGTTCCAGACAATTAATATGATAAAAGCTGTCACTAAAGCGCAACGTACACAGAACCCGTGCGCGGGTCGGACGCGGGTGTTTCCGTTAAATGAATTAATCCCGAACGGCGCCCGTCCTGCGCACGTGTTCTGTGTGTTGTGGACCATATAAATTCAACGAATACAACCGCGCGTAGCGCGCACCATAATTCGATGGAAAATCCTCCATCCTTAGTTGTGTTGTGTTTAGGTCGGCAGGGCTTAAAAAATTGTCTCTACTGACCATAGGTATACACTACAATCAAGGAAGCGATTTAGGGTCATTCACACTTCTTCACCCTAAATCGGCCCTGCCACAGGTGTGAGTAGCCGGTTAAATTCTGCTGTGCGCAGTGATAGTGCGACTGCCTACTGTGTTAGAAGTCGTTGGTTCGAATCCCAGAGGGAGCTTTATTTTGTGTGAGCACGAACGTTTGTAATCGAGTCATGGATATTTAAAATCTATACATATATGATTGTTTATCTATAATTAAGTATTCATATCATTATCTAATACATACTCATATAGCACTCAGAATCCTAGTACTAGTCGCCGAATACGGTTTGAGGCTAACTTCACAGAAGCAAAGTTACGTGGTGCGAATTGTAAAGGAGCGTTTATTTCAAGGAGATGTTCTTCTTCATAATTCTTGATATCGTCGTACACGCTCGATTTCAGGATTACAATCCAAATATTCCAAATATCGCGATAGATATCGAGCGTGTAGCATCTGCCTACGGAGCCGGGAGAACTTGGCTTAACGCCTATGAAATATCAAGGAGCAAAGCCGAAAACTTGTTACTTAACATAGAATTTTCATTACAGGATTTGACAAATGATTTCAAGCTATCAGGCTATCCTGTTTAATTGTTGCTAATTGATCTAAAAATGATTGTGAACAGTGAGTATATTCTACAACGCAAGGCTATAGGAGTATCTGTTAAAAAAGACATACTACTATCAGACATTATTTACTATTTTAAACCCAAATGCTGGCATTCTGTTTAATTAAAAAAAAACTGGTTTAAACCAAATTAAAAACAATTAAAACATCTTATTTATACTAAAAATTACTGATAAATATCAGACTTAATATTTTAAATGCGAGATTTATGAGTGTGTGCGTGTGTGTATGAGTAAGTTTATTTGTTACTTCTTCACGTTTCAACGGCTGGATGGATTTGAATGAAATTTGGAATGAAGATAGCTTATACTCTGCATTAACCCATATGTCGTGGCGGCAGGACCTCGCGAGTAAATATGCTTTTTTAAAGCTTTCAACACCCATATCTCCGCCGTGATAAAAAAAATCGAATAACTGTATCGACAAAAAAATCCATATAATTATCGAACCTGCTCACAAAATTTCACGAGAATCGGTTGAGAAATGCGATCAGTAGAGGAGAACAGCCGGACATTTGTTGAATATCCGCCGGACATACGAAATCATTTTTGCCCAAGTGAAATGGAGACGCTTCGCTCGCGATTCGCGCTCCCCCGGTCAAAAATTAAAAGTTACCTCAGAGTTAAATAATCTCTTATTTTGTATATCTCTTAATGTTATAAATTTTTAATGTAATAATAATGCTGTGTTGCAATGCCCTAACAAGGTGCATGTATCTAGAAATAATTCTCTTGTACATGTAAGAAATGAAATAAATAAATAAATAAATAAATATCTAGTTAAAATATTATAAAAAAGACCCCGTAGCATAGTTCCTAAAATGCTGTCAGCATTTTCCTCTCTTTATCGCAATGCTGATACGTGGGGCCCGACACATGCTGCATCTCTCGGTGCACAGCCTCCACCCGAGAACATGCACTGGGCATCAGTTCTCCAAGCTCACATCAATTTGCAAGTTGTGAGAGACATGTCGGTAACTGTAGTTCTTCTACGGATTTCCTCATTTCCTCAACCTCTATTCGACAATTTAATTTCTAAGTTGAATCCTTTCTGAACGCGGTTTGAAGCACAAATGCATGCCCTTCTTTAATTTTTTAAAGATGTTGCAAATTATTGTGCTACGATATGGTAGCTCTTATTAACATATCAGCAAGGCAAGGGCGTCAAGGCAATGTCGAAGGGCTGGAAACAGCGTAGATTTAAAAAATTCTCTTATAATTTTACTACGAAGTAATTTTATATAAGTTCTGTTTCAAGTCGGGAATTGTGTATCGTAGTTACGTTTATCGTCGTGAAATACTTCAGTAAATATTTTCCTTTCAGTGTTTATTTCCAACTTCTTCGTTAGGCCGCTTGCGACGGTAAATCGGCAAAGACAAATGATAACGTGTTTATAACAAGAGCCCAATACAAGTTTTAAAGGCTCTTTGCTTATGCATGAATGATAATTCACCTTAATTAAATATATAAAATTCTCGTGTCACAATGTTCGTTCCCGTACTTCTCCGAAACGGCTTGACCGATTCTCATGAAATTTTGTGAGCATATTGAGTAGGTCTGAGAATCGGCAAACATCTATTTTTCATACCCCTAAATGATAAGGGTGCCTTAGCGGGCATACGACGTCTGCTGGGTCCGCTAGTTAAATATAAAAATCGCATGTCACGGTGTTTGTGGTCGCACTCCTCCGAAACGGTTCGACCGATTTTTAAGAAAATTTTCATTTATATTTGGTAGGTATGAAAATGGGTCGTAAAGTATATTTCATACCGCTAGGTGATTAGGGTGTCCACGCGGACGAAGTCGCGGGCGGAAGCTAGTTACACAAGCCATATAAAACATAGACTATCCCTCAGTGGCCCTAGCATGCTTGGCATAAAGATAAATTAGAACCGTTTATCTCTAAGTACGTCTCTCTCACACTAGTGCCGACGAAAGAGATAGTCATAGAGATAAACGGTTCTAATTTATCTTTATGCCATGCATGTTAGGGCCGCAGGTGTGCAGAGTCGACTCTCCATCAAGAGCGAGTTAATTTAATTTAGGTTATCAAGTTCATGGATTGTTCTCCTCTTGAGTCGTCTCAAGCGACCTGAAGGACATGCAACACATCTGCTCATAGTCAATCGACTGATTACAATATAAAACAAAAAAAAAACTGTCCCTAATTCCATAGTGACACAAACTACGTAAGTCGATTTATTGCAATTTTTAAGAAATTATATGCTTGCATATAACTTATTTCTAAGACTAATCAATTGTTAAGGAGCACAAAAAAGCATTAAGTATTAAAAGTTTTATTCAACTGGACTCCTTTTGCCTTTCCGTAGGCTTAAGACGTACGAGAGCTAGGCTTACAAGGAATACACGCAAGCCAGAGTTCCGAGCGTCGCATTGCTCTCAGTTTTATCGCCAAAATCTTGGTACTTGATTTCTTAAACAGGTTAAACATTAGAGATTTTTAACTAATGTATAATAAAAAAAAAACATATTTTTGCGCCGGAAACAAAACGAACGAAGTAATGTACTAGCACGAAACAGGGGCCCTTTACCTTACCTACAGGATCTACCTATCTCTACAAAAAATACAAACACTATAAGAACCTAACCTAGCGTGCCATTATTACAAGACTGAAGAGTTAAAGTGTCATTAATCGTTTCATATTTGACATAATATGATCTTTTTTGAGACCGTATTTTCTAACCAAACCTTGGATTATTGATATCCTGAAAAATTTGCAGAGACAACTGAAATAATGATTAATGAACTATTCTGATCAATGAATGTTCTCCGCAAGGTGGTCATCGAAGCTTGTATTGGGCTCTTGTTCTATGTAGTTATCAGATAATGAGATCTATGTAGGTACACATAAGTGAGCTTTGTTTTGTTTGTTTCTGCTGATATAACCAGGGAAGTAAGATTAAAGGTGGACTTTCGAAGCAAGCGTCAGTGACGCGGCGACAGAGCGGCAGATTGAAATACAAATAATCAGTCTTACACAAGTTTGTATTTTTGTCTTTGGTAACAATTTCTAAATCATATATCAAAACACAAAACTTCAACACAGTATGGACACTTGAAATAATTAACTTATTACTTAAGTATTTAAGTATTATTTCAAACAAAATGTAGTACTTACTAGTACGGGAGATCGTTGCATGATTATCTACGGCAATTGTTTGCATTGTTTATTGTATAAAAGAATGGGTAGGACCGGGAAATCTGGGTTACCCTTGTTTCATCGAAAAAATATTGACAAATTATCACTTCCCAAACAATTTTTCGTATAATTTCATTTGCCAAAATATTATTTAGCAAATGAACTCTTCACAAATAATTCTAACGCAAACCTAATGTTTGGAGTACCTAAGTGAACGTTCCAACAATGACTCACTTGCCAACTGGTACTTATACCAAATTTCATGAAGTCAAATGTTTCAGTTGGCATAACATATTTTACGCAAACAAAATAAGGCAAAAGCATGTTTTATTAAGGGATGAAAAAAAAAACCCCGAAGGCTAAGGCGGGAGCTTCGCTCCTTGTAACCTAAAATTGTCCGACTCGGTTCTGCTCTGTCCTGTATTGCTCGCTCGCTTCGCTCGCTCGCCGCAACATGTTATTACTTCGTATTTGCTGTTTTTGTCTTTATACTTTTTATCATAACAATTCATTTGGCTAAATGATTATTGTCTAATGATTTTTTGCTTTAATAAAACATCTGATAAAAGACCAAATGACTTAATGTCGTTTTCCGAAGTAATATTCTGCTGAGTGAAAATTTGACCAAATTAAAAAGTGCGTACTAAAATTATTCCAAAAATTGCGTTGGCAAAAAAAAGGTTGCTAAAATTTGTTTGGGAAGTGATAATTTGTCAAAAGTTTTTCGATGAAACCTCTCGGTTTCGATGAAACCTCTCGGTTTCGATGAAACCGGTTCCGAACATAGGCTCCCGGGAAATCTATGTTCAGAACCGGTACTACAGACATGTCAAAAAAACCGGGATTTCCTAGGAATAAACGAACCGGTAATCGCCGGGATCAAGCCCTACGCATTTGAATTACGTTCCAAAGATTTGCTTATGGCCCAATTCAGAAACGCCCTGACTAGATATTAAGTAGATAAATGCCTTGTCCCTCAACTAGTTATCAATCTATATAGAAACGTCACTGAAGGGTCACTTTAATTAAAGCTCAATTTGAGTGGCCTTTCTGAATTCGGCCATTAGTACATTAATCAGCTGCACTGTTGCAACGTCACTGACGCGGCGCCAGTGACGTCACTGACGCTTGCTTCGAAATTCCACCTTAACGGTATTATTCAGAGACGTTGGTTTAAACATTCTTTCAAACAAGTCATAACGTTTTAATATTAAATAGCTTGACCGTCACTGGAAGCTTTACAATTGAGATAGCATAGCCGTTTCCGTCGAATTCACCCAATATTTTCATACTAATTTGGCCCTAATTTCCGGCTCAGTGGCGACACCTAGCGTCTGCGCGCCATTTTTTACGAAAGGTAAAAAAAAATGTGCCGTGCTGCCTTTCCTCATTGGCGTTTCTAAATATTTCCGTCGAAGCAACTTGTCCGCAGCGCTCTATCCCTGCGACAATAAGACTACGCACAAAGTGAATGTACAGCGCATTTTAAAAGCTGCTCAGCTGTCACTTAGCTTCATTTCCCCTCTATTTCTTGTGCCAAAGCCCGACGGAACACGCCGTCCCATATTCAACCTGAAAGCACTAAACGACTATGTAGTGAGCGAACCATTCCACCTAATAAACATGCATCGAATTCCCAAACAACGCAAGGAGTGCATGTGCAAGGTAGATTTATCCCGAGCGTACTTTCACGTAAAGGTTACAAACGCACAGACGCTTCTTACGCCTTTTATACAATCAAAAATTGTTAGAATGACTTGCCTTCCATTAACACAGCCACGCACACTGGTCTCAACACAGCCTCAAAAAGTTTTCAATATTGACAAATTTTGTGGCACAAATACTATGAGATAGAAATAGAAATAGAAATAGAAAATATTTATTTCGCAGAAACAAAAAAATACATTTTTTACATTTTTAACATACATACATAGCATCAAGCCCGAAATCCCTAATGGGGTGGGCAGAGCCACAAGACTACTTGTGGCCACGTTCGATTAATAACCGATTACCGGTTCGAATTACATTTTCAAGAAGTTATATATTGCTGCGAAAATGGCATCCACTCAGCAGGCCTAGCAAGGTTGGCCATTTTATCGTGTTTTGTCCCTACGGCGGGGATAAACTAAGCTTATCCACCGGTGCTAACATGGTCGACACGATTTGGGGTTAAATTGTCCCTTACACCTGTCATAAGTGGCTTTGACAGTTCTTAGGGATAGCTTATCTACTTCGCTTACATGGTTGCCCACCGTAGGCCTGACATGATTGGCCGATTTATCTTGTTTTGTCCCTCACACCTGTCAAAAGTCGGTTTGACAGTTCTTAGGGACAACTTATCTTTTTCGCTAACATGCGTGCCACCAACGCGAGATAAACTACCACCAATTTGACAGTTAAGGGAGATAAAACGCGTTAACTTATCTACGTGCTGTGTATGTGGGTATAAAATATTTAAGTATAATAGATGATCAAACGAACTTGCAAAGTGAAGTTCGATCGTTATAATATGAGTTGCTTCTTTCGAAGATATACCACCTTCTTTCTTCACCAATATATGTTATATATGTTGGTTTATATGTTAACAACGTAGTTTCCTAAACTTACAGGGCAACTTGCACGTTTTTTAAAGGTATCTCAATAGTTTTAAATGAAATGTACGCTGTCTGTACCCGCCGCCGCCGGCCGGGTCACCATTGCAAGCCTCATTCTTTTCAGAGAGATCAAAACTTTCTCTCATGGGTACTATTTTGTTTGTCCCAAGGGAGGGAGGGTAATTCGTATATCTTCGAAAGAAGCAACT
This sequence comes from Tortricodes alternella, assembly GCA_947859335.1. Classification (NCBI taxonomy): domain Eukaryota; kingdom Metazoa; phylum Arthropoda; class Insecta; order Lepidoptera; family Tortricidae; genus Tortricodes; species Tortricodes alternella. The sequence continues at coordinate 962,031 of OX401973.1, read as the reverse complement.
CATATTATAACGATCGAACTTCACTTTGCAAGTTCGTTTGATCATCTATAATATTTCGTTGCTTCTTTCTTCAGATATACCACCTTCTTTCTTCACCAATATATGTTATATATGTTGGTTTATATGTTAACAACGTAGATGTTTAGAGAAGAAAGTTTTGTTAATAAAATTTGTTTCAATATCATTCCTGATTTATTTCGATTTGAATCGTAAATCAACAAACAAGTATGTTTAAATTAGGCTTTTAACGAATCAATTCACAAACTACGATCAGTTTGAGAAGACGATGGTAAGCAAACAGATCGAGCGAAACGATCTTCGCTTGTAACGGTTCTATGATGGAACTTGGCGAATACATTAGACGTACTGGTCCAGAACGTCGTCGGCACAATCGTTGTAACTGTTTCCGATACACCGAAAATCGGCTAAATAGATAACTGATGTTAAGCCACGCATTCTGAGAGAAGAGGCAACTTCTCTCGTTATTTTTGTAAAGACATGCGTCGCCACTGAAAGGCTGTAGGGCATGGCTGTAAATTTGTCTTCGAGGAATGATTCGACTTCGATTTGAATTTTACCAGATTCGAATTCAAAGCGTAAATACTTTATTTGAGATTCTTTATAAATATACTCTTATATTATAGAATTTATAGATATGCTTCATGTAACTGTAGCGTGGCTATTTACAAGGATGGATATTTATTTATTCATCCTTAAGAATGATTTTTAAGCATCTGTGATCGACCTATTATTCGGCGGTATGAATGTATTTAGTAATTTTAAATTTCATACTTTTCATGACAACGAACTTCTGGGTACTAACCCAGACACTTGACTACTAAAGGGGATGGTATAGCCATTAATTATCCAATCCAAAAATCCAATCCCACTAGTTTGTAATCTGTAATTTTACACCAATAGTTGTAAAAACGTTGGATTCTACCGACATGTGGTACCTGTATTACTGCAGGGTCGTTTGAGCACAAGGGGGTTTCGATTCAACATGCATCTTATATGAATGTTAAAAAACAAACTCTTATCCAGTCTAGGGTTAATTAATTTGACCATTGCTTGAGTTTTCGCATAATGCCGATCATTCTATATCCGACACGCCTCACCCAAGTACTTAATTGCTTGTATTAGACTTAATATCCATTTTTCAATTTTTATTGAAAAAAGTGGGTAAATTAATAATCTGCGCGTTAATTCGTGACTAACGCGTAAGTAACGTTTTGTTAGGTCCATTATACAATCCTTGCCATGGCGTTAATTATCGATTAACCATCCGGCGTAGGTATAGGCGAAATGAACGATCGCCATTGTGTTGATTCACGAACAACCTCTATTAATAGTTAATATTTACAGTACAGGAAAAAATAATATTTTGCACAATTGCCAGCGTAAGGGCAATTTTATAATCACTTCAAAATCGACGCCCGTCAAAAAGTACGGGGATCAATATATCCTTTAAGAATTTTTTATTTAAAGGATTTAAAGGATGTCATTGTCCAGATCGATAATTGGCTCCTGCCTAGCGGTAAGGGTCCCTATGCCACTTGGTGGTACTTCATGTTTACTTGGATTTATTTTCGATAACGGTTCAGCATGAGATTCCGCCTGTAAAGTGACACACTCCTTGGGTGGTAAAGCGTTGACATCCGTGTAACGTGTAACGTGTAATATACATGTAACGTGTTGCATACGGTAATTTTACCCAATTTATCACGTGAAAAGTCTAAATATCCATTTTTAATGTTTTTTAATTTAAAAATGTGGGTAGATTAATAACCTGCGTGTTAATTCACGGCAAAGGTGTGGGTTAAAGTTTTGTTAGGTGTATTGTTCAATCCTTGCCATCGTGTTAATTCTCGATTAACCTCCTGGTATGTAGGATAAATGAACGATTTCCATTGTGTTGGTTCTCGACCAACCCCTGGCAATGGTTAGTATTTTGCACAGTTAACGGCGTGAGGGCTCTCAGGCAACACCGGATATGAAACGTGAAATAATAATAAGTATTTAATTTAAAATCTCAATTACCGGCGTGAGGGCTCCCGGCCGACACTGCGGTATGCAATGTGAAATAAAAATAAGTATGTATTTGTAAAATTGCAATCATCAGCATGAGGGCTCTCGGCCCACAACACGGTGTGCACCGTGTAATAAGAATAAGTATGTATTTTAAAATCGCAATTACCAGCGCGAGGGCTCTCGGCCCACACTACGATATGAAACGTGAAATAAGAAAAACTATGTATTTTAAAATCACAATTACCGGCGTGAGGGCTCTCAGCCCACACTATGGTATGAAACATTAAATAAGAATAAGTATGTATTTTAAAATCACAATTACCGGCGTGAGGGCTCTCAGCCCACACTATGGTATGACACGTGAAATAAAAATAACAATCACAATTACCGGTGTGAGGGCTCTTGACCCACACTATGAACGTGAAATAAGTATAAATATGTATTTTAAAAAACACAATTACCGGCGCGAGGGCTCACGGCCCACACTATGGTATGAAACATGAAATAAGAATAAGTATGTAATTTAAAATCACAATTACCGGCGTGAGGGCTCTCCGCCCACACTATGGTGTGAAACGTGAAATAAGAATAATAATCACAATTACCGGCATGAGGGCTCTCGGCCCACACCACGTTATGAAACGTGAAATAAAAATAACTTTGTATTTTAAGATCACAATAACTGGCATGAGGGCTCTTGGTCCATACCACGGTATAAAACATGAAATAAGAATAAATATCACAATTGCTGGCGTGAGGGCTCTCGGCCCATACCACGGTATTTAAAATCACAATAACCGGTGTGAGGGCTCTCAGCCCACACTATGGTTTAAAATCACAATTACCGGCGTGAGGGCTCTCAGCCCGCACCGCGGTATTTAAAGTCACAATTACCGGCGTGAGGGTTCTCGGCCCACGTTGCGGTATTTAAAATCAAAATTACCGGCGTGAGGGCTCTCGGCTCACACCGCGGTATGAAACGTGAAAAAGTATTAACTATGTCTTTTAAAATCACGTTAACAATTATAACGGTTAAGCACTTACTGAATTTAACTGCATCCACCGAGGAATCCATAGGTGACAAGATAATTAGTCGTCGAAGCGGTTTCAGACTTCCTCAATTCTTAATTTATATTTTTATGGTATTCGATTTGTGCCTCTTAGGCAATTTGACACTGTGCGCTTGCTACCTCGCACAAAAAAGACGATAGAAATGGCGGCACGCGGGAGCGTGACAGTCACCGGAAAATTGTCGGAAAATCATTTCTTTAAATATTGTGCGAATGCTACCTAGTAGAACGAAGGTTACTATTTGTGAACAATTTTTGTATCGAGAATGAAATAACGCAATATAATGTGTTGTTTTATAAGATTTTCTTTAATCTCCTTTGTCAAACCCTTCTCTAAGACAGGGAGCCATAGCTTGGCTAAGCTCTCGTGAATTGCTTTACCGTAATCCGGTACACCCGACGTAGATTCGCTTAAGGCTAAGAGCAATTCGGGGTCCAGACCTGTTTCCACCAAAGAAGGAATAATATCATTTGACGAGGATGGCTCCGTTTCAGGGACTGCTGTCGGTCCTGAACCAGGACTTATATTATCTGGGGCCATAGTGGGCTCCAGTGATCTTGGTTGTTCAATATTTGACAGTTCCACCGTTTAAAATGTGAGAATAATATCGTTTATTATTTTTATGAAATAAAAATGAGGGTAAATTTACAATACCCAGAATAAAACGTAAAACATACGAAAAAATATTGTAAGTTACTTGAGTTTATTCAAAATGTATTATTTTATATCATAAGCGTGGGTAGCTCGCAGCTAACCACGTATTATCGTATGGAATCGCAGTCAATCACGACTTTCTTATTAACAATTTCGTTTTTATTCTTATAAAATAACAATGAGGGTAGACTTACAAGACCCAGAGTAAAACGAACCCCATACGAAGAATGATTGTTAGTTACTTGAGTTTATTCAAAATTAATTATTTTGTTTCATAAGCGTCGGTAGCTCGCAGCTAACCGCGTTATCGTATGGGTTCGCAGTCAATCACGACTTTCTTATAAATAATTTCGTTTTATATTGTTATAAAATAACTATGATGGTAGATTTACAAGACCCAGAATAAAACGAACAACATACGAAGAATGACTGTACGTTACTTGAGTTTATTCAAAACTAATTATGTATTTTGTTTCATAAGCGTGGGTAGCTCGCAGCTAATCGCGTTATCGTAATGTCTCGCAATCAATCACGACTTTCTCATTAATAGTTTCGTTATTTATTTTTATAAAATAACAATGAGGGTAGATTTACACGACCCAGAATAAAACGAACGACATACGAAGACTAATTGTAAGTTACTTGACTTTATTCAAAATTAATCATTTCTTTTTATCAGCGTGGTTAGCTCGCAGCTAACCGCGTTATCGTAAAGACTCGCAGTCACTCACGACTTTCTTATTAATAATTTAAGTTCGTTATGAAATTAGTGGGTGTGATGAGATAATATCACACTAATATTAGCTATAAAGCCAACGTGTTTAGCTCGCAGCTACCCACGATATCGCAATTGACTCGCAGTCAATCCCGATTTTACGATTTTTTAGTGAAGTGAAATTGACTAACGTTTTTCAACGTTCTATTTAACTCGTAACAAAACACTTAGAATTAAATCGCGTTTAATCCTAAGGTGCGTAGTTTTATTTCGTAAAAAGATTTACGAAAGCTAAATTCAGTTTTTATAACTGATTAAGAAATGACGGTCACGAGTTTCACTTGAGCAGTTTTAATAAATAAGATCGGCTATAAAATAGTGATCACTGAACAATAAATACCTTGCTGGTTTTCTTCGTCGGATTCTGAGGATGACGTCCTTAACCTTTTGCGACATTGCACATTGCGTTGTCCTAATATTGCAATTGATTTTTAAATTTTTTCTTCAATACTGCGCTTAGGCATTTTGAAGAGCGTGTGCACTCGTTGCCTGCACGAAAAGGAATGAGGCTTGCAATGGTGACCCGGCCGGCGGCGGCGGGTACAGACAGCGTACATTTCATTTAAAACTATTGAGATACCTTTAAAAAACGTGCAAGTTGCCCTGTAAGTTTAGGAAACTACGTTGTTAACATATAAACCAACATATATAACATATATTGGTGAAGAAAGAAGGTGGTATATCTGAAGAAAGAAGCAACGAAATATTATAAATAGTTACTTTACACTGTAATATTATATTTTGGATTACGTACAATTAGTGTGAGCCTAATTCTTATCTTTAAAGAACAAGAAGGGTTATGTTTTATCAATGTATTTCCTTTATTTCTGAACCCATTTTGTATGAAATTTTATATGAATCTAGTTTATGATAACTAGGACACTTTGTAAAGAGAAAAGAAGAGGGTTGTATCATTTATCGGGTGGGGTATATCGTGTACTCTAAAGATCCTTAAGTATTTCAGGATTCCAGAAAGTATGACCAATTTCTGATGACATTTGATATACATAGTTGATAGGCCTCCATTCCATCCATTCCATTTATACAAAAATGAACGTTATTGTAGTACATCAATCTTAAAATATTATTAATAAAAATAAACTGAGGAGGCTTAAGACGGTAATAGAATAAGAATCAATTTCATAATTTATTTATTTTATTAACTTTAATGCTGCCAACGCTGATGTCTTAATTTTGTGCATATCTGAAACCAAAAAACATAGTCTGTACTTATTTACAATATTTTGATTTATAGGTATTCGGGATATGCTCTTGAACAGTGGATGATAACGTCCATTTGGAATGCAGCCCCTAGTTCCCCGGAAAAAATATATACAAATTGGCACTGTCACATAAGAAACACAATTGACCACACAAATATATATATTCAAGTTACCAACTTGGACATGACCAGGCTTTAGCTACTCTATAGCCTCTCACACTAGTGCCAACGAAAAAGATAGTCATAGCGATAAACGGTTCTAATTTATCTTTGTGGCATGCATATTAGGGCCGCTGGATAAAAAGTAGCCTAATTGTTAATCCTATATTAACAGTTAGGCTACTTTTTATCCAGTGACGGAGTAAGTTTCTATGTTTGGTATAAGTTATATCAAACTTACAAACTTACTCAGTCACTCACAAACTTTCATATTTATAATTTTAGGGAAAGTTTCTTTTAAAATGACAGCGTTTTACCTACCAATAAAACGCTTATTAAGCAAGATACCTTATTCGAAGCCTATATTAATATTTGAGAGTGGCAACTCTGTTTGTTTATGACGTAACGGTTCCTGATTGGTTCATTTCCCACTCCTTACTTCCGTCCCCTACCCTTTTTCGTTCACCAGCGTAGCGCGCGGCTACTGCCGAGCGCCCCGTCATTGGATCTCAAAATGTAATTACTATTTAAGTTAACGCAATGTACTACCTTATTAATCGCAATCAGCCATTAAATGATGGGTCGAAGGATTCAGACACCAACTAAATAATGGATCATGAAAGTGAAGCGAAGTGCAATGAAGTGCAGTGAGTGCCACAGTGCGTAAATATCGGAATATTACTGCTTCCGATAAGAAGATATAAGAAAACTGATGCGGGTAGTTCATTGCGACAATGTGTTATCGCCAGGCAGCGTTAGAAATATAGGCTTCGAATAAGGTATCTTGCTTAATAAGCGTTTTATTGGTAGGTAAAACGCTGTCATTAAGCTTATACCGTTATTCGAAGCCTATATTAATATTTGAGATCTGTTTGTTATCGCCTGGTGAACAAGACGGCAATGTGATATATTACAACATATTATAAAAGTTATATGTATTCAAGGAAAATCGTCAGAGAAACCAAGCAATAAGGTGTTAATTGAATGTAAACTGAACACTTTAATAAATAAAGTACTTTATTTCGATAATTCTGTTGTTTTAATCCAATAATTTTACAAGATAATTACTATTAATTTAAGTAAATAATGTTATTTATTTTGATGATTATAGTATCATCATGATCTTATATTTTTATAAGATATTGTTAACAGTGCACATTAAAAATAGGTAAATAAGGTAAGTAGCCAATGTTGAAATACTTATATTGTTTTAAAGATAACGTTTTACGTAAACAACCTTAAATTATACATTGTATAAGATAAACATTAAAATAAATAGTCATTTATTTTTATAATATATATATGTATATATATTATTATTATATACATATATATATATATATATATATATATTTTCTGCTTTCAAACTTCAGTAAACTTATCATATGATATGCAAGTAAACTTGAATAAGATGTAAACTAGACAGCTCTGCCTACACAGTGGCGTGTCACAAATTAATTAAAGAATTGTTTACATATAATTTAACAATAATATCTTTTGCAAAAAAGAATAATACTAAGGCCTTAGGACTACGAGCTTGGAGGCGAGACACTGATTTACATACATTAACATCAGCCACAAGTTACAATCAACCAACCATAGGAATGAAAAAGCTAGTTACATTGCTGGTTGCTGGTGTTACACTTTTAATCTGCCTACAATAATGCTTTTTAAACGTATTTTGCGAGCGCCAGTTGCCGCGAGCTAGGATATCTTCTAATGGGCAATCTTGAACCCAACTTTTAGAAGCCACTGCTGGGCGCACGCTGCCAGGACTAGCTTGGATGCCTGCGTCCAGCAGCACCCTTTTTACCCAATTCGCAACAATTGTACGCGAAGCAGCCCTAGGTGGGCCACATGCTGTCAAAAATAGGTTATTAGCCTTACAGATATTTCGTCTTTCGTCCGAAAGAGACATGACCTTTCTAACCCAAAACACGGGGTCCAAGTTTTTACAGTCTTTATTTTGTAGTAAGCGCCAACCAGACTGTCTATAGGTGTCACAGTCGGTTTTCGATCCGAAAATTGGCCAAAATACGATAGAATTTTCAGATAAAACACAATTTTCACTATTTACCGCCAATAGGGTTAAATCGTGAACTCTACGACCTGAACATAATAAAAGTAGAATTGAGGCTCGCTTTGAACAATCATAAAGGCTGTTTTCGTTTACATTGGTGCTTTGTAGCCAATTCAGGAGAATTTCAGTATCCCATATGGGGATTTTGTTTAGCTTAGGACATTTAACAGAGATAGCCTTTAATGCGTGTCGAACTAAGACATGGGAGCTCAATTTTACCTCTAAATTAGGGTCACAAAAGGTAACGATTGCTGATTTGTGAACTAAGATCGTAGAATAGGCTAGACCTTCGTCTTGATAAAGGTGTATAAGGAATCTAGCTAAATCAGAGGCCGATGGTTTACATTTATCGACTTTGTTTTCTTTTGTCCACTGAACCCAACGTTCCCAGGCCGATTTATAGGTCTTAAGTGAAGACTCTCTCCAGCTTGCACGTAAAAGGGTTTTTTGTTCATCTGACCAATTCTTTACGCTTTCTGCCCACCCCCACATTTCCACACTTCTATTATCATGTCTTGGACTTGAGGGGGTGGCCGGCCCGTTACGGTGTCTATCAGAACCTGACCCAGGGAACGAATAGTGAAAGGTGGAGCTATGGCTCGATTCTTGAGATCTGGTCTCCAGAAAACCTTCTGCCACTTTGGTGCTACTACCAGATACATCCCTGTCGCAGTATTGAGGTGTGCTAATACCCGTGGGATTAAGAACGGGGGTGGGAACACCCAAGCCAGATGATAATGCCAGGTCCGACTGAAGGCATCGTGATATTGAGCTATGCGGTCTGTCGCATCCAGGGAAACATACTTGGGCACCACGTGCGCCGTCGCAGACGCAAATAGATCTATCGATGGAGTGCCCCATTTCGAGAAAACAGTCTTCGTTAGATCCGATAGGAGATGCCACTCGGGCATTAGGGATAGACGAGATAATCGATCCGCTTCGGGGTTGAATTTTCCGGGAAGGTGATGTACTTCGAAATGGATATTGTAATGGTCTGCGAGACGAAAGATTTTGTAACAAGGTTCCATTAGGGTTATGGACTTTGTTCCGCCCTCGTTCCTCAAGAAAGAAACCACTGTTCTGTTGTCGCTTTGTATCATCAAAGATGAGTTTGCCAGGTAGGGAGCTTGATCTTTTAAGGCGTAAAGTACGGCCAGCATCTCTAGGTGGTTCGAATGAAGACTTGCTTCGTCGTGAGACCACTGCCCATATAGTTTTTGGTTGTCTATTTGAGCCCCCCAAGCCATTAGGGAGGCGTCGGTCACCAGGTAGTGCGATACGGGGGGATAGTGGATTAATGATACGTTTTTGACATTGCTCATCCACCAGATTAATTCGTTCTGCGCTTCTTGGGGAATGGAGAAGCGGCAATGTGGATTTTGGTGCAGAAGGCTCTGGCAGTGTTTGAGTAAAGCGCGGTGGTTCAAACGTCCCCGGGGGACGGTGAAGCTGGCGAAATTTATTGAACCCACTACACTTTGAATTTCTTTTAAGCTCGCCATTTTCCTTTTTAATAAGCTGGTTATTTTCTGACGTAAGCCTACGCGTTTTTTGGGTGGTAAGTACTTGTTGTTGGAATGAGGGTCCCAACATATACCCAGGAACTCTATCACCTTGCGAGGAGTTAATATTGATTTGGAGTGGTTTATTTGCCACCCTAGTTGTTCGAGGATATGCACAGCCTCTAAAGCTTGTTTTTTCAGCATGTTGGGGTCCTGATTTGCCAGGAGGAAGTCGTCTAGGTAGACCAATAAGCGGAACCCCCTGTCCCTTAGGATTTTCGCAACCCAGTTGGTTAGGGATGCAAACAGTTTGGGGGCGCAGGCTAGTCCAAAAGGGAGGCAGGTCATTTGGTATAGCTGACCTTTGAATATCAACCTGAGAAAGCGCTTGTGCCCCTCTGCGACTGGCACATGAAAGTAAGCGTTCGTTAGATCGATTTTTACTAGCCAATCGAATCTCTGCAGAAAGGCGGGCACTCTGTGCATGTTCACTAAGTGAAATTTGAGAACTGGGAGGTACAAGTTCAATCTTTTTAAATTGAAAATGGGCCGTGTTGAGCCGTCGTTTTTGGGGGTCAAAAACATCTTTGAGATGAAACTGGGACCGTTGGTTACCGGTTCTAACACACCCATGTTTATTAATTTTCGAACACTGTCCTCCATGTCTTTTGAGACGTGGGTCTGAAACCTTGACAAAATGGGGGTAAACAGCGGGGGCTTCCTGTAAAACGGGATTCGGAACCCTTGAATCAGTCGTATGAGCGCAAGGGGGGCATTTAGGTATTGCCAATTTGCTATGTAATTCGCTAGCTGCCCCGCTCGAAAATCGTTCGAGTCAGAATTTTCTTTTACGCTCATTGCGCGGGGCGCTCTGACCTGTTGGTCTACCCTGGCCTCGAGAGCCGGACTGCTGATAAGCATTAGTGCCCTGGGGGCGAGTGCTCCCTTGTCGGATATTTTTGTACTGGAAATGCATAGGCGGCCTGGTTGGGCGAAACATATCACGCCATCCCATGCCGTATAAATTACTGCCTTGCGCAGGCGGGGGTAAAAATGGCCGTGGCATTGCAGGCATACCCATAAAGTTGGTTGGGTTGTAATTACCCTGCGGGGGTAATTTATAAGCCGAATTCGCTAGAGTTAGACCTGCTTGCGCAGCAGGTTTGTTTTTAGAGGCTGACCGGGCAGGCCAAAAAATCTTAGCAACGCCACCAAACTTTTCGATAGCGGCGGAAAAAGGATCTTTTTGGAACAGAAATTGAGAACTAGGCGGAATCTTTCTTAAAGCCTCCTTTTGAAACTTGTCTTTAACGGAGCGAAGGATGCTATCTCGTCTTTGTTGGATAAGATCCGCACGGTGACCACAAGCTAATTGCAATGCGTCATTGGCAATTTTTTGAAAATTACCTTCACAGAAAAATTCCTTAAATTTATTTTGCAAGGATTGAGGGGAAAAGTCTTTAGTGGTCTGCGACCAATTTATAAGTGACTCATAAGCAGACTGAGTCGCTTCATTTTGTTTAATGAGCGCCAGAGTAATGGCTGCAAATCCGCGCTCAGTAATAGTTAAATTTGTAAATTTATCAAAAGGTTTTAACTCGTCGTTTGCTTCGAGATCTGTAAAAGCAGGTTGGGAACAGTATAACTTTTGTACATCCGAGTAACGTACGTTTGACCAATCTTCAGAATCAAAATGCTGTACAGTTGACACGAAGCTGACGTGAGCTGGCGAGGATTTCGGAATAGATGGTTCTTTAAGCACAGTGTTCAATGAGAACTTAACTGCCGTAGAAGGTTCACAGGTCTCAGGAGATTCCTGTTCATATCCCGTGTATAACTCGCCGCTCACATTAGCATCAATTTCGTCAATATCAGAAGAGTGAGCCACAGGACCCATATTACACATATTCCCAATAAAACCTTTGATTTCGTTAACCTGTTCAACCAACTGCCGTATAACGTCACTGTGCCGTTGCCGCTTCCGTTTGGGCCCAGACTTTGTTTCAGCTTTCCTTTTAGGCGCTTTTGGCGGCTGTAACGGAGGCGGCGGCTGGGAAGGCGGCGGCTGGGATGTAGATGGAACAGGTACTTCTCCTTCCGATTCAGAGGACGAACTAGAGCTTGAGCTAGATGACATTCTTTCTGAAAAGTAATTTTAACAAATTTAGAACGCTTCAACGTTCCAATTTTAGTAAATGTACTGCCGAAGCACGTACTATAAATTCGAACAGTAAAACCGTTATATTTTTATGAAATATTTAAAAACCATGAGTACTTACAAAAATCCGATGAATTTTTGCTGTACGAACCGTTCGTCTCGACAAACAAGACGCCAATGACGGGGCGCTCGGCAGTAGCCGCGCGCTACGCTGGTGAACGAAAAAGGGTAGGGGACGGAAGTAAGGAGTGGGAAATGAACCAATCAGGAACCGTTACGTCATAAACAAACAGAGTTGCCACTCTCAAATATTAATATAGGCTTCGAATAACGGTATAAGCTTAATATCATTATTGTCGTTTTGAAACTCTTCAAAGACTTGCACCTCTTGTAGCAATCTCATAGGGCATTGGTGCTGACTATTTTTGGCAAAGAAATCACATGTATGTCAGAATGTTAGCGGTGCGTTCAAAGCACTTGAATGTATTACATTTGACTCCCTCAAGGACTGCTGACATTCTGACATGACATACATAATTAACAAGACCATTATAGACTAAGACTTTCCCGAAACCCTTTATAAAAAAAAGTATCATTCTTTGCTCATCAAAGATAATAGAAAGATGATAATGTTGAGCTGTCGAAATACCTGGAAGTAGGTAAACAGCATGCTGCCTGAAGTCCTATCCGATCGGGTTTTCGCAAGGGTTCGGTCGACTGCTACCTACCGCGTTAGACCACACCACAGTGTGGTCTAACGCGGTAGGTAGCAAAATTGTTCCGAGTGGAAATATAGTCCTCGAAATGTATATCTTTGTTACCTCGTCGTGCATCCACTGAAACAATAAACAATTTGCATAGGTATACGATTTTTTGTTATAATATCATAAATGAAATGTATTGACTAACGTATACGTATCACGAGCATGGATTTACATAACTTACTTTTCTCTAATTCTCCTTTTAAAAATCTACTGGAATAATATAAACAAACACTTAATTCAAACAATTAGTTCAGCTTGTTATGACATGACACGATCGATCGTTCTTAGATAAGACATACCTAGGTAACCTTGTTCTTAACACATAAGTCGTTAAAATAAAGTAGTCACCTAAATTTGCCTCTTAACTCGCATATCGCCTACAATTTTATTTTGGTTGGATAATATAATCGAACGTAATGAATGATTTTAAAATATTTTCATCGTACTGGTAACACAGTTTTAAACCTACCTAATCACGGGGCCTTGTTTATCTCCTTCGACATCCTTGGACGAGTATGTTAGAGTTTGGGATATATAAGAACGAAGTCTTAAACGGAGCAGACTGCCGTTATTATGTAAAAGGGCGAATGTCAACTTTTATAACAAATTAAAACTGAGATCTAACATCAAAGTATTAGAGCTCAATTTGAATTTTTGGTAAGTATCTACGTACGCCCTTTAGGCTTAGCACGGCAGATGTCTAGGCTCTTAGGCGGTAGGCGGTATTGCCATACCAGATTTTATGAAATCTGTAGAGTGAAGTTGAAATATCCGTAAAATTCTGTACATTGCCTTTAGAAAAATCTGCAATACTACAGATTTTGTTTAGCTGTGTCTAAACTAACTAAACCTTTTAATGTAGTTCAAAACGGACAAAGAAAAAATATCAGAATCAAATTAAACAAAACAGAAGGAAAATCAGTCTTGTCTGTTTTTATTTTTCTTATTCCTGTCACTGTCAGTTTCAGTCTGTCCATCATTTTAAAATAAATAGGTACTTAGCGGTTGTTTATTTCTTTCCGCTATTAGGCTAGGTACTGACCTACAATATAACTGTTCAATATCATTCATTGCGCCATCATATTGATCGTCTGTAGACGATATTGACGGTCAATATCGTCCACTAACGATCAATACAATTGTGCAACCAGTGACATTGCACATCTACAATGCAGGTCAGTACCCAGCCCAAAAGCGGAATGAAAGAACCAACCGGTATTATAAGTATCCATCAAAAAACGACGGACAGACAAACAGACAGCGATAATGAATGCCCAGTCAAGGAACAATAAAATAAAAACAGAAATGATCTTTATTATCCGGCCCGCCCAAGCCGATTTATACCCTATACTTCTCCTCCAGCCCCGAACCACATCAAAAGGTTCAGTCCAGAGTGCTTAGAACACTAGCTTTTATCGCGCACATAAAGCATCTGTCACTGTTTAACTAATACGTGGGTGCGAAAGAGACGAATGCTGTATGTGCGCGATAAAAAATAGTGTGCTACGGGGCAGGTAAAGTTAGTTAAGACGAAGCTTAAAAAAAATGCAGTTCTGCGGACCTTTCCAGAGGCAATCCACGGAATCGGGTAGGTAATTTTTATTGAAGATGTCTTATTATAATTTTTTTTGATAGTGGACGTCTCAGGGACCCAGAATCTAAACATAATTAATTTGTATTTCAAATCGTTCAAGCAGGCCATTTTTTTAAATTACTGCGAAGACTTTTCCCCCGTTACAGCCGTTTGTTCGGCTGTTTGATTAAATCTTTGCCTTAAGTTAAATAAAGAAAAAGAAAGTGACAGCTCAGTGAAGAAGAACTGACACTTTCTTTTTGACTCTTGACGATCAATATAATTGTGCAACCAGCGATATTGACGGTCAGTGGACGAAATTGGCGGTCAATATCGTCGGCTGTCGATCAATATAATTGTGCAACCAACGATATTGATTGTCAGTGGATGAAGTTGAGCGTCAATATCGTCTGATGTCAATCAATATAATTGTGCAACTTAACAATATTGGTCGTCCGTAGATGCTGTTGACCGGCAATGTCGCCTGCAGATGATCAATATAACTGTGCAACCAGCGATAGTGTGCAATAGTAAACGTAGTCCAACTATACCACAGATTAAACTCAATTGGGTGGGTAAAGTTTTTTGACGACGGGCATATTATACATTTTTTTGATAGTGGATGTCTCAGAGACCAATAATCTAAAGATAATTAATTTTTATTTCAGGATATTCAGGAGATTTTTTTAAATGTTCTTGTGTAATTGTGTTCTTGGACAATTTTATTCTTCTTCACTGAGCTGTCACTTTCGTTTCCTTTATTTAACTTAAGGCAAAGATTTAATCAAACAGCAGAGCAAAAGGATACAACGGGGGAAATGTCATGGCAAACTTTAAAAAACTTCTGAATAAACGATATTAAATAAAAAACAATTATCTTTAGATTCTTAGTCCGTGAGACGTCCATTATCAAAAAAATATAATAATATGCCTGTCTTCAATTCAGCATATTTTCATAATTATTAGTTTTAAATTTTGGTAGGATTATAAAATGCCTGGATCGGATGAAGAAGTTGAACGAATGAAATGAATGATTCTGGATTGGAAATTATTTTCATCATACTGGTATCACAGTTTTAAACCGAGTTATCTCGGGGCGTGGCTTGGTGCTTAAGGCGGTCTTATTTAGCACCATGGACTGTCACGGGCTTAAACTAAACCGGATTTTAAAGTTTTATATCCCCGGTCTAGTTTATCCCCTGGTCAAGCTTGCTAGGGCCGCAGCTGTGTGTCGTACCGCCTATTGGGGGAATACGACGCTGGTTTTCAGTGGACCCATGGACTGGTTTAGCTAGACAGCATACATTGCGTTCGCTTCAACATCAAACGTAAAAATATATAACAAACTAGGTTGCAATAAGTGTTTATAATGATTTAGACTTATATATATTAATGCTCGATGGAAAATAAAAAATTTAGTATACCTAGACGAATTTTTGATAGTCAACCAAGATGCACAAATACTCCATGATAATTTCCAGCTAACAGTACAATTACTACAGAAATTGAGTTAGATGATAAATTTCAAAAAATCTATTCTGCTTCCGCACAAAATTATGATTTATTCAGGAATCCTTTGGAAAGCCTGGGACAATCAAAAATCTTTACCGAAAGAAAATACTGTTTCAATAAACAAGTACTCAATCAAAGAAACATAACTCTAAAAGAGGCACAAAGGTTGGTAGGTATTCTGAACTATCCCCTGGCATAGATGTTTTCATCCCCGTTTCTAGTCCCAAAAGTCCTGTCTCACTTAACCTTCAACGCCAAGTATGTCTGAGAAATAACACGAATTTCAACCTTACGTCAAACTAATGAAGGGCTTTTTCATCCTATATACCATGACGGATATCTCCGTCGTTGGCGTTGAAAAGGTTAAATCAGTCAACGAGGTTATTTTTATTAGTGGTACCACGATGGAAGATTGTTTACTAACGCGCGGACCTCAAAGCCCGAGCGCTTGCACCATCACTGACCTTGAGAATATCATCCTCGAGGTCTGTTAATGGGGCTGGTCAGAGGCAATAACGACATGTAACATTGACCAATTAACGGTGCTCAAGAATTCTGGGCGTAAATCCTCCCTTAAAACATATGAGGTGGCTTGGAAAGGCTTGCTAGTAGCTTAATTTTTATCTGATCTACATTTCATTTTGTAGTGGTAGAACCAAACAGTAATCCTCACTAGATGTTTACTGTTCGAATGGGCCGGCTCGACCGGGGTAGTAACACTCTCACAGAATATCGGCGTAAAGTAATAGCTTGCTATTGCGTTTCGTACGGTGAGTGACTAGATCCGGAGGCCTATTCCCTCATCTCCATCCCATCCCCATTCCCCATCCTCCCTAGACTGGCAACGCATTGGCAGCACCTCTGGTGTTGCAGATGTCCATGGGCGACGGTGACCACTTTCCATCAGGTGGGCCGTCAGCACGTTTGTCAGTCAATTGAGATAAAAAATGAAAAATTACTTGTCATATAATACCATATTTTTACACTAATCTGTCGTGTGGACGTTATGTTACGCTGAGCAGTCAAGTTGACACAGCTGTTTAGAAGTCCCTATTGCTCTTAAGGTTTGTACGGCGAGAGTTGATAAAAAAATTAAAAAGTCAGGGCTTCTTAACTCATTACAAACAGTGGCCCGCTAATTATTTTTACCGATGATAATAAAAAACTAAGAGAATATTTTTTTTTTTCATAGAATATTATTATGGAATAGCCTAACTGTATAAAAAGAAAGCAACACGCGAACAGAACACCCCAACGCCACACTCGAAGCCAATGACATTATTATATGTAGAAAGACACGTCATATCCATACTCAACGCGTTTTAAACATGTGTCATA
The DNA here is from genome assembly GCA_947859335.1 of Tortricodes alternella. NCBI lineage: Eukaryota > Metazoa > Arthropoda > Insecta > Lepidoptera > Tortricidae > Tortricodes > Tortricodes alternella. The sequence goes on along the minus strand of OX401973.1, from coordinate 945,192 downwards.
GATATTATTTTTTTCCTTTTCTTTTCTGTGGCTGAACCCAGTGCAGATTATTGAATTTATATAACATTTGACGCGGACATATAAGACATTAATTTGCAGTATGGCGATTGTGTATATGAACAAAACAAATATATTTCTTTCGCCCCCGTCCGCCCGGTGCGAAACCGCAGTTGACAACATCTGCGTCCCTCGTACCACGAAACTCAGCGCGCGCGGCGATAAGCGACGCCCGTCGTACAGTTTGCGACAGTTAAGCGACAGTTGCTATTTCGAAACGATATCATAATATTTATCAACTCTCCGTAAACAGACCTTAAAAATAATAAAATAAAATAAAAAATAAAATAAAATAAAATGTCCAAACCACCAATTTGGGACGTCAGTGAACTGATTTTAGTTTTAAATAATTACACAGATAATGTTTTTCAAACCTTGCACCATACATGATTTGACTTTTCTCACAGTAGATTCTTATCATTGCATAAGATCTAACGACAGTATTATAGGTATTGTGGCATCAAATTTGGGTCAAATTAAATTAAATTAAATTCATTTATTTCAGATCTCCATACATAATGATCCATATACAATATTATTAGTAAACACTCAGAGCTTATACACTAAAATTTAGTACATCTAGGACACAACACACACACAAAAAACAAAAACCAAACAAAAACAAAAAAAATACAGACTTTAGTAGGTACAGGCTGGAAACTTCTTCCAAATACTAATAATCGTAATTGAAACCCCGAAGGTAAGTATTTAATATGCGTTTTATTTCAGGTAAAACGCTGCTCATAAAGAACCAAGTATATGAGTTTTATGGATTAGATTAGATTTAGATTAGATTAGATTTATTTATTTCTCAATATAATATTACATTATAAATTGTACACATGTCAAGATATATGAAATTAAATTGAGATCGTCAGTTATTAAATACAAATAAAAAGTTATAATCCAAAATTAACTAATATTAAATGTCACAATCACAAATGAAAAAGATAGGGATCTCCGTGAAGGATCGTCATTTCAAAATATAAATTAGAAACTATAATGATAACAATAATAATACAATAATAATAAAACAATGTCAAATAAATAAATAAATCTACAGCCTAAGTTCCATGTACTCGTTAACTGAGTACAGTGGATTATTCAATAAAAGGTTCTTAAGTTTGCGCCTAAACGTTTCGTCAGCCAGTTCTTGTCTGAAATCTGCGGGTAGACGCTCGTAATATGTAGGGCCGATCACTCGGGGGTTCTTTTTAGCAAGTGCCATGCGACGAGGAACTGCTCGCAGGCGACCTGTTTGCCTGGTTTGTTTGCCAGGGATATTAAAAGAAGGGAACAGTGACAAATTACTCCTTACAAACATAATAACATCAAATATGTGTTGTGAGTAGTGCGTCATAATGCGTTGCGAAACAAACAAATCTCTGCATGGGTGTCTTGGCTTCACCCCGACAAGAGTACGAATTGCACGTTTTTGAATGACCAGAACTCTTTTGGCATCCGTGGAGTTACCCCAAAGTAGTGTGCCATACGTCATAAGTGAATGGTAGTGGGCGAAGTAAACTTGTCTCAGTGCATCATTGGAAATGAGCGGTTTCAGTTTTCGCAACGCAAAGACGGCACCACTCAGTCTATCACACAGTTTGTCGACATGGCACTTCCAGTTAAGATTTGAGTCTATAGTGAAGCCGAGGAACCTACAATCACTACACAGTGGCATAGGAGTATTAACTATACATGGAGGAACAGTGATACTGCGACCCGAGAATATCATAACGTTCGATTTTGAATAGTTTAGAAGTAGCCCATTTGCTGAAAACCAGTTCTGAAGCTGACCACTCGCTTCTAGGATTTTTTCATTGAGTAGTGCATACGACTTTGCACTCACTATGACGGTTGTATCGTCAGCAAACAGCACGGATAATCCGGCTGAAATAGACGACGGAAGGTCGTTAATAAAAATTAAAAACAGGGTATTTCCCAGCGCCGATCCTTGGGGGATACCTAAAGTAACGGGGCATGTATCTGATTCGAGTCTTTTGCCATTTGAAGATATTTTGACTACCTGTTTCCGGTCAGACAAAAATGATGCGAACAGTTTGTGAGCGTTCAGCACGATGCCGTACTTTGTCAACTTGTCCAAAAGCATTTTGTGACTGATCACGTCAAATGCCTTAGACAAATCGCACAAAACACCGGCCATTTTGAACTTTTCGTCTAGACCGGTCACAATGCAGTCAAATATCTTGTTGGCTGCTGTAGTTGTTGACATGTTTTTCCGATATGCAAATTGTCTGTCCGTCAGTAAGTCATTCATTTCGAGGTGAGACATTATGTGGGACGATAGAATGGACTCCACTAGTTTTGATATCATTGGTACAATTGTTATGGGTCTGTAATTATTAACATCGCAGCTGTCACCCTTGCCTTTGTATACCGGACACACTCTAGTGCTCTTAAGTACGTCAGGATACACTCCTGTGTCAAACATATCGTTTACCAGCACAAGTAATACCTCAGAAATAACCGGCCATATGGATAAAATCAAATTCAGCGATATATCGTATGTGTCAATTGTCGTGCGCGTCTTCATCATTGACTGTAGCGTCTCGTCCAACAGATCACGTGTAATAATCGGCAGAGTGAATATAGGTACATCTAGATGCCCTAGGTGTTTGTGTACATAACATTTGGACATGGATTCATCGCTTTGAATTGAGTATTTCGTTAGTAGACCTACAAAATGAGAATTGAAAATATTTGGTACTTGATTTTCAGGTATAATTTTATCAGATTTTAAATCTTTAAGATGGATTGACTTAAGCTTTGCTTTGCTGCCAATTTGCTCATTAACAACCCTCCATATTTCCCGAGCTGGATTCTTACTTTCCCTTATTCGTTTTTCAATGTAGGTTTGCTGAGCTTCTAACGTCGTAGATTTAATAATCTCGGAATAGTGGCTAATGCATTCAGAAATGACTCGATTGTTCGGGTATTGGCGCCTAATTTCGTGAAGGTCATTGTGTTTACAAATATATCTCTTCAATTCATCAGTCATCCATGGAACAATTGTCTTCTTCTTACTTGATTTAAGTTTTTTAATTGGAAAATGTATATCTATGTAGTAAGTTAAAATATTAAATAACTTTTCAAATTTAAAATTAATGTCCAACGAATTATTGTATATAAAATCAAAATTGTAATTATTAATGTCACAGTAAAATGAATAAATAGATTCATGTCCAAATAACCTACGTTCAACAAATTTGTTTTCGATATGGCGTATACTTTCTATAGGTAACTCATACCGCTGTGCGTTGTGATCACTAATAGTGGTATCCACTGGTGACACAGTGAGGCAGTCGCCGGCATGGTTCGTTATGCCGCAGTCGTTATGGTGCAACCAATCAAGAAATATCTAAATTTTAACTATCATAGTAGCCAACCTCAATTACTTTTTATTATTATTATTATTGGGGGGTATTATTGGGCCATATATGTGCCGCCTCGACCATTGCTGATCTATTGTGGCAGCCCTTTCTTATAGTTCACTGCTTAATCCCGTTGCATCCAGGAAATTCCAGATGCTTTGGGCAGTGAGGTCTTGTATCTCTGCGGGGAGCAAAACGTGTCGCCCCAGGTGGATACTTCTTTTGCGCATGAGTGGCCCACATGAGCAGAGGATGTGCATGGCTGTTTCTTCTGTCTCTTGGCAGAATCTGCACATTTCGGTTTGGCTCATGCCCATATTTGTCAGGTGTTTATTTAGTTTGCAGTGACCAGTGAGTATTCTTGTCACTGCGCAAGTCTTACATCTTTTGAGCTGAAGAAGTTCTTTTGATAGCTTACTTTTGTATCCTTCGATTATTGCTTTCGAGTGTTTGAGTCCAGTCGCAGACTTCCACAGCTCGATAGATTCTTTTCTACATTTTGTGTTAAGCAAAGTGTAGGCCTGTTGCTTTGTGATTCCGCAGAAGGGTTCCGGGCCGAGTTGAGGGTTATCGGCGCCATTTCTTGCGAGTTCATCTGCCTTTTCGTTTCCATCAATGTTGGAATGCCCAGGTACCCATCTAAGTGTGACCTTGTTGGACTGGCCTAGGGTGTTTAAGTTGCTTATGCAGTTTTGAACTAGCTTTGAGTTGCATTCAAAGGATTCTAGTGCCAAGAGTGCCACTTGGCTATCTGAGTTGATATAGATGTTCTGGTTTCTTAGGTGTCTCACAAGATTAATCTCCTCTGTTTGAGTACTGATTCCATGAGTTTGGACAGTGTCTGAGATTGCCACTTGGTCTTCGACTGGGTGCAGATTCTGTAGATGCATTGTTTAGCTTCTTTTTGAACCTGCAGATGAAGTGGTGCTATGTCCAGTAGCGCATTGAGCGCAGTCCCTGGAGTCGAAGATAGGGCTCCCGTTGCAGTTAAGCAGGCCGTACGTTAGAGGCTGTTTAGCTTTTCAATTGCTGTCGTTTGTTTGGCCTTACTACACCAGACAGCAGAGGCGTACGTTATGATAGGCCTCACTACTGCTGTATAGAGCCACAGAGCAATATAGGGTCTCAGGCCCCATCTCGCTCCTGCCATACGACAGCAAGTCCACAAAGCCATCTTGGCTTTTTGTATTATTGCGTTCAGATGAGAGTTCCATGTTAACTTTTGGTCTAGAATAACCCCTAGATATTTGGTCTCATTTGAGAACGGTAGAGTTTTGCCATTTAGTCTCGGGTTAACGAGCCTTTCTAGTTTTCTCTTCCTTGTGAAGGGTAGGATCACGGTTTTCTCCGCGTTTATTGACAGTTGGTTCTCTATGCACCATCTGTTGATGGTGTTGAGAGCTCCTTGCATTAGGTTCGATATTGTGTGAAGGCAAGGGCCTTTGATGATGACCACCAGGTCGTCGGCGTACCCCTGTGTGTCATAATCCTGGCCCGCCATTACTGCAAGAAGTTGATCCACTGCTAGGGTCCACAGTAGTGGGGATAGTACGCCTCCCTGTGGGCAACCTCTAGTGGTGTGGAATTCATGCGTAGTAGCATTGACGGTTAGAGTTGCTATTCGTGTTGAAAGCATGTTCTGAACCCATCTGATGGTAGTGTCGTCTACACTCTTTGCTACCATTCCCCTAAGGATGGTTTCTGTGGGTGTGTTGTCGAAAGCACCTTCTACATCAAGAAAAGCACATAGTGCAGTTTGCTTATCCTCTAGGGTTTTTTGCACCTTATCGACCAGATCGAGTAGCGCAGTTTCTGTGGATTTACCCTTTTGGTAGGCATGTTGGTTTGCACTCAGTGGTCTTGCCACTAGGTGCTTGGTTCTTATGTGCTGATCTATTATCTTCTCCATTGTTTTAAGTAGAAAGGAGGTTAGGCTAATGGGTCTGAAGGATTTGGGCTGAGAATAGTCCCTTTTCCCTGTCTTTGGTATGAAACGTACCTTGACCCGTGTCCATGATTCTGGTATTATATTGCAGGCGAAACTCGCTCGGAATATATTTAGCAGATGCGGTAGTATGAGATCAGTGCTTTGCTGTAGCAAAGCAGGGAATATGCCATCTACTCCCGCTGATTTAAATGGTTTGAATTTTTTCAGAGCCCATTTAACCTGGTTAGGCCTGAAAATATTAGCGGCCATATTCCAGTCAGTGTTATGCGCCCTGTGGACTGTGTGGTTCCTTTGGTTGCAGTTTTGAATGTTAGTTGGGTACGACCCCGGAAAGTGAGTGTCCCTTAGGAGTTGGAGGGTCTCCATTTCCGTGTTCGTGAAGGAGTTATCTGGATTTCTGAGAAGCCCAAGATAATTATTTGGTGTCTTGGCGAGAATTTTGTGGATTCTCGCACCTTTATGAGTTTGGGCGATTTCGTCACAAAACCGTCGCCAGGACGCTCTTTTTGCTTTTCTGATTTGTTTGTTATATTCAGTCAATGATCTACTATACCGCATCCACTCATTCGGGTTAGTAGTTTGATTGAATATACGACGAGTGGAAATACGTAGCTTCTCCAGCTTTTTATTCCACCACGTCGTTGTATTGTTAGGTTTAGATTCTTTCAAAGGACAACTTTGTTCATAGGCCTTCCGCATGCCTTCTGTTAGTAGGTCGGTTAATAGGTTGAGGGAATCTGGAGTTTTGGTATTCTTAGGAAGATCCTTTAGAGATTCCTTGAGTAGGCTCTTGTAGGCCTCCCAGGAGGTATCTTTTGGGTTTCTAAGTGCTATTGGTTTCGTATCGATGGAGCTGTCCACACCGAATTGAATATGTTTGTGGTCCGACATAGAGTTTTCACAGCTGACGTGCCAGTTGGTTATACGTTTGGCAATCTTTTCGGTCGCGAAGGTTATGTCAACTACCTCTTGCCTAGTTCTGGTTACGAAGGTTGGCATGTGGCCCCTATTTACAAGATATAGGCAATTGGTTAGTAAGAAATCTGAAAGTAACTCACCTCTTTTGTTGATTCCCGTGCTGCCCCAGATGGTATGATGGGCATTTGCATCGCATCCCACTATAAGTTCCGCCTTTTGTTTTCGGGCATAGTCCACAACCTTAGTCAGTTCTTCAGTGGGATCGTGATTCTCTCCGGGCAGGTAAGCAGAGCATATTAGTACTTTGCTCCACCCCTTGAGATCTACATATGCGACGGCTATATCGTCGCTGCATAATTCTGGAACAGGCAGAAAGTTGATATTTTTGTTAAACACCATGCAGGCCCTTGGTTTTGAGCCTTTTTCGTGTACCAGTAACTTACCTGTGCTGTTTAGACCTGCTACCATGGAATTGGCATTGATCCATGGTTCTTGTATAAGGGCGATGTCCAGGCCATTGTCGCCAAAAGTCTTTTCTACGACCGCAGAGGCCGCGATGGCGTGGTGGAGGTTGGCTTGTATGATTTTGGCCCCTTTGAGGTGTTGGGTGCCGCGGATGTTAATTGCGGGCACCTCGACGGCCTTTGTTGCCCGGCCCGGGATATTGTCCCCTTCCCCTGGGGTGATTGGCGCCCCTGCCGATCCCCCTGCGTGGGGGAAACCGCCCTCGTGCATTTCCCCTCGGCGCTATGGGTGCCGGTTGTGGTGTTGGGTCAGCGGAGGAGGGGAAGGAGTTAGCCCTTTGAGGTCCCAATGGGACTTGTTGGGTAGGTGGATGGGTATTTGAGGAGGTGGATGGGAGTACCCTTTGTGGTCCCGATGGGACCTGTTGGGCAGGTGGGTGGGTGGTTGAGGAGGAAGCTGGCGGTGTAGGGGAAGGGGGGAGGGGGGGGGCATTGGTTCCTGGCTGTTGGTCCCTGGGGGTTGAGACCTTTAGCCGAAATTGGACCTTGCGAAAGCCAATGTAGGCCTTAAGGTCCTTGTTCTTTAGGGCCTCAGCAGATAGGTCGTCAATGGAGAGGGTGAGTGTTAGTCCACCCTTCTCGACCTTTGTGTTGAGGACCTTCCAGAGTTCCGTGTTCAGCCCCTCATTTTGAACACGGAAGAGTTCTATGGCTTCTCCTGCGTTGGAAGCCTCAGAGGAAGGAACAAATACCACCCCTATGATTGGCTTAGGAAGGTCGCCTTCGCTAATTGTAGCGAAGTTGGCTTCCGGCCAGGGTTTGAGGGATGGTATTGTTTTTTCAAGCCACGTTTTCGAGCGCTCATCATCACACGTGACAAGCAGCCAACCTGGCTTGAAGGAGCAACCTTGAAATTTGGGTCCCTCGCCTTTCCCCAAGTTGGTGATGCTCCGCAGGATGTTGTTGCGGAGAGACTCCAGCTGTGTGTCCGTCATCGGATTGGAGTCTTTTATACCAACTCGGATCGAGCTGACGACCTCATTGTAGGCTAACGGGGTGTGGGTCTGGGTGGTCTCACACATCTTTGGGGCTTTGGCTATGTGCTCCTTTGGTGATTCCTCCTCCGAGCGTTGCCGTTTAGACGGCTTTTGCCTGGGTTCGGATTGTGAGGACCCAAACTTGTACCCCATTTTCTTAAGTTCCGCAAAGCTCTTGGCGGCTAGTTTTGTAGCCTCGGAGGGCTCCATTCCTAGTCCCCTTAGAGCTTTATAGCGGCCCTTTGCGGATCCTCCCAATTTCTTGGCAGGTTCTGTTTGGCTAGTGCTGGCCTCTACATTCGGCAGGGGTGGTCCGCTAGCGGCCCTTTCCACCGTGTGCTCAGACACCTCCATCGTTTGCTCCAACATTTGGGCGGATTGCTCCGCACCCATCGTTAAGGGCAGAAGTTCCTGGCAGAGATCTTCCAGGGTTCTTTCGTCGTTTCTATCGGTTTTTTTATTTGAACTTTCCATACAATTCCCACGAGAAGCTAGGGAAAAACGGTCCACTCCAGCAGAGCCCCGCTTGCCGGAGTAAGGCTGATTACACCTCGAGGTCGCCCGGTATCGAGGGTCCACCGTTAGCAACTGAGCACCCCCTCAGTCACGCATCTGTAGGCACGGTACGGGTAACACCTATAGGTTGGGGTTTTTGGAGTCGAGGTTGGCTCCTGCAGGATAGGGAAATGAAAGGGGAAAGATAGGAGAGAGATTAGCAGGAGTGGGATCACAGGATGAAGTGGGTAAAGGTATACCCGGAGGGTGGGAGTGCCGTTCCAGGTATTCGCCCTCATACTTGGCTGCCCATACGGTTCGGGGTAGGTGGTAAGTTGCGACGCCCGTAACAACCGTATCATTTCCAGGGTGTACGACCCACTTGATCAAAATAGAGTGGGTTCGTCCCAAATCCGTTCGGCGGCGGGCCTGGGACGACGTGGACGTGTATGACGGACTTGGTGGAGTGTGCCTGATAGCTCAGCGTCGCAAACCTGAGCGTGCTCACCCAACCCTACACCCCTTAACTTTTTATTCGTCATTTACTTAATTGACACCTAACTATTAAAATATACTTGAGAGAACCATCTGAATAACCTACTATCGGGATGTACGTCTCAACGAACGACGTACCTAGATTATGTATTATCTCAGTATTTACTCTGAGACAATATTTATTAAATAATTAGACAATAAACGTTATCTGTGCCATAATCCCGCGCATCAATATGTTGCAATCATTCTTAGAGTGTCCGTGAAACTTGGAGCAACTGCGTTTGGCTAAATGTTTTCACCTTTTATGAAACAGGTAGGTGATTTAAATTATTTCAAAATATCTGAAGACATTATTTTATGTGGTTCGGTTAACATTTATCTTATGCAGATTAAAATCTTAATTATAAATTCGTAAGTGTGTTTGAAAATAAAATCACGCGGCTAAATGTCACCATTCTTTGTGAAGAAAGTCCGGAAAGTGTTATAGGATAAGCAATAAACATAATCGAGCAAAAAGCAAATGTACGCATCGAATTGAGAACCTCGGTCCTTCGGTTTTTTAGAAGTCGGTTGAAAAATACGTAGCTGCGTCTGCGTCAACATCTCAAAAGATGACAATTTGTGGCGTCCATAGAACTTGCCTCAGCGGCTAGCAAGGTTGACACGAGGATAAAACAACACAGTCTTATCTCCAAGTTCGTCTCTCTCACGCTGGTGAGAAAGATATAGTAAGAGGGGTTAAGTAAGGAAGATAGAAAGGGGGGGGACCTTGTTAGGGCCGCAGCACCGCAGGCACCAGATAATTCCTCTGGTACTACCTACAGCCTCATCTGTGCATGTGACCGCACAGACCACTAGTTTCACCGGTTGCACGGCTGTGAACTTAATATCTTCACCAGAAAACATCTTCAAAAACCTGCAGTGACAAGCGTAACAATGCAATATGCGTTCAAATACTGCGATAGAATAGGACATAGAATCCTATGCTTTAATTTCTGAACTCGATATTTTAAAAGGAGTGTGAACTTGTGAGTTGTGAGGCTTTTCATACAAAAGGCGATAATGATTTCCACCCCTTAAATGTTAACCGATTTTGACCAATTTTTGATAAGTTGTCAGTCAGAACAAAATCTAGGTCTATACGTTTTGGTTTTTTCACTATTATCAATAAATTCAGTTTTATTGTTGTTTCAGTATTCTCATACAAAACGAATTTCGCAATTTCTTGACTTTTTTGATATTTAATCAATATTCAAAAACGTATAGACTTAGATTTTGTTCTCACTGACAACTTATCAAAAATTGGTCAAAATCGGTCAACATCTAAGGGGTGGAAATCGTTATCGCCTTTTGTATGCAAAGGCTGATTTTTGCCGTTGGTTCACAGTCCTCTTAATACAATTATCATGAATTTTTGCAAGCGCGGACGAACATTTCTATGTTTTTTTTTTTATTCTTTTTGACAACAGTCATGGGCGGTGTCAGGGGTGCTGCTGAACATGCTCGGGCAGGGCATGGTTCTCAGTTTCCCTGCTGTACTGCTGCCAGCCCTGAAGGCTCCGGACTCCGAACTCAAGACCGACTTGGAGACGGCATCCTGGCTTGGTAAGTAATAAGTAGGTGTGGTTTGGTGTGTCGTCTCTGTTACTAAATAAATTGTTACCAATCTTTCTTATTTTTCTTGTATCCCAGTGCATTCCTGATCGTTGGCCAATGGTAAATTCTAATACAGCTGTACTCTACTAAAACTTTGATTTGTATTTCAGCATCACTGGTCGGCCTCGCCAGCATACCTGGCTTCTTGGCCTCTTCGTTCCTCATGGAAGTGTACGGGCGGCGGCTCACGCATGCGCTCCTCATCGTCCCTGGCACCCTCGGCTGGCTACTCATCTACTTCGCCAATGACATCCCCATGCTCATGGCCGGTCGGATCCTCGGCGGCATCACTGCCGGTTCCACGGTCACGCTCGGCGCCGTCGTCATCGGCGAGTACACCAGCCCACACCTCCGAGGAATGTTCCTGAATCTAAAAACAGCAGCCGTGTGTTTAGGCAACACAGTTGTCCATATAATAGGTCACTACTGTCACTGGAAAACCGTCGCGATTTACGGAATCATACCTCATGTGGCCGCGTTTCTTATAGTCTGCACCTGGCCCGAGAGCCCAGCTTGGTTGGCGGTCCAACAGAAATACAACAAAAGCAAAGAGGCCTGGCTATGGCTGAGAGGCGACGCGGAAGACTCAAAATCAGAGTTTGAGAGTATAATCAGAGCCCAAAAGGACAGAAAAGCCGAATCAACAGAGAAGAAGAACGTCTTCGGACACATAGTGGAATTTTTAAAGAAATTCACTAAGAAAGACTTCTTGAAGCCACTATTGATACTGTTCTTAGCTGGAGTACTGCTAGAGACATGCGGCAGACATATTTTCCCCGCGTACGCGTTACAAATCATCGAGGAGATTACCGGGGATAAGTCACGATCATTCTACTACACTTTGACGATAGATATCATAACGACGATCAGCTCAACTTTCTCTTCAGTATTGGTTCGGATGCTGAAACGACGAACCCTGCTTTTCGTCACTGGAGCAGCGGCCTATGTCGTCCTAATGTGCACCTGTGCATGCATCTACCTGGCGTCTATAGATGTCATATCCAAAGAAGGAGCCTGGTTGCCTATATCTATATTGTTTCTGTACTTTATATTAGCGAATTTAGGGTGTACTCCGATACCTCTAGCATTATTAGGGGAGGTGTTTCCAGTAGCTCATAGAGGAGCCGGTTCGGCGATGTCAGGGTTAACGTTGGCACTCTGTCTTACGGTCGCTTTGAAAATAACCCCTGCACTGCTGCTAAGCGTGAAAGTGTACGGGACTTTTGCTATATTTGGAGCAGCTATGGCTGCAAGCTTAGTTGCTTTGTACTTTACGCTTCCTGAGACGAAAGATAGGACGTTGCAAGAGATCGAGGAGTACTTCAATAATGGCCGATTCAGCGATAAGAAGGAAGGTTATGCGGAGAACCTGAAAATGCTCAAGAGTTGATCATTGTTATGTAGATGTCAGGGCCGGTACAGACGGACAGCATTTGAACTGCAAAATGGCAGTTCAAATGTTGTCCGTCTGTACCGGCCCTATAAGTAACGGACACTTCTTCTCTTCCTAGCGCTTTTTCCCGTCTACGCTTACGCTACGGGGTACGCTTTGACCATGATCCCAGGTTCGGCAGGTCGGGTTATTACAGTGGAGCGACTGCCGTCTGACCTCCGTAACCCTTGTGACCAGACCAATTGGATCATGGTTACACATTATTACCCGAATGTGGAGATGATATGAGTAACGGACACTGATGTTGCGAATACGATACGATGTGAACATGTGATTTAAAGTTATTGTTGTAAATATAGTGCTTTATATGATAGTGCTTTTAGGTGAAAATAAATAGTGTTTTATTTTTTTTCTCAATTTCTTGATTTAAAAAGGAACTCAAGAACTAAAACCCGACCGACGTAATAACACATGACTTTATCCAAAACTGTCTTTCTTATATTATTAGAATAAGTGAATACAGTTACATATTTTTTTGAGTTGACATAATTAACCAACGTATAAGTGTTCAGAACACTTGCTGTAACTTTCCTCATTTTTCAGTAGGTATACGTTCGAAAATAACTGTGTTTGTGTATTTTGATTTATCGTTTTACAGCCCATCGCGTTTCAGAAGGCCTTTATGACTTAGATAAACCTGATGGTGTTTAGTTTATTTTATAGGTAAAAAAAGCATACAGAATGTTATAAAACTACCCGTATAACGAGTTCATTCGCAATATTTAAGAACCGTAGTAACGCTGTATAACATATCTACCCCAAAAAGAACAATATTTCACTGATGTGTAATAGTAGTTTATGCAACGGTTGCATAATGATAGGTCTTAAAACACTAGTGCGGTTTTCATGAAACGAGCCGAGAGGCGAGTTACATAATAAGATCGCACGTGTGTTTTAAGGCCAAATTATGCAGAGTTGCATACATAACTTTATCTACACACATATTATAAATCCTCCATGATGGGTTCAGAAACAATATTTTCTGGCAACAAGTTATTTGTTGCAATCGTGGCTGCATATTTCCGATATCCGGCGCATTTTCACATCACACACACTCCGAGAAGACTACTTACTATTCATATTTTCAACTAAAATGTAAATTACAAACAACTTTTTCTATTCAATTAATTCTACTTTCGTTCAGCAAAACACCAACATGGCGCCGATTCGATCCTCCGTCAAGACCATTTTTTTTTTAAATCATAGACAAACGGATGAAGTCTCTATTCCCACGTCACTCGAGATCAAATATTGTGCAGTTTATATTAAAAAAACATACTGAATTGACGTTTCGTATAAATAACTGTTTTAATATCTATGGATACTAAAATAGAGACCCACTTGAGTTTTGACAGCTGTTCCAAATTTAATCTCATTTCTTTACTAAAAACGATAAAGAAGTCATGTTATTTCTTTATCGCAGCACTGGTTTTTCCTAATTGGTTGTCAAAATGGTGGTCATTTCCTACGGTTTTTGATTAACCAATGGAGGTTTTATGATATGGGTGTAGATAAACTCTATTTCAGTAAAATTCAACAGTAAACTACGGAGAATGTAACTACATTTCTACCTAATTCGCAGAACGACAACATATTTTTTTTTCCATCTTGAAATTTTTTGAAGAAAGTACGAGGGGCGGCTGAAAAGTTATCTACCTAACTATTAAACAAAAGACGATCATGGCTAGTTTATTTATATTTTTCAATATAGTCTCCTGACAGGGAAATGCACTTATTACATTTATCAATTAAAGACATTAAACCCGTTAAAAAAAAACTTTAGGTGTATCATTGAAAAAGTCATTAACAGCAGCCTTCATGTCGTTATCGGTTACGAATCTTCGTCCCCTCAGTTCTTTCTTCAAAAGTCTGAACAGGAAGTAGTCGGATGGGGCCAAATCTGGACTATATGGAGGGTGGTTCATTACTTCGTACCCATTTCCATTAATTGCTAGCTTCGTTAAGCGAGCAGTATGCACAGGTGCGTTATCATGCAAAAGCAGAATCCCTTTACTGAGTTTGCCCCTTCTTTTTTCTTTTATGGCTTCTCTGAGCTGGTTAAGTAAATCTGCGTAATATTCAGCATTCATTGTAGTTTTTTTTGGCAAGTAATCTACAAGCAGAATTCCTTCCGCATCCCAAAAAAATGTTGCCATTACTTTGCCTGCTGACGGGCGAACCTTAAATTTCCGAGGAGGCTTTTCATCCTTGAATTTCCATTGTATGACTCCTGTTTACTTTCGGGATCCCACTGCCGAGTCCAAGTCTCATCACAGGTTACTATTCTAGAAATAATTTCCTCCTCTTTTCCACGGCTCATGTCTAAAAATTCCTCGCAACATTGAACACGTATGTCCTTGTCAAACGGAGTCAACATTCTAGGGACCCAGCTTGCACTAACCTCAGACATGTGCAAATGTTCATGAATTATTTCATTGAACCGTTCTTTACTAATGCCCACATCCCTGGCTAACTCCCACTGCTTAATTCGCCGGTCTTCTAAAATAAAATATCTCACTTTGGCCACATTTTCATCGGTGACAGCGGAAACTGGTCGCCCACTACGAGGATCATCTTCAAGGCTCTCACGGCCAAGCTTAAACTGTTTCGACCAGAACTTTATTGTAAATTCAGAAGGGCACGAACCACCAAAAACAGGTAACATACGCAGTCTAATCTGCGAGGGTGTATTTCCTTCTTTAGTCAGAAATTTTATCACTGCACGCTGCTCAATTTTAATCAGATTATTTTTTTCTTGCGACATTTTGAAAACAATCCAGTCCCAAAAAAAGCGGGAAGAAACAAATGAATGTTGGTGATTTTGAAAAAAGAATATCCAGTGAACACGACCTCATAGTGGCCAGTATTATTTTCGCATAACATATATGTGGGAGAGGCAGAACGAAAGCAGTTAAAACATAGGTATAGATTAACATAATTTAGTTTATTATTCACACTTCTATTACATATTATGCAAAGCTTATATAAAATATCCCAGCAATAATTGGCAAAGCTAATCAACGTTATTATAAACTTATTTACCTTGTATAGACATTCCTTTGTTCTACAACCTTAAGAATAATCAATTTAAATAAAAGCCGTTGTACACAATTTACCTGATAAATATGATAGCTCAGAGCACTAGGTCGTGCCGTGTCCGAGGTTGAACAACTTCTGACCCATCGGCAGGTAAAGACGCCGTTTTATAAGGTTGCACCTGGTTGCACAAACAACTGACGTAGTGGGAGCGGTGACGCGATGGCGTGATGGCGCGAATGCTCTTTGTAAACAACATGGTTGTTCCAATTGTATTTTAATGTTTAAATATATACTAAAATACTTTAAAAAATACACCTACTCCCACATATAGGCTAGGTAGATAACTTTTCAGCCGCCCCAAGTATGCTATTTCTTCACTCCCAGTGCAGAAGAGGAGTAAGTGCAGCAGAGGAGTAAACTATTAAAGTAGACAATTATTAGGTAAAATAGGTAGGTAGGCCTTTCTGTTAAATAATCTGGTTCCCTGACACTTAACTAACTAAAGTTGACAAAATTTTTGGCTTTGATAATTAATTATATTTTTTACGGGGTATTTTGTAACACGTTGTATACGTCAAAGGAAAATGCCAATATACATATACAGGCTGTCCTAGGAACTAGTGTCAAGCGAAAGTCCCTACTTACTCCACTACTGAAAATTAATCTCTTCCCAAGTCTCTACCAATGTGCGCTTATCCCGGTTCCCAGTCGTGTATGGTGGCATTAGAGGAAAAAAACATAAGTGGCGGGTTGACAAGCAGGCATAGGGAGCGCATAACCTTTTACGCACCAATCACAGCGCACTAAGAACCTGCGCACCCCGAATGTTTGGCAGCATTATTTGCTGGTAAAAGTTAGGCTATCTTTGGTCAGTGGCTTCATCCACTCTCCCTCCGATACACTTCAGTGAATCTCACTGACAGACACCGTGTAGGTTTCCTGGAATAAGAATAGGTACCTACTTACCGAATTTCTTATTTACAATGCGGCGTAAACACGGAACATCGTTTCCAAGAGATTACACTCGAGACGTTGCTATCAAAAGTGCCAAATTTAATACTTAATTAAATAATTTAGCTATCTTTGAATAGCTAATTAGTTACATAACACCTGACTTTCTTGTGACAACATGTGTATTTGAGTAATTGTTTCTGAAATAAAAAACAAGTTGCAAATCGTAAAGTCGCAAAGCAGTCAATTTTGGATTCAGACTACTAGTGGAACGTAGACAGGTGAGGGTGAATGGAGGGAGGCAGGTAAAACAACGGATATGGTATCGGGTAGTTTATTGTATAATGTACGAGGCACTCTGGAAGAACAGTCGCTTATAAATAAAGGTAGGTAAGGCTATGTGGATGAGATGATTTGAAGGCTTTGTGCGACACTCTACTTACAGTTAAGTGCCTCACTGGTAAATTCTTTGTCCATAACAGGGTAACAGGTAGTTATAATAAATCGTGCTTCTTTTATAAATCGCACTGCACTTTTTAACTATATAATATGGTTTCTAGTTAGTATTTTACAATATGTAATAGAATAACGCTTTATTTCTTTATAAAGGCAGGACCTTCCTAGGCTAAGATCGCTTAGGTAGTGATGCTCAATTGTCCAAATCGATCTATTGATCTAAATTTTGAATTTGGAATTGAAAGAAGAATTTGTTAGTATTGAAGGAGTTTTGTACGGGTTGCATTGCATGTTGTTACATTACCCGGTCGGGTAAATTCAAAATTTAGTAGAATTTTCAAGTTTCTGAGATTAGGTTTAGGCTAAGGTATACTAGTAAAGGAATAATAAAAGTTAAAAAAAAAACTCGTAGAGTTTTATATTACTCATGATTTAGAGCGAGCAATATCGGATGGCTGTAGCCGTCCTGGCGTGTGGGGCACGGAAATTTGCTGACGGCTGCAGCCGACTGTGGCGGTCAAAAGGTTAATTGTCGTAACGAGTTGAAACTTTGAAAGTATATCGCACGTTTGCCGGAACAACGTGATATCTCTTAAACAATAAGTAAGCGAGATATCACGTTGTTCCGGCAAACGTGCGATATGCAATTCGGATGACAATACAAAAATTTGGTACCATCGAGCCGATCTAACCATGGAGCCAGGAGGTGGTTCGTGGAATTCTTCAATGAAAATCCGGCGTGTTTGGACTCATTGGGTTTGTTTTGACGAGTTTGATAACATTACCTTGGTTATACGATGAGGGTCTTGTACTTTTTAGTGCGTTACTGACAAAAGTATATTTTTTTACTTTTTGTGAACTATAAAATATTCTAATTAGTTTAAATAAAACACCCATATGCAAATCTTAGATTCTATTTATTTGCATCTGCCTTGGCTGCAACAATTACTATTAACAGAAAGTAAAACACTTATAATCTATTATCACTAAGAACCAACATAATTGCGACCATCGATTTATAGCAAAATTATTAAAAACACGCTGAGTTTTAACACGTTTTGAATTAGGTACATATTTCTTTACTAATAATTACTGAATAATTGTATACTTTTCCCAGTGGTTATTTATAATGTCAGCGATCGGTGATCGATACTTATCACTTAAGGTAGATGAGTCAGTGTTATTATAACACCAACCGATCTACCGACTGACCATAACAATATATTCAGTCCGCATAGCCGGGCGACCCCGTTGCCAGCATTACTCAAAAATCTATAAGCGTCGGGGCTAAAGACGGGGCACGCTTAACCTCTAAAAACTTCTTGAGCGCCCGCAAGTTCGGCAGCTTTATTTGCTAGTCTTTAGGCTACGCGGGGATATTATGATCTGTGGATCAATAGTTTGACGGAACCAAATTTAAAACTTATTCTCAGTAACATCAATAGCAGCTATAATTTACAATTTTACGGATAGAAAAATGGCAACACTGTCTGACAATCGTATTGGAACTGTCGTCGATGTTGTCAGTTTGTAACTTATAATTACAAAAGAGGTTTCAAATCAAAACGTATTAAAACTTTATTTCATATTGCAACACGGCTTTCGGATATCAAAATAAAATTCCGAAGCCGCCTACACAGCTGAACACAGAATTATAAAGTTAAATTAGCTATAATAAGAAGACAGACATTTCCTATGATAGCAAGTTTTTGAGCGTCCATTTGATATTTAGAACACTATTATACAGAATGATTCGGGAGACGTTATCAGGAGCAACCCACACGATTCAGTAATTACGGTTCCCAGCACCATACTTACGTGAAAAATTACCATTTTTTGTAAAATTATGGTCACCCTACAATGACAATAAGTAAGCATTCATGTCATAACTAAAATGTAGAGTGACCATGCTCTCAGTAAATAGTTTAACACTTTTTGTTTGCGTCATATCTTTTTAAATTATTTCTCTATGATATTGATTGAAGCGGTAGGTTGCAACTTAGTGAGTCGGATAGGGTTGGTCGTGATCATGTTTCCCGAATCACACATTTTTGGTTTGTAAAGTATATAATAACTTTCAAGAAAGCAGTAACTTTTCATTAGCAGTTAAAAAATTACCATCCAGCACTAAGGGTGAAAGCTCCACTGAAAACTCGATAATGTATTGTTTGACTTTATTAAGAACTACATTTTTATAAATTTTATATCTTCTTTAAATTTAATTGTAATATTACATCCTATTTACATTATAGTGATTTAAGGTGGGTTTTAATTTGATGTGATTGTTCTTGTCTTTAGACCATAGCCCTAGAACAAGGGGCAGAGAGAGACGCCCTTATATGTAAAAAAAGAATACGATAAACATGTAGGAAGGAAAACGGCAAGTGTTATAACCCTTTCAACGCCACGGCCTAATGCAAAAGACGTGCCGCGGACGCCAACGACGGCATTAGCCGACGGAAACGGCATATCGTGGCGTCAGCGACACAACAACTATACTATCGTATATAGCCGACAGAGGCACTCAAAAGGTTTTTCTTTATCCTTTAGGTAAATAGATCGATCTAGTCCCAAAATAAGCTCTAGAGGCTTGTGTTATGGGTACTAGAGGACGATATATATACATCGGTACTTATACAGATAAATAAATACTTAAATACATAGGAAATATCCAAGCTTGAGGAACTTGCTTGCATGTGCAGCCCGATATCTGGTTATCCTGTATCTGCTATCCGGCCAAACCACTATCCGTTGCATCTCTAGTTATTTGTACAATAGGGATGTTTCCTGGGTAAATAAATAATAATTCTAATTAGTCCGTCAGTTAGATTCTCAAAAAATATTGAATATGTATTTTTTGTTTTATGAAATCAATCAAAATTGACAAAAATAACGCGCATCAAAGTTCGGGAGGGGCTCATGACGTCACTTAATAGTAAATAGTGTGCATTCGTGACGTCACGCGGAACTTCAACGTACTATATCTTCGTCATTTTTTGTTTAATTGACAAAAGAAAAAATATATGTTCAATATTTTTTTATAATGTAAATTAGTCCATCACTAATTAGAATTTTTCAGGAAACACGCTTATTAAGTGTTTTACATAGACAAGACATTTCTTTTTTTTTACATAGAACCTTTTCACTCTCTGCCATTTAGTTCGTATATTAGAGCACAAGCTATAATACATAGAAAAGGCTTTTGGACGACAGGGCTATCGAAATCTTATCCGCGCATTTATCTTGACAGACTTTCCAATTGCGATCAGAAATATAAAGAACAAGCTTCTGCACGCGACTTCGTTCGCGTGGAATTCGGTTATAGTTTTTCCCTCGGGAACTATTAAATTTTCCGGGATAAAAAGTAGCTATAATAAATGCGTAAAGCATAATTTCCACCAAACGGCCCGCATCGCATGATCGAAACGGATTTTTCAATCGTCAAACGATATTAAATCATGTACACAGTATTTAAAGTCTATATTAGCTAGCCGCGCACAGCAGCGACCGCGGGCGTCTTCCGCGACACGCGATCGTAGCCGAAGGTATGCTGCCAGGTAATATAAACTTTAAGTACTGTGTACATGATTTAATATCGTTTAAAGATTGTAAAATCCGTTCCGATCTGAAGCTTTGCGGGCCGTTTGGTGGAAATTATTTTCGCATTTATAATATTAGTAGGGTTATTGATCTATCAAAGTTCAAAGAACGTTATTTTTGGGCTTCGTTAATAACTATAGAGATCATCATCTTCGGTGAGAGGGACAGCGCAGTAGTCCCCACGCGGGCTCAGTGCGGAATGGGGATTTACAAAGTACATGGTTCATATTTCGAAGCTATTTAAGAAACTTGAGATATGAGCGAGTAGGTCGAGCGCTCTCAAGATGGACTGGCGCATCCCTCTCTTACGCATTACGCATCATGCGGAAGAGTGGGAAGAGAATCTCGCTCACGAGTCGCTACAATATCACTTAGACGCTCCCGAATAGAGGCGCTGGTGAATGAAGCCAATGGACACAGAAGGCGTGCCGTTCGTCGCGGAAGTTTTTCGAGGAGAATAATGACCACCAGTGGACCTCTCCGTATTCATAAAATGGATTTTATACCTCTTTTAAGTCAAAAGTCTGTCAAGTTAAAATAACAATTTATAATTTATACTTAACACATTTATAATTAAAAAAAGCAAATCACAAAACAAATCAGATCTAATTATTATAGAACAAATATAATTTTACTATAGTCCTAAAATACATATAATATTTTTTTATTATGTCAGTATATTTCTTATAGGTATTTTTATTTGTCAGTGTTTTTTTAATGTTATTTAATTAAGGGAAGTTGTATGAACTACAGATTACAAAAAACTGTGTGTTATTTATCAATTTTTTTAATTACAGGTCAGAAAAACAATACAGATAGCATAAAAAAATATGACAAAAATTAAAATTTATACGAAATTGACTATTTTAAGTTTTTGCAATTTGTAGTTCATACATAATAAAACTTTCTTTTTTTTGGGAACAGCGAATGAAAAATTAGTCATCATTAAGTATAACGAAGTCAAAAATATCCTTAAAAAACATAAGAAAAAGATTGAAAACTGTGTGGTATCACAAAGACGCAGACAAACCGAAGAACCCACATACCCACAACACATATTGGTCCGTGCACTAAATACATATATAAAATATACATCTAACTGTCCGTCTGGAGTATATTGCACAAATATAAGAAGATCTCTCTTAAATTCATCAAATATTATGTCAAAGTAATATATTGCAAACTTATAATGATTTTTTTCTAAGCGATCAAGTCTTGATTAGCAATGTAATCATTTCCATAGTGTCTAGTTACAATTTAAAAAAATGGAAAAGACAAAGAGAAATTTGCCGTAGGTTGGTTATTTTTTCCAGTGAAAACTAAAAAGACCACCTCGCTGCTCAGCAGGGCGCGAGCGTATTCCAACAGCAACCTGGCGATGTTCACTGAGAGGCTAAACAGGGCATACCTCACTGTAGTTCTTCATTATTGTCAAGCAAAACCAAGTAACTATTAAGAATAATAACAATATCGTTTTTTTATTTCAATGTCTTAATCACCATTACATACATGTGATACATACTTTAATTAAATGCTCACCTGCGGCTCGTTTCATAAACACGCACACGCATTAACAACCTTGATTGTGCAACAGCTGCATATATAACAATTTTACATTGCAAGTCCTAATTTGGGATATAAATATACATTCAGTGTTGAACATAAAGTATGATGTCATCCATATAGAAAACGACAGAAAACGAACAAACTGCGGTGAACCCTTCGGTATATTTGTGCATCATACCGTCGTACTACTTACTATGCCGCTACTGGCTAAGTTAATATATCATTTTGTGAATCTTGAGGATCTTCCCGAGTCGCTGTTTGGCTGTCTTCATACCCTTTTTCAGTCTTGAATCTATGGAAGAAATGAGATGTTGAGTTTTACCATTTAAAACCTACCTATGTAATAAACATGAAATAACTTTCACAAACTCCTATCTCGGAAGTAACCGCTAAGTGTCATACGACTTTGCAAAGGTTATTCTGTTTTACTTTGTTTTATTCGAAAACCTTAAGAGGACTGTGAAGCAACGGCAAAAATTACCCTTTTCATACAAAAGGCGATACATTGACCTTGGGCCTTTTTTCAGTAAATAAGAAACCAACTTTTTACTAGTATGGATATACGTAAATGGATGAGTGACAATAGGGAAGATGCATAGTTTTTTTGTTTCATCTTGTATTGGAAGATTGAGTAATAGAAACCGATCTGTGTACGCAAAACATTATTATGTTGTTTATTTTATGAGTCATGAAGCTTTGAAAAGTCACTGTTCATACCAGTCGCAAAAACACTCCATACAAAATGGACAACAGCTGTGACGTCACAACTGTCTTTAGACTGTACTAAATGTATGCCGCTTAAACGAAATCTGCAATTACTTCCGAAAATACTGTTTTTCTAGACCAACATCGTAGAAATAAAACATGACATAAATTTGATGAGGATGTCAAAAAAACTTAAATCAGAAGAAAAAACCAATATGTTCTTCACTAATTAGCTTTTTTCCGTAATATGCTTTTGTTTACATTTACTTTCATAATATATCATTTAAACCTCATTTTGATTTTCATGCATCTTCCTCATTGCAATGGACAGAATAACTGGTTACTACGGACAAGAAATTGATAAATGCTTAATTCATGAGATTATGCAAGTACTTACTCTTGTTATTTGGCGTGTTGTGAACGGGCGGCGGAGGTCGCCTGCTCTTCGTGGCCAGCACGGCTCTCTTTGCGTTCTGAAACAGTACCAGGGGGTCTCACTCCGCACTTTAGGTACGCTCGGCCGTCGCACAGCTCGGAGCTGCATCGCAGTAGGTTGCGGCTCGCTCGCTCGCTGGCCGATTCGTGCGTCAAGTAGCCAAAATGTTTTGGTGGTGTTGGGTGACGCGGATAAACTGACAACCCTAGCGTACACGAAAGAGCACGTTTTATGCGACCAGCGAGTCGTTTGGCGTGGCGACAAAATCATAGAAAACCCGATAAACGCGTTTCGGCACTGAATGTGCTAAAGAGTGCATGTTAGTTTTTGGTAAGTAACTGTGGGGGTTTTTCTTTCGGAAGGTAGTTAAAATACAAAATAACGCCGATGTGTGGCCGCGCGGCACGGTTCTGTATCTGTATGCAATACTATACAAAACATTATCTTCAGTGATGTCATACATGTTTACGACAGGTAATCGATTTTTAAGCTCGACACCTCGTCACCTGTTTGAGAGGGCTCTTCTTTAAACAAAACTCCCCTACTGCTCGTTTCATAAGCGCACACTCGTGTTTGAACGAGCCCTTTTTATGCAAGCAGTACGCGAGCAGCTAACCTGGTCCCGGCGCTGCGCGTGCTGCGGGTGGTGCGGGTGCGCGTGCGCGTGCGGCGCGTGCGCGTGGTGCGCGGCGGCGTGCAGCGCGGCGCGCACGCACTCGCGGCGCACGCCGGCGCGCGCGGGCCCGCGCAGCCGCGGCACCAGCCGCCCGAGGCGCGCGCGCGGCGACCACGACTCGTCCCTGGTTACACACTTTATCAATCAATCATAATTCAAATGAGCATAGTGCAAAACCCTCAATGAATCTACCAGCGGCGCCGAGACTTCACTGAGAACGGCCGGTAACCTCAGCGAGTGTTGATTTCTCTCAATCGCAATATTAAGAGGAGTGTGAGGAGGCTTCTCATACAAAAGGCGACAACGATTTCCACCCATTAAATGTTAACCGATGTTCACCGATTGTCAGTCGGAACAAAATCTAGGTGTATACGTACTGGTTTTTGCACTGTTATCAATAAATTTTGTTTTATTGTTGTTTCAGTATGCTCATACAAAACGAATTTTAGGGATTATTTGACTTTATTGATCTTTAATCGAGATTCAAAAATTCTAGATTTTGTTCTGACTGACAACCTATAAAAAGTTGATCAAAATCGGTTAACATTTAAGAGGTGTAAATCGTTATCTTCTTTTTTATGAAAAGGATGATTTTTGCCGTTGGTTCACACTCCTCTTAAAACAACATCACTATAATCTATATTTTATAGTTTTTCATTTTTTTTTATTCAAGTCATTTGTTTTCAAGTTTTATAATTGTCATTTATTGCTTTACTATCTTGTAATGATTTTATTTAAGTTTTAAATGCTGTAGAATCAAGGTACAATTTGAAAAATGACGTCTGCTGAGTTTCTTGCGGCGCTTCTTCTCAGTAATGATGGTCCTGTCCGAAGCGCTGGTAGATTCAACCCATTTTAATTTATTCATGTGACAAGTAAAAGAGCCCACAGGTGGCCAATTTGCTGAATAAACCTTTTGAATTTTAAAGTAACAAAGATTTATTCTTTAAATATATTATTTGATCGATCGTTGTGGCAATCATTGGGAGAGGCCTATGTTTCCGCAGTAGACGTCTTTCGGTTGATGATAAATGTATACTAATCCCGCAAATCCTTGATCTAAATAAATATAAAAGTATAGTTAGCAACGCACTTGTCTCCCTTGGCGCGCGCGTCGAGCCGGCCGCGCGCGCTGCGCCGGCGCCGCGCCGCCGACCACTCCTCGTCCTCGTCCGAGCTCATCTCCAGCGACGGGTACACTGACACAAACAATTCAAACTCATTATTGACTGTTCATTTTATTTACGCTGTTATTTATATATGCATTTATCATCAATACATATAAAACAATACCGTGGCTCACTTATAGGTAACGCACAGCCTAAACGGGTGGTCCTAGAGGTTTAAAATTTGGAGGAGACATTCCTCGAGTACTTTAGAGCTGCCCCAACGTGAGGTGAAAATACCGCGGGCGAAGCTGTGGCGGGTCCACTAGTGTATATAATAAAGGTTGCGGTGGTGGGGTTGGTAAAGGAAAGGTCGCTTCATGTCGCGTCGCGGCGCTTGCGCATGCTCACCGTACTCGTCGTCGCGGTGCACCTCCTTGATGACGTCCTCGTCGTCGTCGGGCGCGTCGTCCGGGCGCGGCGCCGGCTTGCGCGGCCGCTTGGCGCCGCGCCCGCTCGTGCTCGTGCTGCGGACAACACCACGCGGCTCAAATCCCCCGAGATTACTATTCAACTCTTGCGCATGTCACCGTGAGCGAAGTGGACCGTTCAGGACGCAAAAGTATCCTGGTTTTTATGGTAATTTTCACGTCACAAGAAAAAAATGCGCAATCGGCTAGTTAACTATAGTAACAAATATCAATATATTTCTGTCAAACGGTAGCTTAACGTAAATAAATGCATGTAAAAGAAACAAAAAGATCATTTTGACTCTTACTTTTTCTTTTTTTTTTCAAATTCAAATTCAAATTCAAAATTCAAATTCAAGTTTTCAAAATAAGTGAAAAGTAAATATTTTTTTTAGTTCTGAATTACTAGTTTTTGACATCCTCATCAAATTTCTGTCATTTTTTATTTGTACGATATTGGCCGAAAAACAATATTTTCAGAAATTATTGCAAATTTCATATACCTCGCCCAATGTAAAAAGACCCCTGACGGCCATATAAAATGTATAACCGTTAGCGCTCTTTTTACATTGGTCCTGTATACACTATAACTGAAAAATGAACGGATTTTACAAAGCGTCGTATCTCAAAAAAAAACTGGCCAAGTGCGAGTCGGACTCGCTTTTAGATTTTTTTGAGATTAGCTTTAGATCTTCATCGTACTGGAATAAGTATGTTCATTTATCGTTCATGTTTTCATTCAAAACCGACATATCGTCCCTTATCTTAACAACACCGCTCAAGTCATTTTGACCAACTGTACAGGAGAGCGAAAAAACATTAACTTTGTAACAACGCGTAATAAAAAAAAACCGGCCAAGTGCGAGTCGGACTCGCGCACTAAGGGTTCCGTACCATTACAGATATATTATTAGAAAATAATGGTTCACGGGTTTTGAATAAGGTTTATATTTATGAAATCCAATGTTTATTTTTATATTTGAGTTGATTGAATGAAAGGTAAATTGCGGTTTACGATTTATGACGTATTAAAAAAAAACTACTTACTAGATCTCGTTCAACCAATTTTCGGTGGAAGTTTACATTGTACACCTGTACATCTTATATTTTATATATTTATTATATATTTTTTATACAAGTGTACATCTTATATTTTTTTTAGTTTTATCATTCTCATCACACACACATTTTACCACTTTGGAAGTGTCTCTCGCGCAAACTATTCAGTTTATAAAAAAAATGATATTACTTACAAACCTCAATATCATTTTTGAAGACCTATCCATATATACCGAACACGTAAGGGTTTGATGAAAAAAAAAAAACTTGACTTTCAGTTGAAGTACCCCATACTTAGAACTGAAACCCAATTTTTTTTTCTGTTTTTTGTGAAAATCTTAATGCGGTTTACAGAATACATCATACATAATCGACAATATGTACTCAATCCTATTCTAATCGCGGTTTGATAATGGATGTGTGGATGACTGTAGAATAATACCTCTCCGTGTTGGCGTCCGCGGGCGCGGAGGGCGCGGGGGGCGCGGCGGCCAGCCCGAAGGTGCGCGCTGGGGCAGAGTAGCGCTCGCTGATGCTCAGCATCCCTGCCACTGCTACTGCCGCGTCCTCGCTGCCGACATACTCCTTTTTAAGAGGGTTGTGAACTTTTCATACAAAAGGCGATAACGATTTCCACCTAAATGTTAATCGATTTCGACCAATTTTTGATAGGTTTCACAGTCAGAACAAAATCTAGGTTTAAACATTTTGGTTCATTCAAAACATTCACTATAATCGATTTCAGTTTTATCGCTGTTTCAGTATTCTCATGCAAAACTAATTTCGGCGATTATTTGACTTTGTTGATCTTTAATTCATATTCAAAAATCGTATAGAACTAAAGTTTATTCTGACTGACAATTCGGTCATTAAATGCTAATCGATTTTAGCCAATTTTTGACCAAGAAAGTCAAATAATTGCTGAAATTAGTTTTGTATGCGAATACTAGAACAACAATAAAACTGAATTTATTGATTATAGTGAAAAAACCAACACATATAGACCTAGATTTTATTCTGACTAACTGTCAATCTAATGAGTTGGGGTTGGGTTGAGTGATACTTATCGTCATTCGTTATCGCCTTTTGTATGAAAAGCTGTAGGTTCACACTCCTCTTTAAAACGCGCTCACCGTTCAAGAGGAGTGTGATGTCAATCCGAGGCTTTTCATACAAGAGGTGATAACGATTTCCATTCGACCCCTGAAATGGTAAACGATTTTGACCAATTTTTGATAGCCATATAACACTGATAAACGGGCTAGTTTTTCTGCAATTTGGGCTACTTTCCTGAAAAATTATAATTAGTCCGTCATTTACATTATAAAAAAATATTGAATTTGAAATTTTTTTTCTTTTGTATGTGTTTTTGTATTTTGTATATAGTGCGTTGAAGTTCCGCGTGACGTCACGAATGCACACTATTTACCATTAAGTGACATCATTAGCCCCCACTCCCGAACTTTGATGCGCGTTATCTTTGTCAATTTTGATTGATTTGATAAAGCAAAAAATAGGTGTTCAATATTTTTTGATAATCTAAGTGACGGACTAATTAAAATTTCATTTTTTTTACCCAGGAAACATCCCTAATTCCGGTTGTTTTTAATAGCACCGTTCCCAATGAGAACAAATGTGAATGTGATTTGGGAAATTGGCAAATACGAGTCCGTTTGCCAGCCCGCAGTTCAGTTCAGTTCAGTTCATTTATTTCATTAAACAAAATCATTTGTGTTGAAATTACAATATTCTTAAAAAACAATACATAATCATTAACATTGAAAATACATATAAATGTCAAGTTAAAACTAAAAATACGCACCGCACAACATACAAACGAATAAAAATCAAAAAATAAATCAAAATAAAAAACAACAAAATTGTCTAATTTATTCCTATTAGATTAATATTATTGGGTAAAGTCTATTCATGTCGATAAAAAATATACGATAGTCGATAAAACACCATAAAAATAAAAAAAAATATAAATGTCCAGTTACCTACAATTTATCTAATTAAAAATAATAATAATATAAAAGCAACATACTTTATTACCAACCTACAGTTGTTGTTCAGTAGCATCTGTCACAAATTCCTCCACAGAGTAATAGCACTTTTTCAGCAAAAAAGCCTAAAGTTTTATTTTGAAGGCGTTGGTGCTCAAGATCGACTTAAAATCAACGGGCAACTTATTAAACAGATAGATTGCCTGATATCCTGCTGTATGTTTGACAATCTTAAGTCTGGGTATAATTCGCTGTGGCAAGTCCTTACGTCTAGTTTCGAGTCGCCTTTCTCTCTCCTCTATCGTTTCAATTTCGTGCAAATGCTTCATCAAATCTGAGAGTACCACATGAATATATAGGCATGGGACACTGAGTATTCCCAGTTCTATAAGGTGTTCCTTGCAGGTTTCTCTCTGTGATATTCTCAGTATGGTTCTTATTGCTCTTTTTTGCATTACAAACGCAGACTGAGTGTTATATTTGTAACTATTGCCCCAGAACGTAATGCTATAACGCAGTCTGGACTCCACTAATGCATGATAAACCATTTTCAGTTGACTTAAGTTTGCTTCATCTCGCAGACTTCTTATTGCGTAACAAGCAGAGCTAATTGAGTTGACAATAGCTGTTAGTTCTTGTTTCCAGTTAAGACTCGCGTCTATGTTGACACCGAGAAACTTAACAGTCTCCACAGTTCGAATCATAGAACCATCGACAGATATATGTATGCGGTCTTTATTATTTCGCGTAGCATTAAATAAGATAACATTCGTTTTATTATAATTTAGTTTCAGGTCATTTAAAGTGAACCATTTACTGAAAGCCATTAGGGCATCATTTACTTTTATGTTTAGCTCGGTAATATTGCCAGTGGAGACAACAGCATTTGTATCATCAGCGAAGATAACTAGCTGAATATCGGGGACAGTGTTATATACGTACTCAATCAAGTCATTTGTGAAAATTATAAAAAAATATTGGACCTAGAATAGAGCCTTGAGGTACACCTTTGGTTATGTTCATCATTCTTGACTGATGTTCTTCAACTTTACAATCTTCAGTCCATTTAATTTCAACAAATTGTTTTTGATTAGTCAAATATGAACGAATGAGTTCATGCATTTTGCCCCTTACTCCATAATGTTCCAATTTTGCTAACAGAATTTCATGATTAACCATGTCAAAAGCGGAACTTAAATCTAAAAACAAACCCGCTACTCTCATTTTGTTATTAAGTTGATAAGCTATATCATTAACAAGTGCACCAATAGCATCATTTGTTCCAACACTTTTCTGATACCCGTACTGCCTCTTGCTTAAAATATTATTTTGGTAAAGATGTTTAACAAGCCTGTCTTTTATGAGCCTCTCTAAGATTTTTGATAATGCTGGTAGAAGCGAGATGGGTCTGAAATTATGTGGGTCACATTTAGTGCCTTTCTTATAAATTGGTATAACTTTGGCCACCTTAAGTTGTTCAGGGAATATACTAGCCTCAAGACACTCATTAAAGAAATTAGCAAGTGGCTCCGCGAGTATGTCAATATTGTTTTTAATAACTGTAATTGGCACCTCGTCAAAACCCACGGAGGATTTAGGCCTCAAATTACTTACAAGACTTTGGACTTCTACTGCACTTATCAACTGATAGTCCAGCGCCCTATCCACTTTGGTTGCGTGAGCCACTAACAGTGACAGTGCAAGGGGAGTATTACTGGATTCTGAGATATTATTGCTCACGAATTCCTCAGAAAATATTCTGCAAATTTCTTCCGGATCATTTTCCATACGACCGCTACCATTCTCAGTAATGACTTTCAAACGAAAATGCGTAGCGCAGTGTGACTCACGCGGCGTGCGCGGAGGGCGCGGCGGGTGCGGCGGGCGCGGCGCCGTCGGCCAGCACGGAGGCCTGGATCAGCGACTCGATGCCGTTGGCGGGCGGCGGCCGCGGCGCGCGGTACGACGCGCTGCTCGCCGCTGCAATTGACATTTCATACTTCCAACACTCCAATAAATAAAATATATATTAAGACAGAACATTTAAATAAATATAATTTTACTTAAAAAACAATATTTATTCTTCAATTATTTTTTTCTTTAAGAGTACTGTGAACCGACAAAAAAAATCACCCTTTTCATACAAAAGGCGATGACGATTTCCATCCCTTAAATGTTAACCGATTTTGACCAATTTTTTATAGGTTGTCAGTCAGAACAAAACCTAGGTCTGTACGTTTTTTGAATATGATCAAAGATCAACAAAGTCCAAAACGTATAGACCTAGATTTTATTCGACTGACGACCTATCAAAAATTGGTGAACATTGGTTATTATTTAAGGGTTGGCAATCGTTCCTTTTGTATGAAAAGTCGTAGATTAACACTCCTCTTAATAAAAAAAGGTACTGTCAAAATTATCTATGAATGATCTTTTCCATGCATTTATTTACATTTTCTTTCATGACATATAATTTAAAATTAATTTTGATTTTCATGCATGCGATTGCGATCCCATTCTGCGATTTGTGACGTAATTTCACGGATTTCATATTCAGTAGGTATGGGGGAGACCTGTGCCCACACAGCACGTAACTATAATCCCCGGCACATAAGTTGACCGAAAATGGCGGTAGTCCGCGCAGGTAAAACTATGGCTACGCGTCGCACCTCTTCCCGCACTTCGATTGACACACGAAAATGTGTTCCGCGCATTCAAGGTCATATTTCAACTTACGACAACCGCCATTTTGGCACAGAATAGGTAATGGAACTAACGTACAGAAGAATCACTCTCTAATAAAATCGGTGTTTAGACATAAAAATATGCCTACTCATGCCTTCTCTCTCTGTCGCACAACACTTGCTCTTTCGTATACGTTAGGGTCGCTTTAAGTGGAGTAATCGCTGACGAGGCGAGCGAGCGAGCGGCAACCTCCTGCGATTTACAGCGCCGCGCTGCCCGACGGCCGAGCGTACGTAAAGTTCCAAGTGAAACCGGCTCGATTTTGGGTCAACTTATACGCCGCGGGTTACTCACCCTGCTGGTAGGGCTTGGCGCGCTGCTTCCTGCGCCGCGACGCGGGCGCGTCGTCGACGTACAGGTCGCCGTCCTCGTAGTCGTAGCTGTGCGACACGCGGCGCCGCGCCGGCGCTCCGAGCACACAGCGCGTACTCACCCTGCTGGTAGGGCTTGGCGCGCTGCTTCCTGCGCCGCGGCGCGGGCGCGTCGTCGACGTACAGGTCGCCGTCCTCGTAGTCGTAGCTGTGCGACACGCGGCGCCGCGCCGGCGCTCCGAGCACACAGCGCGTACTCACCCTGCTGGTAGGGCTTGGCGCGCTGCTTCCTGCGCCGCGGCGCGGGCGCGTCGTCGACGTACAGGTCGCCGTCCTCGTAGTCGTAGCTGTGCGACACGCGGCGCCGCGCCGGCGCTCCGAGCACACAGCGCGTACTCACCCTGCTGGTAGGGCTTGGCGCGCTGCTTCCTGCGCCGCGGCGCGGGCGCGTCGTCGACGTACAGGTCGCCGTCCTCGTAGTCGTAGCTGTGCGACACGCGGCGCCGCGCCGGCGCTCCGAGCACACAGCGCGTACTCACCCTGCTGGTAGGGCTTGGCGCGCTGCTTCCTGCGCCGCGGCGCGGGCGCGTCGTCGACGTACAGGTCGCCGTCCTCGTAGTCGTAGCTGTGCGACACGCGGCGCCGCGCCGGCGCTCCGAGCACACAGCGCGTACTCACCCTGCTGGTAGGGCTTGGCGCGCTGCTTCCTGCGCCGCGGCGCGGGCGCGTCGTCGACGTACAGGTCGCCGTCCTCGTAGTCGTAGCTGTGCGACACGCGGCGCCGCGCCGGCGCTCCGAGCACACAGCGCGTACTCACCCTGCTGGTAGGGCTTGGCGCGCTGCTTCCTGCGCCGCGGCGCGGGCGCGTCGTCGACGTACAGGTCGCCGTCCTCGTAGTCGTAGCTGTGCGACACGCGGCGCCGCGCCGGCGCTCCGAGCACACAGCGCGTACTCACCTTGCTGGTAGGGCTTGGCGCGCTGCTTCCTGCGCCGCGGCGCGGGCGCGTCGTCGACGTACAGGTCGCCGTCCTCGTAGTCGTAGCTGTGCGACACGCGGCGCCGCGCCGGCGCTCCGAGCACACAGCGCGTACTCACCCTGCTGGTAGGGCTTGGCGCGCTGCTTCCTGCGCCGCGGCGCGGGCGCGTCGTCGACGTACAGGTCGCCGTCCTCGTAGTCGTAGCTGTGCGACACGCGGCGCCGCGCCGGCGCTCCGAGCACACAGCGCGTACTCACCCTGCTGGTAGGGCTTGGCGCGCTGCTTCCTGCGCCGCGGCGCGGGCGCGTCGTCGACGTACAGGTCGCCGTCCTCGTAGTCGTAGCTGTGCGACACGCGGCGCCGCGCCGGCGCTCCGAGCACACAGCGCGTACTCACCCTGCTGGTAGGGCTTGGCGCGCTGCTTCCTGCGCCGCGGCGCGGGCGCGTCGTCGACGTACAGGTCGCCGTCCTCGTAGTCGTAGCTGTGCGACACGCGGCGCCGCGCCGGCGCTCCGAGCACACAGCGCGTACTCACCCTGCTGGTAGGGCTTGGCGCGCTGCTTCCTGCGCCGCGGCGCGGGCGCGTCGTCGACGTACAGGTCGCCGTCCTCGTAGTCGTAGCTGTGCGACACGCGGCGCCGCGCCGGCGCTCCGAGCACACAGCGCGTACTCACCCTGCTGGTAGGGCTTGGCGCGCTGCTTCCTGCGCCGCGGCGCGGGCGCGTCGTCGACGTACAGGTCGCCGTCCTCGTAGTCGTAGCTGTGCGACACGCGGCGCCGCGCCGGCGCTCCGAGCACACAGCGCGTACTCACCCTGCTGGTAGGGCTTGGCGCGCTGCTTCCTGCGCCGCGGCGCGGGCGCGTCGTCGACGTACAGGTCGCCGTCCTCGTAGTCGTAGCTGTGCGACACGCGGCGCCGCGCCGGCGCTCCGAGCACACAGCGCGTACTCACCCTGCTGGTAGGGCTTGGCGCGCTGCTTCCTGCGCCGCGGCGCGGGCGCGTCGTCGACGTACAGGTCGCCGTCCTCGTAGTCGTAGCTGTGCGACACGCGGCGCCGCGCCGGCGCTCCGAGCACACAGCGCGTACTCACCCTGCTGGTAGGGCTTGGCGCGCTGCTTCCTGCGCCGCGGCGCGGGCGCGTCGTCGACGTACAGGTCGCCGTCCTCGTAGTCGTAGCTGTGCGACACGCGGCGCCGCGCCGGCGCTCCGAGCACACAGCGCGTACTCACCCTGCTGGTAGGGCTTGGCGCGCTGCTTCCTGCGCCGCGGCGCGGGCGCGTCGTCGACGTACAGGTCGCCGTCCTCGTAGTCGTAGCTGTGCGACACGCGGCGCCGCGCCGGCGCTCCGAGCACACAGCGCGTACTCACCCTGCTGGTAGGGCTTGGCGCGCTGCTTCCTGCGCCGCGGCGCGGGCGCGTCGTCGACGTACAGGTCGCCGTCCTCGTAGTCGTAGCTGTGCGACACGCGGCGCCGCGCCGGCGCTCCGAGCACACAGCGCGTACTCACCCTGCTGGTAGGGCTTGGCGCGCTGCTTCCTGCGCCGCGGCGCGGGCGCGTCGTCGACGTACAGGTCGCCGTCCTCGTAGTCGTAGCTGTGCGACACGCGGCGCCGCGCCGGCGCTCCGAGCACACAGCGCGTACTCACCCTGCTGGTAGGGCTTGGCGCGCTGCTTCCTGCGCCGCGGCGCGGGCGCGTCGTCGACGTACAGGTCGCCGTCCTCGTAGTCGTAGCTGTGCGACACGCGGCGCCGCGCCGGCGCTCCGAGCACACAGCGCGTACTCACCCTGCTGGTAGGGCTTGGCGCGCTGCTTCCTGCGCCGCGGCGCGGGCGCGTCGTCGACGTACAGGTCGCCGTCCTCGTAGTCGTAGCTGTGCGACACGCGGCGCCGCGCCGGCCGCTCCGAGCGCCGCACGGGCGCGGGCGCGGGCGCCGGCTTCGCCTCCTCTATCACCTGCATACAAATTCCATAATCATACTTCACAAACACTAAAAAACACAGGTGAAGTGCGAGCCTGAATCCCACGGCGAAGGTTCCGTATTTACCTATTAAAAAAATACTGTGACGTTGGTTTGAAATAAATAAATATAAAATTTTACCTTACAATAAAATTATTATTATGTTTCCTGAACGTCCGAGGTCCGACTTGAGAGACATCGCTGCCGATCAGCCGAAGGTCGCCAGATGTCGCTAGTTCCGTGCCATAGACTCCTATGTTCGCTCACCTTTCCCGCCATTTCGGTCTCGCCAACCTGACAACTCAAACTTACGACTAACTAACCGCCATGATTGTTCCTCATTGTTAAGTACGTAATGCGATTTGGTGGAACCACCAGGTAGCCGTTACTCGGACCTCGGACGTTCAGGAAACATAATAATAATTTTATTGTAAGGTAAAATTTTATATTATGTGTTTCGTTTAACGTCCGAGGTCCGTCTTGAGATTTGTCTGTTATCACCTGGTGGCAAGTTAGGAGCGAGACGCAATAATGTGAAAATTATAACATAAAGCAATAAGAAACACCTGTAGTGTGTTCATATAATAGCATCATTTATTACAAACATAGAAGTTTCCCTGCGAATATAACCTTAATTAGCATCATAAAAACAAAAAAGGAACAGGGCCTCAGAAGATCTGCATAATCAACAATCATACAATAAACAAATTTGATAAAGATTTTTCAG
This sequence comes from Tortricodes alternella, assembly GCA_947859335.1. Taxonomy (NCBI): domain Eukaryota; kingdom Metazoa; phylum Arthropoda; class Insecta; order Lepidoptera; family Tortricidae; genus Tortricodes; species Tortricodes alternella. The sequence continues at coordinate 910,487 of OX401973.1, read as the reverse complement.
AATCAAGTCTCGACGCACGAATATCTTTATGGTAATATTTTCTAAAAGTAACTTCGTGCTGCCAGTTAGCTTTCGCTAAAATGTCGTTGATAGGATAACTTTCAAGCCAATTGAGTGAGGACACGGCCGATCGGAAGCTGCCCGGCGTAGCCGTGATACCGGCGTCTGCCAGCAGGCGCTTCAGCCAGCCCCCGATCGCAGCTCTCGTTGATACAAATAGGTTGGTACAATCACCCCGCACCTGTGCCGAAATCAAAACTAATTGACGTAGCCAAAAAACCGGGTTGATATTTTGCTTAGGAGCTTGTAAAAGGGTCCAACTAGACTGTTGGTAAGATTCAGAATCGGTTTTAGAGCCAAATTTAGGATGCAGTGTGATCGAAGTAGAGTTGTCAATAAAACTTATAGGATCACAGTGAAGTAACGTGAGGGCACTTCTGCTCTTAGCGTCGGGCCGTAGGGTGCTACGGCCCGACGCTAAGAGCAGAAGTGCGGCGGTTCTTCTTGAAACGTCGTACAGACTATCAAGGTTAGGATCAGTCTCACCGAGGTACTTAATTAGATCTCTAGCGTCCCACACGGGTGGTTTTGGGGGAAACGGTTTTGACAAGGCTATCGCCTTTAAAATGTGTTTGACCAAATGATTAGAGGAGATCTTAATATTCGACATCGGCTCGCAAATGGAAGCTATTACTGACTTATGAACTAGAATGGTTCGGTAAGCTAACTTCTCAGAAAGGAACAGCTGGGCCAGGTACCTCGCGACCTGCTCGGAGGCTGGTACGTGACAGTCGATTTCGTTCCGGGTGCACCAAGCGGACCACTTCTTCCAGATAGGTGTGTAGGTTCTTACCGTGGAGGCGCGCCAGTGGGACGCCAGGAGGCCCCGCTCCCGCTCCGACCGGTCCGGGGTCAGCGCGTCCCACCCGAAACGAGCCAGGCTTCCAGCTCCAGCCTGTCCACCTGCGGCGGCGCGCGGCCCGTCGTCGTGTCCACGAGCACGCGGCGCAGCGCGTGTATCTACAGGGGCCGCGCCAGCGCGCGCGCGCGCAGGTCCGGCCGCCAGAAGGGGCGGATCCAGCGAGGCGTCACCACGATGAATCGGCCGCTCGCCGCGTTGAGGTGATGCAGCACGCGCGGCAGCAGGGCCGGCGGCGGGAAGATCCACGCCAGGTCGTATCGCCAGCAGGCGCTGAAGGCGTCGTGAGAGCAGGCGTTCGAGTCTGATAAATCGATCGAGACATAGTTCGGCACGACGTGGGCGCTTACGGACGCGAAGAGGTCGACGGTCGGGACGCCCCAGCGGGCGAAGATTTTCTCCGTGGCCTCGCTGCGCAGGTGCCACTCGGGCGGGCGAAGCGCGCCGCGCGATAGCCCGTCGGCCTCGGTGTTGTAGCGGCCCGGCAGGTACTGCGGCTGCAGCGTGAGGCGCAGCCGGTCCGCCAGCGCGAACAGCTGGCGCGTGAGGCGCAGCAACGTACGGGATCTGGTCCCGCCTTCGTTTTTTATGTACGCGACCACAGTCTTGTTGTCGCTCTGCAGAATCACCTTCGAGCCCGTCAGCAATCTGGCTTCCGCCGAGATTGCCGCTATCACCGCATACATCTCCTTGCAATTGCAATGCCACGTTGCTCGGCGAGGACTCCACGAGCCCGTCAAGCGCTCGTTGTTGACTAAGGCGCCCCACTGCCGATCTGACGCATCCGTGACGATGAAGTTCGTCGTACTTACCTCCGAATGAATAGGCGTCGCTCGAGTGACGTTGTCGACCCACCAAGCGAGATCCTCGCGGACGGCGCTCGGGAGGGGCGGCGAGGCGCGTGGGGCGCGGCGCAGCTGGCGGCAGTGGCGCTGTAGACTGCGGCAATGCAACCTGCCCCTGTGGGTGACGAAGTTCGCGAAGTTCAGGAGCCCCAGCAGGCGCTGCGCTTGTTTGAACGAGCAGCAGCCGGCGGCCAGGCGACTCCGCAGGGTGCGCCGGATGGCGGTCACCTTTGTCTGCGGCAGGGAGCGGGCATTGCGCCGCGCGGCCCACGTGATGCCCAGGAATTCTATTGTCTGCGTAGGGACCGTGACAGATTTCTGATAGTTTATAGACCAGCCTAGATCGAGTAATAGCTGTCGTGTTAACTCTATTTGCTCCAATAGCGCTCGCCTGGACTGGTTTGCAAGCAGATAATCGCCAGGTACACTATGACTCTGATGCCTCGCTTCCGTAGTATTTCTGCTATCCAATTTGTAACGGTCGCGAACATTTTGGGCGCTGTAGCTAACCCGAATGGCAGGCACGTCATTTGTAGCAGCTGACCTTGGTAGCTTATACGTAGAAATCGTCTGTGTTTCGCATGTATTGGGATGTGGTAATAGGCTTGGCTGAGATCGAATTTGGCCATCCAGTCCCCGAGTTGCAGGAAATTGTGCATTTGGTGATGATTGAATAATCGGAAATGAGTTGGATTCATGTAACTATTTAGCGCTTTTAAATTGAAAATTGTTCTGTTTTGCCCGTTGCTCTTTTTTATTATAAAAAGAGGTGAAATGAAGCTGGGGGAAAGCGGCGCTGGCTCTAGTATATCGGTTTGAATCAGATTTTGAATCTCCCGAGTCATTTCGGGAGACACTGGAGTTTGAAACATTTGTAAAACTTCTAAATTTGGACAAACTAAAGGGGGCTTTTGATTGAATGGAATTCGAGCTGAAGTAATCAAATTTAAAATCACTTTGGGGGGATTTAAATTTATCCAAACATCGCGGTAAAACCGAAGACAGCCCCCTGAAAAGGTTACAGAGTCATTTACGGTACCTTGTCTTTCGCTTTGTTTCTTTATTACCCCCCCCCCCCCCCCCCTCTTTTTCTCGTGGTGGCCTCGAGATCTTTCGAGTCGCCACCTCTTTTATAAGGTTTCGGTTTATTTCGTGTACGAAATGATCTATCCTGATAGGAAGTAGACGGGAGCGGCGAACGGCGGCGAAAGGTGGACGGCTGCGGGATCTTATCAATACCGCCTATTTTCTGCAAATATGCCGATAGCCCTTCGGGATTAAACATGTACTCTAAGGTTGGTGGAATTTTATCTATATCTTCCCGAATATACTGTTAAATTAAACCTCGATAGGGTAGGAGGTAGGTATATGAAAGATATAGAAACCGCTGTGGTAATAAATTCTTTACTATATTAATAATCAATACTGTTCAAGGACTTATAGCTATTGCAAAATAGGCGCTTCAATAATCTATCAATTGGGCACGTCCTGCTCCTACAGCCGTACCAAATGGAATGGCGACCGTTCCCCACTCTCGAATGGCCGTCTAGTTTTAGCGCGTGATAGTTGGCGCCTTTTTTAAAAGTCAAATAAGCAACTTCTACTTAAAGAAAATTAATATTAAATAAATACCTAAATTAGATCGTTTTATTTTAAATAATTATGTATATGAAAAACATAAAATAAGAGATATGGCTTATAGACGGCCGTCCTGTAATAGGAATGTCCCCATTCCTAGCCGGCCATTCGAGTAAAATTTGTATGTCCCCATACATAACATTATCTACGGTTAATAATATAATTTTTGCATTAGTTATTACATTGATATGCTACAGGCTTAACAAAAAAAAATACATTCCATACATTTGTTCCCAAAGACAAAAAAAAAATAAGTAGAAAAATAATACTTAAACTATATGTAAAAAAAAAAAAAAAATGAGATTAATATAAAATAATTTTGATCTATCAATATTTACACAACAGCCTTAATTCCAATAATAACGAAGTGTTTCAATGTAGATAAGGTGCCCTACATCATGGTCCCCTACGTTCAGTACTTGTGGGAGCCCAGTTGTTCTCGGTGGATGACTATCTGTTCAGGGTGCCAGGTGCAGGATGCTGGAGTGGATTTGTGATGATGGATTCTGCAAAATGCAAGCTATGTTAATATAGTTTAGCTTTGTCACTGATGAATTTTCAGTCACAAAATCCTTTCAAAATAGTAATTAATTTTGTTCGTTTACAGAAAGGAAATAAAAATAGACAAAAGCAAAAATAATAATAATAAACAGAAACAGTAAGAGTTTATTTCTGTAGACTAATTAATTTATATTATTGATGGATCAAAGTAACGATCAGAGGTTTTCATTTAAATCCTCATTATTTAACTCAGTATACATGTGATTATAAAAAGTTTACCACCCTGAGTTTGACAATCTTGATTGACGTCCATAGAAATATTTACAAACGGGTGAGTACCGCTTGTGCTTCGGCCTTCCTCACAACTTAGTACCGGTAAGCACTTCGGCATCCTTCACCCTTGGATATGAACATATTTCGGTGATTACTGCTTGCGCTTCGGCATCCTTCATTAACTGAGTACCGCTTGCACTTCAGCATCATTCACCGTTAAAATAGACTTGGAATTATACAAAGTTCCATTATTGCTGTTAATGAACCGCCCCTGCCTTCATTGTTCCAGTACGAATTTCCATATTTAATGTTGTTCTGCTGGTACGAAGGCACTGAAGCCTAGGCAGTACTGAAAATACGGGACTAGGGATAGGAGAGTCAATTGTGTTGCGTTCTGGTCGGCGGATAGGTCAAAATAGTATAGTCATTATAATCTTCCTTACAGTTATTTATTTATCTTTATAATCCATTTAATTTAGGTATATACGTAAATATGTACTTTATTGTTTTGTCACTATTTGTATAACTTGTATATATTTATTACTTAACCTATTATATTTGTAGAGTAGTTTAAGTTTTAATTCTAAATTTATTTTAGTTTAAGGTTTATGTTTTATTTTATACTAGTTGTTGTGTACTTGTTATATTATAATAATAGAATTTGAGATGTAATTATTTGATTTCAGTTGCTTGTTCTGTTAATCATCATTTGTCACGGAATCTGATTCATCAGATGTCAAGTCTTCTTCGTTGTCAGTTTCCTTGCTAACCCGGAAAGTAATCCATCGCCTAAGGTGGTCGGATGGATAGATACTTTTGTATTTACGCTTTGAATGCCCGTCAATGCTAGATACCTCGTACCTATCATTGTTTAGCACAGCAGTTATCTTAAAGGGGCCTCTGAACTTCTGACACAACTTTTTACTCTTGCCATTTGCTGGAAAGTGATGGTTGGGTATCATCACTAGGTCACCCTTACTGAAAAACACAGTAGGTGCTCTTTTTTGATCAAACTTCGCTTTCATGTAACTTTGGCTTTTCTCTGTATTTGCTTTAGCAGTTTCACGAATTGCTTCTATATTTGATTTTGGGTTATCGGTTAATTCAGCTAGAGAGTTAAGTATTGGACCTTCGGTTGAATTGACGCTTCTCTGGCCAAAAACAATTTCTGATGGTGTTTTACCAGTCGTTTTGTTCTGTGTATTATTGAGACTCCATTGGAGTCTTCCAACTCTTGTGTCCCAATCACGTTCGTCTTGACCGTGGTTTAATGTAGCCAATGACTCTAATATGGTACGGTTATACCGCTCAATTTGACCGTTTGCGCGCGGCGTCGCGACGGCGTTCAAAACGTGTTTAGAGCCTATGGACTTAATAAACTTTTGAAAAGACGATGACGTGAAACTAGTTCCACGATCAGAAATAATGACTTTAGGAATTCCCACAATATCAAAAATATCTTGAAGAATTTTTATTGTGGTCTTGCTTTTGAGGTTTTTAACAACTTTAACAAAAATGAATTTACTGAAACCATCGATCACACCTAATATATAAGTGTTTCCTTGTCGGCTTCTGACAAACGGACCGAGATGGTCCATATGCATCGTGTGGAAAGGTGTGTCTCCTTTAGGTATGGGATGCAAGAACCCTGTTGGTTTGCTTGTGGCACCTTTGTTGTAAGCACAACTTATACAAGAAGTAACGTATTTTTTGACAAATCTAGTCATCTTGGGAAACCAATAGTCATGTTTCATTTTCTCAATTGTTTTGTCAAGTGCAAAATGACCAGCTTCGTCATGGCACAACTGGCAAATTCGCCACTTTGCACCATTCGGAACTACCCATTTAAGTTGATTGCCTACACGTCTATAAATTTTACCATCGCGTAAGGCATAGTTACTTACTATGTCTTTTATAGCTTTTTCATCGCTCTCCAAAACAGACTTAATGTGTTTAACCTTGGGGTCAGTCATTTGAACTGTCAGTAGCCAGTCATTAGTAGTAGTAATGTTCAATATTTCATATTCACGTGCGTCAGTCAAACTATCGTAGTCCTGATTTGCAACAGGGTTTCTGCTCAGAGCATCAACGTGTTGCATGCTTGTTCCCGGACGGTATTCTATCACAAAATTATATTCTTGTAATAAAAGCCACCACCTTGCGATACGAGGGATTAAGTCTCTCTTGGTCAGTGTCGTTCTAAGGGCATTACAGTCTGTAAAAACCTTAAAGGATAGGCCTATAAGATAAGTTCTAAACTTTTTTAGCGAGTTAACTACTGCTAGCGTCTCTAGCTCATATGAATGGAAGAACTCCTCATCTTTGGTCGTTTGTTTACTAAAATAGGCTACTGGTCTAAGGGGGGATTTTTCGTCAGGTTTTTGAAACAATATTCCACCTACACCTAGTTTGCTTGCGTCACAGTGTACTTCTGTAATATACGTAGGGTCATAGAGAGCCAAAAGTGGCCGCTCCGTCAGTTTTGTCTTAATGGTTTGAAAAGCGGTTTCTTGTGCATCTCCCCAAACCCAAGGAGTGTTTATTTTAGTTAGCACGGTGAGCGGTTTCGCCTCTGTGGCAAATCCGGAAATAAATCTTCGGAAAAAGCTGGCCAAACCGACAAATTGGCGTACTTGGTGAACATTTGTAGGTTTAGGAAATTTAGAGACTGCTTCAATTTTCTTTAGACCTGGACGCAGTCCTTTATCGGACACTTCATAACCAAGATAATCCAAAGTATTTTGAAAGAAAAAACATTTATCTAAATTTAATGTTAACCTAGCTTTACGTAATGATTCGAGAATTCTTGTTAATTTTTCTAGCCCTTCATCTATTGTAGTAGCGGGCGACAATATATCGTCCATGTATGGTATTGCTAAATCATACCTATCTTTTCCGAGTGCTTTATTAATCATGTGCTGAAAAACTGCTGGGGCATTTACCAGTCCGAAAGGCATGCGTGTATATTCATAGTGGCCATCGGGCGTGATAAATGCCGTTAAATGCCGCGATTCCTTTGCTATCGGTATTTGATAGTACCCGGATTTCAAGTCTAAAGAGGTAAATAATTTTTTACCATTTAACCGTTCTAGTTGGTCGTCGATTACCGGCATTGGGAATGAATCTTTGACAGTCTTCTTATTTAGGGCACGGTAGTCAACGCAAAGTCTATACTCGTTATTTTTTTTATTAACCAATACTATGGGGCTAGCATAGCAAGAATTTGATTCCGTAACGATATTGTGATCTAAAAGCTCGTTTACTAGTGTACGGACCACTACTCGTTCACTATAGGCTAGGCGGTATGGTTTGTAAGATACCGGCGATTCGTCATTTAATTTTATATGCATTTCTGATATATTGGTAGTACCTAATTCTGACAAGTTAAATGCAAAACAGTCTCTATAACTATTAAGTAAATTTAACAAACTTTTCTTTTGGACTTCAGTAGCACAAGGACCTATATGCAACATCTCTATTGTTATTGGCAACTGATTATTTTCCGAAGGTACAATATTATTACTACTACTATCAGATGTTGTGACCATATTTACCTCCATTCCATTTCGAGATTGAGTGGGTTGAGCACCATCGGTGAGGGGCAACAATCGAGCACGAGCTAACAGCTTATCCTTAACTAGAGTCACGTTCTGACCAGAGAAGTTAATGACTAATATCTGACCATAACCCTTGGTAATAAAATAAACACCTTGCAAGACAATAACTTCTTCCCCAACTTTGAAACTCGCGTTGCCCGGTATGTATATGTACCCAGTGAAATCAAGATTGCAATAAACATCTACCGTATGGATACCGTTAAATGTTAAATCAGTTTTTATGAAAACCTCAGTCTTGTTTACATCGAATGACTCCGAATATAAGAACAACACTGTGCTGGTTTTGTGTACAATAATATTGGCCATTTCAGTCAAATTCTGACCGACTAAGATATCAGTATTTAAAAATTGGTCTTTCACAATATATGCATCTATAACGGTTTTAACGAAATCTATAATTATTGATATCTTGACACGGCCGAGTGGTTGTGCAGTGCCAAATGCGAAACCCTTGATTATCGGAAGGCTTTCAGTGCAAATTGGTAAATTTAGTTCGTCGACAGTGCTCTTTTTTATAAGAGTGCACTCACTTCCGAAATCGACGTACGCAATTTTGTCGAGACCGTTCAGTTTAACTTTTTTCGTATAAATATTAATAGATTCTTTTTGTGATGTTATTCTCTGCACTTTGCTTGTGTCATTCGTTGGTTTATTATGCGACTGTTCAGTATTATTCAAAATCGGACCCTGTTCACGTTTGCAGTGTTCTGCAATATGGCCCATACGGCTGCATTTCGTACATTTCTGTAACTTTTTTGTACACTTTGGTACAGTATGCCCTAATTCAGAGCAGTTAAAGCACCGGATTTGATTGCCATTTGGGTTGGAAGGACGCGTAAATTTCGTACTGCCCCCGGCCTTAGCGTCTTTTGTGAATTTAGTAGGTAACGTGGGCCTCTTAGAGTCTCGGGTATTCTTCGTGGAAATGTTACGTAAGTATCTAAGTAACTTATCAGGGTGCTTAAAGTTTGAGCCTTGTGCATTTAACCGTATATTATGGTCAAAGATACCTTGAATGATACAATCAACGGCGTCTTTGCCCTTGATATTGCAATGAGCTACCAACTTAGCCTTATCAAAGAAATATTGCTCCAAAGTTTCCTCACGTTTGCTTTTCCTATCGAGCATCTCAATCAGTCGATCAGCATAGTTGCGATCGTCTGGAAAACACTGAAGTAGTTTTTTTTGCCATCGATCCCAACTCAAATTCGAAGTTGACAAACACTCATACCATTGTTTTGCTATGCCTATCAGCTTAGGTATAGCATGATAGATTGTTTGCCTCTCTGTCCATTTATAAATTTTTGCAGTCTCATTAACTTTTCTTAGCCAAGCTTTAGTCGTTTGGGTTTTACTACCCGGATCAAACTTAGGTATCACGTCTTGCATGCCAGGGTAAGGTTCGGATCCGCGTCCGCTCAGAGCATCAACTAATTTTTGTAACGTAGTGCGGTCGTCCCTAAACGTTGGACTTCGCGTGTATCTGCGGGAGCTACGTTGCGGACTCGGCTCACGGCGATGATAAGATCGCTACCGTGTTTCCCTATGCCGATTACGGGCCCTATGCGAGGAGCGTGAGAGACCCCTCGTTCTTGAACGCCTGGATTCGCGAGTCTTACTGCGGTGACGCCGCCTTTTTGTTACTCGCGGTGATTGATCTCGAGCTGTACGTTTACGGTTCCTAACTCTGTCGTCGACTGGAGGCGTATGACTACTACGGTCAGAACTAGAGATTGTTGCAGAGTCAGGCGTCTATATATTATACCTAGTATTGTGTCATCGTGTTAAGTCATATCGTCAAATATTAAAGTGAGGAAAAAGGTTTAGAAATGTTATAAAACATAGCATTAGTATTTGTTAGAGCTTATGTATAAACTCTATGTTGCTTATTACTGGCTGTTTGGTAGTAACGAATGTATTGACGGTTGCTATGAAAAACACTCTACTCAGGACTAAGTCCACGGAATAAACTGCTCTTAATATAATTAAGTGGTTTTTCTCCAACATGGTAGCAGAGCGTTAGGAGCCTATACGTTCCTGGAGTACACGTACCTAGTGTGTACAAACTTCGAACACTTGTTTCCAAAAATCAATTATCTCTTGTTTAAAACACAAAAAATGGCATCTACCATTTCGGCCATCGGTGTGGAAAAGCTATCGGGAATTCAAAATTATAATTCCTGGAAGTTTATAATGAAAATGGTGCTCATCCACGAAGACCTATGGGACTGTGTGGGAGAAACGGAAAACAAGTGTGAAGACGCGAAGAAGCAAGAAAAGGCGCTCGCAAAAATTGCCTTATCTGTGCAGCCAACTGTGTTTCCACAAATTCGAAATGCGAAGACGGCAAGCGAGGCATGGAAAAGCCTGCAGAAGGCATACGAGGATCGAGGTCTGTGTCGACGGCTCACTTTACTTCGAACGCTATTCGCCACGAAATTAAGTGAATACGTGAGTATGGAGGCATACGTGAATAAGATGATGGATACGTCGCAAATACTGAGTGAAATTGGATCGGCGTTAGAAGACGATTTTCTAGCCGTAATAATGCTCAGCGGCTTAACAAGCGACTATGACCCGTTAATAATGGCTCTAGAAAACTCTAACACGTCACTGTCAAGCGAGCTGGTCAAACAAAAACTTTTACAAGAAGAACAACGCCGGACCAACGGAACTGACACAAGCAGTGGTTCCGTGATGGTGGCCAAACGACTGAACGATAAACCTGTCAAATGTTTCCGCTGTAAAAAGCTGGGTCACGTTTCCAGGAATTGCCCCGAGAAGGATAAAAAGTTGAAGAATCCCAATACCAAAGGCACGGCGAATATGCTGAGTGCGCTGTCGGTGGATGTGCTGAAGAACGCCTGGTACATTGACTCCGGAGCGTCGTGTCATATGTGCAACAGGAGGGACATACTCAACGACTTCGTGGTGGATACGAGCCTGGAAGTCACCGTGGCGAACGGCGAAAAACTTTATAGTGCGGGTCGTGGCAGTACCAAACTGCATGTAGAAGATGGTATAAAAACTCTAAGCAGCGTAGTTTATATTCCGAACTTGTCATGCAATTTGATGTCTGTCAACGTGTTGACGTCTAAAGGTTTTCGAGTTGTATTTTGTTCTGAATTTTGTAAAATATTTTTTGGAAATGTTTTAATTGCTATTGCGAAACGTGAGAATGGTCTTTATAAACTACAAACTTTCTCAGCAAATAGTGTAACGCGATCGTCCGAGTCCGCGCCCACTGATCATGTTGCGGCGAACGTGGAGGCTCGACGAGCTATATCTCAAGATGTGTGGCATCAGCGTTTAGCTCATCTAAATTCAAGGAGCATGAACCTACTAAGAACAGGTATGGCAAACGGCGTAGATTTTGATAACTGTAACTATAAACAATGTATTTCTTGCATTGAAAGCAAAACTACAAAGTTACCTTTCCCGAAGAAATCATTCCATAGGGCTACTGAAATCTTAGGTCTCGTCCATAGTGACGTTTGTGGACCCATGCCGCAAGCTTCGTTCGGTGGCGCTCGTTATATGCTGACTTTTATAGATGATTATACGAGGAAAACTTTTTGTTATTTTATTAAAACAAAAGATCAAGTTTTCGAGTTATTTAAACAGTTCAAGTCCCTTGTCGAAAACCAAACAAACCAAACTATTAAAGTTTTAAGGACCGACAACGGAGGCGAGTATGTAAATAAACAATTCGAGTTATTTCTGAAGCAGCATGGCATAAGACACCAGAGGACTGTCCCTCACTGTCCACAACAGAATTCCGTCGCGGAAAGAGCCAACCGCACAATTGTTGAGGCTGCAAGGTGTATGTTACAGGGTGCTGGCTTAGATCAGAGATACTGGGCAGAAGCAATGGATACCGCAGTTTATCTGAAGAATAGATCACCAACCAAGGCTGTATTGGGTGCTACTCCTGAGGAGAAGTGGTCAGGATCTAAGGTAAACTTGAGCCATTTACGAATTTTTGGTTGTGTTGCTTATTCTGTCGTAGAGGATCGTAAAAAGTTAGATCCGAAATGTAAAAAATATATATTTATAGGTTACTGCGAAGATATTAAAGGATACCGACTCGTAGATCCCGCTAATCCTAACAAAATTATTACTTCGCGTAATGTCGTGTTTGTAGAGGATAAATTCTACAAAGACATTATTGAACAGAAGGATCCGCAACCTGTGATCAACGTACCGACTCCGTACATGATCTTCAATGACTCTGAATCTGAAAATGTGGGAGTACAGACGGTAGAACCAGTTGATTGCGCACAAGAGCCCCATGAGCATGAGACACACGATACTGACATATCTGACTCAAGTAGTACTAGTAGTACTTCGGATGTAAATTACGTTCCAGGGTCGTCGTCTTGGGATTCGGAAGAATCGAGAGGACGGAGCGAATTCGAAGATGCTTACTTGTCAGCATTTGTCACAGGCACGAGTTGCGATACGGATACACCAACTACCGTGCGCGAGGCACTCGACAGTCCTGAGTCTACGCAGTGGAAGGCAGCAATGCAGGATGAATATCAATCTTTTTTGGACAATAAATGTCTGGAGCTTGTTGACTTACCGAAGGGGAAGAAACCTGTTAAGTGCAAGTGGATATTTAAGAAAAAGAGAGGATTCAATGGAGAATTGCTTCAGTACAAGGCTCGGTTAGTTGCGAAAGGATTCACACAAAAGTACGGAGAAGATTACTTTGAAACCTTCTCACCTGTCGTGAGATATTCGACAATAAGATTACTTTTGGCACTGGCGGCTGAATATGATATGGACGTTGATCATATGGACGTGAAAACAGCTTTTCTAAACGGAGACTTAAAAGAAGTCGTTTATATGGAAATTCCTGAAGGCTTTCCAGTAGAAAATGGCAAAAGAAAAGCATACCGCTTGCTCAAAGCTGTGTATGGATTAAAACAAGCCAGCAGATCATGGAATCAAAAGATAAACGATGTACTTGTTAAGAAACTGAAATTCAAAAGGCTAGCGTCCGAGCCGTGTGTCTACGTAAGATCAAGCAATAATGGACTAGTCATTCTCGGCCTTTATGTTGATGATATTTTGGTCTTTAGCAACAGTCAAACTGAGAAAAAGGCGGTAAAAGAGGAGATAATGAAACAGTTTGTTATGAAAGATCTTGGGCCAGCGAAAAATGTATTAGGAATACATGTCCGTCGTAAAGATGGAAAAATCATCCTTGATCAGTCGAGTTATATTGGCAAAGTTTTGGAAAGGTTTAAGATGACAGATTGTAAACCTGCTAAAACGCCAATGGAAGTTGGTTTAAAACTTGCCAAAGCTGATAAGAAAGAAAACTACGAATACAGGAACTTGATTGGTTGCCTAATGTATATTGCGGTCTGTACGCGTCCTGATATCGCGCATGCTGTGAGTATGTTAAGTCAGTTCAACGACTGCTACTCAGAAGCTCATTGGAAAGCAGCGAAACGCGTGCTTCGGTACCTGAAGGGTACGATGAACTACAGCATCGCGTATGAGAAGAGCGGATTAAATGTGACAGGGTCAGCGGACGCGGACTGGGCGGCGAGTGTCGTCGATCGTCGGTCTTATACCGGTTACATATTTAAGGTAGGCAATTCTATAGTTTCATGGGAAAGTCGTAAACAACGCACAGTGGCTCTTTCCAGCACAGAAGCTGAGTATATGGCTTTATCTGATGCGTGTAAAGAGGCATTGTTCATTAAAGCGTTCATGTCGGAATGCTTGAAGCTAGATTTGAATATAGTGGTTTACAATGACAATCAATCTGCAATTAAGTTGTCTGAAAACCACATGTTTCATGCTAGGACTAAGCATATTGATGTCAGACATCATTTCATCCGTGAAGTAGTTGAAAATGGTACAATAGTAATCAAATATATGTGTACTAACGATATGTTAGCGGATGTTTTGACGAAGCCTTTATGTGTTGAAAAATATCAACGTTTTGTAAGAGACTTTTATATGCTTAGTGGCTAATATCATAGTTATATGTGATGAGCAGAACATATAGTTTAAGGGGTGGTGTTAGAGCTTATGTATAAACTCTATGTTGCTTATTACTGGCTGTTTGGTAGTAACGAATGTATTGACGGTTGCTATGAAAAACACTCTACTCAGGACTAAGTCCACGGAATAAACTGCTCTTAATATAATTAAGTGGTTTTTCTCCAACAGTATTTGTCAATGGTAACATAAATAATTTATTTCTAAGACAAAGAAAATAGGGTAGGTAGATATTTAGGTCCACCCAATATATTCAGTTCTTAAAAATAGCTCCAGTAAACAAACAACATCACACTACGTCCTCAACAAGTACAATTTCTTTCGATTGTGTGACCATAAAAGATATAAGGATCAGCAGGCCTCTTACGAAAATAACTTATGAAACGAGTATAAATTTGACATTCGCAGGACTCGAACCCACGGCCTCTAGCATTTTAGCCCAACCATGAACCTCTAAGTTAACTAGGTGAATAAATATAAATTGCTTATTATTATGTTGTAATGTACCACGTACAACATCGTCATGGATTTCTCACGTTCATACCAATTTTCCAATCGAAAGAAGGAACCTTAAAAGAGGCCCGATCTAAGATCGCCCCGAAAGTATGTAATTTAAATTAACAGGTTTATTACGCACTACAACTTTCGTTATATGAAATGTAAAGTACCTTCAATTTTAAAATAAATTATATTCTCTTCCACAACGAAAATGGCCCTATAGATCACACGTTCTACTAAGAAAACACCCTATATAGCACTGCAACGTGTTTTGATTGGTAGGGTAGATCGTGTAGTATATAAGTTTGTTTTTCGTATCGCCCCAGAGAGTAGCCCTGGCTAAGCGATATAGTTGATAATGTGTGTATTATTATGTACTGTGGATCATACCTCTACAGAGTAGCCCTGGCGAGGCATGAGCCACATGATAATTTGTTTAATGATTTTGGAACAAAGCCGTTGCTATAAAAATAGGGTATTTTCTTTGCAGGAATAAAATTAATCACCAACATGCTTTTAAAAGTGAAATATAAGAAATAACTCACCTGTGAGCGTGACTTACTGTTACCACTTCGGATTGTTAAATTAAACCTCGATAGGGTAGGAGGTAGGTATATGAAAGATATAGAAACCGCTGTGGTAATAAATTCTTTACTATATTAATAATCAATACTGTTCAAGGACTTATAGCTATTGCAAAATAGGCGCTTCAATAATCTATCAATTGGGCACGTCCTGCTCCTACAGCCGTACCAAATGGAATGGCGACCGTTCCCCACTCTCGAATGGCCGTCTAGTTTTAGCGCGTGATAGTTGGCGCCTTTTTTAAAAGTCAAATAAGCAACTTCTACTTAAAGAAAATTAATATTAAATAAATACCTAAATTAGATCGTTTTATTTTAAATAATTATGTATATGAAAAACATAAAATAAGAGATATGGCTTATAATACTTATCTTTTAGGGATTTTAACAAATAGTGTCGCCTATCAGCGAGGGCCTCCGCCCGCTTGCCCGAAATAATTTGCAAGATATCATGAGATATACTCTTATACTCCGACTGAGTATCAAATAATTCTTTCAGTTTATCGTTCAAGGCATTCGGTGCTTTAAGAGCATCCGGAGCCGCACACCATTCAATAAGACTGGATAAAGCCGAATTTACTGCCTCATTTTGTGCGATACACGCGTTGGACAACGCCGCGAAGCTACGCTCCGCGAGGGCAGCGCGCGAGCCGCGCGACAACGAAGGGCCCTCCAGCCGACGCAGCTCCGCGTTCGTCCTCGCCTCAGTGAACCCGGGTGACGCTAAGTACTTTTTCTGCGCATCTATGTAGCGGACCGCCTTCCATTCGGGACAATCGAAACGCGACAACGCACAAACTCTCGCAACCCGGTCAGGTTTCGCCTTCAGGACGGTCGGTTCTTTTACGGAAACAACTAAGTCAGTGATATAATCACGTTTAGGCAAGTTCTGAGATGAAATATAAACACGTGCTTCGTGATCCACCGGAACCACGTGGACCGGGAGCGCGGCCGGCGCGGCGGCGCTCGGCTCCAGCGCGGCGGCGCCCAGCGCGGGCGCGGCGGCGCTCGGCGGCGCGCGCGGTTGCAGCGCACCACTTAATATGTCATTCAACTGACTCACCAGCTGATTCGATAGGAATTCGAACCTCTGTTCCAGTCCGCCGGTGGATGTGGAGCGACGCGAGGCGTAGGAGACGCGCGAGGCGCGCGAAGCTCGGGACGGCGCGCGGTCGGGGCGCGCGTCGGGCTCGCGGCCGGGCCCGGGCTCGGGCTCCGCCGGGGCGCGCGGCGCTCGCTCGCGGCTGCGGCTGCGGCTGCGGCCGCGCCAGCACCTGCTTCGGGAGCGCCCTCGGTCTCCACACGAGGACGAGTCGGACGAGTCGCCTCGCTCGCGATGAGACGCTCTCGACGCTCGATCTTTCTCCTCGGACGCGGAATGTCTTACGTAGCTCATTATGCAACACACGGAACTATGATTAATAATACGAAATTGTTAGAAATTTCGTAATTTCTAAATTTTCTACTTCAAATCTCGAAAATTTTAATACAATCACGAGTCACGATCGATCGTGACGAAAGGTTAACTCTGCTTTTCAATCTCCAACACGTGTCACTATACTTCCGGAAATATCATTGAATAGAAAATCGAATGAAATCTACCTTCAAATCTTTGAATACGGATAGTGAACACTATAAGAGAAATAATACAAAGCAGTGGATAATTTAAAGATTGTTCTTTAAATTCAAACGCAAAATTTTAAATTTCGATTCGAAATTCAAACTGTTAAGTGCGACAAATACGAACCTTCTGCACCGAACAGCAGTCGACGCAACAATGAGGAACAATCATGGCGGCTAGTTAGTCGTAAGTTTGAGTTGTCAGGTTGGCGAGACCGAAATGGCGGGAAAGGTGAGCGAACATAGGAGTCTATGGCACGGAACTAGCGACATCTGGCGACCTTCGGCTGATCGGCAGCGATGTCTCTCAAGACGGACCTCGGCCGTTAAACGGAACACATAATACACGTTATTTAATAATAGTAGTTTATGCAACGGTTGCATAATGATAGGCCTTAAAACACTAGTACGGTTTTCATGAAACGAGCTGCGAGTTTCATAATAAGATCGCACGTGTGTTTTAAGGCCAAATTATGCAGAGTTGCATACATAACTTTATCTACACACATATTATAAATCCTCCATAATGTATTGAGAAACAATATTTTCTGGCAACAAGTTATTTGTTGCAATCGTGGGTGCATATTTCCGATATCCGGCGCATTTTCACACAGTCACCCCGAGAAGACTACTATTCATATTTTCAACTAAAATGTAAATTACAAACAACTTTTTCTATTCAATTCAACAACAATTCTACTTTCGTTCAGCCAAAAACCAACATAATGGCGGCAATTCAATCCTCCGTCAAGACCATTTTTTTTTAAATCATATACAAACGAATGAAGTCTCTATTCTCACGTCACTCGAGATCAAATGTCGTTCGGTTTATATTAATGAGAACCTCCTCCTTCGGAATTTTTGAAGTCGGTTAAAAAAACATACTGAATTGATGTTTCGTATCAATAACTGTTTAATATCTATGGATACTAGAATAGAGACCCACTTGAGTTTTGACACCTGTCCGAAATTTAATCTCATTTCGATACTAAAATCGATACAGTAATAACATTGCAGCACTGGTTTTACCTAATTGGTTGTCACAATGGTGGTCATTTCCTACGGTTTTTGATTACACTATGGAGGTTTTATGACATGGGTGTAGATAAATATTGTTTATCTACACCCATATCATAAAACCTCAATTGGTTAATCAAAAACCGTAGGAAATGACCACCATTTTGACAACCAATTAGGAAAAACCAGTGCTGCGATAAAGAAATAACATGACTTCTTTATCGTTTTAAGTAAAGAAATGAGATTAAATTTGGAACAGCTGTCAAAACTCAAGTGGGTCTCTGTTCTAGTATCCATAGATATTAAAACAGTTATTGATACGAAACGTCAATTAAGTATGTTTTTTTAATATAAACTGCACAATATTTGATCTCGAGTGACGTGAGAATAGAGACTTCATCCGTTTGTCCATGATTTAAAAAAAAAATGGTCGCGCCGCCATGTTGGTGTTTTGCTGAACGAAAGTAGAATTGTTGTTGAATTGAATAGAAAAAGTTGTTTGTAATTTACATTTTAGTTGAAAATATGAATAGTAAGTAGTCTTCTCGGAGTGTGTGTGATGTGAAAATGCGCCGGATATCGGAAATATGCAGCCACGATTGCAACAAATAACTTGTTGCCAGAAACCATTGTTATTTGTATTGTTTCTGAACCCATCATGGATAGAGGATTTATAATATGTGTGTAGATAAAGTTATGTATGCAACTCTGCATAATTTGGCCTTAAAACACACGTGCGATCTTATTATGAAACTCGCTAAAAGCTCGTTTCATAAAACCGCACTAGTGTTTTAAGGCCTATCATTATGCAACCGTTGCATAAACTACTATTACTAGCGACAACGCTAGTGTCCAGACGCCGTTTCGACACTGCCTAGACGTTGTCGGCATTTACCACGAGATCAAAGCCGTCGGACTACTGTATCTCTTTATACTGTGGCGATACTTACGCTCCTCTGCTACACTGGAAGTGAAGAAATAGCATAGAATGCGTGCAGATGCTTATCATCCTGGCATGTCGTAAAAGTCGACTAAGGGACGGGTCCTCTCCAACATGGTGGACTATCTGTATGGGCGATGGGCTGATCACCTGTCACCATACGGTTCATCATACCATCTTAGGACTAATTAATCGAACGTGGCTACAAGTAGCCTTGTGGCTCTGCCCACCCCATTAGGGATTTCGGGCGTGATGCTATGTATGTATGTATGTATGTATGATACTTACGTAGTTGGTGGCTGGATATTGCTGCGCGATGGCAGCATCGTATGAAGGCAGCTGCGTGTGCGCATACCCGTTCAAATCGGCCACCGGCATCGTTGTGTAACTCGCCGCCTGCTGCGTAACGAAAATAATACTCATATTATTCTGCCACTAAACCACGTGACAGTTTAATATATTTGTTTCGTCTCTTTTTAGGACTACAAATGCTATTTTTTTATTATTTATTATTGTTGTTATTGTTTGTTTATTGTTGTTATTTTATTATCATTCTATACAACTTTTCATACCCCCCTTTCAACCCTTTTTTCGCATTAAAAAGTAGCCCATGTCCTTTCTCAGGCTCTAGACTATCTGTGTATCGAATGTCATTTAAATCGGTTCAGTAGTTTGACGTGAAAGCGTGACAGAGACAGACAAGAGTTACTTTCGCATTTATAATATTAGTAAGGATTATTAGGATTAGGATGTACCTGCTGTACGGGCAGCGGCGCGGGCGGGTGGTAGGGCGCGGCGGCGGGCGGGTACCCGTACTCGGGCTGCGGCTGGTACGAGCCGGGCTTGGCCGCCTCCGAGTACTGGTAGTCCTGCTGGATGTCCTCCGCTGAGTACATACCTGGAAAGGACACTCGTTTAGTAGTTACAAGGTCATTTGAGCTGTCTTTGAATTCCCACAGAAAACGGACATTGAAGAGGCGGCTCCGCTCGCGTGAATGAAATGCCAGTTTTACTTTCACTTCGAGTAAACAAGTGCGAGATAAACTCGCGTGGAGAGGGTTCCGTGATTATATGAATTTTCCTTTTACTTTAAATACCATAGACTTCTTAGGTTTTCCTGTAACCTATAGGTAAAGAACTATTTTGTGAATCACATAAAATACGCAGCAAAACTGTTACTTCTAATGCTCTTGTTCTATTCCCGAATCTAGAAAATAGTTTCAATCGTTTTTAGGATTCCGTATCCAAAGCGTAAAACGGGACCCCTATTACTAAGACTCCGCTGTCCGTCTGTCTGTCTGTCCGTCTATCACCAGGCTGTATCTCATGAACCGTGACAGTTGAAATTTTCACAGATGCTGTATTTCTGTTGCCGCTATAACAACAAATACTAAAAAAACAGACATGATTTTTTGCGGTTTTTCTAGATAATGGTACGGAGCCCTTCGTGCGTGAGTCCGACTCGCACTTGGCCGTTTTTTTTCCCATGATACGTGCGCACGTGCGTTGTATTCGAGAAACGTTTGAACAAAGTTCTTAAAACTTTGTAAGGTGCTATCTCGCTTTTCGTTAGTTTTTTATCTCGTTCTGATTTCGATTCCATTTTGTTATAATCAATACAAATAAAACAGTACCGTGACTCACTTATAGACAACGCACAGCCCGAACGGGTGGTCCTAGAGGTTTGAAATTTGGAGGAGACATTCCTCGAGTACCCTAGAGGTGCACTAAGGCGGGATTTTTTGAAATTCCATCCCTAAAGGGATGAAAAGAGGTGATAAAGATTGTATGAAAAATACCGCGGGCGAAGCTGTGACGGGTCCACTAGTTACAAAGATATTTGTCAAAGTCGCTACAAGTCTAAAACTCACCGGGCCCGTAATTAATCTCTTGCTCCACCCTCATGCTAGGCAGGTTCTCATTGGTGAACAGTATCTGCTCCTGGTACTCTCCGATGTCCTTCTTGGAGATCGTCCAGTGGTGGGCGGGCTTCTGCGCCGGCCGGATCAGGTGGGACTTCAGGATCGAGTGCTCCAAGCCGTAGGGGGGAGGTTCTTCCCGGGATGACGAGGGGGAGATGCTGCAACAGACAGATATACATAAAATACAAATACATATATATATCGTCATAATCAACACGATATTTACTTAACACACAAACCATATTCTAAAGACACAGTTGTACTAGCAAATAAAGCTGCCAAACTTGCGGGGCGCGGGGGTTTTTAGAGCGCTGTGATTTTTATTTTTTATTTATTTATTGTTTAAGGACATGAACAGCACATTAAATTGTAGGTATATAAACAGTACAGATTTTTAGTTAACAAAGCCAATTATAGATATCCACCGATTACTTAA
The DNA here is from genome assembly GCA_947859335.1 of Tortricodes alternella. Taxonomy (NCBI): domain Eukaryota; kingdom Metazoa; phylum Arthropoda; class Insecta; order Lepidoptera; family Tortricidae; genus Tortricodes; species Tortricodes alternella. Next base: position 889,656 of record OX401973.1, on the reverse strand, counting down.
ATATGAAGTTTACTAACGACGACAAAAGAAATAGTAAACTGACTGTGAACATGCAACTCACAACTGAACTGGTGATTATGAAATGTAACTTTTACACATAAAATAAAATAAAACAATATCATATAACAGGTGGACTGCCCTTTTGGCAAAATATTTTTCGCCCAATTTCATTTCCCAAAAAACTTATCGCAGTATTTCATTTCCCAAACGAATATTTAGCATATTTACATTTCGCTTTTATTTATTTGGTCAAATTATCATTTGGCATCGTTTTCTTTGTCATGGGTAGGTTAGGTTAGGGTTAACTTGTGTCCCTTACGTAAGTACTTATTTGTCAAATATACATTTGCTAACTGTAAAATTGCGATAAGTTGTTTTGACTAATGATTTTTTGCCAACTGATAATTTGAGTAAAATAGTTTGGGATCTTATACTTTGGGAAAAGTTTTTTGCCCATACATTAGTAATCCCATATAACAAGTGTGTGTGTGTGTGTGTGTGTGTGTGTGTGTGTGTGTTTGTGTGTGCATGTGCGTGTGCGTTTGTCCTTGCCTGGCTGTAGCCCGCCTGCTTGGGCTCGTTGGATTCGTTTTGACAAGTACTATTAGCTCGATGAAAATGCAATATTATAGTACATATGGCAAAAAGCTTTTCTTATTTTGTTTTTACCAAAATGTTGGACTACTGCGGCCTTAGCAAGGTAACGGGGATAAGTTTATCCCCACGTTGTCTCTTAGTGCATCTCTTTCTTCAATACCAATATAAGAGAGACACAGCGAGGGATAGGATGGGGATACTTCACCTAGTGTCAGCCTTGCTAAAGTCCACGGTATTTGTACTCACTCATATTTAATTTTAAGTATTTTCTTTTCCTGTCTTTCCACGTAGCCGTTGTCATGATAGGGCGCCGGTTCTTCGTAATGCTGGAAGGTGTACTTCTCCGGCAGCACCGGCTCCTTGCTGTCCACGATGTATTTCGTTTCTGGCAGCCCATTGCCGTATTTAACACCTAAAGGTTAAATAGTTGTTAATTTTTTGCACGTTCTTTTCAGAATTGAATACTTATACAAAAAAAAACAAATATATCTACATTGACTACCCAGAGAACGGTAAAACGATTACTGGCAAACATTATGTCAATTTATTGGACCATTTCAACAATGTTTTACAAGAAAAACGGCCTCATTTGACTAAAAAGAAAATCATTTTCCATTACGACAATGCACGAGGGCACACCAGCGCGATTGCCATGGCTCAATAGGCGTGTTTCCTGAATAATTCGAATTAGTCCGTCATTTAAATTATAAAAAAATATTGAACACATATTTTTTTCTTTTGGGAACTAAACAAAAAATGACGAAGGTATAGTGCGTTGAAGTTCCGCGTGACGTCACGAATGCACACTTTTTACCATTAAGTGACGTCATGAGCCCCCACTCCTTTTGATTTAATAAAGCAAAAAATACGAGTTGAATATTTTTTGATAATCTAACTGACGGACCCATTCGATTTAATTTTTTTTTTACCCAGGAATCATCCCAATCCCATGAGTTACGCTACGAGTTGCTGTCTCACTCACCATATTCGCCAAATTTAGCCCCCTGCAACTATATTCTGTTCCCGAACTTAAAGAAATGGCTGGGGGGGAAAAGATTTAGCTCCAATAAAGAGATCATGCACGAAACCAATGCCTACTTTGAATGGCTGCCAAAATCCCCATATATTGAAGGGATCGAAAAGCTATTGAGCTAGGGGGAGATTATGTTGAAAAATTAATAAGATCTTTACCAAATTTTCATTCCACGTTTACTTTCTACCAGACTTCACTCTGTCCTCGTACCTTTGTTTGGATTCGCGCAGTCGGGTAAAACTGTACACTTCTTACCTTGAGCCACATATCTGTTGTCATAGACAACCTCCTTACTGTCTATATAGAACTTGTCGGCATATAGTTTCTCCTCCATATACTCGTCGGGCTGCGCCATATGCATTATGGGTTGAGGAAGCGTCAGTTTTAAAGATTTCTTCGGCGCTGGTGGCTTTTTGGCTTGTGCTTTCGTTGGTGATATATGGTTTTTAAGCTTGAAATCCTGGAAAATATTATATTATTAACTATACTCATTTAGGCAGTCAAATAAATGTAAACAAACTAACCCACGTGACACTGCTAACTAACTAACTGTGAAACTTTTTGATTTTCGGTATACCTTGATTCGTTGGTAAGCAAAGTCATGTGGTTTATTTGTTTACATTTACTTAATAACGTAAACAAGTAGAGTATAGCGACTTGCACCGGCTTTGTGGGTGTGTATTCCGCATAATAACTTCAATCAAGAAACATTCTAAATAGCATCAAAATCCATTCAGTAATTTGGAATCCGAGCAACACCTTTAATACATTCTTGCAAAAAATAAATTGGATCGATTCTAGCAGAGCCTTTGTCTGATGCAGCGAAGGGTATTTGGTTTGTTGCGCGAGTGAGCTCTATAACCCCTTGCAATCGTTTATGTTAATTTAGAGATTGACGTAACGGGGCTGACGTGTTCAGCAGTGATCAAAGCCCCTAAATAAATAAAGATTTTTAAAAAAACATACTAGCTACATACTTTGTCTTTATTAGCAACGCTGGTGGACCGTTTCTCTAGTGTTCGAAGCTCCTTGCATAGTTCCCGGACCAATTGACCGGAGTTGAGGCATTTCGGGACGTTATCGCGTTTCGCTGTGTCAGTCTGTTTGAAAATAAACAATTCATTGTAATTGGAACGAAAACTGGTCGAGTGCGAGTAGGATGCACGCACAGAGGGTTCCGTACCACGTGTGCTACCTTTACTGTTATACCTTGTTTAATCGTTCATACGGTTATGGTAGTGGTAGCCGAGATTCAAACCCCGTCTCGGAATATTTGAGGAAAAAATCGCGTGGAAACCTGCATACATCTTAGAAGTAATTTAACGATGTGAGTGGTCCCCAATCCGCACTGAGCCCGCGTGGAGAATACTGCCCAGTCCCTCTCATTATGAGAGACCTGCACCAAGCAGTGGGAAGTATATTCAGCCCCCGCCGCCCCCGCGCCCTCAGCCCGGCGCAGTGCGCGGGTTGCTTTGACCGCGACCGCACTCACCCCTTGAAGGACTCCATACGAGTCCGAAACATGTCGGACCATTTCTGACAATAAATCGCGAGTAAAGACTTGCTTATTTCAAGACTCCAATCGTGTTCCGACATGATGCCTTGGGTAGCGATTTTCAGAAGTTGGATCAGGACAGTAGCACCGATGTCCCAGGCGCAATCTCTTCAATATATTTATAGGCGTCGAATTGACTAAGTTGACTTACGCTCTTGAGTGCATGCCACTCCTTGAGCGCCGTGGAGAGTATCTTGATCCCGCGCAGCAACAAGGCCGGCAGCGGCGCGGGAGCGCTCGCGGCGCAGCTCTCGGATAGAGTGAAGTCTTCGTCCTGGACGACAACAGCAATATTGATAAATGTGAATTGATTAACGTAACGTCAGCCGCAGAAACAAAACATTAATGAAGTTCCAATATTTACTTTTTTCATGAAGGAATGGACGTGCGTACGACCCTATTCTTATCTGATGCAATTTGGCTAAGACGAGACTTTGGACACCCTTTTAGTTGGTTACCTTATATTTGGAAGTACTAGCCTTGGAAGGCTGAATACCAGACTCAAAATAAATAAAAAATATCAGACTCTCAGGATACCACAGACGCAAAATACAAGATTAGCACGAGCCCAGAGTCGCAAAAAGCCAGTCACAGGATACCAGAGTCGCAAAATACCAGAATCACAAAATAGCTGAGTCGCAAAATCCCAGATAAGCAGAATACTACAATCTCAAGTCGCCCGATTCGCTGAATAACATTTGTACCTACAGTTTAATTCAAATAAATGTATTCCATAAAAACAAACATGTGACGATCATCTCAGCTCAGGTGAGGACTCATCTTTCAGCAAATTAATCTTAATCGTGCACGTAGGTTGACAAGATTTACAAAAGAGGCTTGCAAGAAAATATTAAAATTTTATTTTGTACTTTAATGAAACATGAAAAAACTCAGAACTCGTTGTGGCGGCGCAGCGCGGACAGCAGGTGCGCGCCGGCGTACCAGTGCATGGGCTCGAACAGCGGGTAGCGCGCACAGCAGCTAGTATGTGTATAGTGACCTGGGTCTCCTCGTTGTGGCGGCGCAGCGCGGACAGCAGGTGCGCGCCGGCGTACCAGTGCATGGGCTCGAACAGCGGGTAGCGCGCACAGCAGCTAGTATGTGTATAGTGACCTGGGTCTCCTCGTTGTGGCGGCGCAGCGCGGACAGCAGGTGCGCGCCGGCGTACCAGTGCATGGGCTCGAACAGCGGGTAGCGCGCACAGCAGCTAGTATGTGTATAGTGACCTGGGTCTCCTCGTTGTGGCGGCGCAGCGCGGACAGCAGGTGCGCGCCGGCGTACCAGTGCATGGGCTCGAACAGCGGGTAGCGCGCACAGCAGCTAGTATGTGTATAGTGACCTGGGTCTCCTCGTTGTGGCGGCGCAGCGCGGACAGCAGGTGCGCGCCGGCGTACCAGTGCATGGGCTCGAACAGCGGGTAGCGCGCACAGCAGCTAGTATGTGTATAGTGACCTGGGTCTCCTCGTTGTGGCGGCGCAGCGCGGACAGCAGGTGCGCGCCGGCGTACCAGTGCATGGGCTCGAACAGCGGGTAGCGCGCACAGCAGCTAGTATGTGTATAGTGACCTGGGTCTCCTCGTTGTGGCGGCGCAGCGCGGACAGCAGGTGCGCGCCGGCGTACCAGTGCATGGGCTCGAACAGCGGGTAGCGTGCACAGCAGCTAGTATGTGTATAGTGACCTGGGTCTCCTCGTTGTGGCGGCGCAGCGCGGACAGCAGGTGCGCGCCGGCGTACCAGTGCATGGGCTCGAACAGCGGGTAGCGCGCACAGCAGCTAGTATGTGTATAGTGACCTGGGTCTCCTCGTTGTGGCGGCGCAGCGCGGACAGCAGGTGCGCGCCGGCGTACCAGTGCATGGGCTCGAACAGCGGGTAGCGCGCACAGCAGCTAGTATGTGTATAGTGACCTGGGTCTCCTCGTTGTGGCGGCGCAGCGCGGACAGCAGGTGCGCGCCGGCGTACCAGTGCATGGGCTCGAACAGCGGGTAGCGCGCACAGCAGCTAGTATGTGTATAGTGACCTGGGTCTCCTCGTTGTGGCGGCGCAGCGCGGACAGCAGGTGCGCGCCGGCGTACCAGTGCATGGGCTCGAACAGCGGGTAGCGCGCACAGCAGCTAGTATGTGTATAGTGACCTGGGTCTCCTCGTTGTGGCGGCGCAGCGCGGACAGCAGGTGCGCGCCGGCGTACCAGTGCATGGGCTCGAACAGCGGGTAGCGCGCACAGCAGCTAGTATGTGTATAGTGACCTGGGTCTCCTCGTTGTGGCGGCGCAGCGCGGACAGCAGGTGCGCGCCGGCGTACCAGTGCATGGGCTCGAACAGCGGGTAGCGTGCACAGCAGCTAGTATGTGTATAGTGACCTGGGTCTCCTCGTTGTGGCGGCGCAGCGCGGACAGCAGGTGCGCGCCGGCGTACCAGTGCATGGGCTCGAACAGCGGGTAGCGCGCACAGCAGCTAGTATGTGTATAGTGACCTGGGTCTCCTCGTTGTGGCGGCGCAGCGCGGACAGCAGGTGCGCGCCGGCGTACCAGTGCATGGGCTCGAACAGCGGGTAGCGCGCACAGCAGCTAGTATGTGTATAGTGACCTGGGTCTCCTCGTTGTGGCGGCGCAGCGCGGACAGCAGGTGCGCGCCGGCGTACCAGTGCATGGGCTCGAACAGCGGGTAGCGCGCACAGCAGCTAGTATGTGTATAGTGACCTGGGTCTCCTCGTTGTGGCGGCGCAGCGCGGACAGCAGGTGCGCGCCGGCGTACCAGTGCATGGGCTCGAACAGCGGGTAGCGCGCACAGCAGCTAGTATGTGTATAGTGACCTGGGTCTCCTCGTTGTGGCGGCGCAGCGCGGACAGCAGGTGCGCGCCGGCGTACCAGTGCATGGGCTCGAACAGCGGGTAGCGCGCACAGCAGCTAGTATGTGTATAGTGACCTGGGTCTCCTCGTTGTGGCGGCGCAGCGCGGACAGCAGGTGCGCGCCGGCGTACCAGTGCATGGGCTCGAACAGCGGGTAGCGCGCACAGCAGCTAGTATGTGTATAGTGACCTGGGTCTCCTCGTTGTGGCGGCGCAGCGCGGACAGCAGGTGCGCGCCGGCGTACCAGTGCATGGGCTCGAACAGCGGGTAGCGCGCACAGCAGCTAGTATGTGTATAGTGACCTGGGTCTCCTCGTTGTGGCGGCGCAGCGCGGACAGCAGGTGCGCGCCGGCGTACCAGTGCATGGGCTCGAACAGCGGGTAGCGCGCACAGCAGCTAGTATGTGTATAGTGACCTGGGTCTCCTCGTTGTGGCGGCGCAGCGCGGACAGCAGGTGCGCGCCGGCGTACCAGTGCATGGGCTCGAACAGCGGGTAGCGCGCACAGCAGCTAGTATGTGTATAGTGACCTGGGTCTCCTCGTTGTGGCGGCGCAGCGCGGACAGCAGGTGCGCGCCGGCGTACCAGTGCATGGGCTCGAACAGCGGGTAGCGCGCACAGCAGCTAGTATGTGTATAGTGACCTGGGTCTCCTCGTTGTGGCGGCGCAGCGCGGACAGCAGGTGCGCGCCGGCGTACCAGTGCATGGGCTCGAACAGCGGGTAGCGCGCACAGCAGCTAGTATGTGTATAGTGACCTGGGTCTCCTCGTTGTGGCGGCGCAGCGCGGACAGCAGGTGCGCGCCGGCGTACCAGTGCATGGGCTCGAACAGCGGGTAGCGCGCACAGCAGCTAGTATGTGTATAGTGACCTGGGTCTCCTCGTTGTGGCGGCGCAGCGCGGACAGCAGGTGCGCGCCGGCGTACCAGTGCATGGGCTCGAACAGCGGGTAGCGCGCACAGCAGCTAGTATGTGTATAGTGACCTGGGTCTCCTCGTTGTGGCGGCGCAGCGCGGACAGCAGGTGCGCGCCGGCGTACCAGTGCATGGGCTCGAACAGCGGGTAGCGCGCACAGCAGCTAGTATGTGTATAGTGACCTGGGTCTCCTCGTTGTGGCGGCGCAGCGCGGACAGCAGGTGCGCGCCGGCGTACCAGTGCATGGGCTCGAACAGCGGGTAGCGCGCACAGCAGCTAGTATGTGTATAGTGACCTGGGTCTCCTCGTTGTGGCGGCGCAGCGCGGACAGCAGGTGCGCGCCGGCGTACCAGTGCATGGGCTCGAACAGCGGGTAGCGCGCACAGCAGCTAGTATGTGTATAGTGACCTGGGTCTCCTCGTTGTGGCGGCGCAGCGCGGACAGCAGGTGCGCGCCGGCGTACCAGTGCATGGGCTCGAACAGCGGGTAGCGCGCACAGCAGCTAGTATGTGTATAGTGACCTGGGTCTCCTCGTTGTGGCGGCGCAGCGCGGACAGCAGGTGCGCGCCGGCGTACCAGTGCATGGGCTCGAACAGCGGGTAGCGCGCACAGCAGCTAGTATGTGTATAGTGACCTGGGTCTCCTCGTTGTGGCGGCGCAGCGCGGACAGCAGGTGCGCGCCGGCGTACCAGTGCATGGGCTCGAACAGCGGGTAGCGCGCACAGCAGCTAGTATGTGTATAGTGACCTGGGTCTCCTCGTTGTGGCGGCGCAGCGCGGACAGCAGGTGCGCGCCGGCGTACCAGTGCATGGGCTCGAACAGCGGGTAGCGCGCACAGCAGCTAGTATGTGTATAGTGACCTGGGTCTCCTCGTTGTGGCGGCGCAGCGCGGACAGCAGGTGCGCGCCGGCGTACCAGTGCATGGGCTCGAACAGCGGGTAGCGCGCACAGCAGCTAGTATGTGTATAGTGACCTGGGTCTCCTCGTTGTGGCGGCGCAGCGCGGACAGCAGGTGCGCGCCGGCGTACCAGTGCATGGGCTCGAACAGCGGGTAGCGCGCACAGCAGCTAGTATGTGTATAGTGACCTGGGTCTCCTCGTTGTGGCGGCGCAGCGCGGACAGCAGGTGCGCGCCGGCGTACCAGTGCATGGGCTCGAACAGCGGGTAGCGCGCACAGCAGCTAGTATGTGTATAGTGACCTGGGTCTCCTCGTTGTGGCGGCGCAGCGCGGACAGCAGGTGCGCGCCGGCGTACCAGTGCATGGGCTCGAACAGCGGGTAGCGCGCACAGCAGCTAGTATGTGTATAGTGACCTGGGTCTCCTCGTTGTGGCGGCGCAGCGCGGACAGCAGGTGCGCGCCGGCGTACCAGTGCATGGGCTCGAACAGCGGGTAGCGCGCACAGCAGCTAGTATGTGTATAGTGACCTGGGTCTCCTCGTTGTGGCGGCGCAGCGCGGACAGCAGGTGCGCGCCGGCGTACCAGTGCATGGGCTCGAACAGCGGGTAGCGCGCACAGCAGCTAGTATGTGTATAGTGACCTGGGTCTCCTCGTTGTGGCGGCGCAGCGCGGACAGCAGGTGCGCGCCGGCGTACCAGTGCATGGGCTCGAACAGCGGGTAGCGCGCACAGCAGCTAGTATGTGTATAGTGACCTGGGTCTCCTCGTTGTGGCGGCGCAGCGCGGACAGCAGGTGCGCGCCGGCGTACCAGTGCATGGGCTCGAACAGCGGGTAGCGCGCACAGCAGCTAGTATGTGTATAGTGACCTGGGTCTCCTCGTTGTGGCGGCGCAGCGCGGACAGCAGGTGCGCGCCGGCGTACCAGTGCATGGGCTCGAACAGTGGGTAGCGCGCACAGCAGCTAGTATGTGTATAGTGACCTGGGTCTCCCCGTTGTGGCGGCGCAGCGCGGACAGCAGGTGCGCGCCGGCGTACCAGTGCATGGGCTCGAACAGCGGGTAGCGCGCACAGCAGCTAGTATGTGTATAGTGACCTGGGTCTCCTCGTTGTGGCGGCGCAGCGCGGACAGCAGGTGCGCGCCGGCGTACCAGTGCATGGGCTCGAACAGCGGGTAGCGCGCACAGCAGCTAGTATGTGTATAGTGACCTGGGTCTCCTCGTTGTGGCGGCGCAGCGCGGACAGCAGGTGCGCGCCGGCGTACCAGTGCATGGGCTCGAACAGCGGGTAGCGCGCACAGCAGCTAGTATGTGTATAGTGACCTGGGTCTCCTCGTTGTGGCGGCGCAGCGCGGACAGCAGGTGCGCGCCGGCGTACCAGTGCATGGGCTCGAACAGCGGGTAGCGCGCACAGCAGCTAGTATGTGTATAGTGACCTGGGTCTCCTCGTTGTGGCGGCGCAGCGCGGACAGCAGGTGCGCGCCGGCGTACCAGTGCATGGGCTCGAACAGCGGGTAGCGCGCACAGCAGCTAGTATGTGTATAGTGACCTGGGTCTCCTCGTTGTGGCGGCGCAGCGCGGACAGCAGGTGCGCGCCGGCGTACCAGTGCATGGGCTCGAACAGCGGGTAGCGCGCACAGCAGCTAGTATGTGTATAGTGACCTGGGTCTCCTCGTTGTGGCGGCGCAGCGCGGACAGCAGGTGCGCGCCGGCGTACCAGTGCATGGGCTCGAACAGCGGGTAGCGCAGCGGCGCCGGCGTCTCCACGCGCCGCTCGATCTCGTAGATCCTGCGCACAACGCTTTATCACGATCGACGACTCTTGCTTTACAAGTAACTATATACCTCAATACGTAACTACGTAATCAAGTAAGTATGTAAGTAACTATGTGAGTAAGTAGTAAGTGTAAGGGAGAAATGAATAAAAGTCGATATAGTAAAAAACAAACCATTTATTGTAAGAAAGAAGTAGCTTCATATTAATGATCACTTAAGGCGATAAAAGTATTGTTAATTTAGGAAACATTACCAAAATGGTAAATTTGTAAATTTAAAGGGCATGTAACGGTGTAACCCGTCTTATATATTAGAATAATGTGTGAGCGAGATAGCGTAAGTAAAATAATCCATAAGATAAAAAGAGAAATAAAAGAGCCTTGAAAATGTCTTCCTTGGGTTTCAATCTACTTTACAGTAAGTATGTTAAAAGGAGTGTGAACCTATTGCTTTTCATACAAAAGGCGTTAACGATTTCCACCCCTTAAATGATAACCGATTTTGACCAATTTTTATTATATTGTCAGTTAGACCAAAATCTAGGTCCATACGTTTTCGTTTTTTCACTACAACCAATAAATTCCGTTTTAATGATGTTTTAGTATTGTCATACAATAGTAGTTTATGCAACGGTTGCATAATGATAGGCCTTAAAACACTAGTGCGGTTTTCACGTGAGATCGCACGTGTGTTTTAAGGCTAAATTATGCTGAGTTGCATACATAACTTTATCTACACACATATTATAAATCCTCCATGATGGGTTCAGAAACAATATTTTCTGGCAACAAGTTATTTATTGCAATCGTGGCTGCATATTTCCGATATCCGGCGCATTTTCACATCACACACACTCCGAGAAGACTACTTACTATTCATATTTTCAACTAAAATGTAAATTACACACAACTTTTTTTATTCAATTCAACAACAATTCTACTTTCGTTCAGCAAAACGTCAACATGGCGGCAATTCGATCTTCCGTCAAGACCATTTTTTTTTAAATCATAGACAAACGGATGAAGTCTCTATTCTCACGTCACTCGAGATCAAACATTGTGCAGTTTATATTAAAAACATACTGAATTGACGTTTCGTATCAATAACTGTTTTAATATCTATGGATACTAGAATAGAGACCCACTTGAGTTTTGACAGCTGTTCCAAATTTAATCTCATTTCTTTACTAAAAACGATAAAGAAGTCATGTTATTTCTTTATCGCAGCACTGGTTTTTCCTAATTGGTTGTCAAAATGGTGGTCATTTCATACGGTTTTTGATTAACCAATGGAGGTTTTATGATATGGGTGTAGATAATAGTAGTTTATGCAACGGTTGCATAATGATAGGCCTTAAAACACTAGTGCGGTTTTCATGAAACGATGTTTAGCGAGTTTCATAATAAGATCGCACATGTGTTTTAAGGCCAAATTATGCAGATTTGCATACATAACTTTATCTACACACATATTATAAATCCTCCATGATGGGTTCAGAAACAATATTTTCTGGCAACAAGTTATTTGTTGCAATCGTGGCTGCATATTTCCGATATCCGGCGCATTTTCATATCACACAGTCACTCCGAGAAGACTACTATTCATATTTTCAACTAAAATGTAAATTACAAACAACTTTTTCTATTCAATTCAACAAGAATTCTACTTTCGTTCAGCAAAAAACCAACATAATGGGCGGCAATTCGATCCTCCGTCAAGACCATTTTTTTTAATCGTAGACAAACGCATGAAGTCTCTGTTCTCACGTCACTCGAGATCAAATGTCGTTCGGTTTATATTAAAAAACATACTGAATTGATGTTTCGTATCAATAACTGTTTAATATCTATGGATACTAGAATAGAGACCCATTTGAGTTTTGACAGCTGTTCCAAATTTAATCTCATTTCGATACTGTAATAACATTGCAGGACTGGTTTTACCTAATTGGTTGTCACAATGGTGGTCATTTCCTACGGTTTTTTATTACACTATGGAGGTTTTATGATATGGGTGTAGATAAAACTAATTTCGGCGCTTATTTGACTTTGTTGATCTTTAATTAATATTCAAAAAACGTAAAGACCTAGATTTTGTTCTGACTGGCAACCTATCAAAAATTGGTTATAATCGGTTAACATTTAAGGGGTGAAAATCGTTATCGACTTTTGTATGAAAAGGTTGATTTCTGTCTGTTTGAACTCTTGTTTAAAGTATTATTTTCTTTCAATAATAACTTTAATATTCCACAGAAAAGATGTTAAGGGCGCCTTCAATAGTTTTCTAAACGGTATTTTTCTTCGAACAATAATTGAAAAGATCCAAGCGTAAAATTACTTAAAAAAAAAATCAAAATCATTTATTTGCTGAACATGGGTACAGTTGATGACATTTGATTTGCAAGACCAAGCCAAGTTCTGCCGGTAAGCATGCAAAATAGGTTGTTAGTAATTTAATTTAACTTAATAACTTATATAATAACAATCAATTATAATAATTATAGTTTAGTATTTTTATTTACTATGGCTCCCAGTTTTCTATTAGAAATTCATTGATGGAGTAGTAAGCTTTATTGCACAGGAAATATTTTAATGATTTTTTAAAACTGGTGTTATCCTTATATACTTACAATTTGTAAACCGTTCATTGAATGATATACCGTGAGTTATAAAATGAACTCACTGCAGTTGCATCTCTATGCTGTAGGAATGCAGCAGGTTGCCGCCGAACACGAGCGAATCCAGGGGCGTCAGCACGGCGTGAATCCAGCCCGACGGGATGCACAGAGTTTGACCAGCGCATAGCTCCGCTGTTCCGTACCACTCCACCTGCATGTGGCATTTATTATTAGTTGGAGTTGTGGACGCAATTGGAAGCATCTATGACATTTCCTAGCAGTTATGTGAAAATTAATATTTAATTGACCATGCCTTTTTTCTGTTCTGTTTGGTACGTATCATTATAGTTAAACAATTTAATATATTAATATAAACATATAACCTTACCATATCGCCAAAGAATCTTTCGTTCTGATTATTGGACGCACTCCATTGCTGATAGAGAGCTAAGTTCGTCGACGTCGGGGGTATTAAGTAGAATATCTGCAATGAATACAATTCCTTTATATGTGAGTTTACTACGGATCCTCGCCGCAGCGTCGCTCGCCAAGTTCACACTTTCAAAAAACCTTTTCTTAGCAGCTTAAAGAAAATTCATGCAATATTTAATTTGCTGAATGTTTTATTTCTAACATCTAAGACATTATATAGAAATCTAATAGATATAGAAATCAAAACCTAGTCCTAGTAATATTATAAAAGTGAGTTTGTGTGTGTGTGTGTGTGTGTGTGTGTGTGTGTGTGTGTGTGTGTGTGTGTGTGTGTGTGTGCGTGCGTGCGTGCGTGCGTGCGTGCGTGCGTGCGTGCGTGCGTGACTGACCTTCCGGCCGTGCATGACGTGGTACCAGACGGTGGTGCCGCCGAAGTCGACGTGGAAGTCCGTGTAGGAGCCGGCGGCCGACATGAGGCAGTACTTCTGCACGGCGGGCCGCGGGCCGGGGGCCGCGCCCCCCACGCCCCCCGCGCCGCCCGCGCCCGCCGGCCACGCGGCGCGCGCCCAGTCCAGCCGCCGCACCGTGCCCGGCGGCTCCACCAGCGGCGCCAGGCTGAACACACATCGTTACGTTGACGGCTAGATTAAAACTCCCTGCAAGCCTTAGCCTATAAAACCGGTCAATTGCGAGTCGGACTCGCGCTCCGAGGGTTCCGTGCTACGCCCATATGGCATGTTCTCAACCAATCAATAATAGACCTTACGTGAATGATATAAGAACTTTCACAGTAGCAACTAAGTTGGCAGATTGTTAAGCTGCAGCGGTAATTTTCTGGTTTGATTTCAATATATTTTTCACATTTCTATAACAGAACACCATTGAATTGATATTTGTTGTTAGACTATGGAGTATAAACTAAAATCAGGCTAAATTTGATAGCTGAAACCTAAGCCGTTTTGGAAATACAGCTGGAACAAAATTTATGTAAAATCAGTAAATTTTAGATTATCAAAGTATGGGGAGCCTCTCAGACTTAAAACTTTATGATATTTTTATTATTTGCTAGTATTCTTGCCATAACAACACATATTCTGTGAAAATTCCAACCTTCTAGCTCTTATCATTGCTGAGCTAGAGACCTCTGACAGACGGACGGACAGACGTTGTCCTCTCAGTAATAATAATAATAATCAGGGGACAATCTTTACGCAAATCGATCTAGTCCCAAAATAAGCTCTAAAGGCTTGTGTTATAATAAATAATAATAATAATAAATTCATTTATTAGCAGGTAGGCACCCAGATACAATACAATATAGAAATATAGAAAAATAATTATGAGTAAAAAATAAAAAATACAATGCAAAATAAAACTTAAAGTGCAACACATTTCAAAAATTATGAGTACTAGACAACGATATACGTACTTATATAAATAAAGAAATACTTAAATACATAGGAAACATCCAACTACGTAATAGTGTAAGGTGAGGTGTTGGAGAGACAAGTAAACGACGTAATGATCGATTAAAGACTGATTTATTGAGACTCATCAATGCTATATATATAGTACATACTTTACTTACACACTACATCTCCCACCGAAAGTGAGAAAATAATAGTATTCAATTATTATTATTTTTTCTTATTATTTAAACGTTAGGTTTTATAGTAAACTTATACTACACTATCTAAACTACTTATATTTTATGCTAAATTACACGTTATATTCTGGATAGTACATTTTTGTCCTATTTTTATGGACTAAATCTACTTTTCCATTTTTTAATATTTTGACATTGGGTGTTATATCTTTTACAACTGGAAATGGTCCCGAATAAATACTATCTAGCTTCTTACAATCTTCGTTCTTAACTAATATTAAATCATTAGGTTTATATATTTTTGGGTTAACATAATTGTCATAAACATTTTTTCTTTTAATTTTACTTTGTATCAATGACTGCCTAGCTTCTTTCTGTGCAACTTGGAGTCTATATTTTAGCTCCAGTGCGTAATCGTCACTATTATAAATAGAATCTACTTGAGACATGTTCAAATTACTAGGTAGTTTACATTTCTTACCAAAAACTAACTCATATGGTGTATAACCCGTTGTCGAGTGTACAGAGGTGTTATACGAGAAGGACCAATATGGTAACCAATCACTCCATGTATCTGGGTGATTGTCGGTTTGTATGCGTAGGTATGCGCCTAAATGCTTATGAGTATTCTCCAATGCTCCAATACTCTGATGGTGGTACGCAGTTGAATTTAGTTTATTTATTTTTAAAAGCTTACATACCTGTTCCATGGTGTTTGACATGAACTCTGTTCCTCTGTCGGAAACAAAATAACGTGGTATACCATACCTTAACATAAAGTTATTCACGAAGGTTTTAGCTACTTCATTCGTACCTTTGGAAATGAGTGGATACGCCTCTATGTATTTTGATAAGTCACATTGAATAGTGAGTATATACGAATAACCGTAGGAGTCCCTGGATAGAGGCCCCACTATGTCTAGAAATACTTTTTCAAATGCCGAATGAGCTGTGGGCGTTATTACCATAGGCTCTTTTGCTGGTAAAGAGTGTTTCTGTGTTTGACACTTGCTACATTTTTGTACAAACGTCCTAACATCATTTTCCATGCCTGTCCAGAAATAATATTTCCTGATATTGTTTGACATTCGTCTTACACCCGCGTGGCCACTCGTAGGTTAAAGATGAAAATCATTCAATACTACCTTTCTATCATCCTTGTTTTCAATTCGTATTAAATCTCTTAAAATACATAATCGTGGGCCGATCCAATCTGTAGTATTTTTTATCTCGCGCGCTAATTTCTCAATAAATACTTCATGTTCCTTACTTTTTATGAAATACAATTCATCTACTTTTATATTATTACAAAACTCCTGAAGTTCTCTCACAAAGCCGGCTCGCGTCCTTTGCGATTGAGGACTTGGGTTTATGTATATTACCTTTTTTTCTGGAACATATATAAACGTCTTACTTTCTTGTTTTATTTCACTATCTTTCCTTAATTGATTTATGTTATTACTATTTGTGAAAGTAAGTTCTAATGACTCCTTCGGTTTTTTATGTATTTCCACAACTCTTGGTTGTTTAGGCCAATTGTTACTAGAAATCATATCGACCGGAGGGTCCATATTATGATTATTTAATTGTTTCCATTTTGCTCTTGTCATCACATTTATAACTTTGTTATGCATGGCTTTCAAGTCCATTGATGTAATTCGAGACAATGCGTCAGCTGCGGCGTTATCTGTGCCCTTAACATAGTGTACAATAAAATCGTATTCCTCTAAAGCGAGTCTGAACTTCATTAACCTGCTTGATGGATCCTTCATGTTGAATAAATAAACGAGGGGCTTATGGTCGGTTAAAATAGTGAATTTCTTACCATATAGGTATGGACGGAAGTGTTTAACCGCCCACACAATTGCTAGTAATTCCTTTTCGATGATAGGATAATTTAGTTCTGCTTTGTTAAGGCTCCTACTGGTATATGCTACTGGCCTCGAATCCCCATTTGACAAAACTGCGCCTATGGCGTAACCTGAAGCATCAGTTTGTACTTGAAATTGGTTATTTTCAGAGAAATCCGGATATTGAAGTACTGGGGGAGAGACAAGTGAATCTTTAAGTATTTCAAATGAGTGTTGACATTCACTAGTCCAACTAAACTCTTGATTTTTCCTGCATAATTTATTAAGTTCATATGCTTTACTCGCAAATTCAGGAATAAATTTGCGATAATAGTTTGCGAAAGCCACAAACCTTTTTACCTCATCTACGTTCTTTGGAATCGGATATTCTTTAATTACTTTAATTTTTTCTGGATCCGGTGAAATCCCTTCGCCAGATACTACATTTATTTATTTATTTATTTATTTATTTATTTATGGAAAACCAACAGCTTACACAAGCAATTTAGAAACTAAAGTAAAATTTAAGAAGCCAATTACAGGTTCTTACCGATAGCAATATATAAGGTAAATAACGTTTAACACCGCAGAAAGTCGGCGTTCATGCACAAACTAAGAATAAGATAAGCGAGGGCATGTAACAAAACAAAAAATGCTAAGAATACAAACAAAGTAATTAGGTAATTAAGTACCGAGGATCGGTAGGGTAAGGGTAAGGGTAAGGGTAAGGGTAAGGGTAAGGATAAGGATAAGGATAAGGTTAAGGATAAGGGTAAGGGTAAGGGAAAGGGCATGCTCATTCAAAGTAAGTGTTCGTTAAAGTACGCCTCATAGTTTGGGTATTAATATTAAACACATCAATGTCGAGATCTTTTGTTAGGTTATTCAAATTTTTACTTGCACGTATAAGAAAACTATTCTGCCCGTATTTAGTGGATGCAAAGGGTACAGAAATAGGGGGGAAATGTCTTTTTTGTCTAGTGGGAGTGTTGAACGAGAGACTTCCGAGTAACTCTGGGCAATCGATGCTGCCGTTAGTGATTTTCAAAAAATAGACGATGTCTGCAATTTCGCGACGCTTATATAATGGAATCAGGTGGTGCGTTTTGCAAGTACTTATATAGTTGGAAGAGTTATATGGGCTATTTAACTTAAAGCAAAGAAATTTAACAAACTTTTTTTGAACACGCTCTATTCTATCAATGTAGGTCTTATAACGTGGGTTCCAAATTTGAGAAGCATACTCAAGTTTACTTCTTGCATAAGCGCAGTAAAGAATCTTAAGGGTTTTAGCCTGTGTAAAATTAGCAGAATTCAGCATTATAAAGCCCAGAGACTTAGTAGCACTAGTAATGATAACATCGATATGGTCGCCGAAAAGTAACTTTGCATCATGTAAAACACCTAAATCTCTCATGCAAGGAACTTTGCATAGAACTTGATCCTTGAGTTTGTAAATAGTATAAATTGGAGTAGATTGCCGTGAGAAGGTTAAAGCAAAACATTTAGATGGATTAAGGTCTAATTTATTGGCTCGACAGTATGTATCAAGACGCTCCAAGTCAGCCTGTATGAGAGCAGAGTCCTGTACTGACTTAACCTGAGCGAAAATCTTCATATCATCAGCGAAACAGAGCAATCTTGAGAAAGTGAAGCATTCACTGATGTCATCAACAAATACATTGAAAAGCAGGGGACCGAGTAACGACCCTTGAGGGACACCACTCGGAACGGTTACCCACCCAGAAATATAGTTGCTCATGACAACAGCCTGCGACCTATTATCAATGTATGACGAGAACCACCTCAATAGATCACCGCTAATTCCCATGCGTTGAAGTTTATTAATAAGCAATTTGTGATCAATACGGTCAAAAGCCTTACTATAGTCAGTGTATATAACGTCCACCTGTCCACCGCCGTCCATAGCCTTAGTAACATAATCATTGAGTAGCACGAGATTAGACACCGTAGATTTGCGTTGCATAAAACCATGTTGACTATGGCTAAAAGAATTTTTGAGGGTGCCATAGACTTGTGTCCTAATACGTAATGTCCTGTACATGTCCTAAATACAGAATTTCCGATCGCAAGAAATCACATTTCTGTGGGTTTAATTTTAAATTCACTTGTCTTAATCGTTCCAATATAGTCATCAGATTTTTGTTATGGTCAACTAAATTCCTACCAAATACAATTAGGTCATCCAAATAAACGAAACAGTTTTCGTACGTTAAACCAGACATTGCTAACGTAATCATTCTAGAGAATGAATTTGGACTAGTTTTCAACCCCATGGGTAATCTTTTCATTTGGTATTGACCGGAACAAAAAGCTGTGAACTTCCTACTGTCTTCATTTAACTGCACTTGGTAATAACCTGAAAATAAATCTAAATGCGTGTAGTAGACCGCTCCAGACAGCGAATCTAATATTTCCGTAATGTTTGGAAGTGGAAATTTATCGTCTTGTATACGTTCATTTACTTTCCTATAATCAATAACCAATCGCCATTTCTTCTGTCCACTACTATCCATTTTCTTGGGCACTAGTAAAATCGGACTAGACCATTCACTGCGCGCTGGCTCTATGATTCCGTCGTCTAACATTTTATTTATTTGTGTATTTATTTCTATTTTTTGGGCATGTGGTAATCTGTAAGGTTTTACAAATACTGGCTCCGCGTTTGGTTTTAAATGAATCGATTGGCTACACAAATTAGTGGTCGTTAACTTATCTCCTGGCAAATGGAAAATGTCACAATATTTAGCGCATATGTTCTCAATGCTAGTTTTCTCTTCCTTATGTAAATGATTAACTTGTAAAACTGAAAATAATTGTTTAACTCTATCTGCGTTTTTTATGCTGGCATCAAATGATAATAACTCGTAATCGTCCATTTTTTGAATCTTGGGCTTAAAATTTTCTAAAACGATATCTTTATCCGTAGTGTTAAGTATTCGTATTGGTATTCTACCCCTAAAAGGTTTTACAAGCGTGCTTGCAACAAATATGCCTTCTCGAATCTCTTCTGTGCACACAACATATTCTTCTACCATATTCGTGGTAATATAATGTATGGACTCTGATCTATGCGGTATAAGGTAAGATGTATTCATATTATAAGTCAGTAATGGCAGGACAACGCTTATATTGGCATTGCTATGCAATGTAAGTGTTTGGTTACCGTAATCTAAAATAGAGTGATACTTATTTAAAAAATCGCTGCCTAAAATGCCGTCTGCTTTACATGGTAATGATTTAAAAACATAAAATGGATGACTAAACGACTCTCCATTTGCGACTAGCTGAATGTTTACATAGCCGATTGATTCAACACTGCCTCCGATACCATTTATAATAGTTGTCCTATTATAGATCGAAATTTCTTGCTCCATTACATATTTATGTTTTATAGCCGAAATACTGGCTCCCGTATCTACTAGCCATGAAAATGAGTTATTATTTATCATTAACTCTACTGAATGAGAACTGTTACATGCCATTATATGTTTGTTAGTCACGAAAAAACTCGGACGAATTATTGGCTTCCGTATTTTCTAAATTGTTTCCCGTCATTGTTCGCATCGTTTCGTTATGGCGTTCCCACTGATTTCCATTAGTACGTCGAGAATACGTACCTGAAAACCTCGGCCTGAAAGACCTGTATACTCCTCGCGGCACGCCCCGGGACTGCTGATTGCCACGCTGATACCTGTAGCTCCCCTGGCCACGTTCTGTGTAGCTAAATCCTCGCGTTGGTCCTGTGTTGTAATACCCACGTGTACTCCTGTAGTACGGTCTTCCTGCTCTAATATCCGAATTACTATGCATGCCTAGGATCTCCTGGCTAACCGTAGATGACACCTCCTCATCTTGTGCTGCCTGTATGGCATCCTTGAGGGAGTCAAAATTCCTAGCAGCAATTATGGTGCTTATACGCCGATTCCGCAGGCCGTCGGCGAAACGTTTTATTGCCATTGTTTCGTTCAGTGGTTTTAGAACTTTATAACTGTCCGCTTTTCCGTCGGCCTGTGTAATCGTCAAATCGACAAATAAGTTTGTAATTTCATCTCCAAAATTTTGGATTGTCATTTCATTTTGTGTAATAGTTTGCAACTGACTTTGAATTGCGGTCGCTGCTTTTTTGGGTAACAACTGTTGTCTCATGTCGTTCACTAAATCTGCTATTGATAAATAATTAGGACACAATCTCAATTTAGCACCTTGCGAAAGTCTACTTTTCAGAACAAATTGTATTAAGTTCGTTTTGCACTCTGGTTTATTTAGGATAGAACTGTAATAGTCTATGCCGTCAATTAATTGCTTTGTATTCACCTGCGTGTCGGTCATGGCCGGCAACAAGCTTAAAGCGATTTTAATATCGAATTCCGCCATTTTGATACTTTTCGTACACAAGGTTAATACCTCTGAATATACTGCTTGGAACTTTCCACAAATCTGATCAATTAATGCTATTTCGCTCTGCGATATTTTACCTTTTATAATCTCATCTGTTAAGATGTTAACTAATTGATTATATCGAGAATAAATCTCATTTAATTCTTCTGTTTTTTTTTCTACAGTTTTTCCCTGTCTTCTGCTAGGGCCTATCTTAATTAAATATGTTCTTAAATCCTTTAACTCATTATTTAAACACAATAATCTTTCGGACATAGTATAATCTAGTCATTGTGTTCTTATTCTATTTTTAGACTCTAATACATCTGCACATTATACAATTTATACGTACGTACTTAATTGTTCGATACACGAAACCCCGCTGCAAGTTCATTCACTTACTCCTTATAAGTTCGTGATTAGTCATACATAGATGCACACCGTAACGCACTGACTCTAAATAGTCTTGATAAATGTTCACCTAACTCGATGAAAATAAAAAAAAATTAAAAATTCCACTGTTGCACTTCCACAATAAACGTAACTAGTTTCCGTCTTCCTTCCAGTCACCTGCACCTCGGTTTAAACGCCTCATCTGGATCATGTTGGCCTGAGCTCTCCGTTCAATTTTCTTATTGAAACAGATATTTGCATAACGCACACAAAAAAATATGAGCACAAGAATCAGGATGATGAGCAGCAGGAACAGATACCAGTTCATCTGGCTGAGATGGGTCACATAGTTGTTATTCACCTGCTCCTGTTCTATAGTATTCTTGTATCCGACTTGCGTATTGTAATTATTCGAAGATTGTTGCGGCAGTGCTTTAGCATTACGTGAATTACACATTTTTGATAATTACACGCATCGCGATTATAAAATATCTTATAAAATTTTGCTACTCTCAACTCGACGACGCACGGTTCCCAAACAAGGCAAGGTCGCCATGTAAGGTGAGGTGTTGGAGAGACAAGTAAACGACGTAATGATCGATTAAAGACTGATTTATTGAGACTCATCAATGCTATATATAGTACATACTTTACTTACACACTACAATAGGGTCCCGCCAAATCCCTTCGGGTACGGAAGCCTAAAAAATTTGTTCGAGGCCAGGCAACAAAATTCCCTCCATACTATCATCATTTCAGCCGAAAGCCGTCCACTGTTGGACACAGGCCTGCCCAAATAACCTCCACTACGACCGATCCTATGCTGCTCGCATCCAGCGGAGTCCTGCAATCTTCACCGTCTTTTCCTCTTTCAACTTCTTTTATTAGAAAGAGACTTGTATTAAGCGGAAGTCTCTTTCTCATCTCTAACAAGTTAGAAGTATTTATGCAACAGGCCCCAGGTCATCAATCCAACTTCGATCGACAGTCGACAAATACCGTCGACGCGGACACTATACATCTCCCTTATTAGTTAAGTATTTATTATAATTAATTTGTACCCATGTTTGTTTGCTGCCCTTTTTATGTGTTAGTTTTAGATAAAACTAATGTAAGTTGGGAAAAAAAGACTTGCTGCTGAGTTTCTTGCGGCGTTTGCAGAAGATGTCACTTTCGAAGCGCTGCTAGCTTCAGACATGTGAAAGAGCCCATGTGGCCTACTTGCAAAATAAATATTTTCCTTTTCATTTTCACCCTGCGCCTTCCAGTACGCGGCCGCCACTCAAAAACTGTGCACTTAATCACAAGCTCAATATAAATGAAGACCACTTACTTAGTATCACTGAACTCCAAACTAAGCACGTTGAGTACCCTCTCCCCCCTGTGCTCGAGGGGTGTTTCGAAGTACTCCACGAAGTCACCGAGCGGCATGCGCAACGTTGACTGCCGCCGGACGTCGATCACTTCCACCTAGTAACGATTAAAGGCACCGTTAATCGAATAGTTAACTTCGTTAATCGCTAATCCGTTACTAAAAAATTACATTTACATTTCTGAAGATTTAACGGAAGTTAATATTAAACGTTAATCGTTATTGAAATTGCAGTTAATATGTCGTTGCGTTAGTGATTTAAGTACTTATAAAAAAAATGGTATGGGCTATGGAAAGGTAGGCAGTTACCTAACTTTGAGTAGTACTTTTTACAACTTCAAGGCACATACAAGGTCCTTAAACATACCTCTAACTGTGCCCCGCAGAATCTTAGTACAGATCTGACTGTGAACGTGGCCGGGTTCGGAGTCTCCATCTCCAAACCTTCTGACGTATGAAAAATGACTGGCCGAGTGAATCCTGCCAACAAAAAATGAAATCAGTGTTAATTAAAATACAAAACTAAAAATATCGCTTTTGCCTATCAGCGGCCCTAGCAGGGTTGACACAAGGATAAGTTAAACCGTCTTATCTCTAAATGCGTCGCTCTCACACTAGTGCCGGCGAAAGAGATAGAGAGATAAACGGGTTTAACTTATCCCCATGACTCGCATGCTAGGGCCGCTGTGGGGTGATGTATGAACAGGGCTAAACGAAACAAAAGTGATACGTGTGAAAATGGATTGTATTATTATAAGAGTTGCCCATATTAATCGTGCTCAAGACTAATATTATGCTACTTAAGTAAGATTTTTAGTATGGGAAAATGAGAATACTTAAGAACAATGAGCGGCGCTTCTTTTCAGTAACGATGGTCCTGTCCGAAGCGCTGGTAGATTCAACCCATTTTAAT
The DNA here is from genome assembly GCA_947859335.1 of Tortricodes alternella. Lineage (NCBI taxonomy): Eukaryota > Metazoa > Arthropoda > Insecta > Lepidoptera > Tortricidae > Tortricodes > Tortricodes alternella. Next base: position 866,462 of record OX401973.1, on the reverse strand, counting down.
GTATTCATGTGACAAGAAAAAGAGCCCTCAGGTGGTCAATTCGCTGAATAAAGGATTTGAATTAACACAGTCATTAGCACCGACTGTTTTACCCAAGTTTCATGACAAACACCTATCACCAGATCATTACCCATACAAAATAGGCTAATGAGGATACAGTATGAAGTTGGTCTGTGCGCAGTCTTCGGACTCGATGTTTTGCGTGGTCCGTAGAAACAGACTCAGGCATCAACAATAACATTGGGTTGACTGGCCTTATAACAGCCAAGAGCCTTGAGCCATGAGAAAGAACCCTTAAACTTTGGAACACAATCATTCAATCTGTTTTGTAAGTTTGCCCCGCTCCACTTCAGCGGAACTACCCTAAGCGCCTTCCTGAAATAGCTCCAACTTCAACTGACTAGACATGTGTAGTTCACGAATGACTGATGCAAATGGACTACTTCAGTCGGTTTCACAGTTCAACGAATGAGTGAAAGAAATGCGGACTACAGATCCAAATGCTGAACTGAACTAAACTGAACTACTGAACTAATTGAGTGCTACAGTTCACATATACACTTCATAGTGTTCTCTATACCTATGTTCTATAGTGTTTCATATTCGTTATTTGTATTATTAGGACATGAAATGTTTTTATTTCAAATTTCCATCCATCTTTATACTTGACCGTGGAGACTGTCAACATCTCCATTTAACCTAGATTAGGTAATCAATATAGATGTTTTATTTATTTCATTATTTGCTTTATACATATCTAAGTCACTTGTCCAGACGCGGAGACTATTCATCTCCCTTATTAGTTATTCATTGATTGTAATTAATTTGTACCCATTAGGTTTGTATGCTGCCCTTTTATGTGTTAGTTTTAGTTAAAACTGTAATGTAAAAGTTGGAAAAAAATAAAGACTTCCTTGCGGCGTTTCTTCTCAGCAGATGTCACCTTTCGAAGCGCTGGTAGCTTCAGACATGTAAAAGAGCCCATGCGGCGTACTTGCAAAATAAATATTTACATTTTCATTTTCCTTTTCACAGTGATCTAAAGAAGCGTATCTGTCTTTTCTCTGTAGTGTCACATTTCGCGCATATGTACAACTGACCATTGTCCCTGACGAACTCCTCCGTGAAGTGCTGCGGGCGCATGCGCAGCAGCGCGTGCGGCGCGGGGCGCAGCGGGCGCGCGGTGAGCGCGCGCACCCACGCGGGCGAGCCCGCCTGCGACGGCCGCGTCTCCGCGCCCAGCTCGTACCGGTCCGCGCGGTGGTTGTTCGTTGGGATCTTCACTGGAACACGTGGAATGAGACTTAGCTAGAGCAGCAGCTTGTGGCAATCAAGGGCAAAATGAGGTAGAAGCGGGCCGCGCTAGTTCATAATTTTGATATTGAGTATCTATCTATTTATATTCATCGTAGCGAAGCGGCTCTCCGTGGGCCGCTTCTCGCCCCCGCGAGAAACGAGACGTGACGGGTGGCGTACCACGTCGCCGCCATTCAGGATCGTTTTCTTTTTAATGACATCCATAGCGGTCCTACGAGTAGCAATGGAATTTATTTGAGGACGTTCTTAAGAAAGGCCAGGTCAAGAGTACAATAAACCGGCGAGCGTGCATGAAGAACTTAATGAGAGTAGACGAAGCGAAAGGTGTGTGTCAGGATCGTACCAAGTGGAAATCCGTGGTCTCTAGCTACCCCTTTGGGAAACAGGCGTGATATGTATGTATGTATCTTTCTATATGCATAGCTACGCACAAGACCGTTAATTAACGAAGTTAACATTTCGAGTTAAATTTAAAAAATGTTAACGGACTCATTAACTTCCGTTCAAAACAATTAAATTCCGTTAGTCGTTAATGAAGTACCTACTATTTGCCAAAGGGACGCCGCGCGGACCGCGCCGCGCCAGGCCGGTGGCGAGCGGTCGTCGCGCGCAGAGCCTTCTTTTATTAATTTTTCATGTCTTGCCAAAACTCTAACGCAACGACATATTAAATACCATTTCTATATACGAGTTAAAATTAACGTTCAGTTCCTTTAAATCTTCCGAGATGTAACGCTTTAAAGTTTAACGATGTTCATTTTTTTAGTAAGCATTATAATAACGATACATATAGATATCCGTCACCGTTAATCAAATAAATAACTTCGTAAATAGTTATTTATTTGATTAACGGTGACGGATATCTATATGTATCGTTATTATAATGCTTATTAAGCCTTTCATTTACAAAACGGAGCGAAAGGAAGAAGGAAGGACTCTGAGCTGGAGATTTCAACGACCTAACTCTTCAGCGGCCTTAGCAAGCTTGGCACAAGGATAAGTTAAACCTTCTTATCTCCAAGTGCGTCTCTCTTACACTAGTGCCGACGAAAGAGATATACTTATCCCCGTGTCTGGCATGCTAGGGCCACTGGTTGCATACAACATCGACGTAACAACACGGTGTCAAGTACACTGTAAAACAATACGCGTTGTAGTCGCTTCAGACGTTTTAGAAGTTGGCAACGGTTTTCAGCAAACCCCATGTACATTTGCGCTAAACTTCAAATATTCTGAACTTTGTTATTTGTGTAATAATGACGGCATGACAATTAGCCATGTGTGAACAAGACTAGGAATTTAGTGCGAAGTATTCTTCCTCTGGTTGCAATCAAACCCGCTTCACAATACCAACTAGACCGACCAATTAGTTGTATTATGACTGTCATAAATAATGATTGCTGACATCATAAATAATAAATGAGAACTAGTTGACAAGAGTTATCAGTACCAGCACTGTTAAATCATTTCAACGTATATTTAGAGCAAATTATGTAACTAAGTATTTTAATATATTCAGTTCACGGTTTAAATTATTCAAACTGTAAAAACCATTCAGCATTGTGTACATAAGCTGACAGCTAAAGAGCATGAGGTCAACATATGCAGTAAGTACTGTTTGCTGAGAGTAAAAGAAAGTTTGGGAAGGCATTTAACTCATCAATTTCGCATGTTATCTGAATGAATACTAAGTTGTTTGGTTTGTTAAGAGTTTTATCTAATTGCTTGATTATCTGTATGCGAACGGGACCTTATAACTGAGCCTACAACGTCCGTCCGTCCGTCTGTCAGAGGCCTTTAACTCAGCATTTGAAATTAAAACCAAATAAGAAAATTACCGATGCAGCTTAACAATCTGCCGACTTATTTGCAACTGTGAAAGTTCTCATATCATTAACATTAGTAGTTTATGCAACGGTTGCATAATGATAGGCCTTAAAACACTAGTGCGGTTTTATGAAACGAGCTTTGCGAGTTTCATAATAAGATCGCACGTGTGTTTTAAGGCCAAATTATGCAGAGTTGCATACATAACTTTATCTACACACATATTATAAATCCTCCATGATGTGTTCAGAAACAATATTTTCTGGCAACAAGTTATTTGTTGCAATCGTGGCTGCATTTACGATATCCGGCGCATTTTCACATCACACAGTCACTCCGAGAAGGCTACTATTCATATTTTCAACTAAAATGTAAATTACAAACAACTTTTTACAATTCTACTTTCGTTCAGCAAAAAACCAACATTTATGAAAGCAGTAATGGCGGCAATTCGATCCTCCGTCAAGACCATTTTTTTTTTAAATCATAGACAAACGAATGAAGTCTCTATTCTCATGTCACTCGAGATCAAATGTCATGCAGTTTATATTAAAAAAACATACTGAATAACTGTTTTAATATCTATGGATACTAGAATAGAGACCCACTTGAGTTTTGACAGCTGTTCCAAATTTAATCTCATTACGATACTAAAATCGATACTGTAATAACATTCCAGAACTGGTTTTACCTAATTGGTTGTCATAATGCTGGTCATTTCCTACGGTTTTTGATTACATTATGGAGGTTTTATGATATGGGTGTAGATAAAGTCTATTATTGATTGATTGGGACCATGCCAAATTGGCGTAGTACGGAACCCTCGGTGCGCGAGTCCGACTCGCACTAGACCGGTTTTGTTTTTAGTCTTAATAATTATCATTGATTGCTGTTACTTTGTAATGTTTCTATTTAATTTAATTTGAGTTTTTATGTGATGTAAAATCAATGTTTGACTGGAAAAGATAACTTTCTGCTGAGTTTCTTGCGGCGCTTCTCAGGAATGATGGACCTGTCCAAAGCGCTGGTAGATTCAACCCATTGTAATTTATTCGCCATTGCTGAATAAACAAACGGTTTGAGTTTGGCCTGGCCCACCACAAAATTTAAACAGATCCTTTAAATTAAAACTTGGTATTCACTTTTTTTTCTTTGAGGGTCGCAAGCAGTGCAACCACCCGGGGCCTAGTTCTTGCAGAGGCCTCGCGCACTCGTGCAACAACCCAGGTAGAAAAATATTAGGTAATAAATAGTACTAATGTTTATTTGAAATTTGCACCTTCCACCGCTCATTATAATACTTTAAATTTATTTATTTATTAAAACTAATTTCACAAAGACAAGGGCCTCGCAAAGATTTATCGGCTGGAGCATCACAATGGCTAAGGCCGTCCGTCCCTGCTGCCAAGAAAAAACTCAATGATACACCCTTCGAAAAACACTTACTTAATAGTATCTCGGAAAGGAATGAACATGTTGAATAACATCTACCTCTAGACAAATATCTGGATAACCATGCATGGCTTTATATTCTTAGAAAATAAATCTAGCAAGTAATCAAAACATTGCGGAGACAATGGCAAAATGTGTACTCCATTCTAAGTATACTTATTTAACTGAACTGATCAAAAACAGAATACAATCCAGAGTTTAATGGTTTTATTATAGAATGAACTGGCAATATATTGTCGACCCTGTTAGCCTAGTTGATCCCTGCCTCCGAAGCCAGCAGTCCCCGGTTCAATCCCCAGTAAGGGCAAATATTAGTGTGATGAGAATGAATGTTTGTTCCCGAGTCTTGGATGTTTCCTATGCATTTAAGTATTTATTTATCTATATAAGTATTTATATCATCGTCTAGTACCCATTACACAAGCCTTTAGAGCATACTTTGGGGCGAGATTGATTTATGTAAAAGATTGTCACCTGATTTATTTATTTAATATATTACAAGATATACTTACACACTGAAGGTCCATATGTTTGAGCACATTTTGGACAGTGGTATTTGTCTATGTCATCAGATTGGTATATTTTGACATTAACACAGCTGAAACAAGAAATAACTTCTTGAGAACCTTCATTAAATCAATAATTATTTTTAACTAGGTGCATAGAATATAACAGAAATAATATTTCCTTCTGCAAGCCCTTAGTCCCCAATACTGGCTGCAATGTAGATGGCAATGTTAAATGGCTTGCTATTGGTATAATGGATGGATGAAAAATTAATGCAATTGACAGTTTTTTTAGCCAATAGCTTTCAAGTCATTGCTAGTGCATAACAGGATTTGATCATTATAATCAAAAAACAGATAGACTAATCAAGTAGCTATGTTACTTAACCACTGCTGATTTAGTGTTTCATCACCAACCACAAAAACCTGCCATTATACATTTGGCAAGGCCATAAGTTGAACATTTTTTACCACCACTTAATGAGTTAACTGTGATTGTGCAATGTCAGCAAACAAACTAAATTCACAATAAAAATGAGAAGTACAAATATTACATTGAATTTTATTTTTTATTTTAATGATATTTGTTTTAAAATACAGGTGCTTAAAGCTTTATTAAGTAGATATCTGTATATCTTAGAAACTACAAACATTGTCATAATATGTTCTATAAGAATGAAAATTTATTAGCAAATGTGTAAGACTCCGAGTAATTTTATTAGTAATAAAGAAGAAAAAATGTTTCCCCAAATAATATTATACTGCTGTTACAACAGAGAACTGTCTGTATTTTCAGCTAGCAGGTGTGTCGTCAACAGGTGCTTAGGTTTAACTGTCCAGATCGCTCATATGACTGACAAGCCATTTAAGTTGAACGCAGACGTTACAATAGCCCCGGCAAAGAGGTGCCCGCAAGCATAACATGGTAGTAAACCTTAATATGAACACAAAGAATGCCTTGCGTGCTCAAGACTCAGTCCCATGACGACGGAGCATGTAAACAAATATAATCGAAGAGATCCAGGGCAATAAAAACTCCTCATATGATTTCTTGCACTGCCTCTCGACGATCAAGGGTCAAAAGCGGTATAAGAGCCAAAACAAACACGAAACATCCACTAAAACATCACAAGAGTGATGGCCGAACGGCGGAGCACTGTCAAAAAAAACATTATTTTTTTAACACACATAGAAGTTGTCACTTAGAAATTTATATTTTTTCCACATTACCTGCCGTGAAACCACTCACGACAGCAGTCACATTCTATCATAAATTGTCCAACATTATATGGTTGTCCACACAAACAATAGGTTTCCTTCGATGACGCCATCTTGATGGCGAATAGACAATATTGCAAATTTTTCTCCACGTCGCTTTCGGGTGGCCATGGTTTAAAACAATAAATCCAGACTTGGACCATAGACAATAATTATTAGTGAATTGTAGGTTATTGTTAGGATGGAACATAAAAACAGACGAAAACAAGTAAAATTCATTTTATTTAGTCACAACTTATATCTGCACTTATTTTAACAAATTAATTTCATTAGTGAGTGCTTGCAAAAAACGAATAGCAACAGTTTTAATCTATGGGAAAGGTAAACAGGTTCTAATTTTATTCCAGGCGTTTTTGCGAAGATCAGGCCCCAATTACTAGGGTAGACAACATTTTTTCTATTTCGGATTTATAAGTAATGTCATCAAATGCGTGTAATCTGACGAAAGTGGCCATACAGGTACTGATCACGGGCAATGTTAAGACGAGCCTGCCCATTAAAAAACCACGACGGTGGCATCCTGCCGAGAACATGTGTTTTTGATTTGAATATTATTATTACGTAGTCGTTCTATGTGTATGTGCTAATTCAATGAATAAATTAATGTACAAAGGCGTGCTTATCCCTTATGTGATCTCTAATCTTCCAGCTAACTGTGGAGGGAGTTAATGAGAGAAGACTAAGTACTTACCAATTCGTTTTGACTACTTTTAATCTATAAAAAATATTTTCCAGGTAATGTCGCGGGCAAAAGCCTGCGGTTAAGGGGTTTGGGTTTAAAAATATAATTCACTATAAAACATTTTATTTTCCTTAATTTTGCTAACCTCACCGACAGCATTCCGGTGAACTTAACTTTCTTTTTTTTCATACACATGAAAACCACTGAAGCGTCATATTCGTAATCTACATAAAAATTAACAAATAAATGTCAATAAAAATCATTATTTCACAATAAACTAATACTATAAAAATGTATAAAAGACCCCTTAAAAATAAAACAATTATAATTTATTAGTATAAAAAGGATACCCGAATAGTGAAATTTTTGGTGCTGTACACTTTACTAGCAACAATTAGGAATATTTTTTCTTACTTCGTACTTCGTGGATAATATCTATTTAGATTTCCTTACACTTCGGGTGAAAACCTGTATACATTAGCCCCCCTAGCACACTAATTTTTATCGCGCATATAAAGCATTCGTCCCTTTCGCACCCGTATATTAGTTAAAAAGTGACAGATGCTTTGTATGTGTGATGTGCAGTTTCTAATTTAACCTTTTCAACGCCGGCGACGGATATATCTACCTACAGGGTAACAAAACGCTGAAATTCGTGTTACTTCTCAGACATGCTTGGCGTTGAAGAGGTTAAAGATGTGTGTGTGAAGTCCCCAATCCGCACTGAGGCCGGGTGGTCTACTGCCCCGTCCTAGTATCAGAGGCCTGTGCCCATTGGCCCAAGGTTGACACGAGGATAAGTTATCCCCATCTTACCTCTCAGTGTATCTCCCTCTCCGATACTAGTATGAGAGACGCACTGAGGGATACGTTGGGGATAAGTTATCTTCGTGCAGGCGCGGATACAGGGTCTCGTTAAGGAGGGGGAGGACGTTTTTTGTGATTTTACCTATGTTCCAGAAAATTCGTTAAAATTAGTCAAAATAATGTGCTTGTGCAAAGTAATGTTTTTGTTGCAAGGCACTTTCTAACTTGTTAGGGTTCCGGAGCCGATTTAGGGACTGGTTGGTACACGGGTTAAAATGAGCAACGGATTGTATGTACAGATGCCAAAATGTACATATGGCTCGGCTGTCTAACGGGCCAAAAGTAAAAATGTCAAAATGTATAATGGTTAAACTGGACAGGAATTAAAATGTGCTAGGGTTAAATCGAACAGACATCAAACAGTATAATGAATAACGTGTACCTACTTACACGTTAAAAACGAACATAATAATATAGTACGAATAATAAAAATGTGAATAAGTTTTTTTTTTCTTTTTTATCGTAAATGGTTTTGCTTTTGATCTGTCTCACCTGCGGCCCTAACATGCATGGCATAAAGATAAATTAGAACCGTTTATCTCTAAGTGCGTCTCTCTCACACTAGTGCCGACGAAAGAGATAGTCATAGAGATAAACGGTTCTAATTTATCTTTGCGGCATGCATGTTAGGGCCGCTGATGTTAAGTGACAACGAGGTCGAAGGTAGTACACGCTTACCCAGAAAATGCCTATTCACTCTTGCCTTGAAAACACCAAGGTTATACGATTCCGGGAATACAGACGCAGGGAGAGCGTTCCACTCCTTGGCTGTACGAATAATGAATGACGCAGCAAATCGCTTCGTGCGCACCAATGGAAATTCAACCACATGTGGATGGAAGCCCTCCCGTGGTCGGGAAGACCGGTGGAAGAAAGTGGAGGGAGGGATGAGGTCGTGTAGTTTCTGGGCACACTCCATAATACAGTTAAATATAAATACATAATGTATGGGTAGTTAGCGTTAGTAGGGAGACATTTTACAATAATTATATACATTCAGTGTTGAGCACGTTTCATGTTAATCGTGCATTTTGTCTATCACACCCTTTGTCCCACTTGCATTTTGAGATATGTACCATTTGTCACTAAAACATTGTAACCATGACGATATGTACATTTTGACACTTGGACATTTTAACACGTTTACCACCCAGTCCCTAAATCTTTTTTTTCTACATTTGGTAGCAAAATGTTTTAACTAATATACTGTTCCTTCCTTACCCGGGGACCACCTGACAAATTCACGTTTACTGGAGGTCATCAGCGCCTTGGCTTTATATATTTTTAACTGGATTTATCTACTTATAGTAATGATAATATAATAATAATAAAATAATTATTCAACTACATTAATAGTGCTAATTACCTCGTGTTCTGAGGGAACAGTCAGCGTCTAAGTATCTACGCACTTCTGTTAATGACCTACTTGGAACATTAATGTTTTTTTATACAGTTTCCTTAATGTCAAGTGCTTTTGTTCTGTGTTTTTGTTACTATCGATATACTCTTGAGCTAGCACCGTGTTTCCCATTGATCCCGTTTTCTCCTATTTAACTAGGCTTACAGTCCTGAAATTAATATAGTACTGAGATACGTTCGAGTCAAAGTTGAATCGACAAGGAACAAAAAATGTGTACATACTTATAACCATCCTACATAAATAAATAAAATTAATACATTTTTATTAAAAGAAGTATACAGTTATCTGGCGGTCCCACACTAGGCTATGCCTGTCACATGGCAACCAGATTCGGCATAGGTACAATATAAGAATAACAATAACTCGTAGGTATCCTATTATAGCCGCTATATATGTTAATATACATTTTTATAGGTCTAAAAGTAATATTTAAAAAAATCTTTTTGGCTCTTTTTAAACTAGAAGATAAAAAGTTTTAATTAAACTTAATTAATTGGATAGGTAATATTACAATATTTTTTAATAGTGGACGTCTCAGGGACCAGGAATCTAAAGATAGGTAGGTAACTAATTTTTATTTCATGTCTTTCAGGCGATTTTTTTAATGACTGCAATGACATTTCCCCCGTTACAGCAGTTTGCCGTATGCCCGTTTAATAAAAACTTTACCTACCCAATTATGTGTTTTGTATGTGTAAGGTCCTTAACCTACGGTCTTAAGGAACATTTTCTGTTCCATTGTTAATCTAAGGTAAATAGTGTTGCCTGACCCAAATCAAGAAAACGAAAATCAAAAAGTAATAAGTATGCAATCAGCCCTTTAGTATTAAGTACATAAAAATCCTCTTTTTACATAAGCATAAGGTACTTTTATATAAAATATCAACATGATGTTATACCTATTATATTCAAGATAATATGACAGAATAATATATTAATGAGATTATTAATTGAAGCATTTTTTTAACCTTTTAACCGCCAAGCATGTCTGAGAAGTAACACGAATATCAACTTTAAGTCAAGGTAAGTTTTTTACCCTGTATCCGCTGCTGACGGCTGGAGCCGACTGTGGCGGGCAAAAGGTTAAGTGTAGCAATAATACACCTAGATCAAATGCCTTAAATCCTAAATACGCCTTCAAAGGTTAATAAAATAAAAAGCCTTCTTTAAGATCTTTAATAATCAGCTTAAAACCGAGTCAGTTGAACAGGGGCATTAAAAAAAAAATAGGATTTCACACAGTTGAATGCAGAAAAAGATTCTTGACAAATTCCATCTCAATAAATTAATCTACTTACAATTACAACAATATTAAAAATCCTTAATGAAAAATGACATTAAAATTAATCAATAAAAATGAATACTAAAATAAAACATAAAACTTACAACATAAAGGAGCTTGTAAACACAAAACTTCTTTGGTAATTTATGGCTGTAATTCATGCTATCCAAAAGTATTCAATAGTAGTAGTTCATATCATTGCTATGTAAGTCTATCATATGAAAAGTTTGTTTTATTTTCTGTAGTTATTTTTAAATGCAAAATGTTTTTTTTAATAACTTTCATAGTAACAATTTCCCTAACCTATGTTATTTCTAGAGGTATTAAATGCTGAGGTACATATAGTAATTGGTGGGTACAAAAGGGGTTGAGTACATATCACACTACATTTAGCTCAAATCACTCAGGAATTGCTTTCCATATCTGAGAGATCTTACTAACACTGATGTCAGGTGGTCCGAATAGGAACTGACCAGCAAATTCAGCACCTCTGGAGGTGAGCTTCTTAGCTCGATTTTGTGAGAGGATGAGGCTGGCCAGCGGTGTCCGATCCACACCAACCTGCTCAGCCAGCACACCAGTTAAGTGGACATCATCGATCCAGAAATAGGGGGCAGATTGAGCAGTTTTTAAGAGACGAGACACTACATCTTGAGAGTAGATTATAGCGTAACCTGAAAAGGAATTAGAGCATAGATTAGAAATGCATTTGTGATTTATTTGAGTTTGTTTGTACTAAAGATGTGTTACGTTCAACAATGTTGTCAAATTTACATTCACATTTAATTACGCTTAATAATAAAACACAGTAGGTGGACTTATTGACGCCCATACTAGCATCAGGTTGTGTATAGTTGCGATAAGAACAAATTGAAGAAGATTGTATACATTTCAACCTCATATTTCATAATAAGTGAAGTAAAATAACGAATATACCTGCACAATAAGTAGGATAGTAGTGTGGCGCATACTCTGCAGGTGACACCCTCCATTTTGAGCGATAAGACCTTTGCACAAGGGCATGTTTCAGCACCTGACATGTAATCAGCCCTGTGGCGCCCCACGGAGACAGCTCCCGAGCTAGAAAGTGCCTTAACGCATGAGAGTTGACAACAACATCATCATCCGTCTTCAAAATATACTTTGCCATTGGACAGTGATGGGTCACCCATTTTAAACCCATAACATGTTTATACGTCATGTTATGATATGCATCAGTGAAGCTGCCTTGCACGATGTCTCCAAACACAGCCGATTCGTTCTGTATCTTATGAGCAATGGTCGAATTTTCAGACTCTCCAATTAAAAACAGAACTTTTGTAGAATCCAAAGTGCGACCCCAAGTGTTCCTAATAACCATTCTGTTATCATAATTAGTGGGGCTAGACGATATTATAACGACTAGAAGCAAACCCGCGCTATAGTTCTGACATGGTTGAGGATTCACTTTGAACGTAAAATTCTTCAAATCAATAAGTTGCTCATAAACATCTTCTGCTTGCAGGATCGTTTCTGTAGAGTTGTAGGGACCGAGTAAGGCGAACTTCGGATTTTTAACGCGTATTTCTACGATTGTAGAAGTGTTATAGTAGTCGTAAATCAGCAACAAGCTGACTACAACAACCGCAAGCTTATGAAGGATTAGCATATCGCATTTCTCTCCTCGCTGGTTGTCCAACATAGTACGGATTTGATTTTAGCACGACATCAAAACAAAACAACGCACGATGTCACGATCATAACATTTTACAACAGTTAAATAAAAGAGAATCTTTGCAATTACCGGAACACTAGTACACTTCAGAATCAGAAGATTTTTTTTCAGTATATACCACAGATTAGAAGACTATGTCCAAGGGCCTATACTGCCTCTGCTGTCATATCATAATGCGTATTTATTGAATGCATAATTTTATATACTTGTGTTAGTTGGATTTAGAAGATGTGCACCCGACTTAGTTTACTTTTGTATAAAATAATAATTTACCGAAAAAACAATTTTGAGTAAAGGCAAGTTCTATTGTAATTTTACCTAATAGACTTTTGTAACAGACGATGATTCTTAGGCAGGAAATTGAAAGGAGCGGGCTATTGAAATTTACTCAAGTGTTTTTCAATCGATTTGACTTATATTTTGATTTTTTTGTAAATAGTAATCTTAAGTTATTTCTATATCAATATCTGTGGAAATGGACGAGGATAATTATCGACCAAAAATCGATCTTCAAACTTATCCAAAATTGGTTAACGCATCTTTTTAAAACGTTTTACTATTAATTTGTTTTTCTGAACTCACATCATGTATAATTACTTGGAAACCTTGCAAGATTATTATTTTTATAAGTAATACACTTTTGCCAAGGAGTTTGTATTAGAGGCTTGCTGCAACGCATATAATGCTGGGGCCACACCGACTATTTACATCATTTAAATAATTCGTTAATGGGCATTATTTTCATACATTTTATGTTGTTAATAATTTTAATCTTCTTATAAATTAATAAAACATAAAAGTTCACAATGGTGTGATTAATTTAAAATATATCTAATCCATATACTTATGCATAACTCGTCCTTATCATCATCATTTCAGCCGAAAGACGTCCACTGCTGGACATAGGCCTCCCCCAATGATCGCCACAACGACCGATCCTGTGCTGCTCGCGTCCAGCGGAGTCTCGCAGTCTTTACCGGGTCATCAGTCCACCGTGTGGGTGGTCTGACCACATAGCATAGTACACGACATGTAATAAGCACTATTGTGTATTTGATCCTTTTTCGTTATTGTATCACAGTTAGAACTACATTGTTACTTGACACAAATGAAAAATTAGGGAATTTATCAGGAACTGGTTTCCAGCATACGAATAACAGTCATAATGAACAACTTAGTTGCCTATTTTATTGTTCTGCGTCAGTAAAAAGTCGCCTTTAAAGATAAGAAACCATTAAATCACCTTGTGTAAGTAAATCTGAATCATAATAAAGTTTTTAAGGAAACAAGAAACTGGCATTTATATTAAAAATATGTTTATTTTCAAATTCTTCATTTCGCATTGTAATACAGCAAATTACATCAATTTCAAATAGGTAGGTTCTTTCTCGTCATATTCTAATAACACATTTATTTAATCACAAAACCTTAACTACTTATGCCTTATATATACAAAATATTTTCAAAGTCTTTTATTTAATATTTAAATTATATCTTACTTAACGAGTTTTTATCCATAAGGCTCATTTCTGATTCGATATCATTATCATTTTTGCCTTTAAAGCTTTTTTCAATATCTTGCAGAGTTCTGTCTTTAGTCTCTGGTAATAAGGTATAAAATATAAAAAGACATACAGATAATAATGCTGAATATACTAAGAAAGCACCTTGAACTCCTATTGAAGCGTATAAATGTGGAGCTGTTTTCATAGATAGTACAAAAGAAGGAGTTAGAAATGACGTGGACAAAGTTGATCCTAAACTTCTGTAAGCTAAAGGAAATATTTCTCCACAAATCACCCAAGTCAATGGTACTAACCCTAAACAAAACGATAAAGTATATAAAACCATCAGAGCCATAGGAGCTACATCTAAAAACCAAATATTCGTTACAGCAGAGTATTTCCGTAAGTAAACAAATACTGAAATTAAAGTTAATGACAAAACAGTCATGATTCCACTCGTAAAAAGTATAGTTCTGCGTTGAAATATTTTTAAAAGGAATATAGCAAAGAACGCGCAAACGGTTCGAAGCAAATCTATCACTGTGAATTGCCAGACAACTTCACTGGCCTCCTTTTTGTTCAAAACAGCTTTGAGAATATCATTCCCATACGCCGGCACCATGTGAGCACCGCCAAATTCAAACACTATCAACATACTAATAACTATAATCGAAGGCTTATAAAACTCTCTCTTCTTGAAGATTTTCATAATTTCTTTTATCGAGTCCATAAACTTTTTCAAGATCCTTTTCTCATCTAGGTTCTTTCTCTCCGATGTTACATTTTCCTTTTTCTGCGCTTCTATCATGGCTTCTAACTCAGCCCGTTGTTCATTGCCATCTCCTCGCAACCATTTGAAAGCTTTCTTCGCTTCCTCATACTTTCCCTTAGAAACCAACCAGCTCGGCGATTCTGGAGACAAGCTGATTATTCCCAACGCTATGACTGGGAACATTGCGCACATCATAGCTGTGACCTTCCATGTTAAGTGCGCGCCCCAGATATGTGACAAAAATATGCCAAGGCCTAGAGAAATTGCAAAGGTGCCCAGGAAAGCCCCTCTATACTTAGGATCTGTGTATTCAGCGACTAGTATAGCTGCTAAAGGTGTTCGTAGTCCCAAAGCAAGACCATGCAGTAGTCTGGCTACTAGGAACATAGAGACCGAATTGGCTAAGACGAAGACTATCCAGCCCAGGAGTGCTGGTAGAATGGAGATGAGGTTGGCCTTCTGCCGACCGTAGCGTGACATCAACACAGGGGATATAAAGTTGCCGACAATACCCATGGCGCCAACCGCTGACGCTGTAATGAGAGAAATAACATTAATTTTTTTATCCGACTACGGTTAATATAACTCACAGGCTGTCTATACAGGGTGTCTCACGGCTGTACCACATGGAGGGGAAGTGCTTTAAATATTGTAGATAGATAATTTTACTTCATGGAGAGTTTATTCTGTTTTAAAAAGTTTAAGCATTGGGACGGAGAGCTATACTAAACTGAGAGCACAAAGCGGGGCATAACTAACCTATCCAGGACATGTCGTGCGCGGTGAGGGCAGGCTGCGCGTGCGCATCGCTCAGCTGCGCGAACAGCACGGCGGGGAAGCCGTGCGCACAGCCGTGCCCCGCAATGTTCAGGGCCGTGCCGCTTACCACGAACGCCTGGAAATATGGATGAATCATTAGCAGTAGGGCTGTGGATCAAACTACTTAAATACTTATTTAGATTTTATGCCGATATGATGTACGATGAAAGTGATTAATCGTACGATCATTTTGTAGAATGAATTTGCTAGCGTCCGTAAGTTTTACACGTGATGCCCGGTGGTGCAAAAGGAGCAACACACTACCGGTGGTAGATTTCAATCGCGGCTGGTCACCACCCCCTCGGCAAAGCCATGCCGCCAACCGACTCCAATTGTGTTCCGGCATGCTGCCTTGGGGAGCCGTTCGGAGAAATTGTCTCTTGTGGATCTTTAACTCCCGTTTCGGTGCGTCGTCCAACTTCCTTCCCTTCCATTAATTTGCTGGGCAATAGCGTTCAACCTTCGGCCGCGTTATCACTTTCCACCAGGCTCCCAATTCTCGGTGCATTCGAGATAATGTCAATAGCGAAAATAACGTCAGTCAGATTCATAACAGTTGTGTCAAACGACTGTGTGCACTGACGTTGAATCTCTATTGTGAGATTATCTCGGATGCAATGAGAATTGGGGGCCAGATGAGACTGTGGTCAAATGAAAGTCCATCAAAAAAACACAATGTTGCGATTCCATCGAACAACCGGGCGCGCGTTAAAAATAATGTTCCAGTCATAGAAATCAATTGTTCAGTTGATCTTGTTTAGTTCCAGTTAATTTTTCTATGGTTGCATCCGATCAAGAAGCATTTTAAATGTTCTCATGAAAGTAAATGATTGGTTTTGTTCTTTGTTAAATGTAATGAGCTGTCGTCTCGGCAAACAATGAGTTTTAATCACTCAAGATCTGTAAAAGACAATTGCACATTGCGACCTGTTTGAGAATGCATAATACAAGATATTATTTATGACTTCTAAGATTCACGCGATTAATATCACCTAATATATTACATTGTAATGGAAATGCATTTTTGTCCCGAATAAGTAACAAGGTTAAGTGTTCTTGTTGTGTTACATATTACACATACACGAGCAATAGCCAATTAGGACGAGAATTATGTCAATGACAAGAGATCGCGGTGAGTTTTAATAAAAAGACACCTAGAAAATATACTTAGATAGATAGTACTGTCAATAGTTTGAGCTCTTTGGACAGTGGCTTACATGAGACGAATTCTTGCACATTACATACATACTATATCCTATAGTCGTTCTGAAGATTTAGACCGATCGGGATGGTGTCACTGAGGACGCCATCTTGACATGAGGATAATTTATCGCCATCATCCTTCAGTGCATCTCAGCGTCCGAATTTCCTAGTCGAGGTAGCGTTTGCCAGCCGGGCCCTTGCGCGTTCCCCCCACGGGTCCGAGGGTCCGGCTTGCGGGGCTTAATAATATATCGTTGATAATGAATTATTTGTATAATTCGTTATTTTCCGATAGTATCCATTATTCCGTCCCGGGCTCTGGACTTGTAGGGAGGGAGCCACCCGGGCCCTTCCGGCATCTCTCTTATGCTACTCGTAGGGTCAAAGAAAGCTGCACTGAGAGATAACATGGTGATAACTTATACTCATGTCAATCTTCCTAAGGCCGCTGAGGGGATAAAATCGCGATAAACTCAATACCCTTTCGTCTTTGCACAGTCAGATAAAAATAATGTTTTACCTGTTTTATGAACTGCTTCATTTCGGTCGCGGTGCCTGCTTATTGGTATCTGAAATGAAAGAAAAAGATCTTATAAGCAACATTGCTAAGAAAATTGCGTGGTGCGCGGCTCGAGCGAAAATAAACTGCCAGCCATGATTATCTTGCGCAGTTTACATTTATTTAGACCAAATGACTTTGTTTTTACACTCTAAATTAATAGTTTCCTTAAAATAATGACGCAATAGAAACCAGGCCCGCGCGCACAATTTGAAGCAACAAAATCGGAGCCATTTATGGTTCCAAACGCCGGGAGGCTCTGTAATGTCAAATGTCAAAGCGGTTATGAAGAGTAAGAAAAGTCCTGTGTCGCTCAGTGCGTCTCTGTCAAACTAGTCAAATATGTAAGGGCTGCACTGAGCGACAAATGACTCGCGGGAATGTCATGCTAGACGTGCTGAAGTACTAGCAATTAACGAATTCCACGCGGACGAAATCGCGGGCAATAACAAGGTATGAATAAAGCGTTGCTTGCGTTGTTTACTTATTATGGTAAAGTTCAAAAGTTATTTTAAAAATAACCTACACCCTATATGTTCAGCAGATTATTTGCTTGATAAGACGGATCTTTTAGTGGTCATGCAAGTTATTAAATGATGGACGTTGATATGCAAAACATTTTGTTTCTAGAGTCCCTAGGTACATGGGGTGCGTTATGATCGCTGGCAAAAAAATATTTGACATAATATTGGTCTAATAAGTATTGTTTGCATATATGCATAGGCATGTAAATTTGTATGTTTGTTTAATCGGTAATTCTATGAACATGCAATATTTAAAATACAAATTAAAAACTAGAACAATTAACCTAAAACTAAAAACCTTAAAAAATATAATATAATTGTTGAACAAACACTTAATATATTTTGATATCGTATAATCCTCATTATGTATAATAGTAATTGGATATAAATAACATTTAAGGCGCTGACAAGACCTAAACCGGCCTTATTTAAACAGTTTTTTAACAAAAACTATTTGAAGTGGTAGAGCCAAACAGTAATCCTCACTATATGATTACTGTTCGAATGGGCCGGCTCGACCGGGGTAGTACCACACTCTCACAGAATATCGGCGTAAAGTAATAGCTTGCTATTGCGTTTCGTACGGTGAGTGACGAGATCCGGAGGCCTTTTCCCTCATCCCCATCCCATCCCCATTCCCCATCCTCCCTAGACTGGCAGCGGCAGATGTCCATGGGCGGCGGTGACCACTTTCCATCAGGTGGGCCGTCAGCTCGTTTGTCAGTCAATTGACATAAAAAAAAAATTGGCAAAGTGAAAAGTAAAAAAAGATTCATATTCTTTATATTGTTGAAAACCTAACTATTTCAAAACACGCTTTGATTTAATCAATAAGATTTCGTCTGAAATCCTCTTTAAACAGTTCTATGTCTTAATTTTTTTTAACTTATATCTAATAACACTATTACCTACATGACCCCATATTAAAACCTTGACTAATTTATAATTTACGTGTAGTGCGTTTTAATTATCTTTATATATACTTCTACTGTACGTGTGTATGTCACTGAACTCCTCCTAAACGGCTGGACCGATTTGAATGTTTTTTTTGTATCCGTTTGGGTGGCGCCCTGGATGGTTTAGATTCACAAATCAGCCCGACAGGACATTGTATAATTCATCCGTAAGCCATCCATTCAGGCCATAGAAACTCCTCAACTGGGGGGCTAGCACGACATGCCCGCGAGTCGTTTGTCACTCAGTGCGTCTCTGTCGAACAATTCAAGTGTGTAAGGGACGCACTGAGCAAGAAACGACTCGCGGGCATGTCGTGCTAGACGTGCTGGGTACACAACATAACCCCGTCGTGTTTGGGCTCGTTTCACAAGAACTAACAGTCCGTTGAAAATGCAATATTATATAGTGCAGCTTTTCAACCTTTTTGAGAAGGTACGCGACCCCCATTACAAGTAAAAAATCTAGCGACCCCCCATGACCGTATTAATACCATATTAGTGGATTAAACGATGAGGTATTTAAAAACCTGGCTTGCGTCCGCGACCCTTGAGCAAGGGCTTGCGACCCACCGGTTGAAAACCACTGATATACTTAGTGCATATGGCAAAACTATTGTCTTAAAAATTTAATGCATCCTAAACAAACACAGACGAGAGGTTAAAAAGAACACTTTCTGCTGAGTTTCGGCGCTTAAAATAAACTATAAGTTATTATCAAAATACTTAATGCGCAATGGCAGCCGCGCCCGGAAGAATTTTCATCAAATCACTTTTTTGTAAATCAATCTAACTAAAAAAGGAAACTTAGATCAATCAGGAAGCACTGAAGTAATGGTTTTATTGTTATAGAATAAAAAAGTAATGGCGCACCACGTTTATTGGGTATGAAGTCATTGGCACGGCCGTTGCCAGCTTTGTAAAGGTGCGGCCACACCCACATTGCTCGAAGAGTACGGTTATCGGATAACAGATGGCCAAATTCACAAAGGCCACTCAAATTGATCTTTAATTAAAGTGACGTTTATGGATAGGATGACAACTAGTTTAGGAACATTTAACTATTTAATCTCTAATCAAATGCTTAAGTGGCGTTTGATTCGGCCAAGAGTATCCTGTAAATTTCATTACCATTATAACGATCGGTTTCTGTGTTTGACACAATAGGATAGGTTATACCGTCTTATCTCTAAGTGCGTTTCTTTCACACTAGTGCCGACGAAAGAGATAGTTAGACAGATGAGATGGGGTTAGTTAATATCCCCGTGACTACCTTGCTACCGCTGCAGGAGATTTGTTAAGTGTAAGAGTCAGGGTCTGGAGTACTTACTCTAAAATTATATCCATTGAACTCTTTTGAACCCAACCTAACCTTTTTCAAACATTCTCAGTTTCTTCACCGGTGTGGAACAACCTTAAATTGCCTGCGCACGCGTCGCGAAAGCGATGGCAGGGTCAGGGTTATGTTTTTCGTGCGTTATGTACATTACCTACCCATGTTACGTAAGTCGCAGTGCTGCTAGGTTGTTTTATTGGATACTAGCTTCCGCCCGCGACTTCGTCCGCGTGAAATTTCGGTTATAATTATTTCCTCGGGAACTTTTGACTTATCCGGCATAAAAACTACCCTACTTGCTATTCCAGGAGCTAAGGTCTAACTATAAACGACGTTTCATGGAAATCCGTTCAGCCATATGGAGCTGAATGGTAACAAACATGCATACACACGCACACACGCGCGCACACACACACACGCGCACAGGGCCTGTGGCTATAGCTTAGAGATACGGCTGACAATGCACGCCGCGTCCATAAGTACCTACCGCTTTCTGTATCTGGCCCTTGACCCAACCATCTACCGAGTCAGGTGAGATGTTTTTTAAGATGTTATTATCATTATTATTTACTAGCTGTGACCGGCATGCGTTGAATGCTTTGTTTTTTTTTTAATTCATAACCTTCCCGAGCGTGCGCACAAGTGACCAAAGTTTTATCATAATCGCATGAATAGGATAATAAGACATGAACAACAAACAAACACTCCTGTTGCAGCTGTGATCACCCTGTTGGTTCCCTCGCACGCCACAGGCTATATCGCCAATCAAGTGCCGGCCGTATTTTCCGACATGCGGCAGTTGACGACCTCATCCGCCGGGCTCTTGGCACCGCCTCTGTCCCAGTTACTTCAGAACCCTCAGATTTGTCTACTTCGGATGGAAAGAGGCCCGAGGCACATTAGTACCGTGGCACCTGGGGCGGCCCTTGGCGTGGGATTTCACATGCTGCAGCCCTAACATGCTAGACACAAGTATAAGTTAAACCGTCTTATCTCTAATTGCGTCTCTCTCACACTAGTGCCGACGAAAGAGATAGTCATAGAGATAAACTTGTAACATATCTTTGTGTCTTGCATGTTAGGGCCGCTGGGTTCATTCCACATCTAGGGCTCTGCTCGTCGGCCAGGGACTGCCGCAAACCACACCCAGACCCTCAAGTGCCGCAAATATGCTTTC
Organism: Tortricodes alternella; assembly: GCA_947859335.1. NCBI lineage: Eukaryota > Metazoa > Arthropoda > Insecta > Lepidoptera > Tortricidae > Tortricodes > Tortricodes alternella. The sequence goes on along the minus strand of OX401973.1, from coordinate 845,269 downwards.
CTAAAATCATAGCTGGGCACAAGCCCCTTAATCCGTTAATCCTTAATTAACGAAGTTAACATTTCGAGTCACGGATTTAAGTTAAATAAAAAAATTGTTAACGGACTCATTAACTTCCGTTAAAACAATTAAAGTACGATAAACGTTAATTAAGTACCTACTATTTGCCAAAAGGATATCGCGCGGTTTATGTCACATAGCTTTTCTTTTGAATTTGATCTCTAAATAATAGTAGGTACTATTATAAACTCTAATGCCCTTTTTATGATTTTTTTTCTTGTCCTGCCCTGCCTAAACTTCCATAGCACAGAACATTTTTTTTTATAAGTAACTAAACTTTTTAGCAACGGATTAGCGATTAACGAAGTTAACTATCTGATTAACGGTGCCCAGCTATGCCTATAAGAGAACTAAGTACATATTTGCCGCACTTGCGGTCGAAACGTTTGGCCTGTGGTCGTCAGACACTAAAAAGTTAATCAAGGAAGTGTCTGACAAGTTAGTCGGGATCTCTGGCTCCCAGGGCGGGATATTTTTGTCTCAAAGGGTGAGCCTAGCGGTTTAGAAAAGAAATACCATCAACGTCCTGCCTGGGCACTATGCCCCGTGCAGTAATGGAGGGTTTTGGGCCTGGCCACAACACCACGGTATGACGTCGTGAATGTGTAACGGCGCGGCGCCGCTTCATAGCCATGGTACAGCGTCGTGTCGGGAAAAATTCCGTTACGAATCATCTTTATAGCTATAGAAACAAGGGCGACGTGCAACGGAATTTTTCACGGCACGACGCCGTACTGTGGTTATGTAGCGGCGCCGTGGAACGTTCACGTCGTCGTGCCGTGGAGATGCACTATGTGTCGTCAACACAAGCTAGGTGGACAATAGTCTTTAGCGGATTTTTTCAAGATTCTTGCACAACGCTAAGTATACTTTATAGGATTTGAAAACAGCGAAATTCGCCGGGTAGGACCTTAATTTTTTTTAATTGATCATAAGTGAACGACATACAACCCAAAAACACAGAAAAAAAATTTGTCCACCTAGCTTGTTCTAGACGACACACAGTGAGATGTGGCCAAAGCTTCAGGTTATTGTAAATACGTTTTATATTTTGTATTATTTATTGCGTTTTTGTTAATAAAAGCACTGTCACTTTCCAATTTAAAAAAAAAAACAATCAATTTTATTTATACAAAAGGTACATTTCAGGATTTTAGGGCAGTTTGTTACTTTTTCCCATACCAACTTCAACCCCTTTTTTGAACCCCTTTCAGTTTTATTTCTAAAAGTTTATATAGCCTATGTCCTGCCTCAAGTTGCCCTTGATATGCATTCAAAAGCCGCATTGAAATCCGTTGAGTACTTACCTAGTTTAAAAGTTTATCACGCAAAAAGACAAACAGACATCATTTTCAAAAAACATTGGAATGTGTTTTGCTCATTCTGAAGCTCCCCATAGCACTTTTTCATTGTTATCTTCAATGTACTTACAGACATTTTCCAGTTTTCGATTTTATTATGTACCTATAGATTCGATTCACTGGCCCAGACTGGCAGGTCCAGAGTGGACTAAAAATTCTGATTTGGATTATTCTCATTGATCCTGACGCCATGTTGTAAAATTCTTCCTTATCTACAAATAATTTACTGCAGTTTACATAACTAAGGCTGGCTGATCCATTGAAACATCATAATTAGTGATAATTAACAAACAATAGGATCAGGCGATGATTGCGCAAGAGCATCGCTGATTGTACAGGTTTCTTTCAACCGACTTCAAAGAAGGAGGTTTTCTATTCCGTTGTATTTTTTTATATGTTTGTTGCCTCAGAACTCCGTTATTTATAAACCGATTTTTAAATATATTTTTTTTAATCGTTAGGGTATACCTTCAATTTGGTCCCGTTGTAGCCAAAGTGAAAATAACGTGCCATAAACATTCAAGATCACATAAGTTGTTAAAGATAAAACTGATAATTCGTAAATCCCTTATGACATCAGTCAGAATACGCAACACAAAAGCATCATACAAAATAGTATTGCCGTACGTAACGGTGACGAATTTCAGTTATCTATTAACTGAGTGAGAGTATACAAGTTCTTGTTCATTTATCTGTCTGTCACCTAATTTAAGGACATAATTGTCAGTATCATAAAGTTGTCAACGATGATAACATTATTAAGAGCTGAATAATTGTCGAAAGCAATGTTATTTGGACGATAAAATGTGTACAGGATCAAAATGGATTACACCATTTATAAGGCAGGTTAGTAGCGATAAAAATATCCGATATTTATTTTCAGTCATTTAATTTCTACTAAATTTTACAACCTTTCGTGCGTGTGTAGAATATATAGCAGTATCACATTAGAATAATATCAAGAAAATAATGTAAGACTAACAGGTGCTTAACATCTTAGTAACTTCATAGCAAGTATTTTACAAAAGGCCTGATTATGTAACTTAAGTTCTTTTTAATGATGCTAGGCTGTTCATCATTGAAAAATTCTGTCGCTGTGAATTTAACATTGCTGTTTGGAAGTCACAGTGCGGCCCGTAGGATGGATCCTTTAAATATTACATACATACATACATACATACAAAGTCCTTGATACGTTTCTCTAATGGTTCTTCTCATGATGATACGTATACTTTGTTGAAAAAAAAAAAACAGTTTTACAGAAGCTTTGTGGTGTGCAGGGTCAGTTGGAGCATTCCTGGTGCCCTAGGAAGACCGAAACGGAGCCCTTTTTAAGAGAATCCGTGACAAAATAAAACGATATAAATGTAAACAGACTGTAATTTTTAATAGAAAAGCTTGAGTAGGTACTTATTCGTAAAGGACATCTTTTTTTGTGTTCTATGTTGTAGAACTCAATAAAATCAGTTAGGTTAGGTAAGTTGGTTTTTATATACTCATTAAAAATCGAGACAAACCTGTGTCATGTTTTCGATGTTATTTGTTAATTACATTTTTGTCTAGATGCAAAAATAAAATTAACAAATAAAATCGAAAACATGACACATATAGGGTCAAGGCGGCAACAGTGGGTCACTTTTTTTTCGAGCGATGTCACGTGATTTGGACGAGTGTTGGAAAGATGCAAAAGGATTAGTATTATAGTGTAACTAATATATATTGAACATTTTAATCGATTTAGTACAACAGGGTAATATTTTAGAAAATAAACAGTATTTAACAAAAAAACTTATTTGAGCCAGTGTGTACTGGGGGTGGCATACAGTGAATCGGCCCTCAGTTCACAGTGAATCAGGCAAGTTCACAGTGAATCATCTATAATTATAACCCAAATAATAATGCAATTTTCGGCTTTTTATCAGTCTTTATTTATTGAATTAACCAAATAATAAATGTAACATTAAATAAAAATAATATTTTGTCTTAAAATTAATAATCAAATTACTTAAATTTAAAAACATTAGACACTTTTCTCTCGCTCATACCAATTTTTTTTAAAGCGTTTTTCATGTCGTCAACTGTGTGTTTCCCTATTTTAAGGGGCGTTGCTGGACGAGCCATCCTGAAAGGGAAAATTAACGAAAATTATTACATCTTAAATTTTCTAAACTAATGTCTGAGCAATTATTAACAGTAGGTACCTACAGTACACAGTCACCACAGTGTATCATGGACCACTGTGTACTCAAGCGATTTGAGCCACTGTGTACAAAACCGCCATTTTGGATATAACTTATACCACGCATGATAGTTTTGCTTAAATCAAAGTGCAGTATACGTCAAAATAACCTCAATTAAGTTTCTTTCTCAGCAAAATTATTAATCCATTGGTAAAATAAAATGTTCGTGAAAAAATAGAAAGTACATCTTACCTTAAAATTCACTTTTTCTTTCGTCAAAACAAAAAAACATTATTTTCACGGGTTCGTTACATAGCTGACGCAAGCGAACTGGTTGTAAACTGTTTCTATCGGGAGACCTTCCGAAGAGTGAGAAAGAAAGAAAGGTATCTATAATATTTTTGACACAACGGCTAGTGCGTCACTGTTGTCGCTATAGCCACTGTTGCCGCCTTCACCCTACAACGTGTAACAGAAATAACGCAAAACCAAAAAGTAGTTGGTTAAGAATCGAGAGTAGAATTGATTTCAATGCCGCCGATTGCCGCCCGCCTAAATCCAGCCCTAACACGAGCGCCCTAGGCCATCGCTTAGTTCGCCTATATGAACGGGGGTTCGCCTATTTGAAATTCACACCCCACTGGTTTGTGGATTTGAAGACTTACCTTTTCTCCTTCCACTTCAATTTCCCTTTTCATTTCCCTACAAATAACCCCATAGAGATAACTCTCAGTTAATTAAAGCTCCTGTTGTATTTCAGTGCTTCGCAACATCTGGCGTATCCATAAATCTGATGTCCCACGGTCTGGTGGTGGGGTTCACGTCGGCGCTGCTGCCTCAGCTCAGGGTGTCCAGGGTTATTCCTGTTGACAACGCCACTGGGTCGTGGATTGGTAAAGATCTTTCAAATAACACTGGCAACATTTTTCTTTATTAATGAGAATAAATAAGTCAATCTCAATTGAATTATTATAATTTAAAGTATTAGCTGACCCGTGCGAATTTTCGCACGTTATCAAACACCGGATAATAATAATAACAATATAATAAAGTGAGAATAAGTAAATGCAAGTATTATTAGTAAAAGATATTTTATTTTTGAGAGATAATTGTACTAAGATATTGCCTATTTATACAATAGTACCTGGATGACCGAGCTTTGCTCGGCAAATTTTTTGGTAAAACGTGTTTATTTGGAAAAAAATATGCGGGGATAAAGATAGTTTTTCTCACAAAAGAAAAAACTTGAAAAAAAAGGAAAATTATAATCCACCACCACCTGGACTCGAACCGGGGTCTTCTGGCTTCGGAACCGATCGACTTCCCAAACCGTGCTAATTACAACTTTGTGAACAGTGACGAAATTAACTTTCGTATTCAAATGATATTGTAGCAGTTTTTCATTACCGGAAAACACGGATAAAACAACGTTTTCTTAAAATGAAACCTAGCTATATCAATCTATCTCCCCCAAAACCCTCTGCCTACTAAATTTCATGAAAATCGTTGGAGCCGTTTCCGTGATTCAGATTATATATAGATATTAATAAGAATACACGGGGGATGCAGGCAACTTCGCGCGAGTGGTTCGCGACCAGCGCGCGATCGGCGTATTCGTCAGATGTGGACGCACCATAATATTTTTTTAGCTTTCCCATGCTTCTTTAAAAACAATGTTAGCAGTTACAATGTGATAATCGTTGACTGTTTGACCGTAGGTCTCTTTAACATAAACATAAATATCACTGAATTTACGAACTCGTGAAAAAGCCACATATAATTGTCCATGCGAAAAAACAATTCTTGCGCGATCGTGAGTAGACTATATCGACGGCCGATATCATCCATTATCGACCAATAAATACAACCGTGCAAAATCACTGATTGTACAATATATTGATCGTCATTAGATCATATCAAATAATGTAGGCCAGTACCTAGCCTACCCGACGCGCAGCGCCATCTGTTGACAATTGTCAGCATCATCACATACGTAGTATCTTCTAAGTAGTCTGTGGCGATCACAACGTAGTTACACAGACTATCAATAGATGGCGCTTGCAAATCGCGTGGTTTTTTTATTTATTTTTTAAAAACATTAATTTTAATCTATTTTTGTATTTTTAAGACGAATCGGAGAACATAAGCTTTAAAATGACGAAAAAAATACCTTTTAGAAATAATATATATGATAATTTAGCTCACTTAAAAGTTAATAAATGAAATATAATTTGCTTCCAGCTTCCATTATTAGCATCGCGCTGGTAACTGGCGCTCTGACTTTACCTTGCATCATGGACAGCCTCGGCCGCAGGGCTGCCAACTTCATCAGCGTCAGCATGATGCTTACAGGCTGGTTCTGCATCATCTTCGCCACTAACTTGACAACCCTAATTATGGCCAGGTTTTTACAAGGATTCTCTATGGGACTATCTGCTTCCTTATGCTCAGTTTTGATTGGAGAATACACCAGCCCCAAGAATCGAGGAGCATTTTTGACAACAATATCATTAGCCATAGCATGTGGGACTTTAATCACTCATGCTTTAGGATCTTATTTTCATTGGCAAGTAATAGCTTTAGTCTGTGCCGTGATTTCATTTGGTAACTTGATCATTGTGATGTTTTCGCCTGAATCACCCAGCTTTTTGGTTTCGAGAGGCAGATACGATGAGTGTCGACGAACTTTCCACTGGCTAAGAGGCTATGAAGAAGATGAGGAATTGGAAAAGATGATCAAGACAGACATTATAAATAAAGTGAAGAAGGATGATATACATCAAAAGACTGAAAGCAAAATCGAGTACTACAAGAAAGTATTTATTAAGAAAGAATTCTACAAACCTTTGATTCTAGTTATACATTTATATATGATAGGACAGTGGTCTGGTGCCAATATTCTAGCAGCTTACACTCAAGACATCTTCCATATAATAATCGGCTCCGATGTTGACGTTTCACTGATGATCATTTCCATGGACGTCCAGAGAATAATTTCTAATTCATGCGCTATCATTATCATCAGGAAAGTGAGAAGAAGACCAATGCTGATGTCAACAATCAGCATCAACTGTTTATCATTTATAATAATAGGATTCTATGCATACTTTAAGTCGCACGGTCTGTTGCCTTATGACCATCCATTTATAGGAATACTGTTGATCCATATCCACATGTTCTCCATAGCGACAGGATCAGTTCCTTTACCTAACATCATCGCCGGAGAAGTGTTCCCTTTAGAGTACAAGGGTTTAGCAGGCACCATCTCAGTCCTCTTCCTTTCGTCGAATCTCTTTATTACTCTAAAAAGTAACCCATTTCTGTTCAGTAACATTGGTTTATATGGTACATACTGGTTGTATGCTGGCGTGGTTAGCTACTGCTTGCTTGTGTCCTGGCTGATGCTACCAGAAACGAAAGACAGGACTCTTCAGGATATTGAGGAGGAGTTCCGTGGAATACCTGCAAAGTTTATATCAGCTTCTCAATCGGTTACCTCGATTATGTATGAGGATTCAAGGAAAATCTAAGGTGCAATTGAATGTGATCTTTGTGATATATTTCTTGTTTTTGTTGGAGCACGACATGTGACTCCTCTTCCACATGTTGGTAACCGGCAAGTGGAGTCCCTCAGTGCGGGTGGCAGGTGCTTCACCAGGTTATATTTTTTTTGTATTAATCAAGCCAACAGGCTTCAAAATCTATTATTTAAAAACATACCAAAATAATAGATGCTATTTTATCATTAGATTATTTGACATTATCATTTTATGGTTAAGATTTCATCAGTCAATACTGTGTGAACGTTATTCCATTGTTTTATTTTCAGTGGTCTTATTCATTCTCCTTCTATTCATATAAAAAAAACCGTCCACGTGCGAATCGGACTCGCGCACGAAGGGTTTCGTACCATTATCTAATAAAAACGGCAAAAAAAAACATGTCTGTTGTATGGGAGCCCCTTTAAATATTTGTTTTATTGTGTTTTTTACTATTTGTTGTTATAGCGAAATACATCATCTGTGAAAATTTCAACTGTCTAACTATCACGGTTCGTGAGATACAGCCTGGTGACAGACGGACGGACAGCGGAGTCTTAGTAATAGGGTCCCGTGTTGTCCTTTGGGTACGGAACACTAAAAAATATAAGTCTTTTCTCGATTTTTTAAAGTCACCCCCTTAGGAGGTAAAAGTGCGGTTTCTTAATGTTTTTTATTGGAAATATCTTCAATCCACTTGATATTTACCATGAGCATTTCGATGAAGAAAAACGTCGTGAGAAAACCTGCGTAATTCAACGATGTGTCTGAACTCCCCAATTTGCTTTGAGAGGAGACGTTTGCCCAGCAATGGGATGTATGTAAGCTGTGGCGGGCTGGTACTTCATAAATTCTGCCACGAAATGAACAAATATTTCGTCCACATAAGAAACAAGGTATCCAAGGTATTCAAGATAAGATATTCCATGATACAGAACACATTGTGTCCCTTGAAAAAGGGCATAATACGACTGAATGTCACCGGAAGGACTCCCGCTCAGCATATTGTTGTACCTCGTTAGCCACAATACCGATTTTCAGCGGGAACCCATTCAGAGTGACGCACGACAGTCGGACAGTACAAAGATTAATACCTAAACAATTTAAACAACTAACAAATTTGACAGAAATAGAAAACAAAAGTAACAATGCATACGATATCAGAAAACTAGACTTATCGGGTAAACAAAGTGTCAGGCAGCGGTCCTAACATGAATGACACAAATAAATAAATAAATAAATAAATAAAACCATTTATTTCAGGCACCATTGGCCCATATACAAATACCTTACAGACTAACATACATATTAAAATAACTTAAAGTAATTAATATTATTTAAAATTATTTAGGGGACGAAAAGGCGTGGCTCCTTAGCGTCGTGTCGTCCCACCAGCACGTCTAGCACGACCTGCCCGCGAGTCGTTTGTCGCTCAGTGCATCCCTTACATACTTGACTAGTATGACAGAGACGCACTGAGCGACAAACGACTCGAGGGCATGTCGTGCTAGCCCCCCTGGAGTCGGGTCCTGGACAGGCATGGTGCCCTGGAAGCGCCTGAACACGACACCCTTCGGCCAGAAGTCCGGATACGTGACGGTCTCCAGCAGCGGCCGCGGCACGCGCACCACAAACGAGCTAAAGTGCACGTATTGGCGCGATCGCAGCTGGAATACCCTCAGGGAGTAGCCGGACTTCTTGCGGACATACTCCACCACCAAAGATAAGATAGACCATCTTATCTCTATGTGCGTCTCTCACACTAGTGCCGACGAAAGAGATAGTCATAGAGATAAACGGGTTTAATTTATTATTGTGTCATTCATGTTAGGGCCGCAGGATTTGATTATAAGGCGTTTTACAAAGCAGATTTCGGTGTGTTATTCGGGTGAAAGAACCAAGTAAATAAATACCTGAGATCAAAATTGCGGAGGTAAGTATATCTACTACTAATGATTTCATGCTAACTGACCCAGAGAATAATATTGAAATGTTTTAAAGAAACTAAAACAAACGCGCCATTGTTTCATTAATCTATTGAAAGCGAATACGTGATAGAAATTAGGAGTGGCACGCGTCTGTCAAATTAATATGGTAAGCGTGTCAAGGGCACAGTCTGCAATGTCTGGACATCTGTCTGTTATTAAACAGATGTGTTACTTATTTATTATGATATTAATTTCGCGACGTCTTCAAATGGTTACACTGGTATAGAAAATATTCATTACCATGGCAGTTATAAGTATGTCGCTTGGTTCTATACATTTTTCTTCAAAATTACATGTAGCCATAGTATAACCGTTCGATTTCTACATCAATGGCATAAAGCTACAAGTTACAATTGTACAAGCAAAAACTGGCAACACCGATGACAGATCCCACAGTGTTGGCAGTTCTTGCCTGTAAAATTGTAACTTTCAGCTTCGTAAAACGGGGCACTTGTAAAAGAAATGGAACATTTTTATACTAAGTATAATAATTAAAAATAAAATAATAGTAATACAATACTTGTAAATGTAATGCATGATACCTACTTGTAGAGAACAACCGGCGAACTGGCCGTCGAGCGCGTCATTATTACGCTACGAAGTCAATTTAACCTTTTCACCTCATCGCGACGTGCTCCGCGTCATCGATGACAAACGTGACGTCTAGGCCTACGTGCTGTCCTTGACCATGCCATTGCCAAGTTGACAGCGAATCACGGAAACCATTTTTAGGAAATAGATTTATAGGAAGGAATTACTTTTTGAATTATATACGTGACTGAGAACATTGACATAGTCAAAGTCAAAGTCAAACTATCTTTATTCAATTTAGGCTTTTACAAGCTCTTATGAAGGTCAAGGAATGAATCTACCACCGGTTCGGAAAAAATCCTCTACTGAGAAGAGCCGGCAAGAAACTCGGTGAGGTATCATTTTTTCAAATCAGTACACATATAAGTCAACAATGATGTCTACAGTTTTATACAAATCTAAGTATATATCACAGCAGGTACGCTCATCGAGACCCAGGGATCGCCAGTGCAGGTCACGATTTAAGCCAAACGTCCCTGTCCATGACGTAGTCTTTTACTGAGTAATATGCCCTAGAAATAAGAATTCGCTTTACAGTAGATTTGAACATTGTGTCTGTTTGTTCTATTATGTTTTTAGGTATTTTATTGTAAAAACGTGTACAATTTCCTAGAAATGTTTTTTTAGTTTTAGCCAGTCTATAAGTTGGTACCTTAAGCTTTCCGGTATTTCTAGTAGCCTTTGGCTTATCTACATTTGTAGGAAAATTGTATATATTTTTTCTGACATACATTATTATTTCAAATACGTATAGCGAAGGCAGGGTTAGTATTTCAATTTCCTTAAAAAATTCCCTCAGTGACTCGCGGGTGCCCATGTTATATATGGCCCTGATGGCCCTTTTTTGTAAAATAAAAATAGACTCTAAGTCAGCAGCTGATCCCCATAAAATTAAACCGTATGAAATAATACTTTTGAAATACGCGAAGTAAACCAACCTTGCCGTCGCTACATCAGTTAATTGCCTCATTTGTCTGACTGCAAACGCAGCAGAGCTCAACCTACTCGCCATGGCTGTAATATGGGAACCCCACTGCAGTTTTGAGTCAAGTGTTAATCCTAGAAAAACAGTTGACTTTACAAATTCAATGTTTTGACCGTCTAATTTAATATTCAAGTGTGCATTAACATCTGGTGTGTTTACTAAAGAAAATTTAATACATTTGGTCTTTTTAGGATTAAGTAACAAATTATTTGCAGCAAACCATTTAGAAATCATGGACAGAGTGTTGTTTGGTTCAGTGGGCTCGGTATCCTTCCTATTTACCTTGAACAGCAAAGAAGTATCGTCAGCAAACATGACTATGCCTGATGTTTGGCTTACCATGTAAGGAAGGTCATTTACATAGACAAGGAACAGGAAAGGGCCAAGAATTGATCCTTGGGGCACTCCCATTTCCACCACAGTCTCTGCAGATACTGCACCGTTAACTGATACCTTCTGCAATCTCTGTGTAAGATAAGATCTAACGAGTTGAAGGGCATCGCCGCAAATGCCATAGAATTTTAATTTTCGAATTAAAGTGTCATGATCTACACAATCAAAAGCTTTGGAAAGGTCGCAGAAGACACCAATGGCATCGTGTGAGTCTTCCCAAGCCTCTAAAATGAATTTAACTAAGCTAGCACCCGCGTCGGTGGTAGACCTACCCTTAGTAAATCCAAACTGCTGTGGATGTAAAATTTTATTAGAGTTGAAATGTTGTAACATCTGCGTTAGCATTATTTTTTCGAATATTTTGCTAAACGCTGGCAAAATTGACACAGGGCGGTAATCAGAAGGATTATCCTTTTTGCCCGATTTGAAAATGGGTACTACTTTACTGAATTTCATTAAGTCGGGAAAGATGCCTTCATCTATGCAACTATTGAATATAAGGGCTAAAGATGGCGCAACGACGTCTAGAATAGAATCAAGAACCTTAACTGATACGCCCCATAAGTCTTCCGTTTTCTTCACCTTTAACAATTTGAACGTCTTTAAAATGTCTATGACAGAAACGTGGGAGAACTTAAAATGAGATATATTACTAAGACTAATGTATTCATTTAGTAGTAGACCGGCAGTATTGGAAGAGGAAGCTAAACATCTAGTCGTTTCAATGGGAATTCTAGAAAAGAAAGTGTTAAATTCATTTGCTACGTCAATCCCGTCTGTGATAAGCGTGTCTTTTATTTTTAAGGAAATAGAATCTTATCTTAGAGGGTGGGGTCCTTGCGGATACACTTCGACCCTATGGGATCTTTTGTGTAATTACCCCGTTTTCCTAAGCACTATCCATAGCATTCTCCACCACTTCAATGAAGTGACTTGTGGAGCGCAGTGGTAGTGCCTTGAATTCCCCTGGTTCTGGATAACCATTGCCAAGTATTTTCATTCTTAGTCTGGCGAGGGCCTCGCATTCGCACATGATGTGTTTCATTGTTTCTTCCTCTTCGCCGCACATTCTACAGCTTGTGTTGTCAGACAGTCCCATCTTGGCTAAGATATACTTGAACCCGAAGTGACCCGTAAATACTCCGATTATGTATCTGAGCTGTTTACGGCTGAGTTTCCAAAGTTTATTGGTCCAGCTTGAGTCTACGCTCCCTGTAAAGAGCTTTGAATGCCTTAGGCCAGCCAAGGAATTCCACTCTAGGTGGTGGATGTCCCTGGTATGGTTGGTTAGGGCTGTTTTTATGGTTCCCTGTGAGAGTCCCACGAAGGGTTCCGGTCCAATGTGTTCGTTCATTGACCCTTCCCTTGCAAGCTCGTCCGCTGTCTCATTACCGGTGAAGCCTTCGTGTCCTGGGATCCATACCAGTGTCACCTTGTTCTGTCTACCAAGTTCGTTTAATGCTTCGTGTGATGGGCATATGGAGTGACTTGGCGCCGAGGAGCAGGCATACCAACATAGAACCGAATAGAGTTCTGGACGGACTACTTACTATGGGCTGCGATAAAATGCAGTCTAGGTTTGTTTTCAGCAAAAATTTTAATGTTCACATTCCGACTAGGGTCGAATGGAATGAAGGGCTGAAACCACCAAATGGGGACGGCATCACATGGTATACGGATGGATCAAAAATGAACTCCGGTACTGGAGCAGGCATCCACACCCAAAACTACAACAGTAGCGTAAGCATGGGCAACTATGCCACCGTCTTTCAAGCAGAGATGTATGCAATAATTGCCTGTGCACAGGAGAATATAAACAGGAGAACACGAGAGGAAAATCTCTATATACTCAGTGACAGCCAAGCAGCACTCAAAGCGCTCAAGTCGCCGAGAGTGGACTCAAGACTGGTCTATAACGGTGTCCAAGCATTAAAGGAAATAGAAGCCTCTGCGTTCTTTTTCTGGCCGGTTTCTGAATTTATAATTTTCCAAACAGTTTTAACTCTATTGCTGGATGATTGAATTCTACTGTTGAGGTGGGCTGACTTAGCTTTATTGCATACGATTTTAAACAATTTAGAATAATCCCTAACATACTGGTGGAAGCGTTCATCAGTAGTACAAGATCTCTTGTCGTACAGTTGGTACAAGTTGTCCCTACTTTTACGAATCCCAGTTGTAGCCCATTCATTAAAAGTGACTTTAAGCCCTATCTGAATACGTTTCTTAATGCAGGTTCTGTCAAATTCAGTACACACGGTATCTAATAACATTTTAAACTGTTCGTTCGGACCATTCGGTTTGGCTTCAGAAGTGGATATTTTAAACGCGATATATAAATAGTAATAAGCATGTTACTGTTAAAGTTAGTACTCCATAATGATATGATTTAAAAATCCGGTTTTTGATGGGGTTGCCGAGATTCTGCAGCGCTTCCGGAATATTCGCTGATGTGCGGACGGATGATTTTTAGGGTTCCGTACCCAAAGGGTAAAACGGGACCCTATTACTAAGACTCCGCTGTCCGTCTGTCCGTCTGTCTGTCTGTCCGTCCGTCTGTCTGTCTGTCCGTCTGTCTGTCTGTCCGTCTATCACCAGGCTGTATCTCATGGACCGTGATAGTTAGACAGTTGAAATTTTCACAGATAGATGATGTATTTCTGTTGCCGCTATAACAACAAATACAAAAAATAAATATTTAAGGGGGAACCCATACAACAAACGTGATTTTTTTGCTCGTTTTTGCTCGATGTTGATAGCGGCCACAGGTAGACGCTTGAAAAATTCACAGAATATTTAGTTATATGTACATATATTCACTTTAAAAATAAATAAATTAATTAAAATAAAGAAGTATTGAAGGGGGGCTCCCATACAACAAACGTGTTTTTTTTGCTTGATTATAGATAACGGTACGGAACCCTTTATGCGCGAGTCCGACTCGCACTTGGCCGGTTTTTATGCGCAAGTGATGCACCGCCAATTTCCTCAGCGTCAGAAGCGTTACCTAGCTACGCTTCTGACGCTGAGGAAATTGGCGGTGCACTAAAGGCCTTGGAGCAAATACAAAACAGGGGACCTAACTAACCTGTTTAGGTTTTATCTAGTAAAACTATAAATATATATAAATAGTTCAAAGTCACAACATTTTTAGCTAGTTCAATACGAGATTAGCTGGTCAGGTTCCGAAGGCCCTCTGAGCTTGGGCCCCCGGTACTTACGAAATCCTGCACCTCTATTCGGGAACGCTAAGTGATGCTGTAGCGACTCGCAAGCGAGATTTCTCATCCCACTCTTCCGCACGACGCGTAATGCGTAAGAGCGAGATGTGAGTGTCGCTCGCGGGTCGCTGCAGTATCACTTAGACGTCCCCGAATAGACGCCCTGAGCATTTCGCAGATAGGTAGGATTCTCGTATGCTGAGACATTGAATGCGCGGGCGCCAGTTGTGTAGGCTAAAAGAAAATAGAATTATTACATTCGTTTGTAAGTTTAAACCAATTAACCCATATAGTGGAGCCAATTCGAAAGTGTGCTCGCTAAATTTAAAATAAGAAACGTCAAACTTTACTTTGACTGCTTTGTGCTGTACATAACAGTTTGACTGTTCTGCATGGTTCTGCGTATATAACCCCATTCCCTCAATTACTACTTACTTTTATTTAAGTATATTTACTTCTTGTTGGGGGGGGGGACTAAGGGGCTGGGCTTTTGTTTTGCTTAGGCCATGACGCACTTTATCCATACCACCGGCGCGTCCCAGTTTTACAATTAGTTTCGCAGACGATGACTTTTTTTGCAGATGGGAGATTGCGAAATGTTTGTGTTGTATGAGTGTCAACACTGCTGAATTTACTCTAGAGGGGGGGATGCATGCACGTTTCTTGTTCTCAGAGGGACTGTTTACTAATTAAATCCTACCAATCCTAACTATGTACCTAATATTATAAATGCGAAAGTAACTCTGTTTGTTACGTTTTCACGCCTAAACAGCTGAACCAATTTTGTTGAGTTTTGGTATTGAGATAGATTGTACCTTGGAGAAGGACATAGGCTGCTTAAATAATTATTTGTACGCAGACGAAGTAGCGGGCACCAGCTAGTAATATTAAAAACGCGAAAGTTTGTGAGGATAGGTGGATGTTTGTTACTCTTTCACGCCTCAACGGCTGGACGGATTCGGATGAAATTTTGAATTAAAATAGCTTATACCCTATATTAATACATTGAATACTTTTTATCCCGGAAAATTCCACGCGGACGAAGTCGCGGGCAGACGTTAGACGGTTATAAAAAACCCTGATAAAATATAATCCTAAAAGCCACATCACTTTTATTTCCTATACATTTAGAAACGAAGACGCAATAAAACCTCTGGATCCAGGTCAAAGTCATTGCGCATGCGACTGCCTAATTACTCTCACTGTGAAAGGTAAACAGACTCGTCGCGCAACCGATTCGACAACTAGTCGGGCTATTTTGAAGGTCTCTATGGCGAGAAAGTATTTTGATGGTTGATTGTGCAGAGAAATTATGAGATGCAATGCTTTATAATGAAGCAAAGAGACGCCAAAATTAAGAGCTTGTTAAGTGTTTGATTTGATATTTGATATTTTGTCAAGGAAGTTTCTGACAAGTTCCTCGGTGCAACCTTTTACGAACTGTACAAAATATAAGGTAGGTACCTATTTATTAACACCAACAAAATATTAACACATGTAATTTTGTATTTTGTATATGTATGTTAAATAAGCGATATTACAAACAGGGGTGTGCCTTACTACGTAATGGAACTGTAGTTTTTTTTAAACAGTAAAGCTATACTATTATTTTTATTATTACTTCAAAGTTGTTCGAGCGAAGCACAAACATATTACGTTTCTACCAACAAACTGCAACGCAGTTTGACAGATGTCTGATTTAGGGAATGCAATCCCGTGTAATTTTTCGGGATCAATCCCAAAGCATAATATGACGAGATCCCGTTCGAGATTGACGGGATTGGGCGGCAATGGTCAGCGATGCTACACACATTCGCTACTGCTATAAAAACTAATATGTACTTCACTTCAAGAGGAATTAGAAGAAACGCTGCGAGCGTCTAAAAGTCCTTTTACACGTGTATCCAGACTATCCAGATCCACAAGCTTAGAAAAATTAGAGTCAGTAATAAAATAAGAAACGGATTTATTTGAGTGTGGAGGAACAAGGGGGAGATTTTTGCAGTTTGCATATAATTGCTTAGTCACGCTGTTGCCAACCAGTGTTGAGTCGGAGATGGCATTCTCAGCAGCTGGCTACTTAAAACGGATATTAGATGCCGGTTAGCAGATAGTACCTACTATTGATACACTTTGTTTTTTAAGAAGTTACTTTCAAAATCACCCGTAACTACTTTTTAATCTCCTTGAGTTATAAAGGCTATAGGTACCCTACTTTTGTTTTGATTATGTTCATGTTAGTAAAACTGTTAATAATTTAGTTAGTGATATTAAAGGATAAAGGATGGAGGAGGATAAATTTTGTTTTCTTTCAAATAATAATTTGTTTTAATTACTTAACCTCACTATCGCAAACAAGCAGTTTTCATCGTATTCAGTAATGTGATTTTTTTAACTAGACGAGATCTCGCAAATTTCGGGATCCCGCGGGATTGACAATTTGACATTTCTAATCCCGAGGGATCTCGAGTCGGGATTGCATTCCCTAGTCTGATTACTTACATGTTATACCTATTAAGAAGTTAAATAAATTAAAAAAAAAAACAAATGTATGAGATTTGAAAAAGATGAAACAAAACAGATTTTACTACAATTCGTGTTATAAATTCTTCCCTAACGTAGAAAAACATTAATATATTTTTTTCACCCGATTAATTTTAAAAATATCCCCGTACACTATAAATAGCGAAATACAGGTGACTTGAAAGAAAATGTTATATATTTTTCTATGGGACCATATAGATCTGCATGACTTTCAGATAAAGATTATTTTTGGAATTTATTGCCTCAATTATTTTTATATTCATCAAATCACATAAAATATTTTTTTAAATAAAGTGGTATCTTTTTCATTCTTTCCGTACGGTGTATTTTATAATAATACTGCAATTAAAAATGCTTGATTATAATGTACTAACGACTCGAGTGGGTGTATCTTATACATTAAATAAAACCATCCTTATTTTGAAGTGAAAACTTCTTTAGGCGCGCTGAGCACTTTTTGGGTAGTTTTTAGATCATCATCATCATCAGCCATAAAACATCCACTGCAGGACATAGGCCTCCCCCAAAAATGGGGGGATTTGCCATAGTCGCCACGCTTGGCAGGCGGGTTGGCGACCGCAGTTGGTCGTGATAGTGCTCGAAGGACGCTGCTGCCCATCCTTCGGTTGGTCCCTCCTAGTTTTTAGATAGGAGGTTGAGAAAGTTACTTTTTCTTTTATTTAATAGGTAGGTTGTATGTAAATGGTTACCCGGTTGTTTAAAGCATTTTTTTTTCACTTTTAGGGTTACTGTTTGCTTTTCATAGGTAAGTACGGGACCCTCGGCACGCGAATCAGACTCGCTCTTGACCGTTTTTTTTAATGTATCTTAAAATGCACACTGCCAAGTCCTCCTTTACTTCAAAATAAGTATGTATCCCAGGAGATACACCGCTCGATTCCTTAACAATAAAAATACATATTAACAGTATTTCTTTAGCTTTTCATATTTTGACACTTGACGCTAACCAAATATTTTCGTTGACAAATGTTTAACCAGAGTATAATTTGAAATGGAAATACATATTGACATAACTTTGACGTGACTATGGCATCACTTTTAACTTATGGATAACTTAGCACTTCCACTAAAGGTACGTATAATTAAGAAACAAACAAACCAACTGCCTTGCGTAAATATAGTGTTCCTGATTCTATGACGATTTCCTTGTAAAACATGTGTTAAGTATGAATCCAAATTTAGTAAGTAAAACTTTTTTTAACGCCTGGTCTTTTTACCCGACTGCAGCTATGCAAAAAGGAGGGTTAATGTTTTTCGCGAGTATGTATGATATGTATACAATTATGTATCGCGTTACCTTAAACGCATCTCCGAAGAGTGAAATCACGGGTGGAAAACAGACGCGGCCGGCTGCACCTCGTGCCGCACAGACTGGCCAAGTCGGACAACTCGTGCATGTCATGGGCCCGAGGGTCTATAATAATATTAATAATGACTCGACGATCATTGTGCCGAAAGTTGTTTCTGCGAACGGGCTCATAGCGAAGAGTCTCGACCAACACCTCAAGAGACTCTCGCTTGATGGCTGGATCAAGGGTCAGATACAGAAGGCGGTACTCCTGGACACGGCGCGCATCGTCAGGAGGTTCCTCTCTCTGCGGCCCTAACCACCGGTAGCTTGAGCCCTGCCCCGCTACCGGCGGCACCCTAGGCTAGGTTTTTATAGTGTCTGTATTTTTATAGTGATATTGTATTTTACTTTTTATACAAATATTATAAAACCTAGCTTAAGATTCAAGATAAATAAAGAGAATAATAATAATAAATCATTTATTTTCAGGCATCTAGTGGCCCATACATTTACCTTACAGACTAACATACATATTAAAATATTCTTAAATAACTAGGTAACGCGTTTGGTCTGTGACGTGTGACACAGTTTCGCGGTGTCCAATAACCGTCCGCGAAAACGACGGAATACGACACCCTTTGGCCAGAATTCCTGTTTCGTGAAGGACGCAAGTTGGTCGGTCGGTACCTCCACGACAAAGGACGTAAAACTGACCTTGTGACGGGACTCCAACCTCTCGACCCTCAGGGTAAAACTGGTTTTCACTCTGCAATACTCTACGATCTCCTCCTTCTTCGTAGAGTAATGCAGTCGGGACACGTACAGCTGCGTCGTCGGAACAGCCGGACGCAGCAGATGTTTTGGTCCCGTCGGTGCAGTCCCGCACAGGTTCTGACAGGTCTGATTCTTCTTCCTTTGCACCGTTTCGAACCCGTCCTTATCGCATCAGTCCTCAGGCCAATTCGTTTTGCCACTTGTTGAGCCCCGCGTCGGCCGCGAGGTCGAGGCAAGACCACCTCCCCCAGGACATTATTACTGCTCACATAGGCTAATCGAGAAGGCGTTCTATGACTATAAGGAATTATTCTTAAAATAACTCGAAAAAGCAATTTATCTACACCCATATCATAAAACCTCCATTGGTTAATCAAAAACCGTAGGAAATGACCACCATTTTGACAACCAATTAGGAAAAACCAGTGCTGCGATGAAGAAATAACATGACTTCTTTATCGTTTTTAGTAAAGAAATGAGATTAAATTTGGAACAGCTGTCAAACTCAAGTGGGTCTCTATTCTAGTATCCATAGATATTAAAACAGTTATTGATACGAAACGTCAATTCAGTATGTTTTTTTAATATAAAGTGCACAATATTTGATCTCGAGTTACGTGAGAATAGAGACTTCATCCGTTTGTCTATGTTTTAAAAAAAAATGGTCTTGACGGACGGCCGCCATTGTTTTGACGTTTTGCTGAACGAAAGTAGAATTTTGTTGAATTGAATAGAAAAAGTTGTTTGTAATTTACATTTTAGTTGAAAATATGAATAGTAAGTAGTCTTCTCGGAGTGTGTGTGATGTGAAAATGCGCCGGATATCGGAAATATGCAGCCACGATTGCAACAAATAACTTGTTGCCAGAAAATATTGTTTCTGAACCCATCATGGAGGATTTATAATATGTGTGTAGATAAAGTTATGTATGCAACTCTGCATAATTTGGCCTTAAAACACACGTGCGATCTTATTATGAAACTCGCTAAAAGCTCGTTTCATAAAACCGCACTAGTGTTTTAAGGCCTATCATTATGCAACCGTTGCATAAACTACTATTGCAACCACAATCAAATAATGTAAACAATATTGAAATAAACAGTTTTTTTTTTACAATAATATATAAATTACTTAGCATTAATTTATCATCACTAAGTATCATAATGTAAATTGACTTGTAATTATTATGAATAAATATGAATATGAAATATGAATATGCATGCAACATATAACCACTCCATTCGTTTACACCCAGAACCAAAACTACTAACCGCATTTAACGCGATTAAACGAACGCGAAGCGAACGATTCAGGCGAAATGCCCGGTTGACGTAGGACATATGACGTCACTTGAAATCCAATATGCCGGATGCTAAAAGTCATTTTGTTTCTTTTTCCACCCATTTATTGGTATCAAATGAAGCATTCTAAAAATATATGTAAACTACCTAAATTGGCAAAAATTTCCCGAACTGTCCATATTGCAATACATATAACGAATTTCAGCATATTCTTATTACGGAAGTAGATCAAAATTTATTTTCAATTATATTAAAGCTCGTAAAAAAGATAATGGGATAAAACCAATCGATTGCGTAAAATACGCAGAAAACAGACCAGTTTACTTGCTTTAACAATGGTGACTCAAACCGAGCCTTAATCTCCTTTCGTAACAACTATGCGACCCTGAAATATACTTGCTTAAATTACCTGATCTTAATAAATACGGGCAAGTTCAAGGAAACCTTGAAACTAACATTCAATGAACTATCAATTAGTTGAAAAAATTAAGTAATCACTGATAATAACTTTCATTCGAAATCCTTGACAATTAGGAAACAAGTTGGCTCTATAAATTCTTGGTGAAAGGAGGAATGCGTGGGGCCTTGGAAAGTTACTCTATATGGTAAGTTGCTACATGAGTATGATCTGATACATGGCAGGGAGACATTATTTCTTCTTTAAAGAAGAATTGTGACCACATTGCGCTCTCGCATCTTCAGGGAACAAGGTCGGTGCGGCGTTCGTTGCGGCTGCGTGCAGGAAGACTAAATTAATTTTTATTTTATTCTGTTTTTAGTATTGGTTGTTATAGCGGCAACAGAAATACATCATCTGTGAGAATTTCAACTGTCTAACCATCACGGTTCATGATAACGTCAAATATCGGGGTCTAAGCTCCAAATATAACTTTGTGGCCTTCGGCCCGTGGGGTCCCAGCGCTCTTACGTCGTGAAAGAGCTAACTAAGCGCCTGGTTGACTGTTTTTTTCATACAGAAATCCTGTCTCAATCCGTTTAGTTTCATGCGAAGTCTATATTGACGACATCATACTCTTTCGTTATCAACACGACATTCCTTGATATCTTTCAAGAAAAAAAAAATGTTTTTGTTTATTTTAGGTGACAGCCGTGAAGAGTGAGTCCGTCCGTAGTTAATATATTTTATCAGACAAATATTTTTGGCGACTGTTACGTGCCAACTGGTTTAGAAACGGATTTCCCGCATTATATTACGTTGCTACGGAGGCTGTATTCGGAACGAAAGGGCACACGAAACGTTTTTTATCTCAGATAACTGCTTCGTAAGACTCCAGGGCCTCATTCATCATATTATTCATCATCATTTCAGCCACAAGACGCCCAAGACGCCCAGCGGCGCCCCGCAATCTTCACCAGGGCGTCTGAATAGACGTCTAAGTTATACTGTAGCGACCCGCGAGCGAGACTCGCATCTTGCTCTTACGCATTACGCGTCGTGCGGAAGAGTGGGGTGAGAACTATCACTCGCGAGTCGCTACAACATCACTTAGCGTTTCCGAATAGAGGCGCAGGTCGTCAGTTCAACGCGCAGGTGGTCTGCCCACGCCGCCTTCCGGTACGTGGTCGCGGCGATAGATATCGCGATTTTACAATTGCAACCAACTTAGCTGCCAAGTTAATAGCCACCCAAACGTAGCAAAATAATTTGCGATATCGTTTAGAGCGCTTTCGCACTATTGAATCCGTATCCGATCCGAACCCGTGAAAATACGGTTCGGAGTAGTCGTAGAACTATTTCTATGGTAGTTTACGCACTAGGTCCGCCCGTCATCCGATTGCTCTCCGTCATCCGTGAATCTCCATTCCGGGGAAGATTATTGAAGGAGTGAAGTAGCCATAGTATTATTTGTATGAACGCTTGCGCACTGCGTCGGAACCGAATCCGAGATGGATACGAGCAGTGAGGCAGCAGAGTGGCGGTGTATATGTGGCCGGGGGGCGCGGCAAGCATCCAGTTTAGTGCAGTGCTGCGGTGTTTCATACATCTTTGTTACATACATACTAGTTTATTTTATTGAACCTTGACGCACGGCCGCACAGTGCGATGAAACCCCGATCTAGGTGGACAATATTATTTAAGCCTCAAAACCGACTCTAGTAGGTCATATTATGATGTCAAAATAGAAATGAAATGAAAGAAATTACAAAATCACATTAAAATTAAAAACCAGTATAAGCTGACCTATTGGTACTAAGAATTACTACACGCGTGAAGGCCAATTTATATTGGTCATTGTTTTAGGCAGTACAAATGTAGTTATTGACACACATTTTATATTCATATTATTTTTCACAGCACTATGAAGTAAATAAAACAACACTAATAATTTATGCGGTTTATTAGGTAAGTACCTTACTCTGAATCGCTAAAACTAGGCAAATTAACGTCACGTAAACTGTGTTCATTTCGTACTTTTCTAATTAAGTCCAAAATTTTGGAGTACGTCATGGTACGTTTTTCAATTGGTATACAATCTAATTCAAATGCAACCAATTTTGAGAACTCAATATTCCTGGGGTCCGGTTGTTCTTCTGGTTGAGTCAATTTCAAAAAACACAATGATACCGATTGAAAGATGTTTATTTAGTACAAATTTGAATACATTAAATGTTTGAAACATATGATAACCAGTTTTTATTTCATTTACCTCGTTACACACATACACATTACATTTTTGATCGATTTTCTATACAGTACGTATATGTCACGACACGCATTTTTCTGAATTATACTATTGAATTTTACTAATAATTTGACGCCGAGTCTGATTATATGTCGATTAGGTACTCTTATGAATCCCGGGAAATCCCGCGAACAATATTAATAAATAATATTTTTTGGTGGTTGTAACCACTCTTAGTTAGGTCCTCATCTGAAGTTTAGGTAAATAGGCACTACCTATTCCGAGCACTGCTGATAAAACTTTAATTAAGTATCTTTCATTATGTTGCGACACCATTGCTACTGGCTGAAAACCGCAATAAAAAATAAACGAATCCACGCGTTCGGATTTCAAATCTGCCGGCGCGCGCCGATCCGCGCTCCTGTATGCATTGAGAAGAAGTATGGCGTCAACGCTTTTGTAACTATTAAAATAATTAATTGTCGCCGCGATATTTGAAACTCATGCCGTTCAAATAGTTCGTGTAAAATAAAAGGAAAACTTACGTAAAACTATAGTGATTCGACGAACTCTTAAGTGGACTGCATATGGATTCGATTCGTGAATAATCAGCCTAGTGATTTGTGGTTCGGGTGCACCCGTCGAGTATCAACGGCAGTTTACCGCGGTAAGCCCAACACATATATTAGCAATCGTCAATTCATTGCTGTCCCTTGTTATTATTAGGATTTCAAGACGTAGTCATCACAGGTTATTTGAAAGTTCAAGTTTGCTCCTTTTCGCGACTCAAACATCGACCATTTTAGTGTTCCATTTCGAGCCGGATTTGTTCCTAATCATCTATTAATTTTAGCATAAAAATACTAAAATCATTGAGGTTTTTCAATCTGTTTTCAAAATTGCTTTCATATTGCCTGGATGACGTCGTTATAATGTTTATATTGTGCTCAGAATAATAAATGGTATTTCAAACAAAAATTTATACGTAAAATGAGAGCTAATTTCTTTGTTAATGCAAATATGATTCACATTTCATGCATCTTTCCTAATGCCTTCTAGGTATTTATCAATTATATTGTTTTGTGAAAAAGAAAGTAGTTGGCAAGTTTTATAACTTTGTGCGGCTATTGTTATTCCTTACATTTAAACGACGTTTTATAGGAAAATATTCGAAATTGTTATATTGTAGGTATTGGGTTTTGTATAGTGTACGTGCCTAAAGAGTAAAAATGACAAAAGATACATGTACCGAGACCGCGAAGAAGTTAGAGGCGGAAATAAAGGCACTAACGCACCGACGAGAACATGAATTTAGTTCCATGCAAACTTTATATGATCTTTCGAAAGAGGTGCAAAGAAATCATTCAAAATTGCCTAGTTTTCGCGCTAGATTTAAAAAGATAGAATCTGTCAGGGAGAATTTCGTGGAATTAAATCACGAAATTAATATAAAGATGATGGAGTTGGAACTTGATAGCGAGCTTATAAATCAATCTGTGTTGGCTTTCAATGAGCTATATTATAGTGTATTAGAATTTGCCGATTCATTACAAAATGAGTCTTCTCAATTTTTGACAGCACAAAATGACGAACCAAGGTCATCTATTCGGCTTCCAAAATTGCAAATACCAAGTTTCGATGGTAAAATTGAGAACAGGCAAACATTTAAAGACAGCTACCTGCCCTTAATACACGAAAAAAGTACGCTGTCAGACATTGAAAAGTTTCACTACTTGATCTCAAGTTTGTCTGGCTTTGCCTTAACTATAGCTAAAGGGGTGCCTTTAACAGCCGCGAACTATAATGTCGTGTTTAGCTCGTTAATGGATAGATACGATAACAAGAGAGTGCTCGCGACCGCTTATTTAGATAAAATGTGTAACATCAGCCCCTTAACTAAATCCTCCCTTGATGGATTGAATTCAATTATAAATTCACTTTATGAAAGTGTCAATGCACTTCGCGCGTTAAACATAGAGTCCCTCGGCGAGTTTGTATTGTTCTACCTGGCTGCTCGTACACTCGACTGCGACACTCGCAAGCGTTTCGAGTTGCAAAACATTAAAGAAATACCTACATTTAACGATCTATTGACCTACTTACAAAATTATACTAAAATACTTGAAGTAAGTCAACCAACTGCGTCATCTTCGCCGCAGTCTCAAAATGTAAAGGTTAATAATAATTTTAACAATAAACAACCTCGCAAAAATAATTACAGTCCACAAACAAAATCTTTTGTTACTACAAACAAAAATACACCGACTGCGTTTAATTCGCAGAGGCTTTGCCCATGCTGCAACTTGCCTCATAGTATTTATAAATGTATGAAACTGCAATCACTGGATGTCCCATCGAGGCTCAAGTTAGTTGGTGACCTACGGCTTTGTTTGAATTGCTTACGGCAAGGTCATGCTGCGAACGATTGTCAATCGAAGACTAGTTGTATCATCTGCGGTTCGCGGCATAATACACTAGTGCATGTTGACTCGCCTGCTGCCGCTGCAACGCCACCGCTTGCAGTTGGTTCAGCAAGCATGCTCGTGTGCACTGACAGCGATGCACCGATTCTGCAGTCAGAAGCGGATCAAACCAGCTTAACTTGCATCGATGTGGGCGTTAATAAGGAGCGGTCAACCAAGATTTTGGGTTCCGCGGTAGTACGTGTCCTCGATGTTCATGGTTCACAGCAGTATGCTCGCGCTCTTATTGACAGTTGTTCTATGGATTGTTTCATAACAAGTGCTTGTGCGCGACGGCTCGGTTTGCCTATACGTCGATGCCAGATGACTGTGGCCGGACTCGGACAGAACAGCGTTCACAATATAAAAGGTGCTACTTTTTGCACTATTGCTCCTAGTCATAACGACTCGCCGTCTTTTGATCTACCGTTCGTAGTAATGCCAAAGATAACATCAAATATGCCTGCCGCTGAAATTCCAAAGTCGGTTCGCGAACATTTTAAGCACCTCGACTTGGCTGATGTTAACTTTGACAAACCCGGTCATATAGACATGTTGCTTGGCGTAGAGTGTTTTGACAAAATTTATGATGGGATTCGCTTCGCACCCGATCCCAGTTTACCTTGCGCACTATCTAGTGTGTTTGGTTGGGTAATCACCGGCCAATTCTTTGATCGGGATTCTATCCAAGCTCCAGCCCAGGCAGTTACTTCATTTCTCGCGTCCACGTGTGCGCTCGATGAAATAGTTCAACGGTTCTGGGAAGTAGAAGAGCCTCCGAAGGCACGCATCTCCGTGCCTGAGGATGAAATCTGCGAAGAAATCTATAAAACTGGGACTTATCGAAATCCCGACGGACGATACGTAGTGCCGATAATGTTGAAAGAAGACGCGCCTACATTAGGTGATTCCTATCGTCAAGGCTTAAATCGCTTTCTCAACATAGAAAAACGGCTTGCTCGGGAGCCTGAACTTAAGGCCGAGTACATAGATTTCATGCGCCAGTACGAAGAACTCGGACACATGCAGCCTGTGAAGTCTTCGTCTACTGACAATGCATACATCATACCTCACCATTGCGTTGTGAGGCCAAGCAGCACAACGACCCGCCTCCGTGTCGTGTTCGACGCTAGTTGTCGTACAACTAACAATAACTCGTTGAATGATATTGTTCATGTGGGTCCAAAGCTGCAAGTTAATATAATGGATCTTATTACGAAGTTCCGTTTGCACAATGTTGTGTTTACCGCTGATATCTGTAAAATGTATAGACAGATACTGATTGTACCTGAGAATCGAAGCTATCAGCATGTGCTCTGGCGTGAGAGCCCTGACGCTTCACTCGTGGAATATGAACTGAACACTGTTACGTATGGCGTTAGTAGTTCACCTTACTTGGCTATTAGGACTCTGCATCAGCTTGCTGAAGATCATCACGATGACTATCCTCGTGCAGCTCAAGTTCTTCGTGAAGAATTCTTCGTTGATGACCTTACCACGGGATGTGCATCG
This sequence comes from Tortricodes alternella, assembly GCA_947859335.1. Taxonomy (NCBI): domain Eukaryota; kingdom Metazoa; phylum Arthropoda; class Insecta; order Lepidoptera; family Tortricidae; genus Tortricodes; species Tortricodes alternella. The sequence continues at coordinate 818,400 of OX401973.1, read as the reverse complement.
ATAGAAGAAGCTAAAAAATTGAAAAATGATCTTACGGCTTTATTAAAAGAAGGTCAACTCGAACTGCGCAAGTGGAGCAGTAATACACCGGAGCTTCTCGAAGATATTCCTAGTGAACACTGTCAGACACCAAAAGTATTTGAACCTGACAATAACTTCGCAATGAAGATATTAGGCATTAAATGGGACCCATGCAGTGATCATTTTTCATACACTGTTGCTGATGATGTGAAAGTCGATTTCACGAAAAGATCAATCCTTTCTATCATCGCAAAAATATTTGATCCCCTTGGATGGATCGCCCCAGTGATAGTCGATGCGAAGTTCTTGCTTCAAGAAATGTGGCGCCTTCATCTATCATGGGATGAGCCAATACCTAAACACTTAGCGAAACAATGGCACATCATAGCGGCAAACTTAGCTGATTTAGAGGAAATCAAACTTCCTCGCATGGTATTAGCCCCAGATCCATTAGAAATCCATTTGGTTGGGTTCTGCGACGGGTCTTCCAGAAGTTATGGATGTTGTATATATATCTGCGTAGTTACTCCTCAAGTAACTAAAACGAGTCTCTTGATCGGAAAATCAAAAGTAGCTCCTTTAAAGACTCTGACAATCAACAGGTTGGAGTTATGCGCGGCTGTCTTATTAGCACGCGTACTAGGCCATGTACACAATGTATTAAAGGAAAAAATTAACATTGATTCTATCACTGCGTTCACAGATAGCACCACTGTGTTATCATGGCTTCGAACTCCACCGCATCTATTAAAGATGTTTGTAGCCAACCGCGTGGTTCAAGTAACTGATTTAATTAGCGAAGACCGTTGGTTCCATGTCCCGACACAGGAAAATCCAGCAGATTGCTGTAGTCGAGGAACCACGTGTGCAGAACTTGCTTCGCATAAGTTGTGGTGGACAGGTCCCAGCTGGCTCAGTAATCTTCAAAAGTGGCCAAGTCAGAAGACTACTTTACCTCATGAAGCTATACCAGAACTCAAGCCTTCTGTTGCGCCATGCTTGGTAGAAACGTCAACGCAATCATTGATAGATGAGCTAATTGACAAGTTTTCGTCACTGACTAAATTGCAAAGAACTCTGGCGTGGTGTCTACGTTTCATACGTAATTTAAAAGAAAAGCGAGAGAGTCGCTTATACTCAACTTTGACTACGAATGAACTTGATAACTCACTGACTATAATAGTAAAACATACTCAAAAGTCATACTTCCAAGCGGCGGGAGCGGCATCAAGTTATGACAAAACAAAGTTGTCGAAAACCTATTCAAAAGCTGTCACCATTCATTGACAGTCACGGTCAGCTCCGAGTGGGGGGGCGTATAGTTAACGCAAAGCTGGCGGACTCGACCATACATCTCATACTCTTGCCGAAAAATTCACCGTTGTCTCAACTCATAATAGACAAGTTCCATAAAAATTACTTCCACGTTGGACCGCGTACATTACAATCGTTGATTCAGCGACGATTCTGGATTTTAGGAATTAGATTATTAATTCGTTCCTATCTGTCAAAATGTGTTACTTGCTTCAAAGCGAAACCAATTCCATGTCAGCCATCAATGGGTAATCTTCCCGATTTCCGCCTTCAGCCTGGACGATGCTTTCAAACGACTGGCATAGATTTTGGTGGCCCTTTCATAGTAAAAGAAAGTAGACGACGGAATGCACGCACTTATAAAATTTACGTGTGTCTTTTCATTTGCACGACTACTAAAGCAATTCATTTAGAAACTGTAACGGAGTTATCAACAGAAGCTTTTCTTGCTGCGCTCGATCGATTTGTATCTCGTCGTGGTATATGTCAAAAGTTAATTTCAGACTGCGGAACTAATTTCATTGGTGCTAATCGTCTCCTGAATGAAATGTACAATATGCTGTCTCAAAATAATGCACACATTTCAGACCTTTTGGCTAATAGACACATTATTTGGGAATTTAATCCTCCCAGTGCGCCCCACTTTGGAGGTATCTTTGAAAGCGGTATTAAGTCCATGAAATACCATCTCAAACGCGTAGTGGGCTCTCAAGTTCTTACTCTTGAAGAGATGAATACCGTGCTAGCTAAAACTGAGGCGATTTTAAACTCCCGGCCTCTATGCGCACTATCTTCTGATCCGAACGAAATTGATGTTCTCACGCCTGGCCATTTTCTCATAGGTGGGCCACTAGTGGCGACGCCCGATGTCCCATTGGAAGATTTACCAAAGTGTCCGCGCTCTCGTTGGCAGATGCTACAGAAAATATCTCAGTCTTTCTGGCGCCTCTGGCAGCGCGACTATCTGCATACTCTTCAGCAGAAAAGCAAATGGTTTAAGCCATCAACTAATATAAAGGTCAATGACATAGTTGTAATAGTAGAATCTAATCTGCCGCCTTTGTTATGGAGATTAGCTAAAGTCGAGGAAATCCATCCTGGAACTGATAATGTTGTCAGAGTTGTAACTGTAAGAACAGCGAATGGGTATACTTTCCGCCGACCGGTCGTTAAAATATGTCCATTGCCGAATATTTAAATAGGCAAAGGCCTTTTATAATATAAGTGTCAGTTTTTGTTCAAGCTTATGTTATTTACTTATTCTATAAAATTATTTTTTATTTAGGCACTGCTCGAAGATAAGTGTCGGTTATGTTTTGTGTAATGTCTCATTTTGAGCTTGGATTTAGTTATAATGTAGGAAGTCTTTTAAGGTTCTAAAATTAGGATTAGTTTATTCTGAGCACAATTTATAATAGCATTATGAAATCCTAGTGAATTTCAAGTGGGGGGAAAATGTTGCGACACCATTGCTACTGGCTGAAAACCGCAATAAAAAATAAACGAATCCACGCGTTCGGATTTCAAATCTGCCGGCGCGCGCCGATCCGCGCTCCTGTATGCATTGAGAAGAAGTATGGCGTCAACGCTTTTGTAACTATTAAAATAATTAATTGTCGCCGCGATATTTGAAACTCATGCCGTTCAAATAGTTCGTGTAAAATAAAAGGAAAACTTACGTAAAACTATAGTGATTCGACGAACTCTTAAGTGGACTGCATATGGATTCGATTCGTGAATAATCAGCCTAGTGATTTGTGGTTCGGGTGCACCCGTCGAGTATCAACGGCAGTTTACCGCGGTAAGCCAAACACATATATTAGCAATCGTCAATTCATTGCTGTCCCTTGTTATTATTAGGATTTCAAGACGTAGTCATCACAGGTTATTTGAAAGTTCAAGTTTGCTCCTTTTAGCGACTCAAACATCGACCACATTAGCTAACTCTCAGTATCGCGATTAGCCACACCACAGTATAATTAAGTTAGCAGTATTACATCTTCACACAAACGTACGAAACGACGCGCTTCGAAATCTCGGTAAAATTCGGTACACAAGTCGCGAGTGCGCCGCGGTTACGTACGGGCGCGGACAGTGCGAGACGCTCCTGCGCATTTAGGGCTCCAAAATTACGGATATATTAATTACGTAACTAGTTTCGGATTTATGAGCTTAAATTACGTAATTACGTAACTGACAAGGATTTTTTATAAAAAAAATGTATTTGTAGTTTTACGTACCAAATGAATAAAATTCAGATTATAACATTCAGGAAAACGCGGAGTTAAAATATTTATAACAGGTTTGTACAACACTTATTAGTTTTTATAAACATCTGAGTCATTTCGAGCCCTTAGAACGAGGGTAAATCATAAAGTTCTTAGAATCACGATAAAAAAGAACAGAATTGTGATTTATTATCTTTTTCTCCTTCTAAATTGATACAATGAAAGTAACGTTCTCGATCTTTCTTATTCCTTCATGAAAAAAAAACCTTTGCTTGAGTCTCAAAAAGTACTACCGAATCAAAAAATCTACCACAGCCATGACTGCAAATTTTTCCAAGGTTATAAACCTTTAATTTTTGAAATATGTGGAAATCACTAGAAGCTTTGTCCGATGAGTAGCATAGGTCGACAAAGATCTCCAGCGGCCCTAACATGTAAGACAATGATAAGTTAAAAGTCTTATCTTTAAGTGCGTCTCTCTCACACTAGTGGCGACGAAAGAAATAGTCATAGAGGTAAACGGGTTTAACTTATCTTTGTGACTTGCATGTTAGAGCCGCAGCCAGATTTGCGTATAGCCGCCAGCTCAACTTAAGATCAATGCGCTAGAGCGTTATCATGGTGAAAGTAGCACGCCTAACGAAACGACAATTTTCCTGGGCTTTACTTTAACTGCTTGATGCAGTTTTTCCTTTCAGCAAGTAGTTCAACATCTTCCAAATCTCAATAAACAGACGCCATGACTTTACCAGCTGTTGGAAAAAACTGTAATTTGTTATTGGCGGAGAAAATTGGCGTTTCAAGGACATCCTTGATTTTTTCGTCTCAGGGATTCGTCATTCAAAATGGTGGACCCACGTTTCATACATTGTCCTTTAAACCGGATTATATGCTACCAAAATGAAATGTGTAAGGTCTCTGCTATATTTTTCGACGTATTATTCGATAACTGTGGTGGAAGGCCGGCCCGAACGAGGACCATCTCCATAGCACAATCTACCTTTCTTACATTCAGCAACGCAGTAAGCGGCCGTGGAAAAGGGTAAATTATTAATCCATATAGTTTCCTGCATGATCATAAAAAGTCCTTAGTGGTCATTTTTTCAAACATATGTACTTAATCACGGCACGCAACTCGTTTCTTTCATACTTGAACGGATTATGTAAATCGTTTCATGAAATAATCTACTAATTTTAAAAGGTATGACTCAAATGGGGGACAATGATGGACATAATGAGTAATAACATATAAAAATAAAAACAAAACTTCGGATAAAGATGTTTTACCAGCATGTAATTTTAATTACTTTTTGATTCACTCTCGTAGTTACATACTGTGTTGCCCGTTATATTAAAACATGTTACTTAACAACTTACAATGGTATGTAATTTCCGTTTTTACATGAATTTAACGTAAATCCGCACATCCGCGGTATGATATTTTTAATGTACATGTAAAGATACATAATTACGTCATTACGGAATTTTAGTTTTGAATTACGTATTTGTAAAAGGTTCAAAATCTATCCGTAATTACGAAATTACGTAATTACGGAATGGAAGCCCTATGCGCATTTATTTAGCACGAGAATTGTTTGTTGTTTTCGATATATTAAAAGCAAAATACATAAAATGCATTTTTTTACATCATACTGACTTACAGTCACTTTGAAGGTAGAAATAAGACCTAAGTAGAAATAATTAAAATTAAAGCTTACATGATTTGCAGTAATAGTTATTTCATGAAAAGATTTACAACAATAGGCTAGTTTCCTGAAAAATTCGAATTCATCCGGCATTTACTCGTACATTACAAACAAATATTCAACGCTTATTTTTTCTTTTGACAATTAAACAAAAAGTGACGAAGATATGACGTGACGTCACGACTTTGCACACGTTTACCATTAAGTGACGTCATTAGCCCCCACTTCCGAACTTTGATGCGCGTTATCTTTGTCAATTTTGATTGATTTGATAAAGCAAAAAATACGTGTTCAATATTTTTTGATAATCTAACTTACGGACTAATTAGTTTTTTTTTTTTTTGCCAGGAAACCTCCCTATTTAATATAGATTATCAAATACGTAACACTAGGAAGAAAGTCAAGTGGTCAGCCCTAGTGCGTGTTTACATACAGAACGGCTGTAGGTAATTATTTCGAGGACACTGCCGAGACAAAATGCGGCTTACGTCTTGATTATACTGTGGCCACACTATTGTAAGAAACAAACGTTTTACGTAATGCACAGCTACTTATGGCTGATTGCCTTTCACGTTCTGTTACTGGCTAATTCGCTGTTGTCCTTTTATCTTGATGAGGTTGTAACAGTTACAAAACTAACAGTACATTTAAATAAACTATACAAAGGTTTTCAATTGTGGTCGTTTCTGCGAATCTGACAAAGATAACAAAAAGGTAAAAAAAAAAAATGTTGCCATGGATATATCTGCGGATTTCTCTAGTTTCTAGTGCACAGTTTACGGATATATTCATGAAAGTACTGAATTGGCACATTTTTTTTATCATGATTTTGGTGTAGCTGTTTTTGTTACGTAGAGAAAGAACTTTTGATTTAAAGAAAACCAGAGCCAATATTCCAAAATCATTCACTGCTTCATTAATTGTTGGCATCTATTACTCGAAATTAGTTTAATATCCAGGGCAACAAAACCACTGTTGACCAGTGTAATGATTGTCAACTATAGAATAATAATAATAATATAATAATAAATCATTTAATTCAGAAATAAATCCATACACATTTGATAAAATACAATGAAATAATACAACGGATGTGGGATGCCCATCCTCACCACGACCATTAACCCCTTATTTACGTCTACTGAAAATTGTGAAATTGTGATTTTGATACTATTATAGAAACCTTTGTTCATTGGCTTATTAAATAAAGTATATTGTAATAATAAAATGAAATACATACAATGAAAATAAATGAAATAAAATTACATTCAAATTGATTCAAATTCCATTAAACGTTATTTATAAATTATCAAAAAAATCAACCTAAAATAAAAATCTAAATTACAATTATAGTCAGATTAATAAAATAAAAATACAAAAAAGATAAACATTAACAAATTGGAAAATTAAAAATTAAAATTTAATAATGTATGTGCTGCGTTTTATTGCTACAATAATAGATTTTATCATTATACATTTAATAATCATAATAATAGTATTCCGAGATAATTAAACAGATATGAACGCTATCAAGAAGATTCTAGATTGGACCTGCGCTATTCTGCGTCTCAGGTCAGGCTACACCTCTAACTGTAGACGCCTCTGCGCCGGCGCCGCAGCGGTGACCAAAATCCGGCGTTTACGCAAGATAGAGCCTCTAGTGATGCGACGTTATCGATATAAAGTAGACATCATAGATCTAGTTATGGATCGAGTTTGAAAAGTCTCGCAATCGGTTTAAGTGTGGATTAATAACTTCCACAGTAATTTCTTTTACCAGCTAGTATTTTCATTCAGACACTCATATTTACCTGTTAAGTCTTACGCTGGCGCTGCGGCGGAAGGTCACGCCAGTATGTCAATACCGACAGTATCGATATTAATATAACAATATATATGACAGCATATAGTTGACCATAGCAACTAATCAACTTTTTTATATATTGAAAAATAAATAAAGTTAGTTAAGTCAATGTCCTGTAAGTATACTGTTTCAAAATTAATATTTTATTTTCTTCCTGTACTACCCATTATACATGAATTATCCATTAAAAGTTATTTTACAGAATGAATCATTGATCGACAGAAATTATAGAAATATAAGATGGACACGTTTACGTTTCTAATATTACGTCAAACTACAGTGAAAGGCTTAAGTAAATATGTCAAGGGCAAGTAACATTTCCTTATTCGTAAAGTCATAGCACCAATAATCATTAGCAACAGTAATTCTATTTTTACTTACTACTACTATCATATATACTACTGTCATTCTACAGCGCTGCAGCTTTACCGATTAACTATATATATCATGATAGATAAAATTTCTCCAACACGCACCTATACCACTATATTCTATTCAATGAACCATCGATGCATTGCTCCCTACTACTGCTACTTTACCATACATACATCCCAACGGCGACAGTGACACGAGTAGCGAGTATAACCCATTATCGAGTTTATGCGGCCTCCATGTCTCTACAGCTCTACAAATGAACGCAGCGACTCTATCGATGTTTGGCACATCACTAGCGGGCCGTCTCGCTGTCGATAGTCACGAGTAGCTCGGGCCATCGACTGGACCACGTGTTTTTTTTTATTTACTATTTTTAAAGTTCGCCGGCAGTGAGCTCGATAAGTTGTAAGTACCTGTGACTTATTTATATACAGCCAGTTTATTTTTCTTGAAAAAAGTTTTTTCGTTGTTTTTTTTTTATTTGGTTTGTTCTTGGTGTATAAATAAAACTGAAAGCGAATTTGAAAACTTTCATTATTCTCAGTGAATACACCTGTATAGGTAAGTTATTTATTTTTTACAACTTAAGTAAATCAATAGATTAAATAGTTTCGTATAACTTAATATTGGTTTATTGTGGCTTGTATTCAAATATAACATTCCAAGGTATAATCAAAAATTTTCAAATCGGATCAAGCTCTATCGAGATTTCTATATACAGTGGCTCGATGTATTCGATTGTAAGTTTACAAACTTTCTGGTCGTTTTGTGATACGAATAACTATTTACATTATTTTAGTTTTCCTTAATTTTTTGTCAGTAATCATTTAATTATAACATTTTAATTCTACTTTCACTAATATACCTATTTCGTTGTTAGGAAATTTTCTTACTTTAACCAACAAAAAAATATATATATCTTTTCAAATACTTCTAATAATAAATTCAAAATAATATAAGGTTAATAATCATTAACAACTCAGTAAATAACAAAAAAAAATAACCAAATCTAAGATTGTTTTCTTTAAATTACTTTTAATACTACTACTATTACTATTATTACTACCTATGTACTTTATGATTGTGCCTTGACGGTTTTATAACATAATGATTGAAACAATGTTAAACATTACATACATAGAAACATGCATATATCACGCGTGTTTCCCAAAGGGGAGGCAGAGACCATGGAATTCCACCTTCTACGATCCTGACACACACCTTTCGCTTCGTCTACTCTCATTAAGTCCTTCATGCACGCTCGCAGGTTCAGGGTACTTTTGACCTGTCCTTTCTTAAGAACGTCCTCGATCTGGTTTTGATACGTTCGCCTATGTCTTCCCCTTCCAACCCTACCATGCACACTCGCCTTATAAATCTATTTCGTTAGTCTTCTTTCGTATGTCAATCCTTGCAACTCTAAACTCAAAAAAAGCTATCTCAGTTCAATTTGCTTTTTTTTTGGATTCTCATTCTTGGATATAATTCAGGCGGTAGATTAAGTCAGTCTGTCTCTATCGTTTTTTATTGTTACGTCGATGATATACAGATGCGTACAAAATTTTAGGGGAACGACATCCGGGTTTGTATCGTTATTTCGGTTTCAGGGGAACGACATCCAATACTTTGCATTTGGTAAATTGCACAGTTCCCAAGCTAACAGCAAATTAATTTCTTTTTACAATGTTTAAGGGCCGAATACGTTGAAGTGACTCGAACAACTATATTTAGATTTTGATCCTCATAAGAATTTCATACAATTTATTCTTAATTGATAACTTTTCGCAACACGACAACGCGAGACGTCGTGCCGCGCCATGCACGTGTTTTTCTTCTAACGGGTGACTCTGGCATCATGTCTTGTTAAATCATTTTATGAATATTTATTCTAATAAGCAATCTATTATTTTACCGGTTTTTACTAACGGTGTCTCCAATCCGTGGGAAAATTTAAGCGCATACCTCATTTATATTCTTAACTAATGAGCCACCTGTGGTTTTATCATTATTATCTGCACTATCGTAGAACTGTTTGCCTCGTTGGTTGCATGTTAATAGAAAACTTATCATCCAAATTATTGGAGAGTGTCGCGTCGTATCTACTTATCAATAAAAACAACAATTGTACTGTTTACAATGGTAACATGTCAGAACAGTATGCGGCTGTCTATGCTCCTTGATGAAATTAATAAATAAAAAACCGGACAAGTGCGAGTTAAACTCGCGTGGAGAGGGTTCCGTTCCGTACATGATTATCTGAAATTTACTACGTTACTTTAAATACCATAGACTTCTTATAGGTTTTCCTGTAATCTATAGGTAAAGAACTATTTTCTGTATTTTTTTTAAAATTTTAGCCCCAGTAGTTTCGGAAATAAGGGGGGGAATGGTCAATTTTCGCCTATTTTCCTAAATAACTTCAAAACTATATTTTTTAAAATTGAAAAGAAAATATATTTAAGATCCTCACAATAAGCCCTTTCATTTGATATATCAGACGATATAGGTAGCATAAGTTTTTTTTTTAATTTTCTAATTTACCCCCCTAAAGTGGCCCCCATGTTTAAAATTCTTATATTTACGTCACGCGTCCGTATTGCGGTCACCGACTTACATATGTATACCAAATTTCAACTTAATCGGTCCAGTAGATTCAGAGCAAATTGGCTGTGACAGAAGGACAGACAGACAGACAGACAGACAGACAGACAGACACACGAGTGATCCTATAAGGGTTTCGTTTTTTCCTTTTGAGGTACGGAACCCTAAAAAGGAACTCAGAGCTATGTACGAAAAATGTATAATTTTGGTGACAGGTCGACATTCTATTTTTACATTGACATTAGTATCATTTAAAATGTTTTTGAATGTGTCCAGTTACAATTACACAACACTCCTTTTGGATTCAAGTCATGCCTACAAAAGTATAACCTTTAAACACTGAACGTATAAAAACAATGTTATTAGTCAAATTAAAACTTTCGTGAGACATTATGAAACCGTAAAATAAACAAGACACCCTCAGCACGGGCGCAATGGGCCGCGTGACGCAGTGCGCAGGTTACTTTGACCCCTACCGCACTCAACCCCTGAAGAAGGACTCCATACGAGTCCGAAACATGTCGGACATAGATATATATATAGTAAGGAACAACTCAACGCGATTTTCACGATGCTCACTCTCGCTCGCATACATACGGTGAATATTGCCGACATCGTTTTTATATCATTGAGAAAGGTCCATTATGAAAACTTTCGAGTAAAAGCATTAACTTATTTTTATTCACTTCTCTCTTTAACCGAATTCAATTTTAATTTCGCAGATTGCATAGGCATTTTTTTAAAGTAATACGAATTAAAATTAGTCAAGATCGCATCTTACAACGCTAGCAAGACTTTTAAATTCCTTCGTCTTTGGTATGTAAGTAAATAAAAAGTAAAGAATATAATAAGAAAAACTTGTGACACGTAACCGGTTTACTTCCATTTTATTGCCGTCTATGTACACCTGGTTTTTATTTTTTACGTATAATGTATAGTAGTCTAATAATATTATAAGGATAAAGAAAATTTGATTTGGTATTCTATGATATGAATATCGAAACATTAAATTTTATTTGTAACAGAAATCAATGATTTAAACTTCAAAGTAATTATTCTGCGTATTGATTATTGTATGAAATGATACTACCTATGAGAAATTAATTATGTGAAACGAAATTCTATAAAATGGTTGTCTATGAAATCACGTACCGTTCCGTATCCGTTTGCCTGTTTTCGTGTTTGTTGGCACAATTTTTTCGTTGGTGTTCCTTTGTTTTGACTCCTTCCCTAAACATGCAAGTTTTTACTTGCTAAAAGAAATCCCGCGGATTCCTCGGCTTTTGTGGCTTTATGATTCCTTAGCTCCGGGTTGAAGACTGCGTTCTCTCAAGATTGGTGACTATGACTTCCTGCGGCCGCTTCAGCTTTGGATGTCTCGGTGTGGCTTGTCGTGGTCACGCCCGAGCTCGCTCTTTCGTCTTTGCTTATTACATCAGGTTCGTTACAACTGGGGTACGATTACGGCACTAATTTGCCGTTTTATTACGCCAATTGACCGCGTGTCGGACCGGCGGCCCGGAACGCCGGATCATTGCTTACTCAATTCAAATGTAATGTTAAATGAATAATTCAATTAATGAATTAATTAATTATTTAGGTATTTAATTCAAGTTACAAGTTTCATGTAAAATACAGAACCGAGAGAAGCCTGGGCGAGAAGTAGTTTTACTCTACGAATTAGTACTAATCTCTATTTTAAGAACTGCACTCTGATCCGTACCCTTACCATGAGTTTACGCGAGCCGTTCTCGTTATCAAAACCTATAGGAAACCCAGTTTGCGCGTGATAGCCGCCTGGCGCCACACCTCTTGAAATATAAACAAATGGTGTACTGTATTTAGTGTGAGACGAATAAAACAGTTTGGATTGCACCGCCTTGAGACTCTGACGTTTCATTTCAAATACCTTAGTTAAATTGTAATTACCTCATTATAATATCATCAGAAGTGGGATTGATAAATCCGCCCCACAGAGCAAATAAATCCTTGAAAATGAACAATAAATCAGTGAAAAATAAAAAGAGACAAAACAGTGTACAATTAGTGGCTGATGACGGTGAAATACATAACAGTGAATATACTAACAGTGAATATACTAGCAAGGCTATAGCTTTGCCCACATTTGACCCAAGTGTTGGGGCTATTGAAGCTCACGAGTGGACTTCGGAAGTCGATAACTTAGCGTCTAAAAATAAATGGGACGATATAGAGACCATTGCAAGATGTGTACCGTTTTTAGCTGGGCCTGCAAAAGAGTTGTACAAAGAGTGGACTCCTTTGGAAAGGACCTGGCCTGCTTTAAAAGAAGATCTTCAAATTACCTATCCAAAGTGCCGAGATTTGCACCGAGATTTTATTATTGCAGCGAATATGACCAGTGATCGATTCTCTACCGTTTCTATTTATGCGGCAAAGAAACATAGAATCCTAAAGCAATTGAGACTACAATTTCGAGAGTGTGAAATATTGGAATTGATAACGGGTGGAATAACTGATCCCCATGCGAAAGCTATAGCAAGTAGTGCTGAAACGATACAAGGATTATATCAGAAATTAGCCCGTTATATTCCAACTTCTATTGTAGATACCAGTACAGATGCAGAAGAGTCTATGTCATCTTCGTCAAAAAGGCCGAGGCTCTTATTAAACAAACGGTGTCATCGTTGCAATCGAATTGGCCATTTGCAACGTGATTGTCGTATTACGATGGGAGATAACAAAACACTGTCTACAAACAAGTCGATTCCGGAGAAAGATAAGCAATGTACTTTCTGTTCTAAAAAGGGCCACTTAGCTGAAGAATGTTGGACGAAACAGAGAGTAGAAGTCGAGTAAAACAATAAAAAAAAACTTCAAACAACGTCAACAGCATTGAAAATATTTTCAGATTGATCAAGACAAAGAAATTAGGTATGATGCAATACTTGGCAGTGACGCAATAAGTACCATCGATATAATGTTTGTAATCACCCGGTGCCGTACTAAAATCACAGGTCGATCTTTGTTCCACTCCTAAGCTCAAGTTCCAGAAATTGTTTATAATTTAGACGGCATGATTAATAGTGCACTGAGTAGTTAAGCACTGACCGAAACTTAATCAAAGCTAAGAGTACTTTTAAACAAATACATCAGTGAAATAAACACCACCGTCATGCATATTCGAACCATAACAAATGAAACCATTGTTTATCACCCATATACTGGATGTCAGCTAGTGAACGAGTAAAAGTTCGTGACATATTAGTAACTAAACTTCTCAATAACAAGAAAAAAGAATCCTGATAGTTTGAAGGAATATAAATTGAAAAATTAGAGAATGAGAGTTTTTGAAGGAAATCGAGAAAAAAAGAATTAAAATCTTTTGTACCTTCAGCAGTTCAATTCAAGCTGACACGAATATTCCATGGTGAGCAGTGTCATATCGGAGTCGATAAAATACTGGAATCAATACAAATAAAACACTGGTTTCCGGGAATGACTGCTTTTTGTACGAAGAAATATTGGCTATTGCATTACTTGTCGATTGCCGAAACGACCGAGTGAGCCTAAACAAGAATTACTATACTGTACATGCTGACTGTACAAGATCATTTGGAACCGCAAGAGATCGTTATAGAGACCTATTGATATTAATTGATGCCTATACAAAATTCGTTATATTGATAGATATCAATTGAAAACCTGACGAGCTCACAGCTAGTAAAGCCCTTGAAACCACAACTCAGTTTATTTGAAACAACTAAAAGAGTCATTACTGACAAGGGAACAATTTTTTCTAGCAGAAAAACAAAAGAATCGCAAAAAAAAAGGATATTGAAGTACATTTTATTGCGACAGGAGCGAGTAGAGCTAATGGGGAGGCTGAACGCTATGTGCTTTGTAGCAACTGTTATAAACCTGTGAGACTGTGAGGTATGTGAAGTCGGTAAAGGTCAGAATGGGCGAGCGTACTGTGGAAAATAAAGCTAACCCAAAACACACAAGTAAAAAAAAAAAAAGATAAAAATAGATGTACGCCAATATACCTACTTTCTGGAGTGCGTTCGGAAATCCCTGCCATAAGTAGAAGTAATAATAATATGCCTGAAATGGAATCAGCTGTTGACATTCCTGAGCAAAAGGTTACAACAGGATAACGGCTAAGAAATTATGCACTAAAAACAAAGATCAGATGAGACGAAATGTTAAGATATAATATAACATACAATTAAAAGAAGGTGAAATTGTGTATGGTTCAACAACAACAAACATGATTGAGCAAAGTATAATCTCGATATACGGGACTATTGCTATTGAAATTTACAATTGTAAAAGTTTGCTGTGAGATTGGTACAAAAAGAAAAAAATATCTACCTACAAGGGAGAACCGTTCAGGTTGTACCTAAAGATCGAATACGGTTATGGAACCGTGAATCTAGGAAAAATGTACAGGCCGTGATAGCCTATAATATTTTGTAAAATAAAAATAAAAAAATGGCGTGATATCTTATGTAATAAGAAGAGTGCTGGGATCGCATAACAATAAAATAAAAATATTGCGCGAGCGGCTGATAGCGCGCTGGGACCGCTAACAATATTCTCGGGCGTAAGCTATTTACTACTGTAAGTGAGCATGGATCGCCAAATGAAAAAAAATACTATGTTAACAATATTCTTGGGCGTAAGCTATTTACTATTGTAAGTGAGCATGGACCGCCAAATAAAAAAAAAGTACTTATTTTGGGCATAAGCAACTTACTATTATAAGTGCTGGGACTGCCAAAATAACTGGGCGTAAGCTACTTACTGCTGTAAGTGAGCTGAGATCGCTAAATAAAAAAAACCCTGTTAATAAATGCTTCGCTACTTAGCGGCGCGGTAACGTTTGTTCAAAGAAATAACATAAGTGTGCCGGCTGCCTAGCTGAAAAACCACAACAAATATACAGCTGTTGAGCAGCGATATAAAAAAATACTAAAAGGGTCGTTGACCTGCCTAATTGCCAAAAAAAATGGGAGTTCGAGTCCCCATGACAAGTGCAGTGGCAACTGATTACAAAGTGTTATTGTAATGATGTATTCTTTAATATCTTTCTGATTTCAGGTACGCTAAGGTTGCTGAGTATTCTAAAACAAATTACATTAGTTATGTTAACTGCATGTATTTTTAGTTTTAGACGCAGAAATAGAGATATTATAGATATAATGTTTTTCCCAATGTTTACTTTACATAAAATTAAGGAAGTACTTCCAGAACAAAGCGCTTTAGAATAAGACAATATTAAGTACATACCGAAATGGTCTGAACGTTATGATTGGTAATACGAAGATATATTGAAAAAAAAAAAGACTATTGGTAATGTTTAAGCAGTTATCTTCAATAAGATATCCTTCTGGTATAAAAAGTAAATTACAATTTTATGATATTTACGAGCTTAAAACTACAGTAAAAACTGTATTGTTATATGTTGGTTTATGTGTCTGTATTAATAGTTATAAGATCTATTGAGAAAAAAAAAGATAATAATTATGGAAAAGAGCAACCCTACGAGTTTCTTGCTTATTCTTCTCGAGGGAAATCAGCATTCCGAATAAGTAGTAGCTTCAAAAAACTAAACATAAACTATAAAAAAAAGTATTTGACTAATTAAACCTAACAGCCTAAACGATAGCTGTGAAATGAAATGATGAGAAAGTAAACTTGTTTCTGTAATATCCAAAGTAATAGTAATTGGATGAGACAGTTTAATTGGTAAGAGATATTAATGGTGAAATAACGGATGTGAGTTATTTAAAAAAAAAAAAATATAATGCTTCGAGAGCAAAGCATTTTTGCAGGAAGGCCGTGATAGCCGCCTGGCGCCACACCTCTTGAAATATAAACAAATGGTGTACTGTATTTAGTGTGAGACGAATAAAACAGTTTGGATTGCACCGCCTTGAGACTCTGACGTTTCATTTCAAATACCTTAGTTAAATTGTAATTACCTCATTATAATATTTATTTAACTCATTTCTATCACGCGCGCTGAGCGCTATTAATAGAACATCAGTTCCGGATATCACCCGCCCGTTCTTGAACTGTTACCGTCCCAAGGTTTCTGTCAATTACGAACAAACAAACTTTCTAAATAATGTGCAAAAAACTAATTATTATTTACCAGCATTGGCCTGCGATTCCGCCCGCGCAGATTTAGGATATCGTATTAGTCGAATACGACTACATATTGTGCATTTAACTATTTATTCCAGAAAATGTAGTCGTATCCGCAATTTATGTTTAACTGTTGAGGAGTAATTGAGTAACATGCTTACATCTAAACATCCGCACTTTCGTCGCTTACTCTAATAACAATCAGACTTATGAATAAATAGGGTGTGTAATGACAACGGTATAACAACTTTTGATATATTTTCACTAGATATAACAACATTTGATATAATTTCATAGTATATAATCACTCAAAGGGAGATAATAAACTTTTGACATATAGACTTTTGATATATTTTCACTCGATACAATAACACTTGATATAATTTCATAGAATATAATCACTCAAGGGACATAATTCATTTTTGATATAACCACAAAGTACATAAATTTTCATGGTGTATAATATTCAATAAGTATAATAGATTTTTAATATAATGTTTACCTAATATAACGTAAGCATTAGTGATATAAGTAATGTATTATACCATATTTTATCTACACCCATATCATAAAACATCCATAATGTATTAAAAAACCGTAGGAAATTACCAGCGTTATTACAACCAATTTTACTATGAGCTAAAAGTAGGTAAAATCTGTACTGTAATGTTATTACAGGATCAATCTTCGTCTCTAGCTCGTCGTCGTACCTAACAGAGACCTGCCTTAAGGTAGAATAGGTAGGTTATTATAATAGTAGTATAGTATTATAAAAAAAATATTGGTTCTGGCGCTTCGCCGGCCGCTGCCGCGGCACGCTCGCTTCGCTCGCTCGGCTCGCGCTGTAGGGTCGCAGTTATACCTAACACTCCTCCTCGCTTCGCTCGTCGTCGTACCTAACGGAGACCTGCCTTATTAGGTAGAATAGGTAGGTTATTATAATAGTAGTACGTATTCCAATTTATACCAGTACTACATTATACCCACTGAGCGTTATATCGAACAAAGTTATATCACTTATATGTTATACCATATCACTGTTAGAATAGTTGTTATATTAAAAGTTCATTTTACCTGATGGATGATAGTTAGATCATATCAGAATATGCCAAATATTGTTATACCAAAAGTGCATTATATCCCTAAATCGTTATGTTGACCAATAATATATCAAAAGTTGTTATACCGACCGTTACGCACCCGAATAAATAATAAGGTACTAATTGACATAATAACATTAATGAATACCATTGTAAACTTGCTTAATTGTAAACAAATTATAGTTTTAGTTTAGACTTGTGGACCCGCCACAGCTTCGCCCGGGGTATTGAACATACAAACTTTATCTCCCCTTTACACCCCTTTAGGGATGGAATTCCAAAAAATCCCTCCTTAGTGCACCTCTATAGGAATATCTCCTCCAAAGAAACCTCTAGGACCACCCGTTTAGGCTGTGCGTTGTCTATATAAGTGAGTCACGGTACTGTTTTATATGTATTGATTTACGGTTTTTGCCTGCCAGTAATGGTTAAATATATGATTCTCTGTTTTACTGACCATCTTTTTTGTTGCCATGTTTATGAGTTAATAAATATATCTTATCTTAATTTATCTTATCTAACAATATTATTTGCTGCGCCAGCGCGCGACTGTTCGCGTGGCAAACTTTGTCACAAAATCTGAATCCTAGTTTGGGTCGTTAACAGTAATGTTTATTTTCTGTCAGTAACCTAGTCTCAGTAGCGACATCTACCTACTTTAACTGTATCTTTACAGTTCATGTGTTGTCTTGACTGTATGCCAAATATCCGCGTCGACGGCACGAAGACGAATTCCGGTGTTACTCCTGCACGAATAATGTTTTTAACGCTAGTAAATAGTTATATTAAATTATTTGTGACAAAAGGAAGTACATGGAAACGTGTTTGCCGTGAGTATAGCTTTGTTAGTTTTTAATCCGCCTTGAAGTTCGTAAAGTTTACGCACGTAGTGTTTGTAAACAATTTTTTGTATAAAATATTGGTATGCGTTTGGGTTTTTGTCATTCGTTTGCTTATTGTTACGGTTATCATGATGTTTAATTTGATTCTTAAATGTTATGATGAAAGTTAAATATGCATATATCCTCTAGCGACCGGCTTTTCCTTAATTGTCTTAATTGGTAAACAAGTTTATAAACTCAAAATATACCTTTTTTTGGGTGAAACAGTTATTTTATCATAAGTAAAGCAATCCTAGGCAAAAAAATTGCAAAGTGATGCCTAAAATATTATCTCCGGTTGCTTAATTTACGATGAAATTGCTGTTTTAGACAAAAATGGTGCATTTTAAGGTTAGAAACTTGTTTACCAAATAAGACAAGTACCTAAGGATGAATTCACTTTACGTATATAAACTTTATTGCATACAATTTAGTACAAATGATGGAATGAATGACCAATAGGATTATCTACCAGTCAACCAGAGGCCATAGAAAAATCTCAGATAAAGCAAATATAAAACATGATATTTAAAAAAAAAGATTTCGACGAATTGAGAACCTCCTCCTTTTTTGAAGTCGGTTAAAAATATAATGCGTACTAAGAATAAAATATCCATACAGCGGCCCTAGCAAGGTTGTCACAAGGATAAGTTAAACCGTCTTAACTGTAAGTGCGTCTCTCTCACACTAGTGCCGACGAAAGAGATAGTCACAGAGATAAACAGGTTTAACTTGTCCCCGTGCCTGGCACGCTAGGGCCGCTGGATATTTTTATGAGTTAATGTGGAATTCCTTCCACAGTCTGATTTGCGTTGACATTTCAGTTTTTATAATCCCCATTTAAAGATTAAAATAGAATACTTATAAACAGTAAGATAATTTTAACGATTTCACGTAATAAGTCCACAGTTAAAACAGGTAAAAGTACACCCAGTTGGTGTCAATTAGCTAAATCGTTTTAGCCAATAGAATAGCGGAGTAAATGTTTAAATAATTTGTTGTTCCGAGCGGGATCAAGATCATTGCCGATCTTCATGACCCCAGGTTAGTTTTTGTTGGCAACCACTTTAATTGCGATGTCGTACCATCGTTTAAATTAGTTGATCTATTTAGAAATAGGAATTCTTAGGAATTATTACAATTGCGAAACTTAAGTGGCAATGGGCGCCGCATTGCTCGTAAAACAGATGGCCGATAGGGGCAAAGAATTCTTGAATGGCGTACGCAAGATAAGATAGACCGTCTTATCTCTAAGTGCGTCTCTCTCACACTAGTGCCGACGAAAGAGATAGTCATAGAGATAAACGGGTTCAATTTATCTTTGTGTCATTCATGTTAGGGCTGCAGGAGGCATGATTCTCCAAAATAACACTTCGTTCGATTCTCTTAAATAAGCACCGACAAACTTCGCCTGCAGCTTCGAGAATAAGCGACAACACCGCCTTAAGAGTGCAACAAGCCGAACACGAAGCTGAATTAAAATTACTCGAGTTGGAGTTGGAGAAGAAGATGATCAACTCTAGACTAGCGTCGCAACTTGCTGCTATTAAAGCTGAAGGAAGCCAAAGAGGCAGCTTTGGGGTGCCGGAACAAACACAGCTTGTGGACCAATGGTTGGATACTTGCGTCCTCGAACCAGTTCCATCGGCGCCCACTGAACCATCAACTTTGAACCTCATGAACATGAACCCAACGAACCCGATCCCTGTGAACATGAACTCAACGAACCTGAACCCTATGAACATGAACGCGAACCCAGGGAACCGGAACCCAGGAAATATGAACCCAACGAACTTAAACCTTACGAGCGTGAACCTATCAAACATGAACCTGAACCAAACGAACCAGTCAGCAGCGCTACGGACAAACGAACCTGAACCTTTCGAGTCAACGCCTCGATGAGAACCCAGAGCAAGAGACCGTACTCCCCATCAGGAGAGAACATCAAGCTTCAGCCGAGCCATCGAACTACTGGCCGAATGCATCGGCAAAATTTCACATGTGTGACCCCCGTCGCGACAAGTATACGAACTTCCGATCTTCTCCGGAGCGGCGGGCGTATGGCTGCCCTTTGAAGCAGCCTATGACCAGTCAACGAGCGCATACAATTTCACTCCAAGTGAGAAGATCGCGCGCCTGCGGTCGTGTTTGAAAGGGGCTGCCAGGGAGGTCGTCGCGCCGCTTCTGCACACCGCCACTGAACCGACGCATACAATGCGAACCCTGAAACAATGCTTTGGTCGTCCGGAAGTTGTCATCGTTGACAAAGCTATAGAATATCTGAAGAACCTGCCGCGGCTTGGGGTGTCGGCAGCTGATCTCAACACGTTCGCCGTCAAAGTACAGAACGTAGTCTGCGTGCTCAAGTCTATAGATAAACGAGGGTACCTATATAACTCCTTGCTAACACGCGAAATTTTGGATCGACTGAGCCCTCACGTAAGGTCGCGGTTTTGCGATTACGCCGCAGAGTTCCCCGATTACAACGAACCAGAGATTGTGGTACTGAGCAGATTTCTCATGCGCGAAGCAGACAGAGCACTACGCTTCACCTACGCTACGGGGGAGCACCGACTCAGGCCCCGCTGGCGCCTCCCCGCCGAGAGCCACCGAAGCCGACGCCACGTCAAGCACCGCGACCGACGCCACGAACCAACTCTTACTCACCGGCGAGACATGCCAGACATGAGGCCAAGTTAAACCCGTTTATCTCTAAGTGCGTCTCTCACACACTAGTGCCGACGAAACATATAGTCTGAGCGATAAACGGGTTTAATTTATCCCTGTGTCTGGCTTGCTAGAGCCGCTGGTGAAGGTTGTGGAACTCCGCTAGATGCAAGCAGCACAGAATCGGTCGGTGTGCCACTTGTTAAAAACTCATAAAAATCCTTACAGCAGTTTTTCTGTACTACCTGTTCAAACCAAAAGGTAAACAGACAAAAAATCTAAAATCTTAACGTTTTTGGTTGCTTTTTCGTTTATTTTGGCTCCGCCTATCGTTTGTCTTTAAATTCTTTAATCTAACGTCATTTCAAAAAAAAATGGTTTTTGGGGTCCAGGTTGATATAACAAATATTGTTCGAGAAAAAAAACATATATAACGAAATAATTCTCAGTGTCGTCGGTTTATTTTTAACACGCTTTTATTAGCTTCTCTTGTAACTTAACTGACTAAATAAGAAACAATAAAATCTGAGAAGTCTATTTTAACGTAATTCTATTTAATTGTTGTATCCAATTGCAACTTTGTATGTATATGTAGTTCAGGGAACAATACAATAATTACTACCATCAAGTTGGTCTGTGGATGCAACCAGGAGATGGACAGTGGAACTCTTCAATGGCTTAGTAATCTCCTCAAGTTTGGGCTATTAGTTAGCTAGCTTTGCTTAATTGTGGAACAAGATCCCCATTGCCTTGAAACAATGTCCTTCCGTAGCCTCGTTTAAAAAGGGACTGAATGAGCTAACGTACCGAAACCAGATCGTCGGCGTTCTTAAGAAAGGCTAGGTCGAGAGTACCCTGAACCGGCGAGCGTGCATGAAGAGATTAGACGAAGCGAAAGGTTTGCGTCAGGATCGTAGCAGATGGAAAACCGTGGTCTCTGTCTACCCCTTTTGGAAACAGGCTTGATATATGTATGTATGAGCTATGGCTAGATGAGGTGAGGAGTCCTGATATCTGAAATATTAAATAGCTGTTCTTCTTCTACTTTTAATTTTAATTAATATTTAGGCAATCTTTTTAAGGTTTATTTATTTTACTATTATTATTATTTGTTTGTTTTCTTTTTGATTGGGCCTATTTGTAATTTTTGTCTATCCACGCATTGTCTTCTCCTCTACTCAACTCCAAGGCTAGCTGGAAGAGATCCAATTAGGGATTGGAACCAAAATTTGAATTTTGAACGTTAAAGATAGGTATAGGTATATAGATGTCATCAGTTTAGAAGCAATTCAGTTTCATCATAGGTAAGTGACTTTAACCAGTCTGTCAGACATTTCCTACTTAAATAGCTGCATGGGGTAGATATTCAGCTTTTTGTTTATGGTATTGTAAAGATGTGCAGATTGCGCAATGTATTGCCTTTTAGCGAACATAGATTTAGTATGAATTTGAGGGGCAACAACATGTTTTCTCCCACGTGCTAATAACAAAGGGTGGAATTCAAGGGTTTTATGTAGTTTTAGAACCGTAAGTAATATGTACAACCTTCTCAAACTCAGTACTTCACTAATAGAGTATAGCTCACTTATTGGGAATCGGTAGGGTTTAGAATAAATTACTTTTAGCAGACATCTTTGAGCTCTTTCCCTTCCAGAAATTTGGTTTTTGTTGCGCCTCCCCACACAGTGATGCAGTAACTCATTGCAGACTGTGCCAAAGTAATAAACAGATTATTCAGGAGTTTTATTAGCAACGTGTCTCAGGATTTTAAATATCCAAGTTAGTTTTCTGATACGGTTATTTAGTCTATGTGAACGTGGCACGATAGGCGCTCATCTATTATGACTCCAAGGTATCTTGTCGAGGGAATTTTGTTTATTTGAGTACAATTACAGGATGCTGGGTTAGTCAGATTGCAGTTATGTAGCTTAAGTTTAAGGTCTTGGTGAGTTGCTGCCAAACAAGAACGCTTAAAGACAAACAAAATCTTCTTACTGAAAGTATATTCTCACAAGTTTACAATAAAGCTTAAATTGTTTTATCTTTATTTTAATAATTGTTAAATTGGCGATAGAAGCAACTGCACAAGATATGATATATATAAAAAGTGTAATTTTGTTGAAATGTTTATATGTGACATTTTAAGCATTACTTATGCATTATTTAAGTGTTCCTGTTTACTCACTTATAGACAACGCACAGCCTAAACGGGTGCTCCTAGAGGTTTGAAATTTGGAGGAGACATTCCTCGAGTACCCTAGAGGTGCACTAAGGAGGGATTTTTTGAAATTCCATACCTGGGCTGAAAAGGGGTGATAAAGTTTGTATGGAAAATACCGCAGGCGAAGCTGTGGCGGGTCCACTAGCTAGTTAGGTATATTATCGACCGAGCGGACGAAGCGTCTCCGTCTCAGCTTTCGTATGTCCGTCGGCTGTCCGGCGGATGTTCATTTGTTCTCCTCTACAAGTTGCATTACTTACTTAACCGATTCTCGTGAAATTTTGTGAGCCTGCTGATTATTGAACCTGCAATAATGTTTTTCTTTTTAGTGATTCTGTCGTATGATTTATTCAAATGGCGGAGATATTGGGGTTTTTGCGATTACCAAGTTATTTGCGGTGTTGGTAAACTGACCACGACCTATGTCGACGTACCTATAAAAAATACATACACAAATTACATATGTATATTATTATCAATAGAAACCCCCCCCCCCCCTATGAATCCATCTGCGGCATTATTAATTAGTTTTTCATCATAATATTCTGTTTATATTTGTTTATCTGTGATATCATTTTACATTCCTTTGTTTACGTCTTAGAAACATAATTTGTTACGTTATTGTGCGAGCTTGAGACGGGAATTGGCTCGCGTCCAAAGATAACCAAGAACGTTTGAACTTGACCCTTCATACTTCCGTCAAACGGTTAGAAAACAGCCATATGCGCGCCTAATGTAAAAAGAGCGCTGGCGGCCATATAAAATATATGACCTTCAGGGCTCTTTTTATATTGGTAGGTATATCTTACGTGCGCGGCGGCTGATCAGCGATGAGGTACACATTCAAATTTAGACCGAATGACTTTGTTCTTACGGTCTAAATTAATAGTTTCATTTATCCGATGTATATGATTCTCTAACGTGTGCAGCGCTGATGTTCTTCTTCTTCTGTTGGTAAAGACAATAAATAAATAAACCAGTCAAATGCGGGTCCAACTCACGCACCGAGGGTTCCGTACAACGCCAATTTTGCATGGTCTCAACCAATCTAATAGGCTTTATGTTAATGATACAAGAACTTTGACAGTTGCAACTTGGCAGATTGTTAAGCTGCAGCGGTCATTTTGCACATATTTTTCACATTTCTATAACAGAACACCATTGAATTGATATTTGTTGTAAAACTATGGAGTATAAACCAAAAGCAGACCAAATTTGATGGCTGAAACTTAAGCCGTTACAGTTGGAACAAAACTGGTCTAAAATCAGTCTATTTTAGGGTATCAATGTATGGGGAGCTCCTCAGGCTTAAAACTTTTTGATATTTTTATTATTTGCTAGTATTTATGCTATAACAACACATATTCACTGAAAATTGCAACCTTCTAGCTCTTACCGTTGCTGAGCTAGAAGCCTCTGACAGACGCACGGACGTTGTAGGTTCAGTAATACGGTCCCATTGATCCCTTTGGGTACAGAACCCTAAAAAGTAACTTAAATAGAGATGTTTTTTTATTATTAACTATAAGAAACAAAAAACCCGACTGCATAACCTCTAAAAAGAGAAACAAGGACTTGATTCAACGGACCCATTGGGGTCGATATGGAAATAGCAGTCGGTGACGTCGACTGGTTATTTTAGGATTTGAAGGTAAGTCACCGACTGCTATTTATACTTAAATGGTTTTTAAAATAAATATTTCTTATTTTCATATTTTTAGTTAAATAACATAGGTACCCTATGTCACTCCTACAATTAAGACCAATCTAACGATACCTCATAATCTACAAACTTACATACATACACTCGAAAATCATTACCCTCCCTCTGGCGCAGTCG
This sequence comes from Tortricodes alternella, assembly GCA_947859335.1. NCBI lineage: Eukaryota > Metazoa > Arthropoda > Insecta > Lepidoptera > Tortricidae > Tortricodes > Tortricodes alternella. The sequence goes on along the minus strand of OX401973.1, from coordinate 793,447 downwards.
GATAAAAAGAGCGACTAACTATTCAAACCAATTAAGGTATTAACCAACTGGTTCCTCATGCTATCGCAAATAAATGATGTAATTCAATAAAGTTATAGTTAAAAAAACTAACAAAAACATATTCCGGGTTAAAAAAAAAATTCTATATTCAATCAAACTTTTGTAATTTCCGCGTGACAGACAGACACGTATAACTAGCTATAGTGAACGCGGTGAATGACATGATAAGAAAAAATGGGGCGTCACGTGACGTCGCGAACGCAAATATAAACAGTAAAGAAGGAGTCGAAAATTAGAAAGAGATACGTTGATAAAATTCACCTCCAAATTTGAGTCTTCTTGACGTATATCAAGAGTCAAATTTGAATGGTTTTCGTTATAGTTACAACTTTTTGCTTTCGCTGTTTATCAATAGAACAAAACTATTGCGTACGAGAAATATTGAACGAGGAGAAAGAAAACAATGGAATAAATAATGCGCTTTCAAAATAACGCAAACTTTAACTTCCTAAATTTTAAGGGGACGTTTTTTTTGTTGTGGGATGAGAGAGTGGGAGAGAGATAAATAACCCTTATTTTTATTATGAACAATAACGATTTTTTTGGAATAAATATAGAGATAGTCAATGATAAAACAATAAAACTCACTGTTTAGACTAAGTACTTGTACTTAGTATAATAGTACCATCCCGGCATTGGCTGTATTGGGTAATCGTACCTACCTCAGAAAGTTTAATTCAAATTAAACTTTTTATTTCAGATAGTCCATAGTGTTAGCATGTGTTAGTAATAAAAGTTACAACTTGTTAGTTATATTTCGAGTCAAAAAATACTACAAATATTCCCTCTAGACTCTATGTGAATTTTATGTAGTTCCAAAAATATTATTAAACCATCATTAACCTGCTTAAAGGTCTTAACAAAGAGCATCACAATCCATTCATCCATAAAGCGAATTCTTTTTTCTAGGGCATAGTACACAGTAAAAGAGTAGGTACGTCATGGACAGGGATGTATTGGTTAAATCGTGACCTGCACCGGCGATCCCTGGGTCTCGATGGGCGTAACTACTGTGGTATATACTTAGATTTATATAAAACTGTACACATAATTGTTAACTTATATGTGTACTGTTTTGAAAAAATTATACGTCACGGAGTTTCTTGCCGGCTCTTCTCAGTAGAGGGTTGCCGAACCGGTGGTAGATTAATTCTTTGACCTTGATAAGAGCTTGTAATAGCCTAAATTGAATAAAGATAGATAGTTTCACTTTGACTTAAAATAGTTTAGCAGTTTCATACACAGACAGTCAACGACGTTTTTTAACACCTACTGTTAATAGAAAAAGATAAAGATGGTTTTTAGATTCAAGGAACCAATAACACTTTATAACATTATAAGAAGCTTTAGCAATGGCAATTATTATTATAAGTGTCTATTAAAAACTGTTAAAAGCAATATTTTCAAGTATAAGCCCGCATAGTTTTAAAATCACGCAAACACACAAAATTAGAGACACGTAGTCCTGCGGCTTTTGTGTAAAAAAAACAACACTAGACTAAAAGCCTCAATATGGAACAACTATGGAAGCGGCTCGAATTCCGTAACGTGAGAAGAATTAATAATAACAATAGTTGTTACGCGAAACAAGAAGTTACTGTTTTAAATTTTACTCTAGAATACATAGTTACGGTAACATTTTTAGATTAAATACAATTGCACCTTTGCACTCTTTAATGTTATATTGAGATTATTGCTTTTTATAAACTGCACGCACAATTTCCTCGATGACAAAAAAAAAAACAAAAACAAATGTTTCGTCAGGTTTCTCAAATAAAACCGTATCCGTTCTTTTATGTTCAAATCTCAATCAAAACCTATTTTTGCCTCTTTCTTCACAAACGCGCGGTAGCGCACAATCTATCTTATCTATCTTTAATTTCATAATAACGGTGTTACCAAATTAAAATGAAATAAAATTAAGTTTACACCAAAGATCTCAAAAGAAGGATATACCTATCAGTACAATTTCGTGTAACAAGTATCATAAAAGGTTGTCAAACGCCAGCGCCATCGCTTACTCACACCCTACTGCTGATGTCTTAGATCTTACAACATACACACAAAAGTCTAATATTGCTTGATTCACACGCTATCATATCATTGTGGAGGGTGGGGTCGGTGGCGCTGTCTCACAGGTTGTGGAATTGTACTGGATACTTAATTATAATAGTCACTTAAACGGGTGTCAAGGACCGTGGTTGCCATGCGAATGAAACTGCGATGGTATCAGATTCGCGTTCTGACAACTCAAAAGTAAGCATCGCGAGAATTGCTTTGAGCAGTTCCTTACAATATGTATATTTCAATGGTATACAATAAACTCTCCTCTGTTTGCGCCTCTTCGCACCTCTCCCCTCCTCAACAGTTACAGAAATTAGAATATTCGAGGTACTCACCTTCATACCATCTTAATGATATTCCCACTGTAAATCTTAACCAAGCTTTATCAGTTCTGTTTACATGTCTAAAGTCATTTTTTATCTCCTGGGCCTTTGGTCATATATCTTGGGTCTGTGAACAGCACACAAAGACGCACAAACGACTAGACCCCAAGACAAGTATTTTGATATCAGACTGGCGAGAATCGAGCCCGCGACGCCAAGCTTCGTAGTCCAACAGTGAGACCAGTGGACCAACTGGTAGGCGAAAAATAAACTAGTTACTATGGCTTATATTTGTATGTATAAATGACGCGAATGGAAGCTTGACCAGTTTTGGGACCAGCTTACTGTACCTGTTTACCTGATAATTCTTGTTTTTAATATATATTTTTAATTGTTTATTTCTGTCAAAATTTGGTTAGTTGTTTATAAATTGTTTAGTTAACTAATTTTTGTACTGTCTGACTGTCGTGCGTCTGAATTGATTCCCGCTGATATCAGCGTTGTGGCTAGCGAGACGCAATATTATACTGAGCGGGAGTTGTTTCGGTGGCACTCAGTTATATCGAGTCCTTTATCAAGGGCCACAATTTGTTCTGAATCATCGAATAAACCTTATCTTTATCTTTAAAGTTCCTACCCATAAAACGAATATATTAGTATATATCTATAAAACAAATAGAACATATTATTTACTTTTGTTAACGCTTCATGTCCATGACTGCACTGACCTCTCGATCTTCGCCGTCGATTAACAAAATAGCAACTGATAACGTAAAAGTATTAACAAAGTAACATTTGCCCGCGACTTTATCTGGGTAGAGTTGGATATTCGAAATTCCCTCGGGAACTTTCCTGGATAAAAATTTGCCTATATAATAATCTGAAGTACCGACACACCAATTTTCATCTCAATCCGTTTAACCAACGTGTGAGCTACAAACATCCACCCATTTATAATATTATTTATTTATTTAAACTTTTTTGCACAAGCAAAGTAGAAATAGCGGTCGAAGAACAGATAGATGGTCCGCGAGCCAGCAACAGATTTTCATGACCAATCGCCTCCCGGCTGATAACTGGTACAATGATTGAGACAGTTGTATCATGAAGCCTAGTGAACGTCAGCTGCGGCTTGGTGGGTGGGTTGAGCAGCAGTGACGTCCCAAACTAGGAGAAAAAAAATATTTTTTGCCATCGCCTCCGAGTGATATTTTGTCAGATGATAGTTTATATGATATTATGCACAAATCAAATCGTCAGCTGGCTCTATCGCGGTGGAAAGATCGTCAGCTGGTCACCTGAAAGGTGTAACGGAGGAGCCACTATTGCCTATTTAAATGCACTTGCTGACGAGTTTTCCCTCGGCATACTGCTAGCTGACTTTTTTCATTACTTACAGGATCATATCAGTGGCGAAGCCTGCCTACAAGCCGATTCCTGACGGCTTTACCAAGCTAGAAAGCTACGGCTAGCTGTCAGTGAAGTCCATGTTACTCTAACTACATGTCAGACTCGCAAGTACGGTTCTAATTCTTCCGACTTCCCTTAGGAAATATTTGATGCTTCGCCACTGGACATATTAACAATGAGCTTACGAATTTTCATCCGGGAGGAAATGACGTATCTAAAGTTATTCAACATTATACTCCATACACTAACTGAAAGACACAACTTTATTGTAAAGTTTCGATTAAATCATATAATATCATTTCAATATTATTTATAGTTGCATTAGAATAGATAAAAATAGAAATAAACTAGCTGTCCCCCGCGGTTTCACTCGCGTAGATCGAATTTTGTTCACAATTTAATTATTTCGCGCGGACCCTTATTCTTTTTCTCAAATAAATATAGCCCAAATTACTCCTTATAACATCAACTATCTGTTAGTGAAAGTTCCGTCTAAATCGGTCTAGCCGTTTCGAAGTTTAGCCGGAATTTACTTATCACAGCATTTCTTCATTTATGTATAGAAATAAATAAATGAAGTGTATGTTTGTAATGTCAATATAACAGCTTTTTACTAAATACATATGAAAGCACAAAAACGGTAGGTACTTATAACAAAAACCGGACAAGTGCGAGGTTAAACTCGCGTGGAGAAGGTTCCGTTCCGTACATGATTATCAGAAATTTCCTTCATTACTTTAGATACAATAGACTTCTTATAGGTTTTCCTGTAATCTATAGCGAAAGAACAGTTTTTTTACTCAAAATTTTAGGCCCAGTAGTTTCGGAGATAAGGGGGGGATGGTCAATTTTCACCAAATGAGCCCTCATGTTTTAAAATTCATTTATTTACGTTACAGGGTCGTGTTGCGGTCACCGACTTACATATGTGTACCAAATTTCAACTCAATCGGTTCAGTAGTTTCGCAGCAAATTGGCTGTGACAGACGGATAGACAGACAGACAGACACACGATTAATCCTATAAGGGTTCCGTTTCTTCCTTTTGAGGTGGGGAACCCTAAAAATTTGCTTTGGAAATGTTTGTTCATCTGTCTGTCTGTCTGTTTGTTCCGGCTAAGCTCCGAAACGGCTAGACCAATTTAAACGGGGCTTACACTAGCAGACAGGTGATGTTATAAGGAGTAATTTGGGCTATATTTATTTAGGAAAAATAATAAGGGTTCCGCGCAAAATAATTATATTGTGAACAAAATTCGATCTACGCGAGTGAAACCGCGGGGGACAGCTAGTTTATTTCTAATTTTATATATTTCAACGTAACTATAAATAATATTGATGTAGTCGAAACATTACAATAAAGTTGTATCTTTCAGTTGCATAACCTCGAATAACTTTAGATAAGTCAATTCCTCCCGGATGAAAATTCGTAAGCTCATTGTTAATATGATCCTGTAAGTAATGAAAAAAATCAGCTAGCAGTATACCGAGGGAAAACTCGTCCGCTGGTGCATTTAAATAGGCATTAGTTGCTCCTCCGTTACACCTTTCAGGTGACCAGCTGACGATCTTTCCACCGCGATAGAGCCAGCTGACGATTTGATTTGTTCATCATAGCATACTATAAACTATCATCTGTCAAAGTATCATTCGGGAGGCGATGGCAAAAAAAAAACTCCTAGTTTGGGACGTTACTGCTGCTCAACCCGCAGCCAAGCCGCAGCTGACGTTGACTTGGCTTCCTGTTACAACTATCTTAATCATTGTACGAATTATCAGCCGGGAGGAAATGGTAAACCGAATTTGTTACTGGCTCGGGTACGAGAAAAAATCAAAATATATATTAGTAGAATAGGATTGATAAAAAAGTCTTAATTGGGTGATTATGTTTAAAAGTATAAGTTTGTGAGTGATAAAACACTCCATTACGTTACGAGAATCTAATTTTTACAGTAACTTTCAATTCCGTTACTATCAATTACTTGCATTTTGTAACCACAATTCAAAAGTATCTGATGCATTATCAATCGCAATGATCATCAAATATTGACAAGGGATGTGGTAACAGACAGACAAAAAACATCTCTGTAGCTCTTACAAAACACGACACAGCATTTAGCTTACTGATTGACCTACAAATCATTATCGGTCAAAGTAAATTTATCGATAGCAATTTGTTACTTATTTTAATATTAAAAGAATAAAAAGAAATAAGAAAATCACCAAAGGTCTTTTCTTTCTTCGGTCCACAGTTGGTCACACACAACCTACCTGGTTCTTTGATATCACGATATTTTAGTTATAAAACTGCTCATAAAGCAGGTAACCCAAACAATACCAACCCTCCTAAAATCCTTGATCTTTTACAATACAAAATGCATATTATTGAACACCATATTATACAAAAACCAAATGCAAGACAACAAGAATAATTTAAATTCAAATTGAAATCATTTATTTCGGATAGAATCTGTTAGTTCCAAAAAAATACAATTAAAATGTATATCCTAGTGTTAGTACCTATAAAGGGACAAACTGAGCCCACATACGCCACATATGAATCGCATTATGACGTCAGTACTCCTGAATTTGCATGCGTAGAAACACACGTATCATACGCAGCGTAGCGTACGTGTGCGTTGCGTATGGGGTGTGTGGGCTCAGAGCCCTTACCATGAGTCTGCGCAAACCGTTCTCGCTATCGAAATCTATCGGAAATGCTGCTCGTTGCCGATACAAGTAAAAGGGACCGAGCGATAGTTTACGCTAGCGAGAGCGGTTTGCGCAACTCATGGTAATGGTACTGTTTGTCCCTACCTTAATACGTGTAGGTACTCGTACATTTATTTAAGCAACGGCGTGGAGGTTTGTCCAACGCTGAAGCAGGGGGGATTTCGACGCATACGGCCACGAACATAGATAGGTACCTGACTCGGCATAATGCCTACCAGCGCGCGGGTCAATCTATGATTATCGATCGAGAGACGAAAGGAGCGACGGGATTTGTTAAAAAAGTAACAGCTAACGTCATCAAAATGGTATTGGCGCTGGCGCGCCATCGGTGTAGCAGCGAGGCGGACCGCTTGCCCTAATGGCCGCTTAACAATAGAACCAAATAATCCAAAGAAGGATAGTTTGCATACAACCGCCCTGACAAAAGTGAAGCAATAAACCGAGATACCGAACGGTGATCTTTGTCATTTGCCACGTTACGGCGTTAGGAGCCATAAATGGCTCCGATTTTGTTGCTTTAAATTGTGCGCGGACTTGGTTTCTACTGCGTTATTATTCTAAGCGCGTAACCATCTACCTGAGCCTGCGCAAACATCCCCGGGGCACTACAACACACTATAATAACAGGCCCATCTGTGGAACTAGCGAACCTTCCCAGCTTCGCACAATGAATGAATGAATGAACTGATCTATTTGCTTTAAGTGGGGAACGATTGTCTTAATAAATTAGTCCAACAAGATCGCACACTCGCTTTTTACAGAACACAAATGGCCCAATTCACAAACGCCACTTACGTATTTGATTAGAGATTAAATGGTTAAATGTCCCTCAACTAGTTGTTAACCTATACATAAATGATCAAAACGTCACTTTAATTAAAGATAAATTTTAGTGGCTTTTGTGAATTTGCCCAAAAACTTATTATTTAACTTATTCGCATAATAATCATATCATATAATTTAATTAGCGCTCAAACTGACAACTTTTCAAAACAAACCTAATGTAACCGTACCTAAACGAACGGTTTTTAGGAAATCCTGAGAAAATATCATTGGTATAAAAGTTATGCCAATGATCATTATGTGAATTATTATGAACAACAACAATTATGCGATGCAATAGGCACGCGTTGTAGATTAAGATATATATACATACCATAACCATGACCATTGTAAGCATAATCATGACAGCATAGACTAAGATACGCCGTTGAACTAAAATTTGACCGCCAAAATTACCCATCATTAGCAATTAAACACCCGCCCAGAATATAAACATTCCCACACTCAACTGAAAATTGTCAAGAGAGGCGTCTACGCATCTCGCTGTCAATCGATGCGATGCAGTTAGAGAGCGGGCGCAGTACTGAACGGACGTGTCGCCTCAAAGTTAAAGTTATTTTTGTGTGAAACTTAGCAGTAAAGGTTAGATCTCTTAATATTATAGAAGTTTGTTTATTTTGAAGCGATAATTAATTAAAGTGGGTCAGGTGTTAATTTATTGACATAAGTGTATTGTTCTGGCGTATCAAAGTAGGTAACTACTTATTGTTATCATGAAGACATAGGCATAGAAAAACTTTATTTAACATCACAATCACTGGGTACAACTTATGTTTAACCTTCCTATTATTTTTACCTTTGCACATTTTTGTGATGCTAAATAGGGCTTAACTCTGCATAATGCTGCAGTGGGTGCACTGCAGCGCTGGTTTTCAGCCCTTACTTGGTGCATGTCGTGTCGTGCATGGAGTATTTATGAAAATACCTAAAGTATATGCATAGATATACATATAAGATGCGTGTTTATGTGCGTATAAAATGAAATTAATTAATTAGTGATCATTTGCGATAGATGAGGTCGCTTGTTATAGTTGGGTGCTTGTTTATATTATACTTCTTGATTGAAAGCAGTGACTTGCTATTAAACAGCAAATAGATGTTTTGACGGATTGATCCCACTGTTGGACTGCGCAGTGTGAGGTGGCGGGTTCAAGTCCTGCCAGAGTCAGATCGTATCATAACATACTTATATTCGTTTAAGGGTCTGTATTTTATGTTCTTCACGAACCCAAGATACAAGACAAGTGATCGTAATTTGGGCTAATACCCAATCTACTATAGGTATAAAAAACCGGACAAGTGCGAGTTAAACTCGCGTGGAGAGGGTTCCGTTCCGTACATGATTATCTGAAATTTACTACATTACTTTAAGTACCATAGACTTCTTATAGGTTTTCCTGTAATCTATAGGTAAAGACCTAATTTCTGTATTTTTTTCAAAATTTTAGCCCCAGTAGTTTCGGAAATAAGGGGGGGGAATGGTCAATTTTCGCCTATTTTCCTAAATAACTTCTAAACTAATTTACTTGAAATTCAAAAGTTAATATATTTAAGATCTTCACACTAAGCCCTTTCATTTGATATATCACACAATATAGGTTGCATAACTTTTTTTAAAATTTTCTAATATATCCCCCAAATGTGGCCCCCGTGTTTAAAATACATACATTCGCATCACGCGTCCGTGTTGCGGTCACCGACTTACATATGTATACCAAATTTCAAGTCAATCGGTCCAGTAGGAGTAAATTGGCTGTAACAGACGGACAGACAGACAATCAGACACACGAGTGATCCTATAAGGGTTTCGTTTTTTCCTTTTGAAGTACGGAACCCTAATTCCTTTTGAGTTACGGAACCCTAAAAACCGGTCAAGTGCGAGTCTGACTCGCGCGCCGAGAGTTCCGTACTTACCTATGATAAACAGACAGTACCTTGTAGGTACGGAACCTTAAAAATTCAAAAAATGGCTTTTAACAACCGGGTAAACATTTACAAATTACCTATGAAATAAGACAAAAAATAACTTTCGCACGCTCCTATCTCCGTGCAAACGTCGAGTATGATACGGTTTTGCAAAGTAAACTAGTTTTTTTGTGATGTAACGACTTATTTACAGTTTTCGGATACTTGTGCTGTAAGACACTGCTTCATGCCAAATTTGATGACTCTAGGTCATCGGGAAGTAGGTAAACTATAGGTTTTGATTCTCTTTGGATTCCCTTGAAAGTATCAAAATATGTGGCTTAAACGGCCGTACCTATCTTTTGATTGCGTTGACTTAGAAGGTTGATTTTTTCTGTGCTTTTTCAAGGCTCCAAGAGATTGCAGACCTGAATACGTGATATTAATTTCAACTTGATACTTTCACGTGTTCCTGAGAAAAAGGGGGTGACACACAGACGGACAGACAGACAGACAGACAGACAGACGGACAAACAAGATGGAACCCTAACAACGAATGTTTGTTTGTTACGTACGCGATTAAGGTGAAACTTTCAGTAATCAGTAATCAGTCATTTATTTGCTCAAACATGGTACAAGTTGGTGTTTTACAAGTTGATTTGGTACAGAACTACATGTTTTGTCGCAAAGACATGCAAATGTTGAAGTAATGTATATCACATCACATCTTACTTATAAACTAAGAAACAATTTCATTTAGGTACTCCTGTATTGAATAATAAGCCTTAGAAGCTAAGAACTTATGCAACGCAGTTTTAAATTCCTTAACGCTTTCTAGTTGTAAAATTGTTACCGGTAATTTATTAAATATCCTGGGTGCCATCCCAAAACACTTTGATGATTTGTTGTAGGCGCGCCCGGGAATGATGGTGACCATAAAAATAATAAAATAATACAAAAAAATGGATTGCAAAGCATGTGCATAATATATCTTAATACTAGTATTAAGATAAAAATACTACTACGTTATCAAAACCGACTGGGCTCTATTGCAAGAATAGACTTTATTTGACAACACAATAGGTACGAGATTAAAATGGATAAATCCACAGTAACTTGTATACCAAATAAGACAAGTATGGATGAATCCACTGTAGGTATAGTGATTTATTTTAACAAGTATAATGTCTTCATTTGCGACGTTGCTGACTGAACGCAGAATAAAACATGTGTTCAAACATGTCTGTATGTGCAGAATACATATTTCAATAGTTAATAACTGCATTAAATACTTACATCACGCTGTGTCATTACCACCAAGTTCGTCGTTTAAAGGACACCTTTTTTTAATGGACTAGTTTTTAGACATGCTTGTACATTACAATTTATCTGTTGATTTTGGTTTAGGGGAGTGTGAACCTATGGCTTTTCATACAAAAGGCGATAACGATTTCCACCCCTTTAAATGTTAACCGATTTTGACCAATTTCTGACAGGTTGTAAGTCAGAACATAATCTAGTTCTGTACGTTTTGGTTATTTCACTATAATCAATAAATTCAAGTTTTATTGCTGTTTCAGAATTCTCATACAAAACTGATTTCAGCGATTATTTCACTTGTTTACCTTTAATCAATATTTAAAAAACGCAAATACCTTGATTTTATTCCGACTGACAACCTATAAAAAATCGGTCAAAATCGGTTAACATTTAATCGACCGAGCGAGCGAAGCGAGCGAAGCGTCTCCGTTTCAGCTTGGGCAAAAATGCTTTCGTATGTCCAATTTCAAATGTCCAGCGGATGTCCATTTGTTCTCGTCTACAGCTCGCAGTTCTCAACTGATTCTCGTGAAATTTTGTGAGGAGGTTCGGTAAATGTATAAAAAAAAAATTGTCGATTCAGTTTTTCGAAATATTTGAAAATGGCGGAGATATGGAGTCTGTCTATACTGTAATGCTGTTTAAATGAATAAATAAATAAAATAAAAAATAAAAATAAAATGGAGGTTATTGCAATTACAAACTTACTGGCGGTGTTGGTAAACTGACTCTACGTATGACGATGTATTGAGATGTCAGTTTTTCAACGGCAAAGTTAAGTTTGTCGCAAGGCCAATCATTATTTCTTACTTTTCAAAGGGTTTTGTTTTAGATTCAGTTTTTTGAAGTGTTTTGTCGCGAGGTCTACAGCTCACGGAGCCACTAGTTTTACTTTTGGTTCACAGAACGCACCATGTATTTAAATCAAATAGTCAGATCATTTCCAATTACTTCAAGACATTATCTTGAAGTTATTGGAAGTTATAAACAAAGTTTTAAATAACATGACACTCTTGATAGGTTGTCAATTATGGTATCAGATGATAGACAGGCTGATGCAAGCTTGCTAAATATACTGTGTATAAATAGACGTGAAAGCGAATGGAGAAAGTCATAACGTATATTTGCAATCAATCATTTGTCAAAAGCTCTTTAAAAAACTAGAAAATATGTAGATTTTTATCTGACACTTTTATCCGGAACTTCGTCTGCGGCATCCATGTCTGCGGTATGTTATATCGTCATCACTTAAAGTCACAAAGAAAAACAGGGGACAATCTTTACACAAATTAATCTAGTCCCAAAGAAACCTCTTAAGGCTTGTGTTATGGTTACTAGACGGCGATATGCATACTTATATAGATAAATAAATACTTAAATACATAGGAAACATCCAAGACTCAGGAACAAACATTCGTGCTCATCACACAAATATTTGCCCTTACCGAGGATCGAACGGGACCGCTAGCTTCGAGGCAAGGTCACTACCAACTAGGCCAACCGCGTCGTCAAACTGCATCAATTACAAACTAACCTCAATAATTATTGTCATCGAAATTAACTGTTCACACATCAAGACGAAATATAATTACTTCTACTTTAACACTTGTAATAAACATGGTTGAAATAACGGCTTTACTCACGATTTATTGTCTGAAATGGTCTGACAATAAATCGTGAGTAAAGCCGTTATTTCAAGTCTTAATAATGTCTCACGAAAGCTTTAATCTGACTTCTACTTGTACATTTAAAACATGTTAATATCAAAACTTTCGGAAAGGATGTAGCAAAAATCATAGTGTAGTTAGATCAGGTTGGTGAAACCCTTGTTACGCCACCGTGCAGCGCCCAAAGCCATTGAATATCTAAGTTACTATTTAATTTGGAATTACTTTTAAACGCTTTAAATAAATGGCTTTATTATTTAATATGAGTGAAAATCGTGAAAGTTTAAATAATCCCTGCGTCGGTATTTCCGGACATTTATGATCTGAGCACTTTCAAGAGGAGAGGAAAATAGGCATTTCGTAGGTTTTTGCGTTCCACCACAGAATAAATAATATGGTTCCACCTACGGCCGCGTCATCACTTTCCACCACCAGGTGAGACTGGTCAAGTGAAATCCCATTAAATTAAAAACTCATTAGAAATCAATGTCCTGTAAATGGTAAACTCCTGCACTGGTCATCAGGAAATTAGTTCTGTCAATTACCTAAAAACAGTTGAATTTGGTAGAGTTCTTTTATACGCACCATATAAAAGCAACCTAAAATATGCTTGTGTTTGCTTAGGTTTGTTTGTTGCACTGTTTATGTGTTAGTTTAAGACTTACTTACTGCTGAGTTCCTTGCGGCGCCTCTTCTCAGCAGATATCACCTTTCGAAGATTCAGACATGTGAAAGAGCCCTACTTGCATATAATTAATATTTTCATTTTAATTTTTCTTGAAGTTAAACATGCATTTTTTTATATGTTGTGCTTTTGCAGTGAGACATATTTCGCGATTATACAGATACCCATATTATAGATGCGAATAATCCCTGACAAATAAGTAGGAACTAATATGACTACTACCGGGCAGTGGGCAGTTTAGGGCTTCCGTGTGTCCGAGTTTTGGGTACCCGTGCCGGTTATCAGAGTCCGTGTTAGCACATGTGTACACGGGTACCCGTGTAGTTTGCCCGGGTATATTTCCCGTTCGTCACGCTTTATCATGATCGGTTCATACCCTACTACCTGTGCTGGTTAGACGGGTACCCGTGTATACATGCAAAACGGTCTCTTAATACCGGCGGGGCTAACTAAGAACACGGATTCACGTAAAGGCGTGTACACGTGTAATCGGGAGCTCTAGATCAATAGCGACGCTCATACCGCAATACGTTTGACATCTAATCTTGGACATTGCGCAGGTCCTACTTGTTTGCCGAGTATTTTGGCAGTCTTTATGCAGATCATGTTTTCACATATGCATATGCAAAAAGAAAATACATGGCTTTAAATATTTTTTCTTCCTATTACGCTTTAATTTCATCATTATAGCCTTAAATACTCAGCACAAAGCAGCCCTGCTCTAGATCAAATAAAGTTGCATACCTATTTCCTTATTGCACTGTTTTGTATTTTTTTTTAATTTGGTTGGTTGATCAAGAAGTTAACACCAACAGCTACCCAATTCGCCACAGTCCGACGGGACAGCCGACCACTTTCCTATGGACTTACTGTTAGCAAAACAGTCCACATATCAGCGGCCATATCGAACTGTGATTGTCCCGTCTAAAATGTTATGCTCAAAGTACTGGCTGATAAGGTAGTATGGGTTACTAAAAGTTTTTTTTTTGCATAATATGTCAATTAATAGAGTAGATACAAGTTTTCTGTGAACTTTTTCGGATGTTCGACTTTAGCTTCAGAACCAATGGACCGATTTTAATAAATAGGGTATCTTAAGATTCGAGGAGAACGTGCAAGTGTCATAGGCTATATAAAAATTCTAAGGGTGCGTCATAACAGGTGCCAAAATCCTTTTTACGTCGCTAGTTGGATTTAACCGTACCTTTACGTTTTTTTACCAACTTTTTGCAATAGTAGAAAGAAAAGCAGATTATGCACCTTGCATCAAGTGATTTGTTATTGCGCTCGTGTTTTTAGAGCCCTCACTTGCGGTCGGGCTTCAAACTCACACTCGGCGCAATAATGAATCACTTTCTGCTTGGTGCAACAATCTACTACATATATTGTTGCAACTACGCTTTAATTTCATCATTATGTCCTTAAATACTCAGCACAAAGCAGCCCTTGTTTGCTGTAGACCAATAAAGTTGCATAGAAAATTCATAATCGCACTGTTTTGTATTTTTTTATTAGTTTATTTGATCACGAAGTTTACACCACCAGCCACCCATTCTGCCCATTCACAGTTCGACAGGACAGCTGATCACTTTTCATACTTCAGTGATCACTTTTATGTGGTCTGTCAAAGTATTATCAAGACAGTCCACATGTTGGCGGCCATATCGAACTGTGATTGGCCCGTCTAAAATTTCATGCTCAAAGTATTGGCTGAAAAGATAGTATAGGTTACTATAAGAAAGAAGTAATCAGCGTAACATGATAATGAATTCAACAGATTTAAGTTTTCTGTGAACATTTCCGGATGTTCTACATAGCTTCTGAACCGCTGGACCGATTTTAATAAATAGGTTATCTGAAGATTCTGGGATAACGTGCGAGTGTCATAAGATATAAAAATTCTCAGGGTACGTCATACCAGGACCAGAATTTTTTAGATTTATACTTTTTTTACCAACTTTTTGTAGTACTTGAAAGAAAAGCAGATTATGCACCTCGCATCAAGCGATGTATTATTGCGCTCATGTTTTTAGAGCCCTCACCTGCGTTCAGGCTCCAAACTAACACTCATACACTAGGACTATTAAAGAAATTATGTCATGCCTGATTGATTGCCTTTTCAGCATAAAGTTCAAGCACACCGCACCAAGAGTGATGTAATTTACGTTTTTTATCGTTCCCATGACGTCAGTACGCTTGGCTAGAGTCAATAGCACGTCAAAGTCGATTTGATACGGAGGAATTATTATTCAATACGTATACAACTATTTAATACAACTCATTTAAGAAGTATTTAGTCAAACATTTTTCCGGTATGATAAGTACCTGTTACATAGATTTGTATCTGCTTTTAAAGATACTTCTACATATCAAAGTCAAAGTCAAACTATCTTTATTTTTTTTACAAGCTCTTATGAAGGTCAAATAATGGATCTACCACAGGTTCGGAAAAAACATCTACTTAGAATAGCCGGCAAGAAACTCGGTGAGGTATAAAGTTTTCAAAACAGTACACATACTTAAGTTAACAATGATGTGTACAGTTTTATACAAATCTAAGTATATACCCCAGTAGGTACGCCCATCGAGACCCAGGCATCGCCGGCGTAGGTCAGGATTTAATTGAAACGTCCCTGTCCATGACGTCTTTTACTGTGTAATATGCCGTCGAAGTAAGAATTCACTTTAATAATGTTTTTAGGTATTTTATTGTAAAAAGTGTACAATTTCCTAGATATGTTTTTTTAGTTTTCGCCAGTCCAAGTATAAGTTAGTAAGTATGTAAGGTTTATCTTTGCGCGCGGTGCTGTGTGCGTGAGCTTGCATGTATATTGTATGTATGCAGCCTTGATTTGTGTGGCAGTGACGGCTGGTTCACACGTATTACGTTGACAAGTAGTTAACTAAATTTTAACTTAATTTTTAGTAAGTGTTTACACGTAAAACTACAGCGTAAAACTCACTCAATATTAGTTACGCCCCGCCAATCTTATGCATTTAACTTAGGCACAAAAATCAAAATAATATTGATCGCTTACCGGTGATAAGAAATCCCATCCCTTTTTTTACTTTGGAGAAATGGTTTTCGCAGCTTTTGACGACTCAGGAGGGTATTTTTTAATTATAATACATACATACATACATAGATTCACGCCTCTTTCCCGTAGGGGTAGGCAGAGACCGCTTCTTTCCACTTGCTACGATCCTTACATACTTGTTTCGCTTCGTCCACTTTCATTATTCCCTTCATACATGCTCTTCGGTTTAGGGTACTCTTGACCTGGTTGACATGCAATTGAACGTGCGATGGTGTCATATTCGCGTTTTGACACCTCAAAAGTAAGCATCGCGAACATTGCTTTGAGTAATCCCTTACTATAATATTTCAATGCTTACGTTAAAAACACCAAAATTATTATGATTCAGGAAACACCTGAAACCTGCGTAATTGTCAAGAGTTGAACAAACAGTTTCTTACTCTTCTCTCGCTTCTCACTTTTCGGTAAATAACTCTTCAAAACGTAATGATTCTGATAAATAAATAATATTTTTTTTTTGTAATTTAAGCTGCGAGTGCGCATATTATTTTTTATGTCACTGGATCATTCGTATGTTTACGTAAATAATAATGGTTCATTGAGGAATTCGTCACCAATTTTGTATTTATGTTTAAGCGAGATAACGAAATAGGGGCGTTTAAAATCAGCAAACGTACGTTGACACATTTAAAGACGATTATTTATAGCAGTGGTATATTATATAGCTCGCGTTAAACTTTAAGAGCCGTATGAGCATAGAGGCAAGTGCAAGTTCGCGCTGGTAACAGTCGCGAAGATATAATTAAGCTTAATATAATTGCAACGCGTAAATATTTTAAACCACGTCGATCGACATATTTCTGTAGCAAAAAGTTTTTATTGTTAAGGATTAAATAATAATATTTTTTTTACCCCGTAAGGCACTTTTCGACATACTGTTAGCGTCGATGGAATTTTATGTTTTATATAAATTGGTATACACTATACACCATCTTTCTAGCTTGCCTACGTAAAACGTCATATCGTCCACGTGGCATTATCACTGTATGACTAAATACGATACTAAACAATATAAAACAATCTAATGAATATAGGACTACATAACAATAATAAAATAACAGTAATTATCAACTAAATAACAAAATAAAATAAATTTTCTCAACAAGAACAAATCCACGAAAACACTTTAGCGATTGCACTCTCCGAGAAAGCGTAACAGTGTTATGCCGCGTACGAACATAGCACTCAACTCACACAGTCACATAACACTGACACCTAATATTTAGCTACTACGACGCTACTCGCGCGAACGTCAGACGGGTCATTATTATATGTATTATTATTATACGTAAATCGTTATTTCTTGTAATAATTTCATTAGCTTTCCTTTTATCTTTGATAATATTGCTTTTTTACACAAAACCCACGAAAAACAATAAGTAAACAAGGAGCGCAAAGTTGTTACAGTATGGCCGAACAACGACGTGAGCGGTGTTGGAAGGCCAACCGACTTAAGCGCTGTCACTATTTTTTGAATTTTGGCCTCTTATCGAACCGGTCTGGAAACGTCTAGAATGTGTTTGGTAGATCGACACGCAATGATTAGCTCTATCCAATGACATTTCAAATGTAACCCGCTAATTTTTGTCTTGATCGGTGTTGTTAGATAAGCGACGATTTGTTCACAAATAACCAAACGAAATCGACAAACAGACGGACCCATTTTCGCATTAATCTAAAACTTTTAGAATTAAACGCCATTAATGACATGTGGTATGTCATCAAAAACATCTGACCAATCATAACAATTTGCATTATTACTTCAAGACGTTCAATAAAAATATAATAATAGTTATGTAACCATCGATAACAATATTGAAGCAACGCGTGCGTATTGAATTCAGAAGCACTAGCGCATTATCATCGAGATAAGGGCCAATAAATCAATGTTCACTCATGTAGGTACAGATCAAGTCAGGAGATTGTGAATACCTTGTTCTATATCGGTGCTGAGCATAACTCTCCTTTCTGTTTCGCTGTAGTCGGGGGAAAATATGACTTCCTGTGATCGAAGGCCTTCCAGCAGTGGTAGTTTTTTGATGATGTTGATCACATACATACATATATCACGCCTGTTTCCCAAAGGGGTAGGCAGAGACCACGGATTTCCACCTGCTACGATCCTGACACACCTTTCGCTTCGTCTACTCTCATTTTAGGGTACTCTTGACTTGGCCTTTCTTAAAAACGTCCTCCATCTGGTTTTGGTACGTTCGCCTAGGTCTTCCTTTTCCAACCCTACCATGCACACTCGCCTTATAACTCACTCACTACCGGTGGTAGATTCGTTCCTTGACCTTCATAAGAGCTTGTAAAAGCCTTAATTGAATAAAGATAGTTTGACTTTGACTTTGACTCATAGAAACACCACACATACTTCTCAAGGCTCGCATCGCAATGATGTAGATCTGTGATCTTTTATTTCCGAAATCCCTTTATCATGACTTTTTTCAAAGCAGAAAATAAATGGCGAGACGATCATAATACTTATTTTGAGAACCAATGTATATAAGAAGTCCAAATAAGAGCCTTTTCCTTTTCGAACGTAATTAGACTATTTCAAGACGTTTGACACAGCTTGATACCACACGACCCAACGGTCCGATAACGCAAGATAAGTTAAAAAAAAAAAAAAAACATTTTTAAGACAGGCTTCTTTGCCTACAACTTCGTCTACGTGGAAATATATCTTTAAAATAAATTGAATTTTCATGTGACTAAACTTTAAAAACGTGATCTTTTCCCTCAAATTACGGGCTCTCATCGGGCACGCACGAGCTTGCCGTTAATTAATTGTTCAGCCCCTATGTCACCCTATTAGGGATTGATTGTATTCTAAAAAGTAGCCTATAGCTGTGTAACTGTGTGACTGTCCGGTTAGCCGCACTGCGTCTGCCCGTCCGGCTAACCGCATCCCCGAAATTGTATATATTCGCACTACGATGCGGCTGCCGCCCAACCGCTCGACCGCGCTCGGTGAGATGCGGCCCATCGGCCGGCGGATATACGCACAACACGGATGCGCTGCGGTTGCTAGTTTGCGGTTGCCCGCCAACTAGCAACTAGGTGTTAGCAAATGAGGATGTACCCAGAATCAATAGCTCTGTTTCTTTTTCTTGATATAACGCGCGTAAATATAATAAATAGCTACTTACGACTTCTTCGACGTCCATCTTGGAAATGGCTCGACTCGACCGCAAACTACGACGCTTTCTATGCGCACGTTCCGGTTGCGGTTAGGGCTAGCCGCCACCCGGTTAGCCGCAATTGCGACCGCATCCTGCGGCCAGCCGTAGCGACGGCTAACCGGGCAGTGCGTACTTACCCTCCCTATGTCCTTCCCAAGGGCTCAAACTATCTCCGTATCAAATTTCATTAAAATAGGTCAGAAAAGACGACATGCTCTCAGATATTAAGAATCCATATGCAGAAAATATAATAATAATAATAAGTTAGTATAAACAATGTCTAAACAAACATAATTCGGACAGCAAAGAAGCCAACATGTCCAAACAGATTGTCCAGCGGTACAATAGCTAGTTTTATTAATAAGATGAATTACGTACTATTCTATGGCAAAAACCGAAGACAATGAATGGCGTGCTGATAATTACTCGTTCTGCTAAATATTTGCTTACATTAAATATTTAATGCCCGGCGATGAAAGGCACGTGTTACCCATCCTTAGGCATCTACCCCGTACATCACTACGCTACGTCATCCGAGCATCGTTGATGCCTCACCCTTAGCCGTATTGTGTAATCGCGACCGCGGCTCTTATAAAACCAATTAGCACGGACGCTCTTGGCCTTTTTCGACACCTAACATCGGTTCATTAAGACGACTTAAATATAAGTAATAATTTGTAAAATCATTTATTATTAATAAATACATATATAATCAATCGCCGTATAATTCATCTCCTCCGCTGCTGCCCACTCCATAATTCACGCCATCTATTGTCTTCTGCTTTTGTGGTGATGAAGACATTGGTATGTTTTTATCACCGTGTAGACTTTTCTAGATATAAGTAGTTTCCCGCAGGATTGTAGTTATAAACGTAGGAATATTCGTACCTTTATAACTATTGGATGACCAGTCAATCGATAACCATAATATTGTATAATGCTCTCTATTCGATATTGCCTAAGCGACAGATATCGCGAAGGTTTAACAATGCGGCCGCCTTTGCTGGCTTAATAGAAGGCCTTAATAAAAGCTACAAATGCGTAGCAAAAAAAATTGCGATATCGTTTAGGCAATGTCAAGTACAGGTCCAGATTTAAAATGTCTATCGCATAGGATAGTTAAGATTAGGTTACAGTTTATTTTTCTGTAACGAAAACTGTAACATGGAGAAAATAGATTCTGTATCATATCATGAAAAATAAGTGATGAGTAACCGAATACAAAAAATGGAAACTAATTATTTTCAAATTGTGGTGAAATAAATTGGCAACATCCAAAAATAATAATAAATTTAAATAAGTTATATGTACATCGACTAAATGAAAAAGAGACAGATGAGTTAGCCAATACCAAGTGACCTAGTTAAGAAACTCTTTAACCGTGTTACATACCCACTTGACGTTACTCACTCGCTAATATTTTTAGTTATAGTCAAAACAAATCAGAGAAACCTTATCATTAACAATTAAGTAATAAATAAGATAAGCAGATGTTTATATTAATTAATTCGCCAATGTTCTAGGAAATGTATAAATTAGATAACAATAAAATTACTACTGCATTCCGTAGTATTCTAAACACGTTATTTTGTTTACATTTCTTCTTCATTTTTATCGCTTATGTAAATGTATTTCTTCTCATTTAACTCTGAATTTTTACGACTAGTAAAAGCATACAAAAGGATTTAAATAAAGCTTAACTTCTAAAATTCTAATAAGAGTTTTATCTTATTTCAGATCAGGAAATGGAACCTAAAACGCTGGACGACGCTCAGGAAGGCAAAGAACCTGCCAAAGACGACCCTGAAAATATTAAAAGCGATGCACTAACCGACAAAGAAAAAGATCAAGCAAAGAAAGAAGATAAAACACAAGCCGATAGAGATGAAAATACACAAGCAGAAAACAAAGGAGAGACACCAATAGATGTGCAACAAGTGACGAATGATAAAGTTCCTGAAATGACACCTGCTCCGACTAATTATTATCAGAATTTGAAGCATTACTCGGATACAGGACTAGCTTTGGATAACAATAGGAATATTAAGGAAGAATCTCTACTTGACGACTCTACCACGGTGATGAGGTTCTCACCAGTGTGGAAACAGGTAATTTTTTACTTTGGATTTCAAAACTTTGGAATTTTCAATGTAATTTCATTATCTGTATCGTAACACATTTCCATTTCTGTTTCTTAATTTGTATCTTAACTCCGATTTTCCTTATTACAAAACTGAATTCCTTTGAACCAAGTTATTCTTAGACACGTACGTATGACTTAGACAGTACGGCGCCCTGTTGTGAAAAATTCCGTAGCAAATCACCTTTATAGTTATATAAATAAGGGCGACGTGTAACGGAATCTTTCACGGCACAACGCCGTACGGTAGTTATCTAGCGGCATTCATGTACCGACGCGGCGCCGCTTCGTGCATTTTCATGGTGCAGCAACGTGCCATGCCACGACGCCGCGCCGTTTCACGTTCAGGACGTCGTGCCCTGGTGTTGTGGCCAGGCCCTAAGTTCAAGACTATTATGTTCCAGATCATCAATGCCTCTAAACTGTCTAAGAATAACTTGGTTCAAAGGAATTCAGTTTTATATCTTATATAAATAAAAATGAATCCCTATTTCCCTTGGTCACGGCATCACGCCTGAACGGCTGGACCGATTTCGCTAATTCTTTTTTTGTTCTGTTCGTTATTATCAGGAGAAGGTTCTTATGAAAGAAAAAATTAAGGAAATTGCACGGAAAATTAGAATATTTAAAATTACTTAACCACCATATAAAATTATTAATTCAGACAATTAACTTAATAAAATCAAAAATCTGCTCATTTATGGCGTCTAAGGCGGAAAAAAGTTCGCCGGGTCAGCTAGTAATAGTATAAGTATAATAAGGAAAATCGGAGTTAAGATACGCCGTGGCTGTGGTTTTTTTACGTTCACGACGTCGTTCCGTGGAGATGTGGCCCTAACTAGAGGTCTTATACGTTGTAATATTTTTATAAACTTTGCCATTTTTTCGATAATTATACTGAAATGTATGCATGGTTAGTTCTAGACTTAATGCATTGCATGAGGGTACAATAAAAAATGTATTATTCTAATAGTTGGTTGCTAATGCGGGCTATAATTAATACAATGCACTTGCGACAATGATTAGAATAGAATAACTTTATTTGACTTTACATGTGGTACAATTGAAGCCTAAGATTTACAAAGTTATACATATTTCACCAGCATCTGGCATGCAAAAAAAATACAACAATGAAAATGAAAACCTTACACAGTTATGCGAGCAACTGCACAACAAAATAATACCCATACATCATGCAAAATAATTGTAATAGGTGGCTAACGGTGTTGGTCGCACATAATGTATTATTACTAAGTAAATCTGATGTAAAAACTGTTTTATCTACACCCATATCATAAAACCTCCATAGTGTAATCAAAAACCGTAGGAAATGAATTGTGACAATCAATTAGGTAAAACCAGTGCTGCAATGTTATTACAGTATCGATTTTAGTATCGAAATGAGATTAAATTTGGAACAGCTGTCAAAACTCAAGTGGGTCTCTATTCTAGTATCCATTGATATTAAACAGTTATTGATACGAAACATCAATTCAGTATGTTCTTTTTAATATAAACCGAACGATAATTGATCTCGAGTGACGTGAGAATAGAGACTTCATTCGTTTGTCTATGATTTAAAAAAAAATGGTCTTGACGGAGGATCGAATTTTTTTGCTGAACGAAAGTAGAATTGTTGTTGAATTGAAAAGAAAAAGTTGTTTGTAATTTACATTTTACTTGAAAATATGAATAGTAGTCTTCTCGGAGTGACTGTGTGATGTGAAAATGCGCCGGATATCGGAAATATGCAGCCACGATTGCAACAAATAACTTGTTGCCAGTAAATATTGTTTCTGAACACATCATGGAGGATTTATAATATGTGTGTAGATAAAGTTATATATGCAACTCTGCATAATTTGGCCTTAAAACACACGTGCGATCTTATTATGAAACTCGCTAAAGCTCGTTTCATGAAAACCGCACTAGTGTTTTAAGGCCTATCATTATGCAACCGTTGCATAAACTACTATTGTGCGACTGTTTGTTTGCCCAAATAAATGAAAATAAAATAAAATAATAAAATAATACCCATACATCATGCAAAATAATACCCATACATCATGCAAAATCAGTATGCTGTTTGTAAGGGTTTGTAAGGCTAGCAAACTGGCTGGTTTTTATGATTTGTTGCTGCAAAGTGGGTTATTCCCAGAACGATTATACATAATAATACATATACATTACTACTGGGAACAAAAGTTTAAGTGTATACTTACGGTATAAATTGAATATGATGTGATCTGAATTCTATTATATCGACCGGCCGGTTGGCCTAGTGGCTTCTTAGCTTCAGGTCGCAGGTTCAATTCCTGTTAGAAAGAAAGAAAAGAAATGTCTTTATGTGTTTTTATCTGATGTATTTTTTCTTGTTTTCAGACGATTGCTGCGTCTGCGCCGATCCTGATCACTTTCATCTCTGGTCTGACGTCCGGCTACTCGGCCATCTTGCTGCCAAAACTCAAGGACAGCAAAGGACCCATCCCGGGCGACGATAACACGGCTTCGTGGATAGGTCAGTTTCTGGTATTAACTAATAAACTTTGAGAATTTTGGGTAAAGTGTAATTATTTGCTTTCAAAGCAGGTTTAGTCAAACTTGAATATGACGTAACTTTATTGACAAAAAAAGGAACCCTTATAGGATCACTTCTTTGTCTGTCTGTCTGTCTGTCTGTCTGTGTGTCAACCCCTTTTTCTCAGGCACGCGTCGTGGTATCAAGTAAAATTTATATGAAGTACTCAGGTCTGCAATCTCTTGGAACCGTGAAAACATCAACCTTCAACGCAATCAAAAGATACAGCCGTTTATCCCACATATTTTGATGCTTGCAAGGGAATTGCAAGGGAATCAAAACCTATAGGGTACTTCCCGCTGATCTAGAATCATGAACTTTCGCAAGAAACAATGTCTTATAGCACAAATAAAGGAAAAAGTCAGAAAACTGTAAGTTTGTAGCTACATCACAAAAAAATATTGTTTAACGGAATAAACTTTGCAAGGTCGTATCACACTCGACGATTGCACGAAGATAGAAGCTTGTGAACGTTATTTTTTCTCTTATTTCATAAGGAAGGTATGTTGTAAATGATTACCCCGTTGTTAAAAGCATTTCTTTTTTCATTTTTACGGTTTCGTACCTACAAGGTAACTGTTTCTTTTAAATAGGTAAGGACGGAACCCTCAGATTCGCACTTGACCGGTTTTTATAAATGTGACGTTAGACAGTAATGGACATCTTAATAACAGCTTTATTTTTTGATAATCAACTGGTCTCGTCAAATTGTATTTTTCAGCGGCGATGGCGGCGCTACCCATGGCTCCAGGGTGCCTGCTCTCCGGGTGGATGATGGAAAAGTTTGGTCGCCGCACCTCCCAGTACATCGTGTGCGCGCCGCTTCTGCTCGGCTGGATCCTCATCGCATCGGCGAACAGCCTGCCCGTCATGCTCGCCGGGCGATTCCTCACCGGCATCTGCGTCGGCCTCTGCGGCCCTCTTTGCCCCGTCTACATCGGGGAAACCACCGAACCCAAATACAGAGGCTTCTTTTTAGCAGGAGTCTCCCTAGCCATAGCCGTAGGGCTCGTCGTCGCCCACATCATAGGCACTTTCATGACATGGCAGTGGACAGCCACAATCTGCTGCCTGTTCCCTATCTTAACCGTGATTTTACTAACTTTAATCCCTGAAAGTCCGACGTGGCTGATCGCTAAGGGAAGAGTGGAAGAAGGAGTGAAATCTTTCGGCTGGTTAAGAGGTTACGGCGAGGAAGCCAAAGCAGAACTTAAAGACATCATTGACAAACAAAAAGCCACCGATTCTGAACCACCTATGAATTGGAAAGAGAAATTAACGGCTCTGAAAAGTCCGGAACTGCTAAAACCGTTGTTCATAATGGTGTTCTTCTTCGTGGTGTGCCAATTTTCTGGAGTGAACGCGGTGGCATTTTATTCTATAAAGATAATGGAGTCAACTGTTGGTAAAGGCATGGATCACTACTTAGCCATGTTGATAATAGATTTAGTTAGAGTAATCATGTCTGTGTTTGCATGCGTGGCGTGCCGGCGGTTCGGAAGACGTCCCCTTTGCTTTATCAGCGGGATCTTCACAGCTTTGTCTATGATCGGACTTTCCTTGTTTCTGTTCTGGAGTGGAGGCAAGCCAACCAACATGTCGTGGCTTCCCTTGTCATGCCTCATGGTATATATTTGCGCTATCTCCATCGGTTTAGTACCATTGCCATGGATAATGTGTGGGGAGGTGTTCCCTACAAAAGTCCGAGGGCTGGGATCTGGTATAAGCTCAGCGACTACTTTCACGGCGTTTTTCACCGTGGTCAAAACTGCTCCAGGGATGATAGAGGTGCTAGGAAGTGCGCCGACCTACCTCATCTACGGTATTGTAGCTTTAGTAGGAACAGGGGTACTGTTCTTTATACTCCCAGAGACGAAAGGGAAGAGTCTGACAGAGATTGAGGAAGAGTTCAAACACGGGAAGAAGAGTACAAACAAAGTTTAATTTTGTTATTTAAATAGACTAATATACCTTTTATAATAATTTTACGCTAAAAGCGACATTGTTTATCTGTGATACTTAAAAGTAGTCAATATTAAAATAATATTTTTTTTCATGTGTGTTTTCTTTCAAACTTCGTTCAATAAGATGACTAAATAACCTGACGGGGTGAGCAACAAAAAATCTGAGATTGACTATAATAATAATAGTGATAATCATAAAAGTGAGCAGGCTATCACTCTATGCACATTACTACTACATTTTGAATGCACAATAGACAACATCTACAGAAATGCCCACCCAACCACAGGAGAGAAGCACATGTCAGCCGAAGCCCCTTTGTAGCGGCCCTAGCAAGGTTACCACGAGAATATGTTAACACCGTCTTATCTTAAGTGCATCTCTCTCACACTAGTGCCGATGAAAGAAACAGTCAGAAAAGAAGGGGTTAAGTCATCCCCGTGTCAGCCATACATTACTGCCAAAATGTCAATATTACACTCAGCAAATCAGCCAATCATATAAGATTGACTTGATTGGTTGCTGACGTGACCCCGTGACTTACGAAATCAGCCAATCAAGTCATTGTGGTGAGTTTAGTTAACACTTTCCCTGTCCCATGAATCATATATGATTAATAACGATAAATATTTTTCATTATTATTTCTCAGTGGGATAGGACCATTTTGATAATATTACTCTCTTTGGTGTATAGTTCAAGTATAATCTGTTTCTTTCCCCAATTTGTCAGAACTGAAGAGTTACAGGGTTTAACCCGTTTTCCACTAAGCGGCTCCGCGCGCGATTCCTATTTATTCAGATAAGCGATACCATACTAATTGACACTGATTTGATTGATACTGGTGGCTGCATTCCAGGGTTGCAAACTCCTCAAAGAGGTATGTATACCCTTAAAAGCAAATCGAAAAATCTCTAAAACCCCTTAAATCACTAACTAGGTACCGGTTTTTTGTGAGCTCCCTTCACCACAGATACCATACTCTTGTCAATGTGATCACTAGATGTACCTAAAAGGCCAACTACGGACGACAAATATTCTGAAAATAGCACGGTTTTCTTCGCGATTGCACGAAAGTCGCAATGAATGCTGTCAACTTTTAAGCTTATAATCAATTTTGCACTAATTTTCAGTTAGTTTTTTATAACCCCATAAAACTCCCCAAGAATGTCCTACCCTTAAAAAATCCCAATTTACTTATTTCGACCCTAAATAGGGTTAAACCCTCGAGGTTGGCAACCCTGTTGCGGTCACCAGCGAACGCGTTAGCCGCTTAGTGGAAAAGAGCTCTTAGCAAAATACCGTTTTGGAATTTCCAATTTGGCATATCGATTATAATGTAATAAAAACACAAATTATTTTTGTTATAAAATGTATTAACAAAATAATATAATAGCTATTAAAGATAACGTAATGGCACATTAGTGGGTATTAACAACTAAATAGTTTCAAACGTAAATGCAGAATGGTACTATTCGAAAAGCTAAGTATATCTTGAAAACGTTAATATGACACTGATTTGGATACATTGTTCTAGTATTTACAATATTAGTCCGTTACGGTTTAGTCGTTACTGCTGTCCTTGAAACCAGCTCGTTTCTTCATAAACTGCAAGAACACATATTATTTCATTACATGATAGATTTTAAACAATCGGCTATGGATGAAAAGTCTTCTTCAGATATTCTGATGAGCGATGACCTGATGAATCGATGTCCTGATGATAAGTGACGTCTTGAAATGTTCTGATGATCGATGACTTAATGAAAACGTGTCTTGCTTGTGATGTCCTGATGAATCTCTTGATAATGAACAGAAGAGAGGCAAAGCTCGGAGCAATTTTAAAAACCCTACGTAAAAAGGCTTTTCAATATCTTTGTTTTTTGCGTTCACATCCGAGGTGAATAGGTATGATCTCGCAACACCCCTGATGACTTCTGTTGATGATGATGATGATTCAGCGAGGGTTTTACTTGGACCTGGGCTTGACGAGGCGCGAGGCAGGGGGTGCATACTTGGTGAAGCCAGCCTGGTCGAATACTGGAAGCAGATCGCGAACTCGAGCTGATACTGTGCCTCCTGTCACCCTGGAGACAAAGGAAATAATAACAGTGATAAAGGTTGAGTTGATCGAGGTTGACGACACTTCGGTTTACAGATTTTACATCAGATAAGAGAGTCAATTATAGGACATTTTATAAAGTTCTATCGATAGAGATATAGAGTGAGATATAAACATTACTGCTGAATTTGAGAGTACTCATGATCGTGAAGTACCGAATCGAATTGCAATTGTTTTTCTAAATTATGCACACCACATGCGCACTACGGTAGCCGATGCTCTACCTAATGGTAAGTAAAATCATCGTGCGGAGGAAACCAAAGGACCAGTCCGATCCGGTAACTTAATTCAAAGTTTTGCTGATTTACTGAAACTTGATCGGACACTTGGTCTGACCCTAATCTGGGATCTTCATACAAGCGTACGTTGAATAAAATCGAGAAAAACTGGTGACTTCGAACCAACGGCAAAAATCACCCTTTTCATACAAAAGGCGATAACAATTTGCACTTCTTAAAATGTTAACCGATTTTGTCAAATTTGTGATAGGTTGTCAGTTACAACCAAATCTAGGGCTATACGTTTTGTGAATATTGATTAAAAATCGAGAAAGTCAAATAATCGTCGAAATTAGTTTTGTATGAGAATATTGAAACAGCAATAAAACTGAATTTATTGATTATAATGAAAAACTCAAAACGTATAGACCTAGATTTTGTTCTGACTGACAATCTATCAAAAATTAGCCAACATCGATTAAAAATTAGCCGACATCGATTAAAATTTAAGGGGTGGAAATCGTTATCACCTTTTGTATGAAAAGCCGTCGGTTCACACTCCTCGTAAGATGACCTATTTTAGTCCGTCAGGTCATGTTTCCTCAGTAATTCCACACCTCATATTGTCCAACATAGCATCAACATTACCTGCTGGGCTTGATGAGCTTGGCAGCTTGCGCTGGCGTGGCGAGCTCGGTGGGGAAGTAAGTAGCTCCATAGAAGTCCAGTCCGTTTTGCAGCAGGATATTCGCCTCTTCGATGTTCGCGAGGGTCACGCGCAGCACGCTCGTCGCCTCCTGAAAGAAAATAACATACAAAGTTACAAATTAGGTTGACCTATGAACTAACAAAGAACTTTAAAAACTTCATAGACGATCTAGATACCTAAACTGCCTATTACATTTCAAAGAAATGGTGA
The DNA here is from genome assembly GCA_947859335.1 of Tortricodes alternella. Taxonomy (NCBI): domain Eukaryota; kingdom Metazoa; phylum Arthropoda; class Insecta; order Lepidoptera; family Tortricidae; genus Tortricodes; species Tortricodes alternella. The sequence goes on along the minus strand of OX401973.1, from coordinate 764,215 downwards.
TGATCTTTTTTATACAAATCGGTGAATATTTTGCGTATTAGATCAGAAGTAAGTAACCATACCTGATCAACTGTTAAAGCGCTTATCTCTGCTAAAATAGTATTACGTAAAAGTATATTTTCATTTTCTTTTTTATTTTCATCTGTAACATTATATTTAAATAAATAAATATTTGTCACCTTAGGCACCATGCTGCTAACCAGTTCCCCGTCGATGGTGGTGAGCGCACGCGACGGCTTGTCGTGAGCCTTGGGTGTCAAAGTGCCTGAAACAAACGAAAAGCAATGTCCAGTCCAGAGTCAAACCAATTTTATTTGTATCGAAATGTTGATCATAGGGATGATGAGCTTTTCTAAGCGGAGTTTACTTTCTTGTTTAAATCAGAAGTGTGAATCTAGCTGTCACTTTTTTGCCCCACGTATCCCAATTGTTACATGTCACAGTGGTCTCTTGAACAGTTTTCGCTAACTTAATCATTAGAGAGAAACAAGATCTTGTTGCTGGATTGACGCATGCCTTCTTCCTAATTACTTATACTCTTGACAGGTCGTGGGCTCTGCTATGCGTCGCCACAATTCCATATTAGCTACCTTTTTTGCAAAAGAAACTGCCAGGGTGTGCTATAAGAATGTCGTGTACTGTAACGCGAAGATGTGGGGGATCTGAACTGACAGGTAGAACACTGAGATCTAAGGACTGTCGGGCCACTTATCGGCAAGATAAAACTGGTTCTTGCTTTTGGTCAATATCAGCGTATATTTTCACATCAAAATGATTACATGTTACTGGGTCGAATGCCCGTTTCTATTCGAGTCATTACTACTAAGCTGGACGTTCATCTTATAGATACTTAAATGTAAATAATTATTAAATATCTAAAAACGTCATGAACTTACCAGTAACAAAATAATTAACCATCCAGACAAAAAGATACTTTACCGATCTTTTTGTATCACAATACCTTGTCGCTCAGTGCATCCCTTACGTACTTGTCTAGTTAGACAGTTAGCGCCCCTGGTACTAAAAGGCATGTTGTACAAGTATCTTACCTTCTCGAGGCGAGCCGGAGAAGTGCAGCCGTAGCACTTCAACCACGGAGGTGAACTTGTAGAGCGCGTGCCGCACGTCCTCCTCCGGGATCTCATCCGGGATGTCGTACACGTATATGGTGAACGTCTTCTGCGGCCGGCACGGGATCGCTATCTGTGGAAAAGACCGAACACGATTTAGTACCTACATTCTAGTCATCATCTAAAAGTACAAACAAATTAAGAGAACTGTGAACCAACGGCAAAAATCACCCTTTTCATACAAAAGGCGATAACGATATGTTAACCGAATTTGACCAATTTTTGATAGGTAGTCAGTCAGAACACAATCTAGGTGTTTTGAATATTGATTAAAGATCAACAAAGTCCAATAATCGCCGGAATTTGTTTTGTATCACGACAATAAAACTGAATTTATGTATTGATTATAGTGAAAAAATAAAACAAATAGACTTAGATTTTGTTCTGACTGACAACCTACAAAAATTGGTCAACATTGGTTAACATTTAAGGGGTGGAAATCGATTTTCCCTTTTGTATGAAAAGCCGTAAGTCCTCCTCTAACCACTGTCGCGAGCTGAACAGCCTACCGCTTGGTATTTGTAATGTGTTCTGACTGAGGACGTGGTTTGTTTTCCGAAGAATTGTATGATTAAGTTTGCCCTGTACATAAATTACGTTCCTCTATGCCGTGTCATGAAGGGTAAGTCTATATATAAGTTTTATTTAAATAAGAATATATCGATACCTTGCGGCTCAAAGGGCGTAAAGTACATTTTGGCGTAAAGCCACTGATCACACTACCGTACTCAGTTTTTCATTCTCTATCGATCTGTGTAAGTACTCCACGTAGCTGAATTCGTATAAAAAATACCTTTACGCCCGAGTTTTTTACATCTCTAAACACCGTTTTTTTTTAGTAAAATTAGGCAGTATAGCTCAAAACATTTCACATATAACTAAAGATACTAAAGTGAATTCATCCTTACTTGTCATATTTGGTAAACATGTTTATAACCTCGAAATGTACCGTTTTTGGGTGAATCAACTATTTTATCCTAAATTAAGCAATCCCAGGTGAAAAATTGGCAAAATGATATGTAAAATATTATCTCCGGTTGTTTAATTTACGAAGAAATAGGCGTTTTAGCCAAAAAAGGTGCATTTTGAGGTTAGAAACTTGTTTACCAAATAAGACAAATAAGGATGAATTCGCTTTAGGTAAATGCAACATAAGGGCGAAGAGATCAAAGTGTAACATTTATAATTTTGTCAAGCATAATCGTTTGTTTTCTTAATACTTTAGAGCCCATGGCACAATATTAAATGTTTATTTTTGACTAGATAAATCGACAATGATAATGAAAAGCCCATATAAATTTTAAGACTTCTAATCACTAAATTGCGAGCTTTTTATCGATTGTGCAATAGACAATGTATTCGTAGACCACTACACCAGCCAATTACCTTCCTATAGAACCTGGATCCCGTGACTTTATGGAACCCCTTCTTAAACACCATCTGGTAATCATCCACGTGGGAGAACTTGAAGAGTATCCCCGTCGCAGTCTTCGTGAGGGAGAAGCAGCCTTTGAACTCCATTTTCTCGCAGATTGTGGATGCTTTCTCCATACTAAGGCCGTGGGAGGGCGTCAGAAGAAAGGCTCCTTTGGTGAGGAAGTTCTCAGAGTCCGAAATATCGGATTCACTCTCTCCGCCCTTCATCAGAGTGTGGATCTGCTCTTTCCACATGAACGAGTCTGACATCTGAGAAGCAATACAATGGATATTATTATGCGTAGGTACATAATAAATTCATTAGACCGAATGAAATTTATTTTCTTCTACTTAACGGAGGAATTCACTAACTGCGCGTAAGCAGATTGATCTGAAATTATAAAATATATAGATTTATGCTTCGAACAGCAGTCAACTTATATACCTAAACGTGACTTTAATCTAACATCCATTTGATTGGTCCTTGTGAATTCAGCCATGAGTCTTTAATTATAGGATATTTTATACTACTTAAGTCCTTCAAAGAAGGCTGAATTTTAGGATAATTCATACTACTTACTTATGTCCTTCAAGGAAGGCTGAATTTTAGGATATTTCATACTTCTTATGTCCTTCAAGAAAAGCCGAATTTTAGGATATATTATACGACGCATGTCCTTCAAGAAAGGCTAAATTTTAGGATATTTCATACTAATTTTATCCTTTAAGAAAGGCTGAATTTTACCACATTGGCATATGAATCGTACCTAATCCTCCAGAAAAACAAAGTTTTGATAGCTATCTTAAAACACATCTGTCACTACCGATTAATAAATAAATCAATGATCCGCATACTTAATTCTAAAAATGCTCATAAGAATACAATCGCGGGCGCAGGCGACACGCGGGCGCAGGCGACACGCGGGCGCAGGCGACACGCGCCGCTGCCGGCGCTTACGCGCTGTATCGTGCCACTTCCGGTAGAGGAAATGTCATTGATGCTATGAAGAAGTTTATTAGATATTATTATTAAGCTATGGAAAATATTCTATACACGGTGGCCCCGTAATTGATTATAATCCCTAAACTGCTCAAGCTCATACATGACACTTAAGGTCGTTTTTAGGGTTCCGTACCTCAAAAGAAAAAAGGAACCCTTATAGGAACACTCGTGTGTCTGTCTGACTGTCCGTCTGTCACAGCCAATTTGCTCCGAAACTACTGGACCGATTGAGTTGAAATTTGGTACACATATGTAAGTTGGTGACCGCAATACGGACGTGTAACGTAAATAAATGAATTTTATACATGGGGGCCATTTTTGGGGGTAAATTTGAAATTGAAAAAAAAGTTTTGCAAAATTTTGGCGTGTATATTTCATACCGCTAGGTGATTAGGGTGTCCAGGCGGACGAAGTCACGGGCGGAAAGTAAGTAGAAAACTTCTTATAGGGGTTCCTGTAATCTATAGGTAATCTATTTTTTCGAAATTTTTGTCCTAGTACTTTCGGAGATAATGGTCAACTTTCGCCTATTTTCCTAAATAAATTCAAAACAATTATCTTTAAATTATAAAACCAAATTAAGATTCTCAAAATAAGCCCTTTCATTTGATATGTCACACGATATAGTCTACAAAACTTTTTTTTTTAAATTATGTAATTAGCCCCCCAAAAGTGGCCCTCATCTTTAAAATTTATTTCTTTACGTAACACGTCCGTGTTGCGGTCACCGACTTACATATGCGTACCAAATTTCAACTCAATCGGTTTAGTAGTTTCGGAGCAAATTGACTGTGACAGACGGACAGACAGAGAGACACACGAGTGATCCTAAAAGGGTTCCGTTTTTTCCTTTTGAGGTTGAAACTAATTGAAGCAATGCAAACTAAATTAAACATAAAGAATGCCTTCGACATTAATTGCTTTTATATTAGAATGAACTCAATCAGAACAGTAAGAATTCAATCAACTAGTAAACGACTCAATCCACCTACGATTATAGAACTCAATAACGTTTAATTGTCATGTTAGTGGGCGGACAGGATAATCGCTATCGGAATTGCTATCAATTGCCTTGTTCCCACAAACCATAATCGGAATCCATAAATAACAGAGTAATTGGGCAATAGTCCCATAGAAGCAAGGACATGTTAAATTGGAGCGATCGTTTTGGTAAAAAGTTTATTGTATGTACTTTTATGGAAACATGACCTTAGGAACTGTAGGCTTCAGTTGTTAAGTGGAACGTAGGTTGAGTATTTACGTCAATTTAAGACATTTTGATAGTGTTTTTAGTGATACAAATGCTGTTTATTATGGTCTATAAATTGACCAAATGTTTAAATGCTTTTTACCTAACTATACGTATCAAATAAATAATCAACCGAAGAAAACTAATTATCGTTACCTGCCTTAACTCTATATTTATATTATTGCTAATGAAAATGTTTAGCATATCCATAGGCATAATAACCAGGACATAACGCAGATAACGTCAAACAAATATTATTAAAGCAAGCCGGTCAAGTGCGAGTCTAACTCGCGCGCCGAGTCCCGTACTTAGCTATGAAAAACAGATACTACCTTGTAGATACGGAACCCTAAACATGAAAAAAATTGCTTTTAATAACCGGGAAACCATTTAAAACCTACCTATGAAATAAGACAAAAAATTACTTTCGCAAGCTCCAATCACCGTGCAACCGTCGAGTGTGATACCACTTTGCAAAGGTTATTCTATTAAACTATATTATATATTATGTTTATTATTATATTTTTCGAGATGAAACTAAAAATGTACAGTTTTCGGACTTTTTCCTTTACTTGTGTTGTGCTATAAGATATTGCTTCTTGCCAAATTTCATTATAGGTTTTGATTACCTTGCAAGTATCAAAATATGTGGCATAAACGGCCGTATCTTTTGGTTTCTTAAGAAGGTTTATTTTTCACAGCTCCAGGAGATTGCAGACCTGAATATTTGATATTAATTTCAATTCAACTTGATACCTCGCGTTCTTGAGAAAAAGATCTGGACACACGGACAGACGGACAGACATACAGTGATCCTATAAGGGTTCCTTTTTTCCTTTTCAGGTACGGAACCCTAAAAATGAAATGCTTCGGTCACATATTTTCCGTAAACAATTCAAGTCAGCTGAACACTACAATATGTCAACACTTAGTAAAATTGTAAATAAATACGCTTTACTATCGTCTAGCGCCCACTTCGTCTAAATTATGTGTCGCCAAAATGTGTTATGCCAGTTAGAACGATCTTCAAGTAAGCTACGGAAATGCGATGCTCTCTCTCTGTCTACCGCGAAGGTATACATATAAGTCCATCTCTTTTGACCTCACCATGTATTTTCGACAATGCGCGGAAAATGCTGACATTGATATTTTTTATATTTTTTAGCGTGAAGTTGAATGAAATCATCATCAGTTATATGCGTCCCACTGCTGGGCGGCCTCTCATGGTGGAGGGAGTGGGCAGTAGTTCCCAGGCAGACCTACTTCAGATTGGGGACTTCATACACATCTTTGAATTACTTTCGCAGGTTTCCTAACGAGTTTTTCCATAACCGATATGCTTGTGGTCAATATCAATTCCGCAGATGAAACTCGGAAAACCCAGCGGCCCTAGCAAAGTTGACACATAAGGATAAGTTAACCCATCTTATCTCTAAGTGCGTCCCTCAATATTCAATACTCAATCTTTATCACACTAAAGTCTGTTCGCCGAGAGTTGTTAAATATTATGATATCGTCTCGAAATAGCGACTGTCGCTTACCTATCGCAAACTGTATGACGGGCGGCGCTTATCGCAGCGCGCACTGAGTTTCGTCGTTGTTGTCAAGCGCCGGGCGCGCAGTACTATACGGTAAAAGAAGATGATAGATTTTCACAAATTGATGGCAGGGTAAACGAAGCAATTGAACGTTTCATAATAAACATCACCGACTCTGATTGTTCCTGCGACTCTGAGACTTCGTCATGGCAGTCGTCCGATGATATGCCAGCAATGGGACATATACAGGCTGTTCAATAAAAATATTCTATGAAAAAAAAAATAGTTTTCCCTTTAATTTTTTATTATCATCGGTAAAAATAATTAGCGGGCCGCTCTTTGTAACGAGTTAAGAAGCCCTGATTTTTTCTTTCTTTTTTAATTACCCTCGTCGACCGGACTTTAGTGCTGACGAAAGAGATATAGTCAGAGAGATAAACGGGTTTAACTTATCCCCGTGTCTGACATGCTAGGGCCGCAGATTATTGGTATATGAAATGTGGGTGGTGGCTACTAGAAATGCGTACATTGGCTAGGATGCGACTGTACTTTTTCTGCATGACAAAGAGATGGTTAGCATAGTGCTGCCCCTCCACAGCACTACGCCATATTAATCGATAAATGCAATTATTTCGTTGAGGACTGTTTTAATAATAATAATAATTACCATTTATTTCAGGCAACAAGGCCCATGACATAAATACCTTAAAGACTAACATACATGTAAAAATGGAACTCATAAATAACTAGGTAACGCATGGTAGGTAGGTGATGAGACATTTAAAAATTGTTTAAATGTTTCATTATATAGTTTGCAATTGAAATTTTTTATTTAATATTTTAATTAATTAATATATTTTTATACCAATAATTTCATAAATTTAATAAACCCTAATGATATATCTATCTATATAAACAAGGATTACCGATAAATACTTAAGTATTAGTGTCAGATATCATTGTGTGCCCGCGCAGGGCGTCATGGTCTGACTTATCAGCAAAACTGCAACACCTTCATTAAAATGCACTTATATGACTTTGTTTACAATAAATATATCAATAAATAAAAATCTCAGATATGTGAGCAGGGATTGGAACTGGTGACCCTCTACATGATAGGCCGCGGTACATGTAAGATAAGGAATTTAAAAAGGAGCTTACATTATGTAATTCACCATTTTCTCCTAATCCGAAGACATAATCATGAAGAGTATTTCTTGTCAAAAACCCATGCTTTTCCTATTGCATTTTTAACATTATTGGAGTTTTAATCTATATAATTATATAGATTAAAACTCCAATAATGTTAAAAATGCAATAGGATTTTTCTCCGTTTTTGTACTAGTTACAAATAAAATGAGAAGCGATTCTATTTTAAAAAGTAACAGATTTCTTTTAAGTTAAAAACTGTACGGCTTTTTAGGGTTCCGTAGCCAAATGGCAAAAAACGGAACCCTTATAGATTCGTCATGTCTGTCTGTCTGTCTGTCCGTCCGTATGTCACAGCCACTTTTTTCCGAAACTATAAGAACTACTTATGCTGTTGAAACTTGGTGAGTAGATGTATTCTGTGAACTGCATTAAGGTTTTCACACAAAAATTAAAAAAAAAATCATTTTTGGGTTTCCCCATACTTAGAACTGAAACCCAAAAATTTTTTTTCATCAAACCCATACTCATGGGTTATCTATGGATAGGTCTTCAAAAATGATATTGAGGTTTCTAATATATTTTTTTTCTAAACTGAATAGTTTGCGCGAGAGACACTTCCAAAGTGGTAAAATGTGTCCCCCGCCCTATAACTTCTAAAATAAGAGAATGATAAAACTAATAAAAATTTATGATGTACATTACCATGTAAACTTCCACCGAAAATTGGTTCGAACGAGATCTAGTAAGTAGTTTTTTTTTAATACATCATAAATCACGGAACCCTTCATGGGCGAGTCCGACTCGCACTTGGCCGCTTTTTTTATTTATACCCTATAAAACTTATCACCGAATACGGGGAAAAATGCCTTTGACAACACCTATGAACACGACGGAAACCAACTTAATCACTTACTTAAAATCAAAGAATACCATCTTATAGAAAAATTCTGCCATTGAGGTACATGGTACATGCAGCATATCTCAGGATCCTGACTAACTTTTCCCATTTCCAATACTCTAGTATTTTCACTAGGAAAAAATCCTTGCATAAAGCCCTTCAAATCCCTTAGCACGCCTTTTATAAGTCCAGAACGTACCTGCCCCCTTCTGACTTCTTTCTTCTTCTGGGCGTTCTTGTCTTCCTGTTTGTCTTCTGGCCTGTGTTCGGTATCGGATACACCTTCCGCTAGGGACATGGTCTCACAACTGCGCAGTACGCTGTGCGCCGACGGGTTTTGGTAAAGGACTGATGCTAAGTCAGCCGTGCAACGCCGCTCCTTGGTTCTCGAGGACGAAAAATATGTGGAGACGACTTTACTTTTTTTGAGTTTAGAAAATTTTCGGTCTTCTACATGGACGTTAGTAACTTAAGAGTGTCTTGTGTGTCACGATACATGTTTATGAGAAATTTGAGGATGTATGGCGAAGATAAATCAATCGCAAAGTGAATTAGATATCCACGCCAGACTAAGAATTATACCTACAGGGTGGAAAAAATCTATGGGCCCTGGAGGGTAACTACCTTAAATCCTTTAGATAGCTAATTTTACTGAAAGGAAACATTCCTTTATTTTTAAAAAGAAACAAAACTGCAATAAAAGATTTTTTAAATTTTGCTTGTCTCACCCAGGAATCGAACCAACTAAAAATAAAAAATAAAAATCCTCGCTATTTTATTATACGAATCGGTAGAATTATTGTTCAGGATAAAATTTGGTCCAATAAACATTTGGTCTAACACTCATCTGTTGTACGAGACACCCATGAAATTGAATATTTATTACAAGATCTTAATTAACAACACCTAGTACTGTTCACTTGTAACAAGTAAATGACACATTATAATTTTCTTATCTCTCTCTATCAGACTGTTTTGGTGCACATTTATGAAGAACATCTAAATACGGCAAGATACATTGAAATATTAGACTTTTTACATAATCAATTAAACCTTCTACCGGAGGAGGAACGAAATAACATCATTTTTCAGCAAGACGGTGCACCTGCCCACAATAGCAGAATTTCCAGGGCTTACCTTAATGAAAATTTCAATGTCTGGATAGGTACAAACGGGACGATTAGATGGCCAGCGAAAAGTCCAGACCTGACGCCCCTGGACTACTTTTTATGGGGGCGTGTAAAAAATGAAGTTTACAAAACGTGTTATAATACTGTACAAGAATTAAGGGTTACGGTAGAAAATGTTATTAGGAGCATACACCACAACACTTTCCAGAGGGCTACACGAAATGAATTTCAACTTAGAAAAAAATTGTGTATCCGGAAGGAGGGGGGTCATTTCGAGCAACTTATCAGTTAAATAATTAAGATTCTTCGTCCGATTCGATGTCCGTCTACGTTAAAAAAAGTTTCATGTTTATATTTTTCTTATTGATGATAAAATAAAATAAATTTTAGTTTTCACTTTTTTGTTTCAACGACCAAATAAATGTTTATTAGACAAATTTTATCCTGTTTTTTTTTTAATTTAATTTTTAGTTGGTTCGATTCCCGGGTGAGACAAGCAAAATTTAGAAAATCGTTAAATGCAGTTTTTTTTTCTTTTTAAAAATAAAGGAATGTTTCCTTTCAGTATAATGAGCTAACTAAAGGATTTAAGGTAGTTCCCCTCCAGGGCCCATAGATTTTTTCCATCCTGTATATAAGTTATGAAACTCAAAATAGTCATTCAGCAAATTGGCTATTTTTGAGCTCTTTTACTTGTCACATTAATAAATTAAAATTGGTTGTATTTACCAGCGCTTCGGGCAGGACCATCATTACTGAGAAGAAGCGCCGCAAGAAACGCCGTTGAGTGTCATCTGTTCAACTCAAAACCACAACTAGGGGAATCCAAAGCAATGTAAGCCAATACCCTCTATAAAATGCGTTTTGGCAACGGTGGCGAATGGAAAAGCGCTGGTAAAGAGCAAGATTCCATAGAGCCAAAGTATATTAACACAATAAACAGAGCTACGTAACACAGGGTCAGTACCTTATGGTGAGGCAGAAGCTGCTTCTGCTACAACACCAAGAATTCCGCAAAATAATAAAGTATCGCAAAATATCATCCGCTTTACGCATACGCATCCAGTACTCTGGCAACACTCAGTGTTTCTCAATTGCTGCCTACTTATAGTTAGCTCCAAGAGTGTTGTATAGTATCGTTGACCGAATTCAGAGAGAGACTAGAGTTAAAAGGAGATAAATGACAACGTTGCACGGACTACTCATGCACTGTGGTACAAATAGGTTGCGTGAGCACCCATTTGTGCCTGACTTGTTGATGTGTAGCTGGTTCTGTGCTGATATTGTCTAAATGTCGTATTTGGTTTTAATTATTTGAATTTAAAATCAGTAGGAACGACGTTAGCACGCAACAGAAGAGGAAAGTTTAACTTGGCCATTCAAGCCAACAACATGTATCCCTTTTCTCAATAAGGAGGTTTTACTAAATATTTGCAAGTGTATTTTAGCCGACCAAGTGGCAGAACGAGTGATCCCCGTACATCTGAGTACGCCTAGCGTGTGTACAGAGTAGATTTCCAAAAACTCGTCGAATTTTACCAATTGCGATTCCTCTTAAAGGAATATAAACTCAAATAAGTTCACTCAGCAACAGATCTCCCTTTTAAAAGCCTTATAAACCAACTTAACTCATTTTTGACTTACCGAATTCCTGGAAACACCGGCAACATTCTCCACATTTGATTGCGTCACAAAACCTTACACCACTACACTAACCTCCTGCGTACTCTCCCGGCGAATCTCCTCCGTACTCTCCCTTCGAGGAATTATCACCGTCACAGACATGGTCAGATGGTCACATTGGTAGCACTGGTCATTTACACCACCCCGCGTGGCTGTTGTATATCTACTGCCTTAGCCTCAACACATCCGCCGAAAATAAAAAATTGAAACAGATCTTGGCAGTGAAAAAGAAAGGAGCCGTTGACAGATTAAGGACGTTGTAAACTAATCTCACGAGTTTTGAAACCACGATATAATACAAAATAGTTTAATATGGCGCCCGCGACTCCAAAGTTTTTCGACGATTTTTATTGCAGGAACTGTTCTTAGACTTTTAATCAATGTACGTAGGTATAAAAATTTTAGTTCAATAAAAGGTTTGTTCACATCGCGTTTAGTTTCTATTTACCTAATACTTGCGTTATGTCTGAAAGTAATATACGCGTAGATGTGTCTTTTACGATTTTAAGTTTAGGCATTTAAAAAACCAAGCAAACGTCAATAAAGCTGTTTTCATTCTTTGCTGAATCAGTATTACCTTTAGAGATGGACCGATCCATTCAAAATAATTAGGAAATAGGTATATATAAATCATAATTGTAAACTAAATTATGATTAATTTGTTCAAGAATGCGGTTCGAAGGACCACAGATAAATCTTCTCAGAATGTAAGAATGAAGTGCGCAATAAAACTTAGCTATTGGCCGTGCGCCAGCGGCGCCGAAAATTAGCCGACTGACAGATTTAGTCATCTCGAGATGATAATGGACCGATAAATTGCGATTTTATAAAAATTAACTATGACATCTATCGGGGCCACGAGGAACTTTGCATATTTCATAGTAATATGTTTTTGATTATAATACATTCCGTTAATATTAATTTTGTTTTATAAATGTCTGGTAGTTTGTATTATGTATAAAACCAACGCTACACAAACCAGAACAATACAAATAAGTTTTTTGCAAAATAATATATATAATATTATATGTAGATGGACATATGATACTTTTTATCCCGATATTATTTATACCTACACGAAAAATAACTTTTTTGCCATAATATACTCGGATTTATTTGATGTTTAGCTCTGGTTATTTGAGTGTCGTTCATGGACGTGGATAAGGGGTGTTTAGGGGGTCCGGACCCCTCATTCATATTCCATCTTTTGTGTCCAAGTAGCAATAGTTTCCATTTTTTTTTATTAGCGTTTAGAGCTCTGTTTCTTAAGGTTCCGTACCCCAAAAGGAAAAAGAGAGCCCTTACAGGATCACTCGTGTGTCTGTCTGTTCGTCTGTCACAGCCAATTTGCGCCGAAACTACTGGACCGATTGAGTTGAAATTTGGTACACATATGCAAGTTAGTAACCACAATACGGACGTGTAACTTAAATATATAAATTTTAAATATGGGTGCCACTTTTGAGAGAAAATCAGAAAATTTTAAAAAAAGTTTTGCAAACCATGGCGTGTGACATATCAAATGAAAGGGCTCGTTATAATATACATATATATTAATAATTTTAAAATAAGTGGTTTTGAAGTTATTTAGGAAAATAGGCGAAAATTGACCATTGACCCCCTTATCTTCGAAAGTACTGGGCCACGCGGGTTTAACTCGCACTTGTCCGGTTTTTTTATTATGGACCCCCCCCCATGTCAAAGCTATAGCTACGTCCGTGGTTTCGTTCAGGAATAATGGAAATTATTAAATAGTTTCTTTTGGACACAGCCTAACGCCTAAACTTGGGCATCTCAGTATGGAGGCAACGGGCCGCGACGACTCTCGTTAGACGCGCCCTAGGTGAAGGCCTCCTGTTACCATCGTAATTGACATCGTCAAAATGTTTCCAACTGGATCATTTCATTAAGTTTTTCATCTCATCATCATCGTCAATAGCCTAAATGTATCCCTAGCAGTTCGATATTAAATGAAAGCCTGGAAAATAGGATATCTCAATAGTGCTATGAATAGATTTTATTACGTTTTGAAAAAAGCAAGAATCCATATTTTCTAACAGTATTAACTGAGTAACATTCTGTATCAAGCATTGATAATGCCAACAAGAATAATGTTTTAGGACCTATGCAAGACACCGTGTCAGTGTCAATGAGACTATTTACTCCAGTTGCTCTAACGTAAAAAAGTGTACATCACTTTTTTTTCTAAATAATAGAGTGATGGTATTCATAATTTGCACATGGGTCAGATATGCACTACTGAGCACTTATTGTTAAGGAATTAGTCCGTGAGCCAGCAACAGATTTTCATGACCAGTTCCTTCTCAGATGATAACTCGTAAAATGCTTCAGAGAGTTGTATCATGAAGCCTCGTGAACGTCAGCTGCGGATCAATATCTTGAAGAAAAAAAGTTAAGCTGACTAAGGATCATACCTCAGCTCTCATGTTCTGGTGCCCAGCTGGCGAATAATCTACCTCTTTATAGTCAGCCGAGTTGTTTTTCTTCAAGATATTGGGATAATCTGATAATTTTCAATCGGGACGGAACAATGATCTTGTATAAAAAGAGGTAGATAGGTTACATGCGCACCGAAAATGAAGCGTACAAAAGACTACAATTGTAGCCTCTGGTCTCAGTCGCTCTCGAACAAGTGGACGATGCGTATGTGTTTCAGAGTTCCGACTACAGTGCTTAGATTTCGTTTTATAGCTACAAAATGCCTTCGTGTGTGATGCGTAAGTGCACAAATTACGCAAGTAAAACAAATAAAGTTCACGGAGTCACATATCACAAGTAAATAAGCCGAAATTATTATATTTTATTTGGTTTAATACTTTGTTATGACAAATATTACGCAATAATTACGTAACCTCAAAGAAAAAGACAACTTTATTCCTTTCACAACTCGAGCGACAAGGACAGGATATAGATCAACATTTTAACAGAAGCGACATTTGATTGACGCTGATGGTGTTATGTAGTTGATTGAAAACATAGTTTTTGATGAGTAATAATTAAATTTACCTACAAAAATGGTTTTGATAAGTAAGATTACTGAAAAATTAATGAACAACCTCACTCTATCTCCTATTTTGAGCTCGTTTCGGTTTTTACAATTTTATAAACATGACGGGAGTGAGAGCAGTCGTATCTATGCGTGGTATCCGCAGCACATTTCGTTTACCGCTAGACTTACGTGCCGCTACCTGTACCAACTATATGTTTATATTTGTGAATGCACTTAATAATAAAAGATGAAATTTTATTCCGAAAGATGCTTTTATTTTAAATCTAGTTTCATAATAATGTAGATTATGGCTAGTGATTAGTTCAGGCCCCCAATTCTCGGTGGAGTCGAGATAATCTCACAATCGAGATTAAACGTCAGTGCATACAGTCGTTTGACACAACTGTATGAATCTGACGTTTAATCTCGAAATCGACATTATCTCGAATGTAGCGAGAATTGGGGGCCAGTTCAAAAACTGAATAATCATATCTAATGCATGAAAATTTAAATGATTTATCTCGAATTAATCTTCATTAATAATTACACATCCATGTACAATGAAAACATAACAACACACAACAAGCATATAAGAAGCATATTTATTATCAAAAATAGATATTTAGCATGTCACTGTTAAAATAATATATCATTAGTTTATTGTCTAATTGTTTATTAATCTAGTTTCCAAATAAAAACGTAGTTACGTTTGTATAAAAGCAGCGTATAATCTTAAATCCAAAGCCTTTGTACCTTCTGTTCGTGTCTCGTTGTTTTTGTTAGTCTATGGCTAACGTGCGATGATTGGTGCCTAAAGTCACGTTTGCCCACCATTACGCGCAAATGACAAACACTAGCGGTCTTCTTTATTCTTATTGATTTAATTACGCTATCCTTTTTACACCGTTTGGCAATGTGGTGAAATGTCAGTGAAGTAAAAAATGTGTATGTGTGCTCCCGCTGCGTTCGGAACATTTTTTTCGGTTGTTTTGTGAGCATATAACGTATCTTTACTTATAAATCATTGGGACGGAATGATTAAAAAATATTTTCTTTCTAAGTGCTTGGGTGGTTACCGCTACTCAACCCATCCCCGGAACCGCAGCTGACGTTCACGAAGCTTCATGATACAACTCTCTGAAGCATATTACGAGTTATCGCCCGAGAGGAAATGATTGACGAAATTTGTACATGGCTCGTGGATTAACATTTACATAACGTACTTACTTAGATACATAACTTATACCGGAAATTGCAATGTTCCCTACGGAATTGCAAAGAACGGTTCGCCGACAAAATTGCGAGCAAACGCTAGTATTTTGTATTTGCTATCAAATCGCACTCACAGATAATCAGATAAAGAAAGATAAATTCGACAAAATGTTCAGTAGTAAATGAATACTAGATAGCAACTCTACAAAAAAATGCTGCTACCATTAGTTATTGAATATATTACGTAGGTGTAAACATATAATATTTTAGAATTATGACTGAAGCTAAGAGCAGATACTCGCCTTTTGTGAAACAAGTAAGTTTGTTCAGATTTTAGATATAGCAAAATGTGATAAGTGTTTTCCGGAGTGGTAAAATTTCATAAAGAACTTTTGTATGATTGGTTCAAAATACTTCAAAATATGGTCTTTAGCTAAAAAATACTCTCTAAGGCTGTCAAGAATATGAAGATCGGGAAATACACAATGGGACGCAAGATGTCTTGACAAAGTTGGGGCTTGTATTTTGTATCGCGAAAGATGGCTTGGTTCTGTTTTCATCATTACGACATCATTAAGATATATAAGAACTCTAACGGGTTCTCGGAGTGGTTTTTTGTCATCTAAGGAGATGACAAAGGCCACATACGCACAGGTATAGGTGGCTTGCTTAACACCTAGAGCTTAGCGAGCGAGAGGCGACTACTGAAGGCGCCAAGCGCGGTGCAGCCGGTCCCGAGAATTATAGAACGTTTGTTTATAGCCTAGGCTCTAGGCATTAAGCAAGCCACCTGCTAGTGCGTGCGTGACCTAAAACTTTCGACCTTGGGAGGGATAAAAATAACACACGGGTGAGCGAGCAATCTAAATGGTTCAATATGGAGAAGTCTGGGACTATAAAGAGATAATGAAATTACTTCGAAGGAACCATGTCGTTGATTTTAAAGATAAGGAAAACTGCAATCACAAAAAGAATTATTTACGTATGACATAATATGAACAGATGTGATAAAAAGATAACAAAACATCCGGAATTGTGTAAAATAATAAAATGGAGCAATTTTAGTTGTAAATTTAGGGTCCGTAAACAAGATTTATTCCTAACAATATACATTTTTGTAATGAAGAATTAAAGTGACGTTTGAGGTACATTTTTATATAGGATGAAAACTAGTTGAGGGATATTTAATTATTTAATCTCTAATCAAATTCTTAAGTGGCGTTTCTGAATTTGGCCGTATGTCTTCATTATGGAGTTAAGTACAACTGCATTAGATTTCCAGAAAATCTCCCTGGAATTAGGTTATTTTTAAAAAATGTGCCTATGTACCTCAAACGTCACTTTAATTAAACTTAAGACTGGCCTTTCTGAATTTGGCCAATATTCTCCTAGAACAAAATGTCAACCGACTCCGTAGATCCAAAGATTCAGGCTCAGCCTAGTGTGGTATCCACCGGATAATGCCACTGTTTGTAACCATGTCAATACAAAGCTAAGTCTTTAAGCGTAAATTGATGACATCACCCAAAACCACGTGTCCGTGCACAGCGTGCGCCACAGCCTGGCTTTCGCCTGTATTTTGCGAATTAAGTTTGAACAAACGCCATAAATGCTGTTTCTGATACCTGCAGTGTTTCGTGACCGGAGCTGTGTGCTGCAATGTGGTGGGGCACGGCTGCCTCATCGGGTTCCCTGGCGTGCTGCTGCCTCAGCTGCGGCAGCCCGGTGCCATCATCAGCTTAAACGAGGACATGGAGTCGTGGATAGGTCAGCGCGATGGGATATAATAAATCAGCATAATGTATCTCGGTGCTGGACACAGGTATCATCTTATGAATGTCGAAAGGCGGCTGTGACCATTTTCCAACAGGCGGGCCATCTACCTGTTTGCCTGTCTATGGAGTTAAAAAAATCTGCGAAGTACTTCAACCTCCGTTTCTCTTATATGGTTTTGAAAAAGGACGAGTGTGTATAGGAAAATCCATAAAAAATATGTACAAATATCATTCACAAAGAACCACCTATGCCAATCCCATTCCAGCATCAGTGATGGCGATCTCCATGTTCCTGGGCAACTTCCTGACTCCTCCGGTGATGGCGCGAGCTGGTCGCAAGTGGGCGCACTACGCCGTCACGCTGCCCGTGCTGGTCGGCTGGCTGTTTATAATTCTGGCCAGTGGAGCAGAGGTATTGCGCACGAAAAGTCGTAGAATTTGTTGTAACATGAATTCTTTTGGTTTCTATAACATATTCATAAATTAAATTATGATAATTCCTGGCCGATTTTCGGCTTTGACTGGTCTTATTAAGAAACCAAATATTAAGTTTAGGATAATCGATCCAATAAAATAACCTTAAATTACTTCGGTAAACAATAAAAAGGTCTTCTCTAGATTGTCATTTGCTGTTGTAACTCAAACACATAACGCGATTCATATCATAAACCAGCGCCTCTATTCGAGAACACCAAGTGATTCTGTAGCGATTCGCTAGCGAGATTTCTCATCTCGCTCTTACGCATTACGCGTCGTGCGGAAGAGTGGGATGAGAAATCTCGCTTACGAGTCGCTACAACATCACTTAGCGTTCCCGAATAGAGGCGCTGTACCGTCGTCATGAGTAGACTGAGTTTTCTGCCGAAACAATACGGTCGGCACGTCGCAGTTAATTATAATTTTTATTTATGATTGTTTTTTGATATGAGCTCT
The DNA here is from genome assembly GCA_947859335.1 of Tortricodes alternella. Taxonomy (NCBI): domain Eukaryota; kingdom Metazoa; phylum Arthropoda; class Insecta; order Lepidoptera; family Tortricidae; genus Tortricodes; species Tortricodes alternella. Next base: position 746,086 of record OX401973.1, on the reverse strand, counting down.
TGTTTTTTTTCTAGGCACTCCTGGTCGGCCGTGTGCTCCACGGCCTGTCCTTCGGCATGTTCATGCCGCTTCGCTCTGTCCTCATCGGGGAGTACACCAGCCCGCACAACCGCGGCGGCTTCCTTACCACCATCGCACTCGCTCAGGCCTTCGGCATACTCTTCGTCCACCTCGTCGGCTCCATTACCTCCTTCCAAATCACCGCCCTCATCTCTATGTTCTTCTCGTTTATCAGCCTCATCATGACTATCTACTCCCCAGAATCTCCCAGCTGGCTGGCAACGCAAGGCAAACACGACAAGTGCAGAAAAGTCTTTATCTGGCTAAGAGGAGACGAGGAAATTCCAGAGTTAGAGAGAATGATACAAGCCAGTAAGATTTCGCAAAAGCCAATGCAGAACTGGTGTACAGAAGTGGTTGTGGTAGCGAAGAAAAAGGAGTTCTACAAGCCGATCGTTCTAATGTTTACAGTTTATGTCATGCTACAGTTTGCTGGAGGCACGCTGATGGCTGCGTATTCGACCACAGTGATACACTTGCTGATGGGCCCGGATGTTGACGCCCATTTATGGATGGTGGCATTAGACACACAGAGACTGTTTTTCAATATTATCGCTGTTTACGTGATCAACAAGACTAAGAGAAGGACAATGATGTTTGTTACTGGAGCGCTCTGCGCCTGCAGCCACCTAGCCATGGCTGGTTACGTTTACGCCAAAATTGAGGGTTTTCTCCCGTTTGATTCTTTATGGATACCTGGAATCCTCATTAACTTGCAGGTTCTCTCCGTTGCCATGGGTATGGTTCCGTTACCCAGCGTTATAGCTGGTGAAGTATTTCCCTTGCAATACAGGAGTCTCGCAGGCAGTATTAGCTTGGTAGCTGTCGCTTCGACTATATTCCTAGTGCTCAAGACCTTCCCTGCTTTGATATCAGTCATGGGTTTGCATGGAACTTATACTTTATATTCTGGGATTCTCACTTCGTGTCTGCTGGTGACGTATTTCCTGCTGCCGGAGACGAGAGGGAAAACACTTCAGCAAATCGAGGAATACTTCAGAGGGAGGCCTCTTGTGGATCCAGAAGCTGTTTTAAAAGAATTAGAACCATTTAAGACTGAGATAAAGCCGTCCCTACAAAATACTCACTAATGTAAACCGATAAGGATATTAATAAGTTAATAATAAATGATATTAATACAGGTTAAGTAAGAATGGTTATGTAGCAATTATTTACTCGTTATTATAATTCAGATTTTCAAAATGCGCCCTTTCATTTGATATATAACACGATATAGTTAGCAAAACTTTTATTAATTATTTAATTTGCCACGCAAAAGTAGCCCTCATGTTTAAAAATTATTTATTTACGTTACACGTCCGTGTTGCGGTCACCGACTTACATATGTGTAACAAATTTCAACTAAATCGATTCAGTAGTTTTGGAACAAATTGGCTGTGACAGACGGACAGACAAACAGACACATGAGTGATCCTATAAGGGTTCCATTTTTTCCTTTTGAGGTACGGAACCCTAAAAATGGTTTAATACAATAACATTTTTAAGCTGCTTTCATAAATTATCCGGCAATTCAATTGCAATTTAATTGCAATTTGTTTATGAAAACCTACCCAAACATATTAGTATTTGTTCAGTTGCTGCTGCCACATAATTAAGTCACATTACAAAGTCATGGCCTGCATGCATTTATTCGATTATCATTCACTATACTTAGCTGAGTGCTTGTGACTTAATACAATGGCGGGGAAGAAATGGAAAATATCGCCGTTTTTAAAACAAGTGAGTACATTAGCTGACTACGGTACTTAGAAAAGCTCACTGCATTAAAGTTCTAACAACAAAATGGGGATAAAACTAGATCAGAACATTACATCATTTGGTATAGTGATCTTAAAGAAATACAAAAAATTACTGTAACTGATAAAATTCAGAAATGGGATAGCATGATAACATCATTTTAAAGCCAAAGAGCTTTGGAAAAATAAAAAAAAGTTAATTTTTATCCATGAAAATGATAGACATTATTACTATAAAAACACTAGTTTTTATTTCACTTCGATACGATGTGTATTTACAAAGTTATTGGACTTATAAGTTTCCTTAAATCTGCACCTCGCTTAAATCTGAGAAGTTCGCTGGCGATAGGCTCGTGACGTCATCGGGCACCATTCTCTCGCCAGTATATATGCATTTTGTTCGGGTCAAATCTTGGAAGCTGGATTAGAACAACTTCCTCTTATCCTACGGAGCTGAATTTTTACATGTTAGTTCAGTTCCAGTGACAATGCACTTTTATGGTAAGCATGGCCTGAATCAAAATCCAGGGTTAGCTCCAGACAAAGGAACTCTTCAACGGTCAACGGCACAGACACGAAATTTTGTGTAGGTATTTTATTATGATAGCCGGTCTTAAGTTTTACCATGACATAGTTGCTGCACTCAGGGTTGGCTCCTAACTAGGGAAGTCTTCAACGGTCAACAGCACGATTACGAAATTTTGTGTACACATTTTATTATGATAACCAGTGTTAATTTTTACCATGACATGGCTACTGCACTCGAAGTTAGCTAACGAGGGAACTCCTCAACGGCTCTTGTCTATTTAGGCTCAAAGCTCTTCGCTGCTGACCAAGCAAACGTGGGCTTAAGTAGAGTCAAATCGCTAGGTCTCCTTATTGAAGAACTAGACTGTTCTAAATTAACAGGCAAAAGACCATGCACCAATGACGCATGACATGAACATTCTTAGAAACATGTCCAGCGAACGCTAAAAACTAAAAAATAAATGAATAGTAAAAAACATACTTTTATTTAAATGCTCTAAAATATAAATTTTCAATTAAATCAAAGCCGTCAATTTATTACATTATACAATTTATCAATATATATAATACAGTACCGTGACTCACTTATAGACAACGCACAGCCTAAACTGGTGGTTATAGAGGTTTGAAATTTGGAGGAGACATTCCTCGAGTACCCTAAAGATGCACTAAGGAGGGATTTTTTTAAATTCCATCCCCAAAGGGGTGAAAAGGGGTGATAAAGTTTGCATGGAAAATACCGCGGGCGAAGCTGTGGCGGGTGTCTAGTTTGATATAGAAGCTTGTCGCGACATTTACCTGTGTTAATTAATTTTATGAAATACATACTCGTAATTTTTTTTTAGAAATACTTGTGTCAAAATCAAGTTACATATTATTATTATTGTATTTTTGTTTATTAACACAGATAAATCTCGCGACAAGCTCTTATATCATATCATTTAAATAAAAGTATGTCTTTAAAATGTTTTTTACTATTCTTTTAGTTTTTAGATTTCGCTGGACATGTTTCTAAGAATGTTCATGTCATGCCTCATTGGTGCATGGTCTTTTGCCTGTTAATTTAGAACAGTCTAGTTCTTCAATAAGGAGACCTAGCGATTTGACTCTACTTAAGGCCACGTATGCTTGGTCAGCAGCGAAGAGCTTTGAGCCTAAATAGACAAGAGCCGTTGAGAAGTGCCCTCGTTAGCTAACTTCGAGTGCAGTAGCCATATCATGGTAAAACTATCACCGGCTATCATAATAAAATGAGTATACAAAATTTCGTGACTGTGCTGTTGGCCGTTGAAGAGTTTTCTAGTTAGGAGCCAACCCTGAGTGCAGCAACCATGTCATGGTAAAACTTAAAACCGGCTATCATAATAAAATGTGTACACAAAATTTCGTGATCGTGCTGTTGACCGTTGAAGAGTTCCCTAGTTAGGAGCCAACCCTGAGCGCAGCAAACACGTCATGGTAAAACTTAAAACCGGCTATTATAATAAAATGCCTACACAAAATTTCGTGTCTGTGCTGTTGATCGTTGAAGAGTTCCTTTGTCTGGAGCTAATCCTGGATGTCAATTCAGGTCATGCTTACCATAAAAATGCATTGTCATCGAAACTGAACTAACATGTAAAAATTCAGCTCCGTAGAACAAGAGGAAGTGGTTATAATTCAGCTTGCAAGATTTGACCCGAACAAAATACATACATACTGGCGAGAGAATGGTGCACGATGACGTCAAAATGCGCGCAAGCGACTTCCACGGACAAAATAGCCCGTGTTCATTTTTACGAATCTTTGAAAAATTCTTTTGAAGCCATTTGAAGTGCTAGAGAAAAAATAAAAATACCATATTTTAAGTTGAAACGTGTACTTTTAGGAAAATTAAATTTAAAAAAACCGTTCCCTGGCTCATTAAAGCCTTCCCCATTTTCACTGTTACGCCCGTTCCTAATATTCAATCCGTGGGTAGATTTGCTTACTACCAGTTAAAAAAGAACGTATTTCCCATCCCATTAGGGATAAAGTCGCCTTTGTACACTGTTTAAATGTCATAATGCAGAATTTTATTCTTATGTCACTTATGTGCAATAAAGCATTTTGAAAACGTAGTAACCAAATCTACTTATCCCCGGATCGAATATTGGAAACGGCCATTAGTGTGATAAGTCCCTGACATCTCTTTCTTGTCTAAACATTGTCTTACAAGGGAACGGCACGACCTTGGGGAAACAGATTTGGATGAAATTTCGTGTAGTGGTAGTATACCATGTGGGTACTAACACTGTAAAATATTTCCGTCCAATGCCCAGTAGGAGTTGAGGAAAAAGCATATAAAGTTCAGCCCGTACTTTATCTATTAGTTACATTTTATTCCGGTCGAGCGTACCGTGGCGTAAGCGGTAATGCTCTAGACTCGTACTCCCGCGTGTGCTGGTTCGAGTCTAGCTCGTGGACTTTGTTTTTCTTATTATTTTTTATTTTTTTATTGTATAAACTATATAAATAATTTATTAAATAAACTATATAAATTATCTACTATATAAAAATAAGTTGGGGTTTCCTTCCTGACGCTATAACTCCAGAACGCACGAACCGATTTCCACGGTTTTGCATTCGTTGGAAAGGTCTCGGGCTCCGTGAGGTTTGTAGCAAAGAAAATTCGGGAAAAATTTCAACAGAAAAGCGGGAAAATATTTTTTCACATACAGCGCCATCTCTGATACATAGCTACACCAAACGAAATGTTACATAAAACGAAGCCATCTGGTGGCGAAACGGAGTTCGCCGGGTTTGCTAGTTTATCATATAAATATGTATAAATTAAAAATTATAAGTCGGTACAAAATAAAATGCATGTAAATCTTTTAAATTTGTTACTACAATTATAAATACAGTATTCTATAATTAATTTTTTTTAACAGGCAGGTGTACATGACCCTGAATGATAATTGCGATAGAAACATTCAAAACGAAAATTCTTTCTGCACCAAGAACAACAAATAAATGCTGTTTTTTTACAATTACAATGTGTTTGCAAACGCAAAGACAAGCTTCATTTACATTTGTGATTTTTTGTTTGTATCACTGACTGATCTTTGTTTACGTTTTTCTCAGCTCCTACTGGGCATTGGACGGAAATATTTTACAGTGGTAATACCCACATGGTATACTACCACTACGCGAAATTTCATCCAAATCCGTTTCCCCAAGGTCGTGCCGTCCCCTTGTTAGTCGTCTCGCCGTCTCGTTGTCGGTCTACCTATGCCCGGTGACATGTTAGACATTTTTTTTTTTAAATTCGGTGTTGTCAGTGCCTGGTGACGTGTAGTGTCTCACTGAACACTATGGTGCACGCCAGCGCGTTCGGCTACCCGGCCGTGCTGCTGCCCCAGCTCAGAGCCAGCATACCGCTCAGCATAGAAGAAGAATCCTGGCTTGGTCAGTAAACACCTTTATAACATTACGATTACACGTGGCTAGTTGGCAACAGCTTGCTCGTCTGTACTGACATCTCATTTGGCAGTGACTGGTCGCGGGCACAGCTCAGCAGAACAGAAGTCCTGACTCGGAGGGTACCAGTCAATTTCTACATTGCGTTAGGTGCCTCACGCCAGTGGGGGGGGGGGGGGGGAGATTTTGTTTTTGGTCTCATTAATGATCTAATATGTAATCTGTTTGGGAATAGCCCGAATTGCAGCAATTAATTGCCAAAAACTAGCCCGTTTCCAAGCCCCTGAATGTTTCATGTCCTGCCGACACTTCCATAGCACATACGAACATTTTTTTGTAAATATAAGTACATTACTAACGCAACGACATATAAAATGCAATTTCTGTCACGAGTTAACGATTAACGTCAACTTTCATTAGATCTTCCGAAATGTAACGCTTTAACGTTAAACGAAGTTAACTTAACTATTTGACTATCGGTGCCCAGCTATGTCTAAAACCTTCCAATAGATATTTAATAACCAATCAACTTGTACATTCGCAGCTTCAATAACATCGGTGGCCATGTTCGTCGGGAACCTACTGACGGTGCCTGTGATGCAGCGCGGGCGTAAGCTCTCGCACCTGCTCGTGTCGCTCCTCAATCTTGGAGGCTGGCTCACCATCACCCTGGCATCCAACTTTGAGGTAAATGTCAGGAAGCCCAGGCTTCTTGCATATCGACACTGTTTTTTTTTTTTACTTTTCATCTGACACGTTAGTCCTAAACTGGAATCCCCCGTACTATGGGTACTAGATTCCGATATGAATGCATCCATGACTAGGATACCAACATTCGTGGTCATCACACAAAGTTTGACCCGAGTGAGACTCAAGGCCGCAACTATCAGCAGAATAGGCAGTTGCATCACTGCGCCATCGAGTCAGTCAATTAGAAAGAGTTAAAGACTGGCTTAAGTTTTACCAGGTCAGGCCAGCATTGAAGTTGGGACTCAAATCACAACACTGCCTGCAGAGAAACTTATGAAACTCAAACATTAATTTTCCTATAAATTTACCGTTTGCTGCGTGGTCGTCTGTGTGCAGGAAACACGTACAATAACTTTTTGTCTATCTTTAATTGTCTTACGTGCACAAATACAACACATTAGAAAGCTTCTGTCACACTGCGGGCGCGCAGCAGCAGCAACATAGAGCTGGTCCAGATGAGGCGTTTTACGCGCGTATCGACTCGCGCGAATGCGAAGTCGACTTGCGTGTAAGTTACTTCATCTGGACCAGCTCATAATGGCGTCCCACCGCGCTCAAGCCGCGTGGTGCCGTGTGAGCGCGGTGCGACGCTATTATGATATATATTGCATTGATGTGAGCGGGATAGATCGCATCGCGCTGCTGCACGCTCACAATGTGACTGAGCTTTAATATTTTATGAAGAATTAATAATTCAGTAGCAAATCAAGTTAATGATATTAAAGAAGTTTATAAAATTCGTTTTCGATTTCCAGATCCTAATGCTCGGAAGATTCATCCAAGGAGCATCGATTGGTTTGTTCACTCCTGTTATGAGTGTTATAATCGCGGAGTACACGAGCCCGGTCTACCGAGGCGCCTTTCTCGCCACCTGCTCCCTCAGCCAAGCCGTCGGTGTGATCCTCGTCCACATAGCTGGAATGTTCTTCAACTGGCAAAACACAGCTCTGCTTCTCAGCTTCTTCCCACTGATCAGTTTCACCATAATTATCTTCACACCCGAGTCTCCAAGCTGGCTTGCCGTCAAAGGGCGCTACGATGAGTGCAGAGGAGCCTTCAGGTGGCTTCGAGGATGCAACGAGAAGCAGGAACTTGAGAAAATGATACAAACACGGCAGCACTTCGACCGCCAAGCAAAGGTTGGAGTTTGCGAGGCGATGCAAGAGTTTTCTAAAAGAGAACTGTATATACCGCTCGTGTTAGGCGCGTTAATGTACGCCATTCTCATCGCTTGTGGAACCGTAGCATTAGCCAGTTTTACGACGGAGATTCTACGCGGGGTCCTAGGTCCGGATTGCTGGGTGAATGCATGGATAGTCACATTGGATGTCGTAAGATTGGTGACCAACGGCGCCGCGCTGTATGTGGTGCGTTTGCTGCCTCGGCGCACGATGCTGTTCGCTGCTGGCGGCGTGTGCGTCGCCGCGTACCTCGGACAAGCTGCTTACATCCACGCACAAACCAAACTCGGGCTGTGGCTGCCCGCAACTCTGCTACTTTTACATATAGCCGCTATCGGCTTAGGCCTGGCGATGATGCCGTTCGTAATCGTGGGCGAGATATTCCCGCTGCAGTACAGAAGCATATGCGGCTCGGTAAGCCATGTTTGGATGTGCTTGTTCTCGTTTTTGGAGCTGAAAACGTTTCTAGGCATGACTGCGAGCATCGGTCTAGAGGGAGTGTACGTGGTGTATGCTGGGGTGATGGCTCTGTCGTTGGTGGTGAGCTGGTTCCTGCTGCCGGAGACGCGAGATCGGACGCTGCAAGAGATTGAGGAGCACTTTAGAGGGGAGCCACTAGTGTCTGAAGATATGGAGAACAGAGAGACACTGAATGGCTTGGAAATTGGGAAGACGTGACATGCAATAAGATCGTATGCAACTTTGTAGGATGTAATAAATTCTTTTTCGAGGACTGTACGAGTATAATCACATTTTTCATACAAAGGGTGAAAGCGTTTTACCTCTTTAAATGTTAACCGAGTTTAACAGTTGATTATAAGTCAGGTCCAAACTTAGGTTGGAACAGTCTGTTTTTCTTGTAAACATTGAGTCGTAAGAAAGGGTGCGATTGGAATCCACCAAGTAGACATAGTTATAAATTTAATTGTCCTGATTCAAAGGTTATTGAAAGTTTCAACCCTCCAATTAAATAAGGAGTTATTGACGCTGCTTTTATATACAGAATAGATGTAGTGAATAATCCTTTCCCATTATTTTCTCGGAAACGTTCGTATTTGTCATGCTGCTTCAGTTAGTCTCAGTAGCCATCAAGACGACTGACTGAAGTAGCATGACAAACACGAACGTTTCCGAGAAAATACGAAAATACGATTCACTACATCTGTACAGCATGTTGCGTAGCTACCGAAGGGCTAGATGGTGCAATAACAGCAGCAGCATAATTGGAGGAGAAGTACAAAATTGCGAAAACGTACACAGCTTTCCATTTAAAAAAATATTACATTCGTGATAGATTCTACGAAAGCGAGTTATGACAAGGACACTGCAAAAACTATATACAAAACGTAGATACACACCATGCTATGGGAATACTTGTAATTTTATTTAACAGAGAAAGAGTACAATGATATGTGTACAATATTTCACACGAGTAGAGTAACAGGTGTGGGATAGATGTGGTTTGATAATATTCTTTCTCCGTCTCCTTCACTAAAACAGCGTTCTTCACAAAATAACAAAACAAGTTTTATATTGATAAAAATAGCAATTCCTGTATCTCGCCCGCGGAGATTCCCGTATCCTCTTGTACCCGATGCCGATTCCTCTCCAATTTTAAGGTGTGACGATCCACACTCCACTCTCCGTCCTCCGTTTGCAGATAGCACTGAACCGGTTTCAGCAATTGCTTCATCCACTCGTTGGTACCCCATTGCTCGTTCATCGCCTTGTACATCAGGTGCTCCAATTCTCCCTTCAGTATTAATAGGGTCGCTTCCTTGTCCTCGTCTGTGATACGTACCTTCCAAACTATGAAGGGCGCACTTACAAGCTTCGAAATCGTCTTTTGTGAGAATATTTTTAAGTACATTACAAGCATCGCCACTATAGAAGTACTGCATCAAGCAAGAGAGGCATGTAGTTCCCTCACACTTGTGTTGATTCGTTTGAATAAGGCGTCCAAATGCTGAATTGTGTCCCCACGGTTTAGATATAGATATATAGATAATGTGCCAATGCTTTCTTCGGATCCCGCATCCTGTTTCATGTAGACAGAACCATTTCCAAGGCCTTTGCAAAGGTTGTTATTAGGTGGCCTTGACTGGTCGCAATTAATCCATAGGCGTTCTTCAACATGTACGATGCTATCACCTGACCTTCCAGCGTTCTGGTGGTCTTCGTATTGTGTACGACGAGGTTGGTGCAATGTTTCCACCGCAGAGCAGGTCATGCTCATAATGAAATGGTCATTAACGAGTTGAGACAAAAGTATTGGATTCTTCGAATGCGCAATACCGTTAGAGGCGTAGCCAGACAATGTTTGTTCTGTCGTATTAGAAAATCGAAACCAATGAATCCAAAGACAGGAGATCTCCCGGCGCAGCGGCTTGCTCGCCATAGTCGCCCTTTCACCTTTACTGGTTTGGACTACTTTGGCCCAATCAATAATTGTGTCAATATTTGTTGTTGTGTGTTATAATCAATTGGTCGAAGAAAAGAAAAACGATACGTCGCCCTTTTAATATGCATGACTTCCAGAGCCGTCCATTTAGAACTGGTGCATTCACTCTCTGCTGATTCAGCCATTATGAGCTTACGTCGCTTTATTGCAAGAAGAGGCACTCCCGATACAATATTTTCTGATAATGGCACCTGTTTTGTTGGTGCAAATCGGCTACTTAAAGAGTTTTACCAACCACAAATAGAGGATTTCGCCGCCAACAGAGGCATAAAGTGGAGTTTCATTCCTGCCGCGGCACCCTTTTTTGGTGGGTGTTGGGAGAGGTTAGTCCGCGGCGTTAAGACAGCGTTACATGCCACCCTTCATGAAAGAGCACCCAACGAAGAGATACTCGTGACTCTCTTGCTGGAGGCGGAAGCGATCGTATACTCTCGGCCTTTAAGTCACGTTTCCGTGTGCCATGAAGACGAAGAAACACCTTTTCCTTTCTGATCGGCTCATCATCCAGTCAAACTCTCCCTTCGACCTTAAACGATCGGGATTTATTAAGAAGAGCAGACTGGCGCAAAGCTTTAAGATTAGCCGACCATTTTTGGAACCGGTGGGTGAAAGAGATTCTTCCGACAATGCAACCGCGGCAGGTTGCACTAAGCAGGGAGTCAGATTTAAGTATTGGCGACATAGTCCTCATCGTCGACGAAAACTTACCAAGAGGAACATGGCCGCGTGGCCGTGTTGCTGCAACCTTCCCTGGCAAGGATGGAATAGTTAGGGTGGTGGACGTAGCCACTGCGGGTGGTTTGCTTCGCCAGCCTTCCAAGAAGCTTGTCAGGCTTTCCACTTGAAATAATGTTTTGCTATTGTTGTTGTCTGACTAGTTTGTGCACTTTCATGCACAAGAGGGCGGAATGTTGCAAACTGCTTGCTGTTTTTAGAATATTTTTCTATGTTTACGTCTATTGTTTTTTAAATGAATTGATATTCTTTTGCTTTTGGCTGTCAGGTGGTTTGTCGTTATTTTGTGTCCTGTTATAAACATTTTTTCACATTTTCCATAGTTTCATTCAATACAGTCCATTTAAATCACGTACAACGTGCTAATTACGACCTAATTTCAAAAAGACCTTTCTAAAAAGAGTAGTTCTTGATATATACTGTTCTCAATAAGACTCAATTTCAAATGGACTGATTCTCATAAAAACTGATTCTCAAAACGTCCCATTAACAAAATACCTACACTAAATTTGAACATCATGATTACCGATTTTCAAAAAGTTCCATTCCCAAAATAACACTAAATTGTAGTATCAGGCGATTCTCATTATGACCGATTCTCAATACGTCCTAGTCCAAATACCCTGAAGAAGAATATCAGTTGGCATACCTGAAGAAATAAGACAAACGTAAGAACTGTAGAAAAGTTATTCGGTAACCGGTAGATTCATGGAAACTGAATTTATAACGTGTAACCGATTGGGAATTAAAATAATAGCAAGTAAATTATAAAACTACTCGTAATAAAAAACTTGAATGTACTCATGTCCATCTTTAATTTGTCGAACAAATCATAACAAATAGTTTAAAAAAGTTAGTCTACATTGTACTTACGTATGAGATTTTATTTCATTAAATAGATTTTGCTCGCGGCTTCGCTAACGCGTGTTAAGAGTATATCTTTCTTGTACATTCCTCGGAAACCGTGCATTTTCCGGAATAAGAACTAGGCTATATTTATTCAGGTATGATTACAACTGATATTCTAGGGTATTTTGGGACTAGGACCTTTTGAAAATCGGTCATTACGAGAATCACCGGATACTACAATTTAGTGTATTTTGGGAATGGGACGTTTTGTGAATCAGTTTTTATGACACTCAGTTCATTTGAAATTGAGACTTATTGAGAACAGTATATATCTCATTTGGTGTTTCTGGAGTGGCAGTTTTATTTACTAGAGCTTAATTGTGATACGTCTGCTGTTTTTTCGTGCTTCTATTTCGTGCTTGGATTAAGAAACTATTCATTGTATAGATAATTAAATGATGAATTTGCTTCCTTTAATGTTTTTTCATTGTTCAAACAGTTTCGTTTAATTAATACGCTTAGATATTTGTATAAATTTCGAAACCATAGACAGACACTTAATTTTATTATTTGTGTAGATTTATTCATGAAAGTCTGCCTAAAGAAATTAGTATTTGTTCAGTTGCCGCTGCCGCAGTACATAGGCATGGCCGACAACATTACTTATTCAATTAACAGAACCAAAAATGGCCCATGCATAAAATTGTGAGTGCTTGTGACTTAAACAATGGCGGAGACAACATGGAAAATGTCACCGTTTTTAAAACAAGTAAGTATACATTAACTAAATACGGTAAGTGCCCAGAAAATTTAAAGTTAACCTAAAAGTCTACACAATATTGGAATTTATCAAGATTAAAATACGGTTATATCCAGGTTATGTTCAAACCAATTCTTATTTTTGTTTCAATATTTAATGCACTCATGTACCAAATGCGCCAGCAAATATAATGCAGAATAAGTACCTATACAAATTGAAAAGGGATATTTTAAATTATTGAGATAAAAACGAACAGCACTTTATCATAAAGACCAAATCGAAAATAATACTAAATAATAAGTTTTTTTTAAATAGCATTTTAGTAACAAGCTTTTTTGCCCATTGCACTTAAATATTGCAATAAAATTCGTACCTACAAAAAAATTCGTCTGTTCTTAGGGTTCGTTTTTAGGTGTCAAAAGGTTTGACACCTGAAGGTGTGAGTCCTGCACCTGCACCGAACACGGCTTGAGGCTAATTACTGCTGCGGCTGTTACACCTTCCTAAATTAGTGACTTACCAGAGGGATGCCGCAATACGTTCGAATGAGATGGAGTTATCTCCATACGTATCTAACGTATTGCGGCGTCCCTCTCGTAAGTCACTAATTTAGGAAGATGTAATAATCCTTTAAGTACTGGAACATTTACTTAGTATTTATCTACATACGTAAAGAAAAATCGGTGTCTGAATATTTTCTTTACCTTATAATTTATTTACCTTATTTACCTTGCAACTATAAATTGTATTAGGCATACAATGAATTAAAAATAAAGTAAAGAAAAATGCACTAGTATGGTAAAACAGAGTTTTGCACATTGGTATGAGCTGTTTACAAGCACATGAACAAACAATTTAATGTCCGACTACTCAGCATAGGCTTCCCTTTCCCTTTTTCACATGTAGGTATTTGATCCTGCGTACTACTTCGGAGCTTGTCTAGGTCGTCTTGCCGTCGCCTTTTCGGTCTGACTCTCCCCCGGGGACTGTTACCTTATACAATATGATTTTCTTATAATTCGGCATTGTCAGTGCTTGGTGACGTCTGGTGTCTCACTGAACACTGTGGCGCACTCCAGCGGGCTCGGCTACCCGACCGTGCTGCTGCCTCAGGTCCGAGCCAGCATGCGGCTCAGCACAGCAGAAGAATCCTGGCTTGGTCAGTAAATCTCTTCATAACATTACGATTAAGTACACGTGACTAGTCGACAACAGCTTGCTCGTCCGTTCGGTCTGTCTTATGACCAGAGCGAACAAGTCCGGCTCTGTGGGAGTTGGTTATTCTCTACATGACATCACGTTTGGCAGTGACTGGTAATGGGCAACAGCTCAGCAGAACAGAAGTCCTGACTCGGAGGATACTGGTCAATCTCTACATGAAGTTACATGACAGTGAGGACGTGGGACGTGGGTGAGGACGAGGTGTATTGCCCGAACTGGTGACTCACGCTAACGGGCTATCGTATCTCAGAGTGATGATGCCAAACAATCAATAGTAATATTAGTGTTTTGTTCAATTGTCTCTTTTAATTAACGAAACAAAACACTAGCAGTATTATACTAGAATGCTTTGAGAAACGGGCCCCAGCAGAAGGATCTTGGCTCGGAAAGTACTTAGGTATTGATTGACTGTACATGACGACAAATTATATTCTTTAAGATATCCGTATTTGAGTCGAAAAGTGATCTATCAATTTCTTGGTCGACTATAACTACTTACCTTAGCAAACTTAGTATGGCAATAACGACTTATTTTAGAATTGTATAAAATTACGTGACCAAATTAATCAAATGGAAATGAGCTCTGAAGACATTCAAAAGATGTATTTAGTAACGAACCATCTTGTACATCTTCAGCGTCAATAACAGCGGTGGCCATGTTCGCCGGGAACCTACTGACGGTGCCTGCGATGCAGCACGGGCGCAAACTGACGCACTACCTCGTGTCGCTCCTCAACCTTGGAGGCTGGCTCACCATCAGCCTGGCACCCAACTTTCAGGTGAACTTTATCTTTCGCGCACAAATACTATTTATGAAATTATGAAGAATTAATATTTTGCTGTTCACCGATTGCAATATGCTTTAACCTTTTGAACGCAACGGCTGAATGCAAGAAAGCGTGCCCCGGACGCCGAGTAACGGCTGTAGCCGACAAAATGTACGTATGGCGTTCAAAAGCTTAACGTTAACTGCCAAGGGTCAAGGCCGATGCGACATACGTGCCGCTGTCGCATCGACCACGATCGTTAGCAGTCAACCTTTAAGCAAGTTTATAAAATGCATTTTTTGTATCCAGATCCTAATGCTCGGAAGATTCATCCAAGGAGCATCGATTGGGCTGTTCATATCTGTCATGGGTGTTATACTCGCGGAGTACACGAGCCCGGTCTACCGGGGCGCCTTTCTGGCCACCTGCTCCCTCAGCCAAGCCGCCGGTGTGACCATCGTTCACATAGCTGGAATGTTTTTCGACTGGCAAGACACAGCTCTGCTCCTCAGCTTCTTCCCACTAATTAGTTTCACCATAACTATCTTCACACCTGAGTCTCCAAGCTGGCTTGCTGTCAAAGGGCGCCACGATGAGTGCAGGAGAGCTTTCAGGTGGCTTCGAGGATGCAACGAGAAGGAGGAACTAGAGAAAATGATACAAGCACGGCAGCACTTCGACCGCCAAGCCAAGGTTGGAGGTTGCGAGGCGATGCAAGAGTTTTCTAAAAGAGAACTGTATATATCGCTCGTGTTAGGCGCGTTAATGTACGCTATACTTGTTGTGTGTGGAAGCATAACATTTGCCAGTTTTATGACGGAGATTCTACGCGGGCTCCTAGGTTCGGATTGCTGGTTGAACGCATGGATAGTCACACTGGATGTCGCACGATTGGTGACCAACGGCACCGCGCTGTATGTGGTGCACCGGGTTCCTCGGCGCACGATACTATTCGGTGCTGGCGGCGTGTGCGTCGCCGCGTACCTCGCACAAGCTGCGTACATCCACGCACAAACTAAACTCGGGCTGTGGCTACCTGCATCTCTGCTACTCTTACATATAGCCGCTATCGGCTTAGGCCTGGCGATGATGCCGTTCGTAATCGTGGGCGAGATATTCCCGCTGCAGTACAGAAGCATATGCGGCTCGGTAAGCCTTGTTTGGATGTGCTTGTTCTCGTTTTTGGTGCTGAAGACGTTTCGAGGCATGACTGCAACCATCGGTCTAGAGTGGGTGTACGTGGTTTATGCTGGGGTGATGGCTCTGGCTCTGGCTGCAGGAGATTGAGGAGCATTTTAGAGGGGAGCCACTGGTGTCCGAAGATATGGAGGCCAGGGAGGCACTGAATGGATTGGAGATTGGGAAGACGTGACGTGACGATAAGATCGCATGCACTGTAGGAAGTTGCTTGATAAGGTTCAAGCAGCTTCCTACAGTGCATGTGATTGCTAGGCTGATTTTTGATTATTTGATTTCCATTTCATTAAAATCCAACACGAGCTCATAACAATTTTACTGGTGTGTGTATATTTTCATACCAATGAGTCAAGAAGAACAAAGTAATCTTATAATACGAGTGCCAAATTAATTCGAACACCTCGCACACTTTACTCGGGTTGATTTGGCCAGGTTTTTTTTTAGATAAGTATTGCATCGTGAGTGCCGCGTCAGTAAGTATTAGGCAGCGGTGACCCGCAATTTTTGCACGCCAAAGTGGCTTGCAGCATTTAACAGCAATAAACCCAATGCATACAATGGGCTTTTATGGGAGTAAAACACAAACCCACATCTGTGCTCAGCAGTGTCGAGGTTAACCATTACAATTAGCATTTGTATTAGGCCCTTTAAAAAATGTAGCCTTTTTATAACTGTCATACCATTCGGTGTTTCAATATTTAGATTCTATGTCTATAACTAGGGAGCTGGGTGCCATAACTTCTATATGATTTGTTCGTCTGGCAGACCTGGGTTGTTCAATGACAATGTAAAGAACAACAGAAAAATAGTCTGCCACCATGGTAGCGCAGCGTTTTCAATTGACAGCGTTTCAAAAATGTAAAAAAAATGCAAAATATTACTGCAAATAATTAATGTTGCATGTAAGCAATCGATAAGAGCGATTTTTAAAATATATTTCCTTAGAATCATAACACATAGAAGGTACGTGTCAAACCGCCGACCCGTCAAACGTGAGGCACCAAATGGATTCATGTCGGAGTGATCAACTCGTACTTACACATGACGACGCGCACACAAGTGAACAAATAATGTTTCTAGCGGAATCACATTCTCCCGAAAATAGGGAAACTACTCTTATCAGTAGTAGTAATCTAGCATTTTTTTATTCAATATCGATTTTCGATATCGACGGGCCCCGACATCCGAAAGGCAGGTTCATAAATTTCATAAATTTCACTTGCCCCGTAATCGTATCGGAGCCCGATACCGATATCGAATCGGGTAAGGTAATGTGAAAACGCTCTTAGGCTATGTGTATTTCCTTCGTGCTAGTAATAATAATAGTAATACTCATCAATCGAAATTATATGCGCACCCAGAAAATACCCATGGTAGATAAGTAAATAATAAGAAACTGTAGGGGAAATAATTCCGTTATACTGGCCACATTTTTATGTTATGGCGGTTGTAAGTAAATATTGCGAAATTTTAGTGAACGTTTAATCTAAAACGATAAGTCAAAAAATTGTACTTACAAGTGACATGATATTTTGGTATGTTTATCTTGCTTGTCCGAAGCATTGTGGCACCCATTTATTGCACAAACCGTAATTTTAAATAAATAAGCTGGAGATGTTGTCCGTGTGACAGCCAATCGCAACTGACGCTGACAGATAGTCGTATTAAGCCAGAAAGGCTTGGTCGATGTGGCCTCACGTCTGTACGTCGTCTAGGTTTCTATGTGTTATTATTCTAAGTATATTTCCAAATATTAGGATTCTAAATCTGTAAACGAAATCTGTCCAACTGTCGTGCGTCGCTCTGAATTGGTTCCCGCTGAAAATCAGCGTTGTGGCTGACAAGGCACAACAATATGCTGAGCGGGAGTCCTTTCAGTGACACTCAGTCGTATTGTGTCCTTTTGTTAAGGGGCACAATGTGTTCTGAATTATTCGAATAAATATTATCTTATTATCTTATCTCATCTTAAACGGTCGTCCCGCAGTTATAAAATAACTGTACAGTTTGTATTTGTTTGTTTCTTACAGAGAAGAGGGTGACAACGGTATAATACCGTAGGTGTTGGGGTTTACCTATGGGGTATTCCACGTCAAATGACGCGGTCATCGGCCTGACCCCCTCGGATTTTGATGTGAAATCGTGGGTTTCGTTTGGCTCCAAATATTATTTCAAATTTTTAGAAATGTTTATTTTATTTTTTTATTAGGGGTTGCCCGAAATAAAAAAGCAACAAATCCAGGAAAAACATAAAGGCCTTCTTTAAATTAATGACCCGCTCGATCTCATCGTTCTCATCACTGGCTTATCCAGAAACGAATCGGTCCCGAAGGTGTTCTTCCAATTGCTTAGCCAAGCCGCAGGTTGCTGCTTAGTGCTTCATACCCCGTAGGCGATCGGACCACGCCTCTGCTATAAGTGCACGAAGACCAAGAACATAATGCTACCTCTGCTTGATTAATGAACGTCCTGGTTCCGAGCGCTGCGATACCATTAAATAATAGGAACTCGTCCGACCCCTCATCTCCCGTGTCATCTGGCGCGCACAGTTCACACACTAAATTATACGCGGGCAACAAGACACTATCACTTTCATAATTCTTCTTTAATGTTCTTAAGCAGAACGAACTGTTCAATTTTTTAATATAACATGACCACTTTGGCACTTTCATTTATGCAAAAAAGTTTTTTATTAGTGACCTTACCCACTGGTACTATAGCACGCCACTTACACTAGAGCACACAATCCCAATCCGCTACATGCAACGTAAATAAAAAGATTAAGTCAGTTGCTAAAGCTAACTTATTGCATTAAAATATACGGGCCGAATAGACAACCTTCTCCTCTTATGAAGTCGGTTAAAAACAACGGGAACCTCTGCCTACTGTTACCCGCACCGTACGTATTTAGGACGATTGGCGCCGGGCCTTTTTTTATTACTGTTCAAGTGTTTTTTCTACCTGCTCTTTGGTCGCTTGATGATGCATGCATAGGCACAGCCCTAAGCAATTATTTTTATGAAATTTGAGCATGATTTCAAAGGAATCTATTCAGGCTATTGATTTGGGTTATATGCCAAACCAGCCAGAGTGGTTCCAAAACATCGACATTCTCAACACTACGTATCCATCGGACCACAGACCAGTAAGAGGCACGATAAAGCTGCAAACCATCAAAAAAAAGTAGAGTCAATTACAACCGACTATCTAAAAGCTTATTTAAGACGGAAAACTAAATTAATCTATATGTAGACACTTTAGAGCACTTTAAGCCTGAGCTTTTCGACTATGATAGCAACACGACAGCGCAAGTTTACCACGACAAGATCGTTAACGCTATCGAGCGTAGTCTTGAAAGAGCGTATAAAGAAAAACGAGAACGAAGTGACACTTCTTCTATTATTATTACTCACCGCACAAAACAATTGATTAGACGTCGGCACGATTTACAAAACACTAAACCAAAAACATTAGTAATGAAGAAGGAATTGAGCGCGTTATATAAGCTAACAAGTAAATACATAAAAAACACCTACAACCACCACAGACAAGTTGTATTCAAAAAACATCTGACTTTATCTGGAAGTATAAAGAAGGCGTACAAAGAATTGAGAACGCACAAGAACTGGATACAAGGATTAAAGTCGTCGGAACAACTAACACATAAAAGGAGCGAAATTTTGTCTACGGCAAGTAACTTCTACAGAGACTTGTATAAAGAAAGAATCATTGCTTGCAACAGTCCACCAGACCGAAACGTAGCAAACAGCGGGAATACAGTTGAACCAATCAACGAAATTGAAGTGATTAAACACATAAAAAAAATAAAACTAGCAAAGAGCCCGGGGCCAGCCAAATAACTAATGAGGCTTTCAAATATGCTGAAACTGTTCTTGCCCATCCTCTCGCACATCTTTTCAACCTGGTCGTGGAAACAGCAGTCACACCAAAGGAGTGGTCGGAGTCAAATATCATCCTGTTATACAAAAAAGGAGACCCTGATGACATTGATAATTATCGGCCCATCAGCTTACTACCGAGTATGTACAAGATTTTTTCCTCTATATTGGAAAATAGAATAGGCATAACAATAGATATGAACCAACCTATTGAACAAGCAGGCTTTAGATGCGGCTTCTCTACCATGGACCATGTGCACACTGTAGAGCTCTTAATAGAAAAATATCAAGAATTTCAAAGGCCGCTCTACATTGCCTTTATAGATTATCAAAAAGCCTTCGATACACTGTCCCACTCATCTATATGGCGGTCACTAGAAACGCAGCACGTAGACCCTCAATACATAAATATCTTAAAACACCTATACAAAAACTATTCAAGTAGAGTACAATTAGAAACGGCTGGTCCGCCAATAAAAATAGAGAGAGGCGTCCGACAGGGCGATCCGATATCCCCAAAGAGCTTCATCGCTGTGCTGGAGTCTATAACTCGTAAAGTAAATTGGACGGGATTGGGAATACCTATAAATGGTAAATACCTTCATCACCTTAGATTCGCCGACGACATCGTGCTCTTATCGGAACACTTCGCAGAACTCGATTATATGATACGCACTCTACAGTCAGCGAGTAAAGAAACAGGGCTGGAAATAAACTTTAGCAAGACAAAAATTATGTCTTACAGCATTCGGATTGCACTACATATTGAAAATAAAGAAATAGAATACGGTGAGAAATACATATATTTAGGAAAACAGATTTCATTTGATAGAAACAATCACGAACAGGAAATTGACAGAAGAATTAAAATCACTTGGAATAAATTCTGGAGCCTAAAGGAAATACTAAAAGGCAAGCTACCCATAAAATTCTAAAAGAAAATCATGGACTCATGTCTTCTCCCAACACTTACTTATGCTGCACAAACTTGGAAATTTTCGCTTAAAGTCAAGAATAAGATAAGAACATGCCAAAGAAGCTAGGAACGCAGTATTACAAATATTAGAAAATCAAAAAAAATAAGACACGAAAAAATTAGACAGGAAACTAATGTAATAGACGCACTCAAATATGTTAAAAAGCTAAAGTGGAAATGGGCATGACACGTTGCTAGGATGGAAGACAACAGATGGACAAACACAGTAACTGCATGGTCTGGACCGTCAGGGAAACGGAAAAGAGGCAGACCGTACATGCGATGGTCAGACGAGGTAGCCAAAATTGCTAGCGCAAACTGGATACAGAAAGCACAGGATAGGACGGACTGGCTAACTCTGGAGGAGGCCTTCACCTGAGAAGGGGTTCTTGCTCTCTTTTTAAATAGTCTTAACTGTATTATTCATAGAAATAAAAATTTGTTAATGATAAAATCACAAGGGAACTAATAGAGACACAATTTATCAAACAATTCATTTAATAACACTGACATAATATTATATTCTGTTTTAATTTAAGACTATAGAAACTACTTGATGACATTGTAAGTAATAGCAAGAAATAAAAGGCTTTTTTATTTTTATTTTATTTATTTTATATATGCCAAACTAGTCATAGTCTGCATACGGCAGCTACATCGACTGCATACGGCAGCTACATCGACTGCATACGGCAGCTAGATTACAGTTTGAAAAGGCCTCACCAAACTGTCGCCCACCAGTCCCGCCGCGCTCCTCAACTCGTTCAGGTTTACCAGCTCCGCACCCAGACTCACACCAACCCTAACACAAAAACACTCAAACCATACCCAGATCGCAACTCGTCACAAGCACACTGACACCGTCGCGGATGCAAAGAGAGTCTATAAGGCACGCGCTTGCTGGGCCCCTCGAAAGTTCTGATTTTCCACTTGCCCTACCTCTAGCTGATGCGTTCGGGAAAATCCAAAGACGACACAATATCACAAATCACTAGACACACAAATTGACACAAATTTCACAACCGTACCTACGATGATTTTTCCTTATTAAAAGAATTTTTAAAGCCCGGAGCGTTCGAACAACGACGCTAACGGGACGACGGGGGTCGCGCCAATCCCGATTTATTCATGACGCGTATGCACGTGACGCGTATAGACGTCATGAATAAATCCCTATTTAAATATAAACAAAACGTTATACGTAAAAAGGTTGCATGTACCCTCTTGAACGTGTAATGAGTGGCAGTCTGTTTGGCGTACGCGCCGGGCTTATGACGCATGAGCTTCGTCATAGATTTAACTGAAAAACACTTTGAATGGGGGCCTGGCGGGTAGCGTTCGCTCGCGGACGCGTTAAGTGATGTAGCCGTGCAGAAACAAGTCGATTTTTAACGATTATCGACGAAAGTTTCCATAGAAAATGTAATCGATTTTTCGTACGATTTACATAGAGTGGTAGCGATTTGATAAGATGCCAGATCCATTCATTCGTTCGATGTAAATTGGGTGAATCAACTTTTTGTTGCACATCCGTGTTTAATTTTTCTTTTTTAGTAAAGTATCTACTTTTTAGTATGTTTTACATACATACATACATACATACATAGCATCACGCCCGAAATCCCTATTGGGGTGGGCCGAGCCACAATACTACTTGTGGCCACGTTCGATTAATTAGTCCTAAGATGGTATGATAAACCGTACGGTGACAGGTGATCAGCCCATCGCCCATACAGATAGTCCACCATGTTGGAGAGGACCCGTCCCTTAGTCGACTTTTACGACATGCCAGGATGATAAGCATCTGCACGCATTCTATGCTATTTCTTCACTCCCAGTGCAGCAGAGGAGTATATTTAGAGTAGTTAGTATGTTTTAATCTTATATATTAGAATATGTATTCAGAATTTATATTCCAGGGTGGGGCGCGAACTTTAAAGAGATTTAACTCTATTTTTATAGTTATGAAGTCAAAGCATAGTCTTAGGACGTCTCCGGCAAACTGCGTATTTACTAAATAAAACTTAATTTAATTGTGGATGAAAAGAGTTTATTAAGTAAAATAATACGAATCGTTCGCCTTAACATAGACAATGTGATGATTCATCTTATACTTTCGTAATAAATTTCACTAATTGTGTCTCCTGGGTCACCAATGGCAAAAACGATATAAAAAGTTTCGATAATTTTCTCAAAATTTGATTTATTTTAATAATATTTATTCAGCCTATTCTACTTAACTATTAGTTACCGATAATAGTAAAAGTTGCAGCAATTACAGTATTTTAATGCTCGAAACGATTGAATATGTTAAAATTTTTTAGGAACAACATGGTTTGCCAAGAGACAAATTGGTGAATTAATATTTGTACTTATTGCAATGGTTGTGGTTGGAATTAAAGCCATAAAATTCGATGAAATACCCAATTAAAAAACTTACAAAACCTTAATCCTAATATCAAACTAAAATAAACAGAACAACCAGGGCATCTATACGTCTAAGTGATACTGCAGCGACCCGCGAGTGAGACTCGCATCTCAATCTTACGCATTACGCGTCGTGTGGAAGAGTAGGATGAGAAAGCTCGCTCTCAAGTCGCTACAACATCACTAGCGTCAGCGTTCCCGAATAGACGCCCTGAACATGAATAAAAATCTTATTCAATAACTACTGAACAAATGAGATTGTCTTACAAATGCAGGAACTGGAAAACAACAGTGTTATTAAGAAATATTGAAAAACAAAATAAATCTTTTAACCCTTTCAGTCTGCACCCCTCTGCGCCGCGCACTTCGCTACGCCGCCGTACAAACAAAAAACACGCCTGAGCGCGCGGGCATATGTGGTGTCATGGAGATGGAACGGGATGTTTCGTGTACATTGATGTTGTTATGCCAATTTTTCCCCCAACCATTTTTATTTCTTCCTTAAATATTGTTTGGAATTATAGCAAAATTTTACATAGGCAGGCAGTTAAAATAAAATAAACAGGACAAGTGAGACTTAAACTCGCGTGGAGAGGGTTCCGTTCCGTACATGATTATCTGAAATTTACTACGTTACTTTAAATACGAACGACTTCTTATAGGTTTTCCTGTAATCTATAGGTAAAGAACTATTTTCTGTATTTTGTCCAAATTTTAGCCCCAGTTTTGGAAATAAGGGGCGGGGGGGGGTCAATTTGCGCGTATTTTCCTAAATAACTTCTAAACTATATTACTTGAAATTCAAAAGAAAATATATTTAAGATCCTAACAATACGCCCTTTCATTTGATACTTCACACGATATAGGTTGCATAACTTTTTTTTTAAATGTAGACTGATGATGAAAATAAGGGTGCCCACTGAATCGTCGACAAACTTTTCATCGAATTTCATTACATCGAAAACGATTTATAGAATATTCAGTACCTATAATTTCTTTAGAAGTAATCTCTTTTCATCGATTATACATTAAAAAATTTCTTAATTCCTAGAACAACTGTACAAGGATTATTATTTCTTAAAACATACATTTCATAAACTATTCAAAAGGCAGAACTAAATATCGAAGTTCATTTCATCGGCTGTTTATTACAAATCTCTTTTATTTTATAGTGTATGCACAGTACAACATAATTTATCATATGAATGTTAATATAGGTAGGTATACATATAGCTCTGACTACCCATCTTAAGGATATGACAAAAAAACTGTAGAATAAACAAATTATAAATAATCGGCGATTTAAAAATACTTGTTTCATTAGTTCGATCATATGAATAGTCTATGAAATGAAAATATGGGAACCGTTGACTTTGAACTGATATTTGATGAAAAGTTTGTCAAAAATTCAAGGGTAAACTTGAAAATATAGTATATTATTACTTATCCCTACTCAGGTATAAATGGTTACATAGGAGAGACTGGACGCAACGTTTCCACAAGACTAAAAGAGCACGTGCGTAGTATGAAGAAAATGGACACCAATAGCTGTGCGGTGGCAGAGCACGCCCTGGACATGGGTTCGTCGCATTTCATTCGTTTCGATAAGGCAAGGCTGCTTGTAAGGGAAAAGCGCTTCGTGCAACGCAAAATCCGCGAGGCGATTGAAATTGGGCGACGACCGAATTTTAACCGGGATATTGGGTGGGTATTGCCACCAGCGTGGAAGCCCGTCGTCCCAGCGATTCGGGATACTGGACGTGTTGACATTCTTGTGGACACTGTGAGTTCGGCATGTTTGCTGCCGTTCACCACCAACAACGAGCCGCAGCCTGGTGCTTCAGCAACACCGGTGCAGCCCCCCGCCGCCCCCGCGCCCTCGGCTCGGGCGCAACGCGCCGCACGGAGGGCGGCAGTGCGTGGGTTGCAGTGAGCGCGACCGTACTCAACCTCTGAAGGACTCCATATGAGTCCGAAACATGTCGGACTATTTCTGACAATAAATCGTGAGTAAAGCCGTGTTTATTTCTAGTCTTAGTAATGTCTCACGAAAGTTGTAATCTGATTAAATACTCAAGTCTCCAATGCCTTAGAGCTGGGAAAAAATCAATCTTCTATCTTCAACGCAATCAAAAGATACGGCCCTTTACCTATGCCGCATATTTTTATACTCGCAAGGGAATCAAAACCTATAGGGTATTTCCCGTTGACCTAGTCATGAAATTTGGCGAGAAGCAGTGTCTTACAGTACAAGTAAAGGAAAAAGTCCGAAAACCGTAAATTAGTAATTACATCACAAAAAAAGAATAGTTAAACGTACTTTGCAAGGTCGTTTCACACTCGACGATTGCAGGACAAAATTTTGTGATTGCAGAGAGATATAACTACGTAGGGAGTTTGCGAAAATATTTTTTTGTCTGATTTCATAGGTAGGTTGTAAATGGTTACCCGGTTGTTAAAATATATTTTTTTCATTTTTAGGGTTCCGTATCTACATAGTAGTACTGTCTCTTTTTCATAGGTCAGTACGGAACCCTCGGCCTACCGACGTACTTACATTAACCGGACCCAAAGATGTCAAAAATTATAGAGGCACAATGCCTACCTTCCTAGTCCATTAGGTTCCATTATCGATTCGATCCGTTGTTGCAAAAGATACCGATTTGTCGGTAGATCTACCGATTTCATTATCTGATTACTGACATATGATCTCCCGATTTACAACATAGCTGGGCCTCTATTCGGGAATGTCCTAGCGATATTGTAGCGACGCGCTAGCGAGATTCTCATCTCACTGGTCCGCACAATACGTAATGCGTCAGAGAGGGATGCGAATCTCGCTCGCAAGTCGCAACAGTATTGCTTGGACGTTCCCGAATAGGCGCAGATCATTCAAGCCGATCGTGGCAATTACCTACTAAAAATATAAAAGTATGTATAATAATTTAATAATCATATCAGAAAAAACTAAATGTGTTTTTAGAAAAATAGGTATTAAGGTCAATTGTAATTCTCTGTTGATTCAGAATTTTTCGAAAATGGCAAGTGACCAGACAGATAAAAATTATGGCATTCATCAATATTTGTGTTGTGTTTTTGGGTAATGTAAGTAACTATTTCGAATTTAATAACTGATAAAATAGCTAGTACACTAAAATTATCAATTTATTAATCACTCACGGTTTCTCCCGATTTTTATTTCGTAATACCACCGATTATTCCAAAGTCACTTTTGCAACACTGATTCGATCTAAAAAAAAAACAATTAACGCATTAAACTCCACTTATCATTAATAATTAATTACTCACTATTTATTTAAATCTAACCATAAAATCCAGCGTATTTTGAACTAAACATTCTGTTTGCATCAATGTTAACTTTTCAGTCCTCTAACAGATGGCGTTAGTAGTTACAGTCCAGCGCCTCTATTCAGGAACACTAAGTGATTCTGTAGCGATTCGTAAGCGAGATTTCTCATCCCACTCTTCCGCACGACGCGTAATGCATAAGAGCGAGATGAGAAATCTCGCTCGCGAATCGCTACAGAATCACTTAGCGTTCCAAAATAGAGGCCCAGTTATACGTATCACATCATTCATGTGCCTTATTGGTTTTGTAATTTTCGACAGATGGCGTTGGTCGTACAATAGACTTCTAATTAGTACAAATGGTTGTATCTTTTAGTTTTTGTACATATTTATAAAATGATATTTTTATGATAGTTAAACACATCTAGACATGAATTTAAATTACTATGTTAAAACCCAAACCTAAAGGTGCGATCGTTTTTCCGTAAAGTGTACCACAAAAGTGCAAAGATTGTGGGATAGTGTTAGGGCTCGCTTGGCTGGCCCTGATTAAGTTTTCTGTTTTTTTTTATTTATTTTATAAGTATAAATTTAATAACAATAAATGCTATTTTTTTTTTCATACCGTTTATGGGTGAATTCAAAAAATTCATTACGTAACTAAGGATTTCGTTTGTTACTAAACCACTAACCAAATTATTGCAATAGCTAATCTATTATTTATACTTGTAGGCCTGACTATTCGCGTTTGAATTTTGATAGACCATAACAATGGTGATAAGCCATGGTACTTAGAGCATCTTGTTCTTATGTATTCGTACTTTGAATGTGTTTTAAATAGTAATGCAAGGAACCCTACATCCAAAGATGAACCAACTCAAAACTGGAACAAATAAAAAACATCCGATATTTTCTATAATTTTCTATATTATTTGGTACATGATATCTGTCTATCTGTCCAACCATACGCGGCCGTGGCCCGTCAGTCAGACTACGAGTTAAATACGATAATTATTTTCATTCATTATCACAGGCGCCTGCTAGTATAGTTGCACGATAGACCACAATCCACTTAACTAGATTCTGTACAACATAATTGTTTACATACATCCCCACAAGCCTAGAACAAATGGCGTAAAAAAGCACGCTACAATAAAGACAGATCCATACATTGTTTAGACAGTAAAGTATTGCAAACGGCGTCCGCGCACCCCACGACGAACAAATCATTTCAAAGAAACCGCTCGAGTTTTACATACAAACAGAACCCCAATTCTCGGTGCATTCCAGATAATGTCACCACTGCGCATGACGCGATATCGCGTCATTTCGAAACAATACTCGCGTGCGCATCACGCTATATCGCGTCATGACATTTTTACTTATTATACTGAGAATTTCACTTTATAGTACTTTTTTTTTAATAACCTGAATCTTAAAACTTAAAAGAACAATTTGACATTAAACTTTCCTCAAAATATATTAGTAAATAACTCATTTACACCGTCAAACTTCGAATTACGATATTTCAGAAACTCTCCCCCAAGAGGTCTTTTTTTTTTCAAACACCTGCACGTCTAGCACGACCTGCCCGCGAGTCGTTTGTCGCTCAGTGCATCCCTTACATACTTGACTAGTTAGACAGAGACGCACTGAGCGACAAACGACTCGCGGGCGTGTCGTGATAGCCCCCCTGTTTGATGTTTATTTTGGTAATAAATTATGACGCGGTCATCGCGTCATTGCGCCAGGCAGGTAAATAAAAGTTGCTAACGTTATTCTAGGAGATCCGAAGTACTATATTGTCATTGCAATAATAAACTCTATTTATTAGAGTTTAAAACTCGTGTTCGAATGAGGTAAACGTCAGTGCATACAGTTGTGTCAAAAATAAATTACAATTTTACATGTCTAACCGGGCACCGATGACAGTTTCCATTGGTCCCAATTTTTACCTGTAGAATTTTAACTTGAAGATTCGTTAAACGGGCCACTAAAGTAATTTTTTTATGACATATATGATTATTATTTCATAACAAATTTCATGGCAATATCCCGTACGCCGTGGGATGCGTCGTCGCGCGGGCGAGGCCGAGCAGTCGGGAAATCTTTAACAAATTTGGTAAAAAGGCATTAAACTTATATTTATTTTAACAGCCATTTTGGAACGACAATACAGAGGATGGGCTGACTAAATAGATGAAGTTTAATTACAAAATCAAAGGAGGAAGAGGGAAATAAATCAGTGGTCAATTATAATAAAAACCGGTAATTGGATTAAATCAATAAAAAATAAAGAATGCCCAAATTCAATTTTAAGATGCAGTGACGATTCACTTTATTTTAAATTTGTCAATAATACTGAAAGTTATAATTATAAAGATTATTTAATAAGCGCAAAGCAGAAATCCTGTTATAATCAAGTCAGCGCCATCTTCCGGACCATCGCAGCTACAACTAATAACAATCCAAATTAATTAAATATGCGACTAACTCGATGGCCAGGCTAATGCCCAACTTAAATCAACCTTAGCTCATATGTTTCAACGCCCAAATTGGCTTGACACTGTCACTTTTAAATTACACAAGTCATTTACTCAAACATTCGTCAAAATGTATTTACCTATACTCTATTTGTTTAGGTAGATAACTAAATGTAAACAATCTAACCCACTTGACTTACTTAATCCCGTCAATCTTTTTTATCTATGGTACGTATTGATTGGTTGATTAGCAGTCACGTGGGTTACTTTTTTTTCATTTAGTGAACTACCTAGACAAATAGAGAATAGTAAACAATTTGCCAGGATGATCTGGTTATTTGATGTGAACCTAGAATTAAATATGGTGTGTCATAGCACAATATCATAAACAAATGTCTCAACTGGCCGCTGAGACGTCATAAAGAAGACCGCCTCGCAAACACACACAAAAATTGTCAAATAAACTAAAAAATATATAATAATAAAATTTTGCTTAAAAATCAGTTAAGGCGACGCCGCAAGCTCTTAAGGCGCTGCCGAAGGGTCTTATTATACACCAACTACAGTAACAGTATTTACACGTTTAATACAAAATATTGATCAATATTACTTAATAAGAACACAGTATTTTCCCTCGCGTGTAAGGACGGGTCTGTTCACTCGTACCAGTGGGAAAATATTTGCCATTGCCAAGAAACTTAGAATTGTATTGATAAAAAAAAAATACCTTGGCCGTACATAAAGAAATATATACAAGTGCCCATTTATTTTTCAAATAACAAAAAAATCCTTCGTATACATATTTGATGAAAATGTATAACCATATTATTTTATTGTACGTAGATTTGGTGGCAAATAGAAATATTATCCATCAATTTAAAGAGGACCTAGCATCAAGTTTATAAGCTTACCTCTGGGGACTAGCACAACATGCCAGCGAGTCGTTTTTCGCTCAGTGAGTCTCTGTCAAACTAGTCAAATATGTAAGGGACGACCCGACAAACGAGTAGCGGGCATGTCGTGCTAACCCCCCAGACACATCTATTTTGGCTGCTCTACACCATGGCCATGACAACCAGAGTCGCAAGACGCGTTGTGTAAACAATGAGACACATATATCGTCCAATGTAAAAAGAGCGCTGGCGGCCGTATAACATGTATGGCCGTCAGCGCTCTTTTTACATTGGGCGAGGTATATCTCTGTCACATTCAAAAGGCAAAAGCCTTACCAGCATTCACTAAGCCCGCGGTGTTGCCAGTGCCACAGATTATCGTTGCCACTAAGCAAGCTACGTCGGGTGTGGCCTCACCTTAACACGAGTTGGCCTACATGGCCGATCGTGTATAGCAGCCATTCAGAACGATTCCGAAGTTGGTTGCCAGACAGAGCATTATTTTTAGCTGTTATTAACGCTATTAGAGTGGTACCGACCAATTCCTTACGCCTCTGATACACGGATCAACAAATACAGCTCATAGAAATATATTTAAATTTGGACGTTCTTTTTTTTAAAAAAAAAGAAAGATACGTGTAAAAAATATAATTTTAATGCGTGTAAAAGTGACGTGAACAGAGCGAAGTTCGCCCCCAAAAAACACCGAGTACATAAAACAAAATGGCATTTGATGTGATCTTGGATTTCGTACCGATTTGGTACCAATTGTGGTTATCGTCCTTTGTGAATTTCTATTTTCACAATTGGAAAGGAACATTTCAAAGTTTCTATGATTGTGAACTGTAGAGATATGAAATGCAAAATCTACTTTTGTAAAATTGAGCATCATTCATTTGGTATCTTTTGTAAAACAGCGAGTTTGTTGATACGTGAAACGAGGGCATTACTGGCTATTGCCCCGTTCAGCAAACTAGTAATGCAGCCCTTATTACACACGGAATAAAGGTTACAATTGCTAATTCAATTTTAAGGCGGATTTACACAGAGTTGAAGCTGTAAAGTCAGCTGATTCGTTACGCTTGAGCGTATACAAGAAAGGGTACGTTGACCCTGAATATTTTCAAAACGACACACCGCCCCCTACCGGGAGTATTCCGAAATACTTTCACCACACACACGCAAACCTCTTATAATTTCAAAAATGTACCAATTCAGTTAAAAAAATATTTACAAAATTTTTCGCAATCTTGAATTTCGTTTATCTTCCATGAGCGCCGGGCGGCCGCTTCGTTTTTACATTTATTCATTATTATGTTGGTAAAGTCCTTCGATGCACTACATTCTGTGCCCTGACTTTCTTTGCCGACAGAAAGAATTAACTTAATACAAGGTCAAGTAAAAATACACAAAAGGTGATTGACTTTGCCAGTGCCCATCGTAAAACGATCGCAATTATGTTCCACTATAATCATAGTAAATGTTTAATGATATCAAGAAAATAAAGTAAATTAAAAAAAAAAACAATTTAAAGGCTTCTTTAATCGCAGAATCATTTGATGCCAAAGTAAGTCTCCGGTTGGGAAAGGGTTCACAAGGGTTGTTCCCCACGGCGTATAGCAGTCAGTGACCTTAAGTGCATATATACTTCAACCATACAATATTTGTATATTTCTCTATAATCAGATCAAGAAATATTTATATAACATTGAAAACTCGGGGTGCACGCTGAGTGGACAACATTTAATATATCCCAACAATAATCTATGACATCGAAATAAACAACTTCAACTACTAACAATAAGCTCACATTATACTTCGTTATTAGAATATCATTGACGCAAAATTGATTCGTAAAACATTGGCGGACGTGTATAATCCCGGCACGTAAGTTGAACCAAAATGGCGGGCGCCCGCGCAGGTACTATGGTTACCCGCCGCCCCTCGCGTCGCACCTCATACCGCACTTCGATTGAGACCCGAAAATGAGTTCTACATGCCGCGAAGTAACCGTAGTTGTACCTGCACGGACGATTGCCATTTTGGTTTCAACTTATGTGCCGGGGATTATAATATTTTTGATATTCCATAAGCTTCTTGCTCTGACGTATAATTTTGTCCCTTTCATGCTAATCGGGGGTCAAGTGAAGGGGCGTCAGTGACAACTTTTAGCTAAGTAAATTTGTCTATTATTTTAATAAAAGTCAACTTCTGGCCGCGCTGGAATCGCAAGTCGATGACTTTTAGTTCAAGTATTTTAGATTGCAATGTATGGAAGATTTGACAAAACATGGAGCATAAATTATCTATCGGGATAATATGTTCGATATAGAGCAAAGTTAAAATGTATCAATTCCCCCTCTCGTTACCCTCCGTGCCCCTAAAAGTGTCCCCAATCGCGATTTTTTTCTTTTCAATTTAATTAAAACCGTACACGTAGAGTAAAGGTGTGTATGAATAATCCTTCATAAATTTACTATCAAGATCTAATACTAAAAGTGATATCACTTTAGTTTCTGAGCAATCAGCAACTGAATATGAACATATTTGGTATCTTTTTTTGTAAGAAAATTTAAACTTTTTGCTTAAAATGATAATGGCTCACTGCGCGGAAACTATACAACAAACATACCCCGATGGATAAATTAAAAGTACTCCAAACATTTGTCCAAATTTTGAGCTAAAATTATTGAACTATTTCAAGCAATTTGTATGTAGAAATTATTAGTTTTATAGTTCCGATTTTACCTTGGCTTTGGTGTTGCTGATTATTTCATTTACTTCGTTACAAGCCATTTCTCGTATTTATTAATCTCACGCGTTACCGCTTAGTTACATTGATGTATTTTAACACAGCGTAATATTATGGCAGTCTTTACATAAATATCACAATTATTGATCGGCCGTTTTTTTTAACGTGATTTCAACTGCTTTTCATCAGCTTAATTCACGAAATAAAGAAGTGGTATCTTGGCTCCACTCACCTTTAACGTCAGAGAAGTCATCGAACGGCTTATTCATTGATACCACTCCTTGAGAAGATATTCTTAATATAAGGCCCAATAAACTGTGTACCGTTGTCACTAGTCTCATGATGCATTTGCATGACACTAAGATTAAGGAACGCAAACCGGTAATTGCCGTAGTAATTTTACCGGTAAATTAACCATTTTCCAATACCAGAATTCATGGCCAACTTTCCCTAGTAACAGTTATGGAATACTTTTAATGAGGACTCAAAAAATAACTTTTGTTTGGATTTGGTTTATAACGAAGTGTCTATAAAAATGGACTTGCTGATCAACCTTACCGAGATTTATTAGTTTTGGTGACCTATTAAGTATTTGATTAGAGATTAAATAGTCAATGTTTCACACATTTCCAAAGTGAATATGTTGCATTAGTTGAGTTTATCTATCTTTATGTGTGACTTGCTCGGACGTTTTTTATATATTTTTATCGCATGAGCGCATGATCTAAAAATTCACGTAAATCTCGCGTTTGAGCCCTCGTCTCATTAAGTGATCGTGTTTACATAGAATTGTAGTACTGTAGTGCTTCGAAAATTGTTTAGTGAAACAAAATGTATGGAATTCACCATAAAGTGAGTACCGTAAAGTGATGTCTTGCAATAATAATGAATTTATTTCATGGCAACATTAAATGGATTGCCAGTGAAAATTTTCTACATAAATTAGTGACCAATCTAAACGCGAGTGAAATTTCGTTCCTAACCTGTTTTTAACAATCAATCGTTTTGAGTGTTCTTTTATTTTATTTTTAAAGATAGATTGTTTTTAAATCACGATCATAAGAAGCTGAAAAACGTGCCGGACGATGGATCGGTAGCGATAATATTGGTAACATCACAAGGTCATGTCAAGTAGCATCGTAGCTACAACGAAATTAATATTGACTGTTTGATGTCGGCACAATAATTATGATGAACTCCATACAGTTTATTCGTATCGGGCGCCGGCTCTCCTGCGGAGGGGTTCACATCATCGTCGCTAGTGCACATGCGCCGAGCGAGCCGCAGCGCGCGCTCAGCGGCGCGCGCGGCGCGCGGCGCAGGCGCCGCACACGTACTCGTCGTCGTCGCGCAGCGCGCCGCGCGCCAGCCCCACGCACAGCAGGTGGAACCACTGGTCGCAGCCGCCGTCGCACTGCACCCAGTCCACCTTGCCTGCCGACACCGGGACCCGTCAGCCGAGGCTTCCTCGCCACAGAGGACTAGATTGCGTAACGACTATTTAAGCAAAACCTCCCAATAGGCTAGTTTTCTAAAAAAAACTAATTAGTCCGTCGTTTACATTATAAAAATGTATTGAACACACATTTTATTCTTTTGTCAATTAAACAAAAATTACGAAGATATAGTGCGTTGAAGTTTCGTGTGACGTCACGACTTTGCACACTTTTCACTATTAAATGGCGTCATTAGCTCCCACTCCCAAACCTTGATGGGCGTTATCTTTATATAGACAAAGATAACGCCCATCATGTTCAATATTTTTTTGATAATCTAACTGACGGACTAATTAGTTTTTTTTTACCCTGGCAACATCCCTATTCCAGAGTGCCTTAGTAAGCACAATGCCTTTTTTGCAGAATGCCCTAGGCGGTAGAATGTCTTAGTTGCACGATTGACAACTTCGGCATAATGCCGAAGTTGCAAAATGACTAATAAGAGTTAACGACCAAATTATAGAAAAGTGTTGGTTGTAAAATGACGCATAACGCAGTGTCTGAATAGCATAATTATGGTCCTGGTGGCAAAACGTCATGATTGCATCACGACTAGGTAATATTAGATTAATTTTATTTATGTAGGAACGAGTTGTTATTGTCTAATTTTTGACGATATACCTACCTAGTCGTTTTACTATCAGTACGTTCTGAATACGTTGCAGTTTTGCTACTAGAACTTGATTTTTAGGCGTTATACAAAAAAACGTTATAGAACTAAGTCCAATCTTAAACCCAGGCATTCTACTATTAAGACGTTTGCACAATCAGACATTTAGCTACCAAGATCTTATGAAACTAAGAAGTTTTGCTTTTGTTGTCATTATGCAATCTAGTCCGTAATTTTAAGTCTAAGTAATTTTATACGTAATCCTTTTGGTAATAGCCTGAATGGCAGCAATCAATTGCCAAAAAACCGGCCAAGTGAGAGTCGGACTCGCGCACGAAGGATTCCGTACCATTATCTATATAATGGTTCACGGTTTATGCATAAGGTTTATGTTTATGAAATTAAATGTTTATTTTTATTTTTATATTTGAGTTGATTGAATGAAAGGTAAATTGCGGTTTACGATTTATGACGTATAAAAAAAACTACTTACTAGATCTTGCTCAAACCAATTTTTGGTGGAAGTTTACATGGTAATATACATCATATATTTTTTAGTTTTATCATTCTCTTATTTTAGAAGTTACAAGGGGGGGGGGGGGGGGGGACGACACATTTTACCACTTTGGAAGTGTCTCTCGCGCAAACTACTCGGTTTAGAAAAAAATTATATTAGAAACCTCAATATCATTTTTGAAGAACTATCCATAGATACACCACACGTATGGGATTGATGAAAAAAAAATCGAGTTTCAGTTATAAGTATGGGGAACCGCCAAAATTTATTGTTTTTTTTTTCTGTTTTTTGCGGAAAGAAAGTGGCTGTGACGTACGGACGAACAGACAGACAGACAGACATGATGAATCCATAAGAGTTCCGTTTTTTGCCATTTGGCTACGGAACCCTAAAAACTACGGCGTTTACAAAGCCCCATTTAAATAAAACAATATTTGACAATTACCAGTAGGCCTTCGGCAGGAGACGGCGGCGCAGTCGTCGTCGTCCTCCCCCGAGGACTGCGAGGACGAGCTGCTGGGCGCCGCGGCCGCCGCCACGGCCGCGCTGCGCCCGCCGCGCGCTGACGCCGCGCCTCGCGTTTGGCCAGCTACAAAAATACATATTTTTTTTTCCATTACCTTCGTTGAGGCCTAAGCATCGCTTGATGATTAATTTTTCTTAATATAGTGTTCTATCTGTTTACTGCATAAATATACAATTTGTTAACGCTCAGAAGTTACATTTTATGTGATATTTATTACTTAGTCGCATTAAGAACCATCATAGAGACAAGACGTGTTTATTTCTGTTCCCCGATTGCTATACTAAAGTGAACCTTAGTGCAATCAACAAAATAAAAATAAAACCCCGACTAACTAAACTACCACAGGTCTGTTGCTCACATCGCTTCATCAACTAGAAAACAGCTGATGATCTTCAAACGGAAGAAGAGTTTTTTTTTAATTATAGCTAACAACACTCGATTGAGTCACCATTCAAACAAAAACAAAATTTGTTCATCCGTTGGAGAGCTACGGTGCCACAGACAGATACGAGTACACAGATACACGCATTAAACTTATAACACCCCTCCGTTTACGTCGGGGGTTAAAAAATTAACGAAATCGCACGGGAATAGTGCACCAAGCAGAAAGTGATTTATTATTGCGCCGAGTGTTAGTTTGGAGCCCGAACGCATGTGAGCCGTGAGGGCTCTAAAAACACGAGCGCAAT
The DNA here is from genome assembly GCA_947859335.1 of Tortricodes alternella. NCBI lineage: Eukaryota > Metazoa > Arthropoda > Insecta > Lepidoptera > Tortricidae > Tortricodes > Tortricodes alternella. The sequence goes on along the minus strand of OX401973.1, from coordinate 709,802 downwards.
AATACACTACATTCCATACGAGTTCGAAACATGTCGGATTCTTTCTGACAATAAATCGTGAGTAATGTCGTGTCGTGTGTGTGTCAAGTATTCATAATGTCACACGAAAGTTTCAATTTGAAAATTAATTTCGGTCAAAACTGTCGTGACGTAGCACGTAGCACACGCGCTTATTTTTTTTAAATTTTAATACTAAACCCTAGACACCACAGAACACAGAAAGAGGTTAGAAAGGCCATCTGCCATAATTTGTACCGAAACCGCTGTCGCCGACGCATCCCCGCCCCCTATTACAACTACGTACACAAACGAAATAACTACGAGAATACGCACACACCCACAATAACCAAAGTCCGCTCGTGATTCGTGCGTTCGAATAGCCAGCCGTTGCCCCGCCCATTACTACTACAGTGACAAAAGCAATTTATTTTACATTTACACTAGGCCTCGAGCATATTGATAATAGTTATCGATGAATAGCGCCCTCGTAGCTAATCACTCTAAAATGAATAATAAATAATAGTTCAAGTTCCAAAAGTCATTCTTGAATATAATCAAGTTACGGTAATGCTTAAAACAAGTCTGGGTTTTAAATTTGGGTGGGGTGAATTTGTTTAGTTCGCCATACAGTTTATATTGCCATCAGCACTCCATTTACGTGAAACGAATTATAATAACCCTATTAAGACCATTTCCAAAGCGCGGTGCCATCAGCGCCATTTTTATCAAGTACAGGTGTTCAGTCACGCTTTGTTTAAAAAATAAAAATGCATTGTCATCGGAACTGAACAAACATGTAAAAATTCAGCTTCGTAGGATAAAGGGAAATGGTTCTAATTCAGCTTGCAAGATTTGACCCGAACATACATACATACATACAAACATTGCAAGTTAAATAAAAGCTTTTAAAAACACACAAGCTATTATAATATTAAGTTCAGACATTATACACCGGCTTTACATCAAGCCCCGCCACTTTAAGGTAAATTGTTTTTATATTATTAGGAAAAAAAAATGATAAAAATACAGACGTTAACTTAAATGATAAATAAATCCAAAAGACTTATTATAATAGGGTATAACAGGACCAAATGTACTTAAACTGAACTCAGAGGAATTACGATAACAAGTTACTGTGTAAACCAGGCTTAAGGTGTATTATGGTCGCAGCTGTGTACTTGCATTAAACGTATTTTTTGAAAACATTCTTATCATTCATTCTTTCTTGGAGATGCAGAAAAATAAATAACATAACGAACACATGTTTATCTATAGTCGATAACACTAACTTTGGACACATCACTAGTCTCATTGCTCGGTCACGTAGACCGTTTTGGAGAAAACCATTAAATAACTTAGTTTTTAGACTTACCTGTGAAAAGAAATTCCATCTTTTGACACACTTAATACTTGGCTTCTCGCCCTGCACGTAATTATTGCACAAGACGGCATTTTCAATGAACTAAACCTGATTTTGCCGCAGTTCGACACATAGACACAGCTCGCACGCTACTGACAGCGCTGTCAGCGAGTTGTGTTTGAAATATGCTTATTTGCTCAACTGCGCGGCGCGCGTGCCCCGCCTACATCGCCTTTCTAACCTCTTTCTGTGTTCTGTGCTAGACACCCACACCCGGAATCTAAAATAAATCATTATTAGCATGCCTAGATATTTCAGGGCGCGGTCTATCACTTGTGTAACTATACCACTGTTTACAAAACGTGTATCGCTGTGAATGAGAGCTCTAGTTGTGTGGGCCTACCGTGCCGCGCCTGCCGCGTGTGCTTGCCGCGCGTCGAGTGCTTGCGGCGCTCCTGCCGCGCCATGTAGTGCTTGCGCATCATCAAGCTCGACCCTGACGATATCCCCTGAGGACATAAAGAGTCGGTAAGAGACCGCGAAATACACGAGAAGATAATTATTATAGACTAGCTGTCCCCCGCGGTTTCACTCGCGTACAGCGAATTTTGTTCACAATTTAATGGGTTATTTTTGCGAGCGGGACTCTAATTATGTTTCTAAAATAAAAGCTTAATAACATCAGCTATCTGCCTGTCAAAGTCCCATCAAAATCGGTCCAGTCGTTGCGGAGATTAGCCGGAATAAACAGACACAGATAAAAATATAAAATTAGTTTTTTTGTTAAATGTACCGGATATTCTTTCATACCTTTTTAGTAAAAAGTTATTTTGACATTACAAACCCTCTTAAATTTAATTTATTTGTATAAATACACTTAGAAATTTTTAAATGTTTTTAAATGTAATTATTAAGAGAACTGTGAACCAACGGCAAAAATCACCCCTTTCAAACAAAAGGCAATAACGATCTCCACCTAGATTTGGTTCTGACTGACAACCTATCAAAAATTGGTCAAAATCGGTTAACATTTAAGGCGTGGAAATCGTTATCATCTTTTGTCTGAAAATCCGCAGGTTCACACTCCCGGTTAAAAAGTCTGCCTTGACAAGCAACGACTCGAACACCACCAAAACTCACTGGTCATGCAGTTAACGGTGTCGAACTATACAAAGCGACTCAATTGACGTCACATAACGGAACTAGGCAGCTCAGATAAGCTGGACTCACTTCAATGAAGGGGATGACACCCAGCCCTCAACAATCCTACCCTACCAGCCCATTAGCTCATAGTATGATAATGAAAATATTTATTTTGCGAGTAGGCCACACGCCCGTGTGTAAATATTTCTCTCTTTCTGAATCTACCAGCCTTGGAAAGGCGACATGTGCTGAGAAGAAACGCCGCAAACTCTGCACTAATGGCCAAATTCAGAAAAGACACTCAAATTGATCTTTTAATTAAAGTGACGTTTGAGTGACGTTTTTGTACAGAATGACAACTAGTTGACGGACATTTAACTATTTAACCTCTAAACAAATGCTTAAGTGACGTTTTTGAATTCGGCAATAAGTCTGTTTCTAAGTTTAACATTACATTTTAACTAAAGCGCACACATTAATTATTGTAAACAACAAATAAGGGAGATGTATAGTCTCCGTTTCTGGACAAGTAAATTTAAGTGCCTTAGAGATGTATTAAGGTCTCTAAGGGTCATAATATAAGGGGTATCGCTAGAGAACCCCCGTAGCACACAAATTTTATAGCGCACATAAAGCATTCGTCCCACAAATTAGTTAAAAACTGACTGTTGGATTTCGTATTTTTGATATTTTAAATCAGGGTAGATTGTTACGCTTGCAAAGACTTTCAACCTTAATATCTCCCATCCCTCTCAAACATGTGCACTTTTACTATGGGCATCCTTGCTATCGCCCGTTGTATGGGCACTATTATTGTGAAATCATTCTTCGCTAAACCACCGAATCGAACGCGCCTTATTTTGAGCGACCGTGTGTGTTTGTTCATCAATTCCTATTAGACATTAGACATTGCAGTGAACGTGAATTGTGCTTCCCCGACTGCTATCGGCGTTGTATGGAGTTCGAACCCGGACAAGCAGCAAAACACCGAGGTTAGTGCGCATGTTCCTTCCACTTTCTCCCTTTCTTCGACCTTTGTCTATTTTCCAAAATAACGAAAGTCGATGCAAGTGCTTTATTTAAAGCTTTATTTTACCCGCCAGAAATACAGTCCACTTTTAGCCTTGTGCCTAGGTTTCCATAGTATCGAAGTTTACATACCTAAGTACTAAATTATCACCTTAAACCATAGATGAAGTTTTAGGCACCACCACTGACAGATGACTTATGTGCGCGATTAAAGCTTGTGTGCTAAGCACTCCGATTGCAAATTCAATTAAGTAAAAAAAGCCTTTAGGGCTTACTTTGGGATTAGATCGATTTGCGTAAACATTGTCCCGTGATTTATTTATTCATTATATGTATAACATAGCTTACATAGATTTTTAGGGTTACACGTTTTTTATTTTATGGGACGTTATTGACGGGTGACTGTCGTCATCATACGTACCTGTTTTCTGTTAAGATAATTCGTAGTTGTAGCTGATCCCCTTTTGACTGTTGCTTTCGGAGCTGCAACTGAGCCTGCACACAAAAACAAATTGTTTGTTACACATTTTGGACATTATAAAAAGAAACACCAGACATCATTTGATTTTGGTCATAGCCTTAGCGAATATTTGAGATGAAAAGAACAGTGTGTTATTTACACAATTTTTTGTGGTGCCAGATTTTATAGAGGTAAAACTTAGCGCTTTTTCCACATAAATATAATTGGACGGGAACGGGAATAGTTATTTGTTATTAAAACACGAGTGTGTGATTACAAAACGCACCGCAGCCTAGTTTCATAATAGGATCGCACGAGTGTTTAATAAGCAAACTTGCACACAAAACTATATGTATATTAAAAAAAAAGGAAGAGGTTCTCAATTCAGTCGTATTTTTTTTATGTTTGTTACTTCAGAACTCCGTCATTAATAAACCAATTTTGAAAATTCTTTTTTGAATCAGTATGGTATACTTCCAGTTTGATCCCGTTGTAGTCAAAGTTGAGTTATGATGAGAGGATCTATGAGGAATCGATGGAACTCTTCAAATATTATAGGCAAGCATAGAGCAATTTTAGTATTTTCTGTAATAACTCAAGCAGTTACGTTCCAAAAGCATTATTTAGTAAAGTGGAACTATTGATGAAGATCATAGATGATCACCGGAACTCGTAAATTTTGAGTATTTCACGGTTGGCGATTAGATTTCTGTATAAAGTTCTGAAGAAACTTATGTCCATGAAAATTCATGTAGTAAAATTTAAGAACCAGGAGAACTCCTCAACGATTGACATCCTTGCACCGTGGATAGCAACAGTTTGTAAATGGTGATGAGCAATTGGCATTATGCTATTGTTACTTGATGTAGTAAATGTGTGTCGTTAAATCACAGAATAATAAATAAAATATGAAAAAAAAAACTTACTTTTCAAAGGATATTTGAAGTCGGTTTTTTTATTTTATAAATTATATGATTATTTAAATTAGGTACACAATAAACATAATGTTGAAGCGGCGGCGCCTCCGCGCGCGGTCTCGGGATCAGACGGTTCGGGGTCAAAGCGAAAATAAATAGTATATTGTACATTTAGGGCCGTAAGAAGGGATTAACTCACGAGAGCCTATTAGAAGCCCGAAGCCGAAGGCTCGAGTTTGTAATCCCCTTACTGGCCGTGATACACACAATGTTTTTCATCATATTAGTGAGGAAATAAAATAAAAATTAGTCATAAATAAATAAATTATTGATTAAAGTTGAAACGTTACATTGACTCTACATTGACTCTACATTGGCTCTACATTGGCTCTACATTGACCCTACATTGACTCTTCATTGGCTCTACATTGGCGCTACATTGACCCTACAACTCTGCATTGACCCTAAATTGACCCTACATTGACTCTACATTGACCCTACATTGACTCTACATTGAGCCTCCATTGACTCTGCAATTCTGCATTGACTCTACCCTGCATTGACTCTACATTGGCTCTACATTGGCCCTACATTGACCCTACAATGACTCTACATAGTCTACATAGTCTGACCCTAAATCTATAATCGCGAAAGTCGCCATTTTATCGATCCGCGGTCAACTAGTAAGACCCCTAGACTAGAAAAAATAGCAGCGCCGAGCATAGGTGGCAAGAGGTCTGTCGCGGATTTTTAAACTGGTCAACTTGACGCCTGACGCGGAAAGTCCTCCCCTCCCAACCCCCCTCACACATTCCACAACCTATTCTAGCCATTAAACGGGGAATAGTACTGAGTGACACAAGTCAGGAGCCGGATCCGTGTGACGTTATAGCGAGACTGACCGTGCGGGCGCGCGCGCTTGAGCTGCGCGTGCGGGCGCGGCGCGCGCTGCGCGCGCTTGCGGCGGCCGGCGTCCAGCACGCGCGCCACGCGCCGGCCGCACGCGCCGCGCGCCGCGCACACCGCGCTCCACACCTGCGCCTGCTCCTCCAGCGCCACCTGCAACAATCACTTATTCACTAAACCAGCCATTAATAACAGGCAACTAACTATAGCTGTCTTTCTCTAACTTCGCACCTTACAGGAAGAAGCCTATTATTTCCGGCTATAAATTACCATGAAAATTGTGCTTGGTTACGAACTCCCACCCTACACTCTGTCATCGCCGTCCATCGCGTGAAACTATAATAGCCTAACGCACGTTCATTCATTCGTTAAAAATAAATAAAAACTACATACCTTCCTACCTACATACGAAGTTTATAGTAAACAAAACAGAGTACAGCTATCTATTGATTACTAACCATAGAGTTGACTTAACTTTGACAACTTTAACCGTGAACATGGACATCACATGAGAGATGAGAACTTTTTGAAAACCCCGACTCACCCCAAATATATTGTAGAAATCTGAATGAAACTGACCTCAAGCAAATCGCCTTCTAACATGAGATCTTCCAGTTTCTGCAGTAGGCCGGGAGCGACTCTTGCGCTGGGCGACCGAGGCGTCGCGCTGTACGCATGCTCCACGCTTGCTGACGACCTGTGAACACACCAAAACAGTCAAAGTCGAGTTATTTATGCAACTGATGTATAATAAGGGTTAGTAAACACAAGTGAGTATTTATAAAACGAGCCGAAGGAGAGTTTTATAAAAGGATCTCAAAAACACTCAAGTAAGCTTTTTGTTACGGGTACGATATACACACTCATATAGATAAATAAATACTTAAATATATAGGAAACATTCAAGACTCAGGAACAAACATTCGCGCTCGTCACACAAATATTTGCCCTTACCGGGGATCGAACCGGAACCAAGAGCTTCGAAGGCAGGGTCACTAGCGACTAGGCTAGCCGCATCGTCCGTCATCAAATCTTTATTTAAATTACCAAAACATATTGCTGTTTCCTCATGAGACGCTTACCTTGCGTTTTGTGATGAATGGCTGTCGTGGGCTCGCCCGGTCGCTTTCTTCAGTTCTGCATTCAGTTTGTCCGCTTTTTCTCGATTCGCCTGTCAACCAAATAAGATAATGATAGCACTGATTTAAGACTTTTATCTACACCCATATCATAAAACCTCCATAATGTATTCAATAACCTAAATAATAAGGAAGAGTACCTAGTAATATGTTATTGTTTGTCACAAACACCTTACAGTTTTACAGGAAACTATAAGTCTATATTTTGTGTAAATTCCTAGCTTTAGCTTAAATTTCATATAATTTTGTATGACTCTTTGTTTCTAAATAAAAAAAAATAAAAAAAATATATATAACAATAGCAAATACCTTGTTGCCAGAAAATATTGTTTACCTGAACATATCATGGAGGATTTATAATGTGTGTAGATAAAGTTATGTATGCAACTGTACATACTTTGGCCTTAAAACACTCGTGCGATCTTATTATGAAACTCGCCTATCGGCTCGTTTCATAAACCCACACTTGTCTTTTAAGGCCTATCATTATGCAACCGTCACCGCCACCGTCAACGTCAACCGCCAGCCGCACGGGCAGCTTGTGTGTTTGTGTTTGTGTTTGTACCTGCGCGCGGTCGGTGTCGGAGCGCTCGGGCAGCTGCGCGAGCGCGGGGTGCGCGAGCGTGGCGCGCGCGGCGTCCTGCCACGCCATGGCGCGCTCCGTCACGCACTGCAGCGCCTCGCCCTCCGCCAGCCGCACGGGCAGCTTGTGTGTTTGTGTTTGTGTTTGTACCTGCGCGCGGTCGGTGTCGGAGCGCTCGGGCAGCTGCGCGAGCGCGGGGTGCGCGAGCGTGGCGCGCGCGGCGTCCTGCCACGCCATGGCGCGCTCCGTCACGCACTGCAGCGCCTCGCCCTCCGCCAGCCGCACGGGCAGCTTTTGCAGCCAAACCTGACGGATGAACTTGAATGAGTACACGTTCAGAACCAACAAAAAAAATCGATCGAAAAAAAAACAGGGGAACATAATTTATTTAGATTTTTAAAAAGGACTTGACGACTTTCGTCTCTACTAAGCGAAAACTCCGACCTCGACTAACATATTATGGACATGCCTGAAATAAAATAATAATTATTATATTATACATTTTTTTTCTGTTTTGATTACTTCTCAAACAGTTTTATCATTCAAGTTGTTATAACGAGTTGATTGAGTGCTTATTTATTTAGACAAAAATGTAATTACATTTGCTAACAATATAGTATAACTAAGCCAAATATAATTAAATTTTAATAGATATACCTAATGATGGAAAAAAATACTTATAGAAAAGTCACACTTTTTTCATGACTCCACCAAAAAAAAGTGAGCAGTGTTTATAAACTTGTTTTTATTTTAAACGTATACACTAACCAATAAGGCGAGGATGCGGTCGAGGCGCGGGCGGCGCGTGCGCGTGCAGTCGGGGCACAGGAACTTGGGCTCGGGCGCCGGGAACGGCAGCTCCGCGCGCTCCTCCGACTGCGCGCGCTCCTCCCTCGCCGCCGCGATGCACGCCGCTGTGGGGGTTTAAACGTTCTATGTATCAATATTTATTGTAGTACTTTAAAATGTAATGAAATAAAACCAGCCATTAACCCATCGGATGAGGGAGCCGTTTCAGAATTTGGCCCGCGAGTAGAGACCGCATCAACGTGGTTTAGAAATTGTGATTCATCATTTTTTTTTTCTTTGACACATTCATTAAATCATTGTTTTAAAAACTTAGATAAACGTAGCACATTATGAGACTTGTTTCAATGATATATATTATTGCTACATAATATATTTTATCTACACACATATCATAAAACCTCCATAATGTAATCAAAAACCGTAGGCCAATGACCATCATTATTACAACCTGTACTGTAATGTTATTACAGTATCGACTTTAGTATCGTAATGGTCATAACGATACAGATATGAGCTACAGGCCGGCGGGGCCCCATCGGCGCGGGTTGCGCGCTGTGTCCGGCGGGTCGCGCTTGCGCGGTTTTTTTTTGTCTATTTTTTATTTCTTTAAATGCAGCCAAGATTGCAACAAATAACTTGTAGTCATAAAATATTGTTTCAGAACACATCATGGAGGATTTATAATATGGGTGTAGATAAAGTTATGTATGCAACTCTGCATAATTTGGCCTTAAAACACACGTGCGATCTTATTATAAAACTCGCTAAAGCTCGTTTCATAAAACCGCACTACTGTTTTAAGGCCTATCATTATGCAACCGTTGCATAAACTACTCTTTGATAACAAACTAAAGACATGTGCGATTTAGCTGATTGTGTTTAATTCATGAACCTGTTTTGACATTTAGCCACTATAGTTTATCTGTGGAAGTGAATTAATGAAGAACCAGATTTAATGATCTTTCCAAACATGTGCCTTACTAACATGATTCAGACACTAAAATATTAACAACATAGTAGAGATATAACATTGTTCATAACAAATTTCGTTTACATGTGTGCGTGTCAGTTGAATGTTGCCGTGTTGCTTAATACAGTGTTATTTTAAATAAATTTACTCAAAAATTATACGTAAAGTCGCCATAACATCTTTAAAAAGTCTCCAGTAAGGTAATAATAACGGACGATGATCAAAAGTGTCCGGTAAGTAGAGGTTTTGAATTCGGATTGAAAAGTGTCCAGGAACTACGATACAAATCTCATAACATGCACGGCACGCGTGCCCCAGGCGCCGGGGGCGCGGCGCCGGCTCCCGCGCTGATCGCGGCCTACAGTTTATTCTACCCACCTGATGGTAATTCACGGTGTACAATGGGAATAAAATAAATAATTAAAAAAATAAAAAATACATTTTTGAGAAAAGCACTATACAAGTTTCGACCATTAAGTGCCATACTGGACTCGTACATAGAAATCCTCGCCTACGGCTCGGATTTCAAATCGCACTCGTCCAGTATAGCTTACTTACTGGTCTCTTCAGTAATGTACTATAAATGAAGTAACTACCGTGAAACCAGTCTTTGCACAGCTCGCACTGCGTCATGACCCCGTATTGCCGCTTTTGGCACACGCAGAAAGTGACTCCGGGCGACGGAGGCGCGCGCACTTCCTTGCGCATGTTGCGGGCTCTGGGAAGCAAACGTAAACTGGTTAGAATTTTATAATTAACGAGTACCCTTTGGCCGCCAAGCATGTCTGAGAAGTAACACGAATTTCAACTTTAACTCAAGGTAATAAAGGACTTTTTTACCCTGTATACGCTGTCACGCATAGTCGAAAACGGCGTCCAAAAGGTTAATTATGAAATTCAATATGGTAGAAGAATAAAATAGCGGTAGCAATTAACTCGCTCAAAAATAACACATACTGGGATAGCTTTATAAAGTTGCGCGGTTAATCTGAATTCGTATAAATGGCTCGCCGTCTCTCTGCTCGAGTCCAATCAAGGGTTTAGATTGGAAAGTACCCGGTGTGCTAGATTTCCTTTTGTTAATCTTAGAAATGTGTGTGTGTGTGTGTGTGTGTGTGTGTGTGTGTGTGTGTGTGTGTGTGTGTGTGAGCGCGTGTGCGTGTGTGCGCGTGCGTGAGTGCGCGGTACCGGAGCTCGCGCACGGCGGCGAGCTCGCGCTGCTCGGCGTGCTTGAAGGCGTGCACGATCTCGGTGGGCGTGGAGTCCTCGCTGAAGTTGCGCAGGAACAGGCCCGCCTGCAGCGACGAGGGCGGCGGCTCGGCGTGCGCGGCGGCGGGGCGCGCGCGCCGGCGCGCCGCGGCCGGCTCCGCGCGCGGCGACAGCGCCTCCAGCAGCGAGTGCGCCCAGCCCTACGGGAACACCGAATTTGCGTTTATACAGAATGATACGGAACCGTCTTGATGATCCCTACTTTCTTTTACAAACATTTTCGTGGTACACGATAATTTTGAAGAGTCTAAGAAAACCTGCCTTCGCCTAGTAAACAACGTAGTAAGAAACGTTAAGAGGAGTGTGAACCTCCGGCTTTTCATACGAGAGGCGATAACGATCTCCACCCCTTTAATGTTAACCGATGTTCACCAATGATTGATAGTTTGTCAGTCGGAATGAAATCTAGGTCTATACGTTTTGATTTTTTCACTATAATCAATAAATTCAGTTCTATTGTGGTTGGAGTATTCTCATACAAATAATAAATACTTTTGTATGAAAAGGGGGATTTTTGCCTTTATTTCACAGTCCTCTTAATGTAATTAAATAGTACAGACGTAGTGCATAATTAATTTCCATCGTGTTTTATCGGAAAAGTTTGTATTTATCGTGCTGTCTCAATTAGCTTCAGGAGGCCCCCAATTCTCGGTGCATTCGAGATAATCTCACAATCCAGATTAAAAGTCAGTGCATACAGTCATTTGACACAACTGTATGAATCTGATCTCGAATGCATCGAGAATTGGGGGCCAGTACCCATCATACCATACTGTCATTTTGCATTTTAACATTTGACAATAAATAATAAAGTTTCATATTAATGAATACTCACACACACACATGTCACTCATTTAATACAATAATTAATTGACACTTCGGGTCCCTCCGTCTTCCGATTGAGATACGAGTTTTACCGATGGAAACATATTATTCACTAGATCTGTAAGTAATTATACGCGTAAGTATAGCTTTTTTTATACTGTTCGTTAAACCCTTGAAATATTGCACTTCTTCAAAACGGCACCCTGTATAGTATATTATAGTTATATCTCCCCGTAAACTTACCTTTTTAAGGAACATATCCCCAGCTCCCCGCTTCCACTCCTTAGCTGACTCCAGGGCAGCCTCAAGCTGGTCCTTCTCATAGAGAGCCAACGGGATCTGATGCCCTCGTTTGACCAGAGCTTCTACGCTGTGCATATACGGGTATAGGTCCTTCGATTGCATTTCTTCCACCTGCAAAACATAAGTCTTATAATATTCTTATACACAGCCGGGCACAAGAGCGTTAACTAAGTTAACATTTCGAGTAACCGTTAAACTTTTAAGTTAACTTTATAAATTGTTAACCGGCACTTCCGTTAAAACAATTAAAGTCCGTTAAACGTTAATTAAGTACCTACTACTTGTTAAAAGGACACCGCGCGGCTTATGTCAGATCGCTTTTGATTTGAATTTGATCTCTAAATTAGGTGTTATTACAAATTGTTTTATGAATTTTTCATGTCCTGCCTAAACTTCCATAGCCCATACCATTTTTTTTAAATATATAAAATGCAATTTCTATCACGAGTTAACATTAACGTTAACTTCCGTGAAATCTTCTGAGATTTAACGGTTTAACGTTTAACGAAGTTAACTTTTTCAGTAACGGATTAGCGGTTCACGAAATTAATTATTTCAGTAACGGTGCCGAGCTATGCTTATAGTGCAATAGAACATTTGGCTTTGACAGACATACTAATGTTATAAATGGGAAAGTGTGTTTGTATGTTCCGTATTCACGGCCAAATAAATAGTTTAACAGATGTTCATAATTAGCACATTGTAGCGCGTTATATGGAGATTTATAAATACAGGATATATGAAAAATTATGTTTCTCGGTAGATGGCACTGCACGGGAAAAACCTAGCAAAAATATAAACCCGCAGTTTACGTTCAGAAACCGTGAGCCTTTTATGAGCTTTTAGACCGTAGTCGGCAAGGTAAAGTAACCGCGCTGTGGCGAGATCGAAGAGGTATACCTTGGCGAGCCAGTCCTTGGCGTGCTGGGTGGCCGAGCTGAGCGCGTGGCTGGAGGGCAGCGCGGCCTCGATGTCGTCGCGCGCGTCCAGCAGCACCTGCACCTCGGCCAGCGTCGTGTGCTGCGGCGCGCGCGCCGGCCGCGCGGGCTCCAGCAGCACGGCGCGCGCGCGCTCCTCCCACGCCTCCACTTCCGCTGCACCACGGAAACATTACTATCATATACAGCCGATACAACGTGTAACAAAAACTGTGCACGAACCCGAAACCCAGTGATATACTCATGAAAATCAACAACTTTTCCCAACGAACGTAGGTTGAAAAGTGAAGATTTTTTTTTCAAGTTTCCAGTGTAACTCGATCAGCTGATCGCATATTTTGTATGCGATGACTTTTTTTTTGATTTGACAAATTAAAAACCTCAATGTTTACTTCTAATTCACGTGACTTTAAACACCAGTCACGGCGCATGACGTTTGCATAGGTCGGTTGCGTTGCGAATTACGCTGCCCACCTTAATCGTTGTGATCACTGTGAGTGTTATACGGACCCTCATACAGACTACGCTTTCTTTTACTATTACGACCGGTTTCAGTATGTTGACGTCACACGCGACGGCTGACAGTAACATAGCGTTTTAGCGCAAACTTAATAATTAAAAATATTATTAGTGGTTTTTCCTTGAAAATGAGAAAAAATAATTACGAAATAGTATACTTGAAAAACACACGGCTTTACTCACGATTTATTGTCAGAAATAGTCCGACATGTTTCGAACTCGATTGGAGTCCTTCTTCAGGGTTTGCTTGGGTTTGGTGCGCGGGTTGATCTGACCGGGACCGCACTCAAACCCTGAAGAAGGACTCCAATCGAGTTCGAAACATGTCGGACTATTTCTGACAATAAATCGTGAGTAAAGCCGTGTGTTTTTCAAGTATTCATAATGTCTCACGAAAGTTTTAATTTAACTATTACGAAATAGTAGTTTATGCAACGGTTGCCTAATGATAGGCCTTAAAACACTAGTGTGGTTTTCATGAAACGATCTTTAGCGAGTTTCATAATAAGATCGCACGTGTGTTTTAAGGCCAAATTATGCAGAGTTGCATACATAACTTTATCTGCACACATATTATAAATCCTCCATGATGGGTTCAGAAACAATATTTTCTGGCAACAAGTTATTTGTTGCAATCGTGGCTGCATATTTCCGATATCCGGCGCATTTTCACATCACACACACTCAGAGAAGAGTACTATTCATATTTTCAACTAAAATGTAAATTACAAACAACTTTTTCTATTCAATTCAACAACAATTCTACTTTCGTTCAGCAAAACACCAACATAATGGCGGCAATTCGATCCTCCCTCAAGACCATTTTTTTAAATCATAGACAAACGAATGAAGTCTCTATTCTCATGTCACTCGAGATCAAATTTTGTGCAGTTTATATTAAAAAAACATACTGAATTGACGTTTCGTATCAATAACTGTTTTAATATTTATGGATACTAAAATAGAGACCCACTTGAGTTTTGACAGCTGTTCCAAATTTAATCTCATTTCTATACTAAAATCGATACGGGAATAACATTGCAGCACTCGTTTTACCTAATTGGTTGTCAAAATGGTAGTCATTTCCTACGGTATTTGATTACACTATGGAGGTTTTATGATATGGGTGTAGATAAATATTATTACATAATCTAAAATGAGCTAAAAAGCACCCCAAAAAATATTGTTTAAAAAATTGGCAAAAACCGAATTGACAACATTTTATATTTGTTATATAATTTGATTAGTTCGCTGTATTCTACGTGAAAAGAGCGAAGAACATTAAATAATTAACAAATGTTCTACTAAGTAACTAATTATTCTACTTACCCCTATTTTCTATCAAATAAGTAAAATCGTGTTGCAACCTATTTTATTTACATTCCGAAGGGGGGAGAATTCTTAGCTAGTTCGATACGAGGTTTTATGGCCCCCTGAGCTTGGGGCGCCGGTGCACGGCACCGTCTAGCCCTTCGGTAGCTATGGCACTGCCTGCACTGCTGACTGAGCTGAATCAGCACACTACAATGTCGTCAATATACAACGAACCTTTCAATTTATACAAGAGCGCCCGCTCGGTCTCGACCCTGTGGTGCGGCACCACGCTCTCGGCGTCCGCCAGCAGCCGGTCGATGACCTCCGGCGTGAGCGTGTTGTAATCCTCGCGGTACGTGCGCACATCCTCCAGGAACTTGACCTGCTGCAGGCGCGACTGCAGCGGCGCCAGCTGAGGCAGCACGATGCAGAGCCTTGCGCCTAGTTCGACCACCTAAAGGTTGAAGTTATTGTTAGAAGTTGGCTAACGAGCTTGTTTAACCCTTTCAACGCTAAACACGGTTTTAGACGTCAGAGGATTTTCGCGCCACTGACGCCACGATATGCCGTTTTCTATACATTTGCGTCGGCTAATGACATCGTTGGCGTCCGCGGCACAGGTTTTTGCATTTGGCAATGGTGTTCAAAGGGTTAACCAATGATATTAGTAGTGAAAAAGATGAATGTGATGTTTAGGATTTAAAATAGTTAATATAATCAAAATAAATAATATTATTAACAATCCTACTAAATCATTAAAAGAAAAAATGGATGAAAAGGAATTTTATCTAAATTTCTATTGTTCTTAGGGCGCTCGTTCACGACGACTGTTGGCTGTGATGTGTTGGGTGTACCCTATCCCACGCTACAGACGCGATGCAGCATCGATAGTTTCGCTGTTCCATCCCCGTATGTCGCTCGATACAGTCGCATGTTTGCATCGATACAATAGCTTCTGTCCCGCGTTGTAAATGCGACAAGCAGCACATGTCGCGATGCAGCCGCGCGATCACGAAACGAACACCAACAAAAACTCGCCGAGATCGAGCGCCCTTAAATATATAAAAAATATGGAGAACAATACCCATGATGACTAAGTCATCGATGCAATATTTGAATTTTAAGAAAAAATTATGTGTTACTGGCTAATGGAGAGGAAACCATCCTTACCTCATAAACTTTTGTGTTCATTTCCTGAATTAAAGATATAATGGGCCCAATATAAATTTGTTGAGCTGCCGACAAAATATATTCCAGTTCACCTGCAACACGTGTCCAGGGTCTTACCCCGACTTACCCAGTCGGGGTAAGACCCTCGCATTATTACCTCCTCCAACTCCCTGACCGCTCCAGGGTCCGTCTGATTCAGCTCTTTGTTCAATATTTCTGTTGCTCGCGTCTCGAAATCTGCAGTCTGTCTAAGAACCTCTTTGACTGCTGATCCTGAGAGATGAGTGGAAAAAATGCTAGTTTTGAATGGGACTATTATCATTTTGATGACAATGATTATAGAGTTGACATATGACGATCTCTAGAGGAGACCCAATATGACATCCTATTTATATTATTATTTCTTCATTATTGAATATCAAACTGTTAATAATTTAATTATTTTGAATGCTTATATGTACTTGCTTGACGATCTCAATGTAATTTCTTTTAATTTGACATGACATGTAATTTAAACTGTATATTATATTGAGTAATAAACAAACTAAACTAAACTATATTAATAATAATAATAATAACCATTTATTTTTTCAGGCAACAAGGCCCATATCTTAAATACCTTAAAGACTAATATACTATACATAAGTATACATAAGTAAAAATCATCATCATATATATATTATTTCTAAAAGGTATTTTTGTGAAGACGCTGTATATCTCCGTTAATTCTTTACCAAAATTAATAATCATTTTAAAGCTTATGTTCGTCGCTTTGTCTTAAAAATACAAAAATAGACTAAAATTAAAGTTTTCGTTAAAAAATAAATAAAAAACCACGCGATTTGCAGGCGCCATCTATTAACAGTCTGTTTAACTAACATGTCTGTTAGCTAATTGCACATGCAGTCTAATGTGAACAGATGGCGCTACTGGAGAGTACTGCGTTAATTATTATCTTTGTCAAAATTATCCGTTACTATATAGGTATTATTAGGTCCTTACATATGAAATTGGCGTTTTGTACGGGAGGAATATATTCATTTTTTTTTGTAAAATATATTTAATTAATCAAAGTATGCACCGTTGTTATCTATGCACTTTTGCCATCTCATAGGTAGTTCATTGATCCCTTTACTAAAAAAACCATGGGTGTGAGAATCAATAAACTCTTTGAAGGTGGTTTGGACTACCACATCAGAGTTGAATTTTTTTCCTTGTAAGAAGTTGTCCAAGTTCCGGAAAAAAATGTAATCTGCTGGAGCAAGGTCCGGGGAGTACGGTGGATGTCGCAGACATTCCAATTGTAGCTCATCTAACTTAGTGGTTGTTTTTTGTGCAGTATGTGGTCTTTCGTTGTCGTGAAGCAGCAGTGGCCCAGAGCGATTGACCAATCTTGGTTGTTTAGCAGCTAGTTCTTCCTTCATGGTTTGCAGTTGCTGACAATAGATATCTGCCGTCATCGTTTGGCCAGATTTTAGAAAGCTGTAGTGAACGACACCGGCGCTAGTCCATTAAACACTCACAAGTAACTTTTTCTGAGTCAATTTTCGTTTAGGGCAGGATTTGGCTGGGTCTCCAGGGTTCAGCCATTGCGACGAGTACTTCCGATTATCGTACAGTATCCACTTTTCATCACAAGTAATGATTCGATTTAAAATCCCTTCATTATTGTGTCGGTTGAGCAAAGTAACACAGCAGTCGACGCGTGTTTGTAAGTTCGATTCACTCAATTCATGAGGTACCCATCGTTCAAATTTTTTTACTTTCCAGATTTGCTTCAAGTGGATTAATACAGTTTTATCACTTATCCCAAAGCCTGCAGCTATCTCTGAAGTGATTTGTGATGGATCCTCTTCCACAATAGCCTTTAATTCTTCATTTTCCACTTTGGTCTCCGGCCGCCCACGGGTTGGTTCTGATGGTCGAAATTTCCAGAACGAAAACGTTGCAACCAAAAACGTACCGTGCTTTCTTTTAGACACCAGCGCCGTACACATCATTAACCCTTCGAGCTGTTTCTGCAGCACTGGTGCCACGGTAGAACTCGTACTCGTACAGGTATAGTGAATAATGTTTCCATCGGTAAAACTCGGATTTCAATCGGAAGACGACGGGACCCGAAGTGTCAATTAATTATTGTATTAAATGAGTGACATGTTTATATTCATTAATATGAAACTTTATTATTTACTGTTAAATGTCAAAACAAAAAATGACAGCTTGGTATGATGGTTACTGGCCCCCAATTCTCGGTGTTTTCTAGATAATGTCGATTGCAAGATTAAACGTCAGATTCATACAGTTGCGTCAAATGACTGTATGCACTGACGTTTAACCTCGATTGTTAGATTATCTCGAATGCGCCGAGAATTGGGGGCCTGCCGAAGCTAATTGAGAGAGCTCGATAAATACGAACTTTTCCGATAAAACACGATGGAAACTAATTATGCACTACATCTGTAAATATACCGATATTTCATGTTTTCCATTGTGCGGTAATAAGCGACGTCAAAGAAAAAAATTATGAGGAAAAACAAATGAATGACTGTTTTCAAAACTCAAATGTACCAGCTAAATGAATTTATAAATTTGAATTTGGAATTCATTTGGAATTTGGAATTTGCAATTCTTAACCAAAGAGGAGATATTTCAGATCAAAGTGGTCAGTACGTCAAAACGCTAATTTCATATGTAAGGACCTAATATAATAATACGTATTAAGACTTTCAATTACAAAACAGCGCGTGGCCAACAACATCCGCGTACGTAAATAAAAACAACTGATCAAGATAGCAACGATTATTTTACATTACGGTTGGTAAAACTCATGCACCATTAAATAAAATTAATTACTTAATTTAAAGAATTAAATTAAATTGAGACAAGAGTCTCCAACATCCATCGTCTCGCAGTATGTCAAGCATTCATAACACATTGATATATGATGACAATGAGAATGCAGTGGACGCTGGGGACGGCACTCACCCTCGGGCAGCACGCACGCCAGCTGGTCGATCTCCTGCGCGAACAGCGTCAGCTCGTGCACGCTGAGCCGGTACTTGGGATCGTGGTGGCGCGTGCGCGTGCGCATCTTGTTCAGGTCCAGCTGCTGGATGACGGAGGCGCATTTTTCCGCATCCTCTATAGCCGTTTCTAGCGCGCGGACCAGCTCGGTTTTGTGCATCTGTTTAGGAGGAGTTATTATAAGTCTGGATAGTCCGTCAGAGTTAAGAGGGACTTCCACGGGTTTGATAACGTCAAAAAAGGGCCATTACTTTTAGTTCTTCACATGACAAAGTTAAAGATATGTCATAACTTTGCTAAGAGACATGTGTGTTATAAACTTGGTCATATTTTACTTCTAACAGTAGAGTTGGAAGACTTTATAATATCTCAGTACCAGAGACAGTAAAGACACCGCATAGCATAACTTTTACTATCAAATAAATAAAGCTGCCAAACTTGCGGGGGATCGGGGTTTATTTTAAAGGGGCTCGTAATCGGGCTAGTTTTTCGGCATTTAATTGCAGTAATTCAGGCTATTCTCAAAAAGATTACATATTACATCACTAATATGACAATATGACAACCTATTTATATTATTATTTTTTCAACTGTTAACAATTTTACTATTTTGAATGCATATATTTACTTGTTTGACGATCTCAATGTAATTGCTTTTAATTTGACATGCCATGTAATTTAAACTGTATATTATATTGAGTAATAAATAAACTAAACTAACTAAACTAATAAGAACAAAGTTTGAATGTAAACTTTTGAGGATAGCCCGAATTGAAACAATAAATGAAACTAGCCGTTTACGAGCCCTTGAGGCACTGGGATTGGTGTGTCCAAGTTTGTTAACTCTTGGCTGCATATAGCCCCGTCGCTTATAGCTTTTGACTCTAATATCGGCAGCGACCGCCCGGGCTATGCGGAGTTTATAGGATTATGCCATCTGTTGTGCTTTAAAATCATCATCAACTATTCTTACCTTGAGATCATGAGCCTTTTTCAGATGTGCGCGCAGCCCATCCAGATCACACGTCTTAGGTGTGTCGGGGTCTAAAGCATTCTGAACAGCTTCCGCCCACTCGCGGAACGCGTCCGACTTCTTCTTCAGTTTTTCCAACATCGCTGGTAGCTCGTCTAAGGTATACCGATATCTGTGGAGAGGCGATGGTTTAGTAGATTTCTTAAAAAAGTAAGAACACGGCGATTTTAGACGTGAATGAATCCGAATGAGTTAACCCTAAAATTATATTATCGCAAAAATACAGCAAACTGTTCTTGAGTATACAACACATTTGGTTAATATTGAGCAAAACATAACATCTTGCATTTGTTTTATATATTGAGGAATGACGCCTTGAAGGGGTGAGGCAGATTAATCCGTGGAACGTCTTAAAAGGAGTGTGAACCTACGGCTTTTCATACAAAAGGCGATAACAATTTCAACCCCTTAAATGTTAACCAAAGGCAAAAATCACCTTTTTCATACAAAAGGTGATAACGATTTTCACCCCTTAAATTATAACCGATTTTGACCAATTTTTGATAGGTTTTCAGTCAGTTCGAAATCTAGGTCTATGAGTTTTGATTTTTTCACTATAATCAATAAATTCAGTTGTATTGTGGATTCAGTATTCTCATACAAAACTAATTTCAGCATTATTTGACTTTCTTGATCTTGAATCAAAATTCAAATAACGTATCGACCTAGATTTTGTTCTGACTGACAACCTATCAAAAATTGGTCAAAATCGGTTATCATTTAAGGGGTGAAAATCGTTATCACCTTTTGTATGAAAACGGTGATTTTTGCCTTTGGTTCACAATCCTCTTAAATACACCTACGAAGGTCATTGAAAAATAACATGCATCAAACTAACAATAGAGGTCACTGAGTAAATCAAGGACGTGTGATGAGTTGATAACATCCGCTTCCCAAATGCCACCTAATTCTTATATCTAGCTGGTC
Organism: Tortricodes alternella; assembly: GCA_947859335.1. Lineage (NCBI taxonomy): Eukaryota > Metazoa > Arthropoda > Insecta > Lepidoptera > Tortricidae > Tortricodes > Tortricodes alternella. Next base: position 689,163 of record OX401973.1, on the reverse strand, counting down.
ATGTGAGTGTGTTACCTGAGCGTGTGCGCGTGCGGCGGGCAGGCGCACAGCTGCGCGTGGTGCCGCAGGCAGGCGACGCGGCGCGCGCATGCGCACGTCACGCACGACAGGAAGCACGTCGTCTTGCACAGCGCGCACTGCCGCTCGTCGTCCGGGAGCAGCTCGAACGCCTCCCGCTCCGCTGAGGTTACACCCTGCGGAAGAATCACGAGATAAGATTGACAGCAAAATACGCAGATGCGAGTATTAACAGTCCTGTCGCACTGACAGATGATGGAAAACTGGCATTATAGGTGTGGGAACTTTTTGCATTATCCAAATTGTGGGTATATATTAGGTCCTTACATATGAAATTAGCCTTTTGTCGTACTGACCACTTTGATCTGAAATATCTCCTCTTTGGTTAAGAATTCCAAATTCAAATTTATAAATTCATTTAGCTGGTACATTTGAGTTTTGAAAACAGTCATTCATTTGTTTTTTCCTCATAATTTTTTTCTTTGGCGTCGCTTATTACCGCACAATGGAAAACATGAAATATCGGTATATTTACACGTACGAGTTCTACCGTGGCACCAGTGCTGCAGAAATAGCTCGAAGGATTAAGGATGTGTACGGCTGGTGTCGCAAAAGAAAGCACGGTAAGTTTTTGGTTGCAACGTTTTCGTTCTGGAAATTTCGACCTTCAGAACCAACCCGTGGGCGGCCGGAGACCAAAGTGGAAAATAAAGAATTAAAGGCTATTGTGGAAGCGGATCCATCACAAAGCACTTCAGAGATAGCTGCAGGCTTCGGAGTAAGTGATAAAACTGTATTAATCCACTTGAAGCAAATATGGAAAGTAAAAAAATTTGAACGATGGGTACCTCATGAATTGAGTGAATCGAACTTACAAACACGCGTCGACTTCTGTGTTACTTTGCTTAACCGACACAATAATGAAGGGATTTTAAATCGAATCATTACTTGTGATGAAAAGTGGATACTGTACGATAATCGATCGAGAAGTACACGTCGCAATGGCTGAACCCTGGAGACGCAGCCAAATCCTGCCCAAAACGAAAAGTTGACTCAGAAAAAGTTACTTGTGAGTGTTTGGTGGACTAGCGCTGGTGTCGTTCACTACAGCTTTCTAAAATCTGGCCAAACGATGACGGCAGATATCTATTGTCAGCAACTGCAAACCATGAAGGAAGAACTAGCTGCTAAACAACCAAGATTGGTCAATCGCTCTGGGCCACTGCTGCTTCACGACAACGCAAGACCACATACTGCACAAAAAACAACCACTAAGTTAGATGAGCTACAATTGGAATGTCTGCGACATCCACCGTACTCCTCGGACCTTGCTCCAACAGATTACCATTTTTTCCGGAATTTGGACAACTTCTTACAAGGAAAAAAATTCAACTCTGATGTGGTAGTCCAAACCACCTTCAAAGAGTTTATTGATTCTCACACCCATGGTTTTTTTAGTAAAGGGATCAATGAACTACCTATGAGATGGCAAAAGTGCATAGATAACAACGGTGTATACTTTGATTAATTAAATATATTTTACAAAAAAAATGACTATATTCCTCCCGTACAAAACGCCGATTTCATATGTAAGGACCTAATACTTTGTTAAACAGAAATAACATTAACATAAGAGACCGGATTCCAAGTAGCAATTAATAAATTTATATGTATATGATCAGAACAGTTTATTATTGTTATCCAAATAAATCAAATCAAATCAGTTCAGCGTGTAGAACCTAAAGACGCGAAATCTTAATTTTGCTACTTTTTGATTTTACGCTGTATTTACAAATTGCTCATACGTGTTTTTGAACTATCACCGACGATAAGTAATCAATTATTTGTAAGGGGGCGTCCATTAATAACGTGAGGCATTATTAAACATTTTTGACCCCCCCTGCCCCAATATCACGTGAGATTTTTCAAAATTTGTATTTTGTGTATAAAAGCGTTGAATTTATTTAAAAAATAACACACTTTGCTTAATTATTTTTATTTAAGAACAGCAAAGACTAGTATTTGAGAATATCGCTGTAATTTAAAATCACGGTGATAACTGATAAATAATTAAATTAAAAATTAAATTAAAATTAATTTGACATAACTTTCACGCAGTTTCACACCGTTTTCTGCTAGAAAAAAATTACGTAATATTTGCCAAGACCCCCCCCTCTCCCCCAAGTGAGATTAAGTAAGATTCATCTCAATGCCCTCCCCACCTGAGCACCTCACGTAATTAATGGACGCCCCCTAATCTATCGGACATGATGTGGCCATAAGAATTAGTGTTGGATCTCGCTCTTAATATAAGAATTAGTGTATGCTAGATTTTATGCCTTGCATGGTGTAATATTGGGGGTCGTGGTCGTATGTCCGGATGTCTGTTCTCCTCTACACGTCACATTCGATTCTGGTAAAATTTTGTAAGCCGGTTGAAACTCGCGTTGTCTACAGCTCACATAACCACTAGTAAATAAATAAATGTATATCGACTTACCCAGTCCAATAGAGCCTTGCGCAGTTTTCTTTCATCATGGAGCATGGTGCGCATGTCTCTGTACGCGGCGAACGCCACGCCGAGACTGAGCGCGTCGCTGGACAGCGCCATCTTGCAAACTAATTCGTCATGCGAGAAGACACAGTAGCGACGGAGAGTGGAGTAGTGGGCGATGCATTCGCGGCCCATTTTTAGCTGTGAATAAAATTACATGTTAGTACGCAAATTTCAAGTCATATATTTGTGCGTGAGCTTGTAAATATGCAACGCTCACCCAATCGGCAGGGGTGAAGTTAACCGCCTCCGCAAAGTTGTATCCCTGGTTGAAGCCAGCGTGGTACGCGCGCGGGAACGTGATCACAAACTCGCCCGCGTGCTGGTCCATTCTGCAATGAAAATAGACATTAATCGCTTTGTTTATAAAGTTCAATTTGAATTGAAGTACGTATATGGTGCTTTTCCTATTAATACCAAACACAGATTCATAGAAATAAGTATGTATACACGAGTAGGTCATCAGTCCACCCACACGGTGGACTGACGACCTGGTGAAAATTGCGGATCTCCGCTGGATGCGAGCTGCACAGAATCGGTCGTTGTGGAGATCATTGGGGGAGGCCTATGTCCAGCAGTGGACGTCTTTCGGCTGAAATGATGATGATGATGATATACGAGTAGTAGGAACTGCTTAACGCGATACTCAGTTTTCCCCAAACTTTGGTTTTGAGCCAAACCGCGAGTTTGACAATATCTCTCAGGCTCAGTAAATATTGCCGACAGCAGAGTTCTTATTACATTCAAGAAAGGTACATTATTACTTGATTAATTCGTTTTAATTTTGTGGATCGTAGCTCTTAGCGAGCAATGGAAGACAGCATATTTATCAGGCAAAATAAAAATCTGTATAAAATTCATAAGAACTAAGACGTGTGTCGGCAGTATATCGTGGTAATCAGGTATAGTTATTTATCAATACATATAAAAAGTGATCAAAGTTGCATGGAAAATACCGGTACACTATTAGTTTAAAAACTTGAAAATAGATGTCGCTATCAAACCGGAATAAGTTAGTTATTCAACGCAGTTTTACTGACGGCCATATCCTCCTCAAGATTGTTGCAGTGTGACTTGAATTTGTCATAGGGGAAGTGTTTGTATATTGTCCATAAACCAGATACCCAGCAGTGGACGTAAATAGGCTGTTGTATGCTACCTGTATACAGGCACGCCGGCGCGCATCAGTATATTAGGGTTCATGATGGTGACGAGCTGATGCAGCAGATCTGGTTGCAACTGGAACAGTTCCGGAGCTTCCGCCTTCATGGCCGCCTCGAACTGCTCCGCCTTGGAGCCTGGGACTCCGTACCTGACAAAATGGAGAACCATAAGTACTGCTTGATCACATGGATCTAGTCTATGTTAACAATATAATAGGGCACTTACATGATTTTGTTTCCATCTTTTATTAGAAAGTACTCAGTAATATAAACCAAATTGTGTACTCAAAACATTATAGAGTTCTTTATTTTTTGAGATACGATGCTTTGAAAAGTCATAGCTCATACCATTCGCAAAAACGCTCCATACAAAATGGCGTTGAACTATGACGTCACAGCACACGTGACAGTGTACAAGATATACGGCGTTCCAACGAAATTTGCATTTATTTCCGGAAATACATATTTTAGGCTAATATCGTACAAATAAAAAAATTACATAAATTTGATGAGGATGTCAAAAACTAGTCATTCAGAACTAAAAAACGATATTTATTTTTCACTTATTTTGACCATTAATAAAAAAAGAGCCAGTTAAAATTATCTTTTGTTATCTTTTACATGCATTTTTTTAAATTATCTTTCTTAATATATATATAATTTAAACCTCATTTTAATTTTCTTCTTTTTTTTGATGATTAGTGCTTGTCAATTGTAAGCTTTGATGAGTCACGAAAAAATGCCCAGGGAGAATAAGGCTAAAAAAACTTACCATGTTTTAGGCTCGCCCCAGTGCAGATAGTTGATGGAGTAACTCCAGTGATCCTCGTTGTGCCAGCAGAAAGTCGCGAAGCACATGCCCACGTAAAGCCACGGGACCTGCAATAGTGCATTGTGTTACACAGGCGGTATGTAAGCTATTACTAGCTGCCATTCCAGGCCGAGCCGCAGGCGAGGGCTTTAAATGTCAATGGTGTTTTCAGGAATTTAATACTTGTTCTGGTGAAATGTTTTAAATTTGTGAAACATTTTGGACAGATATTTATATTTTTAATGTTTCTTGACTTATCACACTACGTCGAGACTTAGTTATTACCTTCATCCCGGATATGTCCGCGTTGATATGCCCCAGAACGGAACCCTCCAGCACGGGCAAGTTGTTCAGGTTCCAGCTAGACTCTGCGTACTGCTGCTCGCCCGGGTATAAATGAGCGCTTGATTTGGTCGGGAACCCTGCAGAAATACAATTATTGTAATAACACATGACACAAACAAAATTATCCGATCGTGAGAATAGCAGTCGGTGACTTCAAATAGCTATTACGAATTTCATGGCGAATCTAATATTTCTTATAATCGACCACGGCGCGGAACGAGCACGGCTGAATTAACTTCTTGTTTCTTTCTTTTTGATGTTATGCAGTAGGTTTTTTTTTAATTAATGTTTTTTTTTCCATCTCTTATTGGAAAGTACTGAGTAATAGAAACCAAACTGTACGCAAAACATTATTGTGATTTTAATTTCTTGATACGAAGCTTTGAAAAGTCATAGTTCATACAACTCACAAAAACGCTCCATACAAAATTGAGATGAACTATGACGACACAGTGCAGTTAGTGTATATCTCAAAGAATGTAAAAAAAGCGCTGACGGTCATACATTTTACATGGCCGTCAGCGCTCTTTTTACTTTGGGCGAAGTATACAAAATATATGGCGTTTAAAACGAAATTTGCAATTATTTCCGGAAATACTATAATAATATATAATTGAAACCTTATTTTGATATTCATGCATATTCCCTATTCTTTTTGATTTAAAGATCTTAGTGTTTGAGTCATGCGCTCAGTCTGACCTGATCCGTGGTCCATGGAGTGCAGGTCGGCGCCGTACTCCACGGTGACGTCCTCGTCGATGGATGACACGATGCGCCAGAACTCCTTCTCCACCGTAGACGTTGGCACCATCTGACGGAGGGCTTTGGTACAGAAACTGTATGGTATCGGGGAAAATTTCCCGTCCGAAGTAACAATATGACACTTCGGTAATAGAATTATTTTTAGTAAACGACTGTCAAAATTGTCAGTACTGTATAAATATTAAATATCAATCGGCAAGTTAAATCCACTACAAGCAAAATCTTCGTATAGCTCCAGTCTTACACGACTTATGTAACAGTCAAACGGTGGTGTAATGAATGTTACATAACCTGAAGTCGTATAACTGGTATAATACCGACGATTTTGCTAGTTGGGATATATTCAGTTTCCTAACAAAGTTCGGTTTTTGAGCATTTCTTCCTTTCCACAGTAAGGTGCAGGTGGGTAATTCCGAATGATTTTTGCACTAGTTGATAAGGTGTATGTGTCTCCATGAACCAGTCAGCATAGCAAGGTTTTTAGACGGAAATAGTGAATAACTTACTTACTAGATGGTATAGCCTAACAATCTATTACAGAATGTTTCATAAATAATGTAAGATTTTTAAAATACAAGCATTTCAAATCTGTTTTTTTTTTGCGTTGGTACCGTGCAATTCCGAATTGGTTCGGGTAAATCCGAATACACTTGAAAACGAGTTTTATGTGTTTGTCGCGTAAGGTTCATACTACTTTTTTAATTGGAATTACCCTCCCTGCTCTTTTTACTCGATTAGGCTTATAGGAATACTTATACATGTGTTTGTCAAGCTTTTATTTCGGAATTACCCGATCAGGAATCTATGGTACTCAAACTTTATCTCATTTTGCTGAGCTGATGATGGAAGGTACAACACCTTAACGTAAAGGTTATAAATGACCCAGTGTTCGTTATTATACATCTTTTGTTTTAATATTTGTACAAATATATTAAAACACAAATGATAGGGGTAGAAGTCGTATTATGGAAAAAACCTGTTTTTTTTTCATAAAGCTTTTAATAATTAATGAAAAAAAACATTTAATAAAAATTTTAGTAACAAAAACATTCGCCATTTTGTTAATTAAAAATTAAACACCTACCTACCCTTGGTAAGCCCTAAAAAATAAAAAAAAGTTATACTAATCGGATATCCTGCGCTTACGTGATCAAGAAACTATTGTCGATAAGGTACAAGTCTTTTAAACTAAAATCTTGTATAGAAACACAACGATATTAATATAATTCTACCCTTTGGGAACTAGTATCAGTCTAATTTAGTATCAATTTCTTTGATTTACAATCAAAGATTTTACAATTTTAAGACTTTATCTGTTATAGTGTTCTATAAAAACAATATAAACAGATACACATAATTACTCAGTCATAATCATCCACAGTCTTATAGTTTTAATATTTATTTGATTTACAATCAAAGATTTTACAATTTTAAGTCTTTATCTGTTATTGTTTTCTATAAAAACAATATAAACAGCTACAAATAATTACTCAGTCATAATCATCCACAGTCTTATAGTTTTAATACAGGGTGTTTGTTGCATCGAACGTGATACAAATCATGATTTTTAAACTCATCTCCCTGATGCTAAAACCCTCTGCTAAGGTCTCGTGTTGTTAAGGTCATGTTAATTAATTAATATCACTGTTTTAATTATTCCTGTTTTTTTGGTCTCATAGTGGTTACCCTACTTAGAGAGCTAAGTAAAAAAGTTTGAATCTAGTTTTGTAGTGAACACTCACCTTTTTGCTTATCTAGTCCGATTTATGAACACTTACCTTTTTGCTAGATAAGCAAAAAGGTAAGTGTTTACTACAAAACTAGATTCAAACTTTTTTACTTAGCTCTCTAAGTAGGGTAACCACTATGAGACCAAAAAAACAGGAATAATGAAAACAGTGATATTAATTAATTAACATGACTTTAACAACACGAGACCTAGCAGAGGGTTTTAGCATCAGGGAGATGAGTTGTATCACGTTCAATGTAACACCCTGTAGTATAGATTCTAATTATTCTTACAGAACTAAAATTGCATAACGACAATTATCATTGCGACAATCATAAAACAGTTAACAAAACAATAAAACGCGCAAAATGAAATTGGAACCGATGCACGCAAAAGGTTCATAGCTCTCATCATGGAGTTTTAAATTATCAAATTACAATTACAAACAAAAAGTACCAGTAGTCTTCATTGTGATGTTTTCAAATTAAAAAGTAACATGCCCTCTTACAATAATTTAGAAGAATGTCGCATCATTTTGATTATGTAATTGATACATTTCTGGTTTGTCGGATATTTTAGACAGTTCAATAACCTTTATTATCGATTCTCGTGGTACCGTATCTCTGTCAAGTCTAGAAGGTTTTTTAAATTTTAGCTCGCCTTTAGTACGCATCGTAGTGTAAAATGATATGTCAAAGGTGTCATCGTCATTGCTAGCCGTCACCACACCAATGTAGTATTTCCATGTATTCCTGCTGTAATACCTCACCAAAACTCTATCATTGATTTCGATTGATGAAACTGACTCTTTCTGTTCTTGGAATAAAGTAGAGTCACATTGGGAAATTTCGGCATTTGTTTCTCTAGGATTTGACAAACTACTCTTTACAGGGCTACTATATGAAACAACATGTGAGCGTTTCGTGCAGGTGATTTTTGTTTTCAACGCCTCTAAACCAACAGATATTTGTATGTTAGTCTTGTTGTCTTTGTCAGTCTTCAATTTTATTAAGCTGCTTTCATTCTTGTGTTTTATTTCTTCTGCAGTCTTTCTTATTTTCAGGTTCTTTTTTTCAGATGTCTCTTTTATATCATAGTCTTCTTTTGATTGATCATTTTCTTTTCCCATCTTCGTTTTTTTGCCTTTACCTTTGCCTTTTTCTTGGTTTTTTGGGATGTTAAAATCTTCTTCGCTCATTATTTTAATATCATTATGAGTAGATTGAGATGTTATTTGTTGTTCACTAGAGTTTTGAGTGTCTACTTTTTGTGATTTTGACTCTTCCAATTCAATATCAAAATTGTTTTTATCCCAGAATTCGTCTAATATTTCTAAATCAGTATAATTAACACATTCTGTTTCACTGTATATACTCATTATATCTGAGATAGTAGTCAAAGAGCTATCCGAATTTTTTCGCTGTCTTTTTGGTTTGTTTTTACCTTTATTTTTACTTGTGACTTTTTTCACACCTGATGGACCTGGTTTTACATTATCTATAGTAGTAGTTTGTTTCCCTTTTAGTTTATCTTTGCCCTTTAAGTTTCGTTTTTTTGATACACGTTTACCAGCTTCTTGTTTTTCCTTTTCTTCTGCCATTTCTGCAATTTTCTTTTTCATTAACGACGCTGTAAAAACTTCAGCCCCTTTAGCTATTCGTTTCTTTTTTATTGCGGCATTGTTTTTTTTATCCTGGCGTATCTTTTCAAGTAAAAGTTCTTCGAAAGTGACTTTTTTATCCGAGATTATATTTATTTTCGGAATATTCTTTTCTTGACGCTCTAAAAGATCGCTTTGTAGGCATTTTGGTAAATCCTGTGTCCGATTTGTCATAAAAGGCCGATTCTGAGTGTCTTTTTTAGAATATTGTGACAGTACAGTCACATTATCTGCACCTGAGTTGATATTTTCTGGACATGGAATTATCGCTTCTTCAGGGATTTGCAATTCTTTATTAAAAAAGTCAACACACAGCTTTTTCAGCGAATCCGGATTTTTTGAGCATGGCTGTGCCTGTTCTTCAGATTTTTTTTCTTGGAATCTTTTGTAGGCAGCTGGGTCATATTTGTTTTCCGGTATCACGTGGGAATTAAACGGGTGAATTCCAGCTTTTCTGAACCCACTCCTAATCACATCCGGACTTATTTCTTGCCAAGTTTCTGCAAAAGTTTGAGCAAATATGTTTTTCGGCATCTTTGTGCCAACATTATGGCGCTGCCACTGAACTAATTTGGCATCCCACTTGGTTTTAAATGATTTAAAAACCGCTAGGTCGAGGGGCTGTAGAAGATGAGACGTGTGAGGAGGCAGTTTGAGAATCGTGACATCATTTTGGGTGGCCAACTCTATGACTTTCATATCAACATGCGTGGCATGTCCGTCGTAAATTAATAAAACCGGGCGTTCTTCACCAATAGCAGGGATTAGAATGTTTTTCAAGTAATTGTGAAAAATTTCGGTTTCCATCCATCCTTTTTGACTGGCCGCATATGACAGCTCAAAATCTAAATTTTCGGTATCGGCCATCCACTGATCCCACACGTTCTTGCCCTTGAATACTATTAAGGGTGTTATCTTTGTACCACTTGCACTTACAGCTGTCAGCACCGTAATATTTTCTTTGCCCGTGCCACAAGTGGTTCTAGAACAAGGTTTGTTGATAGCACCAACTACTTTTGTCTTTGTCGGATCAAGAGACACAGATGTTTCGTCTAGATTCCAAATTAAGTGTGGTTTTTGGAATAGTTTTAAGTCAGTCATTGTCTCCTCTAGGAGGTTAAAATATTCGAAAATAACAAACGGGTCTGTCATTTTCTTTCTTACATATTCTACTGGCTGCGCTTTTTTAATAGACAGGTTATGCCTTTTTCGGAAATTGGTAAACCAGTCCTTCCCGGGTCTGTTGTTGGTAAATTGGGTGTCCATGTTATTAGCCTTGATGAACTCTGCGACTAGGTTCAACACTTCTTCTCTGGAAAGACCGAACCCCCATTTCTCCATAGTTTTGATTGCATCTGCCAAGCGATTTTCTTCTTCCAACGGTATAGCTAGTGGTCTACCAACAATATTTGTACTGTAATTTGATTTTATTGCGTCATACAGAGTAGTTGACGGAATGTTATATTTTTTTGAAGCGGCATACATTGATGACTGATTAGTTTGAACTTCTTTAATTGCATTTTTCATATCCTCCTGTGTATATTTTGGTATTTTCTTTTTAATGTATTTATGAGGCATGTTTCTGAAACAAGGTAGTTATTTTTTGCGTTAGTAGGTATTAGTTTATAATTATACATACTTATATAGATAACATCTTAAAAACCAAAAACTATTTACTTACAAGTATCATTAAACAGTTTATTCGAAATGAAAATTGAGCCACACAATGGTATCACGGGAAGTAGTATCTGAAAAAATAAATTAAATAAACGAACTCGCCATGAAAATAAAATTTACGATCTAACTCTCAAGGAGTTAAACACTTTTATACAATCTGACTAACATACCTAGTAGGTACCTACTGAACATATGTACTTATACGATTGTGAACATACATCGGGGTTTTCGGTGTGGGAATGATTTAATGCCTACTCTTTGGCTATGCCAAACATTCCCGCGCCGAAAACCTCGATAGAAGTTGCGAAGTGTTGGTATACCTAAGTAGGTATACCACATAAAAAGTAAGTACGATACATATTTTCAGACGTGACCGCACCCTGTCGCTTTAACGTCATGTTTGAAGTGTCATGTTTATCGAACGGGTAAAAGCGACAAGACACCATTGAAGTGTTCAGCTACTTATAAAGGTCGACTGAACGTGTTCGATCATTTTAATAACACTAATAGTAGATCAAGATATGATTGCTCAAGAATAAAGAAACTGACCAACAAACATAGTTACTTCAATTTAGAAAATATGAACACTCCTTATTTTATTCAGGTAAACGTGTAATGGAATTATTCTACCTCTTCAAATAAAAACTTAAATTTCAAAAGATTGAGAACCATTGATGATTACTATAGAAAAGCAATTTTTACATTCGGAATTCTCCGCTTCGGTTAATTCCGAAAAAACACAAAAAGTTAAATTTAGCTGTTGTGAATTTACTCAATAAGCATTAAAAACGATAGTCTATCATATAAAAAAACAATAAATATAATAACTTACCAAATTCCTGAGTAATGAACCTTCGGGCAAATCCGAAAATCAGAAAAGGCGAGAAAATGCACTCGTTCGCTATATTGTTACACTGGCCACGTTTGCACTCTCGTAGCGAACCGAGTCGACTGAAGCGGGGGAGCGGACTAACATGGCGTCTAGGTGAATGTGGCCAGAGTATAAAATGTTGCCGCGTTTGGTAGATTTTAGTAATTATCGGAATTATCCGATTTTCAGAATTACCCACCTGCACCTTATATCGAAGTTCGACATGAAATATATAAGTACTTACTTTCTTCTATTATAGAGCCGTACGTCATATATTTCGCTGTCAAAACGGAAAACAACGACAACACAAAATTGATTATATTTCCACAAAAGCGTAAGCAATGACATTACAAAGAATTTAATTTCATAGAAAAAATGTTTATGCCCAAGAATCACACAAGCTGAATAAGACCTTATACAGCAATTATAACTTTAGTTGTAGCGCTGTAAGCACTGTATAAGCGCCTGTACATCTTGTTGGCTGCCAGGGCCTGATCCACGTAAATTCGAGAGCATGGGCTATGAATAAGAAAAGCAGCATACAAATGACAATCTATATCTATACAAATAAATAAAATTGAATGGTCTGTTTTTAATACATATATATATTTAATTTTAATCTATCTGTCTGTCTGTTTGTTCCGGCTGATCTCCGAAACGGCAGGACCGATTTTGACGGAACTTTCACTGGCAGATAGCTGATTTTGTAAGGAGTAACTTAGCCACTTTTATTTAAGAAAAAAAAAGAATTAGGGTTCCGCAAAAAAAAAAACTCTGAATAAAACATAGGATAATGTTTCATCCCAATTCTACGCGAACACAGTCGCGGGCACAGCTAGTGAAGAGATAGTTTTTGGAGATATAGATTTAGCGGCGATCGAATTCTGCGAAATAACTATTATGAGGACTAGGATGAAACGATGACCATCCCCTATAGAGCTGTTACTAGCATGAGTTATGAGTGATTGCAAGAAGTTAATATGGAGTGCAGAAAAGAGGTAGTCTAGTGGTCTGACGCGCGGTCTCTCGTTCTCGGCATGTCTGCAGGTTTCCTCACGATGTTTCCATTCACCGAAATGCTCGTGGTGACTAGCAAATCCAAGTCCGCACATGAGACCGAAAATCTCAGAGGTCTTCGGATCACATGGTCCGGAATCTGGCATTGCGTGATTTTTGAAGGGGCTCGTAAACGGTCCAGTTTTATGGCAATTTATTGGTACAATTCGGTTCTTGACTACTTCTCAAACAATATTTCAGGCTACTTGTTAACTCTATCGGTGTGAATGCAAAAAAAATATTTTCGTCATTAAATTTCCTCATTTTCAAGGCAAAAACGCTAAACTTATTTTGCATTTTTAAATTGGCCGCCAAAACACTATCCACTGTCAGCTCTCGCATGTGACGTCATTCCGATGGCAGATAAAATAAAAGTAACCAGGTTGTCATTAACGTAAAGAAGCGGGAGTCAATAATGTACGACCAGGGAATGCATGGCCCGATACGAGCGCGAGCGCGATCTGGCGCTGTGGGTGCGATTCGGAACGTACTCGCGATTGCTATAATTTTATGGCTTCGTGATTAGTGTTTTAAGTCACGTGACTTAGAAATGAAAATATAGATTAATCTTGATTTATTTTTACATGACTCCTGTTCTATATGTATTGTTGGGGTTAAGCTATTATTCCATAGAAATATTTTAATATATCGTTACTATAGTCAACTACCCAATTCGGGCTATCTCCAAAAGTTTACTTTCATACATTTGTAGTAACACGCCCGAAATCCCTAATGGGGTGGATAGAGCCACAAGACTACTTGTGGCCACGTTCGATTAATTAGTCCTAAGATGGTATGATGAACCGTATGGTGACAGGTGATCAGCCCATCGCCCATACAGAAAGTCCACCATGTTGGAGAGGACTCGTGCCTTAGTCGACTTTTACGACATGCCAGGATGATAGGCATCTGCACGCATTCTATGCTATTTCTTCACACTGCAGCACTTTGGTTCCCATAAGTGATGTAATATGTAATCTTTTTGGGGATAGCCCGAATTGCGGCAATAAATTACCGAAAAACTAGCCCGTATACGCGCCCCTTCAGAGGAGTGTGAACGTTAAGGTCCGACCGAGACTGCTTTTTTAATCTCGGCCGAGACCGAGACCGAGAATAAAATAAATTCTCGGCCGAGACCGAGACCGAGACACGGAAAAATTGTATTTTTTTTCTACGTTAGTCTTTTTTTATGGTTCCGTACCTCAAAAAGAAAAAACGGAGCCCTTGTAGGATTACTAGTGTGTCTGTCTGTCTGTCTATCCGTCTGTCACAGCCAATTTGCTCCGAAATAGTAAGTCGGTGACCGCAACACAGAAATGAATTTTAAACATGTGGACCACATTTGGCCGGTAAATTAGAAAGTAAAAAAAATATATATGCAAACTATATCGTATGACAAATGAAATGAAAGGGCTTATTGTGAGTATTTTAAACACATAAATATATTTTTTTGGAATTTTAAAATGAATCGTTTGGAAGTTATTTATAATAATCGAAATAGGCACAAATTGACAATCCCCCCCCATATTTCCAAAAGTACTGGGCATAAAATTAAAAAAAAAAAGTTAACTATAGAAGTCTGTGTTATTTAAAGGATAGGTTCTAGATAAACATATACGGAACGGAACCCTCTTCACGCGAGTTTCACACGCACTTGTCCGGTTTTTTAACTAAAAAAAAATACATCCCTTATGATAAAAAAAAGGTTTTATTATGGTTTAAACGTTCTGCCGTGTACTACAAACAAACTTCATAGTCAAAAATTCAGAATTCGAATTCCAATTCGTTTTCGAAAAGAAATGAACGAGTTGTCACTAGATCGGGTGTCGGTAAAGTCGCACGACAAGAGCCCGGGCGGGGCGATAGGTCAAAATCGCAATAAAAGCCTTCGCCACCGCGGTTAACCGCGCGCTAAAATTTAAATTGATTGCCGCGGAGTCTCGGTCGCGGCCGAGAATCTCAGCCATTTTGGGCCGAGACCGAGACCGAGATCTCGGCCCGATTTTTGGCCGAGATTTGCCGAGACCGAGATCTCGGTCGGACCTTAGTGAACGTACGGCTTCTCATACAAAAGACGATAATGATTTCCACCCCTTAAATGTTAACCAATGTTGACCAATTCTTGATAGGTTGTATCAGAACAAAATCTAGGTCCATACGTTTTGGATTTTCAGTATAATAATAATAGTTTATTTCAGCATAAGAATTCCATAGATGGTTAGTAACATTAAAAGCTTAGCCTAAGTTCGTTTTATTTATTTATTTATTGATTATTTTTATATAATGTAATCTATTATCAATAAATTCTGTTTTATTGTCGTTTCAGTATTCTCATACAAAACAAATTTTGATGATTATTTGACTTTGTTGATATTCAATCAAAATTTAAAAAACTTTCTTTTGACTGACAACCTATCAAAAATTGGTCAAAATCGGTTAACATTAAAGGGGTGGAAACCGTTATCGCCTTCTGTATGAAAAAGGTGATTTTTGCCATTGGTTCACAGTCCTCTTAAGATTACATATAAGATCTATACTGGGACCAAAAAGTTAGTGTCAAGTTTTGGGAAAGCCCGAATTGCAGCAATAAATTGCCAAGAAAGTACAAGCACCTTAAAGAAAGTGACTATAATGGTGTGTCGCGTGGATGTCTCCCTGTCAGTGTGGAGATGTTGGGTGATCGGCAACAAACACAGATATAAGCTCACATGGACCGGCATGTTGAAGTAGTCCGACTTGAACTGGTCCGCCATCTCGCCGAACTGCTGCAGCGTGTACTCGCGCGTCGCCTGCTCGAAGCCGAACGCCTCCGCCGGCTTCGACACCTGACAAGTTAATATTCATTTAGAGTATGAAATCAAGTAAGTTAAGACAGTATAACCATATAAATAGGAAAGTAAGAAAACATTTACTCACCAGAAAAAACAAAAAGGCATATGAATGATATAAAAAGAAGGAAGAAACAAGCATGCTGGCGAAAAGGGTCTAGCTCAGCAATGATTGTGCAGCTCGGAATCTGCAGCGCTGATTGTCAGCTAGACACAATGGCCGGGACACACCCTGCGTTAGATATGAGCGCCACGCCGGCGCGCCGCCGTCGCCGCCCGCCCGCCCGCCCGCGGCGCCGGCGGGCGATACGGTGCATCCGGCCGTGTGGCGCGAGTCGTCGCAGCCGGCGCACAGCAGCATCTGCTCCTCGATGTCGCCGCGCCCGCACACGCGGCACATGTACTTGTATAGACCCACCTCCTCGGCGAGGCAGACGGGGCAGCACCAGTCGCCATTGGGCACGATGGCGAGCGGCGGCACGAGGCAGAAGGTGTGGTACGAGTCGTCGCAGCCGGCGCACAGCAGCATCTGCTCCTCGATGTCGCCGCGCCCGCACACGCGGCACATGTACTTGTATAGACCCACCTCCTCGGCGAGGCAGACGGGGCAGCGCCAGTCGCCCTTGGGCACGATGGCGAGCGGCGGCACGAGGCAGAAGGTGTGGTACGAGTCGTCGCAGCCGGCGCACAGCAGCATCTGCTCCTCGATGTCGCCGCGCCCGCACACGCGGCACATGTACTTGTATAGACCCACCTCCTCGGCGAGGCAGACGGGGCAGCACCAGTCGCCATTGGGCACGATGGCGAGCGGCGGCACGAGGCAGAAGGTGTGGTACGAGTCGTCGCAGCCGGCGCACAGCAGCATCTGCTCCTCGATGTCGCCGCGCCCGCACACGCGGCACATGTACTTGTATAGACCCACCTCCTCGGCGAGGCAGACGGGGCAGCACCAGTCGCCATTGGGCACGATGGCGAGCGGCGGCACGAGGCAGAAGGTGTGGTACGAGTCGTCGCAGCCGGCGCACAGCAGCATCTGCTCCTCGATGTCGCCGCGCCCGCACACGCGGCACATGTACTTGTATAGACCCACCTCCTCGGCGAGGCAGACGGGGCAGCGCCAGTCGCCATTGGGCACGATGGCGAGCGGCGGCACGAGGCAGAAGGTGTGGTACGAGTCGTCGCAGCCGGCGCACAGCAGCATCTGCTCCTCGATGTCGCCGCGCCCGCACACGCGGCACATGTACTTGTATAGACCCACCTCCTCGGCGAGGCAGACGGGGCAGCGCCAGTCGCCCTTGGGCACGATGGCGAGCGGCGGCACGAGGCAGAAGGTGTGGTACGAGTCGTCGCAGCCGTCGCACAGCAGCATCTGCTCCTCGATGTCGCCGCGCCCGCACACGCGGCACATGTATTTCGCCAGCTGGAACCAAGCTCTGTGTTACACAAGAATTTTTATACTGCTGAATAGGGATGTTTCCGGGGGAAAAAATTGTAATTCTAATAAGTCCGTCAGATTATCAAAAAATATTGAACACGTATTTTTTGCTTTATCAAATCAATCAAAATTGACAAAGATAACGCACATCAAATTTCGGGAGTGGGGGCAAATGACGTCACTTAACGGTAAAAAGTATACAAAGTTGTGACGTCACGCGGAACCTCAACGCACTACATCGTCATTTTTTGTTTAATTGGCAAATGAAAAAATGTGTTTTATATTTTATTATAATGTAAATGACGGACTAATTAGAGTTTTTCAGGAAACTAGCCTATTTATTTTAGCACTTAAGTTCTAAGAGGCGAGGAGAGAAGAATGGAGGTACACAGGTGTGTTTTTCTTTTTTCTTGGCCTGCTTTACTGCCTGTTTTTAGTAATTTCTGCCTCTTTTTGTGTTTATTGGCACCATTTTATCATAGGGGTCACTCTCCACTCTTTATATGTATATATCTTTGTGAATGAAAAGGGCAGCAAACAATCCTAATAGGTAAAAATTTATTATAATAAATAACTAATAAGTGAGATGTATAGTCTCCGCGTCTGGACAAGTTAAGCTACTTAGAGATGTATAAAGCCTCTAAGGGTCATCATAATAATAATTAAAATAAAGAAATAAAGAAACATCAAAACTGATTACCTAATCTAGGTTAAATGGAGATGTAGACAGTCTCCACGGTCAAGTATAAAGAAGGAGATGTAAGGTCTCCAAATATCAAAATAATAATAATAATTGGAAATAAAAATATTTCATGTCCTAATAATTCAAATATCGAATATGAAACCATATAGAATATAGTATAGAGAACACTATGAAGTCTCTCTAGGCAGGTTCAGATAACGCACAAACGATTAAATTAAAAGGTAACAATTTTAAAATTTTAAATTTTAAAAGGTCCTTGCGAGCATGAACCGTCCTGACCCCACAGACAGCACCCGTTCACGAGTATGACGCGTATCTCAGCCATCGTCTCCCTCAACCATGTTTTAGGGAAGGTGGCGACCCGATCAACGACGCCGCCGTAAGCAATGACCTTTGAGCGAGCATGACAAGCTCAAGCTGCCGGACAAGAACGAAATAAATCAAGGCAGATACGAGTAGCCGTCCGACGAGAGATGTCACAGTGGGCTCATATGATAAAAAATTTGCATGTGCGATATAGGTACATATACAATAATCTTACACAATTATACATAACTAAAACTAACACATGAAAAGTGCGACAAACAGGCCTAATGGGAACAAAATAATTATAATAAATATCTAATAAGGGAGATGTATAGTCTCCGCGTCTGGACAAGTTAATTTTAATGTCTTAGAGATGTATAAAGTCTCTATGGGTCATAATAAATAAATAAATAAATAAATAAATAAATAAACAAATAAATAAATAAATAATATTAAACATAATAATGAAAACAAAGAAACATCTAAATTGATTAATCTAGATTAAATGGAGATGTAGATAGTCTCCACTGTCAAGTAGGTGTAAAGATGGTAATGTACGCTTAAAAAATATCAAAACAATTTGAAATATAACATTTCATGTCTTAATAATACAAATAATATTGGCTATTAAGCCAAAAATAAAATCCAAAATAGTTAATTAAGGTGACAACAGGCAACGGCGACAGCGCCAGGAAACGACACACACATTCTCGGATCCTACGAGGCTACATGGCTGCGTTTAATGGCCTCAGAGCTGGCCAAGCTTGTTCATCATTTAAATAATTTCCAACTTTATAATACCCTTTCTTAAGAAGCGAATCTTTAATGTACCGTTTAAATGTATTAAAAGACAATTCCCATGCTTCCAGGGGAACTTTATTGTAGAATCTTATGCAGTTCCCCAAAAAAGATTTACTTTCTTAAGGCGAAACTTAGGAGCCAAGAGCTTATGCTTACTGCGTGTATTAAAATTATGGACATCAGACACTTTCTTAAAACCTTCTATATTCTTGTGCGTATACAAGATCACCTCATAAATATATTGTGAAGCTACTGTAAGGATATCGATTTGTTTGAAGCGATCTTTTAACTAATCACGGGAGCCCAGGTTGTAAATGGACCGGACTGCTCTCTTCTGTAGAATAAAGATTTTCTTCTTAAATTTCAGCCGCCTTACCCCAGACTAGGATGCCATAAGACATGATACTATGGAAATAACTAAAATAAACAAGTCGCGCAGTTTCCACATTGGTAAATTGACGGATTCTTCTTACAGCATATGCAGCAGAGCTCAGTTTGTCTGTAAGAACGGATATATGAGGATCCCATTGTAAATTGCGGTCAAGAGTTAGCCCAAGAAAAACTGTCTGATCAACAAGACATAATTTTTCTCCGTTTAATGTAAGGGCTGCGTCTACGTGTCTTTCATTAGGTAATGAAAATTTAACACATGTAGTTTTCTTCGCATTAAGAAGCAAATTGTTTGCTGTATACCATTTAAGCACTTCTTTCAGGGTGTCGTTTATATGACCATAGTCTTCCTGCTGTCGATTTACTTTAAAAATTAACGAAGTATCATCAGCAAATAAAATTATGTCACATTTGTTATTTATAAGGCTAGCTAGATCGTTTATATAAACAAGGAAAAGGAAAGGGCCCAAAATAGATCCTTGGGGCACTCCGAGCTTCACAGGTAAACCAGAAGACTGCACTCTGTTAACTACTACTTTCTGAATCCTCTGGCTAAGATAAGATTTTACAAGGTTTAGTGCTTTAACTGATAGTCCATAGTGCTTAAGCTTGCATAAGAGTGTCTCATGCTCAACTCAATCGAATGCTTTGGAGAGGTCGCAGAAAATACCTATCGCGTCTTGCGAATGTTCCCATGCATCATAGATATGCTTAATAAGCACTGAGGCAGCATCTGTTGTCGAGCGACCCTTTGTAAAACCAAATTGCTGATCGTGAAGCAAATGATTAGCATTAAAATATTGAAGCATTTGGTTAAGAACAATTTTTTCAAATACTTTACTTAACACTGGAAGAATAGAAATAGGTCTAAAATTACCAGGGTCGGATTTACTTCCAGCTTTGAACAAAGGAATTACTTTACTATGTTTCATCAGGTCTGGGAACACACCGATTAACACAAGAATTAAACACGACGGAAAGATATGGCGCTACAATGTGAATAAACGATTGCATAACTTTTACGGATGTACCCCAAAGATCCTCAGTGCTCTTTAATTTCAGGGAATTAAAAGTTTGTACAATCTCATAAGGGTCTGTGTATAAATCCAACTTACCTCCTGTCGCAGCATAGTCTAGATAAGAACATGCAATCGCAGTAGAGGAGTTGAGGTCACGAGTGGTACTTACTGCTATATTCGCGAAGAACTCCTCAAAAGCGCTGGCCACATCCGAATCAGACGTCAAAATTTGATTTCTCAGTTTAAACTGGCATTCACGGGGTTTTGATTTACCTGTTTTTGTTTTGATAACATTCCAGGCTGCCTTCACCTTATTATCTGCTGTCTTAACTTTATTGCTAAGATATAGATTGACTTGGCGACGGCACATACCTTTTTAAATAGTAGAATTGTTGTTGAATTGAATAGAAAAAGTTGTTTGTAATTTACATTTTAGTTGAAAATATGAATAGTAGTCTTCTCGGAGTGACTGTGTGATGTGAAAATGCGCCGGATATCGGAAATATGCAGCCACGATTGCAACAAATAACTTGTTGCCAAAAAATATTGTTTCAGAACACATACTGGAGGATTTATAATATGTGTGTGATTTATAATGTTGCATAAACTACTATTTCCCGCGGCATCATTTCCTCGGCTTTTGAATAATTCCTTAGCTCCAGATATAACCAATGGGATTGCGGTCGTTACAAAATGAGTAATCGTACTGGTCGATTTTTTCCTCGAGCTTCGCTTCGCTGCCTGCCACAGTTCTGGTGGAAACAGCTTTAGGCGCTTAAGAGCGTTTTTATCCGATTACGGCAAAGCAAAAAAAGCTTATGATTTTAGCAGTCTACTATGTATGTTAGTTTGTTTGTTGTTCATCCGTTACCCATAAAATACTCAAGATATTTTTACAAATGGGGTGTCGTTGGCTTCGTCTTACTGTGCGTGTTATATGACGTTATTAGAACATGTTAGATGTAACGAAATAAATAACGCGAAGCACAGAACACAGAAAGAGGTTAGAAAGGCCGTCTGCCATAATTTGTACCGAAACCGCTGTCGCCGACGCATCCCCGCTCCCTATTACAACTACTTACACAAACGAAATAACTACGAAAATACGCACACACTCACAATAATCAAAGTCCGCTCGTGATTCGTGCGTTCGAATAGCCAGCCGTTGCCCCGCCCATTACTACTACAGTGACAAAAACAATTTATTTTACATTTCCACTAGGCCTCGAGCATATCGATAATAGTTATCGATGACGAGTAGCGCCCGCTATGCCGCGTTTTGAAGTGTATACTACTATTTCGTAGTTAATCACTCTATAATGAATAATAAATAATAGTTCATGTTCCACAAGTCATTCTTGAATATAATCAAGTTACGGTAATGCTTAAAACAAGTCTGGATTTCAAATTTGGGTGCGGTGAATTTGTTTAGTTCGCCATACAGTTTATATTACCATCAGCATTCCATTTACGTGAAGCGAATTATAATAACCCTTTCACCACTAGACCATTCTAAAGAGCGTTGCCATCAGCGCCAGGCCCTTAAAATTGTACTCTATTTTTTATCAAGTACAGGTGTTCAGACACGCTTTGTTTTAAATTAATCGGTTTATTTTGATCCGAGTTTTGTCATCTGTAAATGACTGTAGCAGTCATGGAACTTTTCAGGTTTTCATCTTATCATGAGTCAGGTGGTGAAGGGGTTTAAAAGAGATCCATTGTTACTAGCCGATGATACTCGGTCTGGGTCTGCTGGGTCTCTATTCGACATTGCCTAAGCGATTTCGCGTGCGGTTTTTTATGATGCGGCCGCTATTGCTATCAAGCTAATGAGAGCTACCATATCGTAGCAACATAGTTTGCGATATCGCTTAAGCAATGACATATAGAGGCCATGGAGATAATAATTATAATTGAACGAGTTAGAAATTATCGTATTAGCTTAGTATTACTATGTTATTTACTTCAATGACTGTGCTGTTGACCGTTGAAGAGTTGCCTAGTTAGGAGCCAACCCTGAGTGCAGCAACCATGTCATGGTAAGACTTGTAACCGGCATTCATAATAAAATGCGTACATAAAATTCCGTGACTGTGCTGTTGACCGTTGAAGAGTTCCTTTGTCTGGAGCTAATCCAGGATGTCGATTCAAGTCATGCTTACCATAAAAATGCATTGTCATCGGAACTGAACCAACATGTAAAAATTCAGCTCCGTAGGATAAGAGGAAATGGTTCTAATTCAGCTTGCAAGATTTGACCCGGACATACATACATACATAGAAACATTGCAAGTTAAATAAAAGCTTTTAAAAACACACAAGCTATTGTAATATTAAGTTTAGACATTATACACCGGCTTTACATCAAGCCCCGCCACTTTAAGGTAAATTGTTTTTATATTATGAGGAACAACATTGATAAAAAATACAGAAGTTAACTTAAATGATAAATAAATTCAAAATACTTATTATAATAGGGTATAACAGGACCAAATGTACTTAAACTGAACTCAGAGGAATTACGATAACAAGTTACTCTGTAAACCAGGCTTAAGGTGTATTTATGGTCGCAGCTGTGTACGTGCATTAAACGTATTTTTTGAAAACGTTCTTATCATTCATTCTTTTTTGGTCCACTAATCCATGCAGAAAAATAAATAACATAACGAACACATTGTTTATCTATAGTCGATAACACTAAGTTTGGCCACATCACTAGTCTCATTGCTTGGTCACGTAGGCCGTTTTTGAGAAAACCATTAAATAACTTAGTTTTTAGACTTACCTGAAAAAGAAATTCCATTTTTTGACACACTTGATACTTGGCTTCTCGCCCTGCACGTAATTATTGCACAAGACGGCATTTTCAATGGTCTAAACCTGATTTTGCCGCAGCTCGACACATAGACACAGCTCGCGCGCGACTGACAGCGCTGTCAGCGAGTTGTGTTTTAAATATGCTTATTTGCTCAACTGCGCGGCACGCGTGCCCCGCCTACATCGCCTTTCTAACCTCTTTCTGTGTTCTGTGACGCGAAGCCACATTTTTTCTTTGAGTTTATTAAATTGTATAATTGTTGTATTTGACGACACCTTTGGCCTAGTTGGTAGTGACTCTGCTTCCGAAGCCAGCGGTCCCGGGTTCGAATCCCGGTAAGGGCAAATATTTGTGTGATGAGCACGAATGTTTGTTCCTGAGTCTTGGATATTTTCTATGTATTTAAGTATTTATTTAACTATATAAGTATGTATATCGTCGTCTAGTACCCATAACACAAGCCTTTAGAGCTTACTTTAGGGCTAGATTGATTTGTGTAAAGATTGTCCCCTGATTTATTATTTATTATTATTTATATAAAATAAAAGTCTAAATTGTGGAGAATTCGAAAATAAATAACTTACATCCAAAAAAAATATTAGGAGGGTAATTTCATCACTATAAAAGTTTTAGTTTGGCAGACAGATAAGAGGCGCGAGTGAGTAACAGTGCAGTGAACAGATTGTCGATGTAGATGTTATGTTACCGGGTCCAGCGCGTTGTCGGTCTTGGCGTTCGGCGGCGCCGGCGTGACGGACACGGTCATGTTGCTCATGCGGTGCTCGCGCAGGCGCGTGGAGCGCGTCACGCGCGAGCGCGCGCCGCAGCTGCCCGCCGCCGACATCCACTTGTTCTCGCGCGGGCCTGGGGAGAGTGCCTCAGTATAAACATAGGTGGCGTTGGAATTGAAACCGCTACTTTCTGTTACAAAGCGCAGATGGCACGTGCGAGTTTTGAAAGTCATTATTTGACAAAGACGAAATAGAACGAGGCCCGAGCGAACGACGAGGGTTTAATGGCACGATATTCATAATAGGGAAGATGCATGAAAATCAAAATATGTTAAATGAATATATTATGAAAGTAAATGTAAACAGAAGCATATTACAGAAATATCAGAACATTTTGACTATTTATTTTATTAAGGGTCAAAATAACTGAAAAATATATATTGGTTTTTAGTTCTGTTTTAGTGTTTTGGACATCCTCATCAAATTTGTCATTATTTATGTATACGATGTTGGTCTAAAAACAGTGTTTTCGGAAATAATTGCAGATTTCGTTTAAACACCATACATTTTGTACAGTCTAAAGACAGCTGTGACGTCATAGCTGTTGTCCATTTTGAATGGAGTGTTTTTGCGAGTGGAATGAACATGAGACTTTTCAAAGCTTCATAACTCGTAAAATAATCAATATAATAATGTGTTGCGTACACAGATCGGTTTCTTTTACTCAGCACTTTCCAATACAAGATGAAAATAAAATTATGCAACTTCCCTATTGAAAACGCAAAAACCTGCGCAAAAACTTTCTGTAACAATGCGCAGATGGCACGCGCCAGTTTTAAAACCCAATCTGTAATTATTTGACAAAGGCGAAATAGTACGAGGCCCGAGCCAACAACGAGGGCTTTAATGGCACGACGTTCATAATTGCCGCACCGCCCGTGTAACACGCAAAGTTTTGAATCACCTTATTATTATAAAAACAAATTTTCTAAATGGTGGTGATGTCCGCGGAGCCGGGGGCGGCGTACACATGTAGTGCGACGTAATATCCTATATAAAGCCTATTTGGCCCGCGGCTCGTATTTTAGTCGTACGATCCGTTTTCTTAGCATTGTTTATTACGAGCAAGTCTGATGAAAACTTCCATGTCAGTGTTATATAGGTTCCACAATGATCGTTGCATGGAATGACTATACTTTACCATTTCTTATGTATGTATATATTGAAAAAAAAAAATTACTCGGCCTTACGGTGGCTAAACTAATGCACCGTGAAACTAAATTACTTAAAAAATATAGTATCTATTAAATTATTAAATAAAATTATAGTTGTAATTCTTTCCCAAGTCCCGATCGCATTAGCTCCTTATCTGACGAACAAAGCCATTGTCTTTCATTGTTAAGTGTAAGCGCCAAGCGCTACTTTGAAATAGCAGGTACTAACTGCTAAAACCATTTCACACAAAGAGCGTCTTTATGTCTAAGGTAAGAAGGTTCTCATTAAAACACACGGTATGTCAGCTGTTGAACATTTTGTATTTACGACAGCAGTATAGTGACCATGGAAGCATAGAATAACTAACAGAATTTGATACTCGTTTACAAAATACAAATATGAATATACATAATAATTTAGGATTGAATAAAATACAATAACAGTGAAAATTACAAAATTTACTTTACTAACCTAGTTAAACTAGCCATATACTTAATATAACATAAAGTGCACAATAATAATTTTCTTCATAAATATATTAAATGGAAGGTATAATAATAAAACGTCATAACTAAATAATAAAATCATGTAAACTAAATAATTACCTTGATATTTATATTAAAAATAATTGTGCACTTTATTTATGTTATATGAAGTGTATAGCTGGTTTAACTAAGTTAGTAAAGTAGATTTGTAATTTTCACTGTTATTTAATTTTATTCAATCCTAAATTATTATGTATATTCATATTTGTATTTTGTAAACGAGTATCAAATTCTGTTAGTTATTCTATGCTTCCATGGTCACTATACTGCTGTCGTAAATACAAAATGTTCAACAGCTGACATACCCTGTGTTTTAATGAGAACCTTCTTACCTTATACATAAAGACGCTCGTTGTGTGGAATGGTTTTAGCAGTTAGTACCTGCTATTTCAAAGGGGCGCTTGGCGGTTACACTTAACAATGAAAGACAATAGCTTTGTTCGTCAGGTAAGGAGCTAAGGCGATCGGGACTTGGGAAAGAATTACTCGATACTAATACTCGATTCCTTAGCATCCATCCTCTCGCAAAATCTCAAGCAATTATTTATTTATGTAATGTATGCCTTTATGGCAAGTTACAGTGGTACTCCATTTCTTATTTCTCAACGTCTATATTTGACTACATGTAACACAATAAAGACATTTGAAGTGGTACTCACTGCGCCGCTGCTCCCCGTTCTCCCTTTCCTTCTCCTCCTTAACAGGGGTGGTGGCGTCGTTGGCGCCGGCCAGCGCGCCCTCCGTGTGCGAGCCCTCCGCCGCGGGCTCGGGCTCCGAGCTCTTGAAGCGGCGCGCGGGCGGCGGCGTGGCCGCGCACTTGGACGCCGAGCGGCCGCGCGTCGTGTTCGCCTTCTCCGGGGTCTGCTCGCCTTTCACCTCGATCTTCTGTCAAGTTAACGACCGTTAGTGCTCCCGCACACAGGGCCACTAGTGGCGGCCACTACACAGTGTTTCCTGGGGCCCAAAAATCGGACGTCCCCTTTTATTAGGAATCTCGCAACAGTTAAGTGTAATGCAACAGTCGAACTCCCGCGTTTCAATTTTTCTTAGTTACCGAGTCGCATTTTTCCGCGATCAATTAATTTTTTCATCGAAATATTACTCGTAGCTTTTTCTATGTCCCGTTTTTCCGCAATCGATTCCCTTCGGCATCAGCATTTTACTCGTGGAAACAAAACAAAATGGTGGTAACTTTATCAAGTCGCAGACAACATGCTGGCCATGTTGACAAAAGTTAAGTGCAGGTATGATACATCCGCAAATAACTTCCATCTTTAACATTCTTTGGCAAGAAAGCTACGAGTAAAATTCCGATAGTGAAATTGGTTGAACGCGGAAAAATGCGATACGGAAAAGCGCTAAATGAAAATAATGCGTTCGCGGAACCCAACTAACAAATCCAATAAACAAAAGTGTTTTGACATTTTATTTGCCCTAATAAAATCATAAAAGAACTGTTCAAACACAAGTGGTTCAAGCTATATTGCGTGTGACATGTAACATAACGTAACCTTCACTTCTTTTGCTATACAGGGTGTCCCTAAAACCAACGATAAAACGAAAGGAGCTGATAGGGCGCTTTAAAAGCTACTAGATTAAGTAAATTTGACTTTATCATAGTTTTCGAGATAATAGCACTTTTATAAAACTCGATGTCGTGCTTGTATTCGTGTAAATGGCAAGCAATTCGAACATTTACTTTAGTTTTAATAAAACAGATTTACTTTTCGACCGACAAAAACATTATTACCATTTTTAAAATTAATTTTTCACAATTTTGAAAACTACACTAAATTTCGTTTTTTTTTAAACGTTATGTCACAATTTAGTTAAGTATTGTATTCCAATTTCAAATTATCCTCCAACCTCTACTTTTATGTTCAAAATTCAAATTTTGGTTCCAAACGAATAACCTCAATATGAAGCCCTTTTGTAGTAAATTAGCCTAAGACAAGTAATATTATTAAGTATTTAATTTGTAATTATGTATTAATGAATGAATATGAAGAATGTATCAAAATATAATAGTGTTTGAATTGTATAGTGAAGATTTCTTGTGCCCGTATTAATAATTTGTGCCGAAGACTGCTATCATCCTCAAGTAGGCGTTTTCCCATGAAAACCTAACTTGAGCACACATCAGTTGAAAGCAGTCTATTAATATTAATAATAAATCAACTGTGAAAAGAACTGGAGATATTGAAACGGTTAAAGAGTTTCTGGATAAGTGGAATGATAAAATATATACAATCGGGTCGTATTATGAACTATTAATTCCAGGCAGACTGAACTGGCTGGAAAATTCGTATGAGCGCGCCAAAGAGACCGGCTTTAGCACGGTCATAATACGCATTTTCCAGGCAGTTCTGTTTACGGCGGAAACTGCCTGGAATTAAGAGACCATAATACGACCCCAGGTCTATATAAAGGCTTACCGTCTCCTTATTATCTCCAACGACCCCGCTACTCTTGAACACGTCATAAGGGTACAGGATACGCTCATAGTGGTTCTTGAGAATCGAACCTATACCCTTGCCCTGGGGGTGGCCCATGCGCCGCGCGATCTTCGACCACTTGCGCTCCGCCGAACATACTTCGAAGCCATCTGAGGAATACGATTCAATTCAGGAGAGAAATTCCATTAATCCGTTTTTGGATTTTTTGGACTCTGCAAATATACCAAAATCAAAATCAAAATCAAAATCAAAATCATTTATTTGCTGAACATGGGTACAGTTGATGACATTTGATTTGCAAGACCAAGCCAAGTTCTGCCGGTAAGCATGCAAAATAGGTTGTTAGTAATTTAATTTAACTTAATAACTTATATAATAACAATCAATTATAATAATTATAGTTTAGTATTTTTATTTACTATGGCTCCCAGTTTTCTATTAGAAATTCATTGATGGAGTAGTAAGCTTTATACCGGTAATTTTAAGTAACAATAATTGTTAATGCAATGAAGTCGCAAAAGCTTATGAAATAATCAAAAATGAAAAAAATATAAACACTTTATTGTAAAAGAACAATTAAGAGGGCTGTGAAACAACGGCAAAAGATACCCGTTTCATACAAAAGGCGATAACGATTTCCACCCCTTACATGTTAACCGGTTTTTTACCAATAAAGGTTGTCAGTCAGAACAAAATGTAGGTCTATACTTTTTTGAATATTGATTAAAGATCAACAAAGTCAAATGATCAACGAAATTAGTTTTGTATCAGAATACTGAAATAGCAATAAAACTGAATTTATTGTTTAAAGTGAAAAAACCGAAACGTATGGACCTAGATTTTGTTCTGAATGACCACCTATCAAAAAAATTCAAGATCGGTTAACTTTTAACGGGTGGAAATCGTTATCGCCTTTTTATGAAAAGCCACAGGTTTACACACCTCTTAATTTAAAATGCTCTAAACTGTCAAAATCAAGTTTGACGTTTCTTATTTGAAGTTTAGCTACTTTTAAATTTAGCGAACCCAATTTCGAATTGGCCCCAATATGTACATAGGCTAATTTATCCCTTTAAAATATATCTTCCAGTTAAACATTGGAAGATTGATTCATAATTTGATGTATACGTTAAACAGTTTTGTCTGGCGAAATCAGAGCGGTGATCAAAATGCGTTTATTATGAATACCCAGCTCCATTGTGAATTGTCATACTTACCTATACATAGACGTCATGTTATCAAAAGAAAATAAACGAAAGTCTGTAAACGAATTCTATTACTTATATTTGGGCTTTAGCTAAAGGACAAAGCCTAAACATTGCGAAATTCCAGGAATTTCCACTTTTTTATTCATAATAATATTATAAATGCGAAAGTTTTCTTGTTCCGTTTTCACGGCCAAACGACTTAACAGAATTCCATAAAAATTTGCACAAATGTAGCCTGACATACGATAGGATACTTTTTATCCCGATAAATACTGTAAATATGAGAAATGCTACTCCTCGGTAGATGGCGCTGCGCGCGATAAAAGATTTCCACGCAGACGAGAGCTAGTATATTAATAGAAGAGAATTCAAATAACAAAAATTATATCAGACATGTGAAAAAGCCCGTGTGGCTTACTTGCAAAACAAATATTTTATTTTTTTATTTTCATTGGCGGTTGTTCCTTTTACATATCATTACGTGTTCACTAGCTTCTGCACGCGACTTCGTTCGCGTATGGAATACGGTTATAGTCAATCCCTCCGTAAAATTATTTTTTTCCGGGATTCAAAGCATGCTATGTATTAATCCAGGGTGTAGGCTACTAACATTTCCACTTTCATCCAAATCCGTCCAGTCGTTGGAGCGTGAAAGAGTAACAAACATACTAACTTACACACTCACACATTTTCGCATTTATAATATTGCCGTGCCAAACCAAAAGGGCGTACGTAGATTCTTACCACCAAATAAAATAGAGCTTTAACATAGTGACCCTAGAACCCAGATTTAATTTGACATGAATTTTCACATACGCCATTTTGAATAATCACGGCAGAATATTAGTGTGACTAAGTTTTTACGTTAATTCAATTTATCATAATCATTAACAATTACAATTAACAAGGTAGGGTAATTAACACTCACATCAATCTATTTTCATACAGCAAATTCTAGTATTTTAAAACATATACTAAAACTATAATTGTTAATCATAAGTTATATAATCTATAATTTATAAAATAAAAAACCGACATCAAATGGCCTTTGAAAAGTAAGTTTTTTTTTTTCACATTTTATTTATTATCCTGTGATTTAACGACACACATTTACAACATCAAGTAACAATAGCATAATGCCAATTGCTCATCACCATTTACAAACTGTTGCTATCCACGGTGCAAGGATGTCAATCGTTGAGTTCTCCTGGTTCTTCAATTTTACTACATGAATTTTCATGGACATAAGTTGCTTCAGAACTTTATACAGCCATTTAATCGCCAACCTTGAAATACTCAACCTTTAGGAGTTCCGGTGATTATCTAAGGTCTTCCTCAACAATTCCACTTCACCAAATAATGCTTTTGGAACGTAACTGCTTGAGTTATTACAGAAAATACTAAAAAAATCTATGCTTGCCTATAATATTTAAAGAGTTCCATCGATTCCTCATAGATGCTCTCATCATAACTCAACTTTGACTACAACGGGACCAAACTGGAGGTATACACTACCGATTAAAAAAAAATATTACAAAATCGGTTTACAAATGACAAAGTTGTGAAGTAACAAACCTAAAAAAAATTTTCATAAAAAATACAACCGAATTAAGAACTTAGAAATTTACTATATACTTCCGTCATAATATTGTACTGAGTGATTGTGATGTAAAATAATGTTTTTCTTTGTCTATGTCTATGTTTATAATTAATTTATGCCCATTAGGTTCATTTGTTGCACTTTTTATGTTAGTTTTAGTTATATGTAATTTTAAAGTAGAAAAAAGACTCACTGCTGAGTTTCTTGCGGCGTTTCTTCTCAGCACATGTCACCTTTCGAAGCGCTGGTAGATTCAGACATGTGAAAGAGCCCGTGTGGCCTACTTGCAAAATAAATATATTCATTTTCATTTTCATTTATTATTAATGTTACTAGATGTAACATTACCTCCGTTTTTCCTAACAACAACACTTCTTTATTAGGGTTCCATATCGAGACTTAATTGTCCGTCCGTCTGTATATCTCCGCACCTACTGATGGTATGAACTTAAAATTGGGAAAAGTTAAGTAACTTGCGTTCCCTCATCTATATATAGACATATTTTTGGTTATATTTGTCCGTTTCCGACGTGCATTTGGACGGTTTTTTTTGTTTAAATAGCATTTCTTGTTTTGAATTGAATTGTTCCTTTGGCATTTGAGATCGCTTATAGTCAAACATTGTTACCGTTGTTGTTGTTGTGTTGTTGTTGTTATGAAATGAATGTTACCTGTTTAGATGTAATGTTAACAATGTTACACTTGCTATGCCCGCGACTTTGCAATATATCCCACGGGGTAAAGGGATAAAAAGTATCCTATATTTAATTCCAACATATGGTCTATGTATCTACCAAATTTCATCTAAATCCGTCTAGCAGTTTGCGCGAGATTGAGGAACAAACATCGGGACAGCTTTGCATACTCTCACGTTTATAATATTATTACAGTAGGTAGTCAGAAAGGATATCCCACCAGCAAGGAACCATACAACTATTTCTCCAAGGTGTCCTCTTATTCCACAACAAAATGTGACTTCACTCTGTTTTAAAAAATGGATAACTTATAGAAAAGCCCTCAATTTTTATCACAGTTTTCAATAAAAACATATTGAGAAATAGAAGTTAAGAAACTTACCAGCTTCTTTAACAATTTTGTGCAAGGCATACAAATCGAGAGGTTTCCTCTCGACAGTGGGGATCTTCAACACCGAACCCTGGAGCTCCCAGAACTTGATGATTTGATCCAGGAACTGGAGCTTCACACGAGTGATTGCCTGCAGAGAAAAGCTTGTTATGTAACGGAGTCACCTTCTCATATCAGAGTACATTACATAAAATAACATTGAATGCAATTCACATTCGATATAACAGTCTTCCAATAAATATATTGTATTAAAAACGCTGAAAAAGAAATAATAATAATTTGCCTTTTTGCCTCATGGTTCAGAATACATTGGTACAGTCAACATATTAGCTGGTTGTGGGACATAATTGACAAATCACAAGAAATTACGTCAAATGAGATTTACTTATTATGAAAAGAATTCTATGAAATTGGATGACTACTACTACTAATACTACTACTACTACTTGATCTAGGGAAATTATAATAAAAACCATATTCTTTCATTGATTCATAACTAGAGATGAAAATGAAAATGAAAATATTTATTTTGCAAGTAGGCCACATGGGCTCTTTTACATGTCTGAAGCTACCAAGGTGCAAAGAGAAGAAAAGTGCAAGATGCAAAGGATAGTGGTTTGGCTGTATACTGCCAGAATCCGGTCGGATGCTGACTCACTATCCGGCCGGATGCTGACTCACTATCCGGTATCCAGCCAGATGCTGACTCACTATCTGGTATCCGGCCGGATAGGTCAACTACTGGATAGTAAACGGATATCCCTTGCATCTCTACTGATAACATACCTCCAATTCATTTAACCGCTGTAACCTCGGTGTGAACCGAAGGCGGTCTACGTCTACGGCGAATGGTGGTTGCCAGTGCTGAAACAATAATGAAAATTACAAATTACATTACAAAATGATGATAAATAAATAAACAAATCAAAATATTATTATGAAATTATCATATTGATGAAGAACCAGAGTTACCGACAGCTCTCAGGGGTTGCAATGGGCTGAGCACAAAGAACTGACGGCGGCGACGAAGCGTGGGTCGGCCCCCCACAACATGGACCGACGAACTTGTTAAGCCGTTGCACAGAGAGACGTGCGATCGTTTGTTGTGTAAATCTTTGGGGAAGACTTAGTTCAGCATTTAATGTCTTTGGGTTGAAATGATGATGATAATGATCTGTAGTGATCAACTTAGGGCTAATGGTAAAAGGTACTGAAACTCAACTTAGTACTTATAATTGTTGTATACTTATATTAATTCAAGGGTATATATTTAATTATTTAAGGTTTTGATTCAAGGTTAAATTATATTTGACTGTATTGAAATAATTGTCATTCTGTTTTAAATTGTGTCTTCTATCTATGTAACAAGTAGGAATCAGTCTGGGGAGTTGTAGCCAAATTTCTTGTTTTTGCGAAATTTATTTGACTGAGGCAGATATTTTTTGTTGATGAAGCTTGTTGCTGATATCTATCCTGTCTGCTTGACAAAACCTGCGATGTAGATAAGATTTGTATGTTTCATTGATGTAAAACTTAACTGTGTGAAATAAATTTGGGCCCAGGCTATTATTGAATTTGGGCCCTGCAACACAGGGAGAATCCTAGTGCAGGACCCAAAACCATTGTTCCATAGTCTATACTATGGAACAATGGTTTTTTGATTAAACATTTTTAATTTTAATTTTAATTACATTTTATTATTATAAATTTACATCTTTATGTTAATAAATGGTTGCTTGTAAGTTGGTGTCACCCGCCTGGCACCATTGCAGTTCCAATTTTCATGGTTTAAGTTAGAGAATCATTTGACTAGGAATTATTCATGCATCTGCTCTTTAGAAATGACAAATTGTTCAGGCTAATGTTGTGTAAGAAATTTGTAAACAAAACAATGGCATAGTTATTACTTATATCTATTATCATTACTTATTTTTAAACATTAATATTTTCATCTTGTCAATGTAAGCAAGTAGAATTTGCAGACAAAATAATCTGCACAAGATAAAAGTTTTTGCAAAGATAAACAAAACATAAGTCATTGCCTCTGTAGTTTGCTATTACAAGATTGAATAACATCGGAATGCTTCCAAAGCTAACAGTTTTGCTGCATTTTTAACATCCATATTAGGTATAATCTTATAAATTTAAAAGTAATTATGTCTGTCTGTTATGTTTTCACAGCTAAACCGATGAACCGGTTTTGATGAAATTTGGTATGGAGATAGTTTGAGCCCTGGGGAAGAACATAGGCTACTTTATTTAAAGAACATCAACCCCTAGAAGGATCAAATAGGGGCTGTAATATTGATTTACAAGATGGTTAGATGTGCCCGTAATCTGAGGGAATAAAATCTAAATTTATAAACTCAGTAACATGAAAATTTGTTATGAATCCAATACATTTGTGCCACTCAACCAATATTGTTAAAGTGTATTACTTTTCTCCAGGTCTGTACAGTAAGGTAAACTGCTATGCTAAGCTGATAACTAATTAGTTGTACTGGAACTATTTTTTAAAACATAATGGCATCCAGAAAACAAATCAAGTGAGAATTTAGGTATACAGGTAGGTATTAAAAAAAATGTTATTGAAATTCATAAGTATTCTAAAGGTGACTGAATGACCTTTATTTAAGCATCTCAATGTGTTTGGTATTCAGCATATTATCATTTATCTTATAATTTGAGTGGTTTTGAATTTGTGTAGACAGGTTCATAATGCTTCACAGATGGATTTAATGCAATAAGCTCATTGTGCATAAAACCAATAAAAATAATTGTGTTCAACCCGCACCTATGTGACCACGGACCTATTTTGGGCAGACCTTTAAGTAAACAGTAATTGTTTAACAAACGGACCGTGACAGTCATATCTTTTTAAAAAACTCCAAGACTTTTAGACTCCAAATGAAACTAATTGATGATCCCTGTTCTAGGTTGTTTTAGTTATAGACAACAATTTGTTATTTTTGATTTAACAGTGAAGAAGAACCTTTAAGACAATTAAGAAACTGTGTTATTTCAGCAATTGCCGTTACTAGCCGTGCCTTCGACTTGGTCCACTTAGACTATATTCTACCAGAAATATGACAGAAAGACAAACATTTATTCACTGACACCGAATATGCCTTGTAACGTTTGTCTTATGATAATTTTGACCCGGTAACTTAGGGAACCACTAAAAAAATATTATCCAAACTTAATCACTGTCTTTATTGCTCCAATTATATGTTTTATTCACTGTCGTAAAATAATATTTGATCAAACATTTAATTCACAAGCTTATTGACACAAGCAGAGCAAAAGCTGGCTTTAAAGAGATGCTACTTTTGTATTTGATTCCACAAGCAAATTAAATAATTGGTTTCACTATGAATATTAATTACTAGAATATTAAAAAATTACAAAAGATATTCAAGTTTTGAAGGTTTTTTTCCCCAAAAATCTTTCATTCACCTTGTAACCTAGTAAGGTTCACATTTGGATTGGATGATTCATTATTTATTTTAACCTAACATGATTTTGATGACAGTTTTAGCAGTGTATGACAATTCAAGTAAAATGTATTTGCTTTAGTAAATTCTGGATATTAATTACAAATTCACAAATCATCTATTTAAAAGGTGTATTTAATTTTAGTATACATATGTAGTAAAAATATGCCATGAAATTGATTCATGAGCCTAGATTAAGATAATTTGACCTTCTAACCACAATGCTATAGCAAGAATTATAAATAGTAAACTTGCTACCTAATAGAGTGCCCCACAAGTTAGCAAAATCTCTTGCCATAAAATTCCATTAAATCCAACAATCCTGTCTGCATTTACTGAGAGTACAGTTACACGCGACAAAAACGTTGCAAGTTAGTTTTTTATCTAAACTAGGTATTGTAATTGTAGGCAGCAGGGCACAACAAGACAAGATGGCAACCTGCCTTCTGTGCACAATATGCCAATGCATTCAATGTCAATAAAATGCATTTTGCATTACTGTACATTGTTAACGTGTGCTCTGGCATGTTTTAATAAAGATTACGCCCTAAAAACAGAAAATAGATAACACGCAAGAGCCACAGGCGAGCTAATGTGGTTGCATCACACAAATTAACGTGCGAGTTTAGGGTTAGAAAACCACTCTAAAACGAAGATTCCTAACTGCGAACACAGTATTTCGTGTATAAATAGAGGCTTTTGATGCCGAGGAACAAAGGACACTAACCGGGGGGGGCTTGATCTTGCATATTCCGGACTTCTCCGCGATTGGCCTTATTTTGCTGATGTACGCCAAGGGATCCAGGAACTCTTCCGGCGTCGGCTCGAACACGGGCGCCTCCGGGGGC
This sequence comes from Tortricodes alternella, assembly GCA_947859335.1. Taxonomy (NCBI): domain Eukaryota; kingdom Metazoa; phylum Arthropoda; class Insecta; order Lepidoptera; family Tortricidae; genus Tortricodes; species Tortricodes alternella. The sequence goes on along the minus strand of OX401973.1, from coordinate 653,034 downwards.
ACGGTGAACGTAAAATTGTCAGGTTTCATGGGGGACGCCGAGTCCCCCATACTAACTTCAACATTGGCTTCGTCACATTTTCCCATTTTTGAGAAAAACTATGCAGTTCACACAAATGCAACAAATTATAGCACTACAGCATCATCAAATGTTAGGGTATAAATAACGCACGTCCACAAAGAAATAAAAGCATTAGAATTTGTCCTTCCATAAGGAATCACAACGAAATAATTGAAATTATCACCAACAAATATCTAGAGTCCTATTGCACGTCCGCCATGCGAAATTGAACTTTCGAAACTGCAGTGTTGCTACATCAAATAAATCAGTACGCATTTACATTTTTCTGGCAGTATACATTTACTCAAGCAACTTGTCAGAAAATTAGGACCGTTATACATGACCAACGCAAAGGCAGCAACCATTATTTACCTACAGATATAGTGAATAATATGTTTCCATCGGTAAAACTCGGATCTCGATCGGAAGACGACGGGACCCGAAGTGTCAATTAATTATTGTATTAAATGAGTGACATGTTTATATTCATTCTTATGAAACTTTATTATTTATTGTCAAATGTCAAAATGAAAAATGACAGTATGGTATGATGGATACTGGCCCCCAATTCTCGATGCATTCGAAATAATGTCAATTGCGAGATTAAACGTCAGATTCATACAGTTGTGTCAAATGACTGTATGCACTGACGTTTAATCTCGATTGTGAGATTATCTCAAATGCACCGAGAATTGGGGGCCTGCTGAAGCTAATTGAGAGAGCACGATAATACGAACTTTTCCGATAAAACACGATGGAAACTAATTATGCACTACATCACACAGACAGTCAAGCGGCACTCGAGCGCTAGACAAACCAACCACATCAGCGCTAGTAGAGTGTAAGCTAAGGAGCTTTAATTGCAGGATGTAGTCATGTTCTGCAGGAAAACAAGAAGATGGGATCCATGCTGGACGGGACCGCAGTAGTCGGATCAGTAACCTTTTGCTCCTACCTTGGGGAACTGGGCTGAATCATTTGCGACTGCAGATAGACCGCTCACCTGTCACCGGCCAGGTGTGGGTGGGGATCTTCATCAATTTCATCATCTTAATCTAGTAGTTTAATTTCATAAATAAAATATATTATCATTTTAATTCTCTATGTAAACATGGGTCCAAAACTTGACTCGTAATCTACAAGTTACAATTTTAAGGAGCTCGTAAGTAGGCTGGTTTTTCGACAGTTTATTGCTGCAATTAGAGCTATCCCCAAAAAGATTACATATTACATCACTAATGGGAACGAAAAGTTTGAATGTAAGCTTTTAAGACTAGTGGCTCCGTGAGCTGTAGACCTCGCGACAAACTGAACTTTGACGTTGGAAAACTGTATATTCGCTAACTCCTCCTAAACCACGCAACTCATTTAGATGCGGTTTTCACCAATAGACGACCGGGTTCATTGGGAAGGATTATATGTACATAGCATTCTAACTAAGTTTTAACATAGTAGAGAAAATCCAATGTTTTTTAATCAAGTCGTCAAAAAATTCCATTTTATGGCGCTTAAATAGCTGACGCCTGTTTAAACCTTAAGAAATATATCAAATTAATGTAATCAATAATTGTAGGTCTTTGAAAAGCCTAGAGAAAAGTCTGCAATGGCATATGTCTATCTCGTGAGATTGACTCACAGTGACCATTTTAATGTTTAAAAAATTTATTAAACATTGTAGGTTATTTGCGAAGCTATTTTCTCCTTTTCACTATTAATCCTTATCCATACAAATACATTTTCTACCTTGGGCATTTAATGTAGATTAAAATTGTCCTTTACACTATATGATTTAAATACATACTTTAGAAGATATCAAAGATTAAAGAAAACGAAAAAATAATTCTCGAACTGCGAGCTATACCTTGCGACAAACTTTACTTTACCGTTGGAAAACTGATATCGCCATACATTGGGTCAGTTTACCAACACCGCAAACAGGTTTGTAATTGCAATAACCCCCACATCTCCGCCATTTTGAAAAATTTCGAAAAACTGAATCGACAAAAAAATTCTATATCAAAATCAAACCTGCTCACAAAATTTCACGAGATTCGGTTGAGAACTGCGCCCTGTAGACGAGAACAAATGGACGTCCGGACATCCGCTGGACAACCGAAAGCATTTTTGCCCAAGCTGAAACGGAGACGCTTCGCTCGCTTCGCTCGCTCGGTCGAATAGCCCGAATTGCAGGAATTCATTGCCAAAAAACTAGTCCGTTTACGAGCTCCTTTAGAGGCAAAAACTGGCAGCACTGCAAGATGTATGGGATCTATCATCGGTGTTGTTAGTTTTTTCTGGTTAAATTGTAACATAATTGTCTTGCTTGTATTGCGTGTTAGAATATACATTCTTACCTTATTCTTATAAATGAATGTCATATTCTATCAATTAAAATAAAAACCCCTCTCGCAAAGTTGCATAAAGTTAACAAAGTACGTGTACGCACCCATCTTTCTACTATTTCAACTATTTATTGTATTCATAAGAAACTTTTTACTATTAGGTATAAAATGTATATAAAATAACAATAATTGACAAATGAAAACCATGGGCACAGCAATGGATAGAGGCAAACCTCACCTTGTTTGTCGGGCCACCGTCATTTCTTGTAGTATTTGGTCCGAGTTAAAGGGACTAAAGACGCTCGAAGTCAGAGTACGAAGTTTTGACTTCTGATTCAAAACTTCAAACTAGAGTAAAGAAGAGTCCACATAAAAAAGTGTTGTGCAATGTTTACTAATGGCCCGGCTAATTCTGTTAATTTACGCGTGAATCAGCAGGAATGATTGATGATTTACGCGTAAATTAATAAAGTTAGCTTTAGGTATAGCCTTGCCATAAGGATGTTAATATTACATTGAGATGACGTGTACATATTACGTAGAATAATTCCTGGTCACACTATAAAAGTACTTACGTGAGTATTAAGCTTTACGAAATAGTACTAGCTGCCTTCGTAAACGCGCCGTCTCGAACGCAATCGATGAAATCACATCCGTCATCCGCCATTTGCGAAAGTGGCCGATCGCTGCTCCGCAGCGCGAGTGTCGTACGTTTGAGTATGTCGAGTGTGTAATTTTGTTATTTTCAATTAAACTGTGACTTCAGTGCGGGATTTAAGTAGTTAAAATGATTGTGAGATTTTTGAGCGTGCTATGCCTGGGAGTTTTGGTGGCTTCGGCGCACAATGCCGAGGGAAACAACTACAATGAAGGTTCGTAATCATAATCTGCAGTATATTTCGGACATCGTTTTATTTATAAACAGTGTGTAAAGAATAAAGCGGCTCCCGTAAATAATGTAACAGTTCGTTAGCATTGGAATTATTTTTATCTGGTCATTAGGGACTTGTCGTTTGAGTCTGGGTATTTTCATGGAGTTTCCTTCGTTTGGCGAGACTTTTCCTAGCATAAACTCCATTGTATCGGTCTCCTGACTTTCTAAAGCGTCCGGAGCGTGGTTATTGTGTCGCGGGTGTTGGTGAGCGGGTCGTGGGTGTCGAGTTGATACAAGAACCGGCCCAACGACTTCTCTGCCCGTGCATACCTACACCGTGCACACACGTGCAGCAGAGGTGTAGGCGTCGCCTGAATCATGCTTTATTAACACCGATCCATTTCCGAATTGAATTTCCTTTTATATTCCTATTTAAGGCAGTTGGCAAATGACAATAGTTCATATAGTAAATAAAACTACTTCATTCTTCTTTCTTCTTTCCTGAGAGGAATAAGAAAGCCATAAATTCGTTGGGTGTGAAAGCAAGCCCTTTAAATATTTTCCAGATCGTCAATAACCTAAAAGCAAACTTAAAGTGATATAATATATCTGTAATAAGTTTACTTATTATTGATTTAATAATTTTCTTTTCAATTGTCAATACAAGCTTAAGAAATTGTAATGAATTAAGGTTTATAAGTTATTGTGATAGATTAAGAAGAATTATTCAAATTTGTATTGAAGAATAAAATGCGGATAGAATTATGGTCCTGCCTTTTCAACCCTAAGTAATTCTAAATATCTCTAATATGCAAAAACTTGTAATCAAATTCTCAGTGCCCACGAAATACTTAATGTTCGTTAGTCAATCTATTTCAGAATTTATTTAAAAGATTATTTACATGAAAACTTAAGTTCTAGTATTTGCTAAAGTTCATATTCATTGATTGCAATATGTTGCTTTACTTACCATTAACACTTAAATGAAACTGCAACAAGATGTAAATACGAAGTAATGGAGAGCAGGTTACCACCTAATAACAATGAAAACACTACAGATAACAGTAAATCATATATAAACTGTTGTTTGCATAAGACATGTTAAAGCTGGGTTGTATCAAGATCTGCTCAATCAAAGTTCGGTTACGAATGTCAAAAATTATACTGCTATACTAAATTTTGATTTTATTTTTCGTGCCACGGACCTTTGTAAAATTTGGCCTAGGTTCTTGAGTCAGATATTTAATTGGCTGGAGTAAATTAACAGTTTTTGAGATACAAATCTGTGATTCTCTCATATTAGCATCAAAAATATGACTGATTTATATCAAAATTTGTAGAATTAAGTCCTATTTTGCTAGTTATCAGTCATAGTTTTGAAGATTTTATGAAAGAAGAGCAGATTTGTAACCAAACAACAGCAGTTTACTTCAGCTAATAAAAAACTGACTGTACCAATGTACAACTAAACGCAACTTGTTTTAAATACTTAAAATAGTAGTCTGACATGTTTCGAACTCGTATGGAGCCCTTCAGGGGGTGCGGGGGAGCCGTGTGTATTTCAAGTATTCATATTGTCTCATGAAAGTTTTAATTTGACAACTTCCTTATATTTTTGTGAATATAGTTTCTTACTTAGCTACTAAGATAGTTTTTTTTACTAGAATTACAATAAACTAATCCTTTTATTAACATATGTATTATTTTGTTTTGTTCCCACATGCCCGTTTTATTCCGCTTTTCCGCAATATCTATACCTTCATCGGTGGATGAAAATAATTATTCGACGCCGCCCTGCGCCCTGCGCACACGATAAACCTTCATCATGTTACAATGCATGCTAATAATGCAATAATATGGGTTGAACAAGATTACTGTGTAAACATTTGGTGATAATGAACTTACTCTCCGAATCATGAGGGAAGGCCTTCAGTGTTGTAATTTTTGAGCATTGAATCGCATTTTTCGTGGCACGTCAATAAGAGTCACCACAAAGATTGCAGCAGGAATTCCGAAGTTCCCAATGCACCATGGGAAGGACAAGACAGGTAGATGAGCTTCCTCAGGGTTCCATGTGAATTGCAATCGGGTCTTTCGTCTAGCTACGATAGTGCACCGGGATGTCTGCGTTTTCTTTGCCAGTTACACTTGCAGGCATATTTTGGCTCTGCTTTAGAACAGAGAAACACCCAAAATTACTTTGAAAGGGAACAAAGTGCTTGAGGTATATTTGTTACTAGTGGAACCGCCACAGCTTCGCCCGCGGTATGTTCCATACAAACTTTATCACCCCTTTTCACCCCTTTAGAGATAAAATTTCAAAAAATCCCTCCTTATACTTATAGGATACTCGAGGAATGTCTCCTACAAATTCCAAACCTCTAAGACCACCCGTATAGGCTGTGCGTTGTCTGTAAGTGAGTCACGGTACCGTTTTATATGTATTGATGATAAGCAATCGTCATTTGATTGTAACAAGCCTCGTGTTTTGCTAACAAAGTTCAACAAAGCTTCTATTCGCAGAAGCATGCCGAAGGCAACGAGTGACGAGCGGCCAGGAGGGGCCGTTTGCGTCAGAAATTAAACGAGTTTTAACTACTTTTAAGTGACGCTAAAAACAGTTTAATATTTATTAATTAAAAGAGATAATAGGTTCTTGCTACTGATTATCACTTGGGTTAGATGCTAATCATATATACATAGGTTACGTGTTATGAATGATGTCTTGCAAAACACTGAAATCAGTGCCATGATAATACTCTTTAGCCACTCAGCTTTACAAACTATTAACTGCACAGGCACTCAAATTGTGAACACTTAGATTGTCCATGTGAATTGGTCAGCATCAAGGGTTGATTGCTTGTCTCAACAATGTGAAAGCCTACTGAATGTGCATTACTCATTAGCTGGCCCGTGGGCTGTAAAAGTTAAATTACGTTTATGTTTACGACCGAGTTTCCTTTGGCAGCAATCCGAAAAGTATCGGTACAGTTAAGGCTATTTGTTTCGTGAAACATAGATCTTTTACTAAGACTAGTTTTTCGAATTTTTAGTCCATTTTTCTGCGAAATATTGCTTAATTTTTCAGTTTTTAATAAAAATTCTGGTCCAAGATATATTCTTTATTACTACGATAAGTATCTCATCTCAAAGTTCGTTCTGTTATGGCATAGATGCAAAGCAAACTAACTAAATTACCGAAACGTGCCACCGACGGCTGAATTTACCTTGGATGTTTTAGGGGAAAAACGAACCCATAAAACGTCACTCATGTGATCTCATTCTCAGATAGGTACAGATAAAAGGTACGCGCTTGCCGCTTAAAAGGCTTCTTTTGACTTGGTCGGCAACATTTAATTGGTTTTATATCCGGACAATACGAATAATAAATAATATAGAATGGAATATTAATTATATATATCTTAGATTCAAAGAAGAACATTATTATGCGTATGAGCGTCCAAGTGAAAAGGCTAGACGTTCTGGAATGTCGGCATTCCAAACCCGGGTCGGAAAGGTGACAAGCGGTGAAACCGATCAACCTTTTTTATTAACTGTCCGTCGGCTTTATCGATATCATTCAGTCCATTGAAGATCCAATTAAGAACAACAAATACATTTTCATCACACTTGCTCGGAAAGGATGTTATTATACGCAAGCGTATAGAGCAACTATAGCCGATTTAACTCCTCTATGGGCCCCACCGTCAGCGGGAGTTATAAACCATACAAAATACATAACTCCCTAGGGAGTTATGGATTTTGTATGGTTTCGTACTCCCGCGGGCAGTTAAGTGCGCCAGGTCGGCGGAGCTGCTCGGGAGCCGCAGCCGGCGGCGCGCGACCGCAAGCCGGCGGAGCTGCCCCGCGCTGATCGCAACGTACGCTCAGTTTATGAAGCACCTGATGGTAATTCACGATGTAAAATGGGAATAAAATTAATACATATACTTTTTTTTGTCTAATTTTTATTTAATTTCCTCGCAAATGTGATGAAAAACATTGTGTGTATCACGGGCAGTAAGAGGATAACAAACTCGAGTCATAAAAGCCCTCGCCTATCGGCGTCGGGCTTCTAACAGACTCTCGTTAGCTATCCCCTTCTTACGGCCCTAGATGCACAATGTACTATTATTTCTCGTCCTCATTTCGTAAAATTATGTCCAAAGAGTATCTTTCTATTCTTAGGATTAATCCAAAGAAAATCTGACTATTAGGGCACAAACCTTTTACTTATCTAGAACTCGAAAATCATACTACCTGCCTGTTAGTTACCTTGGAAAGCTGCTTATATCTACTAAGATAACATGAGACCACAGGAAAAAGTCTGCAACTAATGGGTGTATATATTATTTACTTCGTTTACGCAAATGTGCTATCAATATGCTTCTAGTATTCCTCGGCTCGAACGCACAGCCCCCGGCGAATATCGACGTGAATCAAATGATTTCCTATACAAATACGAATTAATTTCACCTTTGTTTCGTTGTGTCTCTTCGAAACTTTTCGTGTACTTCATGTTTGGTCAAACCTTGTTTGAAATTAAATTTGATTTCGACATTTAATCCAGAAGAATCGTCATCGTAGGGCTTTGAATGCGATCGAGTATCTCGACGAAATTATCGCCAGATCTTTTGGATACGATTATGGGACGAAAACAAAAAGAAGTCGAATTTATGGCAACTCGAAGGTTAAGCAAGTTTAACTTTAGCATTCAAATATGTTGCCCAAATTGAATATGGCGGACAATAACTAATACATATTCAATCGCCCAGGTACTTGCGGTTAGAATCTAGATTTTGTTCCAATGCATCATCGACAATGAATGACGAATTAGTCTATCATTTGCATACATATGGCGTACGCTTCCTGTGCTCGGCTAGACACTTTGTCGGGAGTTAAATACTAAACTTTACAATATCGTATACTGTTCTACATGACAATAATAATAAAGTATTTTATTCTGAAATATAATTTATAAATATTTTTTATATGATAATTTTTAATTAGCATGTTGTAAATTCTGTTATTAGTTTGTGCATAAATGCCGCCTTTATGCGGTGTTAATCGTTATTTAGTGTATTGCTATCGGTGAGAATCTGTAATTGGCTTTTTAGAATTTTATTTTCGTTTCTTAATTGCTTGAGTTAGCTGCTGGTTTTCCATAAATAAATAAATATAAATAACAGTTGATACAGTAATAACGTCGTAAAATGTCCCTGATATCAGTATCTATGCTTTTTGGCATAGGCCTTTTTGGTATGTTAGTAAATTTTATATCATCTTCCTATCTCATGGGCTGTCTGCATGGTTTCCGTGTGTCCACTCGAGAATAGCATTCCATCACTGCCTGCCTTGCTTCACTTATCTCCTACATAATATGGTCAGTCTACCACTTTTCCTGAGCCTCTAATCGACAGAGGCTAAGCGATATAGCAAACTACTTTGCTACGAAATGTTAGGTCTTAAAACTCGACAGCGAAGGCGGCCGCATTGTAAAAGAATCGCCATAGATATCGCTTAGGCAATGTCGAAAGAAGGCTCTGGTCTATTGTAGCCATAATATTAGTCAGTTTTTTTGTTAATCGTAGGTCTATGCTCCTGATTTTGAATTTTAGCTTTGATCCTCTTATACTGCTCTTCTCCCGTAATTGTTCAGTAAGTTCCCGTTTCACAGCCGTAGGTTAAGCATGTATTAAAAGTTTTCCTTTTAATACTCATACCAAGACATTGAGATTCCATTATTTCCTTTAGAGACCGGTATTTTATCCACCAACTTCTATCTGTTCTATATACTATGGTGTTACTATACGAAAGGGCTAAGGGTTGCTTATGGTACGCTATAATTATGAGTATATATCGAGCAAAGTTTAAAACTTTTATAGACCATTAGTGCGTTCGAACTAGCAATAGATAGGTACAGAAAAACAATATTCTTTAAAATTATAGCTTTAGAGTTACATATGTATGAGTACCGAGAACTCGATTAAGGTCTTTTTATAAATTGGAATGTCTAGAAATATTCTGTTTGTGTCTTTAATGTATATATAATGTATGTATGTAACTTACGAATATAAAAAGGTAAGGTTTCAATTATGTATGTTATTTTTCTCAAAGCTGTTAAAGTGTATGCATTAATCATCCTTTGAGACGCGGAATTAAAAACGAAACAAAGCCCGCTGTGACTAAGCGAGGATTGTTGGAGGTTTTAATACTTAATAGAATGTTCTGCGACGAAACAACTGGGAGTAAAAGTTGAAAGGCAGTTTTATGAAGATATCCGTATCTGGTGTGATGTGCTGACATAGTAATTTAAAATGAGGCAACTATTATGAAATGAGCGGGTTTTGGCTAGTTACTAACAGGTCAAATTAATGACAAGTTAAAATATATTTTTTCAAATATTGCTTTATTTACAGGCGTAAACATACTAAATAACATAACGCGGCCAAGGGTCTGTCCGTTTCATTTTCCGTTATATTTTTAGAATTAAAGTGAGAAAGTTTCCGCCATCTTGCAGTCGCAATGAATGACACCGAAGTCGGGGCTGATATTCACTAACAAGACTAGAACAATAGGAATATATCTATGTAAGTATGAGGATAACGGCGCCATTGTTCTAAAGTAAACTATGGGTTAAAGTTAACCGTTGGAGCTAAACGGTAACAAAGGGCCATCCTTGTTGCTTTTTGCCGTTTTAGTTTGAACTGATGAATAGGAGTAATTAGTAATAGTCAAGTGGATTAATGAAATGGAAAACGAAGGTTTTTGCTGGTCATTAAACGAACAGCATCATGGAAACAACTGCTCTGTCATCAATTTTATAAAAAAATAGATAATAACAATAATAACTAAAGTTATCCGCCGAGATTTGATAAATAAAATATATCGTCTCGAAATAGCGACTGTATGTAGTACTGTATGACGGGCTTCGCTTATCGCCGCGCGCACTGAGTTTGGTGGTACAAAGCATGTAGTTATTGTGAAGCTCGGCACCGCGCCGGGCGGGCGGTACTATACGGTAAAAGAAGATGATAGATTTTTACAAATTGATGGATAGACGAAGCAATTGAACGTTTCTTATAAAACGTCACCGACACTGGTTCTTCCTCCGACTCTTGAGACTTTGTCATGGTCGTCGTCCGATGATATGCGAGCAATGGGACATATACAGGCCATTAGATAATAATATTTTATGAAAAAATATAGGTTTTCCTTTTAATTTCTTATTAGCTGACCCGTGCGAATTTTCGCACGTTATCAATAACCAAACACCGGATAGTAATAATAACAATATTATAAAGTGAGAATAAGTAAATGCAAGTATTATTAGTAAAAGATATTTTATTTTTGAGAGATAATTGTACTAAGACATTGCCTATTTATACAATAGTACCTGGATGACCGAGCCTTGCACGGCATTTTTTTGGTATAAAACGTGTCTTTTTAGAAAAAAATAGGCGTGGATAAAGATAGTTTTCCTCACAAAAGAAAAACTTGAAAAAGAAAAAAGGAAAAATATAATCCACACCATCTGGACTCGAACCGGGGTCTTCCGGCTTCGGACCCGCTCGTCTTCGTAACTGAGTTATTATAACTTTGTGAATAGTGACGAAATTAACCTTTGTATTCAAATGATGTTGTAGCAGCTTTTCATTACCGGAAAACACGGATAAAACAACGTTTTCTTAAAATGAAACCTAGCTATATCGATTTATCGCCCCCAAAATCCCCTGCATACTAAATTTCATGAAAATCTTTGGAGCCATTTCCGTGATTCAGATTATATATATATTAATAAGAATTGCTCGTTTAATGGTATAAGATATGCATGACAGATTCAAAAAGTAGACAGTTAATACAATAGATATAGATATGGGAAATCATACTGTTATGGGGCGTCCACATCTGACGAATGCGCCGATCGCGCGCCGGCGCGAACCGCTCGCGGGGATGCTGAGTAGACTATATCGACGGCCGATATCATACATTAACGACCAATAAATACAACCGTGCAAAATCACTGATTATACAATATATTGATTGTCATTAGATCATATGAAATAATGTAGGCCAGTACCTAGCCTACCCGACGCGCAGCGCCATCTGTTGACAATTGTCAGCATCATCACATAAGTAGTATCTTCTAAGTAGTCTGTGGCCATCACAACGTAGTTAAACAGACTGTCAATAGATGGCGCTTGCAAACCGCGTGGTTTATTTATTTATGTTTTAACGAAAACGTTAATTTTAATCTATTTTTGTATTTTTAAGACGAATCGGAGAACATAAGCTTTACAATGACGTTTAAATCATAAATTTTGGTAAAGAAATTACCGAGATCTGAAGCGTCTTCAAAAAAATACCTTTTAGAAATAGTATATACCTATATGATTATCATCGGTAAAAATAATTAGCGGGCCGCTATTTGTAATGAGTTAAGAAGCCCTGATTATTCATTTTTTTTATCAACTCTTTGGCGAACAGACTTTATGCATAACTATTGTTTTTGTGGAGTTACGAGGGGCGGCTGAAAAGTTATCTACCTAACTATGAAACAAAAGACGATCATGGCTAGTTTTTTTTTATTTTTCAATATAGTCTCCTGACAGAGAAATGCACTTATTACATTTATCAATTAAAGACATTAACCCGTTAAAAAAAAAACTTTAGGTTTATCATCGAAAAAGTCATTAACAGCAGCCTTCATGTCGTTATCGGTTACGAATCTTCGTCCCCTCAGTTCTTTCTTCAAAAGTCTAAACAGGAAGTAGTCGGATGGGGCCAAATCTGGACTATATGGAGGGTGGTTGATTACTTCGTACCCATTTCCATTAATTGCTAGCTTCGTTAAGCGAGCAGTATGCACAGGTGCGTTATCATGCAAAAGCAGAATCCCTTTACTGAGTTTGCCCCTTCTTTTTTCTTTTATGGCTTCTCTGAGCTGGTCAAGTAAATCTGCGTAATATTCAGCATTCATTGTAGTTATTTTTGGCAAGTAATCTACAAGCAGAATTCCTTCAGCATCCCAAAAAAATGTTGCCATTACTTTGCCTGCTGACGGGCGAACCTTAAATTTCCGAGGAGGCTTTTCATCCTTGAATTTCCATTGTAATGACTCCTGTTTACTTTCGGGATCCCACTGCCGAATCCAAGTCTCATCACAGGCCTACTATTCTAGAAATAATTTCCTCCTCTTTTCCACGGCTCATGTCTAAAAATTCCTCGCAACATTGAACACGTCTGTCCTTGTCAAACGGAGTCAACATTCTAAGGACCCAGCGTGCGGTTAGTGTACACTAGACATGGGTAATCTCGACTCCGCGGAGTGATTTGATTCACTGAGTCCGGATCCGCGATCGGATCCGAGTCAGCTTAATGAGTCCGACTCCTCTTGATGAGTCCGGTTCGTATCGCGTCCGGAGCGTTTTAAACATTTATGATTCATCGGAATGCATCGGATTTTCGGATCGGTATTAATTATACATGTACCAACCGGACCGGAGTGATGAGTAATTTTAATGGTGTTTTTGTTGTTGATTGGATTAAATAATGGTTTATAGATTTCCCTTCGTACACACACAGGCTTAGGACTGTCAATCTTAACAATGTGTTAGATAGGTGTATGTAAAAATCGATTTTATTTACAATTGAATGCTTGATTTATATGCGCAGTGATTGTTTTTTTATTTCTTTTTTTGTGATTTTTTTTTATTTTTGTTTTATTTACAAGTTTAGTTGAAAAATATTAGCACAAATATTTACAGGGCCTATTCACAATTAACATGTTTGAAGTTTAATATATTTCATGTATTCAGATCAGGTTCACTTCCACCACCGACATCAAGTGACGCGGATCGGGTCGGCCGGAGCGGTAGCGAGAGTAGGTTTCGTTCGGAGTCTGTCAGTCCAGTCGGAGTTAGTAAGTCCGCGGACTCAGTAAGGATCGCGCGGATTTAGTGAGTCAATCGAGTCCGCTCACGGAATTGGATCATTTGACTCATTGAATCCGGAGTTACCCACGTCTAGTGTACACATGTGCAAATGTTCATGAATTATTTCATTGACCCGTTCTTTACTAATGCCCACATCCCTGGCTAACTCCCACTGCTTAATTCGCCGGTCTTCTAAAATAAAATTTCTCACTTTGGCCATATTTTCATCGGTGACAGCGGAAACTGGTCGCCCACTACGAGGATCATCTTCAAGGCTCTCACGGCCAAGCTTAAACTGTTTCGACCAGAACTTTATTGTAAATTCAGAAGGGCACGAACCACCAAAAACAGGTAACATACGCAGTCTAATCTGCGAGGGTGTATTTCCTTCTTTAGTGAGAAATTTTATCACTGCACGCTGCTCAATTTTAATCAGATTATTTTTTTCTTGCGACATTTTGCGAAGAATCCAGTCCCAAAAAAAGCGGGAAGCAAGAAACAAATGAATGTTGATGATTTTGAAAAAAGAATAACCAGTGAACACGACCTCATAGTGGCCAGTATTATTTTCGCATAACATATAGGCTAGGTAGATAACTTATCAGCCGCCCCTCGTACGTCGTTCTCTTGTTTGTGGAATTTTACGAAATACGGAAGTACTCGTAATCCTCCATTTTGCAAGAAGAGTGGCTTTAGTTTGCCTATTTTTCGTAATTTTTACGGACAGGTCTAGTTCTCATCACCACAAATTATCATTATCACCTAGCAAACAACACATTTCCTTTCCCTCAAAAGGACCGATACCATTGACAAGTACTTATATTTTTCACTCGTCGGCCATTATGGTTGGCACAAAAACCATTGACAAGCTGCCCTTGTGTGTTTTTTCCCCAACCTGTTTAAACGAGTGCGGCAGGTGCTTTTTTTAATTTCCGACTGCACAGATGTGGTGTCGACTGACATTAATCGTGCGTTGTTTATGGTTTGCTTTTTTTGTTTGCCATAATGTCTGGTCACTTATGAGTTTCATACAGCTTACATTATTATTTGTTTGACACGCTTCTCTATTTAATGTTACGAATATGATTATAATGCGGCCAATTCGAAAGTGCGTTCGCTAATTTTATACCTTTTTAAATTTGAAATAGGTAAGAAATGTCAAACTCGATTTTGATAGCTTGATACAAATTAGAGTTTGATGTTTCTTAGTTTAAGTTTAGGGAATTTTTAAATTTAGGCGACACCGTTTCGAATTGGACCCAATGTATGATTTGGAAATCAATAATGTATGAAGTAGGTGCTAGGTTAGGTTAGGTTGTACATGTGTGTGTAATTTTTAGCTTGTACTAAAAATTTTCATTACCTACTCTCTTGTCTCTTTCATCATTAGTAAATTTTGTTTATTAAATAGAATAAGTTACCTTTTCGCATAAAGCACGGGCCATGGCAATTTATTCTTATACTATAGAAAATTACGCTAGAAAAAAGTCCGATCAAGTCGTTTTTGTATTCAGCATAATTGAGGCTTTAATTTATATTTATAACCTGCAAATAATTGAATATGCACTAGTATTTGTACAAACATTACCCTAAGCCTCGTGACAAACCACAGCTATCATTGGCGAATAAACCGAGCCTGTTCACTCCGCAATTATTCGTATTTATCAGATTTGCCAATTTCCAGTTTATTCAGCGCTAGTTCAGCTTCAATGAAACGTTAATTGAGATCGGCGTGTGGCAACGTGTTTGCCACAACGAAATTATATTTAAGTAGGAGAATATTATTAAAATGAGTTCGAATTTCAGTTTAATGTGTTGTTTTTTAATGCATCTGATATGAATCCCTATAGCTCTACAAACTTTTCTGTGGACTCCAGTCACACAGAGCTTTTATATTGGAATGAAGTGTAGCTTTGCTTAGATTTGATATATAGAACTATATAGCTCGATTTTAGGAAGGAGACGAACTTGATTAGAAGAAGTTAGTCACTCATATTTAATTAATGAACTGGTATCATCAATACATATAAAACAATACCGTGACTCACTTATAGACTCACTCACAGCCTTAACAGCCTTAATTTCGAAGTTCTAGGACCACGAACTTTGAAATTTGGAGGAAACATACCTTGAGTACCCTAGAGGTGCACGAAGGAGGGATTTTTTGAAATTCCATCCCTAAAGGGGTGATAAAGTTTGTCTGGGAAATACCGCGGGCTAAGCCGTGGCGGGTCCACTAGTCGTCTATAAAAATCTTCACTAAGAAACATGTCATTTTGCACATAGCAATATATTCCTCCGTTAATAACATTCCCTGAAGTAAATTTCTGGGGAGTTGTTCTGTGCCAACATTTTAATTTCACCTATCATTAATTGCTACATCTTTGAATATTAAGTTTCAAATACGTTCTGGATATGAAACTGAACCGTTATCCGTTCAATGCTGCAGTGCACCAAAACTTTGTAAAATCGAGTTGCTTCGATAGTTTGAAACGAAGTTCCGGTATTGCAAAACTGTCTTATTTTTGACATTATCTAGATAAAATTATAATTTAACAAATAAAAAAACCGATTTCAAAAACCCTTTGAAAAGTAAGAAATAATTATTGGATTCCGTAAGTGAATTACCTAGAAATGTCAGATATATTATAGATTAAGTGATACATTAAATATATCGAAGTGGGCGTCAAGCAAATGAACACATTATGAATGATGTAAGTATTACCTAATACACTGGCCACCGACTTCGATTTATTGAATGTATCACTTAATCTATAATATATCTGACGTTTCTAGGTTTCACTTACGGAATCCAATAATTATTTCTTACTTTTCAAAGGGTTTTTGAAGTCGGTTTTTTTATTTGTTAAATTATAATTTTATTTTTTACTTTTTAGTGATTATCGAATGTGATTTAACGACACACATTTACTTCACATTTACATCAAGCAACAATAGCATAATGCCAATTGCTCATCACCCCTTACAAAATGTTGCTATCCATGGTTCAAGGGACATCAATCTTTGAGGAGTTCTCCTGTTTCTTCACCACCAGTTCTATTTTACCACGTGCATTTTCATGAGCATAAATTGCTTCTCAACCTTATAAAGAAATCTAATCGCCAGCTGTGAAATATTTACCATTGAGGAGTTCCGGTGGTTATCTATGGTCTTCATCATCAGTTTCAGTTCACCAAATAATGCTTTTCGAACGCAACTGCTTGAGTTTTTACCGAAAATACCAAAATTGTTATATGCGTGCCTATAATATTTGAGGAGTTCCATTGATTCCTAATAGATCCTCTCCTCAGATCTCACTTTTACTTCAATGGGACCAACTGTGAAGTATACTCTATCGATTAAAAAAAAGAATCATCCAAATCGGTCCAGCCATCTCTGAGTAATCGGGAAACATACAAAAAAAGAAAGATTCCGACGAATTGAGAACCTCCTCCTTTTTTCAAGTCGGTTAAAAAGACTCAGTTTGTCACTTCTACGTTCAAAAGTACGGCTGATAGTGTGGTAGTCTATAAGATGATGTCACTTTTTAATCTTTCAACTTTTCTGTGATCCAAGTAAAATAAATCTTAATTACAATGTTATTAGAATAATCCACTGGAGTCGACAGAAAAGTAGGTAGATCTATAGGCACCAAATAAAACTATTGATTAAAGGTATCCATTTTGACCATTGCTCTCTGAGCTTCAAATTGAAGTGGCAATCGACTGAATACAAATGTCGAGGAACCGATGGCTTCCAGCACACAGCGTGGGTCAGCCCAGCCCCTCGCAAGATGAACCGACGATCCTTTTAAGGTCGCTGGAAGCCGTTAAACGCAGAAGGTTTGCAATCGTCGTGGTAGTCTTTTGGGGGAGACCGTCCAGGCATGGACGTCCTCAGATTGAAAGGACGGTGATTTTGACCGTGTGGGTTAAAGATGGCTGTAATGCAAACCGCGTCATCGCCAAGCTTGACCGATGATTGACTACGGCTCACTATCGATTGGGTCCGTGACCCACTTCCAACGCAGTGTTATTATCCGGCCGCAGATGGCGCGGATATACATTATAAATGAGAATTAGAGAAAATGCCGGTAGCCGATCGTGTATTATGTACCTAATGTGAATAAGAATATTTTTGCGTAAAAACACGGTATACATTAGGACAGAGTTGGTAATATAATTGTCTCACATGTTTTTTCATAGAATGGCATGCAAAGTGGAAACAATGAAACTAGCTTTTGCGTGCGATGTGGTGTTATTTGGTTTTCTCCGAAAATGTTGTATCTATGCGATGGTGTATCTATGCGATATTAAAAATACCATTTATAAGTAAGTCTACTTGTACGCTAACTGACCGATTTTCAATTAAATCTAAAAAAGAATGTTTTATTGGATTACATACGTAACATCCACGCACACGTATAAAGGAATCGACTTACGTTTTACAAATTAATAAGTATTTTACGTACAAAGACCAAATTATTATTTTTTATATACAAAATATTTCTGTGATGAGCACGAATGTTGTTCCTGAGTTTCGGATGTTTCCTATTTACCTTTTAATTATTTATTTATCTATGTAAAGTATGTAGTCTAGTACCCATAACACAAGCCTTAAGAGCTTACTTTGGGATTAGATCGATTTGCATAAAGATTGTCCTATGATTTATCGATTGATTTTATGTTGGACTAACTTTTACCAGCGACTTTTTCTTCCCTCGGGAATTGTGCAATTTTTGGTGATTTATTTTGATTTGTCCTTCCTCAGACAACAAAGAAGATCGTTGCCAAACTTCATTCAAATCAGTTCAGCGGTTTGCCGTGAAAACGTAACAGACGGAAAGACTTTCTCATTTACAATATTAGTATGGATTTAAGTGGACATAATTGTGAGCGTCAAATTGGCGTAAGATATCTAGAATCTGATGATCCCAAGAAATATATAGTACCTAAATAGTACCCAAATAATGTGTTCTATTTTTATAAATGTTTTCAGATACTATTTTTGGTATATAGCTGGTTAAGGAATTTAATGGTTTTCTGTGTGACCTCGGCTTGAACGTGCACAATACATTACCCGTGTTTGCTTTGAAATATCTCCGTTTTTATTAGAGCTACGTAGTTGAGACTTCGTGAGCCAGGGGTACTTTTAAATAAAATAATAAATAAATAAAATGATATTTATTGCCACATTAACACACAAGCACATCATTTTGAAACAAAACAGGACAAAACATAAAAGGACTCTTAAAACTAGGTGGCAAAAGGTTCAGGACTCGGCGTGTGCTGAGAGCATTGCGCCCACAGCGCTTTTTGCGGCCTGCACCTGGCTCTCTGAAGGTGATACCTATTTAACATGCCGGGTAGGGCTTTAATGAATAATATACCTATAATTAAAGTTATACCGTACGCAAAATAGATATATTGTACATAATTAAATTCATTGCAAGCTGATACACTAAATTAAATTAAGTAAGTACCTACTATTTTTTAATTTCTAAATTACAAAGCTGCACATTTTTTGTACCTACTAACTACTATTTAGATACATTTCTGGAATGATCAGATCCTGGATATCATCAACGGGTAGGACTTAATTCACACATAATTTTAATACTTACGGTTGCTTAGAATAATAACGCAATAGACACCAAGCCCGCGCGCATCAGCGATACATCTGTATCAGTAATAATTGCGTGCTCCCTGAAATGCCGAGCAAGAATTCACCGTATGTTATATGTTTACATATTACATGACTTGCCTTCGCAAAGACCAAGGCATCGAGCATCTGAACATCTGTACAGGGCATGATTAAGATAAATGGATCCAGTTCGTATGGTATTCAGCACGCGTTATCGCATATCGCAATAAATCTCATTTGTCCTCCAAAGCCCCGTAACGCGTCAGGCTGAAACGCCGGCGATAAATCCAAAGAGAAAGTAGAACATTTACGAGAAAATAATAAAGAAGTGAGAAAACAAACTGTGCGAGGATCGGTTAGTGCAACTTGTTCATTTGGCACTTCGATTGCCCGGACCCGGAATGCTGTTTGAATTTAAACCTGTTTAAGACAAAACATTCTTCGGCAATATGACTGTAAAGGGGCTTGTAAACAGGCTAGTTTTTTAGCAATATATTGCTGCAATTTGGGCTATTCCTAAAAATATTACATATTACATCACTACTGGGAACAAAAAGTTTAGGTGTAAACTTTCGGCGCTAGCCCGAATACGGATGTTTCCTGGGTAATAAAAATAAGTCAATCAGTTAGATTATCAAAAAATAATTAATACGTATTTTTTACTTTATCAAATCAATCAAAATTGACAAAGGTAACGCGCATCAAAGTGCGGGAGTGGGGGCTCATGACGTCACTTAATTAATGGTAAAAAGTGTGCAAAGTCGTGACGTCACGCGGAACTTCACGCACTATATCTACGTAATTTTTTGTTTAATTGACAAAAGAAAAAACATGTGTGCAATATTTTTTTATAATGCAAATGACGGACTAATTAGATTTTTTCAGGAAACGCCTATTGCAGCAATAAATTGCCAAAAAACTATACAAGCACCTAAGAAAAGGTCGGTTTTATTTTTCCATTACAAAAATGCTAAGCCAGAAACAAAAAAAAATTAGGTTCTGAATTTTAAGCCATTTAATTAAAGTCCTCAAAAGAACCCAGAAAGAAGTAGTACTGTTTGAACCAATAAAGTATTTCATGGCTTCGGCAATGCCCAAACTTTTTCTGCGATGTCGACCCGAAATGGACGTACGAAAACTTTTCAAAGGCCTTACGCTAACTAAACTAGAAAGCAACAGGGACTCCCGAAATTTGCTTAAATAAAACTTGAAGCCGTAATTTCTGCTGCGGAAATCGAAGGCTCTCAAAAGACGTTTATGGAGCCGATTTTCGCCTTATTCGTGATAAATTAAATGGAAATCTTTCGTGTATTCCAAATCTCGTTTCTATTATTTTGCCCGAATCATCGTATTCGTGACTGCCGGAAAATCTTTTTATTATACAGTTATCTGAAAAGGTATTTGCAATCAAGATTCCCCTTTGTTTGCCTTTTCGCTCTTCCTTGATGGCTTCGATATATTTGATAATACTAATCTAATTTTAAGGGTTTAATAAGTAAAGCTAAACTTAATTTCGTCTGACTCGAGTATGCCTTGGCATAGTTATCAATCACATATCCGCAGGAAAAAGCTGATGTGGAATAAATACCTGGCTTATAATAAAGATATAACTGATATAAGTATAAGCATAAGCATATATATACACCCTATGATCAATTACAACGATTTATACTAACTGGATCGTTCATTAGTTCGTTCTTTAATCGTAATTTCTCTCTTTTACTCGTATATAGCTGACTTGGTACATTTTTTGTTATTATTATTACAGGTATATACATTGTGTGTTTATCTGTGTATAAATAGTATGTGCTTATGTTAGTAGGTATTTTGTATCTTTTTGGCTTTGTGTAATCTAAATGCATGTCGTAAATGTCGACTAAGGGACGGGTCCTCTCCAACATGGTGGACTATCTGTATGGGCGATGGGCTGATCACCTGTCACCATACGGTTCATCATACCATCTTAGGACTAATTAATCGAACGTGGCCACAAGTAGTCTTGTGGCTCTGCCCACCCCATTAGGGATTTCGGGCGTGATGCTATGTGATGTGTAATCTAAATGTTTAGTCACAAAAATAAGTTAAACCCGTTTATCTCTATGACTATCTCTTTCGTCGGCACTACTGTGAGAGAGACGCACTTAGAGATAAGACGGTTTAACTTATCCTTGTGTCTTGCATGTTAGGGCCGCTGTCTTTGTAAGTCTCTCTTATAAATGCTTTATATTCTTTCGATGGTTGTCTTGAAGAGATCGCTACTAAGAGTTAAGACCGCCTATTGTTTACCTTCTTACTTATTTCTTTGTCGTTTTCCAATATGTTGTATGTGGTGTTCAATAGAGAGTATTTGTATTGTATTTGCAAAACAGTTGAATCATTTCTATAAAATGTAATATTCGCCTATTCTAAAGAATGACTCGCTAGTCTCCTAACCCGGTTAGAGGTGACCGCATCTAAGTAAACAAACGGTCCACAGGTACCTGGCCTCCTTCTGGGAACTGGGGTGTAGTTCTCTTATGGCTGGTTTACACCTATTAAGTTGTCAAGTAGTTAACTAAACGTTACCCTTGTACCCTTATAGGATCACTTGTGTGTCTGTCTGTCTGTCTGTCCGTCTGTCACAGCCAATTTGCTCCGAAACTACTGGACCGATTGAGTTGATATTTGGTATACATAATAATATGTAAGTCGGTGACCGAAACACGGACGCTTAACGTAAATAAATGAATTTTAAACATGGGAGCCACTTTTGGAAGGTAAATTAGAAAATTAAAAATTATGCAACCTATATCGTGTGACATATCAAATGAAAGGGCCCATTGTGAGGATCTTAAATATATATTTTTTGGAATTATAAGATATATAGTTTGAAAGTTATTTAGGAAAATAGGTGAAAATTGACCATGCCCCCCTTAGTTTCCGAAAACACGGGACCTAAAATTTTGAAAAAAATACAGAAAATATTTCGTTACCCATATAGATCACAGTCAAACCTATAAGAAGTCTATGGTATTTAAAATACCTAGGACATTTCAGCCAACCATGTACGGAACCGACCCCTCTCCACGAACTCTAAACCCCACTTAATATAATTAAGCTCTGCCAAAATTATGCATGTAACTAAAATTTTACTAAATCGTGCCTGTCCGAACATGTCAAGATAAGCCACGCCCACCAACGTAACCAAAAATAAACATCCTAATCTACCTACTTGTTTACTTGCACTCTAAATTTTACCTTGCTACTTATTATCCATTGTTTACGCATTACGCGGCTTAAATTTAAGTTAAAATTTAGTTAAGTACTTAACAACTTAATACGTGTAAACCAGCCATTAAATAACGAAGTCAACGGCGAGCTTAACTTGACCCGTCACTGTGTATAAACAACATGTTCGTGCGTGTCTTGACCCTGGTCGTTTTTCGAGGCATCTCTTCCAAGGTAGGCACCTAGGTACCTAACTCCGCGGGGGTCAATTTATGATTGTCGGGTGATAAAAGAGACGAAATGATGCCATCTCACCTAACGTAGGAATTTAGTGAATGCATAAGGTATCCCATTCATTGTTCGTTTTTGTTAAACACGTTTCGAATGAATTGGTAGGTATTTTAAGCCATGACTTGTACTGTTATAAATATTTAAGCCTTCTTTAGCAGGATATTGATGAAAACCGACGGTTGAGGGTGGTTTGAATATATTTCCTCGAAGGGTTAGTTTATTTTAGCGTCATGTTATTGCGACTTGTGGCTTCAAAGGTCTCAATGTTTTATTAGCTCTTTGAGAAATTGTAATAAACTTGAACATTTTCAAAGGCATGCGAATGAACTGTAGGTACCTATACATTTCATGTTATTGGTAAACAATTACCTAAAACAATCTTCATAATAATTACTTATTAAAATATTTAATGTTGATGATGAAATGAATGTTTCTCGCGACTTCGGCAATTTAAGAACTCTTTATTGTACATTACACACATAAAATAAGTACCCACAGAAAACATAATTAATAAAAATTAAAAAAGCAATTCATCCATTTTTTCTGGTATCAAGTATGCATCAACCAATTATTATGGGTATTCTCAAATAAAACGATATAACTTAGATAAAGTAGATTTCTGCTTATATTCGTACAACGTTCCCTTTTTGAATGGCGGCCTTCGCGGCAGTCACAACCATTGAAAACGAACCCGCTAGTTTTACAGAAGTGACGTAGTGGC
This sequence comes from Tortricodes alternella, assembly GCA_947859335.1. Taxonomy (NCBI): domain Eukaryota; kingdom Metazoa; phylum Arthropoda; class Insecta; order Lepidoptera; family Tortricidae; genus Tortricodes; species Tortricodes alternella. Next base: position 629,961 of record OX401973.1, on the reverse strand, counting down.
GCCACTGTAACTTAAAGGCTAATTACACTGCACGAACTCTCGGGACTCTGGAGGTCCAGCCGGAAGAATTAGAACCGTACGTGCGAGTATGATATTTAGTTAGAGTAATAAGAAAGGTCATCAGGAATCGACTTGTAGGCAGGCTGTGCCACTGCTACTCGGTGCGACGCATCGGATGGTGTAACACTCGGCCTTCCTGCGACGTCGGCCGCGTCCCGCGGTAGACATTCTTGTCAGCAGAATTCTGAAACCACAAAAATATTACGCAGTAGACCTTAATTTTATTATTTTATTCTATTATTATATTTTATTTTGCATTTCCCATAAAAGTAGACGATTTAAAATGGTAATGTAGCGGGCTAGTGTCATTCAATAGACTAAGAGCCAGCTGTCGTAATGGTATTTTTTTTTAACCACTAAATGAAATGAAATTAATTTTCATTTAACTAGATCTATTTCGCTTCAACTTTCTAAGTTTGTCACATAGCTGCGTCTTGTTTTATTTCAGAAAGAGTAAGTAGTTGGTAATTATGCTCTACACACAGATTGCTATACACACAGATTGACATACACACAGATTGACATACACACAGATTGATATACACACAGATTGATATACACACAGATCTTTGTCAACCCTGATAAGTATAGGAACCCCAAAGTAGAATAGTCACACAGTAGGAACCTCCACAGTTTTATAACTTTGATAGAGCAGACGAATGTTGCAGTCACACAGTAAGATTATCTTTATTATGTAACTTGATATTCATAGAATTGGCGTCACAAAGATCTAGTTGTCGTCACACAGCAGGACATACTAGATTTTTTTTTTTTTTTTATTGAAAGGTTTGGTAAATAATAACGCAGTTCAGTATTATTGTATGAGAATTTACAAATCAGTAATCCAACAAACAAAATGTGGCAGTTTATCCATGTTTGATGCAAGGCAAATAGAGTATTACAATAGGTATTAGTAACACGATTGTCTTATTTACAAAGGAGAAGAATTACTGGGCTGTTGTTGGTGAATATCATTTATAATAGTCATGGCTTACAAACAAACACGTTAGCTTTCCAACAGGTCAATAAGGTCATCGCGGTCAACTTCGTGGTCTGATTCCGAACTGTCAGACACAGTTGGCTTATAAGGACGAAGTGAATCTCCCGCTACTACGGCACTAAACTTTTTGTATCCTTTAACACCTTTTATACTATTAATTGTATATCGATCAATTAATTGTTCGGCTTTGGATATCTTATATGGCCCTGTATACAAACTGCCAAGTTTCTTAGTAACGCCTGTTGCATGATCATGGGAAACGCCTCCTTTCCACAAGACCAGTTCGCCAATTTGATATTTTGTACATTTCTTATGCTTTTTATCATATTGGTTTTTCATAACAGTCATGTATTTGTCTATTTTAACCTTAGCTACTTTCCTTCTTTCATCTAATTGTGCTCTAGAGTCGTTATCATTGTTGTCCAACGCAGGGTAGGCAGGCAGAAGAGAGTTTTTATGAGTGAACATCAGATTAAACGGAGACACACCGGTGACTGAATGTGGAGTGTTGTTAATACCCCAAATAACATCTCCAAGCTTGTCATCCCAAGTGCATTCACTGTCAGCCGTTGTATTCAAGCCATTTATAATAGTCCGATTCATTCTTTCTACTTGACCATTAGATCGGGGGCAAGCTACAGCATTGAGAATGTGTTTAAATTGTCTTTCAGCCGCGAATGCTTTAAAATACCTACTAGTGAATGCGACTCCACGATCTGTTACGATTCTCAAAGGACTACCGAAAACAGAAATAATATCTTTAAGATTGTTTATCGTTTCGATAGAGTTAGTACTCTTTACAGCCCTTGCAAAAACAAATTTAGTGAAGGAATCGATCACCACCAGAATGTAGCATTTACCATTTCGTGTTTTAAGAAATGGTCCCAAATGGTCAGCATGTAACGTGTGCATAGGCACGTCTACTTTTTGGATTGGATGCAATTCGCCCTCTGTTTTCCCGTGATTTCCTTTGGCATACGCACAAGTAAGACAAGAATTAATATATTTACGTATGAACCTGGTCATTCCAGAGAACCAGAATTGAGACTTAATAGTTTTCTCGCATTTATCAAAGCCAATATGCCCGATTTGGTCATGGTATTTTTGTAGTAATCCCCACTTTGCCAGTTTAGGTATCACAAATCGGTGTCCATACAGAGTTTTACGGTATAAACAATCATCTTTTATTTCATAGTTGTTCAATATGTCTGGATTATTTGTGCCCTCTCTTAGTTGTTTGATGATGTTCTGAACTTTGTCATCTTGAAGTTGTAATGTAATACGCCAGTCCGATTCGTCTACATGCAAAACCGTCACTGTATCGATAGGATTTCTACTGAGGGCGTCGACATGCTGCATACGGTTACCGGGGCGGTACTCAATCTCAAGGTCGAAGTCCTGTATTGCGAGCCACCAACGCGCGATACGTGGAATCAGATCCTTCTTACATAGGGTAGTTCTCAACGCTGCACAATCCGTAACTACTTTAACAGGTATGCCAGTCAAGTATATACGAAATCGTTTTAATGACTCTACTACAGCCAAGGTCTCCAATTCATAGCTGTGATAAAATTGTTCCTCTCGACTGGTAACGCGACTAAAATAAGCAACGGGCTTGAGAAGTCCATCGCGTTGATACTGGAGCAATATTCCACCTAGCCCCATTTTACTGGCATCCGTGTGTAGTTCGCTTTTGGCATGCGGATCATATATGGCTAAGACAGGTCTATCTGTCAATATAGCCTTTAATTGCTCAAAAGCTAACTGCTGTTGTGGGCCCCATATCCATTCCACACCTTGCTTGGTTAAGAAGGTAAGTGGTCGCGCTATCTCGGCAAAACCTTTAACATACCTACGGAAATATGATGCTAGACCTATAAACTGGCGAATTTCGTGTATGTTACCAGGAATCTTAAAATTCGTTACGCTTTCGATCTTTGCTCTGCCAGGACGCACCGTACCTTCTGTTATCTCGTGACCTAAATAATTCACATTAGTCTTTAAGAAAGAGCACTTTTTGATGTTAAGTTTAAGGTTAGCCTGTGCCAATAATTGTAACACTTGTTCTAGTAGAGCTATGCCTTCTTCAATCGTAACAGATGGTATGGTGACGTCATCCAAATAAACAGCAAGCCTATTTTCTAATGGGCCCAGCGTGCGACGAATCAGGCGAGAAAAAACTGCTGGTCCGTTTGCTAAACCAAACGGCATTTTTAAAAATTCATACTGGCCCGTCGGAATTACAAATGCCGTTTTAGAAATAGAGCCATCGGCCATTTTTACTTGATAATAACCTTGTGCAAGATCTAAAGTTGTAAAGTAAACTTTTCCTGCCAGTCGGTTAATCTGGTCATCTATGTGCGGTAATGGGTATCGGTCTTTGATGGTACGTGAATTCAATGCCCGATAGTCGATACATAAACGATAGTCGCCGCCTTTTTTTTTAACTAAAATAACGGGACTCGCATAATCGGATGTCGACTCCCGGACTATACCGGCCGAAACAAGTTCATTGACCTTTTGCTGAACGATTTCATTTTCTTTGTATGATAATCTGTAGGGCTTACAATGAACGGGATTTTCACTTGTGGTTTCTATGTGCATTTCAATTAGATCACTGCAACCTAGGTCCTTTGTGCATTCGGCAAAGCAATGAACATATTTGTTTAAAATACCTAATAGCTGTGAACTATAATTTTCGCCAATGTCTCCTAAATCAATAACAGAACAGTCAATTGTTTTATTTTCTTGTGATGATGGTATAATACAAGCCTCATCCGACACGGTCAACACATCGCTTTGCACGTAAACTTCTCCGCGAGTGATAAGCCTACCAGCTGACCACTGTAGGCATGTTTCGCCAAGGTTAATTACGCGTAAACAAAAATAATCATTTTGCAAAAGGGCTTGGGGTATAAAGTAAGAGGTTGTCGCTAAACAAAACATCACTGGATGTGTTATTATAACGCTCCGTGGCTGCAAATCGTGTTCAATGTAAATAAGTATGTCGCTGCTGGCGCCGGGGTCAAGCGCAAGGTCATGTTGCAAATACAGTGCCACTTTTGAAATCATATCATTGCTATTTAATTGTATATTAGAGAGGAAGCTGTCATTATTATTAAGAGCACACAAAGTAACACTACTAGACGTCGTAATAAGATTTACATTCGCATGATTTATTATCGGCTGTCCTACAATCAAATCTATGTCACTGAGGTCCCGATTTGTGATTTCAGCACTACTATCTATACTGAAATTGTCTATACAGAGTTTAAATGAAACCTTACCAAGTGACGGCGTGTATAATCCACCAAATCCTTTCATAATAACATTAGACGGCGCAATGGTTGTTTGTAAGTTTTGAGCTATTTTAGAAGTAATGATATTCACTTTACTGCCAGTATCAATATAAGCGATTGCTGAAAAATCGTCGATTGTTACTTTTTTCTTATACAACTCTCCTATAATTTCAATCGTAGTAAAAAACACTGGTTGTACCTGTTGTGATATTTGTGGGAACGGCGACTGCGCTTGCGGTTGCTGCGGCGGCGGCGGCGGCCGCGAAGGCCCCGCGGCGTACCAGCAGGTGTTTCTGGCGTGACCTTGGCGCTGACAAACTTGGCAGCGTAAAACAGCGCGGCAGTCCCGAGCTTCATGACCCGTCTTGCGACAGTTGTAGCAGAGCTTCGGTAGCCCGGCATTTCCACGGCGCCAGACGGATTTATGTTCCACACTACTAGCTTCGACTTTCTTGAAGTTTTCCAGCGACGACAGGAAACCGTAGTACAACTCTTCAGGTGTTTCGCTGTTGAATGCCGTCGCGTTCGCTTGCAACTCCACGGGTAGCCCACGTATTAAACACGACGACGCAGATTGACCTTCTAAGATGTTGCACTTTTTTTAACAAAGACATCTTATCATGATAATATTTTGTCATCGTTTCATTGTCATTCTTCTTTCGCGCAAGCATCAATTCCAATCGGTCGACGAAATCTGTAGATCGTGGAAATGCTTTTGTCAGCCTTTCTTTCCACTCGTCCCAGGTTGCGGCGTAGTCATCAAGGTCATCATACCATTCCCGTGCTGCACCCCGCAATCGGATTTGCATGACAAAGATTCGATCACGCTCATCCCAATCATACAAGTCTCCAAGTTGGTCTATTTTGTGTAGCCAACCTTTGACATTCGTAGATTTCTTGCCTGGATCGAATTTAGGTATTATTTCTGCATCTAAATGTGTTATTCGGCGCCTCTTCAAGGTTACATTTTCTCTTTCAGGTGGTGTAGAAAAAAAATCACGCTTTTCTTCATCACTGTCGCTCCCATCTTTCGGTTTTCTTTTTCCTAATCCAGAAAAATATGGTCCGAGCATGTCTTCGAATCACCACTTCTGAAGTATTATGGGTATTCTCAAATAAAACGATATAACTTAGATAAAGTAGATTTCTGCTTATATTCGTACAACGTTCCCTTTTTGAATGGCGGCCTTCGCGGCAGTCACAACCATTGAAAACGAACCCGCTAGTTTTACAGAAGTGACGTAGTGGCGCCACTGTAACTTAAAGGCTAATTACACTGCACGAACTCTCGGGACTCTGGAGGTCCAGCCGGAAGAATTAGAACCGTACGTGCGAGTATGATATTTAGTTAGAGTAATAAGAAAGGTCATCAGGAATCGACTTGTAGGCAGGCTGTGCCACTGCTACTCGGTGCGACGCATCGGATGGTGTAACACAATGTAAAAAGAGCGCTGACAGTCAAACATTTTTATGGCCGTCAGCGCTCTTTTTATATTGGGCGAGGTATAATAGAGATTCCAAATTTCCAAAGTACTTATATAATTTACTAAACATCATTGATATAACGCTTTTCAAGGAAACTTTAAAGTTGCGTCACACCGCATGTGCATGCCTCGTATGTGTCTGAACATAGCATATCAATTTCTGGAATCTCAAAAAGGATTCGCAGTTCTAGTAGCATCCTCAATAGTTCTTCAGTTCCTGTTTTTTTTTTTTCGAAGGTTCCGTTTGTTTTTTAGGTTTTTTTTCCTCGTGCGCCTTTCCTGCTTCATGAGGTCGTTCAAATGGCGCTACTTCTTAAGAGGAGTGTGACCTACGGTTTTTCATACAAAAGGTGATAACGATTTCCACCCCTTAAATCTTCACAGATGTTGACTAATTTTTGATAAGTTGTCAGTCAGAACATAATCTAGGTCCATACATTTTGTTTTTTTCACTATGATCAATAAATTCAATATTATTATTATTTTAGTATTCTCATACAAAACTAATTCTGGCGATTATTTGAGTTTGTTGATATTTAATCAATATTCAAAAAACGTATAGACCTAGATTTTGTTCTGACTGACAAATTATCAAAAATGGGTCAAAATCGGTTAACATTTAAAGGGTGGAAATCGTTATCGCCTTTTGTATGAAAAGGGTGATTTTTGCCGTTGGTTCACAGCCCTCTTAAGGCCGCGGCCGCACTAGTAAGGCGACTGGCGCTGCGACAGAAACAAACGTTTTGTTATATATGGTGTTGGCCACACTGCTTATGCGGCGACCACTATACAAAATCGCTGTCTCGTCGCAGTCGCCTTACTTGTGCCGCGGCCTTAGTGTTACTTTTTTATTTGAAATGTCTTTTAGAGCTCGTATTTTGAGACCCTCAACATAGTATAAATAGAAAAGTAGCTGAACTCCGGCCATTTAGGAGTTTAGAATTGTGTGTTTTTATTCAAGTCATACATAGATACGTGTTATTTCGTTAATCTTAAACCATTGTATTATCTTAAAGAAACAATGTTTATTGTGGATAACTACCTACTGGTAGCCTCACGGCACTCTCTGAAGGTGAACACAGTGACCGCGCGGCAGCTGCGCAGATGTGAAAGCTTCCATTTAAGTACCTGTGATACTACTAATGCAGGCCCGTTTCCGACCAGCTCTACTTCCGTTCCGCGTTTCGGTGTGTGAAAGCTTTGAGAGTTTATTTTCTCGCGTACGAAAGCATACGCGTATGTAGGTTTCTTTGAAGAGGAACTACTGTTCCGTTTGTACTACGCCCTCTCTTTGGAACTATCGTTTAAATTAAACTGTTAGCGAGATGAAAGACCCTTTTGAATATTTCATTTAACTTCATAATATTCCTTAGTAAAGGTTCCGTTCAAATATCGCCTGTCCATCTTCATTTCGGCGCTAATAATTACTAAGATCTCATCTCGGAGTTGCAAACTTGTTAACAAAGATTAATGAGGTACTTCCGAAGGTTGATTTTTGGCTTCGAACGGGATATATGAAGTCTGCCTGCGACTTCGATCGCGGGGAGTTAGGTAATGGTTATTCGCTCGGGAACTCTTAAATTCTCCAAGATAAATGGTAGCCTATGAATAAATCCAGGGTACAGCTAGCATAATTCCAAATTTCACCCAAATCCGTCCAGCCGTTGATGCGTGAAGGACTAACAAACATATTAACTAACACGCGCATTTATAATAACTATAATGTGATAGATGTATTAGGTCCTATTGACCCCTTCAGATACCGAACCCTAAAAAACTCAAGTCAAATAATTTATTCGGCTAATTGGCCACCTGTGGGCTCTTTTGCTTGTCACATTCATATATTAAAATGGATTGAATCTACCAGCGCTTCGGGCAGGACCATCATTGCTGAGAAAAAGCGCCGCTAGAAACTCAGCAGAAAGTCATCTTTTCAAGTCAAAACATTGATTTTACATCATATATAAATACCCAAAAAATTCAGTAGAAACATTACAAAGTAATAAAGCAATAAATGATAATAATTAAGACTAATAAAAGCAAAAATCAACTGTTGAATAATCAACAAATATAAAAAACTATAAAATATAGTATATTAGAGAACACTATGAAGTCTCTCTACTCTAGTCAGGTTCAGATATCGCACAAAACTTATAAAATAAAACTAATAAAGACCGCCTACTACTAAAATAGCATCTATGTGATGGCTGATAGGCTACCGGACAATGTAAACAACTAAGTTTCAAATTGGTGAAAGCATCATTATTAACATATTTAAAAAACAAAATATTTTATAACGTAAATACATTTTTAAATTCTAATGATGTACTATAGTGTAATTTAATGCATAATTTAATTTTCTTCCAACTACGCTTTAATTTCATCAATATGGCCTTAAATACTCAGCACAAAGCAACCCTTATTTGCTCTAGAGCAAATAAAGTTGCACGCAAAATTCATTATTGCACTGATTTGTATTTTTTTTTAATTTGGTTAGTTGATCAAGATGTTTACACTCAAGAGTCAATGTAGAGTCAATGTGGAGTCAATGTGGAGTCAATGCGGAGTCAATCTGGAGTCAATGTGGAGTCAATGTGGAAACAATGTGGAGTCAATGTGGAGTCAATGTGGAGGCAATGTGGAGTAGAGATGCAACGGATAGTGGTTTGGCCGGATACAGGATACCGGATATCCGGCATGGCAACTGGCCGGATAGCCGGATATCCGGCCGCACACAAGCTATCTCTAAAGCTGTGTTAGCTTGCGCGGCCTTCGCGCGGCGAGCAAGTTTCAACTTGTTACGAATCGTAAGAGCGCGGGGAGTCCCTTTGAGGTTCAATACGCGCTTTATTACGTCAGTTGGCAATATTCGAACGTGCACGACGTGATGTCACATGTTAGTTTTATACTTAAATAATAAGAAAAGTGTTTTAATTTAATAACTGACGTTGATTTTGTTTCTTTCTGATGACTTTTCTTTGTTTTATCGTATTTCTGACCCAAGTTTTTACAATCCGGTATCCGGCCGGATACTGACTCACTATCCGGTATCCGGCCGGATAGTAAAATCATGGCCGGATACCGGATAGTAACCGGATATCCGTTGCATCTCTAATGTAGAGTCAAGTGGAGTCAATGTGGAGTCAATGTTGAGTCCATGTGGAGTGAATCTGGAGTCAATCTGGAGTCAATCTGGAGTCAATGTGGAGTCATGTGGAGTCAATGTGGAGACAATGTGGAGTCAATGTGGAGTCAATGTAGAGCCATACCAGGAGCGAAACTGCTTTTTACGTCGCTAATCAGGTTTTAGTTTTTAACTTTACTTTGACTTTTCTTTTACCAACTTTGTGCAGTAGTTGAAAGAAAAGCAGATTATGCATCTCGCATTCAGTGATTTATTGCGCTCGTGTTTTTGGAGCCCTCTACAAACACTGCATCAGCTACCGAACTCCCTGAATACGAACCTGCAACTTCATGATGAAATAGAAACAGCTAACCGCTGGTCGAAGAAATCTAAGAATAGTGTCTAAATAGTATCAATGAGATGTATAGTTAATTCGGGAGTGGGCGCGCTGGACGTGGCCGATTCGAACGATTCACAAATTGTAAGAGAAAGTTTGAACGTTCCGTTAATTTTTGAGAACAAGCTCTGCCCACGGTTTTGTTCGCGTGGGATTGGGATGAAAAGTATTATGAATATGTTTATTTCCAAGATATGGTCTATCTGTCCAGCCGTTTGCGCGCAACGAACATCCAAACGTATTCACATACTTTCACATTCAACAAGCGTCAGGCAGAAGAAAATAATACGTCATTTACAGGCAACTGTAGCAGCAGGAATGCCTAGCTAGAGATATAGCGAGAACTATATACAATAGCTAGGCTCACGGGAGCGTCAGCAGTCAGTAGTCACTCGCCAGTAGGACGGTATCTACGTTTCAGCGGCCCTAACATGAATGATACAAAGATAAGATAGACCGTCTTATCTCTAAGTGCGTCTCTCTCACACTAGTGCCGAAGAAAGAGATAGCCATAGAGATAAACGGGTTTAATTTATATTTGTGTCGTTCATGTTAGGGCCGCAGGGGCGTAGCTACCGCCGTATCAACCGTATCAATGGTAAGGGCCCGCGGGCTCCAGGCCCCCCACTAAATGTTGATACGGGGCCCGTCTAAGGCAACCTGGTATGCTCCTATGTAATAAATAAATTAGTAAAGTTTAATTCATTCTCAGTAAAGTCTAGCTTAATATCAAAGTATCGATTTATGAAATGTTCCAAATAGTTTGTTAGATCGATAAAACAATAAATTGAATCATATTTGATAAAGGCAAATCTGGAGAAGTCTTTGGAATATATTCTGACCTGCTTGGCGATCCCTGGGGATCTATGGGCGTACCTACTGTGGTATATACTTAGATTTGTATAAAACTAGACATCATTGTTAACTTATTGTGCTGTTTTAAAAAATGATACATTACCGAGTTTCTTGCCGGCCTTTCTCAGTAGTGGTCTTTTCGGAACAGGTGGTGGATTCATTCCTTGACCTTCATAAGAGCTTGTACATACATACATACATAGCATCACGCCCGAAATCCCTAATGGGGTGGGCAGAGCCACAAGACTACTTGTGGCCACGTTCGATGAATTAGTCCTAAGATGGTATGATGAACCGTATGGTGACAGGTGATCAGCCCATCGCCCATACAGATAGTCCACCATGTTGGAGAGGACCCGTCCCTTAGTCGACTTCTACGACATGCCAGGATGATAAGCATCTGCACGCATTCTATGCTATTTCTTCACTCCCAGTGCAGCAGAGGAGTTTTAAGAGCTTGTAAAAGCTTAAATTGAATAAATATATTTCGGCTTCGGTAAAATGTAAACTAATGTATTTAAAAAATAACAAAATATACAAATGAATAATTACTTTATGTTCTCTTGAAGAATAACTTTGAATTACATTAAGTTTTTGATGAAAGGAATATTAAATTCACCAACGATTTTCCAATCTGATAAGCTATAGGTTCTTAAGTTAAATTAATTGAAAATATCAGAATTACACATTCACTTAATTAAATAGAACCTCTTTCAATACCCAAATCCAGTCGCAATCGTTCGTAACTCTTCTATGCATTCATCCATTCGTTCATTCAGCCGACGACCGAATGGAAACAACATAGTTTAATTTGGTCCGGCCCAAAGCGGTCTTTGAAAGCTGAATTGAAAATAAAACTGAGGGTTTCACAGAAAAGGTAGCAGTTTGTTAGGTATATATTAAGTGCTAAAATCGCTGAGGGATGATGATTCATTAATACCCGAGAATGGCTCTTAAATAAATGCCCGATAAATCCACAGGCTAAATATAATTTAGTAACAACGTGAAGTTAAGACATAAAGTTAAGTTCAAAAAGTCTCTCGAGAATGCTAGTAATGTACTTCTACTTTCTCGTGATATTAAATACTTCTTTGCAAGAATCACCCTAAATCGATGGAGACGTTTTTGAGATTATCTCAAAGAAACACGCAGACACCAAAAGGCTCTCGAGATTTCTACATCATCTTGAAAAAGAGCTGATAATCTTGCAATGGCTGAAAAGAATGTCATCAAACGTAGCCAAGCACCGCAATGAAACCTTTGTCGAATGGAAAAACCCATTCAAATCGGTCCACCCGTTTGAGAGCTAAGATGCGACAGACTGACACACATACATAATAGCCTTCGAACTTATAACATTTTTATTCATTTTTGACGTATAAGGTTAAAAATAAATAATGACAGCGATACAATAAATAGTCGCCGCCTGCAAAAGCCCTAAGTCATTCATGCATTGATTGATGACACAATTAACGCGCTGGTCACCAAACGCTTGGCGTTTGGTTACCGACGACACGACGTTTGCGCAATGCCACCGTCGTGAAAAACGAGATATAAAACGTTAGTGCTACCCCTCTCACACTCAATACAATAGCGAGCGCAATGAAAGAGACAACTAGCGAAGTTTCCTATTTCGCTGTCGTAGCTGCTGAGGTTATTTGCGATTGCAATACTAAAATGGAATTTTATGACTCTACCTTCTTTTCTTGTAATGAAATATTACTCCATAAAATGTGACTTTAAGGCCTATGTTTGTTACGTGTCGGGTCATTGGCATTTTAGATAGCAAATTTGCAGAGAATAACTCGAGAATAGGGAAACTAAAACAAGAAACTGCACGCACGAGCTATGAGCTGCAACAGCGTCCTTAGCCGACGCAAATGTATGGATAACGGCATCGAGCATCCGCCGACGTCTATAGCCGTCTTTGGCGTTCAAAGGGTTAATATCATTATCTCGAATGCGAGCTTAGACCATTTACTCTAATAAAAATTTATCCTATTTCTCATTTGCCGCGAAAAAAATGTCCAAATCTCTATCATGGCATGATCTTTCATCACATATACACTTTCTCAATTATTGTAAAAACTGTAACTATTTAATTAATAAAGCGAAGTTCCATTTTTAGACGCTTTAAGTGACATAATTAAGAAAATGTCACTCTTAAAATACTTTTAATTCCCACAAGCAATATTGCTACAGAATAGACACATGTTGCACAAGACTGGCAACTTAATAAGCACGCCAGGAGCGTGTAATAAAGTTTGCCAAGTTGGCTGTATGCGATGCACGTATTAATTAGCGTCAGTACAGGGGTGTGGTTCTCTGACTTCACAGCTGATCAGCGGATGAATGAAACTATTAATTTGGACTGTACCGACGAAGTATTCGGTATTCGAAATTTGAATGGCTGAGAATCGCGTCCATTCAATTACAGTGTACACACAAAAGCTATTATGGAAACTACATGTCTCAAAATAAATAGGAACATTATTTAATCATATACTATTTGTACCTCATCTTTTTTACAAATTATAATCACATATGTATGTATATATAACTCTGTATGTATAATTTGATGTAATAACCAAAAGTTTCGCTGTGGGGATCAATGTCTTGGTGTGCACGGTGATACTTATTCTCTTCTTTCATGGATTCTTTCATTCTTCTTCATTATTCTGAACGCACTTTTAATTCCTAGCGAAATTACCATTAAGCGCAATGTAACGATTGTAACTGCGGGTGTACGTCTCTGAAGTACTCGCTTTCGGTTCGAGACGGCGGCTTCTCAAAGCGTACACGCTATTTGAGCGGACAAACTGTACGTCGTATAGCTTTATTAGTATTTATATAGGTGTACCAACTTCCCTGTGGACTCCAGTAAACTATCAAACCTCTTATAGCATTGTAATAAAGCATCGTTTTGCTTGGATAAGAACTTTGACGGAGAACAAAAAAGTTAGCTTTCGATGCGTTACCTATATTCGGTGAACACCTGAGTAAACTTGTAGATTTATTTAAATTACCTTCTTATGCGATGTCGTTTCTGTCTTTTAATTAGATTAAGGACATTTTAATTAACTATTCACAAAAGTTAATTATAAATCATATATTCAGTAGTGATATTTATCTTAAAAACATTAAGTTGGGTAAAGTAGATACTTTTCTGTGAAGCGTCCCGGTCGCTAAGCTATAGCCCAACTTTCCTGTGGAAGCTAATTGCTTAGCAATAAAGTATAGTTTTGCTTGGATGGATGAGAAGTTTGTAGATGTATAGATTCTCAACGATTAAGCCCTAAACGTTGCTTCAGACATGATTGCTTTTAGATTTGTTTGGAAACGCAAAACTTTGTCTAATAATCTCTTCAATCCACCTTAACTTATATAATGTTTCCAAAACCAGGGTTTAAGTATTATATAATTAATTCGGAGACACGATACCAAGTGAGGGGCGCCGAATCTGTAACGGCCCAATCAACATTTTTTGGTCCTCATAATTCTACTAGTTGGTTTAAAGGACAAAATTATTTTAAAAAAACGCACAGGCCAATATAGACCGCGTAGCGGCCCCCGCTGTCAGCATTACATAGAGGCTCAAAGCCATAAGCGGGGGGCTTCAGGCAGGCGCGGGCGCATAACTTCGAACTCACCAATCACAGCGCAAAATTTTTTCGTGCCACTGACGCCATGTATAGAAAGTGACACGAAAATTCGCTGTCATATAACTTATATAGGTACAAGGAATTCATCCATACTTGTCTTATTTGGTTAGGTATACAAGTTTCTAACCTCAAAATGCACCTTTTTAGGCTAAAACAGCTTTTTCCTCAAAAATAAAGGAACCGGAGACAGTATTTTAGACGTCACGTCGCCAATTCTTAGCTTAGGTTTGCTTTATTTAGGATAAAACAGCTGTTTCACCCATGCACATTTTGAGGTTAGATACTTGTTTACCAAATAAGACAAGTACTTATGCATGAATATAGCCAACGGTGGAGTTGAAAAACTTAAAGAGCCATGGAGGCAGAGGTCAGCTATAATTTATGATAATGTTTAAAACTTGGGAAATGGAAGGTCTGATTGGAAAGGGCTGGCGTTTTTAGAAAGTTTCCAAAAGGCGATGAAGTTTTGCAGAATGGAACAAAGAATGTCGATTATTGTTATGATGCTGCGGCTTTATTTATAGAAGTTTGGATCTATTTGTTAGGTATTTTAAAGGGGAATTTGAATTAATTACGTCGGTTGTGGTTTGATGAGAAAAGGAGCCTTCAGTTACTTATTTGTGTTTATGCGCTGGTATTAATTAGAATAAGGAAGTTTTCTGAAAAATTGTTATTAGTCCGTCATTTACATTATAAAAAAATATTAAAACATATTTTCTCTTTTGTTCATTAAACAAAAATGACGAAGATATTAGTGCGTTGAAGTTTCGCGTGACGTCACGACTTTGCACACTTGTATTGTACCAATAAGTGGGGACTTATGACGTTATAAGTCCCGACACCCAGAGGCATATTTAAAGCTTTGGCGCCCTGGGCCAGTTAGCTTTGCCGCCCCATTAAGTAATAAAAAATATTGTAGGTAAGCTTGACTATAAAAGGCGCCCAGAGAAGGCCCTAGGCTTCAGCGCCCCTCGCAGCCTGCCGCCCAGGGCCATGGCCCCCTTGCCCCTAGGGTTAAATACGCCCCTGCCGACACCCGAACTTTGATGCGCGTCATCTTTTTGATTGATTTGATAAAGCAAAAAATATGTGTTCAATATTTTTTCATAACCTAACTGACGGACTAATTAGAATTTTTCAGAAAACTTCCTTTTTGAAAAGTAATACGTGTTCAAGCTTTTTACTCAGGGGTGTGATTCTCTAAAGTAACACTTCGTTCATGAACTCATCGGCGGGCTTAACTAGACTAGACTAGTGCTTGTTAACAACCGCGCGCACTGAGTTTCGTGGTACGAGGGACGCAGTTGTTTTAAAGCGCGGTGCCGCGCCGGGCGGACGAGCGCGCGCACGCGGCGGCCATATTGCTATTCCGTTCTGGAATACGCTTCAAGCGTGTCGTTTGGGTATTCGTGTGTTATCTTAAACGAAACAATTGGACGTTTCATAATAAACGTCACCGACTCTGATTCGTCCTCCGACTCTGAGATTTCCGATGATATGCCAGCAATAGGACATATACTAAAGGCTATTCAATAGTAATATTCTATGAAAAAAATATAGTTTTTCCCTTTACTTTTTTATTATCATCGGTAAAAATAATTAGCGGGCCGCTTTTTGTAATGAGTTAAGAAGCCCTTATTTTTTTATCATCTCTCGGCGAACAGACTTTATAGGAGTTAAACGCAAAGTTTGAGCCGTTTGTTACGATAAAAACTTACACTAACGTTACAGAACTACCGATACAAATTAACGAATGGTGGACCTTACTTATTTATTTATATATAACGCCATGCCCGAGTGCCCGACTAACAGTTTGCACCAACACGTCGGGTGAAAGACTTTGAGATAGTAACATAAAATAAATGCCTGAAAGTATCATTTAAATCCATTCAGCTGTTTCGCAGCCTGTTTGGAAACAACATTCAGACAGACACATAGACAAACATTTTAATAAACGTAATTTAGGCTTGGACGTCATATAAATAACATGTTCCGGCTATGAGTTATGAAGAAAAATCCTCCAACACACCTGAGGGTGTAGCTGATTTGTTCGAGGATTTTTTCCAATCCGTTTTCGAGCCGAGTCAACCTATTGACGTTAGTGAGTTGGTTAGCCTGCCATCCTGTGACAGCGCATGTAATATAACTAACATTCATTTAAGCGAGAATCTGATATTTATGAAGTTAAAAAATTTAGATATTAAAAAGGGTGCAGGTCCTGATGAAATTGGTCCATATTTCGTAAGAAACGCAGCTACTTCGTTAGTAACTCCCCTGTACATTATCTTCAACAAATGTCTTAAGGCCGGAGTTTTCCCAGCACGCTGGAAAATATCACATGTTACGCCTATACATAAAGCGGGACCCAAGTCCAAAGTTACGAATTACAGACCGATCTCTGTGCAGTCCTGTATACCTAAAATATTCGAAGGTCTGATCCACGATGTTATATATCCTCAGGTGCAGGCTAAATTATTACCTGAACAGCATGGATTCATGAAAAGAAAGTCCACAGTTACGAATCTTATGTTGTACATGAACTTTCTTTTCGAATCTATGGAAAAAAAGGAACAGGTTGATGTCATCTTTACTGACTTCCGTAAAGCCTTTGACAAAGTTGACCATCTTTACTTACTCAGAAAATTGGCGTACAATGGCATCCGTGGCAACCTCCTCCGCTGGTTTGCGTCCTATCTAACGAACAGGTCACAAGTCGTAGTCATCAATGGTTTTAGATCTAAGTTAGCCAACGTAACTTCCGGAGTGATTCAAGGGTCGATTTTGGGACCGTTGAGGTACATAATTTTTCTAAATGACATTAAATCATGCTTCAAAAATAGCAATTTCCTAGCATTTGCCGACGAACTAAAAATTTATAAAATTATTAAAAATGAGGATGATAGCAAGTTAATTCAAAAAGACCTAGATTTATTTTACACGTACTGTAGGGAAGGCAAGTTACAGCTGGCGGCCGATAAATGTGTGCAAATGACCTTTACTAAAAATAGAACTAGGGTTATTAGGTTTCCATACTTTATAGGCAGCACGCAAATAAAAAAAGTTGTAGCAACGCGAGATCTCGGGGTACTGTATGATGAAAAATTACATTTCAATGTGCATGTGGATCGGATACTTAGTAAGGCTCATCAAATGTTAGGTTTTGTGACAAGGTCAGCTAAGATATTTAAAAATGCCTCTACTTACCTATTGCTTTATAAAGCACTAATCAGACCACATCTTGAATACGCCTCAGTAGTATGGAACCCCTTATATGCAAAATATATAAACTCCATTGAAATGGTACAAAAAAAGTTCTTAAGGATAACGCACCGGCGGTTGACGGGAAAAAAAATGTCATACAATAACTAACTTAAACATTATAAAGTTTCTTCATTGGCAGTAACACGTAAAACTTCAGATGCAATGACACTATTCTATATTTGTAGGGGTGGATACGACTGTAGTGAACTGCTGCATTTGGTCGGGTTTAGGGTGCCGCCCCCGAGCCGCTGCCGTGCGCGCGCGCCGGCCTTGTTCGCCGTGCCGCGGTGCGCGAGCAAGCATGCGCCGCATGTGTCAAGCGTACAATAAGAGCCTCGTCTCGGTCGATATTTTTAACACGTCTAAAAATCAATTTAAAAACAATGTTCTAAAGTTATCCCCGAGGAAGAGTGGTAGATCGTTTTATATATACCTATACGTTACATTTAACTATACTTAGTAGTATACTATTTGATATCCGTGCTGTGAAACCTTGCGCTTGCTATGTTATTTTACTATCGTTGTCTTATTTTATATTCTATAAGAGCATTATTGTTCATTATGTCTCAGTGGGAACTGTTGAGGAGTTAAATGCTTGTTCTTTTTTATTTTAAGGTCTTTATCATTATGTATCCTTATGTACATTTAAACTCCGTTTTTTCCCCAAATAAAAACATAAACATAAACATGTTCCACTTAGATTTTGAAATAATAGACGGACACATGCATTTTATTTATTTGTTTCTATGGTTTAAAAACATATATATGTATCAAAAGCATGTCATGAAGGAACGCTTACAGATTTAAGCTGCCAAATGCTTTAGACTGAACAAAAATGAAACCTTTGCCAAAGCTTTTATGATGTCAGATCAAAGGCTTTGAAATAAATCCTTTTATTTATGCCCATAAACCGTTCATTGCCAACCCAGTTAAATGAAATTGAAACAGTAATTGAATCATTTCGCTTTTTACCTCCTTGCGTCCGGTCCAGTTCATTATTCAAGAAATTGGAAACAATTAATTTGAACAACATCTCTGGAAATAATTAATTGCCATCTTAATACTTCCGTTCCACTGGAATTCAATATGGCGGGAAAAGCGCGGGAAGAGCAAATGAAGCAAAAAGAACATGGCCGCTCTAATAACGGCTGATAAAGGCGTGTTAGGAACTTTTTAAAGTTTTTTTTTAATTTAAGTGACTACCTATATACGATAACAGATTTTCGTGCAACTGACGCTGCGATATGCCGTTTTCAATACATTTGCGTCTGCTCATCGTTAGTGTTCTTTCGTGGCACGCTTTTTCGTGTTTGATAAGAACAGGCTAAATAGATGTTTTCTCGTTATTACTAAAGCCATTAATGTATTATCCGTAATAAAACAGGAAAAAGCTAATATGACACGTCCCAGGACAATGAGTAGGTACTTAGAATTATCCATTATCATATTGTGCTCATATTTGTATCTTTGTTCCAGGTATGTGAACAGTACTGTGGTGCTTCAGTACGGTTCTCGGTTATCCAATAAAAGATGTAAGCTCCCTTGTAGATTAAGTACGTTTATTTTCAGCTTTTTAACCGACTTCAAAAAAAGAGGTTCTCAATTCGTCTTGGAGCTTCTATGGAGCTTCAGATAAAGAATACATGTCAAAGGTTCACTTATTTTACTGAACTGCTTTTGATTCGAATTACAAAACAGGACCATAGATATCTTAAGAGGTCGGATAATCTCTACATTCTACAGTACCTTCCTACCTACTCGTAAATAGTAAGTTGGTGGCTGCTCTCATTGATATTGCCGAAATAACTGGGGTGTGATTTTCTTAGGGGGCCTATTATTTATGTGCGGCGTTTAGGGAGGAACGTCACCCAATCTCACGTGGGGAGAGGGGGGGGGGTAGTCATAATGAAAAATTTAAGCATTTTATGTTTTTAAATAAATCTAACGCAACCAAGCACAGATTAACGTATTTACACTAAAAATACGCATTTTGAAAAAATCTCACGTGAGATTATGGGGGAGCGGAGGCGGAGGAGGGGGAGATACTTTCTGATCGGGGTTCAGCGAGTCTTAATCCTTTGAACGCCAGGGCCAAATGCAAAACATATGGATACCTATCGCGAAATAATGTTTTTTAGGGTTCCGTATCTTAAAAGGGACCCTTATAGGGTCACTCCTGTCTCTGTTTGTCCGTCTGTCACAGCCAATTTGCTCCGAAACTACTGGACCAATTGAGTTGTAATTTGGTACACGTATGTAAGTTGGTGACCGCGACACGGACGTGTAACGTAAATACCTAAATTAATTTTAAACATGAGGGCCAACTTTTGGAGGGCAAATAAGAAAATTACAAAAAAAAGTATTGCAAACTATATCGTGTGACATCATCAAATGAGCCCTCATTGGGAGAATCTTAAATGTATTTTTTTTAGAATATTAAAATAAATAGTTTGGAAGTTATTTAGGAAAATAGGCGAAAATTGACCCCCCTTATCTCCGTAACTGCTAGCCATAACCTTGAAAAAAAAAATAGGTAGAGAAAATAGTTCTTTACCTTTAGATTACAGGAAAACCTCTTTACCTATAGTTAAATAATCACGGAACCCTCTCCACGCGAGTTTGACTCGAACTTGTCCGGTTTTTTATATCAGGGAAGGCAAACGAGCATATGATTCAACTGGTGGTAAGTGATCATCGCCGCCCATGAGCATCAACAACCCCAAAGTCGAAATCATTCGGGAAAACCGTAATTTGGCGTTAAAAGGTTAAAAGTGTCAAACCTACTAACTGCAGGCATAGCCGAGCCAAAATCTAATTGATAAAAGACCGTTTGACCTCAATAAAAAACAACTACAAACTATCCAAACACAACCAATTTTTTTCAGATTATACGCACCTACAACATACCCGTAGATAAGATAAATATGGGCTTCTACGAAACATTCCAGCAGTTCTGGCCGTCGTACATACAAATTACTATAAGTCGTGACCAGATATACGTATCTTTGTTTGTGTTAGTATTGTAGGGAAGAGTAAATCATTTAGCTCATTATTGCGTTTCGCTCGTTTCGCTCAGCGGCTCATTCCCGCCGCGTCGCTTATTAAGCGCTTGATATTCTGTAACGCGTAGTGGAATTCGCTCATTACGAGTGCTTATTACGTTTTCTACTTTATTAGGTTTCTAATAAACCTTTTCATGGGCACATTGATTATCTAGGATGGCCTCGGAGAATACTGGGAAGTGTTCAAAGTGATTTGATGTTCTTTTTATTCTAATTAGTAGTTTTGTAATACTTGTATAGCAAAGTATTTTGGTTGTTTTGATTTCTCTCCAGTTTTATTTGTTATATCCTATAGATTTAAAGATTAAAGATAAGATAAGAACATTTAATGTGACGTTATTTTAAGAGGAGTGTGAACCTACGACCGACCGATTTTAACCGATTTTGACCAATTCTTGACAGGTTGTCAATCAGAACAAAATCTAGGTCTATACGGTTTGGTTTTTTCACTATAATCAATAAATATAGTTTTATTGTTGTTTCAGTATTCTCATACAAAACTAATTTCGGCCATTATTTGCCTATGTTGATCTTTAATCAATATTCAAAAAACGTATAGACCTAGATTTTGTTCTGACTGACAACATATCAATTGGTCAAAATCGATTAACATTTAGGTGGTGGAAATCAGTATCACTTTTTATATGAAAAGGGTGATTTTTGCCCTTGCTTCACAGCCCTATTAAAAAAAAACAGG
Source organism: Tortricodes alternella (assembly GCA_947859335.1). Classification (NCBI taxonomy): domain Eukaryota; kingdom Metazoa; phylum Arthropoda; class Insecta; order Lepidoptera; family Tortricidae; genus Tortricodes; species Tortricodes alternella. The sequence continues at coordinate 609,060 of OX401973.1, read as the reverse complement.
CATGTCATTAAATGTTATCTGAGGGTGCTGAGACTACAGGTTATAAAAATAGACTATAACCTATATTTTGAATTGTTAATTTTTTACTGTGCAGTTCTTTTATAAGACCAATATTTATTACCATTTCCCGCTTTGAAGTCTAATTGGGCTTCTTTTATTAACCATGCGCTTGCGTCCCGAACTCGGCGGCGCCCTCATTCCATTAAAGTTGTTTTGCATTCGGAACTCGGCACTTTCTACAATCAGGGTTGGCAGGATTAAAATAAAATAAAAACGTGTAGGTTTGCGAAGTAATACATTTCTTTGCTTTTAACTAAATAAATAACGCCACACTAAACCACCTAAACCAGGATAGCGTGTATGTATCCTCGGTGTCGGGTCCCTAGTTACCACAGACGCACGAACAACCAGACCTAGAACTCTCCTATATCAATGGTAAAACAAAAATGGCATTCGCGCCTCATTGGATTCATGGGGTATACAAAATACTTACGCAATAAAAAAATTGCAGATCTATACAAAAAAAAGCACAGATCTGTGCTTAGACATACCAAGGGTTAAGTCATATAAGTATGTTCTTAACTTTGTCGAAAAACTCTCTAATCTTCGGAACCCACCATTAGAACCACACAGCCCGTTTAGATATTTGGTTCAGGTGTGACATTTACGAAAACCAGAACTATAAAGCGTTGTTTTTTTTTTCAACCTTAAGTACGATTTATAGACCGTAGTAGTACCGTCTAAGAGGCATTAAAAAACCTGGCTTGCGACCGTGACCCATTGAGCAAAGTCTTGCGACCCTCCTGGGGGTCGCGACCCACAGGTTGAAAAACACTGCTATAAAGACACAAACAGTTTTTTTTAAATAACATCATTACCTAACGTTAGTACCGACAACGCAACCGCACAGTTGATAAAACCTTTATACAACGATCAGCTTTTCGGCCTAGCGGAAAAGGTAGGAGTTATTGCTTCTATAAATCGAATAACCAAAATTCATTCTCTAATTTCTCTACCATGATATTTCCCGTTAAACTGTCTCCTGGCAACCCTGGCTCGTTAGCGGCAGGTAATAGCGGACAATTCTCGGGACAGTTCGTATTTGTACTGGCAATTGTGTTTTGTATTAATATTTGTGTAGCGCAACGAATTCTGTTCAAATTAGAGGCGCCATCTTTATTGTTAAACTTCTTTATTAGTCAATAGAATTAACTTTATTGTCTGATAAATAACAGGAATTCTTACATGCTTCGTTCACGTTCACAAGATGTCATTTATCTTTATTTAAGATATTATTTATCCTTCTGTTTAACTCTTGAAAAACTATGCCGCTCGCAGTGTCGCCAGCCCTACGTAATTTGCACACATTTGCACATTATATTGCGTAATGATAAAATGATTATGGATTATTATATGGAGTGTGTCCGGGGTGTGGTTTAGTTTAGCCTGACGACCGTACATCCTAGTAAACAGTAATAAGTTTATTATATTAAGTTAAAATGTTGCAACATTCAGTCTCCGTAAACTGTGAAGCTTGTTTACGAAATAGAGAATCAGGGCCAAATTAGCCTGTCATTGGATAATTGACTTTCCGAGCATCCTTTGATTATTTAATAAACAACCAACTACGTTGTTTTGTTACGTTGAAGTATCTTTCCTTAAATATTTCGTATCCAATTGGCTGGTAAAAAGAAATTGTTTCATTTGTCACATATTCTTTGTTGTTATACCTCATTTACATGCAGCCACTGCCACATAATTCCCGCGTACTATTTTCGAAGGCAGTAGGTGTTTACATGCTGCTCCCTGACTCACTGCGCGCGAGTAGCAGCGGCAGGAGCGGGAGAAGTGACCCATTTACATACTCGCGCTGCCCACTTCCCTGCTCACGTACCTACACTGCATGTAAATGAGGCATTACAAGGTTGTTGAATAAGTTTCGGAAGTTCTGTACATTTAAAAGAGAGAATTAAAACTAACCTCTCAATGAATGATTCAAAACGTTTATTCAGCGAATTGACCACCCCAGGGGTCTTCAGGGGTCAGAGTCTTTCAACTTCAAATAAGCAACGTCAAACTTTATTTTTTTCGTTTCTTATTTTAAGTTTAGGAAATTTTGAATTAAAAAGACCTTTTCTAATTGGATCCATTGCCTACACATTCAAATTAAAAAGTACATAATACTTTATTCAAATGTAATAAGAGCTTTGACAGTTCACTGGAGTCCAGGAAAAGTTGGTATACCTACCTAAAGCATCCATAAACAAAAGCGCATTATAAAGTTTAATTTCAAAAATCGAACATTTCCAAAATACTCGTTATGTCCCCCTCGCTCACTAAACTCCCGCAAAGTTTCTTCCGGCCAAGAAGGTGTCAAAAACATTTTCAGCGTACTTTTTCCTTTTGTTCCGGAAATTATTAATACTGGCAACTTTGGGGAATGGAATTGTGATTCATCCATACTTGTCTTAATTGGTAAACAAGTTTCTAACCTCAAAATGTGCATTTTTGGATGAAACAGCTGTTTAATATTCAATAAAGCAAACCTAGGCTAAAAATTGGCATAGTGACGTCTTAAATACTGTCTCCGGTTCCTTTATTTGCAAGGAAACAGCTGTTTTAGCCAAAAAGGTGCATTTTGAGGTTAGAAACTTGTATACCAAATATACAAGTAAGTATGGATGAATCCACTTTAGTTCTATGTTTGGTCAGATCAGAAATTGGTTTGTTCTATAAAATAGGGAATGATTTTCGCGCAAACCTTAAAAACACAATTAAAACAAATGTTAGAAGAACACGCAAATAACACAAACTACGCAAAGCAATAACTATCAAGCTCTCAGAATCCAGATTTTTCTAAAGCATAATATACATTTTGCAAGGATCCCCAACGTAAGCCAAGAACAGGTGGTGCATAAAAAGTAATGCATTGTAAATGCGATCATTGGCTTCATGGAGGTAACATGAGCTCCTGGACTATTAGATTTAAATTTTACGTACCTGACTGCACGACTGGGTGTTTTTTAAAATGATCCTTAGTGACGATTTTATACAGTACGGATTTGAATGATAGCGGATTTGCAGAAATACGAAGTTGATTGGTAAAACATTTAGGGTTGCCACTTTTTTAGTCAATGAAATACTACTCATTTGAGGGGAAAAAAAAAGTATACATAGCAGTGCCGCAGCCTGCCTACAAGCCGATTTACCAAGCTAGAAAGCTACGGCTAGCTGTCAGTCAAGTCGATGTTACTATTAACTAAATGTCAGACTTGCACATGCAGTTCTAATTCTTCCGGCTTCCCTTAGGAAATATTTGACGCTTCGCCACTGAAACACTTTGCAAAAATGATACCATTGGTAACTCGATGTCGTTCAATAGTATTTTAGCGTACTTTACTTCAAAAATAAGTTCCATTATCGTCTCTAAAAAACTCAAATATCTACCCGACACGATTGGTTAGGCGAATGCCCCGTCGAAAGTATTGTGGGATGTGGGTTCAAATACCCTGGGTCTTTTGTCATCCGTAAAAGAATACCCTTTTTAGGGTTCCGTAGCCAAATGGCAAAAAACGGAACCCTTATAGATTCGTCATGTCGGTCTGTCTGTCTGTCTGTCCGTCCGTATGTCACAGCCAGTTTTTTCCGAAACTATAAGAACTATGCTGTTGAAACTTGGTAAGTAGATGTATTCTGTGAACCGCATTAAGATTTTCACACAAAAATAGAAAAAAAAAACAATACATTTTGGGGGTTCCCCATACTTAGAACTGACACTCAATTATTTTTTTTCATCAAACCCATACGTGTGGGGTGTCTATGGATAGGTCTTCAAAAATGATATTGAGGTTTCTATTATCTTTTTTTTTTTAACTGAATATTTTGCGCGAGAGACACTTCCAAAGTGGTAAAATGTTGGTCCCCCCCCTGTAACTTCTAAAATAAGAGAATGATAAAACTAAAAAAAAAATGTGATGTATATTACCATGTAAACTTCCACCGAAAATTGGTTTGAACGAGATCTAGTTAGTAGTTTTTTTTTAATACGTCATAAATCATGGAACCCTTCATGGGCGACTCGCACTTCGTCGCTTTTTTAAATTACGTCCCTGAAACAGCCTGTTGTTTTTTATACAGCCATTAGCAACCTTTTTAAAGGGTATTCTCATCGGGATATGTTCAGAAATGATTTGTACTCGTAAGTGGTCCGATTTTCATTTGCAAGAATCCAAAGTACGTTATCGATCCTGCATAACAATTTTATTTCAAATGTTTAATTTCTAAGCACAAAAGATGGCGCATGAAATCAAGAAATCTAAGGAAAGTTCCCTTGATTCAGATTTTAAGCGTTTTACGAGCGACTACGCGATAAAAGACTACGCACAGATAAAAAAGTACTTTTTTATATAATTTGAATTCGCTGCGTAAACTGCCACAGGGTAAACGTTCGCTGTGACGTCATATTTCAAAATAGCGCAAAGGCTGAATAAATAACCGGCTTGGATGAATTATGACGTCACCTACTTGAATGACCAGGGTCGTTTGCATAACAGGTTGTAAAAAAATGCAACAATGTAATTGCCATAATCTTTAGCTACTTCATCTTTTAAGGGTCTGGCACGGCTTTTTTAATGTTTGATAAGTTAATAACTATTAGCATGAAACAAATCAGTTGTTTCTTATGGGGCTTTGAGTCGGTTAAATATAAGTTCATCATCATCATCATTTCAGCCGAAAGACGTCCACTGCTGGACATAGGCCTCCCCCAATGATCTCCGCAACGACCGATTCTGTGCTGCTCGCATCCAGTGGAGACCCGCAATTTTCACCAGGTCGTCAGTCCACCGTGTGGGTGGTCTGCCGACACTGCGCCTTCCGGTACGTGGTCGCCACTCAAGAAATCTGTGACCCCATCGGCCATCTGTTCTACGAGCAATGTGCCCCGCCCACTGCCACTTAAGCTTAGCAATTCTTTGGGCTATGTCGGGTACTCTTGATCTTTTGCGGATCTCCTTATTTCTAATTCGATCTCGCAGCGATACTCCGAGCATAGCCCTCTTCATCGCCCTTTGGGTGACCTTGAGCCTTCTTATGAGGCCCATAGTGAGCGACCACGTCTCATTGCCGTAAGTCATCACTGGCAACACACACTGGTCAAAGACTTTCGTCTTGAGACACTGCGGTATATTGGACGAGAAGATATGGCGTAACTTCCCGAACGATGCCCAGCCGAGTCGGATTCGACGATTGAACTCTTTCTCGAAGTTGGCTCTACCTAACTGGACGGTATGTCCCAGGTATATATAATCGTCAACAACTTCGAGCGTATAGTCTCCGATTTTTACTGGAGTTGGCACTGCATGGATATTCGACATGATCTTCGTCTTATCCATGTTCATTTTAAGGCAAACTCGTTCAGAGGCTATACTGAGGTCGTCGAGCATCGCACTGAGGTCCTCCATGGTCTCAGCCATGACTACAATGTCATCAGCAAACCGAAGGTGGGTGATGTACTCGCCGTTTATGTTGATGCCGAGCCTTTTCCAGTCCAGAACCTCCAGCGGTGCCAAGTTGATTACAGGTACATCGAAGTGTTAAAGTGTTTGTACGAAAACGCCACTATGTCAGTCCGACTACAGGACCAGAACTCGAAACCTATCCTGTTGCAGCGGGGAGTCAGACAGGGAGATGTGATCTCTCCAAAACTGTTCACCGCTGCCCGTGAGGATGTTTAAATATAAGTTAATCAAGTGAAATCGGAAATGAATACTTATCACTCTCGAACCGATAATCGGACCGAATGCACAGTCATTTCTAAATAGTATCATACAAACAATCGTTTTGAAATTGAAATACGTCCCCCGTCTGACAAGTGTCAACAAGAATGATGACGTCATGTAATTGAAGTGACTCGAGCGCAAAAGACAGGCAAAGTTTTATCGAACAACAAAAAATATCAAAGTTTATTTAAATAGTGTCCTCATTATACGACTCTCACTTAAGGGGCATCACCCTGGGTAAATTTAACACCCGTATTCACAAACGTCACTATGAGGTCTCACATTGCTCATGGACGCACGGGGTCATTCAAACCTATTCACAAACGTCACTTGAGCGTCGAACAACACTATGCGTCCACTTAAGTGAACGCATACCTAAGGTAGCTACTTTACGGAACGCATAGTGTCCAACATCTGTCAAAAAGTAAGGTTATGCTTGTATTTCTTTCGATTTAATTCTCTGCGGTTATTAAGTTTTATTACAAGATGGATTATAGCAGTGACGAAGAATTTGTTACTTACATTAGTAAAAGATAATTGAATTAATTTGACTATTCATTCTCACGTAATTAAATTCACTTGTTCACTTGTTGAAATGTTGAAAAACATATTCATTATAATATTATAATGTAGACCAATTAAAAATAATACTTAAATGAAATTAAACGAGAAAATACACCACGCACAAAATCACAAAGTATAGGAAGTAACCCAATAGGTACCTGGACTGGAACAAAAAGTGATTCAAAATTGTCCCGCACATGTGGCCAAAACCATAAAGTGAAGTTCGCAACGCAAAAGGACCAATCACAGAGCCGGAATGGACGCAGTGCGAACGCATAGCGAAGAGTCGCTCAAGTGTTGTTTGTGAAACAAGAGGCTGGCCACGGGGAACGCAGTGACAAATGCGTTACTTCGCATAGTGTTGCTGTCACACTTGTTCAAGTATTGTTTGTGAATACGGGTGTAAGTCTTTTATACATTTCAGGCCTCTTTCATACCTACATGTATTTTGTTGGTTATCATTATAATTTACAAAATAATATATCAGACTTTTCGATCTTACCTTAACATTCGTAAGAGGCAGAATTTTGATTTTATTCGATTCACTGTTTTTTCAAGCACAACAGATATGAAATAGTACCTATTTTCGCGTGTAGCTCTTTATATCTCCATAAAAGTTACGATTCTCAATAGAAGGGCAATCAACCTAGGCTATTAACGTAGATAGATAGAAAGATAGATTCTGTAACCCTATTATATATTTAAGACTAGCTGACCCGGCGAACTTTGTTCCGCCTTAGACGCCATAAATGAGCAGATTTTTGATTTTATTAAGTTAATTGTCTGAATTAATAATTTTATATGGTGGTTAAGTAATTTTAAATTTTCTAATTTTCCGCGCAATTTCCTTAATTTTTTCTTTCATAAGAACCTTCTCCTGTTAATAACGAACAGAACAAAAAAAGAATTAGCGAAATCGGTCCAGCCGTTCAGGCGTGATGCCGTGACCAAGGGAAATAGGGATTCATTTTTATATATATAGATTATAGTTTTTTTTTTCTTTTGCGCTGAGGTTAGCCGCTAATTTGAAAAAGGATTTGTTGACCGATCGCGTCATCAAATGCCGCACAAATTTCACCATTAAATTGTAATTATTATCATACTTAGCCCGTACTCATCTTTCTAAGCGTTTTATCTTGAGCAATCTCCCTTGTCGAAAGGCATCTAGCTCACCTCATTGCCGCCGTTTCATCTCCCGATGAAATTGATCCACAAAAAATCTTACACCTCGAAACACAAACAGCTACAATCGGTATCAAAAAAACAAATCGGCACATAAATCCGGGCAGTCAAGGACAAGCATCTATTCCCGGGGGCCGCCCGGAAGAGCCAGGTGGTTATCGCGAATGCCCGGTAAAATGTATCCCTGTTTACAGGCGCAGATTAGGTGATCTGTATATTTCAAAAAGCAATAAATGAAGCGATAAAGCCGTTATAGCTAATACTGAGTGCTGATTCGATTTTCGTCTCTCACCTCCGAGTTTTTCTGATCGTGTCAGATACACTGAACTGCATTCCACGCGACAAAAATGGCGGCGGGAAGACTTGGATGTAATTGAAAATCACTGACGGGAACATGCATTAAACAGACAAATGGCTGCAGAAATGGCCTTTGTCCAGTGGTGGGACACTATACAACCGGACGCCTTTCGACAAAACTGACGAGACATGGCCTAGGGAAAAAAAGCCGGTCAAGTGCGAGTCTAACTCGCGCGCCGAGGGTCCTGTACACCTATCGAAAACAGACAGTACCTTGTAGGTACGGAAACCTAAAAAAAAAGGCATTTAACAACCAGGTAACCATTTACATTTACAACCTACCTATGAAATAAAACAAAAAATTACTTTCGCAAGCTCCTATCTCCGTGAAATCGTCGAGTGCGATACGACTTTGCAAAAGTTATTTCCGTTTAACAATTTTTTTTGTGTGATGTAATTACAAATTTACGGATTTTGGACTTTGACACTGCTTCTTCCCAAATTTCATGATTCTAGGTCAACGGTAAGTACCCTATATGTTTTGATTCCCTTTGGATTCCCTTGGAAGTATCAAAAAATGTGGCATAAACGGTCGTAACTTTTGATTGCGTTGACTTCCACCCGTATTCACAAACGTCACTTGAGCGTCGAACAACACTATGCGTCCACTTAAGTGAACGCATACCTAAGGTAGCTACTTTACGGAACGCATAGTGTCCAACATCTGTCAAAAAGTAAGGTTATGCTTGTATTTCTTTCGATTTAATTCTCTGCGCTTATTAAGTTTTATTACAAGATGGATTATAGCAGTGACGAAGAATTTGTTACTTACATTAGTAAAAGATAATTGAATTAATTTGACTATTCATTCTCACGTAATTAAATTCACTTGTTCACTTGTTGAAATGTTGAAAAACATATTCATTATAATATTATAATGTAGACCAATTAAAAATAATACTTAAATGAAATTAAACGAGAAAATACACCACGCACAAAATCACAAAGTATAGGAAGTAACCCAATAGGTACCTGGACTGGAACAAAAAGTGATTCAAAATTGACCCGCACATGTGGCCAAAACCATAAAGTGAAGTTCGCAACGCAAAAGGACCAATCACAGAGCCGGAATGGACGCAGTGCGAACGCATAGCGAAGAGTCGCTCAAGTGTTGTTTGTGAAACAAGAGACTGGCCACGGGGAACGCAGTGACAAATGCGTTACTTCGCATAGTGTTGCTGTCACACTTGTTCAAGTATTGTTTGTCAATACGGGTGTTAGAAGGTTGATTTTTCACAGCTCCAAGTGATTGCAGACCTGAATATTTGGTATTAATTTCAACTTGATACCTTCACGCGTTCCTGAAAAAAAGGTCTTGACAGAAAGATTGACAGACGTCACGGACAGATGGACAAATGAGTGATCCTTTAAGAGTTCCTATTTTCCTTTTGAGGTACGGAACCCTAAAAACAGTTGGGATGAAAACGGAACAGGCTTTTGCCCAGCTGTAGAACATTATGGACTGAAAATGCGGAATGGAAAGTCCGTTAATAAGTCGCACAAAGCGTACAATTGTGAATAAACGACGTCCCCGCCAGAGCGATCGACGTTAAGTCGTCCACAACTTTGGCCGGCGCGATGGACATAATTCATTGTGGGCTGCTAGGGCTGCCGACAAGAAATACGTTTAATACACAATGTTATAATTTCGTCTATTGCTTGCTATCCCTTTTTGTGTATTTATTCATAACTTTGTACCGTGTGAGCTAAAACCAAAACGGCAGCCAAAAACAAAAACAAAAAACCGGCCAAGTGCGAGTCGAACTCGCGCACGAAGGGTTCCGTACCATTACAGATTTATTATTAGAAAATAATGGTTCACGGTTTATGCATAAGGTTTATGTTTATGAAATTATTTTTATATTTGAGTTGATTGAATGAAAGGTAAATTGCGGTTTACGATTTTTGACGTATTAAAAAAAAACCACTTACTAGATCTCGTTCAAACCAATTTTCGGTGGAAGTTTACATGGTAATGTACATCATATTTTTTTTTAGTTTGATGATTCTCTTATTTTAGAAGTTACAGGGGGGGGGGACACATTTTACCACTTTGGAAGTGTCTCTCCCGCAAACTATTCAGTTTAGAAAAAAATAAGCTTAGAAACCTCAATATCATTTTTGAAGACGTATCCATAGACACCCCACGCGTAAGGGTAATGAAAAAAATTGAGTTTCAGTTCTAAGTATGGGGAACACTCAAAAAAAATTTTTTTTTTCTATTTTTGTGTGAAAATCTTAGTGCGGTTCACAGAATACATCTACTTACCAAGTTCTTATAGTTTCGGAAAAAAGTGGCTGTGACATATGGACGGACAGACGGACAGACAGACAGACATGACGAATCTATAAGGGTTCCGTTTTTTGCATTTGGCTACGGAACCCTAAAAAATCCTTTATCTAGTGGTCCCACACGAGTCTATCAAAAATGTTGAGTATTTGTATTTAAAATATTAGCTAGAGGAAACTACAAAAATCTATATGATCTGTAAAAATAAAATGGGTAGTATTTAATTGAGCGGCAAAAAATACTAACCTACATACATACATACATAGGTATATCACGCCAGTTTCCCAAAGGGGTAGGCAAAGACCACGAATTTCCACCTGCTACGATCCTGACACACACCTTTCGCATCGTCTACTCTCATTAAGTTCTTCATGCACGCTCGCCGGTTTAGGGTACTAAACTAACTATACTAACCTTACCTAAATAATATAAGTGGGTAGCTAAATTACTAAATGGGCTACTAATAATGGGCGACAGTCGCTAACCTATTAATTTTGATATATCATTAATTTAATAACATAGACTTACGAGAACTTACTATAACTAAACACGTAACACATTTATTCTATCGCGCTCTTTCCCACTCTCTTCTCTCCTTTTGCTCTCGACGCTTGACACATTCACAAGCAAGACACGGGATGATACAAATTTAAAATGTGTTTTTTCCGAGTAACCCCCTGTTAGTTTAAGACGTAGGGGGAAAGAGGCACTTACTTGCAAAATAAATATTGGAATTTTCATAGTCGTATTATGATCAAGGCACAAAGAAAGATTTTAGTCATGCTTAATTTGCCTAACGTTCCCGTTGTGCCTTTTCTATGATGTTTTATGTGTTCTCAGTTCACATATCACAATTGTTTTTTTTTTTTTTTTAATATGTATTAATTGTAATAAAATGTAACAGCACCCTTATTTACTGATTTGCATCTGCCTTGAAATTCTTATCCAGCTAATAATTGGGCAGAAACTAAACAATAAAGTATATAAATTGAAATGTTTTTAAAGTAGTCGACAACCCTACTGAACAGCGGAGCGGTTTCATTTAAGCTTCTTTATGATCTCATTTGAAGGGTTGAAATTGTATTTCGGAATTTTTCTCCGTAATAAAGCGCTGATATTCCTTAACGTGTTTTTAAGTTTAAAATACGAGCGTAATTTTTAAATTAGGTTTGTTTTAGGTTTGTAAAGTTGGTAGAAGGGAAGTAGAAGTAGTACGTAAGTTGATAGTTAGACAGTTTTAATTTTCACAGATGATGTATTTCTGTTGTCGCTATAACAAATACTAAAAACCGGTCAATTACGAGTCTGACTCGCACGCCGAGGGTTCCGTAATTACCTATGAAAAAGAAACAGTACCTACCTTGTAGGTACGGAACCCTAAAAAAGAAAAAAAAATAGCTTTTGACAACGGGGTAACCATTTACAACCTACCTATGAAATAAGACAAAAAATAACTTACGCAAAGGTTATTCCGTATAACAATTTTTTTTAAATGATTTAATTAAAAATTCGCGGTTTTCGGACTTTTTCATTTACTTGTGCTGTTAGACACTGCTTCTTGCCAAATTTCATGATTCTAGGTTAACGGGAAGTACTCTGTAGGTTTTGATTCCCTTTGGATTTCCTTGAAAGTATCAAAATATGAGACATAAACGGCCGTATCTTTTGATTGCGTTGACTTAGAAGGTTGATTTTTTCACAGCTCCAAGAGATTGCAGACTTGAGTATTTGATATTAAATTCAACTTGATACCTCCACGCGTTCCTGAGAAAAAGGTCTTGGTAGACAGACAGATAGACGGACAAACGGGTGATCCTATCAGGGTTCCTTTTTTCCTTTTGAGGTACGGAACCCTAAAAACAGAATAAAATAAATATTTAAGTAGGCTCCCATACAACAAACGTGGTTTTTTTGCCCTTTTTATAGATAACGGTACCCCTCGTGCGCGAGTTCGACTCGCACTTGGCCGGTTTTTAAAAAAATGGGTAATAATAGATTGAATATATTCATAATTTGCACATTGGTCAGATATGCACTACTCAGCATTTTGTTTTAAGGAATGTCCAAAATCCAGGGACATGTTGTATTTTCTATGGAAACAAAACTTTAGCTTATGCCATTAAGAGGTCCTTTTGAAAGTGTCATATAAACTGCATCCACTGTCAAAACAGTCACGGTGGTGGATTATGCTAAACAAGTTAGCTATTTAAAATGTTTCCCGTAGCTAAATTTATGGTAATCCGGGTTAGAGTTGAGTTGAACTATTTGTACAAGCAGTGGCGGGGCTGAGTCGGGTTACAAGAATGACCTGACAGCTTTGTGTGTATTTTAGTCGGTTCCGGACACTTTACCGAGATTTTAAAAAGCTTTTAGTTTTGGTCGGGAAATTGCAATTAATTTTATAATCGAATTTTCCTACCTTATGTTAACCAATTGAAAATGCAGACATTTTCAAGAACAAAAAAACGTCGTCAACGTGGAATTTTATTCAATTTATTTTTGTTTTGTGAACCTCCTCGGACTTTTAGTTATTAATATATTATTCAGTAAAATCCTCAATGTATATATATATATACTGAAATAATAATGAAAACCGCATCAAAAATCACTTAATAGACGGTACCTTTTGCCGGAAAAAATGAACTAATTCACGCTTCATTTAAAAAAACCGCCCACGTGCGAATCGTACTCGCGCTCGAAGGGTTCCGTAGCATTATCTATAAAAACGGCAAACAAATCACTTTTGTTGTATGGGAGCCCCCTTAAATATTAATTTTATTCTGTTTTTTAGTATTTGTTGTTATAGCGGCAACAGAAATATACATCATCTGTGAAAATTTCAACTGTCTAACTATCACGGTTCATGAGATACAGCCTGGTAACAGACGGACGGACAGCGGAGTCTTAGTAATAGGGTCCCGTTTTACCCTTTGGGTACGGAACCCTAAAAACAAACTGTACTTAGTAGGGCTTCCTAAAATACCTTACTATAGCTGACTTACTCAGATTTAAAACGTTTTTACACTTCAAAAGGAGGTGGTGAGGTTATACCAGCATTCCCTACCGAATTCTGGAGTATTGACACGCTACCGAGTCCTTTATTCCCAAGTGCATCGCAGCATGCATATGCATGAGCACAAAATGCATAGATGGGTGCTGCAGTGGTTACTAGTTCGGTTACGTAAAAGATTGCGTGTTAGTAATGTTTTCGAACACTTTAAATGTTCAGTGAGCGGCTAGAGTATTTAACTTGAGATTTTTATACAATTTATACGGTTGGTTGTACGTGTAATCAGAATTATTTAATGCTAGATGGTGAATGTACAGAAGCTGTTAAAATGGCTCTACTATATTTAATTTACATGCTACAAATAACCCAGATAAATGTCCATTTAGCGGCTCTATAGGTCACTGCTATACAACATAATAGTGGTAGTTACACAACCTAAGCCCTCATAATCGTTAATGACCGGAAACTTTAGTTTTAAATACCTAGTGTTCCCTTTGGACGAGAAAATAAACGGCCATTTTGTCGTTACAGGACTGAATGTTATATAAAAGTTAGGTTAGTTTAGATTTAGCGTTTAAGAAACTTAATTTGTTGATGCGTTTAGGTGTCCCGTGCATGAAGGAGTTTGCAGTGTCTATACACTAGTGCCTTATCATTTTAACACCATGTGCAAGCTGACATGCTTAATATTATAAAAGACGTTGCCTGAATAAGACACAATGATTCCAGCTCAGTTCGCCGCAGTCTTGTTATTAAGACAAAAGCCTTGCATAGGACACGGACACTTCCGATGAAAATTTTATCTCTTTGAGTAATTATCTATACTAGAGTCGACGCCTCAACTTGATTTTTTATAAAGTCTGTTGAGGCCAAATGGCACAAACGCCTATAAGAAAACGATCACCGCCGGACGCGGCGCACATGCCCGCTCCGTCATCAAGTGCTCGCTGTCATTTGTTTGAGATGTCTGCGCCTCTATTCGGGAACGCCAAGTGATGTTGTAGCTACTCACGAGCGCGATTTCTCATCCCACTCTTCCGCACGTCGCGTAATGCATAAGAGCAAGATGCAAGTCTCGCTCGCGGGTCGCTGCAGTATCACTTAGGCATTCCCGAGTAAACGCCCTTTTCTAGTGTAACGTAATTACTTTAATGAATTATCTACGGAGTTTTAAAGCCGGTTTTGGTGCAGACTGTTTACCTCGCCAATTAAAAGAGCGGTGACCGATTGGCCAGGTAAACCACTTTTGGATATCCAGCTACTTAATCAAAGGATTTGCATAATAAAAGATGGAGGGCCGGAGTCTAATATGGTAACCATAGTTTTACCAAAACAATAGATGTATTAGATAATCTGAAAGAATAATGACATTGGCGAAAAAAAAATGCGCAATGATGATTATGCGTACTAACTGCGTAAAAAAATATGCGAAAAGAGACGACCCATTTCTAATACAATATAAAAACTATCTTTCCCTCCTGTGTCTCTGTAACTCAGAACTAGCACCGTAGCTAGCGAAATGGAAATAACTCCACGTAAATTTAAGAGGTCTCCACATTCTAATGACAATACTTTGTGTTGAAACTTTTCAGGTGTAGGCTCTTAGGGAGGCTCTGTTGGAGACAACTTAACTGATTTATGAGGTCCGTGTGGTCACATTACTTTGTTTAGGATTAACTTTAATATTTCGTCAAATGTGTTTTGGTCGGTTACCTAGGTTATAATAGTAGTTTATGCAACGGTTGCATAATGTTAGGCCTTAAAACACTAGTGCGGTTTTCATGAAACGAGCCGATAGGCGAGTTTCATAATAAGATCGCACGTGTGTTTTAAGGCCAAATTATGCAGAGTTGCATACATAACTTTATCTACACACATATTATAAATCCTCCATGATGGGTTCAGAAACAATATTTTCTGGCAACAAGTTATTTGTTGCAATCGTGGCTGCATATTTCCGATATCCGGCGCATTTGGCTTAGTTGGTAGTGACTCTGCTTCCGAAGCCAGCGGTCCCGGGTTCGAATCCCGGTAAGGGCAAATATTGGTGTGATGAGCACGAATGTTTGTTCCTGAGTCTTGGATATTTTCTATGTATTTAAGTATTTATTTAACTATATAAGTAGGTATATCGTCGTCTAGTACCCATAACACAAGCCTTTAGAGCTTACTTTGGGGCTAGATTGATATGTGTAAAGATTGTCCCCTGATTTATTATTATTATTATTATTTTCACATCAAACACACTCCGAGAAGACTACTTACTATTCATATTTTCAACTAAAATGTAAATTACAAACAACTTTTTCTATTCAATTAATTCTACTTTCGTTCAGCAAAACACCCACATAATGGCGGCAATTCTATTCTCCGTCAAGACCATTTTTTTTTAAATCATAGACAAACGAATGAAATCTCTATTTTCATGTCACTCGAGATCAAATGTTGTGCAGTTTATATTAAAAAAACATACTGAATTGACGTTCCGTATCAATAACTGTTTTAATATCTATGGATACTAGAATAGAGACCCACTTGAGTTTTGACAGCTGTTCCAAATTTAATCTCATTTCTATACTAAAAGCGATACGGGAATAACATTGCAGTACTCGTTTTACCTAATTGGTTGTCAAAATGGTGGTCATTTCCTACGATTTTTGATTACATTTTGGAGGTTTTATGATATGGGTGTAGATAAATAATGTAACTGTATTGTATAAAACTTAGATGGTTTATCTAACCAAACACATTTTAAATACAAGTACTTTAACTTTATGTGTATATTTATAAGTATTTATTTTGTTACAGGTACTTTCAGCGTCAATGAGATTTTCAACCAGTCTAACTAAGTATCAGCCATTGTACCAACAACGAAGCAAACTGTTCGCTTAACTTTTTTATTAAACAAATTTCAATGTTGGCAGAAAGTGCGAACTCTGTTGTGCCAACTGCGCAAACTGGCTGTTTTATTTTTCACGCCACTGGCTGTTAACGTAGCTTTTTACATTCAGAACGCTTTGTTTTTTTTAAGGCTATTGATTTTGTTTTGTGAACACGACTACTAGCCTGTTTAAAATATGACTTTTGAAAAGTATTATATCGGTAAACGCTTACATTTGTAACAGCGGAAACCGGTCGTTCGGACGAAACTACTCAAATAACTTTGAGCTCGACTCCGCCGCGCTCCACTGTGAGCGCTATTGTTCTAAAACTATAGGTATTAAGGCAAGTGTGGTGTCATTTCCGGATAACTGAATGCGTGAACCGGATGCGTGAATCATTTCGGTAACAAAAAAAATACTCATCTGTATAAAAAACAAAAAGTATCGGGAAAAACCCCAAAATCACAAACTATTTTTTTTTTACATCAACGTCGTTTATTTTTAAACCGTAAGAGGTATCTATATGAAAAAAATAGGTATATTCTGAAACCCACATTTACTAGGATTACAGAAATATAACTTTGATTGAAATCCCACTGTAAAAAATCAATGAAAAAATAGTAGTTTATGCAACGGTTGCATAATGATAGGCCTTAAAACACTAGTGCGGACTTATGAAACGAGCTTTTAGCGAGTTTCATAATAAGATCGCACGTGTTTTAAGGCCAAATTATGCAGAGTTGCATACATAACTTTATCTATACACATATTATAAATCCTGCATGATGGGTTCAGAAACAATATTTTCTGGCAACAAGTTATTTGTTGCAATAGTGGCTGCATATTTCCGATATCCGGCGCATTTTCACATCACACACACTCCGAGAAGACTACTATTCATATTTTCAACTAAAATGTAAATTACAAACAACTTTTTCTATTCAATTCAACAACAATTCTACTTTCGTTCAGCAAAACACCAACATAATGGCGGCAATTCGATCCTCCGTCAAGACCATTTTTTTTTATATCATAGACAAACGAATGAAGTCTCTATTCTCATGTCACTCGAGATCAAATGTTGTGTAGTTTATATTAAAAAAACATATTGAATTGACGTTTCGTATCAATTACTGTTTTAATATCTATGGATACTAGAATAGAGACCCACTTGAGTTTTGACAGCTGTTCCAAATTTAATCTCATTTCTATACTAAAAACGATACGGGAATAAACATTGCAGCACTGGTTTTTCCTAATTGGTTGTCAAAATGGTGGTAATTTCCTACGGTTTTTGATTACACTATGGAGGTTTTATGATATGGGCGTAGATAAAATATTATTCGACACGGGGCAAAGTAGTGTATACCGCGCCCAATGTAAAACGATCTCTGACGGCAATATAAAATGTATGGCCGTCAGCGTTCTCTTTATATTGGGCGTGGTGTATAGTGTACTATTTATTAAATATTTCAATCAAAGTTATATTTCTGTAATCCTAGTAAATGTGGGTTTTAGAATATTTTTTTTTTCATGGAGATACCTCTTGAGGTTTGAAAATAAACGACGTTGATGTAAAAAAGAATTGTTTGTCGTTTAGGGATTTTGCCCAAAATTTTTGTTTTTTCTATGGACGAGTATTTTTTTTCTTACGGAAATGATGTATTCATTCTTAAGTTACCCGAAAATGACACAACACTTGCCATAATACCTATAGTTTTAGAACGATAGCGCTCACAGTGGAGCGTGGCGGAGTCAAACTTTACATTTACATTTTAGTTGAAAATATGAATAGTAGTCTTCTCGGAGTGACTTTGTGATGTGAAAATGCGCCGGATATCGGAAATATGCAGCCACGATTGCAACAAATAACTTGTTGCCAGAAAATATTGTTTCTGAACACATCATGGAGGATTTATAATATGTGTGTAGATAAAGTTATGTATGCAACTCTGCATAATTTGGCCTTAAAACACGCGTGCGATCTTATTATGAAACTCGCTAAAGCTCGTTTCATGAAAACCACACTAGTGTTTTAAGGCCTATCATTATGCAACTACTATTATCGAAGCCCGTCTGCTCGAAAAGTCTTCATTGAATTCACAAAGACTTCTAAATTGCCCCAACGGCGTAGGTCCGCAGAATACGTATGCGGGTAGTTTGCGGAATGGCGAGCCGTCCGTCACGGGGTGGAGATGATAATGGACTGGAGGAATTTACAAACTGTACATTTCTGGAAGACAAATGTTGAAGTTGAGTTTCCAGAGTTCACTCCGTTTCACTAATGTAATTCATACTTACTTAATTTTATAAATGCGAAAGTGACTCTGTCTGTCTTTTACGTTTTCACGGCTAAACCACTGTTTCCATAGTGATGAAATTTGGTATAGAGATATTTTGAGTGCTGGGGAAGAAAATAGGCTATTTTTTTTAAAGAAAATGAACCCAAAAAATAATGATATAGGGGCTGGAAAATTGTTTCACGCGAGTTCGTGCGTGCCGATGAGAGCCCGTTGATAACTTGAGATGTAACTGCGCGATTTACGGCTAAACCGCTGAACAGATTTTGATCAAATAGTATGGAGATAGTTTGAGCCCTGGAAAAGTATCATAGGCTACTTTTTATAGACAGCCAAAATTAATAAATGGCAAGTTATTTCATGCCCGATGGCCGCCCGTAATTTCAGGGAAAAGTATCTGAATATAAAAAGTTAGTTATATGATAATTCGTTATATTTTAAACATGCATTTCCACGCTAAAAAAATTGCGGGTTAAACACATTTGCCACAATGTAAAATAAGAGTGTGTAAATAGTTTAAAGACATACACGTAAATAACGTTTTACAGTAAATAAAAAATAAATTGACATAATATATGTTTGTTTATTCATACCTAACTAGATGCACTCACACTATTATTCTTTACTTGTATACCTACATAATATAATTTCCCCTAAACTAGGTACCTAGTATGCTTTAGCATAAAATTTATATCTATGTCACTTGCAAGTAACGGATTACTTGCAAGTTTTCGTCGTTATATATAATTTTATACTGTAGTCAAATAACGTCATTTACTACATATTTGAGAATAGTATACATAAGTACCTACTTCTTTTAAAATCTCTTCTCTACTGTCTTATACTTCACATATAAGTGGGCTACTTTGCCTTCACTTTTATTATTGCGAGGTACACAGCACATATATTTATGTGGTCGGCCGACCTTAATTTTTTTTTTATTAAGACAAAGGTGGTCAATGTGCACTACTAATTGATTTCTGCCCTTTACCGGTTAAACTATGAATCCGTAATAATTAATAACCTACCGCATTGTCGAATTGTGTGGTCGAACAAAAAAAGGCACCTGTGTTTAACGCTATCCTAAATTAGAAGCTTCTATAGTCCTCTCTCTTTCTTTCAATAATATTACGCGTGATGAGAAAGAAGGATAGAACTAACCTATCAAATGTGTTTCGGAGTCCACGTTACAATGCATGGCACGTCGCAGGATGTAACATAGGTACTCGACTCTACGTGACTCATCGGCTAGGTAAAGCAGTCTCATCTGGTAGGGCCTGGGGGGTTACCACGATGTTTAAATGAGATTATCTTTAGATCCTAAACTGAACTGTGTCGCTATCGCATACCACGCCATATATTTTACATATGTAAATGCAATGTCGTGGTATGAAATAGCGACGCAGTTCAGTTTAGAGTCTAAAGGTAATCGCATTAAGAGATCGTTGTAGCCCCCCTGGCCACAACACCACGGCTAGACGCGCCGTCTTGAAAGTAAAAACGGCGCGGCGCCGCGTCGTCCCACGGCGCCGCTACATAAATACGGTACGGCGCCGTGCCATGAAAATTTCCGTTGCAAATCACCTTTTATAGGTATAGAAATAAGGCCGACGTGCAAACGAATTTTTCAAGGCACGACGTCGTGCCGTGGTGTTGTGGCCAGGCCCATAGACGCAATAGTGCCTCAAAAAGAGAAACGGATATCATCATTGAACTATATAGTAAGGAACTGCTCAAAGCAATCTTCGCAATGCTTACTTTTGAGATGTGAGAGAGAACGCGAATCTGACACCATCGCACGTTCAGTCGTATGTCAACCACCACCATCCATGACACCCGTTTAAGTGACACTGTTGTAATTGAAAAATTGCCTTCCCGCATCGTGCGGTGTGAGAGCACCGCTGACGCCACCGCCCACGATGATATGATAGCGTGTGAATCAAGCAATATTAGACTTTTGTATGTATGTCGTAAGAACGAAGACATCAGCGTGTGGTTAAGCCATGGCGCTGGCGTGACAACCTATGAGATTTGTTACGCGAAATTGTACTGATAGGCATATCTTTCTTTTGAGATCTTTGGATATCACGAATTTTCACACTCTTTTTTTACAACTGCAGCTAACTAAAGCTTTTAGCCGCAAAGAGCCAGATTAATCCTTTACCGGAAAATGCCTTTTAAGACCCACCCGTAATTGAACCCTTTCGGCCCGTGGGTTTTAATTAACTCCACAAAACCTTTGTCTAGTGAGCCTGCAGATTTTTTTGTGTTGCTCGGTGAAAGCTTTCAAAGCGTATTGGCAAAAAAGCAGTCACGAGCGTGATGGGCCACTGATGAATGTGATTTAGTGATTAAATCAAAGTCAAACTATCTTTATTCAATTCAGGCTTTTACAAACTCTTATGAAGGTCAAGGAATTAATCTAACACAAAAATCTCTACTGAGAAGAGTCGGCAAAACACTCTACTAATAATGATGTACGGGTGTGAGTTTTTAAAATATTGTGAGGAAACATGCACACTTCAAGACTAGAAATAAACATGGCTTTGCTGACGATTTATTGTCAGAAATGTTGCGACATGTTTCAGACTCGTATGGAGTACTACTTCAGGGGTTGAGTGCGGTCGCGGTCAAAGTAAACGTGGGCCACGACCCAATTTTAACCGGGATATTGGGTGGGTATAGCCACCAGCGTGGGAGGCCCTTGTCCCGGCGATTCGGAATATTGGACACGTCGACATTCGTGTGGACACTGTGACCTCGGCATGTTTGCTGCCGTTTACTACCAACGACGAGCTGCAGCCAGGTGCATCAGCAACGCCGGTGCAGCCCCCCGCCGCCCCCCCACTGCGGTAAAAAATTGGCGCCCCCTGTGCATTATACTAAACTAAAAACATATAATCGGAACCTACTTGAATTTGGATAGATTTGTATAATCTTTTATTAGTGAAGAAATAGCATAGAATGCGTGCAGATGCTTATCATCCTGGCATGTCGTAAAAGTCGACTAAGGGACGGGTCCTCTCCAACATGGTGGACTATCTGTATGGGCGATGGGCTGATCACCTGTCACCATACGGTTCATCATACCACCTTAGGACTAATAAATCGAACGTGGCCACAAGTAGTCTTGTGGCTCTGCCCACCCCATTAGGGCTTTCGGGCGTGATGCTATGTATGCTATGTATTATACTTGACGTCTGCGAAAATTTGTGGAAGCTATTTGTAAACTCATTTCAACTATTTGTGATAAAATTAGGTGCTAATATTCAACGGTAGTTAATAAAGTAATTCATT
Organism: Tortricodes alternella; assembly: GCA_947859335.1. NCBI lineage: Eukaryota > Metazoa > Arthropoda > Insecta > Lepidoptera > Tortricidae > Tortricodes > Tortricodes alternella. The sequence continues at coordinate 587,398 of OX401973.1, read as the reverse complement.
GTAAAATTGCCAAAACCAATTAAATTAATAAATTCTTTTGCGTTTCATATAATTTCGCAAGCGATGGCTTAGCACGGTAAATTCGTTAAAATATGATTTTATTTTGATTTTAACGAAAAGTAATATGTTTTTATTATTTACATAATACTAGATAGGTCCATTATAGGAGTGTCCCCTGGCATTAAGTGATATTATTGCGCTCGTGTTTTTAGAGCCCTCGCTTCCTCTCGGACTCCAAACCGACACTCGTTACAATAGTGAATCACTTTCTGCTTGGTGCAACAATCTACTATTTATTCTTTTCTTCTTACCCCGGAAAGTGAGGAGAGGATGTTCGAATTTCTTTAGCGATAAAATCTTCGTAATATGATTGTGAGGAAAATATTTAATCCGTCGCGTAAGCGTAATAAACGTTCAGCAGAACTGCTGTTAAAACCTTATCCCACGATATTACCAAGCGCTTCATTCTTAATTAGCGGCTTTATATTTCACGGAGCGCGGTTTTATATCACATTATGCAAAATCAAGTTGCAATATTCATGTTTCCCGATTGCCGTTCGGGCTAGGTTGGCCCGGAACCGGTGAGAAGCGGTATGAACCGGTGCTTTCTGGAATTTTCCGCATTATAGAGGCTCGGAGTCTGTTGAAAATCGGCTGAGTATGCTGAAATGCAGATTTGCATAGATGCGCTTGCTATGATGGATTTTGGAACGTGAAGCGGTTTGTGCAGAAAGCATTGTACGGATATTATTTTAATATCGGAACCGATAACTTTTATTAGATAGACATTAGAATGGTGAAGAACTGTCGCACAACCTCATTCCTTTCATAGCATAACTATGCGCTTCATACTACTTGGTTCTTTTATTAACCGACTTCAAAAAATATATTGATTAATTCATGTGCTCGTGTCAAAGGTAACAAAATCCTGGATTTTGTGATTGAGCCATATATCATTATATATAATAAAACAAAGTTAATAAAATGTGCGTGCCGATAAAACTTAAAAAGGAGTCCCGGCACGATAAAGGGACTTATATAGTGTGATAGCCCTTTATCCCCCCTCGAACAAGAAAGTTCCCGTTTTAACCTAAAGGGCGTGTTTTTAAAGATATAAGGGCTTTTCCAACCCTTCAACTTGGAAATTAAGTGTAGTGGCGCCATCTGTTGTCGAGCAGTTGAACTTGGAAATTAAGTGCAGTGGCGCCATCTGTGGTCGAGTATTTGAACTGTATTCAGAACAACAACGATTATTTGGGTTGCATTTCGAAAGGCGCTGCGAGCAATTGCAGCATGTGTAGTAATGGCGCGAAATTTAAAATTCTAATTTCAATAGTCTTAAGTTACATTTGTTCTGTTGTCGAGTATTTGAACTTCGAAATTAAGTGTAGTGGCGCCATCTGTTGTCGAGTATTTGAACTTCATTCAGAACGATTATTTGGGTTGCATTTCGAAAGTATGCTACAGCTGCAGAACCTATTGTTATTCTGAAACTTTCTCGAATATCCTAGAGCCTAGCTCTCTGAATATATATAAGAGCCCGGTGTCGCCCGCCAGAGTCAGATAATGAATGGTATTCTTTGCCGCAACTTTTTATCTACACTATATCATTATCATTATATATAATAAAACAAAGTTAATAAAATGTGCGTGCCGATAAAACTTAAAAAGGAGTCCCGGCACGATAAAGGGACTTATATAGTGTGATAGCCCTTAATCCCCCCTCGAACAAGAAAGTTCCCGTTTTAACCTAAAGGGCGTGTTTTTAAAGATATAAGGGCTTTTCCAACCCTTCAACTTGGAAATTAAGTGTAGTGGCGCCATCTGTTGTCGAGCAGTTGAACTTGGAAATTAAGTGTAGTGGCGCCATCTGTGGTCGAGTATTTGAACTGTATTCAGAATAACAACGATTATTTGGGTTGCATTTCGAAAGGCGCTGCGAGCAATTGCAGCATGTGTAGTAATGGCGCGAAATTTGAAATTCTAATTTCAATAGTCTTAAGTTACATTTGTTCTGTTGTCGAGTATTTGAACTTCGATATTAAGTGTAGTGGCGCCATCTGTTGTCGAGTATTTGAACTTCATTCAGAACGATTATTTGGGTTGCATTTCGAAAGTATGCTACAGCTGCAGAACCTATTGTTATTCTCAAACTTTCTAGAATATCCTAGAGCCTAGCTCTCTGAATATATATAAGAGCCCGGTGTCGCCCGCCAGAGTCAGATAATGAATGGTATTCTTTGCCGCAACTTTTTATCTACACTATATATATCATTATACAAAGAGGTAAAATTTGTTTGTTTGTATGTAGGGGGTAATCTCTGGAACTACTGAACCGATTCTAAAAATTCTTTCTTTAATAGAAAACTACGCTATCCCAAGTGACATTGACTACTTTTTATTCCGGAAATTTATACGTTTCCCGAGGGAACAGTGAAAACCGAATTCCGCGTGGACGAAGTCGCGGGAAAAAAGCTAGTACGAGTATAATTTGTATTTGAATCTTCTTATGGTTGGCATCTGCTTAATATCCAGAGGAAGGTGGTTCAATATTTTTATGGCCATTGCATTACAATTTTTTGGTTCTCAATTAGACGAGTTGCGTTGAGGTCAGAATTTTCCTACCCTTTTATTTTATTTTGACTCATCATACATTATTTCACCCCCCACCAATCATCGGCCCGACGACCGATTCTATGCTGCTCACATTCAGCGGACTCGCGCAAGTTTCACCAGGTCGTCAGGCCACCGTGTGGGTGGCCTGCCCACGCTGCGCTTTCCAGTACGGGTTCGCCACTCAAGAACACTTTGACCCTATCGGCCATCTGTTCTAAGAGCAATGTGCCCCGCCCACTGCCACTTAAGTTTAGCAATTATTTGGGCTATGTCGGTTACTCTTGATCTTTTGCGGATCTCCTCATTTCTAATTCGATCTCACAGTGATACTCCGAGCATAGCCCACTCCATCCCCATTTGAGCATGAGCCTTCTTATGAGGCTATATTGATATTGAGCGACCACGTCTCAGTGCCGTAAGTCATCACTGGCAACACACACTGGGTTTCGTCTTGAGACACTCTCTCTCTCTGTCTGTCTGTCTTTCTGTCCGTCTGTCACAGCCAATTTGCGCCGAAACTACTGGAACGATTGAGGAGAAATTTGGTATACATATTTAATTCGGTGACCGCAATACGGATGCGTGACGTAAATAAATGAACTTTTAAAAATGGGGGCCAATATCGGGGGGCAAATTAGAAAAATAAAAAAGAAGTTATGCAAACTATATCGTGTGACATATCAAATGAAAGGGATTATTGTGAGGATCTCAAATTTATATTTTTTTGAATTTTAAGATAAATATTTTGGAAGTTATTTAGGAAAATAGGCGAAACCTGATCACCCCCCCTTATTTCTGAAACTAAAGGGGCCGATAATTTCGAAAAAAAATACAGAAAATACGTCTTTACCTATAGATTACAGGAAAACCTATAACAAGTCTATGGTATTTAAAATAACATAGGAAATTTCATAAAATCACGGAACCCTCTCCACGTGAATTTAACTCGCACTTGTCCGGTTTTTTCTCAATAGTGACTTCCTTAGTGACATTTCAATAGCGCTGAACTTAACTCAAGTAACTGACTCCCTTTCCTATTGAAACATCATAAAGCACATTTTCCCGTGCTACCACTTAGCACGCCGCTCGCGTACGCAATGATAACCCGGACCTCTCTTATTACATCCATTACAAACAATATTAGCGCGTTGATGAAATATTCAGACGGCACGCTAGATGGCTCTGACATTCTGGTGTTGCACAATAGATGGCGCTGTGCGAACGCTTTTACGTGCTAACGTGTAGGTACAATAATCGTTATGCTAAGTATAGTGCGGAAGAATTAGGGAGATATGAAAAGATGACTTATTTGGACTTTTTTTGAATTCTTGATAGGATTTTGCTTGACACAGTCTCACCTCATGGAAAGTATTGATGCGGCCGAAGGTGAAACGCCATTGCTCACGAAGTGCCTATTTACTCTAACGGTAAATAATAAGGGTAATGTGTTTTACCACCAATTATATGTCTATTGGGCCTTATGGTTGACTGGTAGAGAATGCCATTAGGCCTTCAGTCCGCCTATTATACTGATGTGAATATTTTGCAATAAAGTGTAAATAAATAAATATACTTATCATGTTCATCAGGGAAAATGCGATTTTCTGGGACGAAAGTTTCCTATGTCATAGTATAAAGAGGAGGAAGTAAGTTAACTTAATACAAACGCACCGCGCGCGGCTTGTATGAATGCGCCAAAGTATCTATGCGTCGCCGCACGCACACTTAAACAAATCTCGACCCGCTTAGTAAGAGGAAACGGGTCGAGATTTTGTTTAAGTGTGCTTGCGGCGATGCGGTGCGTTTGTATGAAGATAACCTACTTCCCTTCTCTTTATACTATGCCTATGTTCATTGATATTATTTGTTTTTTTTTCTACGTGCTTTTGAGGTTACCCTCGACCCATCCACGGAACCGCAGCTAACGATCACGAGGCTTCATGAAACAACTCTCTGAAGCATTTTATGAGTTATCGCCCGGGAGGAAATGATTGACGAAATTTGTACCTGGCTCTTGGACTATAAACTACTTTTATCCCAAAAAATATACACAGTTCTCGAGGGAATAACGAACGAAAAACTAAGTCTTTGCCAACCCTGTCGCAGCAAAAGCTGGTTTTCATGTTTAAAAAGGTTTACACATAACAGCTGTATAGGCTCCAATCCGATTGCAATCGATATCAGTAAATTTCCCCCGGGATGTCCTCCGCGGCCGGTTACACGATAATATGACGATATTATATACAATTAATAGCCAAAATGTGGAAGCGATGAAAGGAGATGTATTTAATATTCATTCAAGTAGTTCGGTATTTTTGTGTATAGGTACAAATGTCGTCGCTTCATCGCGCGGAAAGAAAAACTTGGCAATGGTTACTAAATTTTAGCGCTGTTAAAGATTAAGCTTTCACAGTGGACCCGCTACAGCTTCGCCCGCTGTATTTTCCATACAAAAGTTCTCACCCTCTTAATTTCAAAAAATTCCTCCTTATTGCACCTCCTGGCTACTCGAGGAATGTCTCCTCCAAATTTCAAACCTCTAGGGTCACTCGTTTAGGCTGTGCGTTGCAATGGTCTTATATAAAAAGAGGTAGATAGGTTACGTGCGCACCGAAAATGAAGCGTACAAAAGACTCCAATTGTAGCCTCTGGTCTCAGTCGCTCTCGAACAAGTGGACGATGCGTATGTGTTTCAGAGTTCCGACTACAGTGCTTAGATTTCGTTTTATAGCTACAAAATGCCTTCGTGTGTGATGCGTAAATGCACTAATTACGCAAGTAAAACAAAAAAGTTCACGGAGTCACATATCACAAGTAAATAAGCCGAAATTATTATATTTTATTTGGTTTAATACTTTGTTATAACAAATATTACGCAATAATTACGTAACCTCAAAGAAAAAGACAACTTTATTCCTTTCACAACTCGAGCGACAAGGACAGGATATAGATCAACATTTTAACAGAAGCGACATTTGATTGACGCTGATGGTGTTATGTAGTTGATTGAAAACATAGTTTTTGATGAGTAATAATTAAATTTACCTACAACAATGGTTGTTGATAAGTAAGATTACTGAAAAATTAATGAACAACCTCACTCTATCTCCTATTTTGAGCTCGCTTCAGTTTTTACAATTTTATAAACATGACGGGAGTGAGAGCAGTCGTATCTATGCGTGGTATCCGCACCACATTTCGTTTACCGCTAGACTTACGTGCCGCTACCTGTACAACTATATGTTTATATTTGTGAATGCACTTAATAACAAAAGATAAAATTGTATTCCGAAAGATGCTTTTATTTTAAAACTAGTTTCATAATAATTTAGATTACGGCTAGTGATTAGTTCAGGCCCCCAATTCTCGATGGAGTCGAGATAATCTCACAATCGAGATTAAACGTCAGTGCATACAGTCGTTTGACACAACTGTATGAATCTGACGTTTAATCTCGAAATCGACATTATCTCGAATGTAGCGAGAATTGGGGGCCAGTTCAAAAACTGAATAATCATATCTAATGCATGCATAGATTTACTTATTGAAAATTTAAATGGTTTATCTCGAATTAATCTTCATTAATAATTACACATCCCTGTACAATGAAAACATAACAACACACAACAAGCACATAAGAAGCATATTTATTATCAAAAATAGATATTTAGCATGTCACTGTTAAAATAATATATCATTAGTTTATTGTCTAATTGTTTATTATTCTAGTTTCCAAATAAAAACGTAGTTACGTTTGTATAAAAGCAGCGTATAACCTTAAATCCAAAGCCTTTGTACCTTCTGTTCGTGTCTCGTTGTTTTTGTTAGTCTATGGCTAACGTGCGATGATTGGTGCCTAAAGTCACGTTTGCCCACCATTACGCGCAAATGACAAACACTAGCGGTCTTCTTTATTCTTATTGATTTAATTACGCTATCCTTTTTACACCGTTTGGCAATGTGGTGAAATGTCAGTGAAGTAAAATATGTGTACGTGTGCTCCCGCTGCGTTCGGAACATTTTTTTCGGTTGTTTTGTGAGCATATAACGCATCCTTACTTATAAATCATTGGTGCGTTGTCTGTAAGTGAGTCACGGTACTGTTTTATAAGAATTGATTGCAAAGCTTTTTCAAAATCAGCTAAGTGGTCTAGTTGTTATAGGCAATGCTTTGCTCAGGTTGCTAAGATATTATACGCAACGGATAAGAAAAAGTCAGCAAAACGAGTTTAGCAACTATTTCCAAATAATTTTTCGTGCTGCATTACACTTTATTCGTATTATTACCTTGTGTCTGTGTATCTCGCTGCTAGGAAAAGGCCTTCCTCCCAGGACTCCCACTCATTACGCCTCGCCGCCTATAACTATCTTGCGAATACATATTTATTTTATACTTGCTTCTACCCGTGCGTGGAATTCGCTTATAGTTATCCCCTCGGGAACTTTCCGGGATAAAAGTAGCCTATGTGCTATTCCAGAATATAATCTATATCTGTGCCACTCGACGGTATGCAATGTATCTTAGTCCAAGCTGGTGTCTCTTTAGTGCTAGTGAGGAACACACAGACGAACTAACTGACTATTTATCCACTAGTTTATTCCACATATTCAGTCCACACAGCTCTTGTAAATTCGTTGTAATTAATGATTCACTAGTTATAAATAGTAACGCTTCCACAAATTGAGTAAGGTCAATGTGGCTAATTCCGTCATATTTTTGAGCTAGTTCAACTTTGGTTTGGTTTGGTTGAAAATTTGGGACGTTTATTTAAACTATTTACCCATGGCGTGCATGTAGTTGGCTAACAATTGACTTGGCTTTCAAGGTAAATTATGTAATTCGAAGTATCTAAGTTGGATAATTTATTATAAATATTTATTTTAAAACACTCAGATAGACAGAATTTCCCGAAAAATTGGGGGTATTCCGTCTTACAAGATGTTTCCTTAGTATAACGAAGTTTTTTCAAGTTTATGCTAGTTGAAAATAAACACATGCAGATTTCAATCAAATATGTGCTTTCAGGCGTTGAATATCATATTCACAATAATATGATTTATCGGTAAAAAAAATTTTTTGGGGTTATTCCGTCATGTTTTGGCAATCAGATGAGCTCAACCTTGTTTAGATTTTTTTAATGTATATTTTTTCCATATTTTTTTATCAATTATGGCTTTATGCACTATGCATTCAAATGTAGTGTCGTACTACACTCTAAGGTCTGCTTGACATACGATGAAAATTCACTTTTTCATGTGCTTGATTTTCAATCGTAATTTGGTGAAGGTGTTCACCATATGAATTGCGATTCTTGTACAACTGTTTCATCCACCACCGAGGCAGTTTCTTCTTACTATTGACATTTAGTACTATTTTCGTAATAATTACAACTCTCAATACATTCTACAATTATTATTATTTATCATCTAAACGATTCTTAAAATAACCAACATGTTGACAACTTCTGGAATCGGGAAATACCGGGGAATATGACGGCTTAGCCCCTTTTATAATGGACGGATTTTCCCACTTCATCATTTTGAGGTTCCTAAATTTAGACGGGAATAACTTAAAACCAGCGGACTTTTTACTCTTATAAACAGGCAGATACTTTTAGACATATCTTAAATATCGTAATAAGTACACAAACAAAGTGAGAAATGTAACCGTTTTATATTTACCTTTGGTAAAACTGCATAACACTACACTCCAGTTTCGACTTCGGAACAAAACTGAAGTTCGAAAGCAGATATTTTCGTAGATTGCACAGCACCATCAGTGTTTTTTAGTTTGAACTAGAAAACCCTGCTGATTTATCGACCGAGTCGGCAGCGGCGTACTGTGCTTAGATTCAACGCAGGCGTGTATATGACGGCATAGCCCCGTAGACGGAATTGGCCAAATTGACCTTATAACAACATCGTAATGACATAATGACAGTGACATCACGACTGACCACTGTTGACTCAATCATTACACCAGATGCTATACCGTGGAAAGTTTTAAATAATGACGCTATATTACTAACAATAAATACGATAAGTGATAAAAAATATGTATATTTATTATCTGGTATCGGGAGTTCATAAAATGTTGGCTAAAATACCCATGTCTCTTGACATGTTTATTAAAATTTTATGTCTGTCACATATTAAATTACCATTGCAGTGATCAGAGTTAATATGTCAAATGAAATTGAGTGTCATATTACATTTACGACCATAGCATGCATAGCATGAAGCCCGCGTATATCATTACCAATATCATGATAAGTCAAAGCATATCTCACCGCACGGCTCAGGTCGTACCAGGCCCAAAGGTCCCATATATCGATACGTTGCGGCTCAAAGGGTGTAAAGCATAAAACACGACTTTTCAGGAGAAACAAAAAAAGGAAAAAAAATAAAAAATATTTTGACTGTAGTTTTTTGTTTAAAGATATATATAAAAGTCTTCTATGGCAAAAGTCCTTATAATTTTGAGTATTTTCACGTTGTTACTTTACAAATGATCGCTGCCTCATATTTGCCGAAATAAGTTTCCTATACTACCAATTTTTTTTTTTCAAAAATTTCCTTTACAGCCCCTGAGAATCCCCTTTGTGTAATTACCTTAGGTCGTTAATCAAACTTTTTAATTCATAGATTTATACGACGATTTCTTGAATACGTTAAAGATTTTTTTTTGGTTTCTACTTATTATTGTTGGGAATGAAAAGCATAGAACGTAAAAACTATGAGTTTTATGGTCCTTGTTTGAAGGAAAATTGTGTTTTGTGCTATATTAATATTGGGTGATAAAGCACAGTTCTTAAAAACTATGAGCTTTACGCCAATTTTTGAAGGAAAAAAAATTGTTATACACTGCATTAATGTTTAGGGTAAAGGACAACTTGTAAAAACTGCGAGTTATACATCCCTTTTTCTTTGCACAGTTAGTAGTTACTACCGAAGGAGTAATGCCGTGGAAATGTTTTGAGCTATACAGCCTCATTTTACTAAAAAACTGTGTTTAGAGACGTAAAAAGAAGGGCGTAAAGGTATTTTTATGCGAATTCAGCTACGTGGACTATACAGATTGATAGAGAATGAAAAACTGAGTACGGTAGTGTGATCAGTGGCTTTACGCCCAAATGTGCTTTACGCCCTTTGAGCCGCAAGGTATCGATATGCTGGCAGCATTCCCTAGATGTTTAAAAGTCATGTGAAATATTTTATGGACCTTGCGCTGGCACTTGCACGCTTTTGACCATTTGAGAAAATGCCGAAATTTTTGGGCACTTCCCAGTCACATTTTTAAGAATACGTAAGTAAATAGGTAACAAACTGAAGCTTACGCGAGGAATCACGGTCAACGACTTCTGAATACAGAATTTAATGGCCAACCGAAATATACCGTCCTAAATAGCTGCTTGCAACACAACATTTGGGTGAAGGTTGTCCATCGCACATTACAGGCTTACGGCGGGTTTTACGGTTGTCGCATATTCTCATGACTAGATAACAGGAGTGAAAGAAAAGTACGACGACTTTTATAAAACTCTTGGTATTATAATTCTCTTTATTTATTTTGTGCCTAGACTGCCCATTGCAAGGCAAAGGCATAAATTGCCATTTCCCTCCTTCCAATTCTCGAGGCTTTGGGTGCTGGTCCTCCAGGTCCCTAAATGTGTATTTAACTCGTCTCGCGATCTGCTCCTGCGGCCCTAACATGCAAGACACAAGGATAAGTTAAACCGTCTTTTCTCTAAGTGCGTCTCTCACACACTGGTTCCGACGAAAGAGATAACCATAGAGATAAACGGGTTTAACTTATCTTTGTGTCTTGCATGTTAGGGCCGCTGGGCCTACGTCGTCATTTGGCGTTAGGTTGGGGTCCACTCCTCATTACCACCCTCAATACTTTAAGACATACACATTATTGTTTTTATTATGAATACACCTCTTACTGTTTCGCACGTGTATCCCAACCTTGGATTTACTGAAAATCAGCGTCGTGATGCCCTCGGGTATCTCGACACAACGCTGGAGTGGACGCCATTTTTGTTGCCAAACCTCAATTTTGTTTTCTATTTGTTTTTTCCGACCGATTAGACCCGAAAATATGTTCTGTGCATTTAAGGTCAAACTTCAACTTGATGATGATGATGATCTGCGTGTGCTGATCATTCAGCCCAGTTCCCCTAGGTTTTCGAGTTTAAGGTTACTGCCCCGGCGGCGCTCCCATTCAACATGGATCCCATCTTCATGTTCTCCTGCAGAACAAAAGAACATCCTGCAGGTTCAAGCTACTTAACTCATTTACATCCCAGCCCACATGAGCAACAATATATCCTTATGATTGAGAGGGTACAAAAAGCCTTTGCTCGCTTTCTATTCAGCAAAACATATGGATACTACCCATACCTTTATCCTACACTCTACATACTTGGAATGATACAATATGAATCCCTGGAGACTAGGAGGAACATGTATCTTGTCAAATACTTTTTTCAACTGATAAGAGGTCATATGTACAACTCCTCACTTCTAGCGCAAATTCCATTCCACGTGCCACGCAGCTCTAGCATCCAGCTGCGCCCGCAGCGTCGTCCGCTATTCGCTGTCCCGAGGACACGTACCCGGGCCCTCTCACACTCACCACTACATCGTGCGTTGATGCTCTTAAACGATATAATGGATAGTGACAGCATGGTAGACATCTTCTACAGTTCTGAGCCAAGTTTCCTTGCTTCAGCCAGTCGGCACTTGGAAACGATTTCTACCGCAAGCTCAATACTGTGAATTATCTACTAACTAGTCTGTAAGAACTTCTCTGTTAACATGTGTGGCTTGACCGTTAGTGTTAATATAAGAGATAAATAAATAAATAAATAAATAAATAAATAAACATCTATTTCATCTACTCCGAACTTGTCAGTGAGGGCATCGTGGGTCTGGTTTTACCCCTATTACTGACAGATGTCTATTTAGTGGGCAGTGGCCCGTGATTGCCCCTGTCAGTATCCTGAGGTTATACTTATCGAGGTTCACAAGATACCTGGTCCTTTTGTGATTTATTCTCCTGGTCATCATTTTTGCTTGTCTGCATGTCTGGACAGTGCTCCATTCTTCATTGGTTTTTGCCTCAATGTATCTTGTTATGACCCCTTTCGTGACTATGGCTGAAATTGGTAGACCCGGTTCGGGCCCTAGGAATCCATGATCGGCTCCGGCTCTAGCCAGTTCATCTGCTTTATCGTTACCATCTACTCAGCTGTGTCCTGGTACCTGGTACCTAAACTTCAAGTTACGTGCCGCGAATTATACCGATGTTTGGACTATTGGTATAGCGCAAAGTACTGCTACTGCCATCTGTTATCACGCAACGAACAACGTCGATACTTAAAAGGACAAAACGTGCGGTCACTTTCGCTATGACCTCATTCTCCCAATAAGGTTTGTCCAAAGTTTATGAATCATGTGGTGGATTCTCTATCGTGCATCATGTTATGCTCATTAGAGTTCGTCTCTCTTATCGCCTGACTATCATTAATGGAGCCGCGCGCTCGTAGGTACTATGCGGAGTTAGGTACCTATGACCTGGGTGGAGCTGCGTCCAAGGTCGAAAACACGATCGAACGTGTAGTTTATACGCATTGACGGGTCAAGTTACGCTCGCCGGTGAGTTCGGAGACGAAATTTTATTTGAGAGAATCACCCCACTGATTCTGTAAGTACCCAGTTGAGATTAATCCATAACAGTATTGTAGTTGTGAGTCCGGGTCATCCTAGTTTGGAACAATAGATACATAATGGTTTGAAACCGCTTACAGTTCGTCGCTCATAGTGTGCAAGCTATTATGGAAACTACATGTTTAAAAATAAATAATGACATTATTTAATCATTTAGTCTTAGCAATTATGAACAAACTACGGAGAATACAGATATATAAGTCATCTGAATCATCCGAATCACTCTGTATGTTTATTACAATCGTTTTGAGCTCCTGAGATCAATGTCTTGGTGTGCACGGTAATATTTAGCGCGACGCACCAATGTACAGAATGTACAAGTTTTTTAAGTATCCAAAGCCGCTTTCGGCTCGAGACAGTGCGCACTATTTGAGCGGACGATCTGTACAGTATAGGCCAAAAATTTGATACTTATATACGGTATATTTTGACGTAATTTTGATGTGATTTTTAATTATATCAGTATGTAAAGGTTACGAAGTGGTGGTATTATATCTAGAATTGCATATGTTGAATTTAGATTTTGTCTCACTTTCACTTATATTCACGAACGTTGTGGACTTGTGGTTTTGAACAAATACTGGCTCCCACCCCTGCTTTTCTCTCCAGTAATTTATTTTTATTTGTTGTTCCCCAAACACGAAGTTATCTAACGAAACTTTTCCTTTCTTCCAGGTACTTAGCTGCTTTAAGGAGCAGTTCAGATCGACCTACTTCTCAGTAAACATGTTTGCAACTCCTAAACAAATAGAAGTTTTTAAATTCAATTTTAAAAGTTGTCACGACAATGGGATCTTGTCACAGTTTGTAGCCTAACTTGTGTTTGGCAATTAAACAATATAAGTAAAGAATACTCCCTTTTTTGGGTAATAAAATGTTAAACGATGTGGTGTGGAAGAAGATGTAGTCGTGAGAATTGAGAAAGGTATGCTTAGATGGTTTGGACATGTGGAGAGGATGAACGAAAGAAGACTAACGAAGCAGATTTATAAGGCGTGTGCATGGCAGGGTTGGAAGGGGAAGACCTCGGTGAACGTATCAAAACCAGGTCGAGGACGTTCTTAAGAAAGGCCGAGTCAAGAGTACCCTAAACAGGCGAGCGTGCATGAAGAACTTAGTGAGAGTAGACGGAGCGAAAGGTGTGTCAGGATCGAAGCAGGTGGAAATCCGTGGTTTCTGCCTACCCCTGTGGGAAACAGGCGTTATATATGTATGTATGTACAGATATAGTGAATAATAATTGATTGGCTTGATATAAATAACCTTAAAGTAAATTTAAATAAAACTAAGTACATACAGTTTATAAATAGGAAAAATGACATCGACTTAGACGTAAGATATGACAATCAAGTAATTACAGAAACAAATGAAATAACTTTTCTAGGCATAACGGTAGACAACAAGTGCTCCTGAAAGCCTCAGGTTTCAATTAATCGTTTTGTCTATGCACTGAGAAGACTAGCGACTCTCGTCAACAAAAATACGGCACTCCTGGCATACCATGGCCACGTTAGCTCCGTACTCAGGTACAGAATTTTGCTTTGGGGAAGCTCTTGCAATATTGAACGGGCATTCACTGCGCAAAAAAAATGTGTACGTGCGTTGTGTTTGAGACCACCTTTGACAACATGTAGCCATTTATTTAGACATCTCAACTTACTTACTTTACCGTGTCTTTATATTTTTGAAGCGTGTAGGTTTGCAAAAGGGCACCCTGAGATTTTTTACACAATTGAGGGACATATGCCAATTTAATTCTAGGTACCCTCTAAAACTTATGCTACCGAAAGTCAAAACGGCTTTATATAGGAAAAGTTGTTATCCTATGACTATAAAACTGTATAATAAATTACAAACTGAAATAAAAGAAATGTGCTATAAACAGTTTTGCTCTGAACTGTACAAATGTTTAGTCGAGCAGTAAAGCAGTCCCTGGAAGCTACAACTTTAATTAATTATTTTAAGATTTTATTGTTTAGTGCTGATTTACTTAGTTTAATTGATTATTTTTAAATTATATAGTTACGAATAATGTATTAATGACATCGATCATTTTTTAGGTAGGTATGTACTCAATATTTGCATGCTCATGTTGGCAAGATATGTAATCCCAATCTTTAAACTGTTCACCTTTATTTAACCATATCTTATGTGAATAAATATATTTGATTTGATTTATGTTTCAATCGGTAAAACTCGGATCCCAATCGGAAGACGACGGGACCCGAAGTGTCAATTAATTATTGTATTAAATGAGTGACATGTTTATATTCATTAGCATGAAACTTTATTATTTCGTGTCAAATGTCAAAATGAAAAATGACAGCATGGTATCCATGGCATGGTATCCATGGCCCCCAATTCTCGATGTATTCGAGATAATATCGATTGCGAGATTAAACGTCAGATTCATACAGTTGTGTCAAATGACTGTATGCGCTGACGTTTAATCTCGATTGTGACATTATCTCGAATGCACCGAGAATTGGGGGCCTGCTGAAGCTAATTGAGAGAGCACGATAAATACGAACTTTTCCGATAAAACACGATGGAAACTAATTATGCACTACATCTGGATGTATGTACACATACATACATAGCATCACGCCCGAAATCCTTAATGGGGTGGGCAGTGCTCACAAGACTACTTGCTTGCTTGGATGTATGTGAAATGTTTCATTGCCATAGACAGGCAGACGACCTTATGGACATATACAACACCAATGGTGTGCAGAGGCTGATGAAGCTAAGGCAGATAAATGAAACTATTAATTTAGACTGTAAACACAACGGCAGTTGGTCTAAATTTGAATGTGTCCCTATCGCTGATCAGCGGCACGTTAGTCACAACTCACAACACATACACAACATCATAAATATGAGGGGGATGAAATATTTGTAAAGCTAAGCGTTTGTTACATTTGCTGAAAGCTAGATTGAGGCAGATCATTTATTTAGATTTTTTTCTACATACATACATATATCACGCCTGTTTCCCAAAGGGGTAGGCAGAGACCATGGATTTCCACCTGCTACGATCCTGACACAGATTTTTTTCTAATTGTTTTAAATAGCTGAATAGAAGACGTTCTACTCATCTAGCTACTAAAAATTATAATTGCGAAGTTTATGTGTGTGTGAGTTAGTATGTTTGTTACTTCTTCACCTTTCAACGGTTGGACGGATTTGAGGGACGGACTTTATATCCCGGAAAATTCTAAAGTTCCCGAGGGCATAACTGCATATTATATTTATGATAACTTAGTCGATTACTAAACTGATTAAAATTATACTTGTAACAAGAAGAGATAGAAAAAACTTTATAATTAATAAACTAATACTTTATTATGACTTTTTCGTTTTGTATTACCTCTGACGCAAATTTCCACATTTTACATCTTTTGGCACTAAGCACTAAGAAGTTCGTTTTACTGGTCAAACCAGATAAGTCTCTTCTTCCTCTGTTCCTGGCATCTTGACTATATAGTTAAGGTATAGTTGTACTATAATTGCCTGCTATCATTTAGTGGAAATCATGTCTTCATAGGCATTAGGAGTTACTTTCCAAAGCCGCCTCCTCCGAAGCCAGCACCTCCCTGGAAGTTGTTGAAGCCACCACTTCCTTGATTCGCTCCGAATCCTGAAGAACCACCTGACGCACCGCCGGATGATTGCTGCGCGGACGTCACCTAAAGAAAATCAGATGTTATCATTCATGAGCGGTCAATGTGCGGTTAAAAACGAATTTTAGATCTATGTGTCAATGATAAGATTTAGATTTATCTAGTTCTCAATATTACACCATAGCCGCATAGTAATTAAAAATGGGAAAGAAAAAAAAAACTAATATTCAATGTCCATATCACAATTGAAAAGATTACCATGTTTAATTGTGTCTCCGTAAAGGATCTGCATTACAAAAATCAATAAGAAACACAGTCTAAGTTCCATGTAAGTACTCTTTAACTGAATACAGTCGGTTATTCAATTAAAGGTTCTACAGTTTGCGTTTTAAACGTTTCGTCAGCTGATTCTCGTTATAATTTGATAATGCCTTGCGCTAATGATCAGCATCTTAAAGGCACCTAGAAACCATTTGATCTGACATTCGCTACAATACGCTATCGTATTACTCCTAAAGGGATTAAATCGGGCAACTCAAAATTCATAGTCTTACGCCTAAAATAGTAGATGATAGACTGACGCCAACGTTCGCCCATGGGTTAATCGCTAGACTAGTTATTTAGATATTATGGGTAAGGTAAAATTCTTTTGCTATTGGAGTAAATAATACCCGATCATAAATTACAACTATCAATTTCCCAGGGTCCAAGTCTATCGGATCAGTCAGTTAGTCTTTTAAAATCAAGTGTATTCTTACCTGTTGGAAGCTGCTCTGCTGACCACCCTGCTGGAATCCTTGAGCGCCACCACCCATAGAACTCTGGCTTCCAAAACCAGAACTGCCTCCGCCAAACTGGCCACCACCGTATTGACCACCGCCAATACCAGCTCCTCCGAGGGGCATACCGCCTCCTATGCCGCCACCGAGAGGCCCCATTCCAATACCCATTCCTATGTGGGAGCCGTAGGGCTTGGCGTGGGCTGCCACTGCGCACACGATGGTCAACAACTGGAAAAATGGTGACACACATATTTAGTAATGCGAAAGTTGGGATTCTTGGATGTTTAATTGGAATGGAGCTTCACTGACTTCGAAAATAAGTTAGTATTATAGTTAAGTTAAACAATATACCAAAAAAACATAGGGTGCAATTTATCTCGGAGGTTTTAGACGTTCTCGAGGTAAACCTTGAAAATGTATATAAATGGCGGATGCATCATGAGAATTTTCAGTTTAAGGAAATAGAAAATGGAGATAAAGAGGCTTAACTTATTACAAATTTTAAGGTTAGACAATTAACTGAAAAAAAGCAATAGATTAAAACTAAATATTAGAGAAAATAGGAGACAAATGGGACGTCAATGAATTTAAATAAATGGAAGATCAACAAAATGATTTGAACGAAGTTCTCGACGTTGATTTTTCAACATTTGGTAATAATTTAAATGGTTACAATATATTTAAGAATGCAGAAACAGTATTCACAAATTAATTTAATTATAAGATTAGCTAAAACAACCGTTATTGATTCTGGAAATCGACAACCAATGTATGCAGAAATGAGGAGTTATTATTTTTTTTAAATATTTTTTTATTACATTATGTAATATTCTAGAATCACTCGAACAAAACGTATTATAAACTCACCAAAAGCTTCATAGTTCTTCGTCTCAACACAAACAATGAAATAATGCTCTAACAGCGTCGTTCTATCTTTTATAAGTATCTAAAAGCCATTTGTCTAATTACTTTTACATTTAATACTATTCATTAATCTCTAATCGATTCTGGGAGTAGCATTTGCTAATGACCAGGGTTTCTCTACATATTTTCTCTTAATCACATAGAGGTAAATATAGATTTGAACATTGATGTTAGCTTGTCATCAAGTAGGTTTTAATTGCTTCCTTATCTTGGGTTTTTTTAACTTGGCTTGGGAGTCCAGATCGATATCGTTTCGATGATTTCATAAAATCGATCTTCCCTTTGTTATTGACTTTTGATGTTACACCGAGGTTTATCAGATCTATCGATTATTGGGCATCGTGTAAATGTTTTTTGTCTAGTAATTCTTCATTTGCGTTTGTGTAATCAGTGTTAGTGTTGTTATTCTGTCTTCTGTGTGTTTCAGTATTATATTTGTGCGCGTGAAGGTCGTAGATTCGAATCCCGGCTTGAATCTCTCAGATTTTTGGATCTCATGAGCGGAATTGAGTTTGATATTTATCACGAGCATTTCGGTTAAGGAAAGCATCATGAGGACACCTGCACACATCTGCAAAGAAGTTCAAAATGTGTGTTGTTCCCAATTCGCACTCAGTCTGCACCATATGTTGACACTGCTATATACTGTAGCGCAAATAGGTTGCTGGGTAGGATATTATGTCCGGTTGCATGTTGATATCGGCGTAAGTGTCACGTTTGCTTTTAAATTCAATTTTAATTATAATAGGAACGTCATCAGCATTCAACAAAAGCAGCAGTTCAGAGGAAACAGTGCTGACCACATATGTAAAGTTGAATAAGAAATATATGTAATATGTGTAGTAGATTCAGTGAAACACCAGTTTGTTATTTAGCCTTAAAGAGACAGAAACAGCATCCCCGTACGATATCTACCGATGAGCAGCGGCACCCGTCTTCACAATACCTACCTCTATATTATCTCGTCGCTATATTTTGATTTACCAAATCAAACAGCGTAGTCACGGTAAACAATCACCAATTTCATGGTCATCTAACAATTGATTTCGTGGTAATATGTAGAGAATATCATGTTTGTGTTTTGTCGGATTCTTCACAAGTGGTCGCCGCATGGCTCTTGTTTATTTTTATTAGTGTTTAGATGAATTTAAGGAGTAGAAGTGGATGTATAATATGCCTGAATCAACTTTTTTCTGACTTATTTGTTTTACTACATTATAAGCTTCCGTGAAAAGTGCATTCGATAAAAAACTATATATTTTCATAAGCAGATAGACAATACATTTGAACATATATGTGGCATCCAATAAAAACGCGTCATCACACAAATATTTGACTTACCGGGGATCGAACCCGGGACCGCTAGCTTCGGAGGCAGGATAACTATTATACCAACTAGACTAACCGCGTCGTAAGATTATTTGATGAGTGTGCGACAAGATATATTAATCTACTATGCTCCACATTTAGAAATTTCTGTTTGTTTATATCGCTCTATATTACATTGCTGTATAATTATCTCATCTCTATGTTCTTAAATCTTTAAACTATTTAAACTTAATAACAATTACAAATTAAAGAAATCATAACTGTTTAACAGCTGGCAAAAACTTAAGTATATTTTCTAATTTAACTTAGTTGAGTTAAAGTTCATTTACTTTAATAAATAAAGCTGCTCGAGTTGCAACTTAATTATCGTGCACCTTTCGATACTAAGTTCAGTTTGTTGAAGTGCTTCAAGTTCTCAAACGCCAAAGACGAATCTACCGTTTAATTTCATCTAAGTGTCTAACTAGCTAAAAGTATAACCATCATCTAATCAATTTAATGGAAAATAGTGGCCGCTATTTTCTGATGACGTACCGTTTATACTTTGTAAAGCTATATTACATAGCATATAAATTGTGTATTAAACGGCGCAACAACTTATATGGGTTCGATTTTAATAAAATACTTTAGTTTAATAGAAAACACAATAACAGTGATGAGGGCGCCACTAGACGGTCGGCGCCCTCTTAAACAAGTTGTAAAATTGTTACATCGATGATTTTCTAACGTATTAAAGGGAAATCATGAATCGAAATAATAAAATTCGTGGCAAATGCTTGTAACAAGAGTTTTAAGGGTTCCGTACCTTGAAAGGAAAACGGAACCATTTTAAAATCATCCCGATTCTGTCACAGAGATTTTTCGCGAAAACTAAGTAACTTAGAAATGAAATTTGGCATAATGATAAGCCTTGAGGTATTGTTGACACATTACATATAACGCTGTAGGCTTGTGTAGTACATGTACTATGTACTAAACATAACTAATTCCCGTCTCTGTACTAGAACGAACTATTCCGCAACGTTTCTGCCGTTGGTACATTAAATATAAAAGTTTGTGTTTGTGTTTTCTATTATTCTCATTATTTTCTTCATTATAATTAGCACCTTTCGTTAGCAACGTTGAAAAACATTTAGCAACTTTTTGGCATCTTCTAGACGTACACCTGGCAACTTTTAAATTTGAGAGTTAGCAACACTGCCACTATCCTCTTCGGCTTTTGAGTTTCAAAGTTGAAACTCCTGGGGCCCAGGAATATTAATAAGTGTCTTATTATTACTCGTAACTCTGCATCCGGTTTTTTTTTTCTTTTATGTCAATTGACTGAGAAACGAGCTGACGGCCCACCTGATGGAAAGTGGTCACCGCCGCCCATGGACATCTGCAAAACCAGAGGCTTTGCTGCCAATGCGTTGCCATGAATGGGGATGGAATGGGGAGGAGGGAATAAGCCTCCGGATCTCGTCACTCACCGTACGAAACGCAATAGCAAGCTATTACTTTACGCCGATATTCTGTGAGAGTGTGTAATAGCTTTAAATAATTATTAAAAATTAATAACTAGTCTAGCGAAACTTTCATTATGTTCTTCAGAGCTTGTTGAACATTGGAAATTGAGATATTGTCGACGCTTTCAGTAAACCCATTGAAGTGCGGGGTTTAACAAGATACTGAATAAAATTAACCGACTTTAAATAGCGAATATTTCGAGCCCTGAGCAAGAAACGCCGCGGAAATGTATGAATATTTTATATGTGAAAGAATTAAAGTCCTCGCAGAGAGTTGATAAATATTATGATATCGTCTCGAAAGAGCTACTCTCGCTTAACCATGGAGACTGTCTACATCTCCATGTAACCTAGATTAATCAATTTAGATGTTTTCTCTGTTTTAATATTATTCTTATTATTATGACCCTTAGAGACTTTATACATCTCTAAGGCACTTAAATTTACTTGTTCAGACGCGGAGACTATACATCTCCCTTATTAGTTGTATACGATAATTAATTTGTGCCCATTAGGTTTATTTGTTGCACTTTTTATGTTAGTTTTAGTTATATGTAATTTTAAAGTGGAAAAAAGACTTACTGCTGAGTTTCTTGCGGCGTTTCTTCTCAGCAAATGTCACCTTTCGAAGCGCTGGTAGATTCAGACATGTAAAAGAGCCCGTGAGGCCTACTTGCAAAATAAATATTTTCATTTTCATTTTCATTTTCTTACCTATCACAAACTGTATGACTGGCGTCGCTTATCGCCGCGCGCACTGAGTTTCGGGGTACTTGGCACGCAGTTGTTGTCAACGAGCCGGGCGAGCGAGCGCCATATATTGCCATTCCGTTCTGGAATACGCTTCGAGTGTTTTGTTTGGGTGTTCGTGTGTTGTTTTAGACGAAGCAATTGAACGTTTCATAATAAACGTCACCGATACTGATTCTTCCTCCGATTCTAAGGCTTCGTTATGGTCGTCGTCCGATATGCCAGCAATGGGACATATTTATACAGGCTATTCAATAATAATATTCAATGAAAAAAATATAATTTTTTCTTTTATTTTTTATTATTATTTGTAATGACTTAAGAAGCCCTGACTCTCGGCGCACAGACTTTAGAATTTTAAAAAATGAGACCTCACCGAGTTTCTTGCCGGTTCTCAGTAGAGGTTTTTTTCGGAACCGGTGGTAGATTGATTCCTTTACCTTCATAAGAACGTGTAAAAGCCTAAATTGAATAAAGTTATTTTGACTTTGACTTTGAATTACTTACCCAAACAAGTGCACTACTGCATTGCACTATTGAGATAATCTCGAAGATGAATATAGGTCAAACGGAGAACCTTATTTTGAGTAGTCTTTAAAATATATATATATATATTAAAACAGTAGAATAAAAAGAGATTTGTTTGTTGTGTTGTTAGTACTACAATAAAGCGTTATATTGATAAAAGCGTAATACTTATTTGTTATCCAGTTTAATAATATCGTACTTAATTAACGTTTTGAGTGCATAATACTTAACAATACAATATTGAATTAAATCCAACACACAGCTGTCCAGGGCAGTGCCCCGTCTATTCCGGGCTCCGGGACACAGCTAACGCAATTAGTCTGGGATTCCGGGATTCAAGAGAACAGGTAAAAGAACTTGTTTTATGGATAAGGAAGTCGTTTGAGGTTTAGTTAAATGTGTGTGACAATGGGTTTGGACATGTGGAGAGGATGAACGAAAGAAGACTGACGAAGCAGATTTATATGGCGATGCGTGCATGGTAGGATTGGAAGGGAAGACCTAGGCGACAGTACCAAAACCAGATCGAGGACGTTCTTAAGAAAGGCCAGGTCGAGAATACCCTAAACCGGCGAGCGTGCATGAAGAACTTAGTGAGAGTAGACGAAGCGAAAGGTGTGTGTCAGGATCGTAGCAGGTGGAAATCCGTGGTCTTTACCTACCCCTGTGGGAAACACGCGTAGCATATGTAGGTATGTATGTATGTATGTATGTATGTATGTATGTATGTATGTGAAATGTGTAAAGGGGCTTGTAAACGGGCTAGTTTTTTCGGATGTTTTTGCTGCCATTTGGGCTATCCCCAAAACGATAACATATTACATCACTAATGGCGACAAAAAGGTTGAATGTAAACTTTTGAGGATAGCCACAATTGCAGCAATAAATTGCCGAAAAACTAGTGCGTTTATGAGGCCCTTAAGTATTTATGGCTGAGAGTAATTATAGCATATAGCAAAAGCGAGTGAAGCTGCAGGGGCCCACCTGTATATTAGTATATTATATTTATAAGCGAACTCCTACTAGTGAAATATCCGACTTTTTACTGAGAAAAGAGAACCATTTTATCATCGCACAAACCGTTTAAATTATTTTATACCCCGTTAATAATAACTATTAAAATATTTTCTGTTCTATTTTTTAATAACACCTCAAATTAAATTAAATTCACTTTCCTACGAGCGTGGAACTAAAATGAATTCCCGGAGAACCGACCCTAATGAAACTTGTTCAACGTAAAAGCCACTTTAATACGTTTCACGTTAAGTTGATTATGGCCACGTCCACTTCGACGGAAAGTAGAACTAAAAATGTTTTAGAGAGCTCATTTTTCCGGGATCTTTTATTTTGTTTTTGCTACGGGCTTATATTTTTATTTTCAAGGTGCTAAAGTTATCTTTTAATTATTATTCATTGTTTTTATAGTTTCAATACCAAAAGTTGTTCATTTAACTGAAACCGAACGAATTTAATTTATAAACTTTGATAATTTTAAAATAGAGAAGTTTGCTTAAATTTGCTTTTTCTATTTTTAATATTTATACTGTTATTATTAAAATATTTGTCTAAATCTTATTATTTACACGTAGTAAGCTTTAGAATTTGAAACGCGTGATATTTGTTTTTTTCAAGGCAGCCAAATACAACGGAATTTATTAAACAGTGTAAACATATAATTTTTCCCTTAATAATTTTACAATACGTAAGTGTGTTTGTTTGTCGTTCGTAGATAGCTTATCTGCGCGACAACCTCGCGACCACGATGTGCGTATTTCAATTAAAACTCAAATCAATTGTAACACGTGCGTTTTACAACCCAAATTATCCAATTTTTCCCCTAATAATTGCGTAAAGGCGAAGAAAGCCGTAACTTACCCTGTGGTCTCCCGCAGCCGAGCCGCGAGCTCGGGGTGCGAAGTGGAAACCGCAGCGGGAAATAGCGGAAGTTTCAATATGGCGGAGTTCTGTTCTGCTTTTTTGTAGGTCTATTTTTCTTTGAAATACCAAAGTTCGTATTGTTTCCCTTACCATGAGTTTACGCAAACCGTTCTTGTCATCGAAATCTATCGGAAATCGCGCTTGTTGCCGATACATGTGAAAGGGACCGAGCGATAGTTTTCGATAACCAGAACGGTGTGCAACTCATTTTTTCACGGCATTTATATTCCGATACCCTGGAAGGATTTTCAGAAATCTTTATAAATACAGTAAATATAAGAAATGCTACTCCTCGGTAGATGGCGCTGCGCGATCAATGAGTTCCACGCGGACGCAGTCGCAGGTAATTATTAATAAATCCGTAGAAATGACGTGTTTACAATTAACAATAAATTAACCAAGTGCGGATTAGGAATCTATTTAATGTTTGTAAATGGTATTTCAGGCTCCACAGGACAGGCCAAGCCTAGCGTGGAGTCACCAAAAAGTGTAACTGTAATGAATATTTCTGAAAATAAATATTATTATTATTATTATTTAAAAAGAGATGACACTTATTCCTGGAATAAGGCGCACAGAACTCGTACAGAGGCTTCTGATGGTTTTGTAACGATGTAGGTTATCTGCATACTTAAGATAGCGATAGCAGAGGTGAATGCACTCTGCTATTATCCATACTGTTGGCCACCTGTACATTTGAGTACACTTCTTTAAAATGTATAATATTTCGAACAAAAACATCTATATATACAGGGTGGGCCATAAGTTTTTTTTGTAAATAGTAACAGATTTTTTTCTTAACTATAGATTGTGCGATACAAAGGTTGCCAGGAAATTAAACGCCATTTTATACATTTTTGACTACGATGGGGCGGTTCACAGGAGAGCAACGTGGTTATTGTGTTAAACACTTTTCAAAAAACCAGTCTTACGTTACTATGCGATGCCTTTTCCGGATTTAACATGGATTGCGCAGTATAAGTAAGTGTCAAAGCGTCAACTTAATCAAAGTTTGGATCGAAAAGTTTAAAGAAACTGGTTTAATTAACAACGAATATTAAGCAAACAGGGCGGTCACGTACCAGAAGTGATGATTGTCAGCATCTTTTCATGCAATTGCGTAGTCGGTTGCAGGAGTGCCAGCGACAAGACAGCTCATTTACACGACAGTGTTTTTAAAAATGAAAAAATATTTTAAGCTAATTATTTACTTATAATAAATCTATGTATTTATAGTTTTTAGTTTTGTCTCTACCATTTTTCTGAAAGTGCAAAAACTTATGGTCGACCCTGTATAAAAATCTCGTGTCACGGTATTTGTGGTCGCACTCCTCCGAAACGGCTCGACTGATTTTTATGAAATTTTGTATGTATATTTGTTGGTATGCGAATACGTCGTAAAGTATATTTCATACCGCTAGGTGCTTAGGGTGTCCACGCGGAGGAAGTCGCGGGCGGAAGCTAGTATAATATAATTAAACTAGCTTTGCCCGCGAAAAAAGTATCCTATGTTTTATTCCATCAAAATACGTTCAGCCGTTTGCGCGTGTTTGCACAACAAACATCCAAACATCTGCATACTTTCCAATTTATAATATTAACTAGGCTTTGTCTTCGAATTCGTTTATCGCTCGCAGCGTCATCTACATACGTAATACATCTATACTCGCGAAAGACATAACCCTCCTTTTCGCTTCGCTGCAGTCGAGTAAAAAACCATCAAAATAAGAAAGCTGTCAAGTGGAGCAATCAAATTTCCCGATAGTACATTATACATGTGTAACCTCTTGTAACAATATCTCTACCGAATATCTAGTATAATGGGGGAAATTCTACAAATTATCATCCGTTCCATCTTCAAATGACACCCGAAACGCTTCCTGACTAGGCTGTGGCCACACGCAGACCGGTAAGCGATTTGAGACATTTCTCTCTTGGGTTCAAAATTTAAAAGATTTATTCAGCAAATTGGCCTGTGGACTCTTTTACTAGTCACATGAATAAATAGCCTGGGTCCGCCTCGGATAGGACCATCAGAGATGACTCTCTATTCCAGTGTTGTTCAAACCTTTGAATACGAGACCCCTTTAAGCAAAAAAATCTGGCGACCCCCTATGACCGTAATAATACTATGTCCGTGGTTCCAACGACAAGGTATTTAAAAACCTGGCTTGCAGGCGCGGCCCTCTGAGCAAGGGTTGACGACCGTGACCCACTGGGCAAGGGCTCGCGACCCCCGGGGGTCGCGACCCGCCCGTTGAAATACACTGCTCTAGTCGACGTATTCTATGCAATATACTCGTAGAAACCATTTGGGCAACATAGTTCCACGTGTTCTTCTTGATGGATAGATAATGAATAATAATACATAATAGTTTAATAAATAAGTTATTGTAAGTTTATTAAATGTGCAATAAAAAGTTGACGCTACATACGATCTAGAAAGGATATAAAGTAATTCAGTGAGATCGCAATCAAGTTCCGGATCTGTACCATTACCATGAGTTGCGCAAAACGTACTCGCTAGCGTAAACTATCAGAAATACTGCTTGTTGCCGATACAAGTAAAAGGGACCGAGCGATAGTTTACGCTAGCGAGAGCGGTTTGCGCAACTCATGGTAATGGTACTGCACTAGGCCCGCGCCCGCGCAGCGACTCCTGGGCGGTCTCTGTCATAATGCGTATATAAATAGACTGATGATGATAATGGTCATTAAGTCTGTCATTTATTTAACTGATTCGGCAATTACCTAATTATGTAAAAGTAACCACATTTTTGGAGAATGTTTCATTACACCGAAATCGTTTAATCTAAAGACGATATTTGAATGATGTATCTTTAAAAATCGATATGTTCCAAGTTCCTGATGACGCTAGTGACGTAAAGTAATAGCTTGCTATTGCGTTTCGTACGGTGAGTGACGAGATCCGGAGGCCTATTCCTTCATCCCTATCCCATCCCCATTCCCCATCCTCCTTAGACTGGCAACGCAGTGGCAGCACCTCTGGTGTTGCAGATGTCCATGGGCGGCGGTGACCACTTTCCATCAGGTGGGCCGTCAGCTCGTTTGCCAGTCAATTGACGTAAAAAAAAAGTAAATCTTATAAAAGTCTGTAAGCCAATACGATCAAGACTATGGAATTGCAGAGCAGTTTACTTATGACCGATGACAGCTAAACTGAAACGCTGCCATATTGAAACATACATGTCGTACGAAATAGCGGCTTAGTCCAGTTTGAGACCTAAATTTGTATTGCATAACGAGATCGCTGTAAACCCGCGATGTTATAATGTAAATATTTATTTAAAATTCTACGCCATCTAATCTGCCATAAGGCTCCTTATCGCGGTTCAAAATTCTGCAACGGAATAAACGTTTATTAAATAATAGTGTTACGAATGAATAATAACTTTCAAAATATGTCGCTTATCGCTCCCGCTAGCAGCGTGGCCCCTACCTTACCTAAAACAAAGCGCTAGATCGATGGCGCATTAATGGGACGCTTAATGTAACCGATATTTGAACAGGCTGTATATTATATACAGGTTGTATATTATGTACGGGGTGTGTATGTTTAGGCCTAATTTCAAAGCGTTTAGTTTCTTGTTTTCAGTGTGGATTTCTGTGTAAGGAGATATGTGAGTTGTATCTTACCATAAGGTGAGATTGAAGTCAAGGGTGAAACCCAAAAGCTTCAGTGGTACAAACTAGAATAGGGTTTCTAGAACGGTCTATAATATCCTCAATATTCAACTAACATAAACAAACTTTGGTTAACATATTAAAAACAATGTTTAATTTTAAACAAAACTGTTTCCATATTTCAACAGACAAAGGATAAAACAACAATGACAACGAAAATAGTAAATGAAAATGTACACAATGAATTATAGCAAACGAAATCCACCTGTGTTCCAAATGGGGTAGAATTCATTTTGGTTCAAAAGAGATTACATGATACATTGCGTAGGCGTCGAGGTAATATAATCTTTATTTTCGTTGTGGAGAATTCGTTTTGGATTGTCACTGTTTCGGGGAGGTAGGGGTGACACAATTTGTAAGATTAATGCTTATAGCGACGTGGAAATCGCGCGTCCGCTGCGGTGGGAGCCCTGAATTATTTTAACCTGTTACGGATAAATGAGTGATATCACTTCGGCTATTTTATTTTATCCGCGTGGAACTCGTTTATCGCGCGCAGCGCCTTCTATCGAGGAGTAGCCTTTATAATTTCCTGTATTTATAAAGATTCCTGCAAATACTTTCAGGATATCGGGATAAAAACGTATCCTACGTCCATCTCTATATAACAGGTTACGTTTGTGCCAATTTTTACGGATTTCTGTTGAGCCGTTTAGCCGTGAAAACGGTATAAACAAACAAACGCATTTCTTAATATTAGTATGTATAATATGAAACTAGCTATGCCCGTGACGGTTTTCGCAAACTATCCCACGGGATACAAATAATATATTCCAATCAGGGTCTATCAACTTTCATCCAAATCCGTCCATCCGTCCGTCCACATCCTAACATCCTGACTTACTTTCACATTTTACAATATTAGTAGGGTAGGGTTGAGTACGAAAATGACGGTATTCTCTGTTAAGTAATTAACCGGCCAAGTGCGAGTCGGACTCGCGCATGAAGGGTTCCGTACCATTATCTATAAAATCGGCAAAAAATCACGTTTGTTGTATGGGAGCCCCCTCAAAAATTTAATTTATTCTGTTTTTTAGTATTTGTTGTTATAGTGGCAACATAAATACATCATCTGTGAAAATGCCAACTGTCTATCACGGTTCATGAAATACAGCCTGGTGACAGACGGACAGACAGACGGACGGACAGACGAGTCTTGGTAATATGGTCCCGTTTTACCCATTGGATACGGAATCCGAAAAACACAATCATGTAAGCTTCGCTGAAAATGGTCATAATTATGTGCAAGAGTTTCTTTAGAAAAATACTACCGACTTACGAGTATAAACAGATGAACTCATTAGCTGATTATTGAGTTATAAATATATAAATAAATTACGCGACAATCTTTTACACAAATCTAGTACCAAAGTAAGATTTTAAAGGCCTGTGTTATAGATACTAGACGATAATATACATACTTATACAAAGCGTTACATTTCAGAAGATTTAATGTAATTTAACGTTAATCGTTAAATCGCGATATAAATTGTATTTTATATGTCATTGCGTTAGTGATTTACTTATAAAAGAATGTTGGTATAAACCATTTATAAAAGAAGGTGTAACATTAGACTTCTTAAACAATACCTAATTATTTAGAGATTCCCCGTTATAAACATCAATATATACGGTCCGCGCGGTGTCTTTTTGGAAAATAGTGGGTACTTTGTTAACGATTAACGGACTTTTATTGTTTTAACGGAAGTGAATGAGTCCGTTAACAATTTTTAAAGTAAACTTAAAGTTAATCCGTTACGCGAAATGTTAACTTCGTTAACTAACGATTAACGGTTTAACGGTCTTGTGCCCACCTATATTTATATAGATAAATACATACTTAAATACATAGGAAACAACCAAGACTCAGAAAAAAACAATCATGCTAATCACACAAATATTTGCCCTTACCGGGCGGGGATCGAAGCCGGGGCCGCTAGCTTCGGAGGCAGGGCCACTACCAACTAGACTAACCGCGTCGTATTACGACGTAAATCAATCACAATAAGTATCTAACCAAAAAACAATAAAAAAAAACACATAGCCATATACATTCGGGTCGGAAAACTTTTAAAAATTCAACGACTATCGTGAAAGCGTATCCATGTATCTGTCATTTCACTCAATTTAAAGTTGAGGAGTATTCCGTCCCAAGGGCACCACAATAATAACGAAAAGTGATAAGGGTCGGCCAAACCACGATAAATACATCACGCGCTAAAGTTCTTATAGTATTCACAATAAGAGCTATAGTTGCTTCAGTTATGTGACTTATGAAATACCTTTTATAAAATTAACCCTTGTGGGTTCTGACGCGTCGGGTCGCGGACTCGGAGCGGGTTTGCAACAGATTATTGAGAAACCGTTATATTTTGGTAGCTAAGCTTGCGTTTAGTTTCATTTCTCACAGAATATCGGCGTAAAGTAATAACTTGCTATTGCGTTTCGTACGGTGAGTGACGAGATCCGGGGGCCTATTCATCCGTATCCCATCCCCATTCCCCATCCTCCCTAGACTGGCAACGCATTGGCAGCACCTCTGGTGTTGCAGATGTCCATGGGCGGCGGTGACCACTTTCCATCAGGTAGGCCGTCAGCTCGCGTGTCAGTCAATTGACATTAAAAGAAAATGAATATATTGAAAAAAAAACGAATTAGTTCGTCAGTTAGATTATCAAAAATTATTGAACATTTATACAATATTTTTTGCTTTATCAAATCAATCAAAATTGACAACGATAACGCGCATCAAAGTTCAGGAGTAGGGGCTCATGACGTCACTTAATGGTAAAAAGCGTACAAAGTCGTGACGTCACGCGGAACTTCAACGCATTATACCTTCGTCATGTTTTGTTTGATTGATTAAAGAAAAAATACGTTTTCAATAGTTTTTGATAATGTAAATGACGGACTAAATAGATTTTTTCAGGAACTAGCCTATTCTTGGAGCGTCGGTGGCCTAGTGGCTACGGATGTGAACTCGTGATCGTGAGATTCGGGAGCGGTTGCCATGTACCAATGACTTTTTATAACTTATGTAAATGATCTACCTGCGAATTGCGGTAACCGACCTGAGGGAAAACGTGAAGAAACCTGCACATTTAGGTAACGAAATGTTTAACTATGATCCAATTGGTCTGGTTCCCCTGTCACAAGGGTTACGGAGGTCAGACGGCAGTCGCTCCACTGAAATAACCCGACCTGCTCAATCATGGTCAAACCGTACCACTAGGAAGAGGGAGAGAGAGGACCACAGGTCACTTTTAATTATGAACCACTACGTCCCGCCCTCAGCATAAGGTTCTACGAGCTTCTCTCTTTTAGAGGCTGTTTATACAGATATATTTTACATACGATATAAATGGGGACGACTGGTTTTAAGGCTGTTAAATAGAAGTTGGACAGTTCTTTCCTTCTCTACTAGCGAACTATTTATCCAACCAAACGGATACTTTATAATTTTGAGCACGGAGCCTTCCGAATCCTCTTTAAAGTGGGAGACTTTAAAGAGGATGCTGATGCATCGTAGTGTTGGGCAGGATATGAAATTAAAATGAGTTTGAGGGAGTAACTCTTTTTACAAAACGAGGTGGTACAATGTCATATCTCAAATGAGGCGATGTACTGCTCGGATTTTACACCTTGCTCTCGTGTCAACGTAACACTACGATACGGACAGCACTCGTTTTGTCTCACTCACACTCTGAGACTCGCTACGCAATCTACGATACGCTGTCATTATTTCACCTCACTCGCTTGGTTCGCTCGGCTCGTCTTCTATCAGTGGGACATAAACATTGAGGTGGGACGTTTTTACGAAGTGAAGTGTTGTGACAATGTATCAAAGTGAGTGTGACATTTGAGGTGTCTCAACACTAATGCAGCTTTAGCTTAAGTACTTTCATTCATTTATAATTTATGAGCTAAACTTCTTCTAGGAGTTCTCTTCATGCACTTGTGAACTCCGATCTGTTTTGACCTGATACGACCTGACATCAACTGTTTCCTTTACCTGGTCCACGTAAGGTCCGAGTTCGCCCTATTAAAATACTGCATTCATTTTGACAGAATACTTTTCGAAGTAAACATCAGGTAGGTATATTTGCCGACCGTACCCTTCTCTCGAAAGTTGAGATTTGTTCTCTGTTGATTATACCTGTTTTGTTACAAGGGTTTCTGAAAACTCGGTAGGGTCGCCGATGAAATTATGATCTATATAAAGTCCACCCTTGTGTTTGTGGATTCTCGTCGCTTTGCCATTTACCTAGAGTTGTATTTTTAAATTCTTCTTTATTTTAGAAGTACATAGCCTTTATTCGACATTGGTCTAAGATATACAGTTTCCCATATTTAGTATGCTAAACTTCGCAAACTAAGAAACACAAAACAAAATACTATAAAGGAAATTCTTATTTCTAGAACATATTTCATATTACACAGTAAAATATTACAATATGAACACTAATGTTTGGAATTAATTCTGACCAGCACCGGCGATCCCTGGGGCTCAATCATATCTAATGTGATGGTATATTACTTAGATTTGTATAAAACGTAGACATTGTTAACTTATATGTGTACTGTTTGGCAAAATTATACCTCACCGGATTCTTGTCGGCTGTTCTCAGTAGAGGTTTTTACCAAACCGGTGGTACTCATTCCTTCTATTTAGGCTTTTACTAGAGCTTGTAAAAGCCTGAATTGAATAAAGATGTTTTGACTTTGAATTTATTGATATACTATATCACTTATCTATTGGCGATTTTCCGGGTGCGATCAGGAAAAGTGATCATACAGAAGAATTTAGCTTCACCCTTTAGCTCCGATAATTATCTAGCTCAAATCAAGGAACTTCACGAAACTCGCGATATACTGGGAAATTATTCTCTTACTCTATGCGATGGCTTGCTATACGACAGGAAAGTTTACGTCACGGCAAAATTCAATGAGAAATGTAATATATTTTAATGTCTTTAGATTTAGGTCTGACGTTTTTTCACATGAATTAACCGCTAAGTATCATTATTATAAAGTCCAGTCTCCTACAAGCCACGTGACTAACCGCTCAATAGACCGTATTCACGCGTCGTAAAATATAGGCGCGTCCTTTTTTTTGTTAAGGCGTCCATTAAATACATAGTGACACCAGTAAAACGACCTTGTGGCCCTCATTACGGCACACCGTCATATTCCGCTTGTCCCTGGACAGCCGTGACTTATTAAAATTCTTGTGATACTCTCCTAGTACATACTATACGCATTTTTGGAGTAATTACATTTTTACTTAATACGAAAAATATAGCGCTTTATAATAAATAATTTAAAAGAAACCTGTGTATTTTTATGAACATTTTTATATTCGTTTTAAAATAAAATAATGTTATTTTTTAATCATAGCTTTAATTTTATAATTTTAAAACCTATTTAGGACGCTGCGATGCTGTAGAATAACTACGTTGGCTTCGAATATTAATACAATCTGAGATGGAGAAAAATTCAGTCATGAGTGAATAAAAATCAGCAATGGCTTTTGCCTGCATTTTTCAACTGATTTCCACTACTGGTATATAGTTCATCATCATTTTAGCCATAGCACGTCCACTGCTTGGCATAAGCCTCCCAAAAGGGCCGGTTGGAAGCGGCCAGCATCCGGCGTTTTTCTGCGGTTTCTTTTAGGTCGTCTGTCCATCTCGTGGGTGGACGTCCTACGCTGCTGCTAGTATAGTTAAACTTTTTCCTAGGTTACCCGGAAGTAGTCAAACATTTTGATCTATACGGGGTGTCAGAAAACCCATGTACCAAACTTCGTCTCTGGCCTCCCCTGTACAGATGACAGCCTTGTTTTTTTTTTTTCAAAAATGTTTTAAGAACTCTATATGTTTTCTAAATAAAACTTAGTGTCCATGAAGACCTGCCTTAAAATTGCATAGTAAACAATGCGTAAGAAACGTCAAAAGTTCATTGCCGCGTCACCCAATGAAATTATAATCAATAGACTCTAATATTAGAGTCAATGTACTTTTGACGTTGCTTACTACGCATTGTTTACATGCAATTTTTAGTTGTTTCCACATTACTTTGCGGAATATCTAAACCTCAGATTAGCTTTACGCAAATATCAAAATCAGACGTGGGTTTTAATAATAATTTTCTAATTTTCAAATGCTGTAATGGGCAGTGGCACAGTTAGCCACTTAAAATACTACGTTCGCAAAGCTTGAGACTTACCGGATAACTTTGATTAGTTCCAAAGTATCACGCCCCAACTAGCTTCACTTATGATAAATAAACACATAATAAATGCACGGCACTGCAATCGATGCACACAATTACTCATTTCCAAACTAGATTTTAATTTAAAAAATGTAACAATGCTATATTTTAATTATTTCAATCACTGACACAACAACTGTCAGCAATCAAGACTGACACGTAAAAGGGAGTACCTCTAAGCAGGTAAGCCTTTCCAAAGAGGCTCAATAATTAAACTCAATGACCTATCTTATTCCCGGATGCGATCATTACAGGCATCGTGTTGAACGAACCTACAGCCAGGGTTAGAAATACCAAGCTTATTAAATGTACATTATTTAGATCTGTTTGCTTTCTGAAACTCAAAGTTGAATACAATAATCTTTAATTATTATCAAACCTGCGTATAGGGTTTTGAGTCTTAGCTTTACTCTGTTGCCATTATGTTACTGGTTGACAAAAAAAAAAACCGGACAAGTGCGAGTTAAACTCGCGTGGAGAGGGTTCCGTTCCGTACATGATTATCTGAAATTTACTAGGTTACCTTAAATACCATAGACTTCTTATAGGTTTTCCTGTAATCTATAGGCAAAGATCTATTTCCTGTATTTTTTTCAAAATGTTAGCCCCAGTAGTTTCGGAAATAAGGGGGGGGGGGGGGGGGGGGGAATGGTCATTTTTCGCCTATTTTCCTGAATAACTTCTAAACTATTTTACTTAAAATTCAAAAGAAAATATATTTAAGATCCTCACAATAAGCCCTTTCATTTGATATGTCACACGATATAGGTGGCATAACTTTTTTTTTTTAATTTTCTAGTATACCCCTAAAAAGTGGCCCCTATGTTTAAAATTCATACATTTACGTTACGCGTCCGTGTTGCGGTCACCAACTTATATATGAATACCAAATTTCAACTTAATCGGTCCAGTAGTTTCGGAGCAAATTGGCTGTGACAGACGGACAGACAGACAGACACAGGAGTGATCCTATAAGGGTTCCTTTTTTCCTTATGAGGTACGGAACCCTAAAAATTGAACGCCAGCTAATGTTATGACTTATGATGAACCGATATGAGTGTATTGATTTTAAAGTTTTAATTTAGTTACATTTTTGCAAATGAGTAAAAAAGTTATGTTACGTGTAAAACATTGGGGCCAATTCGAACATGTTTTCTCTAAATTTAGAAGTCTCTAAATTTGAAATAAGAAACGTGTGACTCGATTTTGAACCTTGGAGCTATACAAAATCGAGTTTGACGTTTCTTATTTTAAGTTTAGGCAATCTTAAATTTAGCGGACACCGTTTCGAATTGGACCCATTGTGTAGTTTAATACCGTGTGGGTTTCATTCGAACCAGACCCGCGACGGATCCAAGATAAGCAGTAAGTACTCGTATTTTGAAATGTTGATTACATACTAATCCTAATCTCCCTAACCCAACAAGACCTTTACAGCCATCGAAATCCAAAAAATTAAGTTCTCGGTAGTAGTCAATCTTTTTAACCTAGAAAATAATTTCACGTCGAATTGATGCATGAATGAAAGTCACGTGACCATACTTAATGAAGTTCGCAAATTAGGCACAGTGTAGACGAGTAGCATCTCTAATAATCCGACAGGAACATCAGGTCACCAAATGGCCAAACATTTTTTTTTTCTTTGTTAGTGTTAATCAGTAACTTTAAAAGAACCCTCTGACGAAATTTGGTGCAAGGGTTTCCTGACACCCTGTTATGTCAGTCAGTCAGCGATAAAAATAGTGATTTTCAGACGTCATTATCTCGTGAATGGTAAGAGGCTTTCTATTGAAATTGGGTATTTAGCAATTAGAAGAAGGTCTTACTAGACACGCAAAATTGCAAGTGTGTCAGTCAATTAGATATTAAGTTATGGGGGGGGGGGGGTCGAAAATGGTCCAAAATGGTTCGTGTAATATAATAACCTACGGCTACGGTGTGTCGCGAACTTTGGCTGACACACTGCCGTGTGTCTAGAAAATATATCAAATAATAACTTTATTTCTCACTGTATCCACTATATCACTTCATTAAAAGTTCTATAGAATTGCAATAAAGCATTGTCCGGATGAACAAAAGTTCGAGAATTCGAATTTCACAAGCGCCGAATTTTACTTTGTTACCTAAGCATTATTATATAATCCTACAATTTAAATGTCAAGCAGTAACAGGTATAACAAACCTGGCAGCTACATAAATATTTCAACTGGCATCCCAGGTTGTATGCAGATGAGCAATTTCACGGTCGGCGAGGCTGAAGTTACCGGCTGGCAACATTGGAGTGTCAATGTTTGAAAAAAATAAACCTAGCAAATAACAATTTAGGGTTCTGTTGACGAACTTCTGGAAAAATTGTTATTCTACGAACGGTGTGTTGCAGTATTATCTAGGACGTTAAAGTTGCTAATGCCCTCTCCGACACATGTGTTTTTTAATTTTGAACCTATCTAAGAAATGCCTGGCATGTGCTATCTGTATAATAATAATAGTTTATTTTTTTACTAAACCGTATAACATGGATCTATTGATTA
Organism: Tortricodes alternella; assembly: GCA_947859335.1. Lineage (NCBI taxonomy): Eukaryota > Metazoa > Arthropoda > Insecta > Lepidoptera > Tortricidae > Tortricodes > Tortricodes alternella. The sequence continues at coordinate 551,156 of OX401973.1, read as the reverse complement.
TAAATAAATACTTACGCAAATCCATCTATTCCCACGAGGATATACATCCTTTTTTGCTGATGTCGGGTGTGAACAGTGACTGACAATTATCGCCTTCATGGGCGCAATTTTACTTTTTAATTTACTGTAGCATGATGGCTACTTTACGTGTATAGCAGTAACTCTGGTTTACTGCGACATGAACGCGTATTGCCAGAGTAAGCAATAAAAGTATAGTATAAAATAGCATGTAAGGTTTAAATAAATGAAATTTGATTGACTCTTGCGATGTAGTTACGATTACTGGTTCTCTATTGAAATAACGAATAATTTTTGGCCGAATTTCATATCGCCGAAAACGTTTCACCGATTTTTTATGATGCAAAATTCGGCCGAATTATTATGATGCAAAATTTTCACATCCCCTATTTTTGTTTGATTACTTATCATAACGCAGACTTTTATTTAATAGACGCACTATTCGACATTTTACGTTTAGCCGAATAATTGTTACCCATATAATACGCATGCCGAAAAAACTAATGGTTTTTCAACGCTTCGCTTAACGATTAATTACTATTACAATTTAAATTTCATTTGGTATAAAACTCATTTTTTTCGTGGATTAACGAGCTAAAGTTACTTCTGCAACGGCTCCGGCGCAGCGGGAAGTGTAGTCCCTTCGCCCTTGCGTTACAGAGCGCAGGCACCCATGCTCAGCTCACCTCCGCAGCTTCGACTTGCTGGTCACCTTTGGTGACCAGCCTCAGCCGCTACGGCTCACACGGGGACCCGCGCTCTGTGACGGCGGGCGAGGGCTGCTCTCCCTCCGCGCCTCCGGCTTTTTATATACACTTTAGGGGTAAGACAGACCAGTACCACGTGGAATCGGGGTTTAGCGAATTCGGCTCCTGGCGCTCCTTTACGCAAAATTATAGAAATTATAACTAGAAGATAATTCGACGATACGTAACTAAGCTAAATTTAAAAATCGGGAAAACGAGACGGAGTCGATGAAATATATCGGTAAAATAAGAATCGACTATTAGTTGGATAGTCAGTTAAAACACCTGCCAAAGGAATATTCGATGAAAACAAAATCTGGGGATCGTTTTTTTGCCAACCAATCGTTCTAGAAAATAAACCAGTTACGAAATGAAAGGGTGCCAAGCGTTGTTCGTACAAACAATATGTCTGGTAACCATTGAGTAGGAAATTAAATTCGACTAACCGTTTTTCGGTCAACAGACAGAACACCATGATTACTCTTACACCACATATTTCATTACTATCAGTAAATAATGTTTTTTTTTAAATACCTCTTGAACCACACAGATGTTTCTTGGAGGAATAATTCAACTATCTCAAAACACTTTTACCTACTTGTCTTATTTGGTAAACAAGTTTCTAACCTAAATATGCACTTTTTTTGGCTAAAACAGCTGTTTCCTTGCAAATAAAGGAACCGGAGACAATATTTTACACGTCACTTTCCCAATTTTAGCCTAGGTTTGCTTTATTTAGGATAGAACAGCTGTTTCACCCAATAATTGCACATTTTGAGGTTAGAAACGTGTTTACCAAATACGACAATTATGGATGGAATACACTGTACAAAAAATTCAAAATAAATTTTACTGTTTATGAATCTGTCATGAATAGATCCTTATTTATTTATTTAATCTTTATTGCACAAACAAAGTACAAATGGTGGACTTAATTCCTAATGGCATTCTCTACCGGTCAACCAAAATGCCAAGCAGATAATAATATCAAAAGGAGCATTGAGAAAGAGAAACTTTATCTTGCACTTAATGTTTGCATGTTAATAGTGTCTCGCAGTTTAACAACGAGTTCATTTACTACACGAGGAATAAGGAAGGAGCTGGTTCTCTGCCCGTATGCATTATTGCGTCTCTGCGTTACCAACTTCTTGTTTTTTTGTGCAACTGACCGCGTGTATTTGTGATTCGTATGTGTACTTTGGTAAGTTTAGCTAAGTTTGCAGCCAATGGTTTTAACTTTGGCTGATAGCTTTACCAAAAGAAACCCTTCTGTTGCGCGGACCCCTGATTTTCCTTTCATCGTTAAAATTGTCTTGAGAGTGGAACTTGCCGTAACTAAGTCTGAAGCCCTCAGAGTTCAAGAGGCTTCCAGGTCTCAGGCAGTCGTTGTTTGAGTTTCCTCGCTTCTTTCGGCTTTTAAGATTTGTTAGAATATTGACTTGGTATTTGTTTTCCTTATCTTGGTTTCAGAGATTTCTTCGATTGGTTTGAATCCATACTTCCATACTAATATTATAAATGCGAAAGTAACTCTGTCTGTCTGTCTGTCTGTCGCGCTTTCACGCCAAAACTACTGAACCGATTTAAATGAAATTTGGTACACAGATAGTCTAGAGCCTGACAAAGGACATAGGCTACTTTTTAATGCGAAAAAAGGGTTGTAAGGGTTTGAAAGGGGGGAATGAAAAGTTGTATGGAAGTATCGTCATTTTTAGAGCTAGAAGCTTGAAACTTATTTTTAGGCTGTTGATTCGATATAAATAAATATAACATTCAAAGTTTGTAAAAATTTTACCCTCAATGGTGAAAAATAATAATAGGGAATAGGGGATGAAAGTTTGTATGGAAATATGTAAGGCATTGTAAGGTTTATGTGAATGTTTTATAAGTTTGCGATAAGAGACAAATTAGCCTAAATAATTAAAAATTCTACCCAAATACACTATTCCACGCGCACGAAATCGCGGGCATAGCTGGTATATGATATAGCAGGCATTGGAACTCGACGGTTTTTTCTGAATCCGGCCAATCAAAATCAAATGTATCTTTCTTCAATTTGCTGGCTCCGACGGTGCAGTGATAGTGCAAATGCCTACCGTGCCGTGCCGTGTGATGAGAACGAATCTTTGTATTCGGGGATGTTTGGTATAAATACAGGGTGGAAAATAAATATGGGCCCTGGACGGGAACTGCCTTAAATCCTTAAGTTAGATCATTTTACTTAAAGGAAACTTTAATTTTTATCTTTTTAAAAAGACACAACTGACAACTTTATTCAAAGATTTTCGTGTCCTTTGTATTAGAATTGACCATTTCCATCCTGTATACGCATTCTTATATTATTATCTTTATCCTATTAAGGCTAGAATAAGCTCTTATGAAGGTAAGGGGCCACTTGCACCAAAAAGATAAATCTAACTTTAGTCATATAAGTAGGTACGGTTTAGTTGTGTCAAGTTGTCAGTTGTCTTTATCTTTAAAAATAACCGCTTAATTTATTTTCTTATAAACCACATCCCGTGCGCCTAGCACAGCGAAACTTAATCCGTAAAAAACCTTTAAAATTCAACCGGACGCCTCTAGCATAACGAGGCCCCCTCATTGCTCGGTGGGGGCGGTGGAGGGAGGCAGGGGTAACACGACTAGTGCTTTAGCGGATAAATAATTCAAGACGACGGATATACGGCGGGTCAATAGTGACGGTGACGGTTTTTTCGGCTGTAAAGGTGTTAAATAGAAATATAAACAAATACTGCTACTAAGTAGTCTAGAGTCTGAAAATATTGGCAGTGTTTTAACATTATTGTATAGAAAAAAAAATGAAGTACTTCATATCTAGTTTATTACGCCATAAATTTACCTGAAGATATTTTTATAATTTTCCTAATCGTACGAGTTTAACTGAGAAGACATGTTGAAGCTCTTAAAAGAAATAAATACCTACTAGCTTCTGCCCACAACTTCGTCCACGTGGAATTCAGTTTTTTCCCCGGGAACTTTTGAATTTTCCGGTATATTAACACAAACTTTCAAATTTTTTATATTAGTGCATTATGTGTGATATATACATACATAAATATATAAATACAGAATGAGAGTTATAACATAATATTGCATTTTCAATGTCTTTCAGGGCGGAGACAATGTCGCTCGTTATTTAAAAACAAAATGGTCCGCACTTTTCGCCAATATAAAAATGTGCTTGTGAAACCTTTTCGTGTAGCAGATAACTACTCAGAAATAATAGTAACATTGTCTGTCCTTGTCGTAAATAACTATACAACCTCATCGCAGGATGAGACATTAAGCAAACAAAGTTATTGCAAAATAAAAATAAACCGATACGAGCCATAGAAGATCCAGATGGATTCAATATGTCTGTAGCAATACGGGCATACTATGAAAAAGGAGCTAGTGCTATCCTACTCTATAAAGTAGTAATATGATGAATAGAAAGAGATGTAACTATATAACGCAGTTTTGGAATATATCTGACGGGAATTGTAGTATTTTCGATCCTGAGACGATGTGGAATCGATGGCAGTTTGTCATAAAACGAGAAATGTATGTCTCTTTTTAAAGGTTTTGCACCGGTTTTTTTTTTAAATATAAAATAAATATATTTTGTATTTGGATTTAAGTTTATATTCTTACTGTGCTAGCTACTATTAATTTATAAATAGGATTGCTTAGATTTAGAAGTCATCTGAAAAAGGTATACGCTGATACAGCAATTCCGCTGCCATATAATACGTCGGCAATACGTTTTATATTGACTCAGTAATTGAGTATTGCTCAATACCCTGAGCCAATTAATATTGTGTTTGATGTAAGTCGAAACGGACTGCAATGCTAAAAATATTTTTTTTTGTCTCTTATATCTGCAATCGGCTAGTTCTTTCATAATCCACATTATAAGTCAACATCATCATTTCAGCCGATAGACGTCCAACGCTGGACATAGGCCTCCCCCTGTGATCGCCACAACGACCGACTCCGTGCTGCTCGCACACAATGGCTAATGGATGTGAGCAGCACAGAATCGGTTGTATGTAACATAGTAATAGTAGTAAGTGTTCCATCGAACACTGTTGGTGACTGGCAGGCAACCGTTTTTATACGTCATTTTTTATCATAATATGTTCCTAGTTTTAAGTTTTGCTATGTCATTAACTCTTGCTGTCAAGCCTTGTCGTTCTGCAAGACTATTAAAATATATGCGCTTAATTCTACGTTTCCATCATTGATTAGTTATTTAATACAGTCCACCGCAACATCCACCTCGTTCGCTATCAAACACACTACCTATATACTTATAGCTTTTAAGGGGTACCAAGTTCTAATGAAAATTTATAGACAGTATTGACATCTCTATAGAATCAAGGATTACCTGTAAAAGCCTGTAAATAGTTAAGTACTTATTAGTGTAAGATATTATTGTGTGCCCTCGCAGGGCGTCATGGTCTGACTTATCAACACCGCAACACCTTATTAAAACGGATATGACTTTACAATTAATCTCATAGTCGTCTCATATTATCTTCATCATTTAACAAGTTGGTTTATGTGCTTTTAAACCTTTCTTTGTCTTCACAAACTTGTCTTTGTTAGAACTTTTCACTTCTACTTTGACAGGTTTTGGTTCTAATAACGCTACATAATTGGATGTTTATTGATTGCTTTCATATTTTCGTATTCCACGCAATACCTCCATTATTTTATACTGTATACTCGTATTTTATTGGAGAACACTTTCGCGTGTTATAATTCTTTTTTGATCCACCTATCGTACATTGTGAATAGTAGTTACGACGCTTTTTTCACTTTCATACATACATACAATACATACAAAGCATCACGCCCGAAATCCCTAATGGGGTGGGCAGAGCCACAAGACTTCTTGTGGCCACGTTCGATTAATTAGTCCTTAGATGGTATGATGAACCGTATGGTGACAGGTGATCAGCCCCTCGCCCATACAGATAGTCCACCATGTTGGAGAGGACCCGTCCCTTAGTCGACTTTTACGACATGCCAGGATGATAAGCATCTGCACGTATTCTATGCTATTTCTTCACTCTCAGTGAAGCAGAGGAGTTTCACTTTCAGACTTACGTATGTACCTATGCTTGATTTCTTATAAGTGTTTCTCGAAAATATTGTACATAAATAGTTAACGTGCTTACTTATGCAGGTGCATTTTTTCGTACAAATACGTATCTATGTTTAACAAATATAAACGTATTCGTTTATTCTATGAGCTCATAAAATACTCAAGTAGGCCATTCCCTATGCTAAAAACCATACTTGAGTACGATATCAGTATTCAGTATAGACTATTTATACGTGCAACAGGGGCCCTCAGAGCCTCCCCGCTGAATTCTGTATTCCCCATTTCACTTGAATTTTGACAATCGGTAAAATAGGGATCATTTTTTTTTGTGGAGTTTACAATATTTCATATGCTCGTCATTATTTTTCCCATACAAACTTTCACACAAGGTGTCACCCCTTAGGAGTTGGTTTTCAAAATATTATTTCTTAGTAAGTCCCTACGTCACTATAGGAAATGTTTAAATTTCATGTTTTAGTAGTTTCGGCTAGACGATGAAGAATCAGTTAATCAGGTATTTATCTTTATACGTATAAGGAAATATATTTATATATAGAGATAGATCGGAGAATAAAAAAATATCGTATTAAGAAAAAAAAAACCCTGTGTGTAACGAAAATTAGACATGTACTTAATTGTTACACAGTGGAACTTTTTAAACTTTTTCTTAATTACGTACAAGTTTTTTGAAATTCACCCAGATAGCTTCTATCAAATTCGACCACATCGTAGAAAGGTTAAATGTAATCCTAGGCTCACTTTGGTAGATTATACGTACTGGAAGGCGCGGCGTGGGCAACCCACCCATACGGTGGACTAAGGACCTGGTAAAAATTGCGGCTATCCGTTGGATGCGAGCAGTACAGAATCGTTCGTGTGGAAGTCCTTTGGCTGAAATGATGATACTGTTTCGTAATTAGAGAACAATTTTTCCAGTGCAAGCAGAAAAGAAAAGGAAGCTAATCAAGCTATAAAACCTTTTATACGTAGAAATCCTCATTAACTATTACTTCCGCCATCGAGACGGAATCGGTGTCTCCATCGGGTTCACAAAGGGTCGATTAAAATGAAATGAGAAAGAATCCACTAATTGGAACAAGGTGAAATGAGTGTTGAAAAGATTCTTACTTGAAATCTAAACCAGCGAATCGGTTACAAACTGATTTCAGGCAATCTGAATCTATAGCCTTTAAGACGATATTGAAGAAGTACCTAATACTGGATTGAATGTGGTTCCTCAGTAAATACATTGTGTTTTAGGGTTCAGTATCTCAAAAGGAAAAAACTGAGCCCTTAGAGGATCACTCGTGTGTCTGTCCGTCCGTCTGTCACTGCCAATTTGCTCTGACGACTGGACCGATTGAGTTGAAATTTGGTAAACACATGTAAGTCGGTGACCGCAACACGGACGTGTAACGTAAATAAATGAATTTTAAACATGGGGACCACTTTTGGGGGGGCAATTTTTATAATTTTAAAGTTATTTAGGTAACTAGACGAAACTAGACCATTAATTGCCTTTGTACGTTTGTTATTAATATGAGAAGGTGACAACATGACGGGACCTTTTTAGCCGAGCCTATGGCTAGTAGCGGCCTCCGACATACCCGTTACAGTCAAAAATGTTCACTCCAAATTACATTGTTTGTTAAGATTTTCAGCCCACAGTGCGCCCGAGTGATGTCAACGTTACAAATTAACTGAAGGACGTTAGTACAGAACCCTTTTGCATGATTCCATCTCGCACTTGACCAGATTTTGATAGACCTTTTGAGGAATTTTCTGTTAGTGTTGGTCAATATTTAAGTAGGGTTAAGGTTGAAATTTATTGTTGTCCGTTTCCTCACAAACAAAACTTAGCAAGCAAAGATACCGAAACAAAACTCCTACGAACTAGGAACGCTGATTCATTTACAGCCAAAGTAAAGCCTTATTGAATGGCTTGAGATGGCGCCTGTCACGCCATCTTGTATTGTCTCCTTTTTTTGGTCGGGAAACTTCGCGAAAGTTGGACAACTTCGGAAACATACCCGACGAGTTTGTTTTTTGGCAAATCCTCCTTTTGTAGTTCAAAATTTTTAAGTAGCAGTGTTTTGTTCTGAAAGTTTTTGTTTAGAAAGTATACGAAGCGTATCTTGTTTGGTAAATATAACACTATTTTTACGTTTTAGAAACAAGATTTGTTATTCATCATTTGTATAAATATGGTTCTGTGTTTATGGGGCTTTATGCATAATGTTTTGCGTTTCGTCTCAGCAATGAGTCTCTTCCGAAGCATATACTATAACACAGGATCTATACATTTCAAATATGCACTGACTTACCAGAACGTTACTGAGAAAGATAAAAACATAATAACATAAGGGTAATGGTGCCTTGTTTACCAGCTGTTTATAGCTTATGGACGTAGTGATTTCTGGAAGATTTTAACACGTACTAACTGCCTAGTGTCCGTAATGGTATCTGGACACTACGACTCATTGGAAATTTTAACACCCAATTGGCCAGTGGCTCTTATGGCATCTGAACATTATGACCTCCCGGACAATTTAACACTTGGACAAATTGACCAGTGGTTTTTATGGCATCTGGACATTTAGACATTGTGACACTTGGACCAACATCCCCCGGAGCCGTATGTTTCATATTTCTTCATGCTGAAACATTAACCGATTTGAGTGACATTAGATATTAACACATAGAGGAAAGCCCCAGAGCAACAACTATTCCCTAGGGAACTTTTCAATTTTCCGAGATGTATTTTTTTTTAAATCATTAAATTTCACTCTTAACTCCAACCGTTGAAGCGTGAAGGAGTGACAAACATACTAACTCACACATACACAAACTTTCGCATTTATAATACTATATTGTAAACATACATTACTTGTATGTACGTGACGCGGCTCACATCTAGTTTGCTCCAAAATCATTTTGGTCTTTGTTTCCTACAAGCTATGCGTAGGCGCAGAGCACAACCCGTCGCTACTGTCTCCTTAAATTTAAAAATGCTGTATCTTTTTTGTAATGTTTCTATTATAACGAAACAAAGATTTGAACCTACCTGGGGCCTTACTTAGCGCACTTGTCTATATTTTGTATTTTTTAATAAATATATTTTTCTCAGAAATGATACGTAAAGTCGCCATAACATCTTTAAAAAGTCTCCAGAAAGTTAATAATACCGGACGATGATCAAGTGTCCGGTAAGTAGAGAGGTTTTGAATTCGGAATGAAAAGTTTCCAGGAACTACGATACAAATCTCATAACATGCACCGCACGCGTGCCCCAGGCGGCGGGGGCGCGACGCCGGCTCCCGCGCTGATCGCGGCCTACAGTTTATTCTACCCACCTGATGGTAATTCACGGTGTACAATAGGAATAAAATAAATAATTTAAAAAATAAAAAGTACATTTTTGAGAAAAGCACTATACAAGCTTCGACGACTTACTTACTAGTCTCTTCAGTAATGTACTATAATGTCACATTTCTGGAGACTTACGCAAGCGTTTCCTAGGATAGCGGTGCCGTCATTTAGAGGCCGCTATACAGCACCCAATGACGTCACTAAACCGTTGTCCGTGGAAACAAGATGGCATGGTTTCCTAGAGTGCGTTTTTTGACACCGCCCTCTAAGAAACCAAGCCATCTTGTTTCCATGAACAATGTCTTAGTGCCGTCCTTAGCGACCGCTTAATGACGGCCGTGCTATCCTAGCAAACCTTACCATATAATGTTAGGATGTAATCTAATACATACGAGCAATTCTTGTATATACTTATCTGACGGCTCCAACAATTTTCATGAAATTTAGAATGCAGGGGGTTTCGGGGGCGATAAATCGATCTAGCTAGGTTTCATTTTTTGAAAACGTACATTATTATTAGAATACGAAGGCAAATTTCGCCACCATGTACAGAAGACCCGGTTCTATAGCAGATTATTATTTTTCCTTTTTAGGGTTCCGTACCTCAAAAGGAAAAAACGAAACCCTTATAGGATCACTCGTGTGTCTGTCTGTCTGTCTGTCTGTCCGTCTGTCACAGCCAATTTGCCCGGAAACTACTGGAACGATTGAGTTGAAATTTGGTATACATACATATGTAAGTCGGTGACCGCAACACGGACGCGTGACGTAAATATATGAATTTTTAATATGGGGGCCACTTACTACATTATTAGATTTTCTAATATATTAGATTATATATACTAGAAATTTTTTAAAAAAAAGTTGTGTAACCTTTATCCTGTGACATATCAAATGAAAGGGCTTATTGTGAGGATCTTAAATCTATTTTCTTTTCAATCAAGTAAAATAGTTTAGAAGTTATTTAGGAAAATAGGCGAAAAATGACATGAGTGCATAGACCCGTGCAACACGGGGCTCACCGACTTGACGAGGTCGCTCGGAGTCGGGCCAATTGACCGTCGGCTTCCAGGTTTGGAACGAAGGTTACAAACCTGACTGACCCCGGGGGCGCTCTCACGAGTCGAAAGATCGACGGAGCCTTTTGCCTAGCACTGTTTCCCCACAAAGCCTTTAAGGATGACGCGGGCAGAAAATCATAGCGTAAACCGGCTATGCTTCTCTATCCGCTCACCGAAAACGGTCACACATCCCCCGCCTTCCTACGAACGGGGCAGTTTACGTTACTATCAAAACTTAGGCTTGATGACCGGAATCCTCGCCGCGTACGATACGTGGTGACACCGCGAACAGATAGTAAAGGTAGCAGCATCCGTTACACTATACGCCCTAAACGGTCCACAGCGGACGCGGAATAATGGGGGCGCGGAGAGTGGTCGCGCAGCAAATAGCACAGATACGTCTTACCGGCACAATAGTCCAATTATACGTCCGCAACCGTGCGCCTGGGCGGCAGCGTACCCATTCGGGTAATCCCCCCTCGCATCGAGGTAAACGGGCGCTCCAGGGATGCTCACCAGCGCACGTCGGCTGGAACCTCGTCGGCGAAGATTTTTGGTGGAACCGCCACCGCGGCCGAGGCTCAGCGTTTAGTCGGCAGCTCACCGATCCTCATTAGCATTAGCACTCGTTGAATATAGGTATTTCATGCAACACGCGCAGTTAGAAATATGAGCAGCTTTATAAAATACTGATGACGAGGGAGATCACAAAAATTATTAATGTCGTCTTTTATGCCTTGCTTCTTTGCTTTCCCATCCAAGAATGGCCGAGACGGACTATTTTTCGATTTGACAGGATTTTTTTTTAAATTCAAACCTGGAACGTGGTGTCCGTAAATTATTGACAACCGCGCCGGCCAGTAACGCCCGACTTGCAGGGCCGACACGTTGGTTGGAATGTAATAAAACCTGTGGCTCACGCCACACTAGGTACTAGAGATAACAGCGCGATTATCCGTAACAGATACAAACAAAAATAATAGGTACCCTTTCCTTCTCATAGGTATAATAGCTTAAATTTGAGGTCCTACGAATATGAGCAGAGTTAAGAGTTGCCTAACTTGTTTATGAAGACAAGCGACCCGTAAATAGTGCCATAAAATGCACTTCATTCAAGAAAACTCGTTATACCGCGGCTCGTGCAGGCATTGTCGGTAGCACACAGAAAATAAACACAAAGATGATTTATTTACTCCCTTTTAGGGTACCGCGAAACTAGGAACAGTTATAGTTTCGCCATGTCAGTCTGGCCGTCGGTCTATATGTCACGGCATTTTTTTCTTGAGGACTATTGTAGTTATAAAGCTGACATTTTGTACAGCTATAGAAAGATGTGCACATAAAGTATAAAATTTGTAAATTTTTTTTTAGTGTAGCTCCCATAGTCTTAAAGCGAAGGTACATTTTTTTCTTATGAATCCTCGCTATGAGGCATCGTTCTAAAAATCTAAAAAATATCTCAAAATGAAAGAGAAATTTTTTAAGAGAAAACTAAAACTATTTTTTGAATGTAACCCGTTCTATTCCATTGAAGAGTTCGTTGACATGTTGAAGGCAAAAAGATGTGTTCTTCTCGAACAATAGAAAAAATATAGTTAATGTATGATTCCAAAATAGGTTTAATTTCGTTTTTAACATGTATAATATGGTTATTTTATGTATATTGTTTGCAATAGGTATGATTGTTAGGTGCATTATCTATTTATGTCATTTTATTTTACTTCGTGACTTGCTGTATGTAACGTATCTTTGTTACTTGGCCAATAAATAAATACAATACAATACAAAGCTTATATAGGCTGGGCCATAAAGTTTTGCACTTTTAAAAACATGATAGAGACAACACTACAAATGCTATTTTATTAGGTATTTATTATAAGTTTAAAAAAAGTAAGGGTTGAGTGAGCTTTCTCTTTTTTTCAAGTTGGTTGAACCTATCATACACTAACGAAAAAACCTGTTGAACAACCAATGTTTCAGCTCAGCTTATTAACATATTAGCATAATTACTTTTTTTTTATTATTATGATTCGTATTGCATGGAACATCTAAGAGAAACGTAGAATGTGTTCGTGGTTCGCCGTTAGTTAACACGGGTCAAGAATGCAAATAAAATGGTCTCACGTACCGCGGCAGCTTCTGTGTAGTGCGCTACTCGACGCCTTACGTTAATTATCTCGGCTTTGTTCTCGAGTGGAAAACTTGCTTGTTTTGTTATGCATTTCAGCTGAAATTAATAAGGAACTGAGAGGAAAATCAGGCAAGTTAGGCATTTATTAAACGTTTTGCTGCGTCGGTCTGTTTTCAAGACATGTTTTTTCTATTTTTGTGTGAAAATGTTAATGCGGTTCACAGAATACATCTACTTACCAAGTTTCAACAGCATAGTTCTTATAGTTTCGGAAAAAAGTGGCTGTGACATACGGACGGACAGACAGACAGACATGACGAATCCATAAGGGTTCCGTTTTTTGCCATTTGGCTACGGAACCCTAAAATTATTCACGTGATCCGAGCAGCTCCCAGGCCGGCTGTTAAGGTTCCTATACTCCTCCGACGGACTGCTCGTTGGCCCCCCCTGAACACGCCTCCTGAGCCCATCTGTCTCTTCCTCTCTGGTGTGGTTCAACGTCTCCGCGTCCTTGCAGCAAAACTACTGGCTGGGTGTAGTCATCGGAACGGACGGACGGGGTAGCCCATGCCATAGATACATCACATATGCTAATATATAGGTTATTTTGAAGATGTAAAGCAAAAGTAGAGGTCACAAAACCGGTTTCACCGAAATCGAAAAAAAACAGGTAAACCGGTTATTTCACCACTTTCTAAAACCGGGTTTGAGATCGCGCAAAACCGAGGATAACATGTTTTATAAAGATTAAAACTGTTGGCAACAAAAGGTGCGCGTATCATCATCATTTATTATCATAATTTCAACCCAAGGACGTCCACTGCTGGACGTAGGTCTCCCCCAAAGACTTCCAAAACGAACGATCGCACGCCTTCCGTGTCCAACGGCTTTCAGCAACCTTAACATGATCGTTCGTCCATCTTATGTAGAACAGAACCTCGTTGCGTCTCCCGGTCCGTGGTCTCAGAAGAACTGACGGCCGCCGATGGGGCGTAAAGGTGGTTCTCAGAATGAATATGAATAAGACAAAAGTGATGTCGAATATCCATGTGAGGATTCCGGGATACCGCACTGTTGGGATACCGCATCAAGGTTATTAAGCAATTACGATATTGTCGGCAAATCGAAGCTGAGAGGTCTGAAAGGAGGAGGACAGTCCCAGTCCAAAGCTTGAAGACGTCCTCCAACAAAGTAGTGAACAGTTTCGGTGAGATTATGTCTCCCTGTCTCACACCTTCCTGAAGTTGGATTAGACTCGTGCTGTGATTCTGCAACTGGAATGATATGGTGGTATATTTTTACAAGCTTCTTAATATTTCGACATACCGATAGTCAATATGCCACCGCGGGGCAGACTGAGCCACGGCCCATGTTTCTTCAACCCAATCAAAGGCTTTCTTATTCATAGTCCACAAGCCTTGATTATACTCGTTCGTCTCTTTAATACGCTTTGTATTAAAGAGGCGAATTTCATGTTGCAGTGAAGAACATGCATGAAATCTGTCTGTTTAGCCGCCGATACTTTGACATGTCATTGAAGACTGCAGCTTCATTTCGCCTTTATCTTCCATCATTTGGACACTGTGATCCGAGACTTTATGCGGTCTTTTATGGCGGCGGATCTTAAAGAACTTGCCTTCGACCGCGTGGAATGTTTCTACCAACCTGCTGCTTATATCGTCTGCGGTTTCGCAGTCTTCTAGGCCTGAAGCAAACGTCGGTTTTGCATTAACGTTAATATTTTTTTGATAAAATTGCCTTCAACTGGCACCAATAACTCATCACATATTATGGTAAATGTGGCTGTAGAGCAGTGGCGCAGTCTGCCTACAAGCGGATTCCTGACGGCTTTACCAAGCTAGAAAGCTACGGCTAGCTGTCAGTGAAGTCCATGTTATTCTGACTAAATGTCAGACTCGCACGTACGATTCTAATTCTTCCGGCTTCCCTTAGGAACTATTTCACGCTTCGCCACTGCTGTAGAGTTAGAAAAAACTGAAAAAAAAAACAAACCGTTTAAACTTGATTTTGTCATGACTGACAATCTAGGTAGCAAAAATTGGTCAAAACCGATTAACATTTAAGGGGTGGAAATCGTTATCTTATTTTGTATGAAAAGCCGTAGGTTCACACTCCTCTTAAATGTCAACCGCTATTGTTTTTTTTTTGATAGGTTAGTCAGAGCAAAATCTAGGTCTGCAAAAATGGTCTCATGAAATTCGTGTGACGTAAAACCGGAGGTTTTTAGAAAACCGGTTTTTCGGGTTTAGCTTAGCTTAGGGTCTAGCCGTAGCTTTCTAGCTATCAGTGAAGTCCATGTTATTCTGACTAAATTTCAGACTCGCACGTACGATTCTAATTCTTCCGGCTTCCCTTAGGAAATATTTCTCGCTTCGTCACTGCTGTAGAGTTAGAAAAAACTTTTTGGCTCTCTCTGCCGACCCTTAAACAGGATTACTGGCCGGATTTTGAACATGTTTAAAAGAAAATCGAAATTACCGAAAAAACCGGAATACCGGTTTAGCCACTAAACCAAACCCGAAAAACCGGTTTTCTAGAAACCTCCGGTTTTACGTCACACGAATTTCATGAGACCATTTTTGCAGACCTAGATTTTGCTCTGACTAACCTATCAAAAAAAAATCAATAGCGGTTGACATTTAAGAGGAGTGTGAACCTACGGCTTTTCATACAAAATAAGATAACGATTTCCACCCCTTAAATGTTAATCGGTTTTGACCAAGTTTTGCTACCTAGATTGTCAGTCATGACAAAATCAAGTTTAAACGGTTTGTTTTTTTCAGTTGAATCAATAAATTTAGTTTTATTGTTGTTTCAGTATTCTCATACTACTAATTTCGTCGATTATTTGGCTTTGTTGATCTTTAATTTTGTTCTGACGGACAACCTATCAAAAATTGGTAAAAATCGGTTAACACTTAAGGGGTGGAAATCGTTATTGCCTTTTGTATGAAAAGCCGTAGGTTCACACTCCTCTTTATTAAGATCCTATCTGATTGAGTGAGCAGCGCCTCTATTCGGGAACGCTAAGTGATTCTGTAGCGATTCGCGAGCGAGGTTTCTCATCTCGCTCATTCGCATTACGCGTCGTGCGGAAGAGTGGGATGAGAAATCTCGCTTACGAATCGCTACAGAATTACTAAGCGTTCCCGAATAGAGGCGCTGACTATTAATGCGGGCACTAATCTAGTCTTTTTGACGTGGAACGCTTTGACCGAAAGAAAAATAAAGATTACTATCAGAAGCAATAAAAAATATTTTGTAAAGAAGTTGGCTAAAAACCCCTAAAACAGCCAGAGCTTTATTTAGCATGCTATCGTTCATAGCACGCTATTTCGCTATTCATCATACAAAGAACTGCGGTGGAACCGGTGACGTCGATGAAACATAATGACCATTTCTCACGGTGTTTAACTATAAACAAAAGTTTTGCAAATAAGTCGATATATCGCGGTTACCATATCGCATTCTGTTCTTATCTTCCTTTTATAATAATATCTTGGACATTAACACACATTGGTCTAGTCCTAGTTCTAGGATGGGTACACAATGATACGAACTTATATAAATACAAACATATATCTAGTATATTTGTTTGCCTCCCGAATACTTTTATATATTCATCAAATCACGTAACATTTTTTTTAATTAAAAGTACCGATTTTTGGTAATGGTGAATTTTCGCCTATTTTCCTAAATAACTTCAAAACCATTTAAAATTATGAAAAAAATATATTTAAGATCTTCATAGCAAGCCCAAGCCCATTTGATATATAACACGACATAGTTTG
The DNA here is from genome assembly GCA_947859335.1 of Tortricodes alternella. Lineage (NCBI taxonomy): Eukaryota > Metazoa > Arthropoda > Insecta > Lepidoptera > Tortricidae > Tortricodes > Tortricodes alternella. The sequence goes on along the minus strand of OX401973.1, from coordinate 534,906 downwards.
CAAAAAAAAAACCTAATTAGCCCCACAAAAGTGGCCCCCCGTGATTAATATTCATTTATTTACGTTATAAGTCCGTGTTGCGGTCACCGACCGACTTACATATGTGTACCAAATTTCAACTCAATCGGTCCAGTAGTTTCGGAGCAAATTGGCTGCGACAGCCGGACAGACAGACAGACACACGAGTGATCCTATAAGGGTTCCGTTTCTTCCTTTTGAGGTACGGAACCCGAAAAAGTATTGAGTTGACAAGCATTTATTAAAATAAACAGCCGGAGAGGCTTTCGTTATAAAAATACTCTTCCTTAATTATTTCCGGCTTAAATTCATAAGAAGGAATTAGAATAGATTGCTCTGTGTTCTTTTGACTTCCACGGCGTTTTAAAATGTACAAAAATGCACAAATTGCGCGATGAAAAATACATGATCTTAAGAGGCTCCCACTCCTACCGCATCGTTTGCAAACGGGCGTTCTTGTAATAGAAAACTATCGCTCGGTCCCTTGATGATGTGTTGTTTATGTGATTTTGAAAGTTCTAACAAATCTTTTGTTATTTACAGGTACTGTTCGAGACTAATCTGTGGTAAAGTAATGACCATAACAACGAATATCAATCATAGAAGCGTCGATAATCGTTCCTCGACTCGAATGGAAAGATTGTGACCGGAACGTGTGCCAATTGAATGTGGCGAATCGATACGCGGAATTACCTCATTTCTTACTTAGACATGACGTGGCAAAAATAACCTTTAAGACAGTTGTTGTAAAGTTCAAATTTGGAGTCAATAAATTGAAGACTTGCGAGTTTGAAATAGTTAGAAGTTGATTTGACTTCATGTACTTAGCAAACAGTAATCATACTTTAAAGTGTAAGTAGGACGTCGAACTTAACCAATTCGAACTTTGCTCGGCCTCAATAAAGCTGGGTTGTTTTATTCTATCAGGTATATAGACTAGAAGAAAATGACCTTTGCACACGGCGACGTGTTCTAAAGCACTTATAACTCGGCAAGCACAGAGGATAAGGATCTAATTAACTCATTGTGTCATTTGGGCATACATATATGTTTTAGGATGTTTCTAAGAGAGTATATAATGGGGACTATGAGCTTATTACTCAATAATTAAGTTAATTAAGTAGTGATACCAGGGGGTCTCACTCCGGACTTTAGATACGCTCGGCCGTCGAACAGCTCGGAGCTGTAAATCGCAGTAGGTTGCCGCTCGCTGGCCGATTCGCGCGTCATCAAGTAACCTGGGTGATGGTGTTGTTGGGTGACGCAGATAAAAAACAGACAACCCTACCGCACACGAAAGAGCACGTTTTATACGACGAAGACAGAAGGCATGATTCATATTTTAGTACCTAAATCCTGGTTTTGTGGTCTTCCTCACACTCGCCTTCTTTAACTTTTCTTAACTGTTCATTCGGTTGCTGATATTAATTCATCAACTTATCTAAACCAAATAATATTAGAAAATTACCTTCAGAACCATCTTTATCTGCAGTTAGCAATTTCAAAGCCCCGAAATCATTTCAAACAAGGACTCAGAGAGCTAATAAAAACCCTCATCACCCTAAAAACTGATACAGGATTAAACAGAAAACTAATCGGGGAAACGGGAAAGTTTCTTGGACCCTCGAAATAGTAGGGTCGGCAAAAACGAATGCGAAAGGGCTTTAGCGAACAATAGGTTAGTACCGCCATTCCACTTCGGGTAGGGTTTGTCAAATAGCTCCATCTAGCCACCTTACGACTTAAATTCATTATGTGCCACGAATAAAAACGAGCGTTAAAATCTCGACTCCCAACGTATGTATACAATACAATATACCTCGCTTAATGTAAAAAGCGTGCTGACGGCCATATAAAATATATAACTGTCAGCGCTTTTTTTACATTAGTTTTACATTTATTCAGTTGGATCAATAATTATTTCATTCCTTTATATTTAAATGTCATTCATTAATGATGATTATATTATATTTGTTAAACTAAATAATAGTCAACTCGTACAATTCACGTATCGTGTAGAATGTATGGTCATTTACGCAAACTCATCTTAAAAACCGTGATAGAAGTGGCATCTTTTCTGATCGTGTCTGGCAGCCTGTTATATACCTATATTATGTACACGATTTGCGCAGCTTGTGTGCGGGCGTGACGCGATGGGCGAGCGTGTTGCTGCGCAGGCGTGTCAACGCTTATTTTCTGGAAACATCCTATGTTGCTGTGAGTGAAAAGGGCTACCGGGTATTGATGTTTAGCTCTTAAAACATCTCTCTCCACGAGGTATGATCAGGTATTTACGCCCACAATAGCGTGCACTGCCCGTTTCTGCAAACCGAAGACCCCCCTTGCGTCCGCGGTTTTTACAAGTCAATAAGTTATTCGTATCGTTCGTATTAGTCCGTGTGGTGCCGGCTAAGAATAGCATCACCCAATGTCTTCCCGTGGGTGTCGTAAAAGCCGACAGAGGACCAACCGAAGGTCGGCCAGCAGCGTCCTTCGAGTACCTACTATCTTGACCAACTGCGGTCCCCAACCCGCCTGCCAAGCGTGGCGACTGTGGCAAATCCCCCCATTTTTGGGGGAGGCCTGGGGGGCTAGCATGACATGCCCGCGAGTCGTTTGTCGCTCAGTGCGTCTCTGTCAAACTAGTCAAGTATGTAAGGGATGCCATGAGCGACAAACGACTCGCGGGCAGGTCGTGCTAGACGTGCTGGGTCATACACACGTTTAGGTTCAGAACTGTCCCCTCCTGTTCCCGAAAGATAAGGCACCTGAGGCCTGATTTTGGTGCTTGGACTATATCCACATGTAGGACATAAGGCATGGTTTTGGCCTGTATGAAGAAAACGTACAATTAAGCAGTCGTTTTCGTTAACTTTTGGTCGCAGGAGGGACAATTTTTGTTTCTTGAAGTGTGTATTACCCGCCTTTGTCCTGCAGTGGACGTTTTACGTCTGACGATTATGAAGCTGTACGTAATAAATTATTTAAATGTAAATAAATAAAAACCACGCGTTTCAAAGTCAAGGCCGGTTAGCTCATACCCTATTTATAACGGACGTGAAGACGTCCGCTGTTAAACCGTCGGTAACAGTTAACACTAAACAAATAAACCCAGGTCAGTTGCAGGCGTAAACTAACATATAACAGGTTCTTGAAAAAGCAGCATTCGTGTGCCTGATATTTTTCCAATTTATAAGCCTTAAAAAATGAAAATGATACACACGGCACACGGGCTCTTTCACATGTCATGACAAGAAATTCAGCAGTAAACAGAATCTTTCATCAATACTTATAGTGCTATTTAATTTACTGACATTTGTATACGCAACAATGTGTGCGCGCGCCGCGATACTAAGAAATCAATCAATCTTCCGTCGAACGAGCGGAGCGAGAGCGCGCCTGGCCCCCAATTCTCGCTGCATTCGAGATAATCTCACAATCGAGATTAAACGTCAGTGCATACAGTCGTATGACAGAACTGTATGAATCTGACGTTCAATCTCGCTATCGACATTATCTCGAATGCACCGAGAATTGGGGGCCTGATCACGCGCAGGGCGGTGTGAGCCCTTTTCTGGGCCACTCTGTAGGTAGTACCGGGTCATATCGGACACGTTATCACATAAAAATAAATACAAATAAAACCTCTTTGATTTCATATTGAGGTTATTGTTTTTGACACATCATGGGTGAGTAAACTTTATTACGAATGAATATATTTCCATTTTAATTCTTAACCTTATCTTATCATTTCTGTATACGTATCAAAAGTCATTCTGTTTCATCTGGTTATGTACAATACACCAAAGAAATCCGGTCACTGTACGAACATTTTCCTGTATGTTATGATCCGATTCCCTTGCTCTCGACTATATGAACTCCTAGTTCTCACCTCGCAAATTGACCGAGACAAAACGGCCGATATCAAAGATGGCGGCTCAATACCAAGATGTGTTTCGGAAGATTACTTTGTTGTTTGCCGAATTCTTTTCCCATTCTTTCCTTTTGTGTTTTGTTTATTAAGGGTTTTCGCTGTGGTGGTCCAAAGTGAAGATAAGAATTGATAAAAACAGTAAAAAGTACAAGTTTTTTTTGTTAAAAAATAGTCATGTTATTCGTCTCAATACTTTTTCATTTCCTGTCTTAATTGTATATAATATTTGACTTAAATAGCCGGGAGCTATTTAAGTCCAATATTATATCCAATAAGTGGGAAATAACTGGAAGCCATAGTAAATTATAAATACTAAACTATAATTATTATAATTGATTGTTATTATATAAGTTATTAAGTTAAATTAAATTACTATCTAACAACCTATTTTGCGTGCTTATCGGCAGAACTTGGCTTGGTCCTGCAAATCAAATATCATCAACTGTACCCATGTTCAGCAAATAAATGATTTTGATTTTTGATTTTGATTTTGAAATAAGCCCGTCGACTTCAGAAATACTTCTTTCGTTTCTACGATTATTTAGTTAAAGATTATTGTAGAAAGAATAAAAAGGAAGTTCTGAAGGAGGTTATTATCCTTGGAGCAAGAAAGTACTATGCAAATGGACGGCGGTTTATTTTTTCTACATACATACATTCAGTAATTTTACTAAAATGTATCCCTAGCCACATGTAAAAAGAGCGCTGACGGCCGTATACTTTATATGGCCGTCTGCCTAAATACGTCATACCTAAATTAACACGACGCGTGCTTTCATGCAGGAGGTAGCAGGTTACGTCTCGCCTCGAGCCTCTGAGCTTTCGTTTATTCAAGGAAAACATCGCAATATCTGCGAAGCAATTCGACGATGTGTACGAAGCCCCCTTTCCGCACTTGGCCCGCGTGGGGACTACCGGCCTGTCCCTCTCACAATGAGAGGCCGGTGCCCACCAGTGGGACATATATATGCCGATGATGATGACGATGAATAATATTACCAAGGCGTCGCGCCGATATTCGATTTAGAAACAAATTTAACAGTTTATGATAAAGATAGTGTGTGCTATATGTTTTCTCTCTTAATTTACCTTTAATCTAGTTTGCGAAATTAAATCTTAAATAACCAAAAATTTTACAAAGTCACGTTACTAAATAACCCTGTTTAAAAGTGCTCGAGAGCCCGTTAAGGTAATGGCTGTATACAGACCGTCTGGCCGTCTAAAGGTCGTATGTACGTCTGTTAGAGCTCAACATACGCATTTACGGCGCGACGAACTCTTACGCCCTAAATAATGTGCTTTGCGTATATTGTTACGCTCTGGTTGCGAGTGTAATGTGGCAATAATATGACTTATTTTGTTACATTATGTTGGTAAATGGAGAGGTATTTAGGAGTTGTTTAAATCTACGTCATTGAGTGAGTGTCAGGCTTAATTTTAATAATTAATTTTTTAGATAGTTGTGATAAATCATTACAGAAGTCCCGAAAGACTGATGTATGATACGCGCTAGCCTATTAGGACGCTAAAAGATGGAAGAATTAAAAAAAATGAAATTTACGTGAAATTCGTAAAACTGCGATTGGACGTAATAGCGAAACCTAAAATTTCCATTATAAACCAAATGGCCTATTTCTTGCGGTTTTTTTTAAAAAGCATACATGCATGCGCCTGTTTGTGTAGGATATAATTAATAACACTAGTTTGTAAGTTTTAATGTAATTAACCCATATGGGCAAATGCCTGAAATAAATAAAAAATATTATTTATTATTATACATTATTAGAGTTTTGACTCGACTGATTTAGCACATGCTTCCTAAAATATTCGCAAGAAATGGCTATGACATGCAATAGCAATTTTACGGATTTCAGATACTACGGTGTTACTTGAGAGCGTAAAGCTGGCGCGTAAAAAACAGGTATTGGAGCACTGGGTCTAGTGCCTCGATGGGCGTACCTACTATGGTATATACTTAGATTTGTATAAAACTGTAGTCATTCTTGTTAACTTATATGAGTACTGTTTTAAAAACGTTAAAGCTCGCCGAGGTTCTTGCCGGCTTTTCTCATTAGAGGTTTTCTCCGAACCGGTGGTAGATTCATTCCTTGACCTTCATAAGAGCTTGTCTAAGCATAAATTAAATATAAATATTTTGACTTTGACTTAGTACTCTCAGTAAAATTGCTTGAGACACGAGCTCAATCATGAAAGTCAGTTTTGTCTATTTAGTCAAAATGGATCGTTTGGTCCTAAGTCTTACTCGTTGTCACGTTGTATTTCAGACTTGTAAACGTAAAAGCTAGTGTGCAACATTGCAATATATCTACAAAGTCTTTGCAATCCAAACATATTACCTTTTTCATAACTCACAGTCGATCTCCATGATCCTTGAACCGTATTATGTAGAAGCCAGGAGCACTAGAGCTTGCCAGCTCGATCACTTACTTACGGACTATTCGTCCGTCACTGGAACAGAAGATATATCAAAAGCGCTTCAATTTCCAATATATCTAGAACTGGCTTCTACCCGCAACTTTGCCTGTGCATGTACTGACTTATTAATTTTAGTTTTTTTCTCTCAAATTGATGGCTTCCATCGGGTATGCACGAACTTGCCGTTAATGTTTTCTAGCCCCTATTCCACTCTTTTAGGGGATGATGATCTTAAAAAACATATTCTACACTAGGACTGCAAATATCTTCATAAGTACCAAATTTCATAAAAATCGGTTCAGCGTTTTAGCTGTAGATCGTGCAGATAAATAAAAAGACATCAACAGGCTGTCATCGGGCCGCACGAACTTCCCGTAAAACAATTAACCAAATATTTCACCCTTTTTGGGGATTTTTTCTTTAAGAAAAGTGTCCTATCGCCTTTAAAAAAACCATCAAACATTTTACAACAAGTTCTACAATATCTTAATCATACGTACAATAGTGCAGGGCCCTCGAGCCCCTTTGCCCCGGAGCCCGGAATCCCGCGTTTAATCTGCGCCAAATTCCCGATCCCGGGCCCTCTTATTATTATGTTAATGCGTCTTTGCTAGTTGCTTCTGGAATTTCTTTCGCTTTTTCCATCGCTTATCGTCGATTATTACAGGGAAGCTTTTCCTCAATAGAAAGACGGAAAAATCAACATCCTATTTATTTGGTTTAATAATCCTTATTAACTGTCTTCACTTGTAGTTTTTCTTCTGAGACGTATTTTCCGTTAGGAATTTAAATGTTTTTTTAACAATGTAAGTTTGATACATTTTTCAAAATAAGAATAGTAAAATTTTAAAATATAGTATTCCCGAAATGCATACGCGCATAGTTATGCAATAAATGATTTATATTCTATTTAAACACGCACGCTGTCTGAGGAAAGCAATTTATTGAAGCAATTCGGCTTTAATAAATTGCCGAAAAACTAGCCCGTTTACGAGCCCCTTTACAGACATTTAATTGCCAAATAATGCCTACGCTATCCATTTCTTTCATGCGCAGGAGTAAAACCATCCATCACTATCCAACCCACTCGCGAACTGAGGTGTGGTTTGCATCGCGGAAGACTTTGTGCGCTAAATAGACGATTTTTGATGCTAAATATAGAGGCTTTATTAATTAATTAGTTACTTAATGGAGTGTGTAACATGATTACCGAAATATGAGGGAAGTCGGCGACCTGAATCTGCTAAGAAGGCTGACGACCTGGAATACACAATATATGTCTTATGATGCTAATTTACATTCAAGAGCTTTGTATATGGGTATTTATTAAATATTTTACAAAATACTTAAAATAAAGCGCTTTTACCCACGATTCATTGCCAGAAAAGGAAGGATAGAACGTCAATAAAACCGTTTTTTATGGAAATGGACATAGGATACCCACCCTGTATTCCGATATCCTCGAAGGATTATTAGGGATCGATAAATACAGGAAATATGACAAATCGTCGCTTAGCTAACAATACCGCCATAGTTTTCAGGGGGCAACAAAACAGTATATTATGCATGCACAATTGCACAGTTTTAAAACTAAACAAATCTGACTTGAGCGGTATTGTTAGCTAAGCGACGAAATGCTCCTCCTCGGTAGATGGCGCTGCGCGCGATAAACGAGTTCCACACGGATGCTAGTGCCTTTTAAATTACTTTGTCATAATACAAATGATAAAATAGCTCCTACTCAAGCTTGCATTCAATAACAAGGTATTGTCTTATACGCGTATGCGTTTAATTGTTGACCAGCGTAAATTGAGCTGAAGCTTTTTAACAGTTCTTCCACAATGCTTTGAAGCCAGCAGGTCCTCGCGTCTGGTCCAGGCGCCTTTATTTGTTGGTCACAATAAAGATCCGTTAGATTGTTCTGCTCAAGGGCTCTGCGAGTCATAAGCGGATAGCGATCAAGGGATTTGACGTATTACAAGATTTTATTTAACTTTATTCATATGTAATTCAATATGTACACTGGGCAAAAAAGCTTGCCTTTAAACTGTTTTTATGTAAAAAAAACTTATTTTAACATCAACGCTCATCCTTCTACGATATAAACCCGTCTTAACCTAATTTCCTATATTGCCTAAAGGCTGTATAGCCGGGTGATTGCCGTCGACCGGTTGCGGCTAGTCGGCCGTCCTCTCACATCCTAGAGCGTGTCACTGCTTAAAAATCTTTGCCTCCTGGTTTATCCGGCTTGTCCGGGTCAGGCTCCGTTCCTAGCTGGGTGTGTTCCTATGTTCAATGTTCATGTGTTCATGTTCTGCACGTTCAAAAACCTATTTTATCGCTGACGTCTGTTGGTCGATCGTGATGTTTGGCCACTTACATTATCCTTCTAAAATGTTATAGTGTCTGTATGTTTGTTACCACTCAGATTCATAAGTATTCCTAACAGCTGAATGGATATTCATGTAACTTGGTATATTACTTCCTGGTAAACAACATAGGGTACTTTACGAGGGAATAATTACAACAAGCAAGCAGTGGCGCAGAACTGTCTGCAGTTCGGAATTCAGAAAATGTCATACATTACAGACATGCTGATGATCGTCACGAAAAACACGAAGCTACAGCAAAGGGCTTGGGCTTGTCTTAAATTTTATGGCTACATACAACCAAGACTTATTTGAAAATAAATAAGAGCTCGAAAATTATAGACATATGATTGCTTTGACTTGTTTGATGTTAGCAAACTGCGTTGCAAGCTCTGTCCGAAATAAGTCGCTTATTTGATATTAGGTAGCAATAATTTGTTTATTTCTAACCCTCCCATTTTTTCAGTACTTCCATCGCTTATGATTTGGGCCGAGCTCAATCCTTTCACGGCGCCGGCGCTCAAGACAAAAGCGGGCGTATCTATCGACGCCATTATTGACGATAACTGCCTGATAATACCTCGTTCGTCCCTACTAATCAAATTGAGGTTGACTTACGAGGGGAACTGGAATTAAAGGACCGGGCAAACCAAACGCGGTCCCGCGCTACTTTGGTGTGCCATGGTAAATCCGCCGCGCCATTTTACAAGTCGCGTGGGCTCGCGTTCGAAACGCGACGCGCCGCAAACGCGTTTGGTTTGACGGGCCTTAAGGATGCTCGTCAGATATATATAGTACCAACTTACAATATTATGTGAAGATATATCTTCTTCTCTCTTATAATATAAAAACCGGCCAAGTGCGAGTCGGACTCGCGCACGAAGGGTTCCGTACCATTATGTATAAAAACGCCAAAAAAATCACGTTTGTTGTATGGGAGCCCCCCGTAAATATTTATTTTATTTAATTTTTTTTTTTTTAAGTAAATATATATCTAAATATTCTGTGAATATTTCAAGCGTCTATCTGTTGCCGTTATCAATATCGAGCAAAAATGAGCAAAAAAATCACGTTTTTTGTATGGGACCCCCTTAAATATTTATTATATTCTGTTTTTTAGTATTTGTTGTTAAAGCGGAAACAGAAATACATCATCTGTGAAAATTTCAACTTTCTAACTATCACGGTTTATGAGATACAGCCTGTAGACAAACGGACAGACGGACAGCGGGGCCTTAGTAATAGGGTCCCGTTTTTACCCTTTGGGTACGGAACCCTAAAAATGAATCGCTGAATGTGTTGCTGAGCGCAAATCTCGAGAGCAGCTGAACCGATTTCGCTAATTCTTTTTTTAGAATATTCCTTGAAGTACGAGGATGGTTCTTACGGAGAGAAAAATTTTAAAAATTGCCTGAAAAAGTCTAAAAACAACACTTTTCTATACTCCCATACAAGAGATTCGTAATAATACTTAAAAGTCAATTTGAACTTTAATAGCATACCATAAAGTTTCAGTGTTAGTGGAGAGGTTCCGGGAAGGCAAAACAATTGAGTGACGTTAGTTTCGTATATAAATCGTCATTGGTATCGTTTTCAAGGTATTTAGGCATGACAAATCCAAATCCGATGCCACTTTTTGGATCCAAGATGGCGGATAACACTGTCATGTCAAAAATAGTCATTTGTATCGTTTTCAAGGTATTTAGGCATGACAAATCCAAATCCGATGCCACTTTTTGGATCCAAGATGGCGGATGACGCTGTCATGTCAAAAATCGTCATTGGTATCGTTTTCAGTGTATTTAGGACTGAAAAAACCAAATCCGATGTCACTTTTTGGATCTAAGATGGCGGATGACACTGTCATGTCAAAAATCGTCACTGGTATTGTTTTCAATGTATTTAGGCATGACAAAACCAAATCCGATGTCACTTTTTGGGTCTAAGATGGCGGATGACAATGTCATGTCAACAATCGCCATTGGTATCGTTTTCAAGGTATTTAGGTATGACAAAACCAAATCCAATGTTAATTTTGGAGTTTACTCCTTAAGAATCGATTTTCATATGCCCGGGGTATGAAAAATTATGGGGAGTAAAATGAAACTACGATGTCACACTGTCACACGGTACGGATTCACACGATGTTAGCCGAAGATGCGTCGGTCGCTTCGCATTGCATACAGAGTGCGAGTAAACTCCTGTCGTGCGTCGGAGCTGACACACAAACACTTTTTTTTTAAATCTCATAATATGAAAAGTGAGTGAGTGAATGAGACAGAAGACTATGAGAGACCTTCAATATATTGACAAATCACTGTCATTCGTCCATGTTGCATGAAAATCCTTTCAGCGATTACGGAGTTAACATACAGACAGACACACTCACACACAAACTTTCACATTTATAATATTAGTATTATTTTAAGTAAGGATATAGTCTGCAGTGTCCGACCTTGGCACTTATAATATTAATGGTCATGGCGAAACAAAGGGAGACTGAAATCTGCAAATGCGTTTTTCGTTTTTATACCACGATGGTGGCCTATGGACGCCTGCAACACCAGAAGTTTCCATGTTGCATGACATACAGACAAACACACACACACACACACACACACACACACACACACACACAAACTTTCACATAATTTATAATATTAGTAGTATATTAAGTAAGCATAAAAAGGCTATGAATGTAATAATATACTAATAATAAATAACTTAAAGTTGACCATGGGAGAACCATTTCGCAGAGCAACACCAACGTGCAACTGTATGCGGTGTCTGACCTTGGGACTTAGGGTGTTCTTTAATTCTGTAAATAAGTACATCTGGGCTACCTGCACATCAGACCAGATTGCGCTTTACAATCCTACCGAGTAATGTCATCGAAGCTGTCATTTTGACTGCATGCGAACGGGAAGAAGAGATGCTTATTCCACGCATAACACTTATACCATCAAATTTCCCGTTCCAGTTAAGCACATCATCACGCACAGTGCAATTTTAGAGGACTCTCCTCCCGCGAGCGATCCCGAAGTGGAATGAACTGATACAGAGCTTTTTCAGGGGACTACAGTATGGGGTTCTCCAAGGAGTCAATAGGTTTTTATAGGGTCGGCAACACGCATATGACACTGTAGGTGTTTTTTTTTTGGCATCAGACTTATCTATAACCCCTAATTTTCACCCTGTTACCCTCCCATTTTATATGGCAGAACATCGTTTGCCGGGTCAGCTAGTTTGAAACTTCACTGGTAATTTTGTTAAAACGGCCTGACATGTGGGTTGCTCCGATCGTGACTGCACTCAACACCTGAACAAGGACTCCGTTCGAGTCCGAATCGGGTGCTACTCATAACGTATACAGTCCGCGCGCGAGTTGAGTGCCGTCGGGGTCTAAAGTAAAAGGCGGGTGAGCTCCCCCGCCGCCCGCACGCCTCGCCTATCATGCCCATATTATAGCGCTGTCACAACACTACAATGAGCGCATGATAGGCGAGGCGTGCGGGCGGCGGGGGAGCTGATCCCGCCTTTTACTTCAGGCCACGACGGCGCACTCAACTCGCACGCCGACTGTACCTACCAACGTTCGATGTAATTTCATATTAATAATGTTCAGATATAATAAACGTTTGAAAAATAAACATATTTCATTCAGTGTAACGTTTAATTAGTTAATCATTATTGTATATAATATTTCTGCCTACTGCCTGGTCCTCTAGTGGCCCTCGGAAGTTGTTTTTGACTCCAGTTCACAAACTTTTCTTAACTAAGAACAGATCTCGTTAAAATTAGGCCAGGCATTTAAATAAACAGAAAATCAGCGATCATTATTTCAAGTGTTATCAAATTAGTCCATATGAATATGAACTTTATAGCATGTTATTATGATAAATGAGTTTTATATTATTTAAACGTTATGCTTACCATTATGTTTATTATGCATTATGCTTGTTATAAGATAATTTAAATGTGGATTATAATTTTTATTTCTATTTAATTACTGACGATCTCAATTTAAATTCATACAGGTGTACCGAAAATACCGGGCGATTTTTCAGGGCATGATTAGGTATAGTGTGATCGCAAATATTTATTTTAAATAATTCCTTTAAGTGTTTTTAAAACCGACAGAAAAAAATAAAATAAAAAAATTAATAAGAAAAAAGGTTTGGCTAACCTGACTTATTGACTAACATTGGCGCCCATTTTTCATTCAACTTCTAAAGTTGAATGAAAAATGGAATGAATGAAATTTTTTCTTATTAATTTTTTTATTTTTATTTTTTTAACGCGGGCGCAAAATGGCTACACCGCCCCTAATGTAGGTACTGTTGACAGGTCATTGACCTGTCATCAGCTGATATTGACGTCTTAGAAACAATAAATTTCAGCTCTGATAAGGGCTATTTCTAGCCCTTAAGGGCTTTAAAAATGCACTGTGAGACTATTCACAAATGAACACATCCAACTGACGAGGCTCCACTGCGTTTAAACTTTGCTCGACGTGAGCGCCACCGACTTCGATGCGTTTACGGCATCTTTTAACTAAATTTGCACGAACGCGGGGTAAGACCGAATCGTCTGCTTTGATCACGTCAAACGCCGAGATGATTCGCGCACGCATCTCGTCGGTAGTGTCGGAAGTTTGGCGAAATACGTACTCCTTCACGTGACCCCACAAATAAAAGTCCAGCGGCGTCAAGTCCGGGGATCGCGGTGGCCACGCCACGGGTCCCGCGCGCCCAATCCACCGCTCACCGTACTCGGCCTAGCCCTCACGGCCCGTGCGAAGTGTGGCGGCGCTCCGTCGTGGCGCACGAACGCAAGGTTCAGCTCGTCCAACTCGTCGCTGAGCTCGTGCAGCAGAAATGATAGGTAATTGAGCCCATTCATTAGATGTGCAGGATTTTAAAGAGAAATAACGTGTAAAGATGTGCTATTTTATTTTACTGTGACATGGAGTGACACGTCGCTCTCTTCCAATTTGAAACCAATATTTAAAAACTACCAAAATAGGTTTTAGCGTCAACACTATCCAAGTCGATGTCAAAGTAAGTAAGACTGGTAAATAAAATTCGCAATGTTGAACCGAACTGCGGCGGCCATTTTCTTTGTGGCATAAGCCAAAAGTCACGCCGGTGGCGCGGTGTTTTTCAAAAGACCAATGCCGAGGCGCGGTTTTCTGCAAAGAAGCAATGATAGATAATGAGCGCAAAAGGGGCGTGTTTGACCCGATCATTGACCAATTAGAAATTGGTGGTGTTAACTTGCTGCAAATGCTATATGGTAATATGGTTAATGACCACATCAGCTGTTCAGGGATTAAGTTCATTTTACTGTACGAGTCGTATTTTATTTGATTTTTTTAAAAGCCAATAACTCTGTATCTGAGAATGAGATTTTTTAAAATATTTTTTTATGAAGACCTATGTATCTATCTGCATCCTCCCCTGAAAAATCGCCCGGTATTTTCAGTACATGCTGTATAATCTTGACATGTGTGCAATTTATAATGTACCTAATCTTATATAGAGAAATAAATAAATCTAATCCAATCTAATCTAATCTTTAGTATTTTATGTTTATGCGAAACTTTTATTATGCTTCTCGAATTTAGTTAAATGAAATTATCGTAAAAGTTTTTTATACCGATTGAACTCATTGCACTCCTTTTGGACACGGCTGAACAAAACCTAAAAGGGTATAAAATCCGTCAAACGAATACTGATAAATAGTAATGGTTAAATATAGCGGGCACCGCGGAGTTTGAAATAGTCCGGTGCCGTTTTAAACTTTTTGCCGACAAAGGAATAACTAGCATAGCGGACAACGCTGGCAACGCAGCGACGGGGACAACTCGAATGGCTTGTTTTTGGACGTTCTCGTGTGCAAATGATAGTCGAAATGTTTTTAAAACAGAAACATTTCGAAAGATTTACTGTTGGAGGATCTCGGATAGATTTAAAATGCCGACATAGCCAATTGGAATGTTGAAGCAATGAGTATGCCAGATAAATCAAAGAACAGCTTTTTTAACTTCTTAAAATCTCGTCGGTCTTATCATCCGACAATAGGCTAGTTTCCTGAAAAATTCTAATTAGTCCCTCATTTACATTATAAAAAAACATTGAAGACATATTTTTTCTTTTGTCAATTAAACAAAAACTAACTAAGATATATTGCGTTTAAGTTCCGCGTGACGTTACGACTTTGTACACTTTTACCATTAAGTGACGTCATTAGACAACCGAACTTTGATGCGCGTTTCGTAAAATTTGATAGATTTAATAAAGCAAAAAATATGTGTTTAATTTATTTTTGATAATCTAATTGACGGACTGATTAGAATAACATTTTTTTACCTAGGAAATATCCCTATTTTAAATTGACCCACGCGTTCCAGGCATTATGCAGAGTCACGTACACACGGCCTTGGCCCGTAACGTTGAAATAAGACCACGGTCGAAGGCACGCACGACCATTTAGTTTGTACGCATTGACTGGTCGAGTTAGGCTCGCCTGCGAGTTCATGGACCAAGTCTTATCTAAGTGAATTGCACCCCAGGGCCTTTATTTGACATAGCCTAAGCACTATCGCTGTGTTTCTTAGCCGAAGATTATTATGATGTATGATGAACTGTCACCATCATAAAGCAGGGTGAGTTATTTCGCATCGCAGTTTTGCAGCTAGTGTTTCAGAAAACCATAAGTTATTGGCCTTCTTAGAAAGATCAATACCAACACAAGATACTTAGAGGCCGTCCATTAATCACGTGAGGCTTGAAAGGGGGGCGGAGGGATTTGACAAAAATCACGTAATGTCACAAGGGGGAGGGGGGGTGTTGTAAGATATCACGTGTATTTATTTTTTCAAACGCGCGATTTTTAAATCGAAAAGCGGCGTGTAGTGTGACCTTGACTCGCCTTTGCTAGGCACTAAAAATACACGTGATGTTGGGTGGGGGGTGGGGGGTAGTCTTAAATCTCACCATGTATCACCAAGGGGAAGGGGGGTTAACACGTCGATCACGTGATCTTTTGAAATGGTGCCGCCGTCACGTTTTTACCACCGCACCTCCCGCCAAAGGAACAAGGCTCATCCACACACACTGGACGCGTGGCGAACCAAAAACGTTCGGGCATCATGTTCTTTCTTTCCGCGAACGTGTAAGTTGTGGAATGACCTTCCTCCTGAGGTGTTTCCCTTGCGCTATAACATGGGGATCTTCAAAGAGCGAGTGAATAGGGTCCTCAAAGGTCGGCAACGCATTGGCGACTCCTCTGGTGTTGCACATGTCCATGGGCGACGATGACTCCCTCCCATCAAGTGGCTCGTCTGCTCGTTTGACCCCTTTTTAATATAAAAAAGAGAATGATCAGGTTAACATAAATATAAATCGTTTAATGTCGTTGTTCAATCGGCTTGCGCAATATTTTTCACTTCTGGGAATATTTTACCGGGTGAACGTGTACGCGGCAGCTAAGCATCGGTTTTGTTAGACAGTGATTCTTCTGTACGATTGTACAATTATCTTTTCCGTCGTCTCGTTATACTTTAGCAATTTAACGTGGGAAAATTGCTTAAGTTCAAGACAATAGGGATAGAATGATAACGTAATGAATTCGCCGGGATGGGGGAACAATTTACCGCCGCCATTAGGGCGGGTGCAGACGGAATGCAATATGCACTCGTCCCTGCATGCCGTGTGCATTGTGCATCTTATTAAACATATTATTTAGCTGGCGGAATGCAGGGCGTAATGTCTGTCAGACGTGAAATGTTTGAGGAACGTAATTCATGAGTTCTAGGATTCCGTACCTCAAAAGGAAAAAACGGAACCCTTATAGGATCACTCGTGTGTCTGTCCGTACGTCTGTCACAGCCAATTTGCTCAGAAACTACTGGACCGATTCAGTTAAATTTGGTACTCACATGTAACAAATTTAACATATTTAGCAAGCAAAAATTGCAAATCGCGGATGTTCTTTTTATGTTTTGTTTTTCTTTCTGCGTTTGTTAATTCTTGTCACATTTTGTGATCTATTTAAATAGCCTCTCCTTTTCTACCTTAGCTTTATAAATCTAGGTATAAACAGAGTCCTCTAAAATGCGGTCAGGCGCATTAACAGTCGGAACCGAGGTCGCCGCGCCCAGGGCATTCACACCTAGCCTGCGTTCAAATTTGTTTGTATACGTCTAGGTTTACTGAGAAGGGTAAAAAGTATAATAATGTATGTATATTAATGTAGTGAGTACTATAGCATACTATAACAACGTCACAAGACAAAACTGAAAGCTACTGGAAACAAATAAAAACGTCTAGCGTCCGCAGTATTGATATTTGTGACGGGTCAATGAAGGTTTTTCATTTGTTCATATAATCCCTTGTTTCTTTTATCTATGATATAATCAGAAACAGAGGTCTGACTTGAACGTATTTTGTTTTAATATTAATTTTTATATAAGTATTATTTAGCGGTCCCGGATTCGATCCCCGGTAAGGGCAAATATTTGTGTGATGAGCACGAATGTTTGTTCCTGATCCTCGGATGTTTCCTATGTATTTAAGTATTTATTTTTCTATGTATGAAGATCGTCGTATAGTACCCGTAACACAAGCCTTTAGAGCTTACTTTTATTTGGGACTAGATTTATTTGTGTAAAGATTGTCCCATGATTAATTAATTTATTGATTTATTCATTATTTGAAATCAAAAATATTTTGGCGGAGGCGTGTTAAAACAGTATGTTATAGCAGGAAGGAAAGTTTTTTAATTACCAAAGTGCTGTTCGTGCGCGTCTAGAATACATCACAGCTGAATTTATGGCCAATGTTTAAGGACGGTAGCGAGAGATACTAATTAGGGTTCAATGGGCGTGGTATAAATCAACGTTTGGGTTCCGTGGGCGCAGATACCGATTGATTTACAAAAGGTGTTCGCTACGGAGCAGAAATTAAGTTACAAGGTTTTATCTGTCTGATTTTTATAAAATACACCGAAAGTCCGACGTACAAACTGACAACAATTTTTTAGGGTTCCCTACCTGAAAAGGAAAAAACGGAACCCTTCTAGGATCACTTGTGTGTCTGTCTGTCTGTCCGTCCATCTGTTACAGCTAATTTGCTTTGAAACTACTGGACCGATTGAGTTAAAATTTGGTACACATATGTAAGTCGGTGACCGCAACACGGACGTGCTCTCTAAATAAATGAATTTTAAACATGGGGGCCAATTTTGGGGAGTAAATTAGAAAAGTATAATAAATGTTTTGCATACTATATCGTGTGACATATCAAATGAAAGGGCTCATTGCTCTAAAATTTACCACCGTCCCTTATCTCCGAAACTACCAGGCTTACAATTTTAAAATAAATACAGAAAATATCAGTAGCATGTACGGAATCCTGTCCACGAGAGTTTAACTCGCACTTGTCCGGTTTTTTTTAAGTTAAACCAAATAGCCTTTCAAAGCCTGAACGCGTCCACAAAAATATGTAATTCCCGTGGAAATGAAGTCCGCTAAGTTAATTGCGTTGCGAAACTCAATTAGGACGGGGCTTAATTCGATGAAGAAAAAGCGACGCGGCGAAAATGTCTATCATCAAGTGAGAATAAAAATATGCTATTGCAAGTACCACGCGGGCTATTTCACATGCCGGAGTCCACCAGCGCTTCGAAGGACGTCTGGTGACAGGATAAAATGCAATATGAACAGTTTTTTTTCCTGAACATATTGTATGGTGAGGAGCTATCCATATAAGACAGTACCGTGACTCACTTATAGACAACGCACGGCCTAAACGGGTGGTCCTAGAGGTTTGAAATTTGGAGGAGACATTCCTCGAGTACCCCAGAGGTGCACTAAGGAGGGATTTTTTGAAATTCCATCCCTAAAGGGCTGGAAAGGGGTGATAAAGTTTATATGGAAAATACATCGGGCGAATCCGTGGCGGGTCCACTAGTGTTACTCTATAACAAAACTCATCGCTTATTTACCCGCGCGCTAGTAGGCATTATGCGGAGCGAGGTACGCAAGTTCGTTGCGTTGAAATCGACCCAGGTTGAAGACACGCACGCACATTCAGTTTATACGCACTGACGGGTCAAGTTAGGCTCGCCGACGAGGTCATGAACGAAGTTTTATTTAAAAGAATCACACCCCTGTCTGTAGTAGGTACTTAGATACTGGTTGCGCCAAACTTCTGCTTAGTAATTCAGGTTACGTTTTTTAAAACAGAACGCTCTGGTTAAAGTTGATAATCAAAAACCATTGTTTTTTTTAATCCGTCAATTTTTTATTGCCAACTCTATTCTATTTATAGTGTGAAGGAGAAATCGATACAAGCGGTATGATGCGACTAAAGCATAATTTCCACCAGGACAAGCACCCAATTCTCGATGCATTCGAGATAATCTCACAATAGAGATTAAACGTCAGTGCATACATTCGTTTGAAACAACTGTATGTATCTGACTATTAATCTCCCAATCGACATTATCTCGAATGCCCCAAGAATTGGGGGCCAGGTCAAAAGTACCTACCCTAAACCGGCGAGCGTGCATGAAGAACTTAATGAGAGTAGACGAAGCGAAAGGTGTGTGTCAGGATCGAAGCAGGTGGAAATCCGTGGTCTCTGCCTACCCCTTTGGGAAACAGGCGTGATATATGTCTATGTATTACCTAGCCGCGGCGCGTCAGCATACTTTCAGCTACGATCGCGTGTCGCGAAAGACGCCCGCGGTCAAGCTGCTGTACGCGGCTAGCTAATATAGACTTTAATTACTGTGTACATGATTTAATATCGTTTAAAGACTGCAAAATCCGTTCCAATCCGATGCGATGCGGGGCGTTTGGTGGAAATTATGTTTTAAAGTATTTAATGTGAGCCCCATAACGTTTTGACTGCTTTTGCCTGAATTTTAAGACATAAAATATCTAGCTCATTTCGCCTTCAAAAATCTTTAAACCTAGATATTGTTTAGATTAACGTAATAATAGTATCTCCTAGACATCTTTTAGACAAGAATAATGTGACAACAGTAAGAAAGGGCGGTTTAAACACCCTGTATGAATCACCCTTAGGGTTCAACCCACGCCGCGTTTCTGCGGTTAGTTTCTTGTCCTTTTAATAAGTAATATTGGCCAGAACGGACAAACAGATGGAATAACGATGATAAATGAAAACGCTAGTAATTAATAACGGAGCTCGCGCCGATGCGCTGCAAATTGAATTAGCTGGTACGTTTGATGAAACGTTCAGACAATGTTTGTTAATCAGTTGACGAAACTAGTCACTTTAGAGAGTATTTCATAACAGGTATAAGTCACTGTGCTTGGAGTGATTTGGATAAAATTCAATTCAATTTTGATACATACAGGCTGCATCGAAAATACCGGGCGATTTTTTAGGGCATGATAGATACGGTTAAGTAGTGTGATCCCAAATATGTATATAAAATAATTCCGTTAAGTGTTTTTAAAAAAGAAAGAAAAAAATTAAAATAAAATGTAAAAAAAAAGGATTGGCTCATCTGACTTATTGACTATGGCTACGCCGCCCCCATTGTAGGTACTGTTGACAAGTCATTGACTTGTCATCAGCTGATATTGACGTCTTAGAAACAATAAATTTCAGCCCTGATAAGGGCTATTTCTAGCCCTTAAAAGGGCTTTAAAAATGCACTGCGGGACTGACTATTCACGAATGAACACATCCAACTGACGAGGCTCCACTGCGCTTAAACTTTGCTCGACGTGAGCGCCACCGACTTCGATGCATTTACGGCACCTTTTAACTAAATTTGCACGAACGCGGGGCAAGACCGAATCGTCTGCTTTGATCACGTCAAACGCCGAGATGATTCGCGCACACATCTCGTCGGTGGTGTCGTAAGTTTGGCGAAACACGAACTCCTTCACGTGACCCCACAAATAAAAGTCCAGCGGCGTCAAGTCCGGGGTCGCGGTGGCCACGCCACGGGTCCTGCGCGCCCGATCCAGCGCTCACCGTACTCCGCGTTCAGCCAAGTCCTCACGGCCCGTGCGAAATGTGGCGGCGCTCCGTCATGCTGGAACCACATCGTGCGCACGCACGCAAGGTTCAGGTCGTCCAACTCGTCGCTGAGCTCGTTTTGCAGAAATCATAGGTAATTAGGCCCATTCATTGTGTCACGTAAAAAAATGGGACCAATCAATTTATCATTTACGATACCGGCCTAAACATTGATTCGCCAACGGTGCTGGAACGAGCTCGGCTTGAAGGCGTGAGGATTTTCAACGGCCCAGACGTGCTCATTGGGCGAATTAAACACGCCTGTCCGATGAAATGAGCATTCGTTGTTGAACCCGCTTTAGGAAGTCCTATTCCTGCTGGACTTGAGCCAAAACCCACCGGCTGAAAGTCATTCTGGGCGAGTAATCCGCAGGCAGCAAGCACTGGACTCTTCGGTAGTGGTACGGGTGCTGTCCGTCGTCCTTCAGTATCCGCCACACTCGCATGTGACCGGTCTGCAGATGTCGTGCGATGGGCCGAGTACTGCGCGTCGGATCCTCGGCGAACAGCGCCAACACTTCCTCCTCGATATCGTCACGAACGTCGATTCTCTGCGGCTGGATACTGCCGGTGTTGTAGGTTCGCACGTGGAGTGGAGAGTGGAAAGCTCGAACGACTCGGTACCTCCAGACCAAGCGGGAGTGCGAACCGTTCCTCGTACCACAAAATAGGTACAGAAGACAATCTACATACAAGTACGCTCGAACAAACGCACACATAGACACTGCTCACGGACACGATATCTCAGAATGTTTTTGGGAGCAGTGCGACCTCGATTGCCGAACGCTCCAGTCGCCGCGTCTGTGAACATTTTGTGCAATAATGGAGCAACAAAAAAGAATTTATTATAACTGTTCAGTTGTCGGCTGTTCAAATTCAAAATATTAAACGGTGAATTGTCGTATTTTAAGCTACCAGTGGTTTCAGAGAGGTAAGTAGGTATCTGCTTGTATTTCGATGGTTCGTTTTAACGTTACACAGAACAGTTAGGTAAGTAGGCAAGCGCCCCGCCCCGGCCCCCGAAGAATATATCTAAGATAGATTTATGTAAATATTTCCTATTTTGAATCAGTATAAACGAAGTAGGTAACTAAATTTTTGTAGGATACATTCACGCCGCCTTACGTAAGTTGAAAACACGTTTTTTTTGTTTGTGTAGATATTGTGTTATTTGATAGATTTAGGTCTAAAACGGATAGGGCAATGGAAATTGTTCAACTAGGGTAATCCGTTTAGAAGTTATTAGGGATTTTCGATACCTACTGAAAATTAACAAACGTAAAATTTTGTAGGTATGTTATTTTAGTTATTATTAATTTATATTTCCATTCTTCCCGTTTCATTCTCAACAATAAATCAACTAGATACAAGTGCCACTACCACGATTGTTTTTTGTGCATAAGCCATAGGTATAGTTGACAACTTTAGAGCGACCGACCGCCGAGCGTAGGCATGAAAAGTGAAGTACATACATGTGATTGACTTCTGTACCTATCTCTTTTGTGCTCGTACTCTCTCCGAGCTGCTGCATAATTGCAGTTGGGTCATTCTACTAACAAATGTACAAAACCCTACGTCCCTATGTTAAAACTTCAGTAAAAACAAAAATAATAGCATAATTTTGCCAACTTTACTTTAAATAATAATACCTATACATTTATATTGTTTCATTTATAGTAGCACTAAAATATAAAAATAATAATAAAATATTGTATTATTAATGGTAACATAGTAGTCATGTATGGTAACATAGTTGTTTGCCTCAGAAATAAAGTGTGTCCCGAGCCAATGTTGCTATAGTTCAAATAAAGTGTGTCCCGAGCCAATGTTGCTATAGTTCAAATAAAGTGTGTCCCGAGCCAATGTTGCTATAGTTCAAATAAAGTGTGTCCCGAGCCAATGTTGCTAAAGTTCAAATAAAGTGTGTCCCGAGCCAATGTTGCTATAGTTCAAATAAAGTGTGTCCCGAGCCAATGTTGCTATAGTTCAAATAAAATGTGTCCCGAGCCAATGTTGCTATAGTTCAAATAAAGTGTGTCCCGAGCCAATGTTGCTGTAGTTCAAATAAAGTGTGTCCCGAGCCAATGTTGCTATAGTTCAAATAAAGTGTGTCCCGAGCCAATGTTGCTATAGTTCAAATAAAGTGTGTCCCGAGCCAATGTTGCTATAGTTCAAACGGTGCAAATTCGATATTAAATTTTCTATTGAAAATATTTCTATGAAACATGCATCTATAAAGCCTTGTGAGATTTGACTTTAAGACTTTTTAGTTTTTTTACGTTCATCTAAACAAATATATACTTAATGTTTTTTAACTTTGTCCCAAACTTTGGTCTGTTTGGTCATTAATTAGGATATTAATAGATAGATGGCATTGTTATACGGCTAAACCTGTCCATCTTGATGTGATTGTCTATTGCCGACCCCCCGCCGCGGGAGGGGAAACGACACGCTTTAACCAGTCATCGCCGAACCGCTAAACGTGGCTCGTGTTTTTATTGTGTGTCCGCTCTGTTACCGGATAATTGGAGAGATTGATATAAGTATGCGTTATAAATAGGCCCATTAGGGATTCCGGGCGTGATGTTATGTATGTATGGAGTGACACATCGCTCTCTTCCAATTTCAAACCAATATTTTAAAACTACCAAATAGGTTTTAGCGTCAACACGATGCAAGTCGATGTCAAAGTAAGACTGATAAATAAAAATAGCAATTTTCACACGAACTGCGGCTGCCATTTTCTTTGTCGGCATAAGCCAAAAGCCAATGCCGCGGCGCGGTTTTTTTCAAAGGAGCAATGATAGCTATGACCGCAAAAGGGGCGTGTTTGACCCGATCATTGACCAATTAGAAATTGGGGGTGTTAACTTGCTGCAAATGCTACTTGGTAATACGGTTAATGACCACATCAGCTGTTCAGGGCTATTCAGAACATTTTACTGTACGAGTCGTATTTTATTTGATTTCTTTAAAAGTCAATAACTTTGTATCTGAGGATGTTTTCTTTTTAAATATTTTTTATGAAGATCTATGTATCCATCTGCACCCCCCCCCCCCTAAAAAATCGCCCGGTATTTTCAGTACATGCTGTATAAATTAGGTTAGGGTTAAAGATTTTCATTATCTCCCTCCATATGAAATGTCAGGCATTTTAACACTTAGATGCATTAGATTTTGAAATGTGACATCACGAAACTTAGGACCCGTCCCACCCCTTGTCACACAATGTCACACTTCGTCGACTCCCTGCACACCCCTTATATGCTTTTATTCTACTCAATCAATTGTCAATAATTTGAACGCATCGGATGAAATCGTGCACAAAAATAAAGAGCATACAGCAAACAAGTTTTACATACATACATTTTAGAACAGAGTACGAACTACACCATCCTCAAACAAAAATACTTTATCCCTTAACGGAAAAAGCATTCAAGTATTTCGCCTAGTATTTATCCCTGTTATTTCTCTCACAGCTAAAACGTGAAACCTAATATTAGTCGACGCAGATCACCAGAGCTGGCCAAATTTTAATTAATTGCGTATGTGTGAAACGGAAACTAAAACCACTACAAACTTACATTATAACAAGTTGACGTGTGGTATTTTGATATACGACAGGCAAACTTGGAAGTGAGTGTGTTCTCTACAGCGTGTATTCATAACACGCTATCCAGTGTTCGAAAAACTAACGTCCAAATGGCAAGGGCTGGTAAGCCAATTAATAGGCAGCAGTTTTTTATGTTTATGCGTTTTAATTTTTTTTCTAACGAATTGTATCTAAACGTTGCGAATTTTTTTCGGATAACACGTGAGTTAATCCTTAAAACTTTATTTCAACAGCCAATAGGAAACCAACCACATTTAGGCCCGATTCCACCCAATTATTATGAGAACTATACCTCGAATAAATGCGAAAGTAAACGGAGTCTATGGAGTCTTAAACAACAGTTAATAAACTATACTTAATTAGGCTACTTTTATTTTAAGTAAATCAACCCGTACTAGGGTGAACTACTGCAAGGTTCTATTTGAAAATTGCGTCTAAAATCTGAAGGTCTTTAAAGAGTAGTTGCTATCAAAGTTAAGAGACGTTTATACGGCTTCGTAATCGGACCCCTGTTGATACAATTTACAGTTTCATATCGATAAGACATATCAAGTGAGCCGTGAGAGTGGCGCGCAGAGTATTTGGGATAAAGATGGCGCATTTTGAATAAAAAACGCACATAATTTGAGGTTACAAATCAAAAAGGATACGTTTGCGTAGAGGAATCTCGGTGACATTTCCTTATTTTAAACCATTTATGGAGACCGTCACGTGTGCGGACTTCTGGCCGAAGGGTGTTATGTTCAGGCGCTCCCGGGGCAGTTTGCCTGTCTAGGACCCGACTCCAGGTGGGACGACGCTAAGGAGCCACGCCTTTTCGCCCCTAAATAGTTTTTAAGTTATGTTTTAATATGATGTTATGATTTTAGTTTTTAAGTGATGTTGTTTAGTTTTAATCTGGTTATGTATGTTAGTCTGTAAGGTATTTATGTGCCTGAAATAAATGGTTTATTATTATTATTATTATTATTTAGATACTGCCAGTAATACACAAGGGTCACTACGGCCGGCGGCACTTCTTTAGGTATAGAATCCAGTGACGCTTCAGTGTTTTATGTTTAAATAAAATGGCATAGACATAAATAAAGTCGATTTTATTTTGAGGTTATAAACTTGTTTACCAAATAAGACAAGTAAGGATGAATCTACTTTAACTGCCCCTTCAAAATGGTCCCCATACATTACAGATACATTTCAGCGGGATGTCAAACATTGAATTCCAGGTTTAACTTCTTTTCTTGGCAATATTTGGCACTAGTTTTTCCTCCCTTTTGTGGAGACTTGCGAAAACTCATCTCACCTAATAATAAAATGTGCTGATGTCGATTAATTGTGTATCTATCTGTCTTACAAATCCACAATAAAGCTTGCTGTGCGATGATAGACATCGATACATTTATTGTAGCACAACACATTAAAAGAAAAATCTCGCTCACCGCCCATCTGCCACATCTCTTGTGAACAGCCAGCCTCATTTACTAGTCTACTTTATTTTATGCTGCGTCTTATTCCAAGTGACCTTTCTTATTCCTGTGTAAGCAGTTGCGATCTTTCGGGTCAGTCATTTACATATAAATTGCGCATACCTCGGGCGGCGATTTTTCACCGAGTAGGTATTGTGGATGGTGGCGAACGCGAGCCTGTTTTTTTTTAGGTGTGAGTCATTTAGAATCCCACAGGATCTCATATAATCTCAGTGGAATAGTTGTTTTTGGGGTGGGGTGGTGAACTTGAAGAAGCTATAGTAAGGATCAATATTCAAGATGTTATACTAGATGGCTTTTCAGGTGTTATCGAACTTGGTACCAAGAAAAAAACCTGCACAAATGTGTATACCTAAATTCCTCATCGGCGCTGAACCCGCGAGTAACCCTGACATTGCAGGTAGTGCGAGGGCGCCCAACCAGTGTCTTTTATAATGAGAGAAGGTGCCCAGCACACTGTGGATGATGCTGATGATCAATGAGGTTGAGCTTCATACAATGGCTCACGTTACCTTTCGAAATCGAACAGTAAGAAGGAACAACTCTGTACAAGACAATGGTAGTCAGCAGAGTGGAAATAAAGCTAGACATATCAAAATAAGTTACTGTCGTATCATAAAAGCGATTTCACGAATGTTGCGGCGTACATATTTATATTTAAAGTCCCCCGCGGACCGTGTACGTTGGAGCACTTCCAACTAAGAAAGTTACTGTTCGTTTTATCGTCGAATAATAAAACATCGTCCGTTTTTGCCTTCAATATAATTTAATAACTTAGATCCTTATTTCCCGCAAATAATTAAGCATAAATTCTATGGCAAATATTCGTTCATTATTAAAATTTAAAAACGGAGAACGCCGTCAAAAATTTAAATTTGACCATTTTATTCGCAAATTAAGTGAGCGCCTGTAATTTGGCGGCCCTGGGAATTTTGGCCGGCGATTATGATGATCCTGTTAGTCGTTAAACCCGCAAGCCTCGATATCGATTATTCGACTGCGCTAGGGATGTCCTGTTCGACAGAGTCGATAAAATTTTAGACCTTCAGTAGCCAGTCAATCGGTTTCATCTATTTTTTACAAGCTTTTTATTAACTTCCAATGTTTGTATGTATGTATGTTCGGGTCAAATCTTGCGAGCTGAATTAGAACCACTTCCTCTTATCTTACGAAGCTGAATTTTTACATGTTGGTTCGGTTCCGATGACAATGCATTTTTATGGTAATCATGACCTGAATCGACATCCAGTGTTAGCTCCAGATACAGGAACTCTTCAACGGTCAAAAGCACAGACACGAAATTTTGTGTATGCTTTTTTTTGCTATATTAAAGTGCAATGGGCAAAAACGCTTATAATAAGATACTTTTTTTTAAACTTATTCATTGCCATAAATACGATTATTACGGTGATAATTGTGGGGGTGTATGCCCAGCAGTGGACGTCTTTCGGCTGAAATTATGATGATAATGATGAAACAGTCAAATATGCTATGGTGTATATGTATATATATATATATATACCAGATATATTTGCAACACTAGAGGCGCTGCCAGTACTTTTACGGTCTAGAAGAATAGATGGGCCTTCGGATTTCGATGTCTGAGTAGACTACAGGCCTCCATAGACATACCGACTGTCTCTGTTGGGCGATCTGTAGTTTAAATACAAAATTGACGTTCGCAATACACGGACCGCTCAAGCAGTTAGCTTGTGGTCCCAGCCAAAAATCTGTCTCATTTCTATTATCGAAATAGCTGTGCCCGCGTTCTTCGCGTGCTATTGGGATGAAAAGTATGCTGTTTTATTCCAAGGTTATTTTTTACACCCTTATGATTTTTCTGAAATAAAAGTACCCTTAGCTACTCCTTATAACATCAGTGAAAATCCCGTCATAATCGGTTGAGTCGGAGATTAGCCGGAACAAACAGACAAGCAGACGAATAAAAACTTTAAAAATTGTTTTTTTGCTACAGGTTGGTACCGTATATACTTTCATATGCATTTAGTAAAAATCACTAAAATGTTATGTGTTTGTGTAATTAATATAATTAACTATTTCCTTCGAGAACTTTATCGAAATAACAATTCCTATCACTACCCTATTTCGCCGGAGCCGAATCTGCCGCCATGCGTTACAAATTAATATAATTTAATTTCCCACGGACGGATGAGTATCGGCGATTTATCCTGTATGCATAGCCGGGTGTGCGTACATAATATTCGGGGCACAAATTATCGGAGTAGGAAAGTAGTAAGAAGGATTTGGATTCTCGCGGCTCGAAACTCATGCTATGCTAGGCTATGTGATTCTCTTAAGAGACTTCGTCGCTCAATTTCGTCTCTCATTACGACTGACAATCATAAAATAACCCGCACTCTCGTAAGCCTTATGAGGAGTTAGGTACAGTTCGCGCGCGAGTTGAGTGCCGTCGGGGCCTGAAGTAAAAGGCGGGTGCAGCTCCCCCCGCCGCCCGCCTTTTAGTTCAGGCCCCGACGGCACTCAACTCGCGCGCGAACTGTACGTCCTTGGCAAACTGCGTCGAAAACGATCAAGTTCTTAGACTTGCACGAAAATGTAGTTTATACGCATTGACGGGACGATAGGGTGTAAGCCTCCTTAAAGGTGTAAAAATAGCGAAATTGTGTGCTCGACTCAGCCTTTTTAATCGCCGAGTCATTGGGCACCTTTTTAGAGCGATAATTCAAGTGAATCGTGACATCCTGATCGCCGCTCGGATTCATCATTCAGGCCGTCCTCGATTGTTTCATTTCACAGTGTAATGTTGGCTGGAAACGGCTCGTTTTTCACTTAAACTCGGAATGGATTTTAATGATTTGAAACAAAATATTGATGCCTGTATATTAAAGAAAATGGTTAAGTTGAAGTTGCTTTAAATATCTTGTTTTTGGTTTGTTTTTAGGGTTTCGTATCTCAAAAGGAAAAAACGGAACCCTTATAAAATCACTCGTGTGTCTGTCTGTCTGTCCGTCTGTCACAGCCAATTTTCTCCAAATCTAAGGGCCGATTCACTTGAAATTTGGTTCACATATGCAGGTTGGTCACCGCAACACTGACGTTTAACGTGAACAAATGAATTTAAAACATGGGAGCCACTTTTGAAACATTTAAAAATACGAAAATTAAAAAAAAAAGTTTTGCAAACTGTGTCGTGCCATATATCAAATGAAAGGGTTCATTGTGAGGATCTTGAATGTATTTTTTTTATAATTGTAGAATAAATGAAAAATAATTAAATTGTGAAGTTGTTTAGGAAAATAGGCAAAAATAAGTAAATAAATAAACAATTCTCATAGCTTTTCACTCAGTATTTTGAAACGCTTCAGCCGTTAGCAAAAAACCGTAAATCAAAGTCCTATTAATTTATGCGTGAAAGTTCTTAGAAGTAGAGGCGAATAGCCTGACCCGCTATCTCTCCGCTCAAACACCAGAGCAAATGCTGACAATCAATTTCTCACCCATCCCAGGATGAAAAAAACCGTTTTTAATGCCGAAAAAGGTCGTTAAATATTTAATCGGTCCGGTAATATCGCCAGGGCTGACACTGCTCGTAAAAATGAAATTAGTATACGCTCCAGCGGCAGAGCTTACTGGGAAACAGACTCGCGACTTGAAGAGAATATTTTAACATTATATGCGCTAGAAATAAATTTACAAAAAGAAGGTACAGTAATGGAAGAGCATACTTGACGTAGAATCAAATCAAATCGTTTATTTAGCAAGTTGGCCATCTGAGGGCTCATTTAAGCATAGTTTACACCAAACGGCCCGCATCGCATCGGATTGAAACTGATTTTACAATCATTAAACGATATTAAATCATGTACACAGTATTAAAAGTCTATATTCCCTAGCCACGCGGCGCAGGGATCGCAACATACTTTCGGCTACGATCGCGTGTCGCGGAAGACGTCCGCGGTCAAGCTTCTGTGCACGGCTAGCTAATATAGACTAAACACTGTACATGATTTAATATCTTTAAAGATTGGAAAATCCGTTCCAATCCGATGCGATGGAAATTATGCTTTACTCGTCTCATAATATAATAAAATATAATAAATCTACCAGCGCTTTGGACAGGACCATCAATACTGAGAAGAAGCGCCGCAAGAAACTTAGCAGAAAATCATCATTTCAAATCATACAGAATGCTTACAGAATATAAAAACGTTAGAAGTTGAGAATACGTGAGCGGAGGCTTTATTCTAAATTGTCTAAGCTATATTGTAGTCGTCCAGTATTTATATCGCTTTGCTGTATATTTAATAATAGACAAGACCATAGAAAATATATTATTATTAAAATTAATAATGTAAAAGAAACTGTCGTTTTCACGGCAAAGCCGCTGAACCGATTCTAATGGAATTTGACAAGGATCTATTTTTGGGTCTGGGTAAGGACAAAGAATAGTGCTGAATATCATGCAGCGCTTGTTCTCAGACCTTCGAAGCGCTTCGAACTAATTCTACACGGACGAAGTTGCGGGCAAAACTTGGTTGACTATGAGCCGGAGAAAAGTGTCACATAAGACGTCGTTACGTCTAGCGATCACGTTAAAGCGATTTTGGTACCGTAATCAGGGTGTCCCGAGCAGCGCACAAGCTGCTTTTAAAACCATTATAACTCTAGTTTGAGCGTTATAAGGACTGTATAAACTCGTATACAGCCTGCGTGCTGCTTGCTATCGTATATGCAATATTGTAGTCCGCGTTACTCTGTGGCGTAATATATCGCCGTGCGATCTCGCTCGGATAGCATCGCTTAACGTACCGTCCTATTGTTTCGGCGTTACTGTCTTTTTATAGCCATTCTTTAGCGCGGCGAAGATCCTCGTAAGTGATATTAAATCGGGCGTTTAATGGAAAGTCTAAAATTGGCTTTACCTCAAGGCATCATATTCCATGATTTAGACTTTTTAGACCCTACATTTTGATAGTATTAGGGATAAGGTGGAGTTGTCTGCTGGACTGAAAATATCTTTGTATTTTGCGTCGGCTGTTTTTATTCTATTTCAAGAAATAAGAAATTCCAACAAACTAGTAATTAAATAAATATTTGCGTGACTAACAACGTTAACGACAGAAAAATAGTAAATTTATACAAATTCAGAAATATTTAGATTCAGAATTCACCCTTCAGTTCCAAAAGGTATGTCACAGATAACCCTATTTCTTTCTATGTCTTTGTAAGAATTTAGCACCTTGCAATTTGGCCGAATGCCGAACTGTTTCCATATAGATTTAAAGACTCGTAATGTTTCTCGGCTTACCATTTCCATGTGTAGCTTATCACACAGTTTGAGTTTAGCTAACGATGGTAATAGGCAGCCATTTTTGAATTCCACATAATATAAGTTGGTAAATAGTGAAAAAAATACACACCAAAAAATTTTTACAAATATGATATTCAAATCAAACTTTGACGCAAGAAATAAATGATATTATATGATAAAGCACTGAACCAATTTGATTCAATGTTCACTGCATCCAAGTTAAGTACTTTATGATATCATGTCATATGTGCGTTGTTGTGCGACCCGTAACGAACGCATTTTATCTATGCCAGGTGCCAGCCCTAACGTTTTCACGCACACGTACACGTGCGTATAATCATCACATTGCATATATAGTATCATTACGAGAATGGTACACGGCGTGGCCGGCGGGTGGCAGAGCGTAGACGTCGCGTCTGGCTTCGTAGCGCGGCTACGGCGTAGGTACTATTCGTAGCTATGCTAACGTCGCTACGAGCCAGCTACGAATACTGCGTATTATGGTGTGAACCATTATGGTTTGCATTCGCTGAAATATTCATGTTTTAATGTGAAAAATGTACAAGTAAGTTAATTATTTTCGTTAGGTAGATTAGGTAGAGGTTCATTATTCAAACTGAAATAATAAACTTAAAACACGCTTAATATTTAACTTATAATTAGGTTAGTAATTAAGATAGTTTAAATATTTGCATATTAATAATGATTTTAATCCTAGTATGTGAATAAGTATAATTTTCATTTGGAATTCTTCTTAAACACGTAAAGCGATTCCGCAGACTCGCTAATAAATCTTCTTGAAGAATTCTCATAAAAAACATCACATGTATTTCCTCTTTGTTGTTGAAAATTGCAAATTCCTCTAGTTTATTATTCATTCCGTTACAAACCAATTGATTGAGCCCGTCAAAAGCCGTTTTGCCTCGAATTTCTTACAATAAAGATTAAACAAACATCATTTTTCGTAAGCTAAAAATACAGCAAAATTACTTACGTAAGTCCTCCAATAAGGGCCCTCGATCAAAGACAGTTCACTTGCTACCTTCTATATCTCGTAGCGAACTGAACCATGCCATTGCAAAATTGACTCTGTTTTATAACATCATAAGTTTAAATTGGAACGGAACAGAAGGGCATGATAGGAAATTATTATCAACCAATTTCTCCTCTTGGGATCCTATTATCGTTTTTAAGGTATTTTTGTTACTGTATTTTACTTAACGATGCCTTTGTTACAGGTAAGGGTTTTTACGTCGACGTTTGACGCTGAGAGCCACACTCGAGGGGGAGTTTACTACTTATACGTACGTATTACGTATCCATAAAATATTTAATATATATTATGAAAGCAAATGGAATCAAGCATAATAAAGAAAACAGCAGATTATTTCGTCTGTTTATTTTTATATTTACATGTAAACGGGATTTAAACGCTTAACTTTATTTGCTATTTACGTTACGTCGAGGTTAATATGTGTTTAAATCGCGAAAGCTTAATACGATCTGTTGTTTATTTTTAGTCTATAAAAGGTCAAAATAAATAAAAAGATAGGTTTGCATTTCTATTTTGGCATCCTCATTAAATGTATGGTTTTGTTATATATATATGCGAAACCTTGTAAAATACCGAAAGACAAGCGACTTTACGCCGATGTTCCAAGCTTTGAGGTTTGGGTTTGACGAGCGAGGCGTCGCCTGTGAGTCTCCTAGCATTCGGTCCACCGAGTTCATCGAACCAGCTGATATTTGGCAGGGCCATCCCACAAGTGGCAGTAGTACTCTGTGATGGTGGTAGCAGCTATCTAGTGTAACACTAAGCAGAAGTGATAATATTAAAGTCATTGTGGATTAAACTAGAATAATTTGATATGCAAATCTACCGCCAACTTATAATTTAATAAAAAAATATCATTATAATACTCAACAACGATTGAATCTACATCCGCTTTCACGGAAGATATAATTTGATAAATTCCATCAAATCAAATAAAGACGGCACTCGATCCACATATCTTTTCATCAATTGTTCCAAATACAATCTCATTTTGCGTGGCTTCCGAATCAAGATGGCGGACGGAAATGGTTTGTTCATCAGTTCCTCCTAATGCCTAATCAATCGTGCCCGGGAATTTACTAACCTATAAAGGTTTACCTTTTGGCTTTAGCGGTATTGTGAGTCTAATTTGGATCTTACACAAATGTATGAAGACCAATATTAAACTGTCGGTTTTGTCCTTTATATTGGATAAAGGCTGACTAATTACAAATTGATTAGAGTTATCGTCAGTCAGCCATCAGTTGATTGGTAGAGATCGGTGTCTCCCAAGGCACGCCACTGAGCCCTTTGATTCTTCATCCGAGAGCTTTCAACCATCTTGCATATATCACTTCTCCATCAAGCCTGGGATCCAAAGGACGAATAAGTCGTTTAATAAATATCAATTGGGATAAAAAAAAACATATCTCAGTTTAAACATAATCATGAAAAAGAAAGCAAATATTAACAACAAAATTTTGTTATTTGTGAACAAATACAAATAGAATCGCAGTTTTAATAATTATTCGTTGTAGAACAACGGAATATTTGAGCTTGCACGTAATTAGCGCCCAGACAGAGACCGCGCAAGCTTCATTATTTTTTAGGTTTTCAATTAAATAGGTACACAAATGGTTACAAATGTCTTTCAGTTAATCTGTAGGTCGAAATCAAGCAAAAAAATTAAAAAAATTTACGTACAGACCGGGACTAATTTTCGACATATCAACTTATTATAATATCAAATTAAATCAAGAATTTACGGACGCATCGCATTAACCAAAACCCTGGATTAGGAGCTATGAATATTAAAGCAGGGAAAATTAGAGATGGGTACAAAAAGAGTAAGTGAATCACGCCGGCAAAAACTTGGCACGACATGATCGATCACGCTCATCCGCACATATTGGAGACTTGCGAGCGTCCAGTCTGTCGGTCTCACGGTGGATAAAGAGGAAAAAAACATGGTAACTTCTTGAATTTTTTTATTTGTGTATCGGTAACAGCGATTACGATTTTCCCAAAGAACTTATTAAAGATCAAAGTCAAAGTCAAGCTATCGTTATTCAATTCAGGCTTTTACAAGCTCTTATGAATGTCAAGGAATGAATACACCACCGGTTCGGAAAAAAATCCTCTACTGAGAAGAGCCAGCAAGAAACTCGGTGACGTAACAATTTAAAACAGTACACATATAAGTTAACAATGATGTCTATAGTTATCTACAAATCTAAGTACATACCAAAGTAGGTACGCCCATCGAGACCCAGGGATCGCCGGTGCAGGTCAGGATTGAAGCCAAACGTCCCTGTCGTAGTCTATGACTGTGTAATATGCCCTAGAAATAATAATTCGCTTTACAGTAGATTTGAACATTGTGTCTTCTTGTTCTATAATGTTTATTGGTACCTATTTTGTTTTAAAACATGTACAATTTCCTAGAAATGTTTTTTGTAGTTTGAGCCAGTCTATAAGTTGGTACTTTAAGCTTCCCGGTATTTCTAGTAGGCTTTGGCGACCTATATACATTTGTAGGAAAATTTTATAGATTTTTTCTGACATACATTATTGTTTCAATAAATCAATCAATCATTTATTTCTGATAATATGGTACAGTCAAGGTTAGTAGCATTCTGCATATTCTGCCAGCATCGGCATAGAAATATTTAAGAAAATGGTAGTTAGTAATTAATAATAGCTTAATATCATATTCAATTCAAATAACAAATAAATATTATATTGTTTTAGCAAAAATTATGAACATCTATAAAATACATTTTGCCTAAACTAATTGTTATTTAAAAAATTTGCAACCGAATAAAAACATCTATCGAGCAACCATTAGAACACTTTTTTTTTCGAATTCATGTGATTGTAGCCTTTTCTAATCTTCGGGTATCTTATTATACAATTTAATATACATTCCTGGCAAATCGTTTTAGTTTTTGTCTAGGCTGACACAACTTGAGCGGTCTTCTACTAGATCTATTAGTTTTATTATGATCTCGTCATGCAGTGGAAAAAGGCTGTGGGTGCTTATTGACAAATTTGTTAATTTCCAATATATAAAGACACGGTAATGGTAGAATATTAAGTTCCTGGAATATTGGTTTGCAATGGGTGAGATATTCGGCTCCATGTACAGCTCTGATACATTTTTTTTACAAATACGTATAGCGATCAATTCAAATGTGTGGTTAAGGTATCAAAAACAATATTAGCGAAACATACATACATACATAGCATCACGCCCGAAATCCCTAATGGGGTGGGCAGAGCCACAAGACTACTTGTGGCCACGTTCGATTAATTAGTCCTAAGATGGTATGATGAACCGTATGGTGACAGGTGATCAGCCGGTGATTAGCGAAACACTAATAAGATTTTTGTAAAAAGAGTCCTTGACTCCAAGTCAACTTGCAACGTTTGTGTATACAATTTGAAATTTCATACAAATATTATTAAATTTTAATAGCTGCTTTGCTTAGAACAGGTTAAGATTGTATTCAGAATTCTAGAATTTATATGGGAGGCACGTAGCGTACCGGCAACATTGGTGAAACCTGTTGGGATCTTCAAATATTACCTAAAAGAGTTTATGAAGCCTTTTTTGGTACCCTTAAACCGACCTCTCTCAGCTCCTTTGCAAAGAATTCTTTCAGAGCCAGATAAAAATTGAAAAGTTAGGTGCAAATACTTTCCGTGAAATATTTGGAATTGACGAAGGTCCTGATTTCAATTGAATGCCTTTAAATATATCGTCTTCGAAGTTTTCAATATCGCAGCTTGACCTTTTACGAATGAAATAAATATTGGTAAGGCTTTGCGTGAAAGAATTTATCATTTAAGTAACTTTTGGTTACTTATTTGAAGACACCGGGTCTCACAATAGAAGAAAGCTGTTTTTTGTATGCGATTTATTCGAAGATATGGTTCTAATTTACTCACTGTATGAACACATGCGCTTAAACATCGGAATATTTGAATGTATTAGTTGACAAATACAATATCTTCTGCGACTCTCATCTTATCTTATAGAGCAATGGGGTCCTTACGCATTCTATTCGACCCTATGGGATCTTTTATGTGAATACACAACTCCGAAACGCTTAGTTCATGGCATTCTACATCACTTCAATGAAGCGAGTTATGGTCCAAATAGAAGTCCCAAATTGAACTATGTCGTTAATTAAACGAACAGCGACTTGTCAGCTCATGTTCCTAAGTAGGAAGTCTCTGCTAATGAAATCTCTTAAAATATCCTTACAACACTACTTAGCTGAAATTGGTGTATAATATCTATTTATTTACATAAATGTCACGAAGGCCGACTGCTGTTACATTTATTTGAATAAATTACAAATCCTTTATGACTGTACTGACCTCTTTTCATGCTATGCGTCTATTGTTTCCCTTAAAACCCCATAAGACTCAAACCGAGAACACTCCGACAAAACTCAAGTAAAAACTACATAAATCAAAGTTTACCATTTCAGTTCTCAATCTTCACTTGCGTTAGTAAGATTTTATATAAAATGGAATTTCATGTTGCGATACGCATTTTTACTTTTGACCGAGCACAATAATGCGGACGAAGATGAATGGTGGGCTGCGGTCCTAATGAAGGGCAGTGGCAGTTCGGTTTAGGACAAAATGGCCTTAAACGTTCCGGACAGAATTTCTCAAGTGCGGATTTTAAAATTACTTTTCATAGCTCGATGAATATTGCTGATTGCAAAAATAACATAACGTTTTAACTGCACGACGCACCATCCGCCAATGCAATAATTTCTGTAGCTACGATTTCCTTTTAGCTACTACAT
Source organism: Tortricodes alternella (assembly GCA_947859335.1). Classification (NCBI taxonomy): domain Eukaryota; kingdom Metazoa; phylum Arthropoda; class Insecta; order Lepidoptera; family Tortricidae; genus Tortricodes; species Tortricodes alternella. The sequence continues at coordinate 497,835 of OX401973.1, read as the reverse complement.
AAATTGGAAACACCGGCCGGAATTTCACAGATTCACTAGGCATGAGTGGCGAAAAATACTGAACACTGATCGGGTTCCGTCCGGAATTCTACAGCTGTGCCGAACGCAAGACTACCTCGTTTTATCCTTTTTATCATGCCAAAACACTTGTATTGTTTCCCTCAAAATAACCGGATTAGGTCGGATACGGGGACAAATAACGGACGGAGATGAATGGTAGGTGGACACGGGCCTAATATTGGGCTGACAACTGCGCAGTTCATCATTGTGAGTATAGTGCTCATGTGACAGTTTGTGGTAATAACGAATTGGCTAAACTGCGGTTGTCATATTACAGTAAGGGCCTGTTCAGAATCTCCAAGAAAGCTTGACGGCTAAATACTTGGACATTGTGAAATAGGCCCTCAATTACTTCTATCAGCATTTAAGTGAATGACAAACCAAACGAATTTGAATGACTATTTTCGTCGTCACGCATGTTGTTTATAATTTCTAATTTGATCTTGTTTTATGGAATTTGGACTAATAAAGAAAGATCATGGAAGAAGAAAATGGACATTGACCGAAAAGAAAAAACGGGCTAGTGTAAGTCGGGCTCGCGCACAAAGGGTTCCGTACCATTATCTATAAAAACGTCAAAAACTCATTTTTGTTGTATGGTAGCGCCCTTAAATATATTTTTTTTCTGTTTTTTACTATTTGTTGTTATAGCGGCAAGAGAAATATATCATCGGTGAAAATTTCAATTGTCTAAATAACACGGTTCACGAGATACAGCCTGGTGACAGACGGACGGACAGCGGAGCCTTAGTAATAGGGTCCTAGGAAAGGGTAAAACCTTTGGGTACGGAACCCTAAAAATCAAGATAAAAATATTTACTTGAAATACACACGGCTTTATTCACGATTTATTGTCAGAAATGGTATGTCTAGTCTATCTTCAGGGGTTGAGTGCGGTCGCGGTCAAAGCAACCCGCGTAAAGCCGTGTGTATTTCAAGTATTCATAATGTCTCACGAAAGTTGTAATTTGACCATGATAATATTTTATCGAAATTGGATTTGGTAAATTTTACTTTGTAACAGACAAGCCACGTTCCCTCACGCTTCACACGAGGCTCATGCGTCCGCGAAACATTCGGGGCCGGACACCGACGCTGGCGCTGACTTCCGGCGTCTAATGGCGGCCTGTCATGGCCGCCGCACTTCCGGTCAGCTTCGCAACTATTTGATAGATCGCGATTTCTGCGATACTCGCTATATTACCATGGGCAAGGACTTAGATTCGCGTCGCATACGATTTTGGAGGCACCGTTACCCGCTCTAGATGTATATTTTAGATATTGGGGAAAATTGACTAATTTTACATTTTCCTACGGTTTCCTTTTCAAGGCAGAGATTGACTTCCTGATTCGTTTTATGTGAAAACTATTTATTTTATGCGTCTAGTTTCTTTCTTAAAGTTTCTTGTTTCTTTTTTCTTGAATCAAGTTTGGCGCAAAATGTGTTTACTTCAATAATGTAGAATTAACTCGAAAACATAAATGTAAACTTTGCTGCGAGAATTTTCGTTAAGAATTTACTTTATGTCGCAGAAAAAAACGTCTTAACCATATAATGGTTAAGACGTTTTTTTAATAATATTTGTTGACAAATCAATAATCATTGGCAACATTTGTACATTCGATTTTGTAGAAAACATTTGTCCCTTAAAATTTAGTAATTGGTCTCTATTCGATATGGATATGGTATATGTTATATCATATTGCTTTGCTTTGTCTTTTTTATCTGACTTTGCGAAGTTTAAATTGGAAAGAAAGTCACAAAAACCACCTCATTTCGCCTTGCTTAGGTTTATTAAACCGATGTAGAATACGCCCAGGCTTATGACGAAAAATTATCCAAAAATAATCATTTAAAATCAAGAACCTCAAAGAAAGCTTTCTGCCCACTCGACTCTGATAAAGCAATCGTAAGTAATGACCTCAGTGGCCGTCCCGGCGTCATTTATAAAGCCGCCAGCTGTCCGCCCATGACTAGCACTGGCCATGCTACGTCTAATTCACAGTTTTTTTACAGAATAAATACTAAAGCACTGGGTTTTATTTAATTTTCATATGTTTATTTAAATAAACAAAACGTTCAAACTGTTTTATACGAAATAATCCCCATGCAAAGGAGGTTCTTTCTTCTAGTAATGAAACTATATAGTGATATATTATTGTGTATTTACAAGAAAGTTTCAAGTTTTAGATAGATGGACGGATAGACGAACGGACTGGCTCCGCTAGGATCATGAAGATACCGAAATTATCACAAAAATTTCCCAAGCCTGACAAACTGAAGTGATATTTGGAATTTATTACCATTTTTCATCAGGTGTGAAATTCGCAATCAATTTGTAATACATAAACGCGTAAAAAAGACAACACAGCTATGTAGGCGCTCCCTCACCTCCTGGAGCATTCGCCTGTAATGTAACGTTACAGAGTCGAGCATAACATTGGTGAGAGGAGAGAACCGAACATTACAGTGCGCAACCTGTAATGTTACAGATTCGAGCCATTGGCGAGGGCAGAGAACCGAGCATTACAGTGCGCAACCTGTAATGTTACAGATTCGAGCCATTAGCGAGGGCAGAGAACCGAGCATTACAGTGCGCAACCTGTAATGTTACAGATTCGAGCCATTGGTGACGTGAGGGAGATAACCGAACATTACAGTGCGCAACCTGTAATGTTACAGATTCGAGCCATTGGTGACGGGAGGGAGAGAACCGAACATTACAGTGCGCAACCTGTAATGTTACAGATTCGAGCCATTGGCGAGGGCAGAGAACCGAGTATTACAGTGCGCAACCTGTAATGTTACAGATTCGAGCCATTGGTGACGGGAGGGAGAGAACCGAACATTACAGTGCGCAACCTGTAATGTTACAGATTCGAGCCATTGGTGACGGAAGGAGAGAACCGAACATTACAGTGCGCAACCTGTAATGTTACAGATTCGAGCCATTGGTGAGGGGAGAGAACCGAGCATTACAGTGCGCAACTTGTAATGTTACAGATTCAAGCCATTGGTGAGGGGAGAGAACCGAGCATTACAGTGCGCAACATGTAATGTTACAGATTCGAGCCATTGGTGAGGGGAGAGAACCGAGCATTACAGTGCCCAACCTGTAATGTTACAGATTCGAGCCATTAGCGAGGGCAGAGAACCGAGCATTACAGTGCGCAACCTGTAATGTTACAGATTCGAGCCATTAGCGAGGGCAGAGAACCGAGCATTACAGTGCGCAACCTGTAATGTTACAGATTCGAGCCATTGGTGAGGGGAGAGAACCGAGCATTACAGTGCGCAGTACTGTAATGTAATGCTCAAAATCGAATCTGAAACGCTACGTCAAGATTACAGGCGAATGCTCCAACTTAGGCAGCACCTTAACAACAATGTTGACACGTCAATGTATCTCAATCGCTATCCTCGTTATCAAAATATATATTGTTCTTATTCCTCTTTCTATACGCTAGTATTATTTATGACCGCAGTGAAATTTTAAAACGCAGTGCTGTTTGAGTATGTGGCTGCAATTTCAGTTGAGTGGTTCGCTCTTTTACCTAGACTTTTGTTAGCATTGTACACATCACGCCCGAAATCCCTAATGGGGTGGGCAGAGCCACAAGACTACTTGTGGGCACGTTCGATGAATTAGTCCTAAGATGGTATGATGAACCGTATGGTGACAGGTGATCAGCCCATCGCCTATACAGATAGTCCACCATGTTGGAGAGGACCCGTCCCTTAATCGACTTTTACGACATGCCAGGATGATAAGCATCTGCACGCATTCGATGCTATTTCTTCACTCCCTGTGCAGCAGAGGAGGAGGAGTTTAAACATCCGTGCATATAATTTTATTAGTAAATGTAGTCCTCTTATCATCATCATTTCAACAACGGGAAGTCCACTGTTGGACATATGTCTTCCCGGAAGACTTCCACAACGAATTATCACACACGTTCGATATCCAACGGTTTCAAGCGATCTTAACCAAGTCCGGTCCATCTTGTGGGCAGCCGACCCACCTTTCAAATTGAAGTAGTGCTCTAATTCCTACTAAATAATTTCTGCCAATATCGGACACAAATTTAAACACCATTACGTTGTGTACACTTCTATTTCCGACAGTCAGCACTGCGATGACTCGTCGTCAATACTGTTCAAGCAATATCATTTGTGGGCAGTAGTTGATAGGGAATCGTTGATTTGGGCGATTGTCGTTGTTTGACTATTCTGTTAACTTAGTCAACTTTGAATTGATCGTGGTTCGTAGAATAACTTAACGTAATTGCTTCAGATATGGTTTATTTAACCATTAATGTACTTGAGAAATCGTTATAGTTTTTCGTATTTGTAACAGTATCTTATGATTGCTTAAGACCTCTGAGACAGTTACTGTGATATACGATCTTTCCGCTGTGTAGAGATCGATATGACATGAAACCTCCTCCCCTGGGTTTTTTTGAAGTCGGTTAAAAAACTATGAAGGCTCCTAATTTGAATAAAGATCACGCAACGTTCTTCTACATGCATATAACCAGCAACTTCGTCTGCGTGTCTGTCTGTCTGCTATATATATATATCTCTGTCTGTCTGTTACCTTTTCATGGCTAAACGAGACGGAAACAGACGAAGTTGCTGGTATAAGCTAGTAATATATAAATACTTCGCAGACATTTATAATACTCTTTCCTAGTGGGAATTTAGAGAAACCTACAAAATGTGCCGATTATTGTTCTAAAATGGTTAAAACTAAGGTAAAAAGTTTCAATGTTTCTGTTTTCGTAGAAAATGTAACCCTTAATATAAATAAAACTTAATCCCACTGAGCACTCAAAATGCTCGGACCCGGTCTACTAAAATTAGAACGAATTATGGAATTCGTTTTTAACCTTGAATCAATTATTATAATTATAAAGTTGAAATTAGAAGCGAATCAAGCAAAATGCCAGGTCTTAATGAGGTACAGTAATCTGTACAACATTAAGTACAAGGACACTTATGAGGATTAGATTTCCCTGAATCTTAGCTTCGAACTACGAACACAGACCAAATATCCTAAAGAAACCGCTTAGCCGCACTTTTACTAGCACATACTGTATAATTGACTAAAATATCCATATTATCATGACCGACGTGTTGGTGCAAAACTGTTAGTCGGGCATGGCGTTATATATAGATAAATAAATAAAGCTGTCAAACTTGCGCGGCGCGCGGGGTTCTTAGAGCGCCGTGATTGGTGCGTTCGAGGTCATGCGCGCCCCGCGACCCCCTGTAGCCACGTCACTTCTGCCACTACGCTTGGCAGCGGGGGCCGCCCCTGTATGCGGAGTCTAGTGGATATACGGTCTGTGCCTACGAAGTAGTGCCAAACTTTATTTTGCTAGCTCTGCCGTGCTAGCGATAAAGGCAGTAGGTAAGTATAATTTTTGACGAAATTGAGTTATTTAATGATTCGGGATTAGCATTATACGTCGATCCCGATACAATACTTAAGGGGACTGTGACCCAACGGCAAAAATCAACCTTTTCATACTAGAGGCGGTAAAGATTTCTACCCCTTAAATGTCAAACGATTTTGACCAATTTTTGATAATTTATCAGACAAAACCAAATCTAGGTATATACATTTTTGAATATTGATTAAAGATCAACAAAGTCAAATAATCGCCGAAATTCTTTTTGTATTAGAATACTGAAACAGCAATAAAACTGAATTTATTGATTATAGTGAAAAACCAAAACGTATAGACCTCGATTTTGTTCTGACTGACAACCTATCAAAAATTGGTCAAAATCGCTTAACATTTAAGGGATGGAAATCGTTATCGCCTTTTGTATGAAAAGCCGTAGGTTCACTCTCTTTTCGCTAGCACTGCAGCGTTAACCAGCTATTCATTAATTAGAGCCTGAATCATTAAAGCAAGCTTTTACGCATTATTTTTTCTACTCTTAAACAAGAGCCGCACAAAATGAAGGAATATAATAAACGTAAGTTTCAAGAAAACAAGCTTAGTTTTCTGTACTAGAGCCGCCCTCTCATTTGCTGTTTAAAAAAATACCCTGCACTCGGCACACTTTGATCTTGCAACTAAATAATATCCCCTGCGTTTTTACTTTGTAAATACTTTTTATAAGTAACAAGCTGCCGTGCTTGTCATTTAACTTGCCGGCATAATATTCATGCGTTAAAATAAACAGGTGCAAACAAAGCGATGAAAAAGCGAAAAGTGCCGCCCACCGTGGGGCCACGTAACAAATAATGTGTCGTCGCCTGACGGAACACACCAGGTACGTGCCCGTAATTGCTGGTTCCCGGGGTTGTCGGGAAACGGATTAACCTAGTTCGTGTAAAGTTGATATAAATTCTGCCATAGCTAAAACGTTCAGAATTTAAAGACTGAACTAACATCGTCAGGTTTTTATCAGATTTCTAGATCAATTATTATGATTAAAGAGTTTCTAATCTTATAGATATCCCTAACATTGATCATCGCGATAGATATTGTAACCATTGATATACAGTCAGTTCGTCGATACTTGTCTTATTTGGTAAACAAGTTTCTCACCTCAAAATGCACCTTTTTTGGCTAAAACAGCTATTTCCTTGCAAATAAGGCAACCGTAGACAATATTTTAGTCGTTTATTTGCCAATGTTTAGCCTAGGATTGCTTTATTTAGGATAAAGTTGCTATTTCAACCAAAAATTGCGCATTTTGAGATAAGAAACTTGTTTACCAAATAAAACAAATATGGATGAATTGATTATACATGGTCCATCAATCGTAAGGTCGCTAGCCCAGCAATGGAATACACAAATTCTCACCGAAATCAACAATTTCTTCTGAGACCCTTGGAATATTGCGTGTCCTTATGGAGTCAAATAGTACGCGAAACCCGAGCAGTCCTGAGAGCCTTATTATGTTGTACGTCACTCCGCGCCTGACAAGTCATTTGTTTCAGGCAAAAATAAGCTTCCGTCAACGCCAAGCTGTAACAAACACGAATATCGCGATGTCGCTTATGTCAATTAGAGGCACGCGTAAGATTTGGATTCTCGAGCACTTGAAACGTGGGCGGATAACATATTTTGTTAGGGATTTATTTGACAATTTGTTACCTTATCTTTTACTGTCTGATTCGCTGCCTTGCGTGTCTTTTAGGCTTGACAAAATAAATTGTTACTTCGGAGCATTATTTTATTATGAACTTAGAAAAAAATATGATCCATACAGATGACTGCGCCATGTTTTTGTCATTAGTCAGTTAAATCATCACAAAGCAGTTTTAATCTGTTTAATTTTTTTTATTTTAAATTTTATTCCGTAAAAATTAAATTGAATTTTATGTCATAAAAAATAAAATTCCGTTTTGTATTCGTCTGCAACTGTATCGCTTAATCGCCAACGTCCCATGCATTCTAAACAGCAATCGATAAGTTGGACCAGGCTCAACTTCCTAACTCCCAAATAAATTGTTTATTCAATAAAGTTTATTATTTATCGTCCGGAGTCCCCTGAACACTGTCGCGTGCCTGCCTGCGATAAGCGACGGGATAAATTCAGGATTAAATTTTGTAATGTACACCTCTGCTACGATTAATGGAAGATGGAAAACCTGAAGCTTCCATTTATGCCTTTACTGTATGTTTGTATCATCGTTTTTTATCTGTAATTAGTTTTCCACTCTGCCCGGGTTTCCGTGTTTTTTTTTCGTTATTGGGAACCTTGAGCAGTGGGCTGTAAAAAACCTCATTACTTGTACTTTGCGGGAACTAAAAGGTTTCCTTCGACTTTCCGAAGTTGGCCGGTGTAAGGTGTATGTTCATGCGTAAGATTTTACTTTTGTAGTTTGTCGCGTGCTTTAGGTGTAATGTAACTTTTAAAAGTTGTGGTATAAATATGTTCAATAATAACTTGTACCAGAAGATAAAACTTATTACCTTATTTAACCTGAAATACGCACCTAAATTCTTGTATTTCAGTTTGCCACGCTCATACAAAGAACTATCATGGGACCCTTCTCATGCGAGATAAAAACGTCAACAAAAGGACAGAATGTTTCGGATAGAAAAATTAATTTGATACAAAATCCCGGGAAGCGGAAAACAATATCAAAAAAGTATTGTTGTATGTCGGAAGTATTGCGAATTGCGTAAGCTGGCGTAGCTGCGCTTAAAACGGTCAGTTCTTTTGTAGAATACCTAATTAAGTGTATGTGTAGTTCAGGAATGACTGATGCAAATGAACTACTTCAGTTGGTTTCACTCTCTCAATCTGCAGTTCAGTTGAGTTCCGTATACTTCAATATATTTTTTAGTTCACCACGTCGTTCGCGTCTTTGCGTCATGTTATCCGTTCTGTTCGACTAATGCATCTTATTTATATATATATTTAATTGGCTATTTTACGTAAAACGGTGCGAATTGCCTCGCTTTCACATTTTTGTATAAATGAAAATGAATATGAAAATATTTATTTTGCAAGTAGGCCACATGGGCTCTTTTACATGTCTGAAGCTTCCAGCGCTTCGAAAGGTGACATCTGCTGTGAAGAAACGCCGCAAGAAACTCAGCAGTAAGTCTTTTTTTCCCAACTTTTACATTAGAGTTTAACTAAAACTAACTCATGAACAGGGCAGCAAACAATCTTAATGGGTAAAAATTAATTATAATAAATAACTAATAAGGGAGATGTATAGTCTCCGCGTCTGGACAAGTTAAGTGACTTAGAGATGTATAAAGTCTCTAAGGGTCATAATAATAATAATTAAAATAAAGAATAAATGAAACATCTAAATTGACTACCTAATCTAGGTTAAATGGAGATGTAGACAGTCTCCACGGTCAAGTATAAAAAAGGAGATGTAAGGTCTCCAAATATCAAAATAATAATAATAATTTGAAATAAAAATATTTCATGTCCTAATAATTCAAATACCGAATATGAAACACTATAGAATATAGTATAGAGAACACTATGAAGTATCTCTAGTCAGGATCCGATAACGCACAAACGAATAAATTAAAAGATAACAATTTTAAAAAGGTCCTTGCGAGCTTGAACCGTCCGGACCCCACAGACAGCACCCGTTCACGAGTATGACGCGTATCTCAGCTATCGTCTCCCTCAACCATGTTTTAGGGAAGGTGGCGACCCGATCAACGACGCCGCCGTAAGCAGCGAGCGAGAGTTTGAGCGAGCATGACAACCTCAAGCTGCCGGACAAGAATGAAATAAATCAAGCCAGATACGAGTAGCCGTCCGACGAGAGATATCACAGTGGGCTCACATGATAAAAAATTTGCATGTGCGATATAGGTACATATACAATAATCTTACAAAATTATACATAACTAAAACTAACACATAAAAAGTGCGACAAATAAGCCTAATGGGCACAAAATAATTATAATAAATAACTAATAAGGGAGATGTATAGTCTCCGCGTCTGGACAAGTTAATTTTAATGTCTTAGAGATTTATAAAGTCTCTAAGGGTCATAATATTAAACATAATAATGAAAACAAAGAAACATCTAAATTGACTAATCTAGGTTAAGTGGAGATGTAGATAGTCTCCACTGTCAGGTATAAAGATGGTAATGCACGGCCACCAAATATCAAAAACAATTTGAAATATAACATTTCATGTCCTAATAATACAAATAAATAATAAAGCTATTAAGCTATTAAGCCAAAAATAAAGTCCAAAATAGTTAATTATGGTGACAACAGGCAACGGCGACAGTGCCAGGAAACGACACACACATTCTCGGACACTACGAGGCTACACGGCTGCGTTTAATGGCCTCAGAGCTGGCCAAGCTTGTTCATCATTTAAATAATCTTCAACTTTATAATACCCTTCCTTAAGAAGCGAATCTTTAATGTACCGTTTAAATGGATTAAAAGACAATTCCCATGCTTCCAGGGCAACTTTATTGTAGAATCGTATGCAGTTCCCCAGAAAAGATTTACTTACTTTCTTAAGGCGAAACTTTGGAACCAAGAGCTTATGCTTATCGCGTGTATTAAAATTATGGACATCAGAAACTTTCTTAACACCTTCTATGTTCTTGTGCGTATACAAGATCACCTCATAAATATATTGTGAAGCTACTGTAAGGATATCGATTTGTTTGAAGCGATCTTTTAACGAATCCACGAGCCCAGGTTGTAAATGGACCGGACTGCTCTCTTCTGTAGAATAAAGACCGCTTCAATGTCAGCCGCCTTACCCCAGACCAGGATGCCATAAGACATGATACTATGGAAATAACTAAAATAAACAAGTCGCGCTGTTTCCACAATGGTAAATTGACGGATTCTTCTTACAGCATATGCAGCAGAGCTCAGTTTGTCTGCAAGAACGGATATGTGAGGACCCCATTGTAAATTGCGGTCAAGAGTTAGCCCAAGGAAAACTGTCTGATCAACAAGACATAGGTTTTCTCCATTTAATGTAAGGGCTCCGTCTACCTGTCTTACATTAGGTAATGAAGAATCATCATTACCTAATGTAAGACAGTTTTATTTTTATAATCAACTGTATACTGAGTTTAATGAACTGTTTATACAGATATATAATTCACTCAATAGCTCATTGAACGAGTGAAAGAAATGCGAACTGCAGATCCAATTGCGTGGACTGAGCTACTGAACTAATTGAGTGATACAGATTAGAGTGATCTAAAGAAGCGTATCTATCCTTTCTTTGAAGTGACACTTTGCGCATGGCTACTATTTAACGATACCGTGTGTACTTAGTTGAGCTACACAATTAGTTATATTTAGCACTTGGAGTAACAATTTAAACACGAATTAATCTCGATTAAGGTTCACGTACGTAGTAGCTACTGTAGCGCAAGTAGGTTGCTTTATAGGTTATTATGACTGGCCAAGTGTGGATGCCGGTTTGAATGTCATATTTTATCTTAATTTAAAATTAATTAGGACGCCGGCCACACATGATCGGGTCGTCAAATCTTGGTGCGCTTTCGTGGGAGTAACATGTATATTTGAATGGTGGAAATAAATAGTAAAATCTGTGCAAACAAGTCTATCATTTAGCTTCAAGAGCTGAAGGTATTCTATGCTTCAGGTAAGGTAGCAAGAAAACAACACTCTTTAAGAAATGCAGTTTATATCGTTGTGTACTGTAAAATACTCAGATTTTTCATAAATTATTTTCATTGCGTTGTCTGAGCCTGACAACTGTCGTGTTTAATAAAACTGATAAATGTATTCAGGCAAATAATGAATCTATCATTCACTCTAAGCTTAGAGCAATTGTATTCTGAGAATATATTTCTTTTATAATTGTATTGCTAGAACGTGTTTCATGCTTGAAATTCTTATTATCATAACACTGGAAAGTATCGTTTAGAAACTACAGGAGTGCCTTCAATTATATTTTTATTCTTTAAAAGCTCAATGTTAAATTTTTCATATCATAACATAGATCAAAGCTATGTTTTACGCACAAAAGGTTAAAGACTTAAAAACACAAACAATCGTTGTCTGATTTCGGAAGATTTTGTTTCCAGCTATATTTCCAAAGCAGTGTAGTTTCAGTTGTCAAATTCAACCACTTTCTATGAATTATTTGTGACATTGTTAAGGATGCCGATGTTTTTGAGATCATCGCGCAGGTCATTCAAAGACATGAACAGACCCTCACCAGGCACGACTACTACTTGCTAAGTAACACCTACATGCTTGCGAAACTTACTTTCCCTCGTTTTATGTCATTGTAATGCGCAAATTACAGAATATCGCAAAAAACGCAGATACGCCATTTTTACAAAGTGCCCTTCCGCGGTATTGCACGCGCAGCGACGATATCACTTTCGTCACCTGTCATCAGACATTAGCCCATGGAATTACTAAAAATACAAAAGATTCAAGTATCAATTCACATACATTTATAGTATGGATGATTATGTATAATTTGACATACAAATTATATATTTTTGGAATAAACTCTTTAAGATTTGCATTTGATACTGGACACAATGTATTTGCGCAATTTAATTTTTTACGTCTTTTGACCGGTTTATATCCACTATACCTATATATTTTTATGCTGATGTCATTCATACGCAGGGAGTTATGGGGGAACATAGAAACGGACATATTTCGATACATACCTGCTAAAAATATTACCTTCCTTTTGAGTTCCGATGCAGTCGGGTAAAATCAAGCAGTTTGCGAATATGATTTCTGAAATAAATTAGGGTGAGCAATTTAAAATTGACAGTCCCGTGCAATATAAAAATGTAATATTAAAAAAGTTTTCAAGCTATTTTAATAACTTACAGGCCCCGCGAGCGACCTTTACCTGCGTCTTTCATAATGCTTACTAAATGTAAGTTCTACAAAATTAGCAATAACGCAAGATAACTACAAAATGTATTGTATGGAATGACAAAAATCTGTGCGATCTTACCACACCAAAAAAGGCAGAAAGAAAACACACTTGAATGTTTGGAAACTTAAACCTGACCTCGAGGTCATAATTGGTATAAGCAAGGGTAAGGTGTCAAATAATACGAAAGTGCAAATATTAAGACCACCGTCTAATCTAATTTATCTTTAATAAATCAACAATTTGGCAGCATAAGTCAAATCATAATTATAGGAGTACTCAATTAACATAAGATTAGATCTGACAAAGCCTCACCCAATTAGAAACGCTCTCATGAATCGACACGTAACAAGAAATCGGATTTCTGACTACACAGCATAGTGGTAAATCAAAGATTCAAATTCTAAATATCTTTATCCGACTGGGCTTATACAAGCTCTTATGAAGTTTAATTAAGCTACCATACCACCAAATAAGACTTAGCTGAGCACGCAAGTAAATTCTGGATCTATTCGGTACTCCTAAGTGATTACCCATATCTATATCGTCTCTAAAATGCCAAAACTGCGAATATGAACTTCAAGCAAGTTAAAAACAATATGACAAATAAGCGAATTTGGCATTTCAGTGACGATATAGGAAATCACGCCTAGAAAGGCCTAGATTATAATGATGCCACGCTAATCTGTCCTAGAATGTTGGTCCCAGTAGGTACAGATTCAGACAATTGGCTACTTGACTATAGTAACAATAGTAGTTTATGCAACGGTTGCATAATGATAGGCCTTAAAACACTAGTGCGGTTTTAATGAAACGAGCCGATAGGCGAGTTTCATAATAAGATCGCACGTGTGTTTTAAGGCCAAATTATGCTGAGTTGCATACATAACTTTATCTACACACATATTATAAATCCTCCATGATGGGTTCAGAAACAATATTTTCTGGCAACAAGTTATTTGTTGCAATCGTGGCTGCATATTTCCGATATCCGGCGCATTTTCACATCACACACACTCCGAGAAGACTACTTACTATTCATATTTTCAACTATAATTTAAATTACAAACAACTTTTTCTATTCAATTCAACAACAATTCTACTTTTGTTCAGCAAAACGTCAACATGGCGGCAATTCGATCTTCCGTCAAGTTTTTTTTTTTTTAAATCATAGACAAACGGATGAAGTCTCTATTCTCACGTCACTCGAGATCAAATATTGTGCAGTTTATATTAAAAAACATACTGAATTGACGTTTCGTATCAATAACTGTTTTAATATGGATACTAGAATAGAGACCCACTTGAGTTTTGACAGTTGTTCCAAATTTAATCTCATTTCTTTACTAAAAACGATAAAGAAGTCATGTTATTTCTTTATCGCAGCACTGGTTTTTCCTAATTGGCTGTCAAAATGGTGGTCATTTCATACGGTTTTTGATTAACCAATGGAGGTTTTATGATATGGGTGTAGATAAATATTAATATATTTCTGTGGAACGGTAGCTAAACATAAATATATGCATGTCAAAGAAACAAAAAGATCATTTTCACTGTTACTTTTTTTTCTATTAAGGGTCAAACATTTTCAAAATAAGTGAAAAATAAATATTGCTTTTTAGTTCTGAATTACTAGTTTTTGACTTCCTCATCAAATTTCTGTAATTTTTTTTTTCTACGATATTGGCCTAAAACAGTATTTTCGGAAATAATTGCGAAATTCATATATTTTGTATACCAAAACCAATGTAAAAAGAGCCCTGACGGCCATATAAAATGTATGTATATGACCGTGAGGGCTCTTTTTGCATTGGTCTTTTATACACTCTAACTGAACTGTGACGTCATATTTCAGGGCCATTTTGTATTGAGCGTTTTTGTGAGTGGTATGAACTAGGACTTTTCAAAGCGTCGTATCTCGAAAAAAAACATCACAATAATATTTTGCGAACACAGTTGGGTTTCTATGACTTAGTATTTTCCAAAATAAGATGAAATAAAAATCATGCAAATAGCCAATTTAGAAAGTATCAAAGCATCATCAACCAACTAGTCTATAATAATATTAAGAAAGAGAGATTTGAGGAGATTGACGTTGCCAAATATCATAACAACAAAATACACCACGGAAACAGTTCCAGTTAACTAGTCTGTCTTCAAGGCTACTGTATAAGTATGTCTTAAGTAGTAACGTAATCATGTAATGTCAATAATTAATTGCAAAAAAAGTGTTAAAGCGAAGATTCCCTTGATGTTCACCCATTCGGTCGCTGTTGTCAAAACCGTTTCCATGAAGTTGAAATCCTCGGTGCTCGTGTAAATTCTTATCACCAAGATGCTTTCATTTTTCCTCCGCTTAATCTTGTGTATGAAATTCCTTATTATTGGCATTGGTCCCTCGAGCTAGCGGTTCGTTTCAACTTCGCGAACTTTCAAGTTAAACAAAACCAGACCACAATGTTTTGATTGTCCTGCTGAGACCTCGTTTCGGATTCGAGAGAAAAGTATTTTATATAACAGTTTGCGTTATAGAATTCTTATAAAATTGGTTCCATGTTAGAATTATTGACGGATCTGAGAATACACACAAGATTGAATGAGAATCGCTCGCATTCAAAAATCAAAATGAAACATACTAGTAAACTTCCTGCTGAGACCTCGTTTCGGATTCAGAGAGCAAACTATTTTGTATAACAGTTTTCGTTAAGAATCCTTATAAAATTGGTCCCAAGAATTAAGCATAGAAGAATCTGAGAAGACATACACAAGCAAGAAGGGAATATTTAAAGATTAGTGTTCGCATTAAATAGTAAAATTAAACATATTATATACGCGATAGATAATCCTTATTTTGGGTATTAGTGCTAAGCTTGTTAACACCACAAATTACAAAGGCTATGTTCTGTAAAATGTAGTATCCTATAATTTATTTCATTGTTGTCATGTAGATAGCAATGAATGTGTTACAGTGGTACTGGTCAGGCCATGACGCCATGTAATAGCTTAAAATATATACTTAAACTAAAATAAAAAAAAAACACTTAATTTCACATCATTTGCAAAATTCAAATTAGTAGTGAATAAAAAATAAGTTATTAAATTATATTAAAATTTCGAATTGTAACGAAAGCAAAAGCGAACATCAAAAGATTCATAAAATGTATCTGCCCGTAAGAGATGTATATAATGAAACGTATGTAAAAGGTGATGTGACCTAATCCGACAAGCGTATAAAGCTATGAAGATATATATAAAAATCTTAAAAGCCGTATTACACCCCGACGTCCGGCTAAATCCTTAGATTATCTTCGGATGTTGTTTAAACGAGCGCTTACTGTGACGCGGGAAGATGGATGCTTCGCTGTTTCAATTAATTCACATTCCAATCCTTTCTGGAATGATCTTGACGCGGATTCGTTAGCGGTGATTGCGAGGACGAGAATTTTGATGAAATTGCACGATTTCTAATTACATTTGATGGTAGGTGCTGTAATTGGAGTTTTATTTGAGACATCAAGCACTTTTGAGTTCTTACTCTTAAGTTAAGTATGTAAATGTTTAATTGCCTTTTCCATAAAATAGTGAATATTTACATTTAAATAAATCATACCTATTTTACATTTATTGTCCATCTACCTGCGGTTTCAAGTAAAATATATAACAATTTTTGTTGAAGCAAAACATACACCTAATTTAAACTGGTCCCATGTTGGGCGCCAGTTTCCAGTTAAGAAAGAGATTTCTGCTTTTATTAACGGCCAAGATGAGTGTTTCGTTCGACTGAGCCGAAACGGCGTAATAAATATCACTGGCAGTTTGTTGTTTCCCTTTAACGTATGTTTTCTTTGTTACACGGAAATTGGTTTCGGCTATTGTCTGAAGCTTGCACGTTTTCGATTCATGTGTATACTTATGTTCCCGCAGCTTCTAATATATTTCGAGTGATAATGGAAGTCCTCTTTTGTGCTTCTCCAGATTCTTAACTATGTCCTTGTCAACTTTTATTGGCCTTTATTTGCCGTAAAATAGTAGATTTATATTAATAATATAAACTTCAATTATTACACGGCAAGTGCATGCCTGTTTTCATCTTTTAAAAACACCTTCAAGTAAATGTTTTTGGTACCGATTTTATTTTGTTGTATTAAGGCCAACTGTTCGGCCGACGATACAAATTGAAAGTCCAGAACCATCAAATATATTGTGAATATCTACCGTTATAGTGAACGGAATCTATCTACGAAATTAGGTCGCCGTCTATTTACCAAGCCGTGTATTGATCCCGCACAAAGTGGCAGCGTCGTCGTAATTATCCTGATATTGTACACCGGCTTGGCTCGAGCTAACGATAGTTTACGTCTTACTCGGAGCTTAGCAATTAAAGTTGTATTACAAGTCCAGAGTCCCCGTTTACGTAGGTTTGATGAAATTGCCGATATATATTTGTTGTGTATGTGTCAAAAGCCCAGATCAAAATTTGAAAGCGGTACATGACATCATCATTATCTTCATTATTTTAGCCGAGAAACTTCCACTGCTGGACATAAGCTTCCCCCAATGTTCGCCTTAACGACCGATCGTGTGCAGCTCGCGTCCAGCTTGTCGTCAGAACACCGTCTGCGCACGCTGCATCATCCAATCCGCGGTCGCCACTCAAGAACTCTTCGGTCCCATCGGCTATCCGTTCTACAAGCAATGTGCCCCGTCAACTGCCAATCGAGTTAAGCAACTTTTCGGGCAGTTTAAAAATCCAAAAAATAAGAATGTAAAGCATATTTAATTTTGACACTAATCCTCTTGGTTTGGTGTCTTATCTGTAGACCTTATTTAAATAAAATCCCTTCTTATAAAAAATAATCCTATGCATATTTAAATGTAAATGTTCCGTTAGGTCCGTCAGAATTAAATAAACAAGTAAATAAACCCCTGGTTATCACCAGTGGTGCGACGGCCACAACCCGGGGTTTATCCTCAAATTTAAATTTCAGTAAAAACTGTGGTTCACCGCGAACCGAAAACACAAGGAAAACATTTTCCGGCGGTCTGTGGGAAGCCAGAAGTAGAGAATAACGAGACGTGACAATCAGATATAATTTTAATAGAATTAGAAAGTCATTTGTCAGGAGTTCGAATACAAGTTTGGTTAGATATAGGGAGGCAAATGATATTGGGGAGGAGTATTCAAACAAATGTGCGCTCTATCACATCCAGGTATCATCTTGTTTTGAATGAGATACAGTTGCTTGCGGAGGTAATTAGAGTGATTAAAAGTTGATGGCGCAGTTAATTTGGTCTTGTTTCGCCCTAATTTATGGACTCGTACTTAATGTATTCCATTATGTAAAGCAACGCAAATTTACTCGCTAATCCAGGTATCACATTATTTATTCCGAATGAGGTTATGACATTAATGCATAATTATATGCAAAGTGCATAAAGTTCTGCGACGACCACGCGATGACGAGAATCTGTCGAATCCTAACGTGAGCTAACCTAAGAGTTTAACGATTTACGAGTAATTACATCAGACAGCGGTTCTCTGCTTAATAGGTTTTACATTTGGGAACATTTATCTCCTTAAAGATAACATAGTAGTAGTAGTAGTAGTTTATGCAACGGTTGCATAAGGATAGGCCTTAAAACACTAGTGCGGTTTTCATGAAACGAGCTTTAGCGAGTTTCATAATAAGATCGCACGTGTGTTTTAAGGCCATATTATGCAGAGTTGCATACATAACTTTATCTACACACATATTATAAATCCTCCATGATGTTGTAAATTTTATAATGTAAGATGAAATGTGTGGACACCTGAAAAGGTAGGGTTTGATGATTCGATATTTTTGTGCAATTGTATCTACCTATGTACTTGACCTGAATCCCTCACACAATAAATGATTTGATTTGATTTGATGTTTTCAGAAACAATTTTTTCTGGCAACAAGTTATTTGTTGCAATCGTGGCTGCGTATTCTACTTCTACTTTCGTTCAGCAAAAAACCAACATAATGGCGGCAATTCGATCCTCCGTCAAGACCATTTTTTTAAATCATAGACAAACGAATGAAGTCTCCATTCTCACGTCACTCGAGATCAAATGTCGTTCGGTTTATATTAAAAAAACGTACTGAATTGATGTTTCGTATCAATAACTGTTTAATATCTATGGATACTAGAATAGAGACCCACTTGAGTTTTGACAGTTGTTCCAAATTTAATCTCATTTCGATACTGTAATAACATTGCAGCACTGGTTTTACCTAATTGGTTGTCATAATGGTGGTCATTTCCTACGGTTTTTGATTACACTATGGAGGTTTTATGATATGGGTGTAGATAAAGTTGTTTATTTTCTCTCTTTCTTTTATTCTGACTTGACTGAAATTCGGTGCCGTATATTTTCTGGCCGCGGTCAGCTTGCGGTGGCTTTACGCGCCTCCATATTTGTTATCTACCCGAGTTAAGTCTACATTTATATACTCTAATATTATATTTTCTGTCGTAAATTCACGTACCGTATTCTCTATCTTGTTCTAGTATCTTTGAGACATGCAAATGGTGCAACGCAGCTAACGTCACATATCGAAGACGATTGACTATATATGTAGAATGGTTCTGTTCTAAAGTATTGACAAGGCTGAACTGTGACTAAATCTTTGTTCAGTCGTTCATTAAAATTTACAAGCTTACTTGATCAGACAATGTCGCTGATATTACAGAAATGAAGTTAGTGACTATAGTCCTAGCTTTTGCGTCACATAAGGTTTGTTAACAGCGTTTAACATGCGAAAGATTAGATTATCGCCGGAATAGCAACGAGATGGGCAAGAGGAAAATTGACAGTGGGCACATGCCCTGGTGGACACAATATTCTATCCAGCGGTACGAAGGAAACAGCTGGAATGGATGACATGGCTGAATCACATGGAACACACAAATTAACGTAAGATTTGGTCATAACCATAAAATATTGTCACTCACTTCACATTTGGTTATTCTAATGCATAATCATTGAGATATGTATTTATAAACGCACATATACACCGTAATGCTCATAATGCTCATATACATTTATGGAGCAATATTGGCATCCATTCTTGTTTTTGTGTTGTTTAAGTAGTATCTGGTGAATTAAGCGATCCATAATAACAAATATTATACACCAACTCATTGAGTCGTGTCGTGCAAATAGGTTACTTGAGTACTTATTTGTTATAATGTGACTGGTTGGGTGCTGATATCGTCTATATATGTAGTATTAGTAGCAATGTTTTGTCTGTACTGGAACACCGAGGAAATTTTATGTCCGTACTGAAACACCTCATTAATTATGCATGTAAGAGCTCTGTGATTGGTTCCGCAGCTGCTTGCATCATAGTGCATGTTACCGCCCACGTTCTGCGATTGGTGTGCTAATGTAGCATGATGACGCACAAGCTCTGTGATTGGTCGCCTCAAGCCTTGAACTATCAATGTCCTAGATTATTGAATTAAAAAAAGCATTTTGCAACATAGTAGTGAGCCGTAGTAATGCGGTTAATCAAATACATGTCACAAGACCCTTATGATAATAAAATGTAATGGTTACAGATTTAATGGGAATGAGTTATCTCGTACGAAGTTAATTGGCATTTTGCAACACGTTACCAACCCACGGCAATGCGGTTACTCCACAGACCTGGTTACTCTTTTGGTAATCATAAATAAAACATATGGGAATGAGTTTTTATATTTAATTGAATACAAAGTCAATCAGCATTTTACAACATTGTAATGTCCCCACGGTTCATTCCGCTATAGCGAACCGTACGATACACACACAGTGTGCGCTCACGCAATATTTTCTAGTAAGTGTTTAATTTATTTTCAAATAATGTCGCTTGATAAAATTAACGAACTGGGTAGTAAATACATTACCTGGATTCATGTTAAGGAACTACCATTCAACACTCCAATATTAATCGAAGCCTGCGACCGCCATCCGTCCAAGTTCGACAAAGAGAATGGAAGCATAGTGGTCACGTTGAAGGACGTGGGCAATTGTACCCTTCCGGGGCGGTTCTCCAAAATGGAGGATGATGCATTGTTGACTTTAAACAGTGGTAAAGTGCATATGATCGTAAAAAGAGCTGTCGGACGTACCTTTGAGATTGTGTTTCAGTGAAGTGTGTGCGCGCAAATGTTTTTTCTCAATTTTAAAGTGTACTAACACATTCTCATTTAAACACCGTTTAATTTTTTTCCATAAAAAAAACATGTCGTTATCAATCGCTGACGCTAACGATTTCAAGGTGAAAATGATAATGCATTTAGACCGTAACGAATTTATACACTATTGGGTGAATGAAATGCCCACCAACGTGTTAATAAACAAATTAAATCATTTTTTAACTACATTATATACAATCAATAATTATCAATATGAATATTATGTATTAATGTGTATATGGGATGAAGTTTCATCACATATAGAGGAAACTGTGGGTGAAATGAATGTCAATTATGTAACTTTCATGTCATTATTGAAACAATGTCCAGCCGAATGTTTTAAGTATTTACTTTTTAATTATAATATTGCAGATAAATTGCTATCATTATTAATGATAGCCGTCAATGACTTCATTGTGATAGAGGCGCCTTAATGCATTTTTTATCTTTTATAAAACTAATAAGCAACAGCGATGACTGCTTTTACGAATGTTTTATTTATAAATCTTTTTGTGTGTATATAATCAATAAGTCAATGCGATTATTTTTTTACTTTTTATATTAAATATTAATTAAATATGTGTGTGTATTAAAGAGTATTTATAATTGTGTTTTTGTGAAAATATTTAACATAATCTTTGTATATGTCAATATTAATTAAATATGTGTGTATGCATATTAAAGCGTATTTATAATTTATAATTAAATTTATGTGTGTTTTAAAGTGTCTTTTCATTTATGTTGGTTAGTTTAGTAATAATAGTAAAAGAAACATGATTTATAAAAAATTGTATTCTATAAAGTAGCCGATCAATAAATCAATTGATAACATTACTCTTATCGATCCAAGTTTTTTCGTTTAATCCCAACCATTTGACGTAAACGTTGTTTCCTTGCTTTTTTAAAACCTTTTCTACTAGGTATATGTCAGGATTCTTCACCTTCTGTAATTCTTGTTCGTAGAAACAACCGGCGATGGGTTCCTTTCGGGCATCACGCAATAAATATGTGGTGGGTTCTGTAGTTTTCACTTTATCAATCTGGAATATCTCAGCCGACCAATTCGCGGTATATCCTTTTGCAAAAATCGATTTATACTTGCTTATTCTCACATAATCTCCAATTTTGTATTTAGCGGACGGCTTGACCTTTATACGGTTATAAACCTCACGTAGAAGATGTTCCGACTTTGCATCTTTATTAACGGCGGAGGGGGGCATACCGGTCGTAGAGTGAACTTTGGTATTATATCGCTCGGCTAGACCGTCAATTTGTCTAGTCCAATTATATGAACCCTTCAAGGCGAATAATTGCCACAACCAATGTTTTATAGTCCTTATCACCCGCTCCGCGATGGACGCTTTCATAACGCTAAATGTCGAGTAATGATTTATATTAAATCTATGCATGAGTTCTCGAAACTCACGATTGAAAAATTCCTTTCCATCGTCCGATTGTAGATTTTTAGGATTTCTTTTGCCCTCCCGCAGTATACGCAACATGGCGTTGCGAGTATCATTTTTATTTTTAGACTTTAACGGTCGCAACCTTAGATACTTTGAGAACGTATCGATGCAAACCAAAATGTATTTATATCCACCGTTGTCTCTAGAGTATTTTTGTAAATCGATAAGATCAATTTGCCAGGTGTCGTCCAATCCTCTCTGTGTGAAACGTCTTCGTGGGAACTTTTTTCTGGCGTATTTATAAATTTCTCTAACAACCTCTGCCTTGCTCATTTTTTTTTTACTCACGATGCTGTGTGCGCACTCGGTCTATCGAGCGACGGTGGCGTCGGCTGCGGCGGTATAATGGTACGCCGCTCAGCTCCAGCAGTCGCGTGGGAGGGTAGAGGAGCTGTGAATCTGTTTTCCAAAGCTACAATCCTGTCACGTAAACCGTAAAATCTTTTCAAATTATCTTTAATCTTGCCCAAGCAAAGATTAACCGAATCTTCCAGCTGCTCCTTATTAATAGAATCGGCCTTGTAAATACCCCGCCGTACGTGTTGCAACCGCCTGCCGCCACACTCGATGACGTCTAGTTCTAGCTTATCGCCAAAGGGTGACGCGTGTTGATCCTCATTCAAATAGCGACCGAACTTGTTAATGGGCATGATGAAAGTGATGTAACTCGTTCGCGATCTCGCCTTTTATTTAATAATAATAATTCCAGCTTCAATCAGCTCTTCCACGATCGAGTTTATTTCATTCACATGGTTAGTATTACCGGCGTTCTGCGATGCGATCAGCAAGCGCAATCGATCGACGAGTTCATTCGGCTCATTCCAATAAATTAAATCGGTGTCGGGGTGATATTGTTTAACCGTTAAAAGATGTCCGCTACCGCTCACTATTTTTGGTGACTTTTGTTTCAATAAAAAAGGTTTAATATACTTTTTATACTTTTCACTCTTATCGCCCTGTATCTGTCCTGAGGGGGTGAAATTACGTCGGTGAGCGTTCGTGTTTATGATAATATTCATATACTGTTCGATATCATGCTTCGTGATGAGCTCATCGTTAGGTTTTTGTTTAAACAGCAACTCCATCAACCCCGGGGTGAGATTGTAAGCCTTTTTGCTTACAATTAATCGTTTTTTATCATCGTCAATCTGCAGCGGTTCATTCCCAACGAATATTTCTTTATAAGTAGGCACCGAAAGGAATTTTTACCTTTTTATAAAGACGAAAAACATATGAATTTGTAGAGTCAATATTTTGAGGTTTCACCGGAGTATCGACACTACTCTCGTACCCACCTTCATCCCCATCATCATTATCATCATCATCATCACCATCATTATCTTTATCAGGATCGTCATCCTCATCATCCTCATAATCATCACGTTCAACGATTTTTTTATCTAATTTCTTCAGTTTTAAAGGTGTATTCTCGTTTTTAACGGGAAGCGTAGTGTTTTCCTTTTTTTTTTTTAGCACATCAATCTCGTATGGAATATTTTTAGAATTTTTCGTTTCAGATATTAATTCGTTAAGGGGCTTCGTGATCGGATGAAACGTTTCCTCGAGACTGGCGGTCAGCATCGCCTTGTCCGATTTGAGCGATTTTAATTTCTTTTTTACCGATTCTACCGATTTTATCAATTTCCTCTTCAACTGCTTATCTCCAAAAACATGTTCAGCGTTGGAGGACTCCATTTTCCAAATGAATCGATGCGTGCGGTCTTAAACGCATTTATACCACCCACACAGTCTCTCAGATGATAATTACATGGTCGAAACGCTTGCAGTAGCGGCCGGCGGTCAAGTCTTTATCCTTATCTATGGTCAAGAACGCGTACTTATCACTCCAACACGTTTCACACGCTTCTTTGAACCGCTCCCACGTCATATCAGTATTCACATGATCATTGAATGCGTGTCGTAAATTTAGCTCGTCCTGTTTGAACAGTAGTATCAGATTAGCATTATCTCTCACCAGCTGTTTAGGTATTTTACTATAAGTCTGACACAGGTAAAAACAATCTAAACCTTTATGACGTCCCATCGCAAAGTATTGACGTATAGTATCCTGATCTTGCAAGGCGACATCGTCAAATATAACCACACTATTATCCTTAGCCTCTTCCGGAGGTATGACGTCACTCTTATCGTGGAATGTGTAAAATGACAAGCCGTCCACCTTGTTCAAAATTTCATTTAAAAAAACATATTTCGACTGTTGTAGAGATTTAGAGTATAAATATACGTTAAAAAATTTTAAACCTTTCGGGTCTAGCAATAGTGATAATAAAACATTCGTCTTGCCGCATCCGGACGGGCCGCAGATGAGACATCGGATACTGTTCGGAAGTAAAGCACCATGTTTATGACGTAGTCGTCCTCGATCCATATGACCAGTGACATTATGTAAATCCCAACTGCGTATTTTAATACACGTGTCTTGTTTTCTGAGTTCCATTCTGTTATGATCGGTAGTGGTGAAGAGACGTTCGTTTTTATACTGAAATAATCATCATCATCATCAACAACAACAACCGTGTCATGGACGTCACAGCGGAAGATTTTAAAAATATGTCTAAAAATTTCCTTTTAAAATGTCACAAAAGAGAAGTTCGCTATTGGGAAAACCTATTACCGGATCATTTGAAAAACGACCCTGAAATAAAAGAGTATTTTTATTGCTTTCAACATCCTGTCAACACGCACGCCACTGACGACCCCACCTATTCGCTACTCGATTTACCCGCTTTTATCCGTAAACAGTGTCCATACTGTAAAAAAGACCAAAAAACAGATGAGACGATGGAGCTGGACGAATATGATGCTGCACAGGGGGTGGTGGTGGTGGACGATGAAGTGAACGGGGAGGAACAAGAGGAGGAGCAGCAGCAGGAGGAATGTGAATGTAAATGTGATTGTGGGTTTATTTAAAATCTACAAACCTACTTAAGAAGAGGACGCGCGTTCGTAAAGTCAGTATGATTCATAAAGTCAACAAGAAAGTAAGCGGTCGAGGACTGATCAATAATTTAATTAATAAATTACCCTTCGAATTACACCTGCCCGGTTACAATTACTGCGGGCCGGGTACGAAATTAGACAAACGATTGGCTCGCGGCGATAAGGGGGTCAACGGGTTGGACGAGGCGTGCAAGCTACACGATATCGCCTACAGGCAAAAGGAATCCCTAGCGGAGCGACATAAGGCCGATTCGCTTTTGGCGGACGCAGCCGCGAAGCGCGTACGCGAATCACGTCATCTTCCGGAACGAATAGCCGCGTTAGCGGTCGCTGAAATTATGAAATATAAAGTCAAGCGCGGCATGGGCGTGTCGATGCAGCTGCCCCTGTCGAAGGTTATTAAAACGAGTCGCGACGGTATCGCGAGACACGTGCGAGAGTCAAGAAAAAAAAAACACGGGCGCGGCAAACCGTCTAGGCGCGCTCTGATCAGCGTCGCCGTCAAAGCGGCCCGGAAGTTCGTCAGAGGTAAAATAATAAAAAAACCGCGAGTGATCGCTCTACCTAAGAGAGGCGGTTTTTTACCCCTTCTACCATTATTGGGCGCGTTGGCGGCGACCGGAACGCTCGCGGGGGGCGTGACCACAGCCGCGAAAAACATTTACGAAATGGTCAAGAAAAAGAACCGCGGCGTTGGTGGTGGCGAAAGTATCGCATCGTCGTCGTCGGTCGGAAACGGCATGTATCTGAGACCGTACAAGTCCGGCATGGGATTATACCTGACGCCCTATCAAAAAAAAAACTAAGTCTACCGAAGCGCCCTCTGACGGATGTTGACATTATGAAATGTTTGAAAAGGAATAAAATACCACATTTCAGAGGCATCTTCATGAGGAACGCCCTACCCGAGACGGGCCCCCGCACGGATGAAACCGGAATTTTGAACCTAGACACGGCGACCGGCGCGGGCACTCATTGGACCGCGTACGTCAAAAAGGGCAATAACTGTCTGTACTTCGACAGTTACGGCGACCTGCGACCTCCCAAGGAGTTCATCCGATACGTGAATAGAGGCGGCGGCGGCGGCGGCGGCGGCGGCGGCGGCGGAACCGTTAACGGAACCGTTAACGGAACCGTTAACGGAACCGTTTATGACAATTATGGTGGTCCGATGCGTATCGAATATAATTATGACAGATTGCAAAAATACGATGCGAAGAATTGCGGTCATTTGTGTCTCAACTTTCTGTATGACGCTGTCGAAACGATGTTTTGATTGTTAATAAAAGGCGTGTTTGATTTTTGTCATATTTTTGTTTCTTTTTTTATCCTGGATGTAGTAGTAGTAGTAGTAGTAGTATAAATATATCGGTACGACTCCGCGTGGAGCATATCGATTTTAACTTTAGATCGGTAATAATGTCTGCTTCTTCTTCTTCTGCCTCGTTCACGATCAGTCTGAACGGTAACCGATCTGAGCTGTATGCCGATTTCCTACCGGCGCTAGAGCTCGATGACACCGGCGCACCTTACGAATGCGCCTTGGTGTATTTTAAAACGTTCAATACCATACCGAATGTGGATAAAAGCAATAACCTGTTTCACTATGGTGATAATGTAACGATAAAGATACCCGAAGGCGCTTACGAGCTGGAGGATATTATTAGGTATTTAAGAAGACAAATGGCGCTACTGAGCCGCGGTGACATGGCGAACGTTATAGACATCGAGACGAACGTTAATACGTCCAAATGTATGATCACCTCGAAGAAATTGGATGTACACTTCGAGAAGCCCAACAGCATCGGCTCTCTGTTCGGATTCTCCCCCGCGGTTCTGAAAGCGAGAGACGACGGATACTTGTCCGATCGACCGATAGATATACTCATCACCAATTCTATAAGAATAGAATGCAGCATGGTGGAGGGGTCATTCATTAATGATAAACCGTCGCATGTGCTTCACGAATTCTCACCTAGCGTGCCTCCCGGCTATCAGATCGTGGAGTGTCCCACTAATATTATTTATCTACCGTTGAAGCGGGAAAACAACATTCAACGCGTGCAAGTGCGGATAGTGAACGAGCACGGTAATTTGGTTAATTTTAGAGGTGAAAACATTTCACTCAGACTTCACATTAGAAAATCACTATCGAGATGATTATATATAAAACCTATGATAGAGGACCCCATACCGCCAGTCGGGACCTAAACTTTGGTGGGGCAGCAGCAACGCGACCCTCGTCACCGCGCAGAGCTCGTATGGAAAAAGACTTAAAAATTTCAAGGCAAAACGCCCTCTTTCTACAAGGATTGGGATATAAAATATGTCGTCAGCGGATAGCATCCTGAATGTGGGTGAAAAGGTGATATTCGATGATAGCATTGAAAGCATCGAAATTCACCCCTACAACCCCTACAATGACTCTTTCAAGAACAATGATGAGGTGAGAATTTCGATCAACCGTCAAGACCTCATCGTGCTACCGCATCAGAGCCATCTGCTCATCGAAGGAACCATCAATAAAGACTGTACATTGGTAAACAACGCTATGGCGTTTCTGTTTCAAGACGTACGCTACGAGCTGAACGGGGTAGAAGTCGATAGAACTAAAAACTGCGGAATCGCGACCACGATGAAGGGCCTACTGTCACACTCGAAGGAAAGCGATCACGCATTGGAAAGCAGCGGTTGGAACACGGGTGTGATTAAAGAAATCACCGATGGTGATTTTAGCTTCACCGTACCCCTTTCACACCTCTTGGGTTTCGCAGAAGACTATAGGAAGGTCATCATGAACGCTAAGCACGAGCTGATACTGAATCGTTCGAACACTAATGTCAACTGCGCTATAACTAAAGACCTCACCAAACATATCGATTTGAATATCGATAAAATCGTTTGGCGCGTGCCCATCGTGAAGGTGTCCGACAAGGAAAAACTCCGATTAATGCGGTACATCGAACACGATGTCCCGCTACCTATCGCTTTTCGCACGTGGGATCTGTACGAGTATCCGATGCTGCCCACCGGCGCTCAAAAACACGTGTGGCCCATCAAGACGAGCAGTCTGCTGGAGAAACCTCGTTACGTCATCATCGGTCTACAGACGGCTCGAAAGAATGATGAAAATAAAGACGTGAGCATGTTTGACCATTGTAACCTGCAAAATTGTAAGGTGTACCTAAACTCACAATGCTACCCCTATGACTCGTTCGGGGCGGACTTTGAAAAGGGTTCTTATTCATTATTATATGACGCTTTCGCGAATTTCCAACGAAGCTATTACGGCAAGGAGATTGTCAGCCCTCAAGTTAACATTTCACATTTTAAAACGAAAGCACCCTTGATCGTCATCGACACGTCACACCAATCGGATAGTTTTAATTCTGGCGGCGGCGGCGGCGGCGGCGGCGCTGTGGACATACGAGTGGAGATGGAGTTTAAAAAGAATATACCTGGCAACACCACAGCCTTCTGTCTCATCATAAATGACTCGCTGTTCGACTATAGCGCTCTCACCGGAAGAGTGAATAAAACCAATTGATCAGTTTCGATTTACCGTTAGGTGAAGTCGCACGTGTTGCGCTGCTGTTCAAAAAGTTTAAATGGATCATTTTTATTATTATCCGAGCTACACGACCTCGATAATGCATAAAAGCTGCATATTGGCCGCCAGTCAATATAACGTCGGTGGAGGGGGAAATGGAACGATTCACATATATTTGAAATTGGAAGTTTTCGGGTCACAAATTGATTTTAAAACGTTTGTGAGCTTCGGTGATAAGATCGAGATCAGCGATAAGGACTGGTTCGAGTGTATCGATAACAATGTGAAAATTGAAGCGATTAGAAGTTTTCTCAACCAACCGTGCAGCTTGAACGCTGAACAGCTCGCTAATAAGCGGGTGATGGCTGTCATTTCACCAGCAGCGACGGAAACGGAAGGTGCGATCGGCCGACTTATTCTTCACGGTGATGCCGCTGCTGATGGTAATGCGGCACTCCTCATTGAACGCTCCGATTGGTACAACATTGAAATAATCATAGCATGCGTGAGCGCTCGGATAAATTATTTGAACAAGATTAAAGCTACGTACGAGAATCGATTCAATTTTTTCAAGAAATATTTAAAAATGAAACAACCATCGACGGCGAGTCAAGCTTTCTTCTTCATAGATTGCGTGTACGATCATAGCTCTATAGTGGATTGTGAACTCAAGTGTTTAGCATTAGAAATCCTGTTCAATACATCCATGTTTAGTTGAATAAAATAATAATAAATAATTGATGTATTTTTTTATGTTCCTTAACCAATCCTACACCGCCTGTCGCGGAGCGTGTTATTATTATTAACTTTAATATTGTATAAATGGAGCGCGCATAGCACCGTTAGCTCATTGCGCGCGCGTCGTTACCACCGTCGCCCGACATGAGTTATCACTGTCAATACTGTAATGAAGATGTTCCCACCAACCGTCTCATTGTTCATTCAAAAACAAAACGTCACAAATTACTGTGTGTGCAAGACAAAAACGATGGTGGTGCCTATGTGGTTAGTTCTGCATTTCGATGTAGAATTATCACGTACAGGTTCAACGCTGTTGATAAGGACCTTGTGCTGATTCCCGAAGGATTCCTAGCATCGCTCAGACCGAGAGCGGAGAAGCTTTTAAAAATGGAAATTAACACTCATAAACAGATAAAAGTTAACGTGGAACTGATGTGTTTGTATGTGAAAACTGTAGTCGGTGAAAAAGGTGATGAAATTGTGCGCGACCTTAAATCCTTCACTACGAAAAATATGGTGTTGATCGGTACCTTTGACTTTATGGATTTCTTCGATGCGGTGGTCTCATCGATCACGTGTAAAATGGAGGAATTTCAAGAACGCGATAGCGGGTGGGCGTTGGAGAAAATATTATTTTTTGATTTAAATATCAATAAAAATTGTTCAATGAAAGCCGCTTCCTCATATATTCCGCTTCCATCCTGGATTTCAGTGAAAAAGGCGTGCGTTAATGTTAAGAACGATGATGAGGCTTGCTTCATGTGGGCGGTACTGGCAGCTCTCTACCCGCAAAAGGATAATCCGCATCGCGTGAGTGCATATCGTCAGTTTAAAGATCGATTGAATTGGAAAGGTATCACATTTCCCACAAAATTGAGTCATATAAAGCGGTTCGAGAAGAACAATGATGTGCGCGTCAATGTGTACGGTATTGACAAAAAAAATATTGTACCGTTATACATTTCGCGCAAGCCTCTCGCGCGAGACAAGACCCGCCAAGTTCATTTGTTATATCATGAAAATAAAACCACGTGTCATTACTCTACGATAAACAGCTTGACTCGGTTGATAAGCTCGAAAACTGGTAACACTAGAAAAAAACATTATTGTGATGGCTGTCTACAATATTTTGCATCTTCAAATAAATTGGAGCAACATTGGAAAATGGGGTGCGGTGAAAAAGCCGTTGTGCTACCCCCCGAAAATGGAAGTACGATAAAGTTTGAAAACTTTCACCACAAACTGAAATTACCGTTCGTAATATATGCCGACTTTGAATCGATCTTATCCCCGATCAGTCGAAAAAGCAGTGAAATGAACAACACTTACAATATTAACGAGCACATTCCATGCAGCTTTGCTTATTATATTCAGTGCGACTATGATGAGCGCTTATCTAAATTTGTCACACATCGAGGGAGTGATTGTATTCAGAAGTTTATTGAGAATTTATACTCTGATGCTGAAATTATCGCTCGCATTCTCACGACGACACACCTCCCGATGTCGCTAGACACCGCGATGACAGACTCGCACGTGTGTCACATTTGTGAAAAGCCGCTGGAGGGCGATTGCGTCATCGACCACTGTCATCTGACTGGTAAAATTAGAGGTAGGGCGCACAACAGATGCAACCTGAAATATACGATACCGAATTTTTTACCAATTATATTTCACAATCTGAGCGGGTACGACGGACATTTATTCATCAATGAACTAGCGAAAGCTGACGGCGCGATCGGGTGTATACCACACAATAAGGAAAAGTACATTTCTTTTTCTAAAAAACTGCCAAATATAACGCTGAGATTTATCGATTCTTTTAAATTTTTGAGTTGCAGCCTCGACAAACTTGTTAATAATCTCTCTCGAGATCAATATCGAATCCTACAGAAACATGTCACATTCTTGTCTAATGATGCTGATGTTGATGCGACCTTGAAACTATTGTCTCGAAAAGGTGTTTTTCCTTATGAGTACGTTGACTGTTGGGAGAGACTAGAGGAAAACGTGTTACCACCCAAGGAGAACTTTTACAGTAAACTTTGTGACGCACACATCACGGAATCTGATTATCAACACGCTCGACAGGTGTGGCATACATTTAACATTAGGACCCTCGGAGAGTACAGTGATTTATACCTGAAGACCGACGTGCTACTTCTGGCGGAGGTATTTGAAAATTTTAGAAATGTATGTTTGGAAACTTATAAACTGGACCCGTGTCATTATTACACCGCCCCGGGTCTTTCATGGAGCGCTATGTTAAAGTTTACGCGTGTTGAACTTGAACTCTTAGTAGATTACGAGATGATACAATTTATTAAAGGCGGTATACGCGGCGGTGTGAGTCAAGTCATGAAGCGTCACTCGGTGGCTAATAATAGATTTATGAAAAACTATAATTCGGATAAGGAAAACATATTTATCACATACTTGGATGTTAATAATCTTTACGGTTGGGCGATGATGCAACACCTCCCGATTAGTGGATTCAAATGGATGACGCAACAGGAAATTGAGCAGTTTAATATATATTTAATACAGCTCGAGTCTTCGGACGGATACATATTAGAAGTCGATTTGGAATATCCTAAGCATTTGCATGACGCTCATAGTGACTATCCGTTTTGCGCTGAAACCAAAACACCACCCGGCTCGAAGACGAAAAAGCTGTTATTATCATTGCATGATAAATCGAAATATATTATTCACGGTGTGAACTTGAGACAGTGTGTAGAAAATGGACTGATATGTAAAAAAATTCATCGGATCCTAACCTTCCATCAAAAACCGTGGCTTAAACCGTACGTTGATTTAAACACTATGAAAAGGGCACAAGCGACCAATACCTTTGAAAAGAACCTCTATAAGCTGTTTGTTAACAGTATTTTTGGAAAAAGCATTGAAAACATTGAGAAACGAAAAACGATACGTTTCTGCAAACATTGGGAGGACATTGAGACCGCGAGTAAACCCTTCTACGGCCTCGAACGTTACATTTCGAGACCCAACTTTCACAGCTGCACTGTCTTCTCCGAAGACTTGGTCGCCGTTCAATTAAACCCCATCAAAGTGGTTTATAATAAACCGACCTATACTGGATTCACCATTCTAGAGCTCTCCAAGACATTGATGTATGATTTTCATTATAATTATATGATGTTAAAATACGGTGACAAAGCCCGCTTACTTTACACTGATACGGACTCGTTTATTTACGAAATTAATACAAACGATTACTTCGAGGACATAAAACCTGACTTGGACGCTAAGTATGATACTTCGGATTTCCCTCCTGACAACGTTTACAGCTTTCCGAGAGTGAACAAAAAAATTGTTGGACTCATGAAAGACGAGACGCAGGGGCGGATCATTAGAGAGTTTATTGGATTGAGGTCGAAAATGTACGCGTACACGCTGGACGAAGACGATAATGGTGGTGACGTAACATGTGTTAAAAAAAATAAAGGAGTCACCGCCGCGGTAGTCAGAAGAATTCAGTTTGACAACTATAGAGAATGTTTAGATTTAACAAGCTCGTTTTATGAGGAGATTTATACCATCTCTAGTGATAAACATAGACTTTACACGCAAGTCAGAAAGAAGAAAACATTGTGCGGCTTAGATGATAAGAGGTTTATAAATAACGATCGAATAACCACATTACCGTGGGGACATTACAATGTTGTAAAATGCTGATTGACTTTGTATTAAATTAAATATAAAAACTCATTCCCATATGTTTTATTTATGATTACCAAAAGAGTAACCAGGTCTGTGGAGTAACCGCATTGCCGTGGGTTGTTAACGTGTTGCAAAATGCCAATTAACTTCGTACGAGATAACTCATTCCCATTAAATCTGTAACCATTACATTTTATTATCATAAGGGTCTTGTGACATGTATTTGATTAACCGCATTACTACGGCTCACTACTATGTTGCAAAATGCTTTTTTTAATTCAATAATCTAGGACATTGATAGTTCAAGGCTTGAGGCGACCAATCACAGAGCTTGTGCGTCATCATGCTACATTAGCACACCAATCGCAGAACGTGGGCGGTAACATGCACTATGATGCAAGCAGCTGCGGAACCAATCACAGAGCTCTTACATGCATAATTAATGAGGTGTTTCAGTACGGACATAAAATTTCCTCGGTGTTCCAGTACAGACAAAACATTGCTACTAGTATTTGCTTTTAATTATTTGAATATAAAATTAGTAAGAAACGGCATCAGCACGCAACGAAGAAGGCACAGTTTAATCTGGGCAGTCAAGCCGACAATACGTGTGCTTGTACTTAATACATAGTTTTACCAGGAAGAAAGGAAGGCGTTATCATTTTAGCCCACGAGAGGCAGAAAGAGTCACCGCACGATCCCCGTATAGCTCCCATCAGGGCCGCAAGATTGCCTACAGCCCCAAGATACAGGCCCAGCCTTGTTTGGGGTTCACAGGATATTGCTGCGTGTAATCTCTTATTTTTTCTCAACAAATATTTTCATTTTCATTTGACATTCTCTCCTTAACGGCAAGTAAAATTCCCACGGAATTTGGCACAACATTCAAGTCTCTTTCACAGAAGGTTCGGAGGCGCGACCTGCACGTCTAGCACGACCTGCCCGCGAGTCGTTTGTCGCTCAGTGCATCCCTTACATACTTGCTTAGTTTGACAGAGACGCAGTGAGCGACAAACGACTAACGAGCAGGTCGTGCTAGACGTGCTGTTATAAATTTCATCCTAATATTATTATTTAAACCGTGTGGCTGGAAAAATGCGGTGGTGGTCGATGCGTGGTTTTAATATTGCATGCGTTGCCGGCGGCGACCCACTATGAATGCTCGATTGCCTTTGTCGAAGTCTCCAGTGAAGCTAGTCATGTTTGTGTTGGTACCGCCCCGGCTCGCTATCTTCACGACTATTAGTCGCTTTGTCTTGAGAACATGTCACGTCTATTGTGTATTGTGTGTTACGATGTAAATTTTAATTAGACACTGATGTGATGGCTTATGTTAGGGTTAATAACGTTTGCTAATTGGATGACTGGAGATAGTTCGCTATTGTGGTTTCAGTTTAATATTAACTAGCTTTTTCCCGCTAGTTCGTCTGCGTGCTATTTATTTTTCTGGGATAAAATGGAAGCTAATGGCCGAATTCAGAAAGGCCACTCAAATTGAGTGACGTTTCAGTAACGTTTCTGTATCAGTTGAAGGACATTTAACTATTTAATATCTAATCAAATTCTTAAGTGGCGTTTCTGAATTCAGTCACTTTCCGATCCGAGTTTTGTGCAAAAAATGCTGATTCGTTGCTCCTTTCCATAACCTTTTAGCATTTATATGAAAATGAAAATTTCGATTCTTGTTCTTCTTAAAAAACTAAACTTAACTATTCATACACACGTTTGTGAAGTCTTAGTTTCCAGGTTTATGTTGACTTTCAAGGTTACTCTGTATACGTATCAAATACTCATAAGATAAATATAAAAGCGCAAACCTCAGTCGAATAGGTTTTAACTCCTATCAATTTTCCTGGTTTAAAATTGAGCTTGGACGTCTAACTTTTGGGCGAGTACGGATTCAATTTGGTAGAAACAACAGCTATGCCTTGGTAATTAAAAGGTTGCTGATGGCAGGTGGGCGGGTCAAGGCTCTGCCGACACGCAGCGGTCACGTGGCTGGTCGTTACCACAAAGGCTGGCGCCCACCGACGGAACGGTACGGCAGAGTATTTTTTACTGACAAAAGATTTTAAACTTTCATAGAGTAACTTTAGAACTTAACTTTCTACAGTAGTTATCATCGAACGCAGGGTTGGGGATACTCCTTGCGAACGCTTCGGCAGCACGTGGCATTATATGCCCCGGCGTGTGCTTTGTCATGCGGCCTGAAGGTCGGAGATTCTTTGGCAAGCTAGCACCAATTAATAGAAACAAAACTGTAAACATAAAACGTTGCCGTTGTTTATTTTTTGAAATAATGAAGCTTTGAAAAGTTATCACTCGCACAATCGCTCCATACGAAATGCTTACAAACTTTGACGTCATTGTTCACTTTCGGGTATACAAATGTTGCATATTAATAATAAATACTGTTTTTTTGCCAATATCGCAGTAATCATATAATATATTTACTAAGGATGCCGAAAAACTTAGACCAGAGAACTAAATAAAACGGTAATATTATTATTTTTACATTTTCTTTCATGATTTAAATTTTCATGCATAGATCCTATAGACGCATCGTCGAGATGGCCTTTCAGTATGCCGCTGTTGGTCTGATGTTTACTCATAAAGTTCATGAGCAAGAGCATACAAAGTAACACGTATGCGAATTGTTATACCGGCAAATTACGCACTTCTTTTTTGGAGTAAATTAAACTATATATATGTGTGGATATAATTTCTTATATTGAAATATTTTGAAAGTACAATAGATTTACTCGATGGTAACAACTCGTGAGGCGGTGGATCCCTTTCGAGCGAAGAAATGTTTTACTATCTGCAGATTTCTCTCGAAAATTTCTTATTTCCCCGTAAAAGAATTCACTAAACCTTGGACCCTTTGAATTAAACATATACTAGTTTTATTTGAGACTTCTAAGAAGCTTAAGATGTCAGTCAGTGTTAAGAATTTTTTTGTGACGGCTGAACGGATTTTCATGAAACTTGGTTTATAGGAATAAGACATAGAGGACTATTCATCCCAAAAAATGTAATATTGTTGTTTCCGAGGGCACAACGATAACCGAACTCTACGCAGACGAAATCGCAGGCGAAAGCTGGTCATAAATAGTTTCTCCATGATGAAGATTGCGTTCAAACTAATTTGTTAGTACTAGTTGCCAGGATCAGTGGCAACTTGGCCCATCGTCGTTAAAATCGGATTAATGAGGTCCCGGGCTGTACCCTGCGGTCCAAAGGTCCGGGTAGCTTTGATACAATCACATTAGTGCAGGTTTGGTGCAAGCTTTGAGCTTTACAATCTAGTTTTTGAAGTTTATTTATTAGTAAAAAGTCTGTGGTATTCATTTGCAAACCTCCAGCGGTAATGTTACAATTGCTAAATTAAAATTCAAATGTGTTTATTTAGGACTACAATATCCATAGCTGGTAAGTGCAATTAATTATATTTGATCTAATACACACAAAATAATAATCATAAATAAATATTTAAAATAATAATAATAACAATGA
Source organism: Tortricodes alternella (assembly GCA_947859335.1). NCBI lineage: Eukaryota > Metazoa > Arthropoda > Insecta > Lepidoptera > Tortricidae > Tortricodes > Tortricodes alternella. The sequence continues at coordinate 461,279 of OX401973.1, read as the reverse complement.
TAATAATAATTCAGTCATTAAAATTTAAACTCTAAATTGGATTAACAGGTCTGATTAAGCCCAACACCATGGGACAATGAAACTTGTTTGTAATCATCTTCAGGATGCCGTTACTGTTACTCCTCAGTCTGCCAAGAAAGGATGCAATTTTTTCCGCAGCGGCCCTAGCATGCACGCCAGACACAAAAATAAGTTAAACCCGTTTATCTCTCTGACTATCTCTTTCGTAGGCACTAGTGTGAGAGAGACGCACTTAGATATAAGACGGTTTAACTTATTCTTGTATCAACCTTGCTAGAACCGCAGGATAGCATGAAAGCCATCCTGCGGGCTTCAACAAACATGGACGAGGCGCTGCAGAATCGGGGCATCCGTAACAGCGCCCGGAAGCTGAAGTTAAGCAAGAAAGACTCAGAAAATCACGTCAACATCAAAACCCAAGTAGGGTAGCCTAGGGTAGGGTAACCTTTTGAACGGAAAAGTCAGCTGTAGCCAACAGCAGATTATTGTGGACCTGACGCCACGACATGCTGTTTTCCATACATTTTGTCGGCTAAAGCCATCTCTCGGCTTCCGGGGCACGCTTTCTCGCACTCAACCGTGGCGTTCAAAAGTTTAAGCGGGACCCATACATACAGTTTAATATTTGACACTTACTGCGGTGTCATTACAATACCTGTCGAAATAAACTAAACTATACTTACTGCGACAGTACACAGTATCTATAGTTTAGTTTACTTCTTAGTTCATCTCGAATTTTACCTTTAAATCCATGGATTTGCTTTAAACCGAAAAACATATATGATAATAAGTAATGGAGTGCAAAGCACGAGAAAATACAATTACAGTTATTTCATGTATAATTTTCAGTACTTTTAAACGAATGAGCATACATCACACCTATGTAAATACACAACTATTGCTAACTTATCGCCAAAAACAAGTCAACTCGACGTACAAAGACCTTCGATTTACAACTTTTTCCAAGAAGCCGCCAATCTCGTTTAAGGCCCGGGTACACTAAAGGCGGTTGCGGCGCGTTTGCGGCACTGGTACACGCGGGCACACGAAGTTGTATTTAATACCGCCGCCATGTGCAGAGGCACACTGAACGCGTCGCGAAAGCGGCGCGGGGCGTACGCGAAGCGGCGGCGGCGCGGGGCTTACGCGAAGCGGCGGCGGCGCGGAGCGTGCGCGAAGCGGCAGCGGCGCGGGGTGTGCGCGAAGCGGCGGCGGCGCGTGCGCGGCAACGCGAAGTTGTATTACGCGGCGCGGGGCGGGGCGAAGGCGGCGCGAATGCGGTGCGAAAGCGGTGCGAAAGCGGTGCGAAAGCGGCGCGAAAGCGGCGCGGGGCGTGAGCAACGCGGGCCCGCGTTCGAAACGCGTTGACGCCGCCGCCCGCGTTCGCGCCGCAAACGCGCCGCAACCGCGTTTGGTGTGCCCGGGCCTTTATAAACACGTAACTTTTTTTTAATACAGGTTCTAAACCTAACCTATTAATCTATAAATTTAAAACAGTACCGTGACTTACTTATAGACAACACACAGCCTAAACGGGTGGTCCTAGAGGTTTGAAATTTGGAGGAGACATTCCTCGAGTACCCTAGAGGTGCACTAAGGAGGGATTTTTTGAAAAGGGGTGATAAAGTTTGTATGGAAAATACCGCAGGCGAAGCTGTGGCGGGTTCTCTAGTAAAATAAATGTAAAAAGCTTAGCTTCTTTTGTGAAATCATCCTTTAGAACAGAATTTGATTTCTTTGTTATAGAATAGAATTTTAGTTTTCGGACCTTGATCCATATCGGGTTAGTAATAATTTTGTTGTCTTACACACCTTGTTAGTAGGTAGTGTTAGGTAGGTTAGTAAAATACGGCATTATGTAGGATGCATCATGCCTACCATTGTCGGATGGTGACTGATTCCGCATCGCTCCCGGCGGTTAGTTCCGCCATCTCTCCTCGATTAAATAGTTTGTGGATGATTAACTCTCAGGTAACGAGTGGTTTGACGTTCAATTATATGGGATCAAAGGCTCGCAAACACAGACTCGTCATGTAGTATAGTAGCTGTATAAGAACTTATACAGCCCTTATAACACTCAAAGTTATAATGGCTGTATAAGGTCTTATACAGCTTAAGTGCTGATTGGGTATAATGTGCGCGCTTGCAAACATCTTCATACTGATTGAAGAACCCGACTTGTCTATCGGCCGATAGAAAGTCTGCAGTGTCTCTAAGTATTTATGATGTAATAAACTTCTCCGTCAACAGATTTATGTGTATATCTTTGACCCGACCTTTATGGTTATTTTACTACATGATTTACGATCATGGATCAATATTATGTGTTAGCAATGAAAATGAAAATCTGATAACAGTGTTTTATTTATTTAATAAAATGTACCTCTTCTTTTTTTTAAACAAGCAGGCAAGAATTTTTGCTCCTCGTTTGACGCAACCTTAGAATTCTTATATAGCCTATGACATTCGCACGTCGTCTAGGAATCATATAATACCTTACATGGTAAGCCAAACATCAGGCATAGTCATGTTTGCAGACGATACTTCTTTGCTGTTCAAGGTAAATAGGAAGGATACCGAGCTCACTGAACCAAACAACACTCTGTCCATGATTTCTAAATGGTTTGCTGCAAATAATTTGTTACTTAATCCTAAAAAGACCAAATGTATTAAATTTTCTTTAGTAAACACACCAGATGTTAATGCACACTTGAATATTAAATTAGACGGTCAAAACATTGAATTTGTAAAGTCAACTGTTTTTCTAGGATTAACACTTGACTCTAAACTGCAGTGGGGTTCCCATATTACAGCCATAGCGAGTAGGTTGAGCTCTGCTGCGTTTGCAGTCAGACAGATGAGGCAGTTAACTGATGTAGCGACGGCAAGGTTGGTTTACTTCGCGTATTTCAAAAGCATTATTTCATACGGTTTAATTTTATGGGGATCAGCTGCTGACTTAGAGTCTATTTTTATTTTGCAAAAAAGGGCCATCAGGGCCATATATAACATGGGCACCCGCGAGTCACTGAGGGAATTGTTCAAGGAAATTGAAATACTAACCCTGCCTTCGCTATACATATTTGAAATAATAATGTATGTCAGAAAAAAATTATACAATTTTCCTACAAATGTAGATAAGCCAAAGGCTACTAGAAATACCGGAAAGCTTAAAGTACCAACTTATAGACTGGCTAAAACTAAAAAATCATTTCTAGGAAATTGTACACGTTTTTATAATAAAATACCTAAAAAACATTATGGAACAAACAGACACAATGATCAAAGCTACTGTAAAGCGAATTCTTATTTCTAGGGCATATTACTCAGTTAAAGACTACATCATGGACAGAGACGTATGGCTTAAAGCGTGACCTGCACCGGCGATCCCTGGGTCTCGATGAGCGTACCTGCTGTGGTATATAGCTACTTAGATTTGTATAAAACTGTAGACATCATTGTTGACTTATACGAGTATGTGTACTAATTTGAAAAAATGATACCTCACCGAGTTTCTTGCCGGCTCTTCTCAGTAGAGGATCTTTTTTCCGAACCGGTGGTAGATTCATTCCTTGACCTTCATAAGAGCTTGTAAAAGCCTAAATTGAACAAAGATAGTTTGACCTTGACTTTTGACTTTGACTTTGATTATAAAAATTTGTCCTATAGTTCGGGAGCTAACAGCTAATATATACATAGGTGCATAGACTGATTGGACTGTTAAACTCTATATATCCTCCTTTTGGCTTTACGCAGTCGGGTAAAAAAGGTCTCCATATCAAAATATAGATAAATCTCGTTAAGTTTATCTTATCCCACATACAACGATACGGATTCCTTTTATAATTAATTAAGAGCTATCAAAAGAACGGCCCCGGGATTGCGGTCATCCCGAGATCCCGGGCGGGAGTCCGCGACTCGGGATAACAGAGGACCCGCTGGACAATTATGTGTTTTGTTTGTGATGGCTTTAGGATGCTTTGCGGATGGAATTTTTGGAATTAAAATGTATTATGCGCGAATGGTGTGATAATATATGTACTAAGTATGCAGTGGGTTGTGTTCAAGGCATAGATTTATTGCTGAATCCAAATTTGGATCTAAAATCTAAGCAAAGTACAAATCTGATACAGTTCAATTAGATTGTAGCTGTGTCACTCGACAAAAGAAAACACCAACTATATTTTATTTTATATAAAGAAAAAACCTAACATATCTTCAAATAATATATTTTGATGAATGTATCTGATTACTCCTTCAGGAGTTACAGCCGTGAGTGTCTGCGCCTCGCATCCATCTGGCACAGATTGCTGATAAGGCTTCATTTCCACTCCCGCATCAGTTACGACGCACTTACTTCTAAATGATGCCGTAGATGTATCATTGTAACTACTTATGTACATCAGTATGTGTACAATTGATTCATAAGAAATGCCTCTTCTGTATTACGGATTGCTTTTAAAGATCTAGTGTAATATTGCTTCAAGTAAAACAAGCTAATCTTCGTGCTCGTAACCAATTAGACTCCACAATTTGTGAATGTCAATTTAGCTAGCTTTGTCGCTAAACCCAGAAACGTAACTTATCCAATTATGGAAGAACATATAAAACATACCTAAGTAATATTTACAACTTGCAAGTAAGATTATTGAAAACAATTGTACCATTAAAGATTAGATACAAATATAGAAACAACTGTGAGAACCTGTTTAAATACTGCAAAATATTGAGTGTTTACGACAAAACGAATATAGCAATCGTAACCCAATATCATACGAACATAAATAAACTTACAAAAAATACAAGGCCAGCCAACTTAAGAAACATCTCACACCTTCCAACCTATGATATATCAAAAAGCAACATTTGCGAAGAAAACAATTGAGAAGACAACAGATAAACAAATTAAGATCATTTTGAAGCGACCTGTACTGGAAAAATAAACCTAATAACTAATTAATAATATTATATAATTAATTAAGAATTTAATACAGAAACTCCATTTGTTAACTAGAAATCAAATAATGTAAACAATATTGAAATAAACAGTTTAATATATTTTTTAAAGTAAATGTAAGAAACGTTTAAGACTTTACTCCTGTTATATCTATTTTTGAATTGACTTCGAACAGATAATTCGAAATGGTAATACATATATATAGATTTAACTAATGATGTGTTTGTTTGTTTCAGGTACATGATACGATTCTTAATTAGAGATGAACGAAGAATGAAGCGGATAAACAGGAAAACAATGTATGTTTGTCTCGAGAGATCAGATATTCACGAAACGTTGAGACAGTTTACAATTTAATTACAAATTATAATTACAAATTATAATTACAAAGTGAATAACACTTATTTCTATTTAAAAAAGGGAAACTGTTGAATTTGACGTTTCAGTTATCAAGACATAATGGGATTTATCAATGGTGCCTTTGATGTAAACTTGATGAGTGAAATTGCGAAAAAGGAATAAATCGCGTAGGTTCTTTTATGGCATCGTTAGAGGAAACGACTAGATGTTGCCTATAGTATAGACGTATGGCTGACAGCTGAAGTTAAATGAAAGCTGCAAAATCCTGTAAAATAATAAAAACTATTCCCGATCTCAAGCGTTCCTTGCAAGTTGGAAACAGAAATGTTGAGCCCGCTTCAGAGCTTGGAACAGGTCGGTAGTGAGCAAACGGGCTAGCCGAGGCTTACCCGGCGTTGTTCAAGCAAACATGTCTTTTGTTCTGGAAGCAAGAAGTTTATATACAAGCGAGGCCTTGCGCCTCAATGTAACTTCTTTAAAATTGAAAAGTAACGCTATGCGCACAACTCGCGTTGCACACTTCAGGGAAATATTTCATAATGGGAATTTACGGTAAAATGCCTGTAATGTGATACTCTAGCGTAGTTACGCAGCGGCTGATCAGCGATGAGGAACACATTGAAATATGGACTGAAAAAATTGTCCTTACAGTTTAAATTAATAGTTTCGTTTATCCTCTGATCAGCCGCAGCGTGCTTATGAGAATTAGACCACTGATTTTGTAGTGATATACCAAATCCACTTGGATTTTGCCTTACGCTGATGATTTCTGTTGTCTTTCCTCCATATCTTTTTAACTACGCGGATTACTAAAATTTTTGTATAATTTCGTTATTTACAAGTATCTTGGAATGGGCGTTTCTAAGCTTATAATTTAGCTTGAAATTTTTGTTTTAAGTTCTATATTTTTTTACCATTAAGCGGCAATTACACTGAGACGTTCGCCGCATGTTGCATGTGGCGACCGCAACAGTGTAAAGAATATGGTAGTCGGTCGCATTCAGCGAGCGACAGCTGGAACCGCCTAATTACATGACCGAAGTAATGTACATACGGCGTCTGTCGGCCGAAGTAGGTCACGGAATGCGGCGAACGCAGATCATTCCATAAAGTAAAACCTGTATGCAAATATGTATGTACTCATGATATCATTGGCATTGGTCACTTATATTTGAAGTAGTCATTGAATTGTCTATATATCTAGTTGATAGATTTAGGGGTTACTTTGCGGAAATCCATATTATACTAGAAATTTAAATTACTTTGTTATTCCGCAAACACAGTTGGGTTAAATCGTGCAAATAGCGGCGCTTGCATATACAGCATGTACCGAAAATACCGGGCGATTATTTAGGGGGGGATGCAGATAGATACATAGATCTTCATAAACATTATTTTTTTTAAACTTGATCCTCAGGTACAAAGTTATTGACTTTTAAAGAAATCAAATAAAATACGACTCTTACAGTAAAATGTTCTGAATCCCTGAACAGCTGATATGGTCATTAACCGTATTACCAAGTAGCATTTGCAGCAAGTTAACACCCCCAATTTCTAATTGGTCAATGATCGGATCATACACGCCCCTTTTGCGGTCGGTCATTAGCTTATATTGCTTCTTTGAAGAAAACCGCGCCGCGGCATTGGTGCATTGAAAAACACCGCGCCGCCGGCGCGGCTTTTGGCTTATGCCGACAAAGAAAATGGCCGCCGCAGTTCGGGTGAAAATTGCGAATTTTATTTACCAGTCTTACATCGACTTGGATAGTGTTGACGATAAAACCTATTTGGTAGTTTTTAAATATTGGTTTGAAATTGGAAGAGAGCGATGTGTCACTCCATGTCAAAAATGCCAAAATAAAATTGCACATCTTTCCACGTTATTTCTCTTTAAAATCCTGTCCGTCTAAACGACGGAGCGCCGCCACACTTCGCACGGGCCGTGGGGACTTGGCTGAACGCCGAGTACGGTGAGCGGCGGATTGGGCGCGCGGGACCCGTGACATGACCACCGCGATCCCCGGACTTGACGCCGCTGGACTTTTATTTGTTGGGTCACGTGAAGGAGTACGTGTTTCGCCAAACTTGCGACACCGCCGACGAGATGCGTGCGCGAATCATCTCGGTGTTTGACGTGATCAAAGCAGACGATTCGGTCCTGCCCCACGTTTGTGCAAATTTAGTTAAAAGATGCCGTTAATGCATCAAAGTTGGTGGCGCTCACGACGAGCAAAGTTTAAGCGCAGTGGAGCCTCGTCAGTTGGATGTGTTCATTCGTGAATAGTCTCACAGTGCATTTTTAAAGCTCTTAAGGGCTAGAAATAGCCCTTATCAGAGCTGAAATTTATTGTTTCTAAGACGTCAATATCAGCTGATGTCAATGACCTGTCAACAGTACCTACATTGGGGGCGGTGTAGCCATTTTGCGCCCGCGTTTAGAAGTTGAATGAAAAATGGGCGTGAATGTTAGTCAATAAGTCAGGTGAGCCAAACCTTTTTTTCTTATTAAATATTTTATTTTTAATTTTTTTCTGTCTTTTTAAAAACACTTAAAGGAATTATTTTAAATACATATTTGCGATCACACTACTTTACCTCATCATGCCCTGAAAAATCGCCCAGTATTTTCGGTACATTCTGTATAATAAAATAAGCAACACAAACGCAGCTACCACCACCACCACCACCACCAAAAATAAGCTCGACGCGTGTTTCGCCTCTCTACGAGGAATCCTCTGTAGAAGTTGATAGTACGACGCTCGGTCGAAGAAAACACAAGCGCCGCTATTTGCACGATTTAACCTCACTGTGTTCGCGGAATAGCAAAGTAATTTAAATTTCTAGTGTCTATATATCTTCCGAACCCAGTAAGTATCTTCGTTTCTTTCGTATTGGTTTTTATATTTCAAGTATAATATCGCAAACTAATAAACTAGCTTTCCTAAGCACAAGACTACTCATCACGACAGCTATGAATAGAGATCTGGCGCCTCATTCGGGAACGCTAAGTGATTCTGTAGCGACTCGTAAGCCAGATTTCGCCGCATTCGGCGACCGCATTAGGCGACCGCATTAGGCGACCGCATTAGGCGAACAGACTAGTGTCAAGATGGCGTTCGTTGAACGAATCCGTTTAAAAGAGTCATTTATTTATTTATTTATTTTACGTACAGTCGGCGGACAGACTAATGAGAAGACGATGCGTTGGCCGAAGTAGTTTGAAACAAGTTCGGTGACCGCATTAAGTGAACGACTCAGTGTAATTGCCGCTTGAAGATCTACCACAGATAACAAGCGTTTGCCATAAAGTGGGGATTTCAATAATAATCTGACATGAGGCTAAACACGACCTAGTTTCCATATCTTCATATGCGATACGACCTTTCCTTCGTAATCTAACATGGGTATGTGTAGTTTGACAAAGCCGCTTGCGTATTTCACTATGCCTTACATCTAAAAGCAAAGTAATTGGGTCAGTATATACACAAATTTGTATAACACGTGGCCCATGCTCGATTCAAAGCCACGTATTGGTAAATCTAATCGTTTCCGAGGCGGGTGAGTTCAATACGTGCGTGTCGATGCAAATTGTTTGCAAATAAGCGTTTCAACTTGACAGTTCTGGGGGTAGAACCAGTATGTGTTGTTCTTTGCTTAAGTAGTTCTTTTTCGTGTTTAATTTTACGCTGTGCTTGCGTTGGTAATGCCACTATATAGACCATGAAACGAACTTTATCTAGTACTAGTGGATCGGATCAATTTTTTATTACCCTTTTTTCACTTTACGGATGGAATTTCGAAAAATCCCCCCTTAGTGCACCTCTAGGGTACTCGAGGAATGTCTCCACCGAATTTCAAACCTCTAGGACCATCCGTTTAGGCTGTGCGTTGTCTATAAGTGATTCACGGTACTGTTTTATATGTATTGATAATGGTGATAACAGCTGAAATAGAAAAAAACATATAAAGGGCAATTTATTTGATAGGTCGTTAGTTCGTTGCTTTAATTCATACAGTCAAAGTCAAAGTCAAACTATCTTTATTCAATTTAGGCTTTTACAAGCTCTTATGAAGGTCAAGGAATGAATCTACCACCGGTTCGGAAAAAATCCTCTACTGAGAAGAGTCGGCAAGAAACTCGGTGAGGTATCATTTTTTCAAATCAGTACACATATAAGTCAACAATGATGTCTACAGTTTTATACAAATCTAAGTATATACCACAGCAGGTACGCTCATCGAGACCCAGGGATCGCCGGTGCAGGTCACGATTTAAGCCAAACGTCCCTGTCCATGACGTAGTCTTTTACTGAGTAATATGCCCTAGAAATAAGAATTCGCTTTACAGTAGATTTGAACATTGTGTCTGTTTGTTCTATTATGTTTTTGGGTATTTTATTGTAAAAACGTGTACAATTTCCTAGAAATGATTTTTTAGTTTTAGCCAGTCTATAAGTTGGTACTTTAAGCTTTCCGGTATTTCGTAGTAGCCTTTGGCTTATTTACATTTGTAGGAAAATTGTATATATTTTTTCTGACATACATTATTATTTCAAATACGTATAGCGAAGGCAGGGTTAGTATTTCAATTTCCTTAAAAAAATCCCTCAGTGACTCGCGGGTGCCCATGTTATATATGGCCCTAATGGCCCTTTTTTGTAAAATAAAAATAGACTCTAAGTCAGCAGCTGATCCCCATAAAATTAAACCGTATGAAATAATACTTTTGAAATACGCGAAGTAAACCAACCTTGCCGTCGCTACATCAGTTAATTGCCTCATCTGTCTGACTGCAAACGCAGCAGAGCTCAACCTACTCGCTATGGCTGTAATATGGGAACCCCACTGCAGTTTAGAGTCAAGTGTTAATCCTAGAAAAACAGTTGACTTTACAAATTCAATGTTTTGACCGTCTAATTTAATATTCAAGTGTGCATTAACATCTGGTGTGTTTACTAAAGAAAATTTAATACATTTGGTCTTTTTAGGATTAAGTAACAAATTATTTGCAGCAAACCATTTAGAAATCATGGACAGAGTGTTGTTTGGTTCAGTGAGCTCGGTATCCTTCCTATTTACCTTAAACAGCAAAGAAGTATCGTCTGCAAACATGACTATGCCTGATGTTTGGCTTACCATGTAAGGAAGGTCATTTACATAGACAAGGAACAGGAAAGGGCCAAGAATTGATCCTTGGGGCACTCCCATTTCCACCACAGTCTCTGCAGATACTGCACCTTTAACTGATACCTTCTGCAATCTCTGTGTAAGATAAGATCTAACGAGTTGAAGGGCATCGCCGCAAATGCTATAGAATTTTAATTTTCGAATTAAAGTGTCATGATCTACACAATCAAAAGCTTTGGAAAGGTCACAGAAGACACCAATGGCATCGTGTGAGTCTTCCCAAGCCTCTAAAATGAATTTAACTAACCAACACCCGCGTCGGTGGTAGACCTACCCTTAGTAAATCCAAACTGCTGTGGATGTAAAATTTTATTAGAGTTGAAATGTTGTAACATCTGCGTTAGCATTATTTTTTCGAATATTTTGCTAAACGCTGGCAAAATTGACACAGGGCGGTAATCAGAAGGATTATCCTTTTTGCCCGATTTGAAAATGGGTACTACTTTACTGAATTTCATTAAGTCGGGAAAGATGCCTTCATCTATGCAACTATTGAATATAAGGGCTAAAGATGGCGCAACGACGTCTAGAATAGAATCAAGAACCTTAACTGATACGCCCCATAAGTCTTCCGTTTTCTTCACCTTTAACAATTTGAACGTCTTTAAAATGTCTATGACAGAAACGTGGGAGAACTTAAAATGAGATATGTTACTAAGACTATTGTATTCATTTAGTAGTAGACCGGCAGTATTGGAAGAGGAAGCTAAACATCTAGTCGTTTCAATGGGAATTCTAGAAAAGAAAGTGTTAAATTCATATATGGACCAAGTATACCTACGTACCTAATTATATGATACTCAACATTGTATTATATTTCGAAATGTCGTTAAAATTCTATTATGCGTGTCTATTAACATACTCAAGATATTGCTATTACTCTATTACGCTTTACGTTTTTTCTTAACCTTACAAACCTTGAACGCACCACTCACAGCGCTCTAAAATTCCCGCGCGCCCCGCAAATTTGGCAGGTTTTTTTTGCTACTAAAAATTAGGCTAAGTGGTTTCTTTAGGATATTTAGTCTGTGATTCTACCACCAATGACTTGATTTTTTAGATTTTTGTTATTTTCATAGTAGACAAATATGTGAAGGTATTCCGACGTGCCACCACTGTGCAGTACGCGGCGGAGAAAAGGTCGTATGTTATCTTCGTTTCACTTACACTCACAACGAACGCATTTGGTTATCACTTAAACCGAAAATTGCCGAGTCACTCTACGATGACCACGGCCTCTGTTCGAGATTGACAATTATCGCGTATGATTTTGTTTCAATGTGGCCGTTTTTGCTGTAAAGTTAATCGGAGATACCATGTCGTAGCAAAATTATTTGCACTGTGCTTTTAATACATAAGTCAAACACGTGCAATTGTAAGGGTTCCGTACCTCAAAAGTAAAAACGGAACCCTTATAGGATCATTCGTGCACATGTCTGTCTGTCTGTCTGTGAATGTGAATGGGCTACAACTGGGATTCGTAAAAGTAGGGACAACTTGTACCAACTGTACGACAAGAGATCTTGTACTACTGATGAACGCTTCCACCAGTTTGTTAGGGATTATTCTAAATTGTTTAAAATCGTATGCAATAAAGCTAAGTCAGCCCACCTCAACAGTAGAATTCAATCATCCAGCAATAGAGTTAAAACTGTTTGGAAAATTATAAATTCAGAAACCGGCCAGAAAAAGAACGCAGAGGCTTCTATTTCCTTAAAAATAAAAGACACGCTTATCACAGACGGGATTGACGTAGCAAATGAATTTAACACTTTCTTTTCTAGAATTCCCATTGAAACGACTAGATGTTTAGCTTCCTCTTCCAATACTGCCGGTCTACTACTAAATGAATACATTAGTCTTAGTAATATATCTCATTTTAAGTTCTCCCACGTTTCTGTCATAGACATTTTAAAGACGTTCAAATTGTTAAAGGTGAAGAAAACGGAAGACTTATGGGGCGTATCAGTTAAGGTTCTTGATTCTATTCTAGACGTCGTTGCGCCATTTTTAGCCCTTATATTCAATAGTTGCATAGATGAAGGCATCTTTCCCGACTTAATGAAATTCAGTAAAGTAGTACCCATTTTCAAATCGGGCAAAAAGGATAATCCTTCTGATTACCGCCCTGTGTCAATTTTGCCAGCGTTTAGCAAAATATTCGAAAAAATAATGCTAACGCAGATGTTACAACATTTCAACTCTAATAAAATTTTACATCCACAGCAGTTTGGATTTACTAAGGGTAGGTCTACCACCGACGCGGGTGCTAGCTTAGTTAAATTCATTTTAGAGGCTTGGGAAGACTCACACGATGCCATTGGTGTCTTCTGTGACCTTTCCAAAGCTTTTGATTGTGTAGATCATGACACTTTAATTCGAAAATTAAAATTCTATGGCATTTGCGGCGATGCCCTTCAACTCGTTAGATCTTATCTTACACAGAGATTGCAGAAGGTATCAGTTAACGGTGCAGTATCTGCAGATACTGTGCTGGAAATGGGAGTGCCCCAAGGATCAATTCTTGGCCCTTTCCTGTTCCTTGTCTATGTAAATGACCTTCCTTACATGGTAAGCCAAACATCAGGCATAGTCATGTTTGCAGACGATACTTCTTTGCTGTTCAAGGTAAATAGGAAGGATACCGAGCTCACTGAACCAAACAACACTCTGTCCATGATTTCTAAATGGTTTGCTGCAAATAATTTGTTACTTAATCCTAAAAAGACCAAATGTATTAAATTTTCTTTAGTAAACACACCAGATGTTAATGCACACTTGAATATTAAATTAGACGGTCAAAACATTGAATTTGTAAAGTCAACTGTTTTTCTAGGATTAACACTTGACTCAAAACTGCAGTGGGGTTCCCATATTACAGCCATAGCGAGTAGGTTGAGCTCTGCTGCGTTTGCAGTCAGACAGATGAGGCAATTAACTGATGTAGCGACGGCAAGGTTGGTTTACTTCGCGTATTTCAAAAGTATTATTTCATACGGTTTAATTTTATGGGGATCAGCTGCTGACTTAGAGTCTATTTTTATTTTACAAAAAAGGGCCATCAAACCATATATAACATGGGCACCCGCGAATCACTGAGGGATTTTTTTAAGGAAATTGAAAGACTAACCCTGCCTTCGCTATACGTATTTGAAATAATAATGTATGTCAGAAAAAATATATACAATTTTCCTACAAATGTAGATAAGCCAAAGGCTACTAGAAATACCGGAAAGCTTAAAGTACCAACTTATAGACTGGCTAAAACTAAAAAATCATTTCTAGGAAATTGTACACGTTTTTACAATAAAATACCTAAAAACATAATAGAACAAACAGACACAATGTTCAAATCTACTGTAAAGCGAATTCTTATTTCTAGGGCATATTACTCAGTAAAAGACTACGTCATGGACAGGGACGTTTGGCTTAAATCGTGACCTGCACCGGCGATCCCTGGGTCTCGATGAGCGTACCTGCTGTGGTATATACTTAGATTTGTATAAAACTGTAGACATCATTGTTGACTTATATGTGTACTGATTTGAAAAAATGATACCTCACCGAGTTTCTTGCCGGCTCTTCTCAGTAGAGGATTTTTTCCGACCCGGTGGTAGATTCATTCCTTGACCTTCATAAGAGCTTGTAAAAGCCTAAATTGAATAAAGATAGTTTGACTTTGACTTTGACTTTGTCTTTCTGTCCGTCTGTCACTGACAATTTTCTTCGAAACTACTGGACTGATTGACTTGAAATTTGGTAAACATATGAAAATCGGTAACCGGAACACGAAAGCGTAACGTAAATAAATGGATTTTAAACATGGGGGCCATTGTGGGGGTAAAAAAGAAATTTAAAATAATAAGTTTTGCAAACTATATCGTGTGACGTGGAAAATAGGTGAAAATGTACCCCCCCCCCCCCCCCCCCCCTTATATCCGAAACCAGTGGGGGCTAAAGTTAAAAAAAAACAGAGGATAGTTATTTACCTATAGATCACAGGAAAACCTTATTTATTTATTTCATATATTAATAAAATGTAATTTTACATGTCAAGTTCAGATTCCAATTATATTTAACATTCCTTTTTAATTTAATTTAATTTCTTAATCATAGTTACACATAGTTAATCATAGTACATTACTTATGTTGGTTGACTTAATGTTCTAGAAATTCACGCACAGAATAAAGTGCGAGTGAAATCAATTTTATGATATGGGAAATTTCAGATAATCATAAGCGCAACGGAACCTCTCCACGCGAGTTTAACGCGGTTTTTTCTTTTTGTATTTAGTTTACCAATCTCTGCGCCAATCCATTTTGTATAATTATTCGCAACCAGGTCAGGGTCTGACTGAAAACCAGCGCTGCCGAGTAGCAGCATGATGCTGAGTCCAGCCGCTTTCTGACGTCACAAAATTACTCGATTAGCTCCTCATAATTTTTTCACTTTCTTTTCCTATTTGTTACAAAATAGTACAAAATTTTAATTAATTGTAATTTTCTTGTGATATCAATTAAAAATTAGTTTAAGTCAAGATCGCTAAGGCAATGCCAAATAGTGGCCCTGTAGTTAGCGAGTTAGGGAGCGTTCAAGTATTACGTAACGAATTTGGGGGGGGGAGGGTCTAGTAAAACGTTACGATGGGTTACACGGGCGGGAAGAGGGGTTTGAACTACGCGTTAAGTAACCCTTTAGAACGGTCGCGTAGGGATCGGTTGTGACTTTACCTAACGTTTTACTAGGGGGGAGAGGGGGTACAGAAAAACATTACGGCGCGTTACATGGGGGGAGGGGGGGTCAAAAATCTCCAAAAATTGCGTTACGTAATACTTGAACGCTCCCTTAGTCAGTTTTGGTCATAATTTAACTATAAATAGCATTCCTACCTGTCCGCAAGTTGGTTAGTTACTTAACTTGTAAGTAGGTTATTCCAAAACTTCAGTTTGCGTGTTCCGAACACTTGGCCGATCATTTACTGTGGAATATTGTGTAACACACACTTACCTAAGTTTTTTGATAGTTATCAAGTTATTACAATTTTGTGTTTGTCTGTTCTGTTTTAACAGGGTTTAATTTCCAACTACCTAAGTAATTTTTTTTATCTAGAAACTCATAAACTCATTTATTAATAATTTTATCCTTTAATCCTTACTTATTACTATTACTATAATATTATAAATGCGAAAGTAACTCTGTCTGTCTGTCTGTCTGTCTGTCTGTTAAGCTTCCACGCCAAAACTACTGAACCGATTTAAATGAAATTTGGTGCACAGATAGTCTGGAGCCTGAGAAAGGACATAGGCTACTTAACGAGAAAAAAGGGTTGTAAGGGCTTAAAAGGGGGATGAAGAGTTGTATGGAAGTATCGTAATTTTTAGAGATAGAAGCTTGAAACTTTTTTTTAGGCTGTTGAATCGATATAAATAAATATAACATTCAAAGTTTGTAAAAGTTTTACCCTCAAGGGTGTAAAATAATAATAGGGAATAGGGAATGAAAGTTTGTATGGAAATATGTAAGATTTACGTGAATGTTTTATAAGTATGATCAAGAGACAAAATCTTAGAGCTATGCTGATGTAACATTTATGGAGTAATTACAAAATGTGAAACTGAAGTTACCGCGAGTAAGAAACTTGCCACACAATGAGCGCACACACTATTCCACGCGGACGAAATCGCGGGCACAGCTAGTTAATAATAACACATAAAATAGTTAACATACCCTGCGACTGCTGTTAGAATTAGCATTAAACGGGCAAGTTTGTACAACATGTGGTTAACTTTTGATAGTTTAATTCTTTTCACGAGAATTTTTACAAAATCGAGTAAAGATTTTGTTAGACAGAAGTCTTTGTAGGAATTTATTTTTCTGACTAAATGAACATTTTTCAGCTGAAAATACCATTTCAGAAGAGGTAGGTACATTATCTCAAAAAAATAAATTTTCGTTCGGTAAGATAGGGAATTTATGATTTTTTTGAATAAAAACGTAAGTAACTTAATCGCTTAAAATGATTAGAAATGACCGCCTCTATGTCCTTGTTCAATTTGATCCATACTTCCACGGACACCCTGTATTTTATTAGAAATGTTAGATTTCCTGTTAAATGTCTCTATTTGAATAGGGAATGTTCTTCAGCAGAGCATTCCCTAAATCTACGACCACGTTCTGTTGTATTGTTTGACTATTACTCCGGTAGGTACGTTTATCTAGGAAATTGTAAATAAACAAGATTTTCCTTCACCGCAACGTCAACAAGCTAACCTAAATAGCATTCAACTTCTAACTTACGAGGCTCAGCGCATTTGTTATCTATGTCACTCCGAGATTTACCCTATGCGGGAGACTTACCCTACGGGGGACTTGCCCCATCCACGAGATTTGGCCCAGGATTACTTATATATCACATGACTCTTGTTTGCCTGGGATTAATGTTCTGTGGAGAATATTCGGGGCTTTTTGAGGGTAGTTCTGTGATTTTGGTATGTTTAAGTATTTAATTGTGCGGTGAAGTGTATTTTGGGAAAAGGTTCCCACATGCATTGAACTTCTATATTATTGTATTATTTGGTGACGCGTTTTTGTAAGGGATGGTGGTTAAAGTGTATATATCTGTTCAAAAGGAGAAAACAACTAAAAGTATAAGTATGTTATTTCGATATTAGAATTTTTTTCTTAGTCGTCAAAACGTTTTTTTCGGTATTTAAACAGTATGAAATTAACGATAATCCTAAACCAATTAACAAGGCAAACGAGTGACGATATCGCTTAAAGTAACTCTTCAAGACTATTTGGAATTTGGAGATGATGATAAAAATATGGCAGTATTATTTACAACAAACTAATATTCAATGGTTCTCGGTGTTATAAGTTTTTACCGATGCATCTGCAATCACCATATGCGCTGTTATACTTCAAACGATAAAGTGTTTGGCTCAAACCTTTCTCAAATCTAATTGCCGCCGAATCATGCTTTCGCTGGGGAAAGCACAAGTATTCCAAGTGGCTTTTTCATTAAATAGCTCATTAGCATTTGGAATTTGAGTTCTAACGTCTATTTGTTTGAGTTTTTCTGTTCCTTTGCCAAAATCGATTCGATTGATTATTATAAAGACGATAGGCAATTAGACGTAATAAATAAACTTGTGATATTTAAATGATTGTATGCACAAGGAAAACTTGAAGAACACCTCTTCTCCCTAGAGTTTATCCCGCCTTGAGAGCAAGAGAAACTTCTGGAGTTCTAATGTGGTAAATACAGGCGGACATTTCTCCTACGCTCAGGCCGTATCATATTTTAGCAAAGTTTAGTACTTGGATTCTGCTTAAACCCAGCAAAAAACCACTCGAATTCTACGTATTGCTTGTAGGTGTGACTTGCATGAGACGGATCTTGTTTTACTAATGTAGTGGAATATGCTAATATATCACGTTTAAGTTCTATATTAAATCTCATTGAAGATACAAAACCTATGAGGATGAAAAATTTACCCATGCATTTTTTTATTTTCATATAGGATAGTCCAAGAATAAAGACTAATTAAAATGGATCAGTCATATTTTTCATTCAATTACTTGCAAATGTGAATTTCCTAATCAGATACGTAACACGACGCTAAAAGTTCTAGACTAAGTTTAATGCGGTCCTAAGTGTTTTGTAATGGTTCATTTTAAAATGGAATAGAGAAAGAAGTAGGAAAAAAGTAGCGGTGCATATATAAAAAAGGTTAGACCTTCAATAGTATAGTATTTACGCGTTACTGACGTCATTGTTTGCGAACCAACATGCATTAAAACGCCAATTTTCCACGACGTGACACGCTGTAAAAGCTTTTTAGTTCAACAAGCGATTTTATGAAAATGTAGGGTGCAAGTGTCGGTTATTTATTACCTTTTTCGTAAATTTTCCCGCCTATTTATTAAATTGTTACTTTATTTATCGCTTGGCTGATTGTCGGGATAAACTTTTGTAAATTTTATTTCAAAAGTTTATGTGAAGTTTATTTCACTCGTGCCAAGATTAAGAAGAGTGTGAACCTACAGCTTTTCATTCTAAAGGCGATAACGATTTCCACCCCTTAAATGGTAACTGATTTTGACTACTTTTTAATAGGTTATCAGTCAGAACCAAATGTAGGTCTAAACGTTTTGGTTTTTTCAAAAAAAAAACAAAATCAGTTTTATTGCTGTTTCAGTATTCTCATACCAAACTAATTTCTGCGCTTATTTGACTTTGTTGATCTTTAATCAAAATTCAAAAACGTATAGACCTAGATTTTGTTCTGTCTGACAACATATCAAAAATTGGTCAAAATCGGTTATTATTTAATGGGTAGAAATCGTTATTCCTTGTTGTATGAAAAGGGTGATTTTTGCCGCTGGTTCACAGTCCTCTTAAATGGATTTTTAACGCGTGTCACTTATGAGCGTACTATATCTCCGATGATTACTTCCATGTTATACTTAACGATAATTTTGATGAGCTCAATAGTGACCCTAATTTTTAACGTACCAGCCACAGTAATGACAAGGATATTTTTCGAAATTCAATCAAAAGCACGTTACATCCCATGTAACGATCGTGCAATCAAATCAGGGTGCTGTACGTACAAACCCCATAAAATGTGTCCCATTATCTGTGAATTGAGTTTACTATATCTCATACGTAACGTACAGTCCACACTGCGCCAAGCTCCCGTTATCCAATAATTCCGCATCCTCTATAAATCAGTCCAATTCCCGACCTGCATTACATTCTGGAAAAACTTGACAAGCCCACCATCTTGGCAAATGGCCAAGCTTAGGGTTGCCGCTTAATCGGTCCGCTAAGTTACAATTTGTTAAAGTAAGAGGCTAGGAAGACTTTTTACACTAGTTCAGATATATGATCACGATGAAACAATGTTAATCTTCTAAATCAGAGTTCGATAATTCTTTAGCAAAGGTTATAGAAACAATCTCGTCGGCATTTACTAGTGTTTATTAATATTTGGTATGAAAAACCGAATGTCGTTGACATCAATCACCATGGTCAGGCTGTTGACCCAGCATTTATTCCTGCCTATTTTCTCACCGCCATTTTGAAAACTATCTGTCAACTTGACAACCCTAGCTTACAGCAGCCTAAAGTTGCCGCAACTTTCAGAGACGTTGCGCCCGACGGATGCAACTTGTACTTACAATTATGTATAATAACTCGCAATTTATGGTTACATTTTGGTAAGTTAGGTTGCTGCAGTTTGGGACTTTTTTGTAAATTTGGTCATATAGGTCGCGTGTAATTATCTTAAGGGTATAGGGTAAGCGGGACTTTCTGGGACACTTAATACATTTGCACTTAAATTTATTTATATAGAGAGGGCAGGATTTAGTCCAACAGTGAATGTTTCAACTAACATGAAGAAAATCATTTGTTCCCTAACACAGAAGATACAGAGTAATATAAATTAAGAAACGTTACAAAAACAAAATGGTGGTGTGTATGACCTCGCGGCAGAGAATGAGACACTGACTCAGCATAATGCTGAGGTGTTAGACACTTGCAGCGCTGATTTTCAGCCAACACCGTCTGTGACTCACGGAGCCCTATACTAACATAATTCATACTATAATTATTTATTTATTACTGCTAAGATCAAGTGGATGATAAAAATCTTTGCACCAGTATAATTTTAATATCTTAAAATGCGCTTCTTTATGAGTTTATTTTTTTATGTTATGTCTGTATACGTCCTTTAAAACATCTGCTACATTCACCCTCCTAGCACGTTTGCTATCACCAAAATAAACAAGTTCATAGATCCAGTATAATATCAATTTATTCCCAAGTATCCAAACAGAATCTGTTAATAACAGACTCAGAAAGTCAAACATCATCTGAGGCAACTACGTGACAGAGTTGCGGGGCGTGTTAGCATCCATGTGATCTTATTACTTCGACAGCGAGTGCTTCATTCGTCGACGAACTAGCAGTTTTCACAATAGAAAAAAAGTCCTTTGCAGATACGAACCATTATTCCTTTGCAGTATTCCTGACGATTTCTGGGACTCGACGTCGAGTCTTTGAGAAAGAGCCTGGGAACGGATTTTTTTTTCTTAAAGTACGCGTTTCAACTTAAAATATGGTATTTTTATTTTTTCTCTATCACTTCAAATGGCTTCAAAAGAAATTTTCAAAGATTCGTAAAAATGAACACGGGCTATTTTGTCCGTGGAAGTCGCTCGCGCTCGTCGCTACGTCATCGTGCACCTTTCTCTCGCCAGTATGTACTCGTACGTATTTTGTTCGGGGCAAATCTTGCAAGCTGAATTAGAACCACTTCCTCTTATCCTACGGAGCTGAATTTTTACATATTAGTTCAGTTTCGATGCTAATGCATTTTTATGGTAAGCATGACCTGAATCGACATCCAGGGTTAGCTCCAGACAAAGGAACTCTTCAACGGTCAACAGCACGATCACGAAATTTTGTATACGCATTTTATTATGATAGCCGGTTTTAAGTTTTATCATGACATGGCATTTTGACATTTGACACTTTACTGCACTCGAAGTTAGCTAACGAGGGCATTTCTCAACGGCTCTTGTCTATTTAGGCTCAAAGCTCTTCGCTGCTGACCAAGCATACGTGGCCTTAAGTAGAGTCAAATCGCTAGGTCTCCTTATTGAAGAACTAGACTGTTCTAAATTAACAGGCAAAAGATCATGCACCAATGACGTATGACATGCACATTCTTAGAAACATGTCCAACGAAATCTAAAAACTAAAAATAAATGAATAGTAAAAAATATTTTTAAAAACAAGCTTTTATTTAAATGCTCTATAATTAAGAAAATATATTTTAAATTAAGTCAAAGACGTCAATTTATTACATTATACAATTTATATGATATAAAAGCTTGTCGCGAGATTTACCTGTGTAAATAAACAAAAATACAATAATAATATGTAACTTGATTTAGACACAAGTATTTCTAAAAAAAAAGTTATGTATTTCATAAAATTAATTAACATAGGTAAATGACGCGACAAGCTTTTATACGATACTGACACCCGCCACAGCTTCGCCCGCGGTATTGTCCATACAAACTTTATCACCCTTTTTCAATTTCAAAAAACCCCTCCTTAGCGCACTCTAGGGTACCTGAGAAATGTCTCCTCCAAATTTAAAACCTCTAGGACCACCCGTTTAGGCTGTGCGTTGTCTATAAGTGAGTCACGCACGGTACTGTTTTATATGTATTGATAAATTGTAGAATGTAATAAATTTATAGCTTTGATTTATTTAAAAAAAAAAAAAATTTTCCCAAGCTCATTACGCACTAGATCGAGTGTTTTTGAGCGTCCTCGAGTTGATCGGGTAGGTTAACTAATGTTATATTGGACTAAACTTGTTAATTCCAAGACTTACTGCTAAGTTTCCTGCGGTGCTTCTTCTCAGCAGATGTGAGTGATGTCACCCTTCGAAGCGCTGGTAGATTCAGACACGTCAAAGAAAAAAATAAATATCTCTGTTTTGATTTTGACAGTCATACCGAAAACATAAATGTTAACAATCAGGTCAAGTTTATAATCAATTTGATAAATATACTCAATTACTAGGTATTTGCTTAATTTTGCACCTTCGCCTTAATTCAAAGCTACGCTAAGAACCATTACACTCTCAACCCCTAAGACTATCACTATCCAAAAAACAAAGAGGAACAAAGAAACAAACACACTATCATTTCATAATAATAACCAGAATTCTTATATTAAATGTAAAGATGTCTGCTATAGACATAGGTTATCTAATAATGTAACAACTTGGGAATATGTGGACTGAGGTACGTCCATTAGCACCAGGCGAAGTTGGCAGCCCGGCTCACTTAGAACGGATTTAGTTAAACGTAATTTGCTAAGTCTTGATGGATAACTCGGTGGCAAGTAATAATCGACTTGCTGTTCAGCTCCATTAAGCATGTTAAGAGCCAAACAAATCAATTTCAGTGTAAATATTTTCTTCTCAAAAAAGATTGCAAGATTAAATTTGAAACAAGTTCCAAATAAACATGCGAAGTTTAATTATATTACCACAACTAGTTCATGAAAAAACTCATCGTGACTTTTTATTAATTAAGATCATTGTTAATTATAACAATGACTAGCACACCCCTTAAAGATGGATTTTCCAAAAATATTTTAACAAACACTACCTTCCTTTTTTATTTATTTATTTTTAGAAAATGACAGGTTTTGTTTAACTTTGCAGCGGAAAAAAAACCGTACAAGTTTAGCTGCCGCTATGATGAGTGATTATACTTACCTCATTATTTATACCTATTTCAGTATTTGCTTAAGGAAAATGCATGTACCTATTATTGGTACTTGGGCGACTGGCGATAGGGATAAGACCTATCTAGATAAACTTGAAAAATAAAACATTATCTTAACACAAAATTTTATCCAAATCATTGGAGTGGTTATATATATATATATATATATATCAAAAATAAGAGGACTGTCGATTCATCCTTACTTGTCTTATTTGGTAAACAAGTTTCTAACCACAAAATGTGCAATTTTTAGGTGAAACAATTATTTTATCCTAAATAAAGCAATCTTAGGCTAAGAATTGGCAAAGTTATATCTAAAATATTGTTTCCGGTTGCTTTATTTGCAAGGAAATAGCTGTTTTAGCCAACAAAGGTGCATTTTGAGGTAAGAAACTTGTTTACCAAATAAAACAAGTACGGATGAATCAACTGTACATTACTATTGCCCACAAACAAAGACGGATAGGAAAGTCTGAGGGTAGTTTAAATATTCAGAACGTGCAGTCTGAGTGGGACAAATGCAAATACATCTAGACTGCGATAACGGGACTTAGTTTGTTCTACGAGGGAATATAGATGAACATGATATTCATGTTTATTTTCGTCCGATATATGTAACTGAGAAGTCAGACTGCATTTCTACAAGAAATGGTTTTTTTTTTCATTATATTTACGAGATTTTTAAAACTTCTTCAAAATAAAAACGAAAGAAATAGTCTTTCACCTGCACTTTACAGACGAAACAGTTTTTTCAATTTATAGATTAGCTCTCATGTATGAAATTCAACACATCTGCCAACAGTTCGGAGAAAACCTCCACTGAGACGAACTTTCTGATAGCTGTGTAGTCCGATGTCCGACACGATCTGACTAGAACATTTTGAAAAATGCATTTAGAAAATCCACAGCAAATGGAAGGACTCGCTTGCATATTCTATTTACCACAGAACTATATCGCGATAGAAGGAAAGAGTGTATGTTCCCGTGTGCCAAAAAGATGTCGTGAGATCATCTTTGTGGCGGTTGCAAGGCGCGGAACGGTGGAAGTGGCGGCGCCTAGACTCGGTTCGCCGCGTGCTAATCGATGCTATTGAATCGTTTTCGCGCGACTTATGCTTCCCGTCACTAAAGTACACTCGTGATATCAAAGTAACTACGCATAAATTGTTACACGCTCAGTTTCCATACAAATCGACGAACTCTTTCCTTCTATCCCTATATAGTTCTGTGCTATTTACATTAATTTTGCATTATTCCGTCATTATTATATACCTAAAGAGCTCTAATATTATCACATTAACGCAACATTTAACAAAGTTGATGCGGATATAAAAAATAAAGGCGTTTTACGGCGCTTTATCAATGTTTTTACTTCGCCTGGCCATAAATTGTGGAGTGCTCAGTAAACGAAATAAGTATCGTCGGGGTAATTTACTGCTCCTTCCGTGAGAGGATACGAGGGGCGAGACTAGTGGTGTCCTCCGGACATTTTCTGTGGACACGCTGAAAATACTTCATACTTTTGCTTATAAGTAGGTTGTTACCGTTGCTCTGAGGTTTTTTGAGCCGATGATATTTCAACGACGTCTCAAGCGTCGAGAACAATCATTTAATCCTTGTGAGGATGGGTGGATGTTTGTTACTTCTTCATGCTTCAACGGCTGGACAGATTTAGATGAAATTTGGAATAGACATATCTTATACCCTGGATTAATACATTACAAATAATAACCGCAATATTTAAAAGATTTTTTTTATTTTCCGCCCGTTTCGTTCCGTTCCGTTACTGAAGTATGCATAATAATAATAATTCAGTAGGTGGGTATATGTCTATTGAATGCAGTATAGGCACTAAATATTAACCGTTACGAAAATGTTACTACAAGTTCACAATAAATTCATTCCAAAGTGAAAATATCCGCAGCACGCTTCGTCAATATAAAAAAGTAACACAAAAGTAGTAAATGAGAATCAAACTTAATGTTTATTTGCTAAAAAATTGCATCGACACGTCCTTTGTGTAACTCTTTCACAGACAGGTAGCGCTGCACTCATCTCGTAGTTTCGAAGTTCTCTTTAAAGAGAAAACTCGCCACGAACAGAGAACTAGCTGGCAAAAAGTAGTAAGAAGAACAATTGGGGGGGGGGGGGGGTCCTTTCTATGTTTAAATGTTTTGCGTATTAGAAATACTTGGAGGCTAACATAACCTGCCCTGCGGGTCCTTTGTCTCTCAGCGGCCCTAACAATTTTGACACGAGGGTAAGCTATCCCCATCTTATCCCTCAGTGCATCTCTCCCATACTAGTATCGAAGAAAGAGATGCACTGAGATGTGGATAACTTATCCTCATGTGCGTCACAGTCAAACTATTCAAAACTGTAAGGGACACACTGAGCGACAAACGACTCGCGGGTAAGTTTGGCTAGACGTAGCAGGCGGGTCTCACTCCGCAATTTAGGTATTTACGTTCGGCCGTCGGACAGCTCGAAGCTGTAAATTGCAGTAGGTTGCCGCTCGCTCGCTCGCTGGCCGATTCGCGCGTCATCAAGTAGTCTAGTTGTTTGGTGTTGTTGAGTGATGCGGACAAAAAACTGACAACACTAGCGTACACGAAAGAGCACGTTTTATAAATGCGACAGAGGGAAAACACATGATTTGATCTAAATACCGGTTTTGTTCGACAGTGACTCTTCTGTACGTTAGTACTATTATCTATTCTATGGAAGTAGGTTCTTTTGTAACGAAATTATAGGTGTTTCTAGTAGACAAATATTTAATTACTATGTAGACTTTCTTGTTCATGTACGTGTTAACTCCTGGCAAGTTCTCTGTCAGTCGCTCCACATTACCCGAATAATGAATAAATAAATCCACACGAACCCGAATCCCGCTCCGATTGATTCCGATCTCCTGGACACGGTGGTGCTACATTATTCATGCCATATTGATTCGTGGCGCTAGGGACATCGCCATATTGCTTCTAGACCAGGAGGCAACTGTATGAGGTTAAGAGTAACCATCGGTTCAATCACCGAATACTCGTGCAGAAGAAGTTTTAACTCGCTTTGCTTGTTTCATCCCGGTAACTTTAAAAAATTGCTTTACTCTATAAGTATGTGTTTTCTCTCTTTGCCTATCCGTATCCCATTTCTTTTTGGGTCAACTTTACTTGTCATTCTTCGATAGACGTGTCTATTGCAGGTCGCCAAAACGTCTGCATCGGCTTTCTTAAAGTCGTTGATGACGAATATCGAGGTTGAGGTTAGTCATCCTCGCTTTTTCTGACTGGTGTGTAAGCTGAGGACTGTCTGGTCATGTGGTCTTAAGGTCTTCTCAGTACATGGCCGTACTGTACATGTACGACTTTTAGATCATAGAACTTTATGATCCGCCCAATGCAAAAAGCACGCTTGAGGTGGCACAAGCGTGCTTTTTGCATTGGGCGGATCATAAAGTTAGTTCTATGATCTAAAAGTTCTATCTGTCTTTTCAGCATGAAAAACTAAAGTGCTAGTATCATACGATGTAAGACTTTTCACAGTTGTCTGCTCGTCTAATAAGCTCCGTATGTGGGAACGTACAAGCCATCCGAATCAGGGATCGGCTTTAACCCGATAATTTGTACTATAGTGAATTAAATTATACTCAAGAGCAACAGAATCAGGCCACGCTCTGTAGAGATTCATAAGAACAGCGACCCGATCTCTTTGAATATGTTAAGGCTTTCCCTTCCTAGATTATTTGGTATTCGGAAGCTTTCAGTAGTCCCTGAGGAAGCCTAAACAATTTAACCGTTATGTAAATAAATTGAGTTCACGGAAAACATTTGTCTACTTCATGATTTAAGACAATTTACTTGATAATTTGGACGTTCTGTTACTATTGTATTCGTTGTTCGGGATTATATCGAGCAATATTTCCTGTCTTGTAAACAAAGATCTCAAAAGAAGAATATGCCTATCAGTACAATTTCGTGCAACAAGTCTCATAGAAGGTTGTCAAACGCCAGCGCCATGGCTTAACCACACCCTATTGCTGATGTCTTAGTTCTTACGACATATTTACACACAAAAGTCCTAATATTGCTCGATTCAAACGCTATCATATCATTGTGCGCGGTGTGGTCGGTGCTGTCTCACACCGCACGATGCGGGAGGGTTTTTTTTCAATTATAACAGTGTCACTTAAAAGGGTGTCATGGATGGTGGTTGCCGTGCGACTGAACCTGCGATGGTGACAGATTCGCGTTCTGACACCTCAAAAGTAAGCATCGCGAGAATTGCTTTGAGCTGTATTGTGGTATGTAAATTCGCACCTCATTATGTATTATGTTAATTTGTCAATTTACTTAAAAATATTGTAAAACACCCTTGCTTCTGCAGTAGTTATAAACGTGCTTTGAAACTTTGCGATTAATTTTTAAAATGATTATTTAAATAAATAAATAAAAGTATATAGAGGAGCTTATTTAAAACTATTACTGTTCTTAATATTTTATCAGATTACTCCTAGCTTACGCCCGCGCTCTTGTTAGAGTAAAAATTGTTTATTGTTATTTCCTTTGGGACTTAATATATTTTTTCCCGGAATACAAAGTAAATACCTCGAAGGAGAGGTATTTATATATCTCCTATAAAAATATTTATAACATTGGGATCATATCTTGATATAATACATCCTAGATAATATAATGGGTTTCTATTGCAACATATTCCATTCAAAAGGAGGATAAACGAACGCCGTTTATATCATAAACCCGAAGACAACATCGTGGAAGCAATTAAAGTGCTCCTCCAGTGCTCGCAAGTAATCCCGCACATTTTTCAAAACCCGTCTTCGCCATTTACAAAATGAGACTGTCTTCAAAAGTAAACTCCGCGCGGGACGAGTCTTATACGGCTCTTATAGTACTGTTATATAGCTCTTATGCAGCTACAGTGGCGTAGAGCTGTCCCATTATGATTTGTGGCGGGGGAAACAGTTACCCCTTTTAAGGAAACGGTTTTATTTTTAAAGTAGGGCTCACTTGTTGCTCGAGTTGAATGAGTGAGGTTTACGTTGCGAATGTAGTTTAATATACGTTTAATTTGAGCAAAGGAAAATAAAACGGCTTCTTTTACGTTAACATTGAGCATCTAGTGTAAAGACTTAGTGTACCAAGAAAAGCACGAATAATTTTGATTTGAAGTAACTCGTTAAATCTCTACAATATAACTAAACTATAACTTAAAAACATTTACAACTTTGTCTCGAAATGTGACATTAAAATGCAACGGCCAATTACAGGTGTAGCTAATTTTGAGCAGCCGTATAATAGCAATATAATGCTTTATCATAGCAGTTCTACAATTTACTAGGTGCTGTTAAAGTTGTGGGTCTCCTTTATAGCATGTTTCAATAGATTGCGACGTAAAACGAGTGATAGAGAAGTTATTAAAGGACATCAAAAGGGGTTAGATTGAAATAAAGTCTGTTCGCCAAGAGTTGATAAAAAAAGTAAAAAATCAGGGCTTCTTAATTAATTACAAAATAGCGGCCCGCTTATTATTTTTACCGATGATAATAAAAAATTAAAGGGAAACACTGTATTTGTTTCATAGAATATTGTTATTGAATGTACATGTATGTCCCATTGCTGGCATAGTACGTCTCAGAGTCAGAGGAAGAATCAGAGTCGGTGACGTTTATTATGAAACGTTCAGCAATATGACCGCCGCGTGCGCGCGCTCGCCCGGCAGCGCTTGACAACAACTGCGTGCCTCGTACCACGAAACTCAGTACGCGCGGCGATAAGCGACGCCCTTCATACAGTTTGCGATAGGTAAGCGACAGTCGCTATTTCGAGACGATATCATAATATTTATCAACTCTCGGCGAACAGATTTTAGATTATGTTGAATGAAGGAACATGAAAACAGAGGTGGGATTCACTTAAATAACATTTCGTTCACGAACTCACAGGAGAGCCTAACTTGACATTGTCATGTTCTCGCGTGTCTTGGACCTGGGTCGTTCTCCGACACGTAGGCGGCCACGGTCGTAGCTACTTAACTCCGCATAATGCCTACGTGGTGTACGTCCCTTTTGCCCTGTGCTCTATGTTATATGTTATATTATGTTCCTCTTAAGCTTTGTTTTTGTATAACTTTCCATATTAGCAATTTCGAATAACTTGTCCATGTCCATGTAATAATAATATAATAATCCAAATTCTTCTTATTGATTCACGATTCACCAGGCAATGTGTCAAGTGCCAAACTCTGTTCCATTTTACGCCGTATTATTGCGTTCCGTTTTTTACTTATGTGTTATTTCGATCCTTTGTCCTGTTTTCATGTTCATCTTCTGTGTGTCTGCCGAGACTTTACCAGATGGTTCCAACGGAAGACCAGCGCTGGCCCCCAAGCCAGCATTATGCTGAGTTGGGACCTTTTCGTAACAGTTAGCACTATTTCTACTTTTTCTAGTTTCTCGTCTTGTGATGTATTTTGTGCTCTGTTACGAATAAATGTTTTTTCTTTCTTTCTTTCTTTCTTTCCTACGAGCGCGGCTCAATTTATGATTGTTGGATGAAAATGAGGGCCGAAATGAACGACGAACAACCAACAGATAAACTTTCTGTAATCAATATGAATAAATTATCTTTGTGGTTTTAAATAAACAGAACGTTTATTAAAGCATGCAAAAATAGGTCGTTCTATTTAAAGAAAATACAAGGAAAATAACCAGACCGAATTTCGTTCGATCCATCGAACGCCTCCGGGGACCCTCGAGTTATTTACCGAGACATAAACATCCTGAGTGTAAACAAAACAGGTGGGAACCTTGTACGAATAAATTATTCTATTTGCAAAGCAACAGATACACGGTAAACATCTTATAGCCCTTGGTTTTATCCCAAGATCTTTTTAATATCCATTTGAATAATCAGAATCAGAAAACATTTATTGCGTAATAGGCGTGTTTCCTGAAAAATTCTAACTAATTATAATAGTTGTAATATGTGTAAAACAATATTGCACACATATTTTTTCATTTGTCAATTAAACAAAAAATGACGAAGATATAGTGCTTTGAAGTTCCGCGTGACGTCACGACTTTGCACACTTTTTACCATTAAGTGACGTAATGAGCGCCCACTCCCGTACTTTGATGCGCGTTATCTTTGTTAATTTTGATTGATTCGATAAAGCAAAAAATACGTGTTTTATTATTTTTTGTTAATCTAACTGACGGACGAATTAGATATTTTTCTGTCCCAGCACGACCTGGGGGGCTAGCACGACATGCCCGCGAGTCCTTTGTCGCTCAGTGCGTCTCTGTCCAACTTGTCAAGTATGTAAGGGACGCACTGAGCGACAAACGACTCGCGGGCAGGTCGTGCTAGACGTGCTGCCCGCGAGTCGTTTGTCGCTAAGTGCATCCCCTACATATTTGAATAGATAGACAGAGACGCACTGAGCGACAAATGACTCGCGGGCATGTCATGCTAGCCCCCCAGGAAACATCCCTATTAAAGCTGTTACAGAAAGACAGAGGCGCAAAACAATTAAACGGTGTACAATATGCTCGTAAAACACTTATTCTAACAAACCAATATTACACTTATCAAATTTTATTTATCTCAGCGGTACATCCATCCAAAATGCGGGTTTACAAAACTCAAAATTATTTAATAGTGACAAATTGTCACCACGACATGTCCTGAATGCAAAGAGGGCTAAATTAAGGGGCATGCATTAAGTGCGATCCCTCGTGGAGGGTTATGGCGGTCTGTGGAGGGCTATAGAAGGCTGTGGAGGGCTGTGAAGGGCTGGCGGTTGCGCTTTTAACTCGCGAGAGCCTGTTTATTAGGGTAAAGTGGGAATACTTGTTCGGCATAAATCAATCATTATATTTATTTGATTGGTGAATGTTGGAAATTAAACTTGTCAATCTTTGAATCTTAATAGTTTGCTGTCTATAAAAGAAACAAATGGTTGAAATAAGTGACAATTTAAAAAGTGCAGCGAAGCGTTCAAGCTGTTCTCTCACTCGTCTTCTGATAACTTTAAGCGGACTGTGGACGTTGAGTTCAACGAATTGAACTATATGGATATACATATATATATCCAAATTAGAATATTAGTGAGTTAAACATGAATACGACACAGTTCTAAACGGGTTCAATCATGCCAGCACGACTCAAATTAGTCTGAGCAAAAATTTTTGCACGCTGTTTTTTTTTATCAGCGTACTCTTAGGAGATTATTTTTAAACATCAACAATAGTAGATTGTTGCACCAAGCAGAAAGTGATCCATTATTGCGCCGAGTGTTAGTTTGGAGCCCGAACGCAAGTGAGGGCTCTAAAAACACGAGCGCAATAACACATCACTCGATGCGAGGTGCATAATCTGCTTTTCTCTCTACTACTGCAAAAAGTTGATAAAAAAGTAATAGTTAAACCCGACTAGCGGCGTAAAAAGAATTTTTGCACCTGGTATGAGTATGACGCACCCTTAGAATTTTTATATAGCCTATGATACCTACTCGCACGTTCTCCCCGAATCTTAAGATAGCCTATTTATTAAAATCGGTCCAGTCCTTCTGAAGCTAAAGTAAAACATCCGAAAACTTTCACAGAAAACTTGTGTCTAGTGAATTCATTTTGACATTATGCCAATTTCTTTTTAAATCTTTTAGTAACCTATACTCTTATCAGCCAGTACTTTTAACATTTTAGACGGGGCAATCACAGTTCGACCCCCGACATGTGGACCTTCTTGCTAACAGTAAGTCCACAGAAAAGTGTTCAGCTGTCCCGTCGGACTGTGAATGGGCGGATTGGGTGGCTGGTCGTGTAAAGTTTTTGACAACTGACCAAATAAAAAAAAACACAAAACAGTGCAATAATGAATTTTGTATGCAACTTAATTGCTCTAGAGCAAATAAGGGGTGCTTTGTGCTGAGTATTTAAGGCCATAATGATGAAGTTAAACCGTAGTAGGAAGAAAAGTATATTTTTGTAAATGTTTATGTTTGGCTCATCTTCGGGAATATTTCACGTGCCCACACTCTCCAAAAAGTTTCTATCGGTGACCGCTGTATATAAATTGAAACAATATTAATCCTTAAGTTGCGTTCACATCTGACGAACGCGCCGGGAATGTATCGCTCGTGCGCCGATCGCGAACCGCACGCGTGGAGCACGCGCGCTGCTTGCGTATTTATTGTAACTGTTGGCGCGCCTATTTAGCGCAACTAGCGCAAGGCTCGCGTACAGTTCCTGCCCGTGCACTTACGGCGGGCGGGAGGAAACAAACGCGCGCGCGCTCTGTGTGCAGGCAGCGCTAGCGCTGTACTCGTGCGGCGCGTAGCTTGCGCGGGAGCGGCACACGATCTGCTCGTACTACGTAATGCACGCGCGCAGTTAGCGAGCCTTCCGCAAACAGGCGCATTTGTGGCGCGTTCGTCAGATGCGGACGCACCATCACAGCTCTGAACATATGTCTCAAAATTACCTTCTTAATAACCTAAGGTAATGGTGGCAATAAATTCTCTCAAGAGGGCATATCGCATCATATCGTAGTGTATAATAAACTAAATTCTAAATTTAACAATATTCAGGTTAAAATATTGATGATAAGATGGAATTAACAATGATTATTAAATTAGAATTGATTGCTCCATCATAAATTCATATATGTATACTTAAGCAAGAGTTACGTTAGTCTTGTTGCTTGAAATTCGTGGAATGAATTACCTAATTATTACGATTTGCGTCGCTCATTCTGACATCAAAGAATGAATGATTCTCAGCACATTAAGGTTTTTTGTTCAAGGCCTGTTAATCAGGTCTCTAAGTATTAAGGATTTACTAATGCTTTAAATAATGTTTCTGTTTGTTTTTGTTTTACTGCTTGACCCAGTTTTTGATAATACCATTATAACAAGTACAAAAGAAACGTTTGACAAGTAACGGCCTTGTTTACCGCAATTGGTTTATACACTTATTGGATTGCAGCAAAACTTGAACAACAAAGAACCCCTTTCAGCCATGACAATAGAAACTGGAACACTGCGGTTAAAATATGTCCGACTTTAACTTGATCCATTTCAGGAACGAGACAAGTA
The DNA here is from genome assembly GCA_947859335.1 of Tortricodes alternella. Lineage (NCBI taxonomy): Eukaryota > Metazoa > Arthropoda > Insecta > Lepidoptera > Tortricidae > Tortricodes > Tortricodes alternella. The sequence goes on along the minus strand of OX401973.1, from coordinate 428,316 downwards.
TGACGCTTCGATGGCAATGCTGCTATTTGTTTTAGAACGTACTCCAATTCAATAAAGGTTTTATTCATATATTACAGGTTATAAATAGTAGATTGTTGCACCAAGCAGAAAGTGATTCAGCAGTGTTAATTTGGAGCCCGAACGCTAGTGAGGGCTCTAAAAACACGAGCGCAATAACAAATCACTTGATGCGAGGTGCATAATGTGCTTTTCTTTCTACTACTGCTAAAAGTTGGTAAAAAACGTAAAGGTACAGTTAAACCCAACTAGCGAAGTAAAAAGGATATTGGCACCTGGTATGACGCACCCTTAGAATTTTTATTTTTAATATAGCCTATGACACTCGCACGTTCTCCCCGAATCTTAAGATACCCTATTTGTTAAAATCGGTCTATTGGTTCTGAAGCTAAATTCGAAAATCCGAAAATTTTCACAGAAATCTTGTATCTAGTCTATTCATTGTCATATTATGTCAATTTTTTTTTTAAATCTTTTTGTAACCCATACTATCTTATCAGCCAGTACTTTGAGCATATCACTTTAGACGAGACAATCACAGTTCGATATGGCCGCCAATATGTGGCCTGTTTTTTTTTTGCTAACAGTAAGTCCACAGCAGAGTGGTCGGCTGTCTCGTCGGACTGTGAATGGGCGGATTGGGTAGCTGTTGGTGTAAACTTCTTGATCAACCAACCAAATTAAAAAAAAAAAAAAACAAAACAGTGCAATAATGAAATTTGTATGTAACTTTATTTGCTCTAGAGCAAATAAGGGCTGCTTTGTGCTGAGTATTTAAGGTCATTATGATGAAATTAAAGCGTAGTTGGAAGAAAAGGTTATTTTTTTAAGCCGTTATTAAAATTAAACGTCGATGTCTGAATAAAAAATATTTCGCTCTTAGATATACATAAGTATACCTGTTTACTATATTATGAAGTAGGTTACATAAGTATACTACCTACTTCTTTTCCTATTGAACAGATTCTATCTAAAAAGAAAGTAGGTTAGGTCGAGTCGGCCCCGTGAAATATTTAAACCTTTCCGACCGTATCTCAAAGGTCTTTCTTTTGCAAGTAAATTTATTCAAACACATAAATTGTCCGTCCACAATACGAGTAACAAGCAATAAGGGCCCTTCACACGACGGCCGTGAACCGCAGCGCCGCCGCGCTGAATGTAAAATGAGCTACGACCGTCAAAAGAACGTTGTAAGAACCGTATGTACGAGTATATACGAAAATGCTTTTCTGCATACAAAGCATTTTTCAATTCGGACCAGATTTTTGTGCATTTTTGTTGTTGTGCTCTGTGTTGATCGGACGTGGGTTTTTGTGAGTTTTTTGTATTAAAACTCGTTTGTACGTTTCCAATGGCATGTAGGTATTTAACTACTTAAAACACAGGCTTTCGAAAATTTTTAGAGCGTTCTTTTTACAAGCTTTTTATTAATTAGCAATGTTTGTAAGGTCAATTCTTGCAAGCTGAATTAGAACCACTTCCTATTATCCTCCGGAGTTTAATTTATACATGTTGGTTCATCAGGCGCCCCAATCATATATACCCTTTTAGACCCTCGCGAGCCCCTCCAGGCAGCTCTGTTAGAGGGGAGCGCCACAAGTTCAGGAGCCAGGACCGAGCGGGGCCGTGCTAGACGTCGTGGTCGACCACCGGAATCTAGTCCGAACCTGTGACCTAGCTGGGACGGATACGGGGTGCGATAGCCACGCAATCCACCCCAAGATCCTTTAAACTTGTATCGTTAATCGTTAATTAACGAAGTTAACATTGAAATGTTTACTTAACGGAATAACTTTTAAGTTAACTTTAAAAACTGTTAACAGACTCATTAACTTCCGTTTAAACATTTAAAGTCCGTTAATCGTTAATAAAGTACCTACTATTTCCCAAAAGGACACCGCGCGTCTTTATTGATGTTTATAAAGGGGCATCTCTGAATAATTAGATAGCATAATTACAAACTCTAATGTTAGAATCGTTTATAAAGTTTTCATCCCCGGCTTGTCCATACCAACTTTTCAACTCAAAATCACTAACGAACGCAATAACATAAATGCAACTTGTATCAAGAGTTGACGATTAACGTTAATTTACGTTGAATCTTCCGAAATGTAACGCTTGAACGTTTAACGAAATTAACCTTTTTAGTAACGGATTAGCGGTTTACGAATTTAATTATTTGATGCACCGTTAGGTGCCCAGATATGCTTGTAAACGCTCATTCCCTTAAAACCATAATTGCAAAATATCGAATTGCCGACATACCTGCTCATCAAAATATCAGATTCCCAGTATACTATACTTTCTTTATATTGTGTTCGTTTTTGTATCAGTTTTATATAAACCATGTTTTCAAGACACCATGCTCCCTATAAAACCAACATATACCCAAAATATCAAATTACGAAATCATAAGAATCTCTAAACACTGAAACACTTGACAAATCAGATTCGCAAAACACAATCTTCTCGAAACCACTTGATCTCACCTAAACGTTATCATGTAATACTTGATTTTTCAAACAGCAGATTTCCGTTAAACCAGATTTTCGAAATAACAGATTTCAGAACACCCAGATCTCCAAATTATCAAATATCAACAAGTACGGTCAGATGTATCCACGCAAACCCAAATTAGCTAAGTGTGAAAAAAATCGCCTGAATCCAATGATATTAAAAAACCAAAGATGCGTCTTTCAAGCTCAACATTTAAACCCAGAAAGTAACCCAATTGTGATCATTTCAATTAGTCATGCGCGGACTTTAGGCCGAGTAACACATGTCGTGCTCTGTTGAAAATGTTCTCAAACAAGCCATTCTTGAGCCAAATGTCGGTTCATAATACTACAAAAAAATTAAAAGAAGAAGAACTGATGATTTATTTCATTTTTAGATACATTTAAAGTACTAAAATGCATTTATTTTGTTCATACATAATCGCCATATTCCAAATTAATATGTGATATCCGCACGTCAAATTTCACCTAAAGCTGCACTGGCCGAAAAGAAACGAAAAAAGAAGAAAATTAACTAAGTCACGTTTTTAAAACGCGTTGAGTAATGGATACGACGTGTCTTTATATAATATGTCATTGCCTGAATCTATTTAATTTTTACTACAAGCTTTTATTTAACTTGCAATGTATGTATGTACGGGTCAAATCTTGCAAGTTAAATTTGACCGACTTCCCGTTAACGGAATGGGCTGAAATTTGGACCACATTATGTAGGTATACCCGATGACAATGCAATATTATGGTATCTAAGAGGTGATCTGATGATGGAGTCAGAAGGTGGCGAGAGGATCTCCGCTATTCTTAACGTAGCCCACCGTGTTGGCACTCAATAATTTGGTCTCGACAGTGCTTGATACTGAGATTTCTTGCCATTCGTATATTGTATACTACGTACTCAGTCGACGGCATAATTGATTTGACAGACTCCAGTAGTATTATTTGCCAACTTACTATAACATTTTGATGTTTATAATGGGTTTTATTGTCTATCAGTACTTATGTAATCTACTAAACTATAAATCTGGTCTTTTAGGAATTTAGGCATTCGGAAATCAAGTAGAAACAGCATCTTGTGCGTTGGGAACTAAACAAACGGGCTATCTTGTATATTGAGTATCCGGTAGATAAAGGAAGTAGGTGTTTAAGTGCATTGTATTTTGCGAGCCTAGTGTTTTCATTATGTCGTATTGTGGGACTTCGGTTTGAAATGAAACATAGGGTTTTGAGAACTAGTTGCGTTGGGTATCCGATATATAAAGAAACACAGTAAAAAGAAAGTGTGGTACAGTGGGAATTTGATATTTTAGAAATCTGATAAATCAACAATCTAGTATTTTGCAATTATGATATTTAGGGAATGAGCGTTTGTAAAATATTATACCTAAGTTCAATTGTAAGCAAAGTTACATCAATAAACAAACAACAAGGCAATTGGACTTTCACTTAACAAGCAACCCGACAAGAAGAGTTTTTGTAATCAAAATCAATTCAACCTCCTGTCTGCAACGATAACATATTACTTAAATAAGAGAAATATGATTCGAGCTTGGGCGGCTTATATATGTAGGTCTGACTTGAGAGACAAGACGTCCTCTAAGCCGAGTGATGTTTTATTTTTTATATTCACTGCGGCGGCTTTAATTTTAATGCAAATTTTTAACCAAGATTAAGCAAATCCAGTTTCGTGTTTTATTATATTTTCTCATGAATAGATTCACGTTTAATCTCAATTTTGTGTTTAAATTCACGGTTCATAGACGGATTTAAGATAAAAGCAAAATGAATGGAAATATTTAACTAGCTGATTGTGTTTGAGATTACGTTGTGAATTTTTAATATTACTATCTCTAACTTGAATCTTACAATCGCAAGTCAATGTTTTAGATAATATTATACAGGTGACTTTGAAGACGGAATTCATAATAACCGGCTCAGTTAAGGACGGCCAATATTACGCAATAAAGCTGACGTTAAAAACTTATTTAACTGTAGCTAATATTCATATTCATATTCATTTATTCATAATAATAATATTATATGTTATAGTACATTATTATTTAATACATAGATAATAAAAAAAGATAATAAGATAGAAGATAGATAGAATATCGGCGTAAAGTAATAGCTTGCTATTGCGTTTCGTACGGTGAGTGACGAGATCCGGAGGCCTATTTCCTCATCCCCATCCCATCCCCATTCCCCATCCTCCCTAGACTGGCAACGCATTGGCAGCACCTCTGGTGTTGCAGATGTCCATGGGCGGCGGTGACCACTTTTCATCAGGTGGGCCGTCAGCTCGTTTGTCAGTCAATTTGTCACCCTACAACCAGTAGTTGATTGTCATAAATACTTGCTATACTTAACCAATGTCATCTGTCGAAGTTACTTATTCTAATTTTAGAGGTATAAGTTAATTCAAATTGAAGCAAGAGTGTTCATTTTTAAGAAAATAAATTAGAATAAATATAGGGTGGTCTAAGTTTTTGCATTTTTAGAAGCATTAGACACATTAACATATCATAAGTAATTACTATAATATAAATTATAATTTTTAAAAACGCCGTCGTCTCAATGAGGGTTTCGTTGTTTCCTTTTGAGGTACGGAACCCTAAAAAGTGCACTAAACGAACCTAATGGGTACAAATTAATTGTAATAAATAACTAATAAGGGAGATATATAGTCTCCGCGTCTGGACAAGTTAAGTGACTTACTACTCTTTACTTTACTGTGCATTTTACTTATTATTAGTATGAACGTTTCCGCCACGGCGGTTTAGGCCACGATCCTCGCTCAGGTCCGTACCTGGTTCAGACAAACTACTATCAGTGGCGATACATCGCGGAAATGCTGCTAGTATATTTGGTACTTTGGCAGGAGAGGAATAACGCTGAGCGCCATGTTTTTTTAATGTTTTGACGAAGCGTGTTGTGGTATTTGGTTTGTATATTTGTGACGAAGCGTGTGGCGGAATTTATTACCCAAGGATATTTGATTTGACGGAGCATGTTGCGGAAGTTATCATGAAGCGTAAGTTATGTTGGTACTTGTACATTGTCGGTAAAAAAGGACGTCCTCATTACTTTATCTTTATTTATTTGCCAGACGATTGCACCAAATGAAACCGTGTAATGTATTGGCCTTTATTCTACAAGAGAGCAATATAAAATCAATGCTATTGTCATTTATTCGGCGGGTCGGGTTCAAGGTGTTCTAGATTGTACCTATACTTCACTGAGAAATAAGTTTACAATTCGTAATTTTGTCTTTGTATTGTTTATTATATTACTCTGTGTCTTCTGTGTTAGTGACTAAATATTCATCTTCTTCTACAATCTAATAATCTAAAAGGTCTAGGAGGAGAACCCAGCCAGGAGAATTTAACTATATTTTTTCCAAAGGCAGTGAAACGTTAAGTAGGCTGGTTTTAGGGTTCCGCGCCTCGAAAGAAAAAACACGGAACCCTTATAGGATCACCCGTGTCTGTCTATCTGTCCGTCTGTCACAGCCAATTTACTCCGAAACGACTGGACCGATTGAGTTGAAATTTGGTACACATATGTAAGTCGGTGACCGCAACACGGACATCACGCAAGTTTGACTCGCATTTGTCCGGTTTTTAATGGAAAGATTGACTGTCTGATTTGAATCTCAAGAGAAATTACGTTTAAACTTCAAACAAGGACTCGTTTGAAAAAGGTTTCTCAAAAGCCCTACTCCGATTTACCGGCGAACTAGCGTCCACTTAGGCTTCTTCCAATCGCCCCAGGCAAGGCCCTTTCAGCTTTTATCGCAATGTCTAGTATTTTTCCTTCAGCTAAAAGGTTTTTGTTAAAATCTGTTGCTCTTTTATCTATTTTATTACTTAACAATATAGATCGTTCAGTTGCAAAGCTCAATACGTAGCTGCGGCTGCTGATCAGCACACGAAAAACTTTACACGCTACATATATCTATTAAGATTAATAACTTGAAATTTTGCATAAGTTCTTCTTTGTGATTTACTCGCTAAGATTTTTAGTGAGTTTTTGCTTCGTAATGAAGTACTTTATCCAAGGCTCGCAGGTGCTCACAACTCTGAACGTTTCTTCTTACAGACATGTATCTTAACTTCTCCATTCTTATCAAAGTCGCTGCACGAACTTCCCCCGTTTCATCTAAGACTACCACAAAATATTCTTGAAAATAATTTGCGGCGGCCGGCTGTAATGGGGCCATAACCGTTCTAGTCGCATTACGCGGGGTCTCTCAGGCCTTTACGGCCTCCTGGATTATTTTCGCGTATGTTGACGTCGTGTGTAAGTAAAGTTAATTTAAAGTTGGCTCGTTGATAATGTGTTGTGTCAACGGACTTAAAACGGTTTTATGAAGATGACAGGGTTAAACGGGTTCGTTGAAGTCACCTTTGGCGTTTATTTATTTAGGATCACCGACTGATTAAACCATACATTTTTACTTTTCTACGCTACATTACAGATAGGTGCTTCTGCTTACTCAAAGTAAAATGAAACCACAGCTTGCATTTGTATCTTCAAACATACAGTACGTAGGTACATACAAAAAATAAAGGTGTTTTTTGTCTTCAATCAAGTCTCCATCGTCGTCTTCATCCTGACTTACCATCTCACCTGATGAAGACAAGACTAAACCAATTTCTTGTAAAAAAAAACCTTACGAGAAACTAACATTTCAAACAGTAGACTTCTTGTTATTTTCTTGGATTTCTACGATCAGATCTAAAAATCTGTTGAAGAAGTTAATAAACTGTACGAGTAGTTGAAGTGGGCGGTTACGCGGGCTGCCGAGTGGCGTGCCCAGGTATCTACAGAGTGGAATCAAAGGTCCTTTGATGTGCGAGGATTCTCTTCGTTAGCTATAGTGGGATAACTGCCTTTTTTGCACGGAGAGAGATTATCCTGTGACCAATACAGTCAGTGTTATTTGAAACATCTTTGAGCAACTTACAGCAAAAACCAAGATGACTAAAGTACAAATAAATACACAATGAAATAAATAAATAAATCAGGGGACAATCTTTACACAATTCGATCTAGTCCCAAAGTAAGCTCTAAAGGCTTGTGTAATGGGTACTAGACGACGATATACATACTTATATAGAGAAATAAATATTTAAATACATAGGAAACATCCAAGACCCAGGAACAAACATTCGTGCTCATCACACAAATATTTGCCCTTACCGGGGATCGAACCCGGGACGCTAGCTTCGGAGGCAGGGTCACTCCCAACTAGGCTAACCGCGTCGTCAAAACGTAAAAGTAACTAATATGTATATGCAAAATAATCAAGGCTCCTTAACATTACTGCGCCGCGATCAAGAGAATTTACAAGTTAATTCTAACTAGATCTAAATAACGAGCATAAATATATAAATAAATATTTGCCTATCCAATGCGTATATGCTTCAATCGCTCAAGTGTTAACTGGAAGGATCCCTTAAAGGAATAAGTTTGTCTTTGTTCATCTCTTTTATTATTATTTTTATTGTTTTTCTGTTATTGTGCTCTTAAGTACAATAAAGTGTTATTACATTACATTAAATAAATTTAGTCCTTATTGGCCAACCTGGTTCATCAGTCAGTTTTTTTTTACCCATCCAAACGTCCCTGTCCGTGAGGTTATCATTTATTTAACAGTACGCCTGAAAAATGGGTATTCTATTTACAGTGAATTTGAATGTATTTCATTGGTTATATTTTGACGTATTTTATTGTGAGAACGTATACTTTACTCCTAACGGCTTATTGGTTTTAGGTAAGTGGGTTCTTGCTTGGGTTAGGATTCCTGACTGACTCTTCGCCTCTCTTGTTACAGACGTGCCATACTTGGAGCTGGCGGAGCCGGACGAAGGCTACCACGGTCTGATCCGTGAGAACGAGACCCTGGTGGAGGTGACGCCGGCCATCCGCGCGCGCGGCCCGCTCTGCTCCTTCCTCATCCTGAACAACAAGCATCACGGAGAAGCCCCTTTTGAGGTGAGCAGGGGCGTATTCACCCTAGGGCGAAGGGGGCCATGGCCCGGGGCGGCAGGCTGCGAGGGGCGGTGAAGCCTCGCCTTCTTTGGACGCCGTTTATTGTCAATCTTATATACAATATTTTTATAAGCTAACTGGACCAGGGCGCCAAATCTTTAAATTCGTCTCTGTAGGTGAGTCCTGGAAGCTTCTTTTGTCAAAGATGGTATTTCAGAGCAAGTGCTAGCTTGGTAATAGTATATTTAATCGCAGTAGCAAAAAGGGTAGTTTGATAAGTGCGAAATCTATTAATTAAACCGTGTAAACACCGTGAAGACCCGCTCGTCTTCGCAACTGAGTTATTTTAACTTTGTGAATAGTGACGAAATTAACCTTCGTATTCCAAAGATATTGTAGCAGCTTTTCATTACCGGAAAACACGGATAAAACAAAGTTTTCTGAAAATGAAACCTAGCTATATCGATTTATCGCCCCCAAAACCCCCTGCATACTAAATTTCATGAAAATCGTTGGAGCCGTTTCCGTGATTCAGATTATATATATATTAATAAGAATTGCTTGTTTAAAGGTATAGATATGCATGACAGATTCAAAAAGTAGACAGTTAATAAAATAGATATAGTTATGGGAATTGATACTGTTATGGGGCGTCCACATCTGACGAATGCGCCGATCGCGCGCCGGTCGCGAACCGCTCGCGGGGATGCTGAGTAGACTATATCGACGGCCGATATCATACATTAACGACCAATAAATACAACCGTGCAAAATCACTGATTGTACAATATATTGATCGTCATTAGATCATATCAAATAAAGTAGGTCAGTACCTAGCCTACCCGACGCGCAGCGCCATCTGTTGAAAATTCTCAGCATCATCACATACGTAGTATCTTCTAAGTAGCCTGTGGCCATGACATCGTAGTTAAACAAACTGTCAAATAGATGGCGCTTGCAAACCGCGTGGTTTTTTATTTATTTTTTAACGAAAACGTTAATTTTAATCTATTTTTGTATTTTTAAGACGAATCGGAGAACATAAGCTTTACAATGACGTTAAACCATAAATTTTGGTAAAGAAATAACGGAGATCTTGAGCGTCTTCAAAAAAATACCTTTTAGAAACAATATATATATGATAGCAATAGCAATGAAAACGAGAACAAGCAATTACACGCAAGCAACTGTTTTTAGGGCAAAAACAGTATAAAACTGTCAATATAAAATCCTTTTTGATCCATGAATAGTTACTTAGGCCAATATAAGCTCACTGAAAGGTTTGTTCTCGCTCGTAAAATTCGATCGATAAGAAGGTGGAAGTGTCGCCAGGTAAGCCAGACTGAATGGAAGTCGTGACCGCTCCTTTCGTGGATGTGTTTTTCGATAGAGCACTTCATTTGATGCCTTTCATCGAACGCCTTCACAAGCGGTCTCGTTAATTTTGAGTCCGAAAATACGGCGCGCGTCAATATGTTTGATTGAATATGCGGGATTACCACGAGTGTTGATTTAAGTTGCAGTTTATTTTGATTTGGACGAAGTTGAACGGGCTTTGATTGATAATAGTAATTGATTTATCTTAAAAGACAGATCAATTGGAATGTCAAAATTATTTTCTAATTTTAGATCACTAAGTAACAAAAGATAGAAGTCCCTTTTAAATCTTGAAGCTAATAAAAGTACCTAGTACGCGCGTGCAGCGGCTCTAACATGCAAGACACAAGGTTAAGTTAAACCGTCTTATCTCTAAGTGCGTCTCTCTCACACTATTGCCGATGAAAGAGATAGTCATAGAAATAAACGGGTTTAACTCCAATGGTAAAACAAATTTATCAAAGGAGCGTTGCTATCGCAGTCCAATACCTATCAAAATTCCGACTAGCAAACATTCAAATTGGTCGTAACTGTGTAAACACCAGAGCGATTACATTCGAAATAACATTCCTCTGCCCCTTTCATATTCGAATGCGCAAAATGCGGGAACCGATGCGCACGGTCCGAGGAAAAGCGAACAATAAAATGCATATGAAGGCTTATGTAACCTTCCACCACTAGGTCTAAATGGGAAATCATGTAATTGAAATGACAGATTTATTTATTTATTTATTGCGTACATGTAGTTTACAAGATAGAGAAAAGACGGCATGGATGGATGGTAAATTGGTGGCATACGTGCTACCTCTCCAGAGGTGTAAGTAACAATTTTTCCTAAAAATAGCCTACACTAGTTGTATTTTAATTCTAGAAGAAAAATTGAAGATGGCCCAACAGTACATACTTACATACATACATAGCATCACGCCCGAAATAGCTAATGGGGTGGGCAGAGCCACAAGACTACTTGTGGCCACGTTCGATTAATTAGTCCTAAGATTGTATGATAGTAAACCAACCCAACAGTAAAACAATCCAAAGTAAATATAGTCGAACTATTCTGTTAAAAAAAAGATTTGTTCCTGTTTCGTCATATTCCTAATTGGTCATAATCCTAATTTGACACTTTCCTAACTGGTCATATTCTTATCTCGTCATATTCCTGCTTCGTCATAGTACTTACTCGTCATACCAGGTACATTTGCCTGCACAAACTTATTATAGAAATTCTCTGGGGTAAATGATAAGAACCCTTAAGTGACCCTTTAGTGATGATAAGAACCCTTTAGTGATGATAAAAACCCTTTAGAATAGTGGATGTGGAATGTAATTTGATTAACGGTGCCCAGCTATATTGCTTAATATAAAAAGAAGATGTTAGGTATTTCTACACCAAAGCTTATATTATAACGTACCAGGAGTCAAATGTATGCAGTCTAAATTATATTCAACTAAACATGAACTCAAACTCAACCTACAAATCACCATGGCAACCGGTCGATTTACATAACAGCTTCCCCACTTAGCTCCTTCGCGCTGAACCGAACTTTAGCTCTCCGACAATAAATAATATTTTACAATGCACTTGGTAGACAAGTTTTAGATTTCAACTATACTCGAAATTGGATCGTAGTGTCTGGTGACAGGTGTCATTGTCGTGGGATGGCTTGTTGTGAACTGGAGCATTACTATATTTCAATAATGCTCCGCGAATTGAATTTAGAATCCGAAATTTCACTAGCTCTGTGACAGAGTTCAGTTTCGCTTGGAGTGAGTTCAAGATTGAACCCTGTATCAAGCTAAAGAAGGACAAGTATTGCTTTTTATAAAATGTAACGTATAACTCTATACTAGTAATTGAGAAATGCAGGTGAATTTAGAATTTGCATGCAGCGTGCGTATATTTGCTGAACAAAAGAGTTTCTAGGTTTTACCAGGATTTTACGAAATACTTCCTCTTTAAAAATATATGTAAGCTTCTAGAAAATCTGAGATTTTCGGAAATAAGTCACCTGCTGAGAGATATACTCAGCAGCCAAATTCCACTTGAGACGACGGTATATTTGCAACACTTCTGAAATTGTGTGATTTAATATATATTTATTGTGTTCAATACAACATACTACGGAACTATCACTTGTCGACTTAATTGGCATTTAAAGAAGTTAAGAACACCCTTTTATGTAAACTCTCCGCTTCAACCCCTTCAACAGGTTACTTTTTCAAGCTGAAAGTGTAATCTCCATTCAATAGTGAAGTTTCGCGCCAATAGCTCCAACTTTTATCGGCGCGCCATCTTGTTTTGCTTTCTTTTTCAAAATGGCCGCTGTAGAGCTGAGCGTTGTTTTTGTATTGTTTTAAGTACTTTTCATCTACATAAAATTCGAAAGTAAAACATTATCTAAATGCAAAATTTTATCAGAAATCGTTAGAGCCGTTTTCGAGAAAACAAAAACAAATACCTACGTATACAAGAATATCTCGCGTAAAAAGATGAAGCTTGTAAAACAAAACAAAAAGACCGTAATCTTGTTAAACTTTAATACTTATTGTGGAGAACAACAAGGTTGCCAGAAAAGATATATATTTGGAAAGTTCTCTAGTTTGAAAGTAAGTAAACGAAATGGCTATATTGTGGGAGCGGCGAGCTGTGGAAAGCTTCAGATTTTTAGCCGATAACACTATCTTCTGATGTATTTGCCTGGCGCTCGCAATGTACAGTGAACTCGCAGTTTTGTAATAAAACAAGTGGCTGCCCCCCTAAAGTGGTAACTTCAAGTTTATTTTGAACTAGCTTTTACCAGCAACTTCTGCGTGGAAACGCGTCTTTAAAATCGAACGAAATTTTAAATTTTTCTCGTCATATTACGGGCTGTCATCGGGCGCGCAAGTATTTGCCGTTAATTATTTTTCCAGCCTCTAGTTCATACTTTAACGGAGTGGTTGTCTTCAAAAAGTACCTTGTCCTTCCTCAAGGCCAAAGATCTCAAAAGAAGGATATGCCTATCAGTACAATTTCGTCAAACAAGTCTCATAGTCGATTGTCAAACGCCAGTGCCATGGCTTACCCACACCCTATTGCTGATATCTTAGTTCTTACGACATACATACAAAGGTCTAATATTGCTTGATTCACACGCTATCATTAATTGTGAAGGGTGTGGTCGGTGCTATGGTCTCACAGTTTGTGGAATGGTACTAGACCTTGTAATGGGTGTCAAGAGCCGTGGTTGACATTTGACTGCACTTGCGATGGTGTCACATTCGCGTTTTGACACCACAAAAGTAGGCATCGCGAAAATTGCTTTAGGTAAGCAGTTCCTTACTATATATTTCAATGCTCAAGGCTCATACTGTCACTATATCAAATACTTGGAGAGTTCGTTGAAGCGTGAAAGCGTCACAAACTTTCGCATTTATAATATTACTAGTGGGCCCGCCACAGCTTCGCCCGCGGTATTTTCCATACAATCTTTATCATCTCTTTTCATCCCTTAAGTGATGGAATTTTACAAAAATCCCTCCTTAGTGCACTCAAGAAATGTCTCCTCCAAATTTCAAACCTCTAGGACCACCTATTTCGGCTGTGCGTTGTCTATAAGTCACGTTGTGAGTCACGGTACTGTTTTCCGAGTATATGTATTGATGAGTCCTTTCATAACAACAAAGTCAATCGAGAAACAGAATCTTAACAAACTGGCTGATGTATAGAAACAAGAAGACATTATCCCGGACAGTTCCGCGCCTGCCCCGGTACGGCCAGATCTTTACCGGTTGTGCTGTAAAACTTGCAATCGGTTTTATGCGCGGTTTTATTTGTGCGTTGCGAACTAGCTTCGAACTTCGTCTGTGGACTGAATAGGTTTGTTGAACTACGTGCCTGCTACTTTGTCTGCGTTCGAGTTGTTTACTATTCCTTTGGTGGATATGATAAGCACTGTTAAAAGCACTGTGAATCCTACTAATATTATAAGGGATTATAAAGTGTTTGTTATTTTGCACACAAGTAGTTTATGGACCAGAAACTGACAAAGAGTACTTTTTCTCCCGGAAAAAGCACGGCTCCCGATGGATCATGATAAATCAAAAATTTAGTATGCATTGCCAAGTTTTTCTTTCCGGGTAATGTTAGTTAGCTGCGTACAGAACAAGTAGACGGATGGACTCAATTTTGCATTGATAATATTAGTCAGCAGTCAAGCGATCCATGGGTCAGTACCTAGTGTGATTTTCTAACGTACACAGCGCCTGATCAGCGGATAAACGAAACAAATAATTTAGACTGTAAAGACAACAGTGGCGCAGCCTGCCTACAAGCCGATTTCTGACGCCTTTAAGCTAGAAAGCTACGGTTAGCTGTCAGTAAAGTCCATGTTAGTCTAACTAAATGTCAGACTCGCACGAACGGTTCTAATTCTTCCAGCTTCCCTTAAGAAATATATGACGCTTTGCCACTGAAAGACAATGACATTCGGTCCAAATTTGAATGTGTCCCTCATCGCTGATCAGACTCTGCGCAGGTTAGAGAAACATGGCAGAATGAATCGAGCTATATAAATAGTTCGAGTCTTAATTAAATAAGTACCTTTTGCCTGCGACTTCGGCCGCGTGGAATTGGTTTATCGCGCACAGCTCCATCTACCGAGGAATAGCATTTCTCATATTTCTTGTATTTATAGATTCCTAGAAATCCTTCCAGGCCTTCAGGATAAAAAATATCCTAAATCCATGTTCGTATATCAGGCTACATATGTGCAAATTTGTATGGAATTCTGTTGAGCTGTTTGGCCGTGAAAACAGAACAAACGAACACACCTTCGCTTTTTTAATATTAGTTTCGATGTTGACTTATTTCAATTTCACAATGGCCGCGTCTGTTACTAACTCGCGATGCTGAAACCTGGCTGAATTTCCCTCGGGGTAGGAATATCTGCGCATCATTTAGTGCGGCTACCATTACGTTATGTACTATAATTAAATAGCTTCTCTTTAACGCTAATTAATACTAGAAAAAGAGTGTCGTATTCCGTCGGAGTCACTGTATAGCATGTCTTATCTAAGACCTCATTGACATGCATCCACTGCCACTGCTGCTCGCGCTGCCAGAAATAATTCCCGCATACTGCTTTCGAAGGCAGCGGGTGTTTACGTGCTGTTTCCTGACTCACTGCGCGCCAGGCAACGAGTAACAGCGGCAGGAGCAGGAGAAGTGACCCATTTACATATTCGCGCTGCTCACTTCCATGCCCACTTCCATGCCCACTTCCTTGCTCATTTCGGCTGCTTGGGCAACGCGAGTACCAGCGGCAGGAGCGGGAGAAGTGACCCATTTACATACTCGCGGTTCCCACTTCCATGCCCACTTCCCTGCTCATTTCAGCTGCATGGGCAACGCGAGTACCAGTGGCAGTAGCGGGAGAAGTGACCCATTTACATACTCGCGCTGCCTACTTCCATGCCCACTTCCCTGCTCACTTCGGCTGCATGTAAATAAGGCAACGATTTAAATTTATGCCGCCTTTTTTAGTTTCAAATTTTATTTTATCTACACCCATATTATAAAACCTCCAAAGTGTAATCAAAAATCGTAGGAAATGACCACCATTTTGACAACCAATTGGGTAAAACGAGTGCTGCAATTTTATTCCCGTATCGTTTTTAGTATAGAAGTGAGATTAAATTTGGAACAGCTGTCAAAACTCAAGTGGTTCTCTATTCTAGTATCCATAGATATTAAAACAGTTATTGATACGAAACGTCAATTCAGTATGGTTTTTTAATATAAACTGCACAACATTTGATCTCGAGTGACATGAGAATAGAGACTTCATTCATTTGTCTATGATTTTAAAAAAAAATAGGTCTTGACGGAGGATCGAATTGCCGCCATTATGAAGGTGTTTTGCTGAACGAAAGTAGAATTGTTGTTGAATTGAATAGAAAATATCGGAAATATGCAGCCACGATTGCAACAAATAACTTGTTGCCAGAAAGTATTGTTTCTGAACCCATCATGGAGGATTTATAATATTTGTGTAGATAAAGTTATGTATGCAACTCTGCATAATTTGGCCTTAAAACAGTCGTGCGATCTTATTATGAAACTCGCCTATCGGCTCGTTTCATGAAAACCGCACTAGTGTTTTAAGGCCTATCATTATGCAACCGTTGCATAAACTACTATTCCTCCACTTTGTTTTTAGAGGGCTGTGTTTAGACTTTAGACTGATGATAATGGTGAGGATGATAGTAGCGATTGATGATGTTTTTATAAGTGGCCCTTAATAGAATACTTTTCTCGTTGCAGATAATGGTGATCGACGAGAACGAGGCGCGGCTGCGCGTGCGCTTCCCGCTAAACTGCGAGAAGCGGCGCAACTACAAGTTCGACATCGCCGCTGTCGGCTGCGACGGGTCCTACTCCAACACGTGAGTCACTGGCCCGTTGAGGGAGGGTTGGATAAGTCAACTTACCATGGGTTTGTAGAAACCGTTCTCGCTATCGATATCTATCGGATATGCTGCTTGTTGCCGATACAAGTAAAAGGGACCGAGCGATAGTTTACGCTAGCGAGAGCTGTTTGCGCAACTCATCGTAATGGTACTGTACTCGCGTGCCCACTACAACGTATATATAAACGGTGATGGCGTTCTATGCCCGTATACAACCCATATGTTACCTGTATGATGCCCGTATGCAACGCCCACCAAAACCAAAAGGAATCCGTCCAACGTGCAGCGCCGGTTAATTCTCACATACCTATCAGTGTTACACTACGTATACTCACCGTTTAGCCGCCTGCGTGCAGCGGCTTGGCAACGTCGCGTGCCATGCACGGAGCGTATCAGAACCGGCTAAATATTCTCCCCGACAATTGTTGACGCTCCGTGCATGGCACGCGACGGTGTTGGTCGGTGACGGAACGGTCTAGTGGGTATAGTCTCATAGTTTTCAATACACATAATATTTTTTTGCCTGCCACGTTCCTAGCACGTTCATGGTATGATACGGTATAGTGGGCAAATACCTTTAGAGGAGACCTTTACCCATCAGTGGGATGAATATCGGCTGATGATGAAACACAGACCATATATCCAATAGCCAGCATTAGAGGCAACAAGCCATAAGCCGCGGTATAGCGCACCAATCACAGCGTTTTAAAAACGCCACGCGCTGCAAGTTTGGCAGCTTTATTTGCTAGTAAAAGTTAAAGATACGGAACCCTAAAAAAAGCTCTAAGAGCGTTCGTTCTCGTTGCTATTACAAACAAGCGGTGGCGCAAAAAGTGCATATGAATAGGGGGTCCTTATATACGTCCGTGCCCTGGTCACTGTCACGGTTATCATACAAACTTTTGGAAACCCTAATAACTAATTACTTAAGTGACACGTCTCTAATTTGTTCCTAGGGTCCCCATCCACATCACAGTGACGGACGTGAACGAGTTCGCCCCGGTATTCCCCCAGACCGACTACGTGAAGTCGGTCGACGAGGGCCGCGTCTACGACGAGATCGTGCGCGTGGAGGCAACCGACCGCGACTGTACCCCGCGGTACGGCGACGTCTGCAAGTACGAGATCCTCACGGACAGGAGTCAGCCGTTCGCTATCGACAACTACGGTGAGTTCCTTATGCAGATGGATTTTCTTCTCGAGTCGATGGTTCACTAAATGATGCGGGACCAGAAGTTGGCGATGCTCAATGCGCTGTCAGTCGCATCTCGGAGGTCTTGGCAGCACAGCATGTGCGTTCGGGCCGCACGGGATGCCCCATTTTGTAAGGTTCTCCTTACTGCGGCCAACTTGGGACCGGAGTCTGTTTAATGCTTTCCAGGTGGGCCACGGCTGTTGCTGAGGTTGAGGATTGAGGTTGCTCTTGCCTTGTTTAGACAACACTATGACTGTTGTGTTGTAATTATAGCCGTCAGTTGCGTTTAAATGATTATGACAGAACACTTCAGATTATGACGTCCTTCTCGGAGCTAGTCTATTGTGAGATGTACTGCGGCCCTGTTTCTTGAACGGTACAAGCCTTGTATTACAAGTGTGTATCTATGGTAACGCTTGTATTTCAATATTTTTCACAAGTTTGTGTTTCATGTAACTGTATATTGTTACAAGAGTGTTTCACAAGCGTATAGTTGACAAATACGACTACTACTGATGACATTATTACTAATCAAATAGTAATTTCGTTTCCCAAAGGCTGTACTTTACACTTGTGGCTTGTGACTTGTCACTAAATAATTAAGAGTCTCTATAGACTTCTAATTATTATTTTTCGTTAAAACGGATAAATGCATAAATGAAGAAATTACTTTTATAAGATCTCAAACGTGTAAGTTGTTAATGGACTTGATTAAAAACAGTAATATATATTTTAATGATCTTATTATTTTGTGAAAAAAGGCAGCCAACTCATAAGCCAAGTAAACGCTAAGTAAGTAAGTAATTACGCATCATCATTGCGATACAGCGAGGAAACGCTGCCAGCATCTTCGGCACAATGCCACGGGGACCTTTTTTAGATTTAATTTAGTTTCTATTTAGATTTAATTAATTTTATTTAGTATTATTATTATGTTGTATATTATATTCAATAAGTGATAATTATCATTAGGAAGGAACTAGTAAATTACCACTGTTTGCGTGTTTTTAGGATTCTGTACCTCAAAAGGAAAAAAGGAACCCTTATAGGATCACGCGTTTGTCGTGTCTGTTGTCTGTCCGTCTGTCTGCCTGTCAAGACCTTTTTCGCAGGAACGCGTAGAGGTATCAAGTTGAAATTAATATCAAATACGCAGGTTTGCAATTTCTTGAAACTGTGAAAAAAAACAACCTTCTAAGTCACCACAATCAAAAGATACGGCCGTTTCTGCTACATATTTTGATACTTTCAAGGGAATCCAAAGGGAATCAAAACCTATAGGGTACTTCTCGTTGACCTAGAATCATGAAATTTGGCAAGAAGCAGTGTCTTACAGCACGGAATCACCTTTGCAAGGTCGTATCACACTACCATTGCTCGGAAATAGGAGCTCGCGAAAGTTATTTTTTGTCTTATTTCATAGGTAGGTTGTAAATGGTTACCCCGTTGTTAAAAGCTATTTATTTTTATTTTTAGGGTTCTTTGCCTACAGGGTACTGTTTCTTTTTCATAGATAAGTACGGAAACCTCGGCGCGCGAGTTAGACTCGCACTTGACCGGTTTTTTTCTGAATCCACACATATTATAAAAAAAACTGAAGCCGCATTCCCCAAGAATGCGGCTTCAGTTTTTTTTATAATATGTGTGAATTCAGAAAAAGAGCCGGCATTCCCGAATTCACATTAGTCTGTCGTGTTGTGTTACTTGTGTTGTGACGCATCAGAAAGGTATCGGTTTCATACATTTAAATAGGTTGCGTTCACATTTTTAAAAAAAACTGAAGCCGCATTCCCCAAGAATGCGGCTTCAGTTTTTTTATAATATGTGTGAATTCAGAAAAAGAGCCGGCATTCCCGAATTCACATTAGTCTGTCGTGTTGTGTTACTTGTGTTGTGACGCATCAGAAAGGTATCGGTTTCATACATTTAAATAGGTTGCGTTCACATTTCTCTGATGCCGTGTGTTGTGACGGCTTATGTTGTGTCGCATCACATGCGAGCCCGGTTCGCGTCAGGTGAAGCGACACGACAAAAATGTGTCTAATAGCCATCACGACAGAGAACATCACAACTTGTGATTTATAGAGGGACTGAAGGGAATGAGTTTGATTTTACACTTGTACTTAGATACTTTTGAGAAACGATTTTTATTACTACTTGTATTTGTACACTTGTAGATTCCGAAAACACAAGGTGATGACGCATATCAGTGACACTGACCTTAGGATGACATTAATAAATGCGATTAGCTTCAGCAGGCCCTCAATTCTCGGTGCTTTCGAGATAATCTCACAATCGATATTAAACGTCAGTGCATACAGTCATTTCACACCACTGTATGAATCTGACGTTTAATCTTGCAATCGACATTATCTCGAATGCATCGAGAATTGGGGGACAGTATCCATCATACCATGCTGTCGTTTTTCAGTTTGACATTTGACAATAAATAATAAAGTTTCATATGAATGAATATAAACATGTGACTCATTTAATACAATAATTAATTGACACTTCGGGTCCCATCGTCTTCCGATTGAGATCCGAGTTTTGCCGATGGGAACATATTATTCACTATACCTGTAGTAAACAAGAAACAGAATTAAATACACCTATACAAATTTACTTTTAAATGTATGCATGTAGACTTGTTAACTTGTAACTTTCAAGAAATAGGGCCGTCGTACAAATTAAACTACAATTGAGGACAGAATAGATATGATTAGAATTGCAATCATACTGCGAGCCTTACATCTCAAGAAGAGATAAAAATTGTGATGGGTAATGATATTTTTTTTATCTCTTATGAGTTCCTGTATTTTTGTGTGTGTATTCATTAATCAATCATCAGTTATTTGCATAAAAAAGGGTAAATTTACAGATGTGATATTAGACATAACTTCTCCTTCTTTAGCTGCACCCAAACAGCATACAAATATTTTAATTTTTAACTAAGCAAGTGACAGCATAATAATTCTGATTTAAAATTCAACACATTAACAATTATACATATAACTGAGTGTGTGTTCTTAATGACTGACTTGCGTTTGTTTGTAAGAATGGTCTAATAATCAAATCCTAATGTACTTAAAGATTCAAGAGTGAGTGCAGTGTTCACTAACACACTCCACGGATTAGTGTGAATAAAAGATGTATCTTTTTGATAACTATTCTTTATTTATGCAAAGCTGCAAATCTCAAGGGAATAACATCACCTATCTGTTTCCAGGAGTGATCCGCAACACGGAACCACTGGACTACGAGAAGTCGCACAACCACATCCTGTCGGTGGTCGCATACGACTGCGGCATGCTGCAATCCACTCCGGTGATGGTCACCATCAAGGTCAACAAGCCCTGCCGCGCCGGCTGGAAAGGTAAGGCTGACTATTGAGACCATCTTTCACTAGCTGATTTTCGTTTTTGAAAAGATAAAGGTGCTAGGAGCATGTGTCACCTGATGATTAATCATTTCTTCCCGTGTGTAGTACGTGGACACACCGATAACCACAAAGGAGTTACAAACTTGACTTTGCCATGGGAGGTCATGTAGGATACCCTTGGACAGTGTGGAGTCCTTAGTTTCCTTTTGTTGGTAATAAGTACAGGGGAAGGAAATGGTTTAAAAGCCCTTGTAATAACAAGCATTAAAGATTTGGAGTTGTGGTTGTCACAAATACCGGATGCATCCCAAAAACTGTGTCATGCGGAATGATTTAAAAAGGACCCATTTTAATATATTCATATTCATATATTATAATTATGATAACATAGTTACAAGTCAGTATTTTAGGTATTACATTTTTACATCCTTAGATTTATTAATTTTTCATCGGTAAACTTGAATTTTACTAAGCATTAACTGGTTATTACTTCTCTCTTACTTCTAAAATTAACTGGTTATTTATTTACATCATCATTTATGAACTCATTAACCGAAAAATATGCTTTATTGATTAGGAACTGTTTCAACCTATTTGTAAATATTTTGTCACACAAATTTTCGTCTTTAATTATAGATTTTAGGACGTATGTACCAAGGGGCCCTCTTTTTATAGTCACTTGTATTCACACGCAAGGGAAGGTTAAACTTTTTAACTAATATTCCTCTTATATTAGGATACAATGTTTATATATAATGTGCACATTGATGTGTAGCACACATACATGGGACGACATATTTATATAGCACATTACAACCCGTCTTAGAATTCGGATTTCACTCGTAACCCCGCTGTTACCCTTCAGGCGTCGCAGAGCGCGTGGACTACGCGCCGGGCACGGGCCCGCTGGCGCTGTTCCCCGCGGCGCGGCTGGAGGCGTGCTCGTCGGACGAGCGCTGCCCCGGCGTCACGCGCATCCAGGCCGCCGTGGCGCTGCAGGCCTCCCGCGCCGGCTCGGGCTGCGACCGCGACACCTACTCCGTGCACTCGCAGAGGACTATTTGCGGTAATATCTCTGCTCCTCAAAATAGCGTGTCGTACTTCCTGCTGCCGTTAAAGACCATTAACAACTATGATTCTGGAACTTTGGACTATACGTCTGCTAAACAATACAAATCACTACCTATTCGTACATGCACAGAGGTCATCTTTATTGTTTTTTCATCAATGTAATATTATCTTGATTCGGCAATCATGACACCCTTTACAAGATCCGTTTTCTGTATATTTGGGACAGAATTGTTTGTTAACCGATTACAAAATGAAATCATTGTGAAATAGATTCAATATTTGAATTTCTATAATCAAAAAACTTGTTGTTTTATTGATAAAAATATGTTTTCCATTTCCAGGTTTGGACGCCAAGACAGTTAACCTGCTCCCCACTCCCGGAGCTGGCAACGAATGGGCGAAGGCATTAAAACCTGACTCAGGTACCTTGTTTGACATCCTTATGTATAGAGGCATCGTCTAATACAGTACAGACTATTAATCATATTTACTTGTAAAGGAGGTACATTATAAATCATTGAATTTTTTACGTCGTTTGTCGCTTTCTCATACTGCCACTGCTACTGGCTAAACCAGAAAAAAAAAATACCTTGCTTCTGTGCCTACTAGAGGAAGCGTCTTGCGTCTATATGTTGCGGAGGCTTCAAATATAATGGCCGATGATAGACAATTCACTTCATCCGTCGAATTTAAGTAAACTCTTATTACATCATTAAGGATGGTTTTCTTAACCTGATATAGCTAAAACGGATCGCGGCATTGGAAGAAACTTTCTATTTGTACACGGCATGAGAGCTCTCTTCCCCACCTTATTTTCTCTTTTCCTCTGTTTCCTATGAGTTAAGTTTTATCTCAGGTCGCGACGGCGAGCAGATGTTCGAGTTCGACGGCTCAACGACGGCCGCGGCCGTGCCGGCCAGCGTGCTGTCCGCCACGCTGGCCGGCTCCTTCTCCATCTCCAGCTGGATGCGCCACGCGCCGCCGCCCGATCACGACAAACACAGGAAAGAGCATGTCCTGTGCCTTGCGGATGACCACAGTAAGTCTTGTAAATTTGCATTAGAACTGCACTTAGGGCTGTAGCAGAAGCATCAGCATCTATATAATCCTACTCATATTCATACTCCATTTCTACTATAGTGCCTATCTACCATGACAAGTATCGGGAGGAATATGTCCTGTGCACTACTGCTTAAGAGGCTCGTAAAGGGACTAGGTTTTCAGCAATTTATTGCTGTAATTCGGGCTATCCTCAAAAGTTTACATTCAAACTTTTTTATCGGATTAGTGATGTAATATGTATCTTTTTGGGATAGCCCGAATTGCAGCAATAAATTGCCGAAAAACTAGTCCGTTTACGAGCTCCTTTAGTATTGCGCTACTGCAGTAACACTGCACCTAGGGTTGATGCAATGGCATCTCATTTTCATCGACGAGTAGATGCGGCACACATCGCTACCTAACTGAACTGAACAGGAAAAACATGTGCTGTGGCTCGCCCATGATCCCATGATTGTAATTTTTAACCTACTTCAAAAAAGGAGGAGGTTATAATATGATGAGGATGATCTCTCCGACCGATTTCGGTCATGGCGAATGCTTCGACTCCTAGTCGCCAATTTGGCGCTCATGCGCCCGGAGATGGCTATTGTAGCCTATCTTTGCAGAGAACTTCCGTGCACATAGGAGACACGTAAGAACGCCGTCTTCATAAAAATAATTAATGGCAGCAGGCGGACGGGCCTTCAACTCGTCGCGTTTAAAATCGAGGTCTGCCCTACGCTGTTCCTCGAACTCGCGTACACGGCTATTTATCACCCTGCGCCATTCTGGCCGTTGTGCTGCCAAACGCTCCCATTGGGATGGCTCTATGTTGCATCTTTTCATGTGTCGCTTTTGGACATCTTTGTACCGGAGGAGCTGTCCGCCTTGTTTCCGCTTACCCTCCTCCAATTCACTGTAGAAGATGCGCTTCGCGACTCTAATAATTATAATATAACAGTTGCACCAAGGGCATTCCCATCACTATCATCGGTATATAGTGTACTTAATAACTGCAATTACTCTAGATGTTCTAAAGTTTAGAATCTAAACATCAGAAATAACGTTAAAACTGGCAAGTCAGCCTGCAGAAATTCAATTACAAGTCATGCAAGGTACTTATTGCAGACTTGTCCAGTACATACATACATAGCTACCTCGTTTGGGAACTAACTATTGCGCGAACTCTGTCTTGTATGGAGTCGATAGGCACAGAAAGTATGCAACCGTTTGTTGTTTGTATTGTAAGGAGACGTAGCGGTGAATGTCCATGAGTTGAAATGAGGACGATGATACACGGAGTGTAAGAGATTATTTTAAATGTCAATTGACAGACATACCGGCAGACAGCCCACCTGATGGAAAGTGGTCCCCGCCGCCCATGGACATCTGCAACACCAGAGGTCGAATGCGTTGCCAGCCTAGGGAGGGGGAATGGGGATGGGGTGGCGATGAGGGAATAGGGCTCCGGATCTCGTCACTCACCGTTCGCAACGCAGTAGCAAGCTGTTACTTAACGCCGATGTTCTGGTTTGCGTCGCAGAGATGAACCGGCACCACTACGCGCTGTTCGTGCGCAACTGCCGGCTCATCCTGCTGCTGCGCCGCGACTTCGGCGACGGCGACCTCAACATCTTCCGCCCGGCGGAGTGGCGCTGGAAGATACCAGAGGTACGTTTCTTTTCTCATCAGTCAGAAACATTTTTTATTTTTTTAATTTATTTATTCATGAACAATGTAAATCGTATTTGAATATTTAACTATAAAATAATTTAAATTAAGTCTTAACACTAATTAACATTTTGATCAAAATATAATACAAACTAAAACTTAAATTATATAATTAAAATCCAAAAGTTTATAATTAAAATTTGTAAGTTATTTATGATTTATCAATTTTTATAATAGCTCTTTAGATCTTATTATTACAATACAAGCAAGATTTCATTATTCAATTCAAATGTCAATTGTATTTATGATCCAGAAATTCCTCAGTAGAATAAAAACACTGTTCCAATAAAAATGATTTGAGTTTATGTTTAAAGATATTATAAGTAGCTATAGTCTTCCAGTCATTTGGTAACTTGTTATATAATTGCACACCCTGAAAGTATGCACAGTGACTAACCACTCTGAGTTTAGGTTGCAATTTACAAGGTAGGTCTTTCCTTCTAGTGCTTTCTCGAAGCTCTTTTTCTGCCTCAGACTCGTGCTTGAATAAATCCCTGAACAGATCAGTCAGAAGCACAAAGATATACAAACACGGTACCGTTAGTATCTCCATGCTCTTAAAATATTCCTTACAGGACTCCGTCTGCGGGATGCGCATGATGGTCCTGAAAGCTCGTTTTTGTGCAATAAAAGCTTTCTTGACGTTATAATCGTAGCTGTTACCCCAGAATTTTATACTATAACGAAGTTTTGATTCTACTAATGCAAAGTACACGATTTTCAAGTGTTTAGCGTCCACCACATCTCTTAGGCTACGTAGGGCATAACAGGCTGAACTGATTGATTTTTCTTTAGCTTCTAGTTCGCGTTTCCAGTTGAACAGTGAGTCTATATGGATTCCAAGAAATTTTACAATATTAACAACCTCTATATGTTCACCATTCAATGTTAATTTTAATGACTCATTTTTCCTCGCAGTAGATTTGAAGAGCATGGCGCACGTTTTGTTAGTGTTCATTTTCAGGTTATTCAAAGTGAACCACGTATGAAACGAAACTAAAACGCTATCTGCCTTCGCCTGAAGTTCTTCTGTTGTTGTAGCATCTATTATAGCATTTGTATCGTCGGCAAATACCACAATGTTAATATCAGGATATATTTTGTTCATATAATCAATCAAGTCATTGGTAAATAAAATGAAGAATATAGGTCCTAAAATGGATCCTTGTGGCACTCCTCTGCTTATGTTAATTACTCTAGATCTAATCCTTTTTTCACAACTTTCCTCTATGTCTGTCATTTCTACGAACTGTGTTCTATTTTGGAAATATGATTTGAAAAGCTCCAACACTTTTCCCCTGATTCCGTAGAATTCTAACTTTTTTGTGAGAATGTTGTGATCAACCTTGTCAAATGCAGAACTCAGATCAAGAAATAAGCCTGAAACTTTACACTTTTGGTTAAGTTTGTTGGCTACTATGTCAATCAAGTCATTAATTGCTTGAGAGGTTCCCTTGTTTTTTTGGTAACCGTATTGTCTTTGATTTAGTATTCCATATGTGTTTAAGTGACTCGACAATCTATCCTGAATTATCTTCTCAAAAATCTTGGATAACGTTGGCAACAAAAATATTGATCGGTAGTTGTTCGGGTCGTTCTTAGGGCCCTTTTTGTGGACAGGAATAATTTTGGCAATCTTTAATTGTTCCGGAAAAACACCTTGACTGATGCATTTGTTGTAAAACACTGCCAATGGTGCCGCAAGAAATGGTGAATTTTCTTTTATTATTGCAATAGGAATTTCATCATATCCGAAAGATCTTTTCATTTTCAGGTTCTTTATAATCTTTGTGATTTCCTGAGCACTTGTGTGACGAAAGAGCAGTTCGTTCTCAATTCTTTTTGCAGAGTTTTCCAATATATTTATTGCACTTTCAGATTCTTGGCCATTTTTCGTAACTGTACTTCCGTGATCGAATATATTGGAAAAGGTTTCGGCAATTTCGTATGGATTGCATACGATTTGACCATCGACCTTTAAGAGTAGATTTACTCGGCGGGAAGTGGGCGTTTTGTTTCTGTGCCTATTCACTACTTCCCAGATTGATTTTGAATCGTTCTTAGTATTTTGCAATTGTTTCGTGACACTCCTTCTCTTAGCGACTTTAATCAGTCTCCTGTACAGCGTTATGTTTTTATCTTTGTAGCTTAGAACGGATGCGTCACAATAAGTTTTATTTCCGCTGAGTAAGAATCTCTTCATTTTGCTTGCCACTCTTAGGCCTTTTGTAATCCACTTGGTTTTGTTTTCCTTCCTGAGGTTGATCTTAGTTTTTCGTTTTTTAAACGCGGTGGAAAAAACTGCCTTAAAATTTCGGAGAAAGGTATTTATTCCCATAGAAGTCCAGTCATATTCTCTGAGCTTTTCGACAAAAGTTTCTTTGTTTCTGCTTGAGAAACTTCTTTTCTCTATGTATAGGACGTGTTCTGTTTTAGAGGCGTTTGTGTTTTCTAACTTAAAATAGCAGGAAATCCCCGCATGCCCGTCTCCAATGCCATTATGATCCACCTCCGTCTGTACTAGATTTTCCTCCCGTATATTTGTCAGCATATTATCCAAGCAAGAGTGATATGAATCTCTTATATAAGTTGGGTCTTGATGAGATGCCTAAAATTATACCGCCTTATCAGAGATAGGAAATTGATAGATTTTCTATCAGAAACCAGAATATTAATGTTAAAATCGCCACATAAAATACATTTCTTATCAAAAAAGTGGTGCAAGAACCTTTCCAGGTGTTCCATAAAAAGGTCCAAATTTTTGTCCACAGGGTTTCTGTAACAGCAACACACATTTGTATTACTTTGCAAATCTCTTATACCACATATTTCAAAACTCTCACATTTATATAATGTTTTACATATCTGGAGGTCTTCTACCACCCTATCTTGTTGGCCTAAGATTAGACTGCCACCCCTTGCTTTATTAGTCCTAGTGTTATAACTCATCAGAACAAAACCGTTAAGATGAAAGGTAAGAGCAGAATCTTTATTCAGAAAATGTTCAGATATACATACGAAACTGGAGTGCCTATTAAGGCTATCTAAATACAACTCTAACTCCTCCTTTTTGTTGCTGATCCCGCACAAGTTCTGGTGAAATACATTCAAATTTATAAAATTTGGTGGGAGGGTGACGTGAGAGAGTGAGAGAGCCCTGTCTGCTTTAGGGTGTGAGGTCTCGAAAAAACATATTGCGCGGAGATGATTCAGCATTTCCAACTTGACTACTCCAGTTTTCTGTTTGAGTACCTATATCACTTAGCTTTTTGTTTGGTTTACTGCTGACAGTAAGCTTTGTCTTCCGGGATTCCAACTGTGAGATGATATATTTGCCCATATTATTTAAGATATTTTTCATCCCGTAATAGTTCAGACGGCCTGTCCGTGCTGAGAACATGTCAAGTGTTAAGTCCAAATTTGAATCAAAAGATACATGACGCTTGTGAAAAACTATGTCGTTGCACAATAATTTGTTAAAAAATTCTACTCTAGTGTTGTATATTGGTCTGCCACATATATAAGTCGGGCAGGCAATAACAACGTTCGTGTTTACAACGTCTTCCAGCTCGGAGTTTAAATACTTCAGCAAAACACTATAATCTTCCGTGTTCTGGAAGTCGGCAGGTCCAACTAAGATGATGCAATAGTCATCCCGTGTAAATTGACTTAGCGTATATTTTGTATCGCGTAGTAACTCCATGATTCCTCCTCCGGGCGTAATGTGATGACAATAGTCAAAGTCCGAGAAAGATACGCTGTCCTTTATTATATTTAAGATTTTGTTCTCATTATTACTACTTAATATGAGTAGTTTGTTCCTTCTTGAGCTGCTCTTTTGTGCATTTGATGCATCTGTTTGTGCACCTAAAGTACGGATTGGCTGCCTGTTTTCCTTTGGTTTACCTGAGATTTGTTGTTGTTGTTGCAGGTCGATCTCGTTCAAACCCAAAGAGGTTTAATTTTGCAATTTGTGCGAGGGAGTCGGAACTGTAACTTCATCACGATCATTTTGAGGAGTTTTATTTAGTACGCTTATTGCGTCCGGTTCTGATATTTTGATGTCACTTTTGTAAGGTGTTGATCTTCGTAGTGGCCCCTTTTCAGTTAAGAGTTTTTTGAGTAATTGTTCTTTGTTCTGTTGATCTTCAAATGACTTTTTTAATGAAGCAATCTCTAAATTTAGACGGTCAATCTCAGCTGTGTAGAAAGACTATTTATTTGTAATTTTAGCTCAAAAGTCTCAGAGTTTTCATTTTCTGTTGATGAGATATTCGGTAAGCTATGATGTGTGTTATCAAGTATAGTTGATAGCAGTTCCACCTCGGGCTCCGAGTCGGATGTTTGCAGCAAGAGTTGCTGTGTAAGGTTCGTTTTGTCCCCTGGAGCAACATTCATCATTACTTGACAACTTGTCGAGGCTTGTTGATGCCTGCGGGGTGTACAAGGCTGGCTACTTGTGTTAATTTTTTCATGCTCATTTGCGATTTTATGACATGAGTCACATACCCATGAAGTTTTATTTTCATTTGTCATCAGAAAGAATCGGTTTTGGCTGACCTTTGTGCAGCTTACATGAAAAATATTTGAACATTTCAAGCATTTTAGATACTGTCTTGTTTTGATGTCTTTCTTACAGCGTAAGCAGATAATTTTATCAGCCTTAGAATTGAATCCCATCTTTCAATCCCGTCTGCTTAATCTTTGATTTTAAACATTAAATTGGTGTTCAAATTTATAACAGACCCTGTACCACAATACAGCGCAGGCTGTCGCTAAAATATCGCAAACGCCCTTGGTACGGGTCGTAGCACACAGTACGTTTCTTCGTAGCTTGGTATTGTTCGCACCGCTTTATAAACGCTCAGTTTAATGAAATTAAGCTAGTGCGCTTCATACTGGTAATATTATATAGGTGTTGTGTGTTGGTAGCACTGTCCGATCTGTCAGTGGGACGTCCTATCAGCTGTTCGACTCCGTGCGAGATAACCGTTATCCAGACGTTATGGACCGGCAATATTCCCGTTTGTGTTTAAATTCGGGTGCAATTCAAATTACAACGGTTCTTACGGTGTTCCCGACGATTTACTATGAGTGTGCTGTTTCTCAGCTCGGTGCAATAGAGTGAAATTCAAAAATGTACGTGGTCCCGATGAGAGCGTTCTTCAAAACAACAGCATCGAGGTGCACTTATTGAGTATATAACAGTTTTTAATCAAATTAAACAAGCAGAAACTATCAGTACAAGTGTTTACTCGGCCAGGGTTGCCAGTACATTAATTAACTGTCGACAAAGACCTGAAAAGAAGGATATGCCTATCAGTACAATTTCGTGTAACAAGTCTCATACAAGGTTGTCAATTGCCAGCGCCATGGCACAACTACGCACCCTATTGCTGATGTCTTAGTACTTACGATATACACACTAAAGTCTAGTATTGCTTGATTCACACGCTTTCATATCATTGTCGGCGGTGGCTTCGAATGTGCGGCCTCACAGGTTGTTTGTGGAATCACTTAAACTGGTGTCCATGACCATGGTTGCCATGCGACTGAACGTGCGATGGTGTCATATTCGCGATATGACACCTCAAAAGTAAGCATCGCGAGAATTGCGTTCGGAGGTAATGTTCCAAAACAACTAGTACTAAAAAAAAATTGTGATCATTGTTCTTTACCTATAGATTACAGGGAAACCTATAAGAAGTGGTATTATGGTATTTAAAGTAACATAGTAAATCACATAATCACGGAACGATCTCCACGCGAGTTTAACTCACACTTGTCCGGTTATTTGGATATCTTGATTAAAGAGAATAAAGAGATTTCGGACGAGCGGTTGAGATGCCCTAAGAGCGAAGTGTTTAATTGAAATGTCTCCGTCAGGTGTGCGACAACGAGTGGCATCACTACGCCGTGAACGTGCGCTTCCCCAACGTGGAGCTGCTGGTGGACGGGGAGCCCTACCGCGCGCCCGACGGCAAGGGCCCCGAGGTCATCGACGACTGGCCGCTGCACCCCGCGCACGCCGTCAACACCACGCTCGTGGTCGGCGCCTGCTGGCAAGGTGCGCCACAGCTGCGCCGCGCGCTCTCACTAGCGGGGCGATTCGAATCGCTTAACATTGTATTTACAGGCTTACTTGCAAGATAAACAAGAAACGACATCCTTCTTTTTGCTATTCTAATTGCCACCTTATTTCCGATAACTCTGCGCTTATTCTCCAGGCACGGAGGGTGACATGAAGCACTACCTGCACGGCTGGCTGGCAGGTCTAGGGGTGCTACTACACGGGGTGCAGTCGCCGGCTGCACTCAAGTGCGTCTCGCACTGCAGAGAAGGACTCAGCTTGGCACCTGACCTATGTAAGTATGACTTACAACGTAAAGAGACACTATTAGATCTTGTAAAAAAACCAATATAGTTGAATGATTTTCGCAACTTAGGAATAGCGTAACGAAATTCGTGGTGCAATTTATTGTATAGCGATGGGCAATTGTCATGGCTTATTTATCCATGAATTTGGGAACGAAGTCCTGGAACTTTGTTGATACATAAGCTCAATACGTTATCGGTCCTTCGAACCGGATTTCACAGACAAGTTTGTCCTTCAGATCTAAAGTCGGTATCGGTGGAGGGCGACGGCGTGGCGGACGTGGAGACGCTGCTGCGGCGCGTGGCCTACGGCGACGCGCGCGCCGACCCCACGCCCGGCCGCCGCAACGTGCACGTGGCCACCACCATCACGTGAGTCGCCTAGGCTCAGAGTCCTAGTGCTAATAAAGACGATCAAAAATTATTAAAAAAGATGTAATTTGGATGTGGTAAACGTTGGCCTTAGAAATTGGGTTGTGTCCGCAAGCTCCTCTCTCCCCCGTGAGCGTGAGCGTAACCAGGTAACTGAAAATAAGTGTTCTAGTTCCCTTCTAGGGTCGTATTATGAGCTCTTAATTCCAGGCAGTTTCCGTTGTTATGAGCGCGCTAAAGTTGGCCTCTTTAACGCGCTCATACGAATTATCCAGGCGGTTTCTGTTTACGGCGGAAACTGCCTGGAATTAGAGCTCCTAATACGACCTCTGATAGAAAAATTGACGTCTATTGACTCTTAAAGTAGCATCTGCCTAAGAGAACTCTGTCAGAAATAGCCATCGCGGCAAAGGAGTCGTTTCCGATAGTAACTTTAACGTCATACCACCGATAGAGTTATTTTGACGTTCCGTTTCCGTGGCCAGCTGCGACAACGGGCGCATCATCAAGGCGAAGCCCGCGGAGTCGTACATCATGGTGCTGCAGCCGCAGACGCCGTCCATCCTCATCAACGGCTCGGACGACGCGGCGCGCGACTACGCGCACTTCCGGCAGGGCCTGCGCGTGTTCCCCGCGCTCGGCGTGCGCGTGCTCGCCGCGCGGGGCGACAAAGGTAAACCACCAAAGATAAACTAGAAAAACACCGTACATGACAAACACCGAAATTATCTAGGTTACTTTAAATACCATAGACTTCTTATAGGTTTTCCTGTAATCTATAGGTAATGTAATTTCTGATTTATTTTCAATATTTTACGCCCAGTAGTTTCGGTATTTTCCTAAATAACATCCAAATAATTTATATTAAAATTCTAAAAATATATATTTAAGATTCTCATAACGAGCACTTTCATTTGATATGTCATACGATATAGTGTACAAAACCCTTTTCTAAATTTTTTGATTTACGCTCCAAAAGTGGCCCCCATGTTTAAAATCATTTATTTACGTTACGCGTCCGTGTTGCGGTCACCAATTTACATATGTCTACCAAATTTCAACTCAATCGATCCAGTAGTTTCGGAACAATTTAGCTGTGATAGACGGACAGACAGACAGTCCATAAGGGTTCCATTTTTCTTCTTGAGGTACGGAACTCTAAAAACACCAATAAAGCCGAGTTTACACTGTGACGCGACAGCGATTTTATATGGTGGTCGCCGCATAAGCATCGTGTCGCTAGTCGAGTGGTGATTGTAATTTGGGAATAATGGATATTCAGAATTTGGTATTTTTTAGGGTTCCGTACCTCAAAAGGAAAAAAGGAACCCTTATAGGATCACTCGTGTGTCTGTCTGTCTGTCTGTCTGTCTGTCCGTCTGTCACAGCCAATTTGCTCCGAAACTACTGGAGCGATTGATTTGAAAATTGGTATACATATGTAAATTAGTGACCGCAACAGGGATGCGTAACGTAAATTAATTAATTTTGAACATGGGGCCCACTTTTGGGGGATAAATTAGAAAATTAAAAAAAAAAGTTGTGCAACTGAAATCGTGTGACATATCAAATGAAAGGGCTTATTGTGAGGATCTTAAATGTATTTTTATTTGAATTTTAAGTAAAATAGTTTAGAAGTTATTTAGGAAAATAGGTGAAAATTGACCATTCCCCCCCCCCCTTATCTCCGAAACTACCGGGTCTAAAATTTTGAATAAAATACAGAAAATAGTTCTTTACCTATAGATTACAGGAAAACCTATAAGAAGTCTGTGGTATTTAAAGTAACATAGGAAATTTCAGTTTATCATGTATGGAACGGAACCCTCTCCACGCGGGTTTCACTCGCACTTGACCGGTTTTTTATTGAATATTTGGAATTATATATTTCTTAAATAGGGCAATTATGATTATTATCATTCGTGAATTTACAATCGACTCATCCATACTTTTCTTAATTGGTAAACAAATTTCTAACCTTAAAAGGCACCTTTGTTGGCTAAAACAGCTATTTCCTCGAAATAAAGCAACCGGAGACAAATAATTTAGACGTTATTTTGCCAATTTTTAGTCTAGGATTTCTTTGACCGTGAAGACTGTCTACATCTCCATTTAACCTAGATTAGGTAATCCATTTAGATGTTTCTTTATTTCTTTATTATTATGATGACCCTTAGAGGCTTTATACATCTCTAAGTAGCTTAACTTGTCCAGACGCGGAGACTATACATCTCCCTTATTAGTTATTTATTATAATTAATTTATACCTATTAGGGTTGTTTGCTGCCCTTTTCATGTGTTAGTTTTAGTTGAAACTGTAATGTAAAAGTTGAAAAAAAAAGACTTACTGCTGAGTTTCTTGCGGCGTTTCTTCTCAGCAGATGTCACCTTTCGAAGCGCTGGGAGCTTCAGACATGTAAAAGAGCCAATGTGGCCTACTTGCAAAATAAATATTTTCATTTTCATGTTCATTTTCATTATTTAGGATAAAAAGCTATCGCACCCAAAATTGCACATTTTGAGTTAAGAAACTTGTTTACCAAATAAGACAATTTAAGTATGAATGAATCGACTGATATCAATGATATCGATGAACTTCGATGGATATCAAAATCGGAATTATAAATTCGGATAAAAATATTTCGGCATCAGGTATGTAGTGTATCCGCAATAAGCAGCGTATCGGTCTCCAGAACTGGAGAGCCAGAGGCTGGACTCGTGCGTGGTGTCGGTGTACCCGGCGCTGAACCCGGACCACGAGGCGCTGGCGCTGCGCGGCGCGGCGCCGGCGCGCGACATCCGCGCCGCCGTCACGCGCGACGGCGTCATCCTCACCGGCGCCGACTCCGTGCGCCACTACCAGGAGGTCACGACGTTATAGCTATATATGATTCGTTCGCTTGGCAGACCCGAATTGTTCGATTAATGACAACGTAAAGAACCACCGAAGTAGTAGTTTATGCAACGGTTGCATAATGATAGGCCTTAAAACACTAGTGCGGTTTTCATGAAACGAGCTTTAGCGAGTTTCATAATAAGATCGCACGCAATACTTTATCTACACACATATTATAAATCCTCCATGATGGGTTCAGAAACAATATTTTCTGGCAACAAGTTATTTGTTGCAATCGTGGCTGCATATTTCCGATATCCGGCGCATTTTCACATCACACACACTCCGAGAAGACTATTATTCATATTTTCAACTAAAATGTAAATTACAAACAACTTTTTCTATTCAATTCAACAACAATTCTACTTTCGTTCAGCAAAACATCAACATAATGGCGGCAATTCGATCCTCCGTCAAGACCATTTTTTTTTTTAAATCATAGACAAACGAATGAAGTCTCTATTCTCATGTCACTCGAGATCAAATGTTGTACAGTTTATATTAATAAAACATACTGAATTGACGTTTCGTATCAATAACTGTTCTAATATCTATGAATACTAGAATAGAAACCCACTTGAGTTTTGACAGCTGTTCCAAATTTAATCTCATTTCTATACTAAAATCGATACGGGAATAACATTGCAGCACTCGTTTTACCTAATCAG
Organism: Tortricodes alternella; assembly: GCA_947859335.1. Taxonomy (NCBI): domain Eukaryota; kingdom Metazoa; phylum Arthropoda; class Insecta; order Lepidoptera; family Tortricidae; genus Tortricodes; species Tortricodes alternella. The sequence continues at coordinate 393,230 of OX401973.1, read as the reverse complement.
TTGTCAAAATGGTGGTCATTTCCTACGGTTTTTGATTACACTATGGAGGTTTTATGATATGGGTGTAGATAAAATAGTTTACCACCATGGGAATGCTGCGTTTTCAATTGACAGCGATTCAAAAATTAAAAAAAGGTATAAGGCTAAATCATTTGTCGAATCGTCCTCAAAACGATGAACATCGAAGAGGCAGACGTGCGGGGCTCTGTTTTATAACGGGACGTAGTTGCAAAAATGTATATGAAAAAAGCTGTACTTAATTATTTGTTCGTCATTCTCGTTGCGTCCATTCGATTCATTAGGACGCTCAAAAAAGAAAAAAAGTTGGCAGACGTCTAGGTCGCTGATTTTTTTTATACGATTTTTTAAAGTTGTGATTCAAAAACGCAGGGACATACGAATTCTATTTACTGGACCAAATCGATTTGCATTGACATAAACTTTCATCCCTATCAATATGAAAGACGAACAAATCATATACCAAAAATAGCACCCAGCTATCTAACTTGTATGCCTCTCGACTTAAATAATACACGAGGATACGCTTCCGAGTTTTTATCGGAAGCTCATTGTCATGATACGATTTTTATCAAAAATCCAAGTTACTTAATACTTAATCTTTTATTGATAGAGGGTACTTTAAATTTACTTAAAAGTAAAAGATGGGCCCTGCACAGCACACACACACCTATAAAACTGGGAATACTAGATATTACCATTTACTATTTAACTAGATTAAACTATTTCTTAATAACTCATATTCTTATCAATACAAAAATATGAAATTTGTTTATTGAAATATAAACGTCATCAATGTCAACTATTATGTTATTCATAGATGACGTAATGTCTTATAACTTGATCGATTTAATCGCCTCTTGAGAACACCGCTCATGGCTTCTTTCAAACAGATGCGATATATCAGCCAATATTCCGTCCCTAATAATGTTTTGGGAAAATCCTTTTATTCCAAAATAATTTTCATTTGATCTCCAATTTAACTTCACTAGTGATCATTTCTAAACACAATTATCAGAAAATAACAATAGGCGTATGTAAAATGAGTCAACGTCACGTGTTTGTTTGTATATGTACGTGTGCTAAAGTTGCGTCGTCCACAGGTTCTCCGCGAGATCGAGTACAGCAACAAGAAGCCGGCGTACTACCTGAACCGCGTCTTCAAGCTGACCTGCTCCGAGCTCAACGGCCGCTTCACTAGCAACGAATACGTGCAGACTGTGAGTACACCCGCTCACTACAAGAGTACAGCGTACCACCTGAGCCGTATGTTTAAACTGTGGGTACAATACATTAACCATTTTCAAGAGCGAGCTTTAGCCAAAGTTGGATCCGCGCCCACCGTCCTGCAACAACTTCGGGTCACCGACTGCATCACAGCAACCTTCGAAACTTCCTACAGCTAAACAATAGCTCAATTTCACTTCGCCGCCAAACAGAGCGAGTGAAAAATGTGGTGGAAAAATTGCTGAAAAATATTGACGTTCTTATTACATTGAGGAAAGGTCCATTATTGGCTGATTCATGCATTTTATTTTTGTGGTTCGCAGCTCCTAGCGAGCAATGAAAGAGCGATGAATCATGCGAAATAAGACTCTGTGTTAATGTCATAACAACTAAGACTTCTATAAACTTTATAAACTTGTAATAGATGGCGTTACCATGACGAACTAAGTGATTTGTTCAACGCAGTTGTATTGAATGCCATATCCTTCTTTTGAGATCGTTGGGTGAAATAGAGAAACGATAGCGCCATCTATTGCGCTGAAAGTAAACTAACACACCCATGTCTGTCGGCAGCCCTCGCAACTGTTGTTCCTCTGTTCTGATTGTTTACGTGTGTGTGATGTGTTGGCCGTCTCGCTCTGACATAGTCCGTTTCAGCTGACGGTGGTGCACCCGCACATGGCGGGCGAGGCGCAGGCGCGCGAGCTGCACCCCAGCGGCGTCGCCGACAAGATGGACGCCGTCCGCGACAAGCAGGTCAGCACATTCTCTTACCGACAGGTGCTTCTGTGGGCTCCGTACCCATGCGGCTACGTCATGGACAGGGACGTTTGGCTTAAATCGTGACCTGCACCGGCGATCCCTGGGTCTCGATGGGCGTACCTGCTGTGGTATATACTTAGATTTGTATAAAACTGTAGACATCATTGTTGACTTATATGTGTACTGATTTGAAAAAATGATACCTCACCGAGTTTCTTGCCGGCTCTTCTCAGTAGAGGATTTTTTCCGAACCGGTGGTAGATTCATTCCTTAACCTTCATAAGAGCTTGTAAAAGCCTAAATTGAATAAAGATAGTTTGACTTTGACTTTGACTTTGAAGGGTCAAACGGGACCCTATGACTAAGACTCCGCTGTCCGTCCGTTTGTCTGTCCATCTGTCACCAGGCTGTATCTCATGACCCGTGATAGTTAGACAGTTGAAATTTTCACAAATGATGTATTTCTGTTGCCGCTACAACAACAAATACTCAAAAACAGAATAAGATAAATATTTAAGGGGGCTCCCATACAACAGACATGATTTTTTTGCCGTTTTAATAGATAATGGTACCCTTTTTGCGCGAGTCAGACTCGCACTAGGCCGGTTTTTGTTTAAAATGTGGAATACATCTTCAGGGTGTAACTCCATCATGAACTTTAAGCCGGAAACGGTTGAGATGTTTTTAAATTTAATATGATAATTAATTGTTGAGTTTTTGATGTTTGATCGATGTTAAAATTGTTTTCGTAAGTGTATTTATTTAATATTGCGATTTTATTTCATTAAGAGTGAAGTGTGCGCAAATCGACTACTTTTAAATTTGAGTGTCACTCAAACCAATTTTGTTATTTTTTTTGATACTTTTGATTTAAACTGACTATTCAAAAGTATCTGTACCTTATATAGTTATGTTCCCATCTAGTTTAGCAGCGGTGGCTCAACATAATTAATGAGTTCATGCTAGCTTATGTAATAGTGTAAGAATAGTAGTTTATGCAACGGTTGCATAATGATAGGCCTTAAAACACTAGTGCGGTTTTATGAAACGAGCTTTTAGCGAGTTTCATAATAAGATCGCACGTGTGTTTTAAGGCCAAATTATGCAGAGTTGCATACATAACTTTATCTACACACATATTATAAATCCTCCATGATGGGTTCAGAAACAATATTTTCTGGCAACAAGTTATTTGTTGCAATCGTGGCTGCATATTTCCGATATCCGGCGCATTTTCACATCACACACACTCCGAGAAGACTACTTACTATTCATTTTTTCAACTAAAATGTAAATTACAAACAACTTTTTCTATTCAATTCAACAAAATTCTACTTTCATTCAGCAATACGTCAACATAATGGCGGCCGTCCGTCAAGACAAATATTGTGCAGTTTATATTAAAAAAACATACTGAATTGACGTTTCGTATCAATAACTGTTTTATTATCTATGGATACTAGAATAGAGACCCACTTGAGTTTTGACAGCTGTTCCAAATTTAATCTCATTTCTTTACTAAAAACGATAAAGTAGTCATGTTATTTCTTCATCGCAGCACTGGTTTTTCCTAATTGGTTGTCAAAATGGTGGTCATTTCCTACCGTTTTTGATTAACCAATGGAGGTTTTATGATATGGGTGTAGATAAAAGTGTATTGCTTCCTTATATGGTGAATAAATTATTATTTCTTCCTACTACGCTTTAATTTCATCATTATGGCCTGAAATACTCAGCACAAAGCAGCCCTTATTTGCTCTAGAGCAAATAAAGTTTGCATACAAATTTCATTATTGCACTGTTTTGTATAGTGGCTGATACGATAGTATGAGTTACGAAAAGTTGTATAGTTAGAAAAGATTGAAAAAAATATTGCCATAATATGACAATTAGTAGACTAGATACAAGTTTTCTATGAAAATTTTCGGATGTTCGACTTTAGCTTCAGAATAAATAGGGTATCTTAAGATTCGGGGAGAACGTGCGAGTGTCATAGGCTATATAAAAATTCTAAGGGTGCGTCATAACAGCTGTCAAAATCCTTTTTACGTCGCTAGTTGGGTTTAACTGTACCTTTACGTTTTTTTACCAACTTTTTGCAGTAGTAGAAAGAAAAGCAGATTATGCACCTCGCATCAAGTGATTTGTTATTGCGCTCGTGTTTTTAGAGCCCTCACTTGCGTTCGGGCTATAGGAGGTTAGGGGCCGTGAAATGAAATATTATATATGCAAAACTGAATTAAATCGTTTTATTGGTTTTCCTTTTATTCGCACTGGGAAGCAATGTCCTCTAGTTCCTACGTTCGAATTGACAAGACAAAAGTAAAGACAAAGAATGTCAACAGAAAACTAAAACTGTACTTATTACAGTAAGTAGGTTGAGGCTTTAGTAAAAGAGGTTCTAAACATTTAATTTTTGTGTACCATAATATTATAAATTCAACACGGGGTCCAAACTAACACTCGGCGCAATAATGAATCACTTTCTGCTTGGTGCAACAATCTACTATTATTTGTTAGCACCTCATATAGTAGGCTGCTTATTCTTGGTCCTGTACATTTATTTGTTGGTATTTCAGGGCACGCATGCGCACGGCCACGCGCAGCAGCCGCGCGTGTTCGCGGCGCACGCGCAGCGCGACGTGCACTCGGCCGAGCAGCCCTCCGCGCGCCTCGTCGACCACCCGGCGACGCCCGCCCCCAGTAAGTACCTAACTGGTCCACCTACACTTGAGATCATGGAAACGATAACAAATAACTTATAAAAAAATAAACAATACTCCGAAGCTTAGTGGTAAAAGTGTTCACTTAGGCTCCGTAGGTAAGTTCATATAGTCGGGTTGTATTTTATCTTGAGAAATAAATAATCTAATCTAATCCAATCATATCATCACTTAACACAAAAAAAGTTTTCATAACGCTGCTCAGAAATGTTATCATAAGTGCTCCCAATTGTAGCCACAAAAAACCTATTATCTGCATAGTTTACAGGGCAGCAAAGTAACCGACCAATCAGAGCTTGGTATAGTGTTGCATCGCTCCTGGCAGAAATGCATATAATGCAGCTATCTGATGCCGACATATTTGCCGTCAGCCGCGCTAGTTTTAGTAGTGGTCTTTGTAGTAGTCTTTTATAGTGGTAAGTGGTAGTTTTATAGCCAAACAGTAATCGTCACTAGATGATTACTACTGTTCGAATGGGCCGGCTCGACTGGGGTAGTACCACACTCTCACAGAATATCGGCGTAAAGTGATAGCTTGCTATTGCGTTGCGTACGGTGAGTGACGAGATCCGGAGGCCTTTCCCTCATCCCCATCCCATCCCCATTCCCCATCCTCCCTAGACTGGCAACGCATTGGCAGCACCTCTTGTGTTGTAGATGTCCATGGGTGGCGGTGACCACTTTCCATCAGGTGGGCCGTCTGCAGGTTTGTCAGTCAATTGACATAATAAAAAAGGTTTAAGTTGACAAATGATAACATTTCCTCACATTAGTTGTGAGAAGCAGTACGTATGTTAGAGGGCGAAGAAGTCTTACTTCCCGCCCTGGACAACAATGTACTATATGTTTATTGTTTCGTCCGCGTAGACCACGTGGCGCTGCTGATGGGCGTGGTGGCGTGCGGCGTGCTGGTGCTGGCGGGCGCGGTGGGCGTGGCCCGCGCGCGCGCGCCCCGCGCCCCCCGCGCCGCGCGCGCCCCCCGCGCCCCCCGCGACCTCGCCTGGGACGACTCCGCGCTCACCATCACACTCAACCCCATGGATGAGGTGAGTCCAACGAACCATTGGGTAGGGCCACACCGTAACTGCTACAAACCGCTTGTATTACAAGTTACTTATGCAATGGGCCCATTTGAACATAAAGTTTTTTTATTTAAATACAAGGCCTTTTTTTCAGTCAGAAGTGACGGAGACAACGTGTTTTACAATAGGGAACTGGCATGGCTTTTTTCCATCTTTTATTGGAAAGTACTGAGAAGAAACAAAATTGTGTACGCAAAACATTACTGTGACGTTTATTTTTTGAGGAACGATGTTTTGAAAAATTGTTGTTCATACTAGTCGCACAAACGCTCCATACATATGGACATGAACTATGACGTCATAGCACACGTTAGAGCATACAAAATAGATGGCGTTTAAACGAAATTTGTAAATATTTCCGTAATACTGTTTTATGCCTAATATCGTACAAATAAAAATTTACATAGATTATGTCAAAGACCGGTAATTCAGAACTAAACAATATTTATTTGTCATTTATTTTGACTCCTAATGAAAAAGGCACAGCCAACATGATCTTTTTTTTCTTTCATAATATAAAATTTAAACCTCAATTTGATTTCCATGCATATTCCCTATTGTGAACCTTAACTCTTTTGTGAGCTCGATACGGCCAGAATGACCGGGAAGCAACGACCAATTGGACCCCTCGTCCGCTAACCGTAAGATCGTTGCAGCCCGGCGCGGCGGAGCTGGGCGCGGCGGGCGCGGAGCTGAGCTCGGACGGCGAGTCCTGCGACGAGTCCGACAGCGAGCGCCACGACTCCTCCGACGAAGACGAAGGTGACCTTTTGACCACCAAAAATTTTAAATAATTTTAGTAAGATTGTAACTTTTCATCGACTAGAAACAATATTTACTAACTGTTTTTAATCACTAGAAATGGAAATTAATTTATTTACTAAAGACTTATGGAACCCACTAAGATCTTGAGATGTCGGCCATATTGCGGTCGAATTTAAACCGATTTAGGTTGAAATATGGTTGACTTTAGCGTGTCTTTTTTATATATATGTATGCTTAATATCAAACATATATGTATACATACATACATAGCATCACGCCCGAAATCCCTAATGGGGTGGGCAGAGCCACAAGACTACTTGTGGCCACGTTCGATTAATTAGTCCTAAGCTGGTATGATGAACCGTATGGTGACAGGTGATCAGCCCATCGCCCATACAGATAGTCCACCATGTTGGAGAGGACCCGTCCCTTACTCGACTTTTACGACATGCCAGGATGATAAGCATCTGCACGCATTCTATGCTATTTCTTCACTCCCAGTGCAGCAGAGGAAGAGGAGATTTGTGTATATATATATATACATAAATGAAATGAAATTATTTATTAATAACATAATGTTTCCAAGGTATAACATTCATTGATCTGTGATGGTAACAGTGGGTTCTGACGGCCTAAATTAAATATAATTAACGTTTTGCTTAACTATGAAAGGCCTCTTGGTCTAAGACTGTTATTAAAATAGATTATTATTTAAAAAGGCAGTGCCAGTTGTATATTTACTAACACTAATTTTCTCTCCCCAGTGTTGTCCGGCAAGCAGCATAAGTACAGGAACATCAGCCAGCTCGAGTGGGACAACAGCACCATGTAATCCTCTCTCTCTCTCGCACGCGGGCCTCGCCACTCTCGCTCACGCACGCTCGCAAACTTAGTCTGCATTAGTTTTTATTTTAATACAAAATACAACTTTAACCTTTTGACCGCATGGTTGTTCCTGGAATTTTAACCTTATGTCAATGCATAATGGTCAATGGTGTCAAGGCAGAGCTCAAAAGGTTGTCAAATACGAATAAGAACGTCCATGATTTCGTCAGATTTATTAATTGAGTTGAAAAATGGCTGATTGGACAACGACACTATAAAATCGAATAAAAATGCCCAAATCCAATCAGAATTGGCGTTTACGACTATTATTACAACCACGAAACGATAAAAAGTCAACGCGATTATACTAATGTAGACGAGTATGTGATGCTATCTTTGTCGCACACTAAGCCCGGCCTAACGTGCGACAGAGACGGCGCCAGCGACCCACAATGGAATTGATTTTCACAGCTCGAGGTGTAGAAAGCTTGGCACAAACTACAGCACAATTTGTCATTTATATTAATTTGTAGTTTATTGTAATTCTAAAATTGATCATATCAAGTTTATACGTAAAGAAACTTTTTTCAAACCCTCGTCGCCAACGAATAGCCGGATGTGTACTTAAATATGGTTGATAGCCGCGGCCATCTCGCGTGACCGCCATCTTGTTGGCCATCTTGTCCTCGCGTTGCGTTGGCGGCCTTGGCTTGTTCCCGCGCTTGCTTTCGTAGACAGAGTACTCTACTCTAGGTCACTTTTCTAATCTTTTTTTAAGAATAAGTGAAAACAACTGTATGTATTAAATAAACCGTAGTCGTTGTAATTTCGTATGGAATCAGTATAGACGTAACATAGCGTGTAAGTGATCAAATACTATGTATATTGAATATTTAAGAGGTGTGTCGTATGCTTCACTCGGTCTACACTTCAAATCATATTTTGCTATGGATTTTTTTTAGTTTTAGAAGTTTTCCCGACTTGGCGCGTTCGCTGCATGTCAGCCATTTTATTTGTTTTAATAAAAAAATGCATTTAACGGTTTCAGTTGAAGTACAAATGCTTCGTACAATTTTCTCGACTAATATTTGACGTTTGACAAAGGAAATGTCCAAAAACACTTCTACCTTTTATGAGCTTCTCAAACAAAATCGGCTTAAATGTATATTAGGCACAGATATTTTGAAAAAAAAATAGATGTACGATATTATACAACTAATATACAAATGGTATCGACAGCTACTATATAATTAATTATATATATATTTTGAATGCGTTAAGGGATTTTTACTAACAATTAGGTAGTAAGTAGCGGGCGACCGCCGTTCTTAATGTAGGTAGGGTTTTATTTGGGTCTGTCGGTAGTGCGTCCCGCTCGCACGCACGCTGCGCCCCATCTCCGTGACAGGGAAGGAAGAGACGAAACTTATTACAAAACGAAATATTCCACAGACTACATGACACAGAGAGTTCAAATTAACATCAATAACTATGACTAACGATTTATCAAAAGTGATTTGAGTAATGTTTGTTTTTTCCTTTATTGTCACGGTGTTGCCAGGCGCAGAATGTAACGTGGTTGCATATCATGAACGAACGTTTGCCATATTAGTGTTATATGTGTATGACTGTACGACTCCAAGCAATCGCGGACATAATCATTCGACTCTGTCGCTAGTTAGCGTTGTTGTATGTTGCCGTTTCTGTCGCACAGACGGTGACTGGTGGGTTGTGTGTTTTGGCTAATTTTACATCACTATTGTAAGATAATTTGCAATTACAATTAGAAAATTTTACAAGGTTTTTGTTAAAGTAAATAAAACGCATATCGACGCAAGATTCGTTTTCTGTTGTCGCTTTAATCAGGTTAGTGAAATTTAGTGCGATTCAGTACCTTCTTTATTTACTTGCCTACGTATCGTGTCTTTGTGTAACTAATGTATTCGGAAAGAGAGAAATATCTGAATAATTCCATGAACACGCAGCCCGCCTATTAAGTTTCAGCTTGAAGTTTCCCGTTGTGTTTGTTTGTTAGTTCTCGATGACCGTCCAAACCTTGCTATTTTATATATTTTTAAGATCTGACGTTTTTCTTCGACCACGCTTAGCACAAAACGTTGTTAGAACCAGTTTGATCAAGTATTATGTGAGGTAGCTTGTTTCTTTTCTCGGTATTATTACAGTATACTTAGGACCTCTTTGATGTATGAATTATTATATTTTAGCTAAAAATAAAGTTGGTTTAAAATAATTGTTATTGTTTCATTTGAAAATGACCCGTAGGACCTGTCCATGGGTTAACCTTTTGAACGCCACGGCTAAGTGCGAGACAGCGTGCCCCGACGCCAAGTAACGGCTGTTTCCGACAAAATGTATGGACTACTGCGCGCCGTGGCGTCAGGGGCACGGAAATCGGCTGTCGGCTACAGCAGACTGTGGCGTTCATATGGTTAAGGATTTTTATGGTTTTGTCCCTTTCACCGCCAGGCAATTTCTAGGTCGCAGTGCCACCAGCGTCAGAACCTTAAAAATTACAACCATTTTTAATTGACTATCGTATTCAGACACGTTTATAGCTTTAACTTATTTAATTATTTTGATTTCAATCAAAGTCAAAGTCAAACTATCTTTATTCAATTTAGGCTTTTACAAGCTCTTATGAAGGTCAAGGAATGAATCTACCACCGGTTCGGAAAAAATCCTCTACTGAGAAGAGCCGGCAAGAAACTCGGTGAGGTATCATTTTTTCAAATCAGTACACATATAAGTCAACAATGATGTCTACAGTTTTATACAAATCTAAGTATATACCACAGCAGGTACGCTCATCGAGACCCAGGGATCGCCAGTGCAGGTCACGATTTAAGCCAAACGTCCCTGTCCATGACGTAGTCTTTAACTGAGTAATATGCCCTAGAAATAAGAATTCGCTTTACAGTAGCTTTGAACATTGTGTCTGTTTGTTCTATAATGTTTTTAGGTATTTTATTGTAAAAACGTGTACAATTTCCTAGAAATGATTTTTTAGTTTTAGCCAGTCTATAAGTTGGTACTTTAAGCTTTCCGGTATTTCTAGTAGCCTTTGGCTTATCTACATTTGTAGGAAAATTATATATATTTTTTCTGACATACATTATTATTTCAAATACGTATAGCGAAGGCAGGGTTAGTATTTCAATTTCCTTAAAAAAATCCCTCAGTGACTCGCGGGTGCCCATGTTATACAAATCATGCCATTTCTAAGTGATTGTGGCGCTGAGGCAACTTTAACTGTTGTCATGTTTCATCCTATCATTATTATGATTCTGGTGAAAGGATTACGATTTCAGCCCCTTAAATGTTAACCGATTTTGACCAACTTTTGATAGGTTGTCAGTCAGAACAAAATCTAGGTCTATACGTGTTTTGAATATTGATTAAAGATCAAGAAAGTCAAATAATCGCCGAAATTATTTTTTTATGAGAATACTGAAACAACTGTTAAACTGAATTTATTGATTAAACTGAAAAAATCTAAACGTATAGACCTAGATTTTGTTCTGACTGACATCCTATAAAATTGGTCACAATCGTCGTAAATTCGTAAGTAGGTTCACACTTCTCTTAAGATGGTCACTGAGTAGCGCTCCATACAAGCGTAGTTCAGCGCCTCTATTCGGGAACGCTAAGTGATGTTGTAGCGACTCATAAGCGAGATTTCTCATCCCACTCTTTCGCACGACGCGTAATGCGTAAGAGCGAGATGAGAAATCTCGCTCGCAAATCGCTACAGAATCACTTAGCGTTCCCGAATAGACCCGCAGTTGTGGTTTGGATATTTTTTGCCAGATCGCATTGAAAGTTTGCAAGTATGTAGATATAAGGCAAATCGAAGAGTGTACTTCGCGAGATTAAAAATAATATTTATAAAACAGGACAAAAACAGGTTTGTATGAAAATTAAAAATCATTTATTATACACACCTGTTATATTTTATCTCAAAACACGTAATGTACAAACCTAGTTTTGTCTTCTATCTATAGGTATTCTTGCCAAGTTTCTATGCGATCTAGCTAAAAATGTCTTAACCACAACTGTGATTATGTTTATATGAAGCGCTACTCAAGGACGGGGCTCTTAAGTGAATTCCAGCGGCCCTAACATGCATGACACAACGATAAGATAGACCGTCTCATCTCTAAGTGCGTCTCTCTCACACTAGTGCCGACGAAAGAGATAGTCATAGAGATAAACGGGTTTAATTTATCTATGTGGCATGCATGTTAGGGCCACAGTGCATTTCAATGTTTGGCTGAAATATAATTACCTGTCGCTTGCCGAATTACAACGAATTCCTTCGCAATCGTTACATTCGACTCGCCAGCTTCTAAACGTTGTATTATTCACTTTTTTCTTCAATGAGAAACTTTTTCGTTTTGTAGAAGCCATTTTTGTACCTACGCGTACTCACTCGTTACCCGCAAATTAAGTACTGCCGCATAATAAACAGTCGCATTCCAATCAGCGATGTGCAGGAGATGGCTTCTTACCTACGATTTATTTGTAATCACGTCAACTCTCGTCGTTGTAACCGGACAATTGTTTGAAATTCCGTCGTTGAAAGTGGTCGTTGTAAATTGTTGTAAGTCGTAATAAACGGATGTACTTTCATGGTGGCTCATATTAAAACCAAACATAGGTATGCCTATACTTACGTCGCTAAAAACGGTTGGTTGTTAAATGCGAAGCCCTACTAAACGGATTCTACTGTAATTTGTTTATTTCTAGCCCTTCCATTTTTTTAGTGAAGAAGAAAAGGCAGACTAAACAATTACCAAAGTATACCAGTAGGTAAGTCAAATTAAAACTTTCGTGAGACATTATTAACACTTGAAATAAACTCGGCTTCGACATTTCTGTGGATACTGTGAGCTCGGCATGTTTACTGCTGTTCACTACCGACGACGAGCCGCAGCCGAGTACATCAACAGCGCCGGGGTCGACCCCCTCCCCAACGCCCTCAGCTCGGTGGGCAGTGCGGGGGTTGCTCTGACCGCGACCGCATTCAACCCCTGAAGAAGGACTCCATACGAGTCCAAAACATGTCAGACATTGAAATAAATAGTAAGAAACTGCTCAAAGCAATTCTCGCGATACTTAGGGGAGAAGTGGCATGAAAGAGCCAGGTTTTGAAAGAGCCACTTACATTATTTTGGTAGTTTAGGAACGGATTTGGTTGGTAACTTGATTTTTAAGAGGCAATACTGATTTCCCGTCACCCACAAACATTTGATAGCTTGCCGAAACCAACGGACGCCGGCACATCAAGTCAAAGTTTTTAGCACTCAAAAGTAAGTATGTTGCTTCATTTAATTTGTTTTTTGGTATTTTATTGTGAACAAATATAGGTAAATGGCTTGCAGATTGAGTTTGTGCATATATTTGGCCTTACAGCTGAGTAAAAACTGATCCGCCAAAGTTTTCATATTGTAGTTATTTTAAAGGTTATATTTTTTTTAAGAATAAGTTATGAAAGAGCCGGGTGAATGGGCCTTGAAAGAGCTGGCTCTTCCATAACCGGCTCTGTCATAACCCTGCATTTGGTTTATGTAAATAAAATAAAATAATAATAAATATGCATTTTTTTCATATATTATTAAATTATTTGCTTCAGATATTGTATCATAGAAAAGCTTGGTCCAAAATAACGAAAATAGTGATAATTGCGTAGTTTGCAGCAAATCATATGAAAACAGTGGTTGAAAATACGTTACAGTGCAAAATTTGTGCTGGTTGGGCATGAATCCTGTGGCATTAAGGGGAAATTTAGTTTCTTTTGCAAGACATGTTTCTAATTTTAAGAAAATTACCTTGTATATTCCAAAGTTCCTGAAAAGTCTGAATCTTAAGCAAATAGTTAGTTAAGACTTAGAAGTTCAAAGTGAGCATTTTTTCTTCAAGCTTTAAAGATTTAAAGATGTTGTTTTTGATATAGAAGATACTTTTTGTTATTTTGTTTATTTTTCGAATTTTTATAAGGTAGTATAAAGTAATCCGCCTCCGATATGTTAAGATTATATTTATAATAGATTTGACTGAATAATTGAAGCAGTTGTAAGAATTACTTAAAATGACTGATGGAATTAAAAATTTCTGAATTGTCTTGTCTTTTTGTTATTTTTTTAATAGTGCAATAATTCTAATTATTGTGAAAATTATGCATATAATTATTATTTTGCATAATTTTCACAACAACACTTTTTAATACACACTGGCTCTTTCATAACTTTAAGTAGCTCTTTCAATACCGAAATGTTATGAAAGAGCCAAAAGACACATTTTTTTGAAATGAATGTTTCATTGATTTTTTTCTAGTGTTCAAGGTTTTTTCCTATAAAATTACCTACTTTAATAAATAAAGTATATTCGAAGAAAAAAAAAGCATCACTTTTTTCATTAGAAGTATACTTTTTTGCTCCGTTTAGTAAACTGGCTCTTTCATCCCACTTCTCCCCTACTTTTGGGGTGTCAGAACGTGAACCTGACACCAGCGCACGTTCAGTCGCGTGACACTATCATAATTAAGAATCTAGTGCAACTCCACAAACTGTGAGACCGCACCACCGAACGCACCACCCTCAATGATATGATAGCGTATGAATCAAGCAATATTAGACCTTTGTATGTATGTCGTAAGAACTAAGTCATCAGCAATACCTAAGGTTGGTTAAGCCATGGCGCTTGCGTTTGCCAACCTTCTATGAGACTTGTTACACAAAATTGTACTGATTTATAGGCATATCCTTCTTTTGAGATCTTTGTGTCGTACCATTTCTGACAATAAATCGTGAGTAAAGCCGAGTTTATTTCTAATCTTTATACCGTGCCTACTTTAGCTTGCCTCTGTTACAACAGAACTCTGTGCGTGCTGCGCAAACCTCATAAACCCCTCGCCAAACACGCTGCATAATGCAGCCGCGATACCCGCCTAATGAGAACGAGCGAGACAACAACACGTGTCCCTCAAAAGTTAGAGAAAGACGCTAGATCCACTGATAGAAATGCGCAACAAACCAGACAGAGACGGCGAGATTTTGATGGCAAAGCCGCGAGAGGGAGGGGCGACCGGCGGCCGCTGTTGGTCCAAATGGTGAATTATTGAAGGTGCAAGAAGTGGCGGCGGGGGCGGGGCTGTTTGCCGCGGCCACTTGCCGCGCGCCTTTCCAACGTCACACCAATTTCGAATTCGGTGCGGCCATCTTTTGGCCGAAACGCGCCAGTTTTTGGACCGCGATGTGCTTTTAGTGCCAGTGATGGATGGGAAGTGAACTGGGAACTGTCAAGGTGGGTTGTTTTTTGTTTTTATAATGCCGGTGCGTCAGTGAGTGGAATCGTGAGGAAACCTGCGCCAGGTAACGTGGGGTTGGACTGGTTCCCCAAATCCGGTACGTCCAAGCAGCATACCAGCTGTATAAAGAACTTATGCAGCCATTAGGTACCTACCTATTAGTCTAGTTTGGGCGAAATAAGGGCGGTATAAGTAGCCTTTATAGCATATGTGTTGCCTGGGCGGTCACTATGGCACGCAGTCCCGGTACTGGTTTGTATGACAGTACCTACTGGTACTGCATGCCCTAGCTGTCACCAATTAAGTGATCATAAACTAATATGCAACATAATAATATGACATCATGACAAGCTTATCAAAAAGTACGTTGGCCTATTTTTTTATATAATTCACTAAAGCATTTCACTGGTTCATTTGAAGTTGAAGTTTAAGTATTACACACAAACTCTTTCCGCCTTTTCTGGCGCAAGCATCAAAGATCATAAACAAAAATATTCCCAGTTCCGATTCCCGTCGACGCGTAACAAAATGTTAATCTTAACACGTTGTCTGTAATCCTTCCGCAAGCAAGTTCTCTTACAGTAACAGTAAGGGAAGGGTTTAAACTAACTTAAGGCATTTCTTTTTAAAGGCGACTCTTTATCTATATTATATTTCTGCTATTAAGATACTTAATAATATAGCGATGATTTTACAATGCGGCCGTAATAAGAGCTACCATATCGTAGCGAAATAATATGTGATATCGTTTGGGCGATGTCGAATACAGGCGCTGATCGGCTTGTATACAGATAATAAATACAATTAGGTATTATAAGAAAATAAAAGAATACTCATAGAATTTGTTCTAACCAACCAAATAGATAATGAGGTTTTGAACTAAACTGTCTTGAGCAAGATTCGAAGTGCTATTGTGTCCTTTTTCGATATCAATAAACATGATTAGCAATTTTTTGTATTTACCTATTATACTTATGCATGCGTAAGACCTTTACTAAACTCTGCTTTAAATACAAAGAAACTGACGTACCTACTCAACATAAAAAGATCTTTCCGACTCATCATCACTAAACAAAAGTGTTCACTTATTCGAGCGAACTTTTCATTTCAAAACTGCCGCAGGCTACCGGTCTCCAAAAAAAACTGTTTTCCGTATTAAGAAGCTATTTAACACAGCTTAATAGTAATTTAACCGACGGCGCGCAAGAACGCTTTGTGCTGACGCGACTCCGTTCGGATTAGGGGCAGGTTTGTGTCGGAAGAGAACAAGGGTAATGCTTCCGGACATTCACACCTACGCTTCCAATGGTTGTTTGTTATGATATGTTTGCA
This sequence comes from Tortricodes alternella, assembly GCA_947859335.1. NCBI lineage: Eukaryota > Metazoa > Arthropoda > Insecta > Lepidoptera > Tortricidae > Tortricodes > Tortricodes alternella. The sequence continues at coordinate 377,169 of OX401973.1, read as the reverse complement.
GTTTGGAAAAGATTCGAACTACTTATTAACGGATTAGGAATTGCCAGTATCTTCACCCTTCTATTGGAAACATATCAATAACCCAAACATAGCAACCCTTCAAAGCATGCGAAAGCATGCTGTGCTTCGCGGCTTGTGTATTTCCAGCACAGTTTAGGTACCTACTTAACTTTTTAGGTAGATTTAAGCAAATTTAATTTCTTATATCGGTACAAATCAAACTATGGCCGGGTTACATAAGGTTTAACAAGGTGCGTCGCACCAATTGTCAGAACAAATTTTACTTTTTTTTTACCTTCGTGACCGAATTTGATAGAAAGGATTTTTAAAACCCATCCTAAGAATCATAGATTTTTTCCAGATTTGTTCATAATAACAAGTAAATATTCGGATAAGTAAGACTGTTTTGTATTGTTCATAAATAGCTTCTTGACAGGGACGCACGAATTACACATTATAATTCCATATTGTTATAGCAAAGCTAGCCAATTATAACTTCCTTCCTAACCCAAGCGCTTAACCTTAATTGACAGGGCTTGGCCCGAAGGCTGGACCTTCTTGCCAACCGACTCACTTGTCATAAGACTGGCAAACGACATATGTTTTGGATATCAAACTCTTTTCAAACAGACAATTAAGACAAGACACGACGTACCAGTTAAGACAAGCATCGTCAGACAAAGAACGAAAGAAGACAACTAATTAACGTATCCTAAACATCCACTTCAAGTGACCCTTCGATCGAACCAAATCATTGAGCTAAAGTTATAACTTCTCTACCTATCTATAAAAGTAGTCTAAAGTTTTGCCAACATCGTCAACCTAACAACTTTCATTTTGGCGCTGAGTATTTTCTGCCGTAGGCATCTAGAAAATGCACAAATATCTAATCACCAACCTCTTACACAGTTGCCTACAGCGGAAGCAAAATTATTGATCTTTATCTTCTAGTAGCTCTTCATTACCTAGGGGTTTCCGTTAGCTCGGCATTTTCTGAGCAAGCGTGTTCCACTCTAAGCCCTGTCTGTCTTCTCTTTCCACCAGGTGAGACAGGATCAAACGCCATTCCTTAGGAAAAACTGTCTCTTCTCTTACGAGACGAAATAGGTATTCCCAGTCAATCTATTAGATAATCTAATATTCGTAATATCTTAAAGTGTACACGTCTTCCTCTAACGTACGAAGTAAAAGTAAGATAGTTATTGTTGCCGTCTATAAATTGCTGTGAAAAGTTGCTCGTGTAACTGTACTTTTAGTTTATAACATCTCTATGTGCTGCATTGCGTAACAAGGATTAAAATTAAAATTCAATTCAATTCATTTATTTCAGATCTCCATACATAATGATTCATATACAATATTATTAGTAAACACTCAGAGCTTATATATTAAAAGTTAGTACATCTAGGACACAACACACACACAAAAAACAAAAGATAAACAAGATGTTCATGCCGGAACTCTATATCAAGCACAGGTTCGTTCGTGCATAGAGTACTGCTGCCACCTATGGAACGGCTCCGCCAAGTATCGGCTAGCTGCTTTGCATTCAGTAGAGCGGCGGGCTCGTAGGCTCATTGGTGCTGCTCTATCGGTTGGGGACAAAGTACAAAGTCTCGGTCACCGTCGGAGAGTTGCTAGTTTGTCTGTGTTCTATAGGCTATATTTTGGGGAGTGTGCGCAGGAATTACACGATTTGATTCCACCCTCTCCGTTCTACCACCGAACGACCAGACGTCGAGAGCGTCTTCATCCTTATGTTGTCGATATTCCACTCATTCGCACGAAGCGATTCGCCTCGTCCTTCTTAATGCGAACCGCTAAGGACTGGAATTCACTCCCGTCGTCTGTATTTCCTGTCAAGTATAATTTAGATATCTTCAAAAAAAGAGTGAATAGGCTGTTACTGAACCAGCGAGCTACATCTTCGGCCTCGTCATCACTTACCATCAGGTGAGACCGAGGTCAATCGCTGGTCAGTCTTTAAATAAATAAAAAAAAACTGATTAATTAAAACTCGGGCACTGCAAGAGGAAAGAGCTATTGGTAGGATAAGTTAATGTAATTACATTAACTTATCCTACCAATAGCAATGTAAATCCAAAACTTGACTCTGGGCAGTCGAGGCGTTCCGCCAAGTTAAAGTGTCTATCACCGCGTCGTTTGCGTTCAACCTTGCCCGTGGATATTTAACAATTTCCGTATACAACGGATGATATGAGAAAAATGAAGCTCCAGGTATGAATCATAATTATGTAATTCATGGGACAGGGAAAGAAAGTGCTGTCGCTACTTGCTTGCTTACTTGTTACTTGCTGTGTCTGGGAACTTGACCAGGATGACTGCTTTTCTGTTTGACAATTTGTATGAACGCTCGACTCTTTCTGACGACTTTGAGATAATTCTAGGCTCTATTGTCGGTAAATTTGTATCTACAGCTAATGCGAAGCATGCTACGGTATTACCGTCTTACGAAGGCTTGCAATCGGCTTGTGTTTCTTAATTATCCATGCTTTGCAAGCCTATAAGTCTGTACCACAGACCAAAATACACATCAGTACTCGTCGTGCGTTATTGATTGATGGCATGTTTTGTTTGATCGATCGTCAATCCCACATTGATATAGGTAGGTAGGGGCATATACCAGTAGGTAATACCATATTATACCTATACCTACCAAACAGCTTACGCAAAACGAATCAAATCAACGCTACCCTTTCTACATATAGTTATAACCCAACAGGATCGAAGCTTATCTCCCCATTACACATCGACAATCGCATAGCTGATTAGTTCCATGCTGTCGCCTCGCAGGGCGGCGAGGCGACCGATCATCGCACCTGGGGCGAAGGTGGCGACAGGCGACATTGTGCACGACAAGGTCTTACAAAGTGTTATACACGACACTGCGAGGGCGGAGGGTGACATAATTAGCGTGACCCTAAAGGGGTTATTAGTGGTGTTTAGTTTAAAGGGTGTCGTTTTTTAATGTCGTTATGTGCTGATTTTAGGTAGGGAGCCTTTTCATGAGAGCTCGTGGATTTCCCAAAATCATAGCTAATTTTTTATTTCAAAACCAAAATAGATACAAGAGCCAAAACAATCATCACATTCTTAAACCTAGTGGTGTGTATTAATGCTGCAGAATCCTCTTAATTATTATTAAGTACATAAGATATACTTTAGTTAGGGAGCTGGTATATGATTTGTTTGTCTTTCATATTGATAAGGATGAAAGTTTATGTCAACACAAATCGATTTAGTCCTGTAAATGAAAGTCGTATGTCCCTGCGTTTTTGAATTACTAAGCGACCTAGATGTCTGCCAACTTTTTTTCCTATTCTGGGCGTCCTAATGAATCGAATGGCCGCAAAGAGAACGACGAACAAATGATTTAGTATAGCTTTTTTCATTTACATTTTTGCTACTACTTCCCTTTATAAAACAGAGCCTGCACATCTTCCTCTTCGATGTTTATCGTTTTGAGGATGATTCTGACCATCAGTCCAAGAGGCAGACACGAACAAATTATTAAGCACACCATTTTTTTTTTGAAAATTTTTGAAACGCTGTCAATTGAAAACGCATCGCTACCATGGTGGCAGACAATTTTTCTGTGGTTCTTTACACTGTCATTAATCGAACAATTCAGGTCTGCCACACGAACAAATCATATAGAAATTTTGGCACCCAGCTCCCTAGCTATTTAGTGCTACCCACTTTTATTTCGCCAGTTGGCTCTCAAAAACCCCGCATGCCACTATGATTGCATAGACGTACTCTCAGCTTTGAGCGCCGAGTGACTTTTCTCTCGCACTCGTCTCCGAGCCCGAACCATCTGCTTAACCGTATATCAACTAGGTCAACTGCATAACAAAACATACATACAGGTGCATCCTTTAATGTAATTGTTGAAGACATTTTTTAATATACGCTGCTAGGAGCTAAACGTATATTGGAATGGTCAATGGTCTCTCCGCGAGCTCCGACGCCTTTGCTAGCGACAAATCATGCACGTTCTGTGCGTGCAGCTTCTCTTTTGGAGGATTCGCCTGAGACCATTCCCATCACAAAGCGATCTCGAAGCGCCTCTTCCACGTTTTTAAAAGCACAGTTCGGATAGTTTGTTTTGCTGTATATTTTGTTATGCAGTTGACCTAGATGATCAACTAAGCAGATAGATGATGATGCTAAGCAGATAGATGGTCCGGGTCCGGAGACGAGTGCGAGCGAGAATTCGCTCGGCGTTCAAAGCTGAGAAATATGTCTATGCAATCATAGTGGCGTGCGAAACACGCCGGCTTGTTGCGTCGCTGCGTAGAAGTTATGATGCTCGCCAACCCCCACTCTTTTCAGAGTAAAATGGTTGTCCAGGAGCATCAAGATGCCTTCATAAGGCACGGCTTGTTGTCGGCGTGTGCGCCTATGCGACGATCAAATTTTGCATTTTACAGCTGAAACGACACGTCGTATCAAATAATTTCTCAGCTTATTTCATGACGGAACTTTGAATTGCAAAATGAAGGTTAATCAGCACTGTTAATCTCACTATCTGACCAAAACTTTAATGGGTCCGGTTAATGTACGACCAGATATTTCGCGTCCACCCATACTACACCACTAGTCACACCAAATGTATAGGTGGTCGCGAATTATCTGGTCGTAGGTACATTAACCGGACCCACTTTATTTATGTTTATTCAGGATGCTGGTTTTGCATCAATATTGTCTGCGTGACTTATGCATGTCGAAAACCAAAGAACGAACTTTTATATTTAAAACTATCTGTGCCCGCGACTTCGTTCGCGTCTTATTAGAACGAAAATGTTTCTATGTTTTAAGATTATGTTTTTTTTGTGGCAGTCGGAACAAAATCTAGGTCTAAAGTTACGTTTTGATTTTATCAATAAATCCAGTTTTGTTGTTTCAGTATTCTGATACAAAACTAATTTCGGCGATTATTTGAATTTGTTGATCTTTAAACAATACCTACTTATTCAATAAACGTGTAGACGTAGATTTTGTTCTGACTGACAACCTATCAAAATGGGTCAAAATGGGTCAAAATCGGTTAACATTTAAGGGGGCAATCGCGATAACGATCCCTTTTGTATGAAAAGCCGTAGGTTCGCACTCCTCTTAATATTGATGATTCAGCTTCGTACAGTCGTAGCATAATTTAGGCACTTTGTACAGATACACTGTGACTGAAAATTTGGATCGGAATTTCTCGCATGGGTTTACCTACATCGGACATATCGGCACGGTTTTCTCCGTGAAGAAACGTCGTCAATCTACGAATCTTTATCACTCCAAACTCTATTTCCCTTGATCATTGCGACCCTATCTCCCAATAGAATTTCACGCGCCATCCTAAACAAAGCGTGGGGACAATCATTCCGCGGCGCTGCCCACGCGCAGCCCCGGGGAGCGCGCCAATTACCGGGGGCAAATATTTGCGGGAGGGGAGCAATAAACGATTAACTTCTGAGGCGCAAGGAGATACCCTGATTACTAGCCGACCTGACTGACTGAGTGCGGAGTGGCAATGCAACCGGCTTTTGTGCCGGACGTCGCGGGTTTGACTCCCTCCATGGAAAAAAAACATGTGATGAGCACGAATGCTTATAACGAAGTCATGGATGTCAAGTATCTACATATATATGTATGTATTTAGCTATATTAGAGTGCAACTTCTGCCCGCGCGTGGAATTCCGTTATAGTTATTCCCTCGGGAACTTTTAAATTTTCCGGGATTAAAAGTAGCATATCTGCTATTCCAGACTATAATCTATTTTTGTGCCAAATTTCACCCAGAACCGTTCAGCCGTTCTGGCGTGATTAAGTAAAACATCCATTCATCCAAACTTTCACGTTTATATTATAACAAGGTGGTGTCCGCGACTTCGTCTGCGCAAAATAATTATTTAAGTAGCCTATGTCCTTCTCCAAGGTCCAATCCATCTCTATACCAAATGTTTCATCAAAATTGGTTTAGCAGTTTAGGCGTGAAAACGTAACAAACAGAGTTACATTTCCGCATTTATAATATTGGTTAGGATTAGTACTTATGTGGGATTCATTTCGTACAATAGTTAGATACCTACTCATCACATATATTGTAGAAATCCTAGTAGGTATCCACGTGTGTTGGTCTAAAATATTATTATTATTATTGCCTATAATTAACCTTTTGACCGCCAAGCATGTCTGAGAAGTAACACGAATTTCGGCAGCACCTGACTGGGGCGGTCAAAAGGTTAAAAATATGGCCTATTTATCAGAGGCGAAGCGTGAGGATAAGCCGGTGCATACTTTCTTAACTCAAACATTATAATATTAATAATAACTTCTTGTATTAACACAAAAATTGCATATTACATTTTTTTTAAATGTAAATACAATATTTAATGAGTTATAATATAATATTTAAAAATAGAAATGATACACCGGCTTACCCTCACGCTTCGCCTCTGCTATTTATCTTGTTATATTCATTCATTTTTGTCACATACCTTTGACATATTTGCGATTAAATCTTATTCTGATATCACTAAACATATACTGGCTTTTGATAGGATGTAGTGAAACCAGGGGTACGGCTTGAAGGTCAATTTAAATTTATTTTTAGATTAGGTTCCTACGTTTTAAGTTATTGAAAAAGCTGGAAAAGAATCGGAGGCATCTTGATTTAAATTATTAATTATCTGATTTGTTCCCTACACCAGGAACTAAAGGCTCTCCCTAATTACCTATACCCTGAAAAGTGAGAACGACTCACCAAACCTTCCAGTAGCGAAAGTGTCGTATGAGCGTTTTATTCAATTCCAAGGCTGAAAAAAAAACGTTTCCGTCGGAAGCGACAATCGCAAACAAGCTTACCGATGCGTTCATGATTACGTGCGACATTCATAGACAGAGTTTATGCGGCCTTAGAGTAAAATCGTCGGCTTCATTGGAGCGGCAACTTTAAATCTATTGACAAACTTGTGTGAAGTTGGACGGCTTATCCTTTCTTGAGGCTAGTTAGTGAAGACAACGGTGAATATCCCTTTTCGTAACTTTTTGTAATACTTATAGGAATAATATTTACGTTACTGTACCTTTTGCCTTACGCAATTTGAAAAAGCAAAGCAAAACAAATTTTATATTTTTTTCCTTTGTCATAAGTCCTTATCAAAATAACGTTTTAAAAAGCAATGAATACATGAATGTTGTTTGGTGTAACATTTACTTGACTATAATTTGAACTCGATTTTTACTTATAGGTTATCCCGTAAATTCATACACAGCCAAAGAAACATTTTATTTCAATATTTTTGGCAAATTACAAATGTTTTATTAAAAAAATATTGCATTTAAGCTCTTCTAAAAGAAAATTAATTTTAATGCAAATTAATTTCTGCAGTCATAAATGCACTTAAAATATGCAAATAATGTAAAATGAATCTTTAAAATAAAAAAAATAAAAAAAAACCTATTCTAACATTTTCAGCATATTTGCGTTTGTCAAAATTTATCGATCCACAAAATCCAACGAATCTATGGCAGTTTAATCAATTTGCCTTAACGTTTTTCCTAAAAAAAATATCAATCAAATCATGATCATAAACTTGTCCAACGGCTTTTGTAATTTTTTTCGCAAAATCAAATCATAATATTTCCTCCAATTTTTTGCCAATACCTTAAACCGCACTCCACGTCAGCAATAATCCCGTCAGCGGCCGTCAATGCAAACCCAAACCACTTACGCGTGCAATAAACAATTTTCATATCCCAATAATAGCCCTCAAATTACCGCACCCTACCAATCTTACACCAAACAATTCTATAAAAACCACCGTAATTCAAGCCCTCAACAAATCCAAATCATTTGTAGGCCCGCCTACGCCTCAGTCCTGCGTAAACTGGTCGCAACTAATGACCTCTGTCGTCAACATCGGATTATCGGATTGAGAAAGAGATAGGCATGTTTATTTGCGCGTGTGTGAGCGGGACGTGTGGTCGATTATTTGGGATTAGTTGACGGGTGTCGCGAACACTAATGAGCGCGTCGTCTTGACGCGACAGCTGTCACGCCGAGTGACTTTGTTATTCAAATTTTTGGGTTGCCAGGTTTTGGATGTGTTTGCGGAAAATGAGTGAAAGCAGTTCAATTCTATTGCCTTGTCAGGTTGAATGTTATTGAAAATCATTTGAGTAAAGATTCTAAAAAGAATAGGATGAAGTTAATTTATTTCAAAGTTTTTAATTACTGATTTAAACTAGACTCTAGTTACTAGAGAAGGCTTATCCCGTCCAGCTCCATTTAAGCTAGATAAATCAATTTAATGTTTCTTTATTTAATTTAATTATTATGACACTTAGAGACTTTTTACATCTCTAAGACATATGAATTAACATGTCCAGACACGGAGACTATACATCTCCCTTATTAGCTATTTATTATAATTATTTTGTGCCCATTGGGTTTGTTTGTTACACTTTTTATGTGTTCGTTTTAGTTAAAAATATAATGTGAAAGTTGATAAAAGACTTACTACTGAATTTCTTGCTGCGTTTCTTCTCAGTAGATGTCACCTTTCGAAGCGCTGGTGATTCAGACATGCGTGAGAGAACCCGTGTGCCTTCTTGTAATATAAATATTTAAATTTTCAGTTTTTTTCTATATCTGGCAGTAGTTTGCTACAGGTTGATTTCGAGATACGAGTATTCGTCAAATTACTATCAAAATTAAAATGAAACACTCAGCATTTCGAATAAATAGTTGAATTCTTTTGCTTTTCCGTTTCCCGTTTTTGCAAATATGCTACTTACGCGGTTTTGTAGAACCGCCGTTATCATTCATATCCACTACGTATGGTAACTGATACAGATCAAAACGTGTCAATTAGTTAAGTGCTTATATCTCAATATCTGCCGAACCTGCCCGTTATCTCATTGGCTATACAATCAATCAAAAACTTACCTAAAATCCAAACACTAAAAGACCGAAATTTCCTTGAAAACTGGAGGCAAATGCAAGATAATTAGTAAGCAAAATTAAATTGTATCACCCACTTCTTAAGGTTCCTTTTCATTTGACTGAAAATATCCGTGTCGCCCCTACGGATGCTCCGCTGAAGAGTCGCATCAAAGAATAATTGCATATCTAATTTGTGGCATACTATTTTGAACACTAAAGTTGTGGGTTAAGATATACAATGGCTTGATGTGTCGTTTGTGAAGTGGACACCGCCTTATCTGGAATCGTCCGAAGCGGCGATGATCTGATGCGTCGAGAGCACACGAAAGGGTAATTAGGATATTGACTAAGTAAAGATAGGACTTGAATCGATAACTCTTTACTTATGGTTGGATAATGGCTCGTTACTCTTTTACTTAATTTGAACCTTTAAAAGCTATATTACATTAAAAAATTTACGGCTTAAAGACTAAAGGAAAAAATATTTTTAAAAAACCGGTCAAGTGCGAGTCTCACCTCGGAGGGTTCAGTACTTACCTATGAAAAAGAGACTGTACCTTGTAGGCACAGAACCCTAAAAACGAAAATACGCTTTTATCAACCGGGTAACCATTTACAACCTACCTATGAAATAAGAAAAAAATTACTTTCGCAAGCTCCTATTCCCTCTAAGCTCTCTCTGCAATCATCGAGTGGCATACGACTTTGCAAAGGTTATTCCGTTTAACTATAATTTTTTGTGATGTAATTACAAATTTACGGCTTTCGGACTTTTTCTTTTACTTGTGCTTATAAGACACTGCTTCTTGCCAAATTTCTTGATTCTATGTCAACGGGAAGTACCCTCTATGTTTTGATTCCCTTGCGAGTATCAAAATACGTGGCATAAACGGCCGTATCTTTTGATTGCGTTAACTTAGAAAGTTGTTTTTTTCACATCTCCAAGGGATTGCCGATTTGAGTTTTTTATATTAATTTCAACTTGATACCTCCACGCGTTCTTGAGAAAAAGGTCTTGACACACAGACAGACAGACAGATGGACACCAAAGTGGTTTCCTTTTTTCCTTTTGAGATACGGAACCCTAAAAATTAAGAAAGAAAAATGACATTCAATAAACTTTGACAAGCGGAGTTCATGATGGTAAATTATTATTAACTTACCAACAATCAATTTAAAATGGCCGGCCCACTCTATTTTTATTTGCGGATTTGATTGCCAGTACATTATAATTGGGGGCGCGGGAGTGCAGGCCAAGTTCGATAATTACAATAAGGCATCAGACCATAGAGCACCTCCTTCACCGCACAATAACGGCAACCGAACAAAACAAGCGCTTGTGAACAAAGGTGAGTGAGAGCTTTGTTGAGCCAACAGCGCCACCTGGCGACGGAAAGATTGAAATTAAAAACAATTCAATTAATTTTGTCGGGAAAGTGCTTGAGTCGAGTAGACCGTTACCTTGGCTTGTAATAAGTTAAGTGCCAGGGGCTACTTAAGATCTTGTTTATGTTAATTTGTGAGACTGAGGTACTTAAGGCTTAATAAGTTCTACTTACAACCGATTTTTGTGTTGTGGAAATACTTAACAATAGCAATCCCTGTTATGAAAGAATTTTAAAAGGTAGATAGAACTTGAATTAACTTATACTCTGTCAAATAACAAATCCGTATCCAAGATCTCCTTTTTCACGTAGATCTTACCTTTTTGCCTGTCTTTCTTCTCTTTACATTGTGTTATGTTGGTATGGTAGGTACCAGTTTTTTAATGAAAATATTAAATATTTACTTTTTGTTCAAGAAAAGTGCTGACGACTTAAAGTACTTATCACTGGGGATAGACCAGTAATAAGTACTTTAAGTCAAAATATCACAAAGAAGTCAAGTTGCAATTTACCCCAAATCCACAATAATTCCTCCGCTTCACAAAATACTCGGTGCAAACAATAGTTTTCAAATGCATGAACTCCGCCAATAAGTTTTATAAGTACACAATAAAAAAACAATGGCGCCCCAATTACAAGCATATTCGCTAACCCGCCACTGCCGCCTAACCCTCCGCTTTGTTTTAGCTCAGTTGAGTGCCGTGCCTGCCGGTGTGCCGGAGGCGCGAAAACAATTGGGGATCACTGTTAATTATTTGCAAACTTGGCTATCGCACTACAGTTTTTTTTATGTGCTATCATTAGTAAATCTAGGAATCTGGGCGTCAATTTGACTTTTCCTGAAAGAGATTGCATATGTTTTTTTTACAATGCGGCCGTCTTTTCTGTTTAGTAAATAAGAGCTACCATATCGTAGCCAAATAATTTTCGATCGTTTCGTATCGTTTAGACAACGTTAAATAAACGGAGGCCCAGTGTTCGAGCTCAATGTTATGATCGTTAACGTGACCAGGGTACATTAAACAAATGACTGTGTATGACTGGGAATGACTGTGTATGACTGGGAATGACTGTGTATGACTGGGAATGATTGTGTGTGACTTGTGTAACAAACGTGAATTTTGGAATGATAAGGTTTTGAGTACCGATGTTAAACATTTTCATGGGCGCCATATATTATATTATTTGCAACAGATTTCACTGTTCTTATGTCAAAAGGCAAAGATTTTTTTTGTCTAAAATGTATGCCTGTAAAAGTCATGTTTTTATCCTTTTGGTTTGCGCGGTTGGTTTTTTATTTTTATTAATTAATTATTTTATTTAAATCTCTTCTGTTCGCTTCCATTGTTTGTAGTGGACAGTGGACACAGTGGTGGACACATAATAATTGTTTTGTTTTTATACTATCAAGAACATATACTGTCGTATCTTTTGAGGGAACAAGGCAAGTCGCAATTATAAAACTAAAAAAAATCGGACCATGCACAATATTGCACAATGTCCGACATGCCGGTCCCGCGATTACGTTGCGTACTCCGTCATGTCGCAGCGTTTAGTTATGTGAGTTTCTTCAATAATCAGTTTTTAGGGTTCCATACCTCAAAAGGAAAAAATCGAACCCTCATAGAATCACTCGTGTGTCTGTCTGTCTATCCGTCTGTCACAGCCAATTTGCTCCGAAACTACTGGACCAATTGAGTTGAAATGTGTTACGTAAATAAATGAATTTTAAACAAGGTGGCCCCTTTTGGGGGTATATTAGAAAATAAAAAAAAGTTTTGCGAACTATGGCGTGTGAAATATCAAATAAAAAAAATGGTTTTAAAGTTATTTATAAAATAGGCGAAAATTTACCATTTTCCCACCTTATCGCAGAAACCAATGGGCCTAAATTTTTGGAAAAAACTACAGAAAATAGTTATTTACCTATTACAGGAACATTATGGTAATAAGAAGTTTATGGTTATGGTAGCTATTTGAATTTTATTTCATATAATCACGGAACCCTCTCCACGCGAGTTTAACTCGTACATCTACGGATTTTTTTACTTTATTATTACGAAGTACTCAAACAAAAGGATTCAAAAGGGATATCCAATCAACTTTTTATGTATTTATTTACTTTGTCCACAAAACAGCACCTCACACCAGCTCCGCCACAATTCAGATTGCGCGTGTTTGCCAGCGATCCCAGCAAAAGGGTTCCCGAAGGCGCTTTCCAATTTACTTAAAACATGCACAATACCCTACAACCTACAGTGCTTGACGGGACTCGAACCTTTGTACTTACCAACCGCCAGACACACCCCGCGCTTACTCGAATTAAAAGGGGTAGATAGTCGCGTAAGAACTTTGTGTATTGTATTGCGATAGAAAAGTCAAAGGGAATCGGTATTTTTGGCTTTGATACTTGCAGCCTGGAAGTATGCGTAGGTAATATCAAATCCCTGAAATGATGAGTACCATAAAATAAAAAGACTTTTATGCTGAATTATCCAAACTGATGTAATTTATACTCAGAATGGTCCAATTCATTTGGTATTTTATTTAGGTGTAATTACTTATAAAAAATATTAAACTAATAATAATAATATAATAAACCGGTGGTAGATTCATTCCTTGACCTTCATAAGAGCTTGTAAAAGCCTAAATTGAATAAAGATAGTTTGACTTTGACTTCGAATCAGGGAAGAATTTTTACACAAATCGATCTAGTCCCAAAGTAAAGGCTTGTATTAGGTCCTTACATATGAAATTAGCGTTTTGTCGTACTGACCACTTTGATCTGAAATATCTCCTCTTTGGTTAAGAATTCCAAATTCAAATTTATAAATTCATTTAGCTGGTACAATTGAGTTCTGAAAACAGTCATTCATTTGTTTTTTCCTCATTGTTTTTTGCTTTGGCGTCGCTTATTACCGCACAATGGAAAACATGAAATATCGGTATACTTACGAGTACGAGTTCTACCGTGGCACCAGTGCTGCAGAAACAGCTCGAAGGATTAATGATGTGTACGGCGCTGGTGTCTAAAAGAAAGCACGGTAAGTTTTTGGTTTCAACGGTTTCGTTCTGGAAATTTCGACCTTCAGAACCAACCCCGTGGACGGCCTGACACCAAAGTGGAAAATGAAGAATTAAAGGCTATTGTGGAAGCGGATCCATCACAAAGCACTTCAGAGATAGCTGCAGGCTTCGGAGTAAGTGATAAAACTGTATTAATCCACTTGAAGCAAATCGGGAAAGTAAAAAAGCTTGAACGATGGGTACCTCATGAATTGAGTGAATCGAACTTGCAAACACGCGTCGACTGCTGTGTTACTTTGCTCAACCGACACAATAATGAAGGGATTTTAAATCGAATAATTAATTGTGATGAAAAGTGGATACTGTACGATAATCGGAAGCGCTCGCCGTGATGGCTGAACCCTGGAGACCCAGCCAAATCCTGCCCTAAACGAAAATTGACTCAGAAAAAGTTACTTGTGAGTATTTGGTGGACTAGCGCTGGTGTCGTTCACTACAGCTTTCTAAAATCTGGCCAAACGATGACGGCAGATATCTATTGTCAGCAACTGCAAACCATGAAGGAAGAACTAGCTGGTAAACAACCGAGATTGGTCAATCACTCTAGGCCACTGCTGCTTCACGACAACGCAAGACCACACACTGCACAAAAAAAACCACTAAGTTAGATGAGCTACAATTGGAATGTCTGCTAGATCCACCGTACTCCCCGGACCTTGCTCCAACAGATTACCATTTTTTTCCGGAATTTGGACAACTTCTTATAAGGAAAAAAATTCAACTCCGATGCGGCAGTCCAAACCGCCTTCAAAGAGTTTATTGATTCTCGCCCCCATGTTTTTTTTAGTAAGGGGATCAATGAATTACCTATAAGATGGCAAAAGTGCATAGATAACAACGGTGCATACTTTGAATAATTAAATATATTTTACAAAAAAAAAATGACTTTATATTCCTCCCGTACAAAACGCCAATTTCAGATGTAAGGACCTAATATTATGGGTACTAGACGACGATAGGTATACATAATTATATAGGTAAATAAATACTAAAATTCATAAGAAACATTCAAGACTCATGGCCAAATACATAAATGCCACTCAAATGGATCTTTAATTAAAGTGACGTTACAGTGACGTTTTTGTATAGGATGACAACTAGTTGACGGAAATTTAACAATTTAACCGTCATTCAGTTTTAAACTAGTACGGAGGTTTGCTTACTGTTACTCGCGTATCTTTTTAACTACATTTGCGTAATATTTTTGTAATTTTCTACTATGTACCTATCTGATGTTACCGAGTATCTGTAAGCGAAATAAATAAATAAATAAAATAAATAAATATTTAATCTCTAATCAAATGCTTAAGTAGCGTTTCTGAATTCAAGCATCAGAATCAAACATTTGTACTCATCACACTCTAATATTTGCTCTTACCGGAGATCTAACCCGGAACCGCTAGCTTCGGAGGCAGGGTCACTACCAACTATACCTAATAAAGGCTAACTGCATCGCCAACGAAATACATGTGTACATGTGTAGTGTTTGCTCGAATCAGACTTTATGCAAGTAAGGTCAATGTTGATTTTAACCTCGACGTTTCAGCCGTCGAGATTGTACTGAGTTGTCTCGTCGTCACAGCCCTTGAGATAAAAACCAACACTTATTTTACGACATCAAATCTATTTTATGTTGACTTAAGAAGTCACTGTTGAAACTCAAGTTCTGGAGTGTGCAGTTTGGATCCGTGCTACCTATTTCATAAAACATTACAAATACGAGTATCTTATGGTGCGTTTAGAGTTTTTTCTGCTAGGAATGAGATAGCGAACAATTAAGCCATTGATGTTTATTTCACTAAGTTTCCTCCTGGCGATCAATATTCAGTTTTTCTTGGCTCACAGAATTTTTTATGAATCTTCTAATAGTAATCAAGCATTTTCTTACATTAAAATCCTTATTCATTGGACCGTTCTTTTGCCCACAGCCAAGCTCGCCGCTCAAGATGCAGCCCTTCCAGACATCTACGCGGGAGCCGCGCGAGTCCTCGCCCGAGCGCGCCTCGTCCCCCGACACCCCCGCGGCCCCGCCCGTGCTCAACTTCTCCATCGCGCGCCTCATGGAACCGGACCGGAAGAAATCCGTCTCTCCTGAACCGCCACCGCCATTTTTGTCCTACGGAGCTCATTTGCTGGACTCGGCCTTTAAACAGTACATTCCGGCCGCTCGGAGACAGTTGGCGCACTATCCTCTGCTATATTACGGGCCGGATCTGGTGTCACTGACGTACGCGCACCAGCTGCATCTGCCGCGGCCCCCGCCGCCGGTCTCACCGCAGCGACCGCCGAGCCCTCGCGCGCCCGCCGCTGACCACGCCGTGTCTTCAACCACGGGACCGACGCCGTCTCCAGCGAAAACCAAAAGCTTCGCTTGCGGAGATTGCGGTAAAGTCTTCAACGCCCATTACAACCTGACGCGGCACATGCCAGTACACACGGGGGCGCGTCCGTTCGTCTGCAAGATCTGTGGCAAAGGTTTCCGACAGGCATCGACGCTGTGTCGCCACAAAATCATCCACACTTCGGAAAAACCGCATAAATGTCTTACGTGTGGCAAGGCCTTTAACCGTTCTTCTACGCTCAATACGCATGCGAGAATCCACGCGGGCTACAAGCCCTTCGTTTGCGAATTCTGTGGAAAAGGATTCCATCAAAAAGGGAACTATAAGAACCACAGACTGACCCACAGCGGAGAAAAAGCTTACAAATGCAGCATTTGCAACAAGGCCTTCCATCAGATCTACAACTTGACATTCCATATGCATACCCACAACGAACGGAAGCCGTTCACTTGTAGTATATGCGCGAAAGGTTTCTGCCGGAACTTTGATCTGAAGAAGCACACGAGGAAGTTGCATTTGGGGGCGAACTCCTCAAATAACGACTCATCTTTGGATACCCAGGACGAGTCGACCCAGGAGGCCAGTAGCCCGGTCGAGGACCGGCCCGCGTTCCGCCCATTCTTGGGTTCCCCGTACCCTCGGCTGCTGGATCCCGGTCGCCTGCCGGCGCCCAACACGTTCTTTTCGAAACTCTTGTGACCCTACTTCAACAACTTTGGGGAAGCTAACGATTAAACAAGAAATGATTGTTGTAGATTAATAGTTTCGCAGTTTGTAAATAGTTTAGTATTAAATGTGGATATCCAGTGATTCTCGTGCTTTCGGTGTTAAATTAAGACGATAAACTTATGAAATAACAACTAATATTGAGATTTAAAGTGGAGGATGTTTTCGACAGTAAACGAAATTTTAGAATGGTTGGAACCGTCCTGTTTCTTAGGCTCTACATTATAAAAACAGTAGCGCATACGAAAAGGAATTATATCTAGTTCAATACATTTTAATAAATCATTTGTGTTATATGCTATAAAAAGAGATGAAATAACTGTACATAATTATAAAATTATATATAAGATCAATGCTGTGGTCTACCTTTATTTATATAATGTGTTTCTAAGTGTAGGTACCGATCTAAAATTCTTCATAGATTCGATATTATTTTGCTGAAGATCGTCGTAAATCAATAAATAGTAGTTTATGCAATGGTTGCATAATGATAGGCCTTAAAACACTAGTGCGGTTTTCATGAAACGAGCCGATAGGCGAGTTTCATAATAAGATCGCACGTGTGTTTTAAGGCCAAATTATGCAGAGTTGCATACATAACTTTATCTACACACATATTATAAATCCCCCATGATGGGTTCAGAAACAATATTTTCTGGCAACAAGTTATTTGTTGCAATCGTGGCTGCATATTTCCCATATCCGGCGCATTTTCACATCACACACACTCCGAGAAGACTACTTACTATTCATATTTTCAACTAAAATGTAAATTACAAACAACTTTTTCTATTCAATTCAACAAAATTCTACTTTCGTTCAGCAAAACGTCAACATAATGGCGGCGATTCGATCCTCCGTCAAGACCATTTTTTTTTTAAATCATAGACAAACGGATGAAGTCTCTATTCTCACGTCACTCGAGAGCAAATATTGTGCAGTTTATATTAAAAAAACATACTGAATTGACGTTTCGTATCAATAACTGTTTTATTATCTATGGATACTAGAATAGAGACCCACTTGAGTTTTGACAGCTGTTCCAAATTTAATCTCATTTCTTTACTAAAAACGATAAAGAAGTCATGTTATTTCTTTATCGCAGCACTGGTTTTTCCTAATTGGTTGTCAAAATGGTGGTCATTTCCTACGGTTTTTGATTAACCAATGGAGGTTTTATGATATGGGTGTAGATAAACTACTATTACTTCATCATGTATAGTTTGGTTATTATGTATATGGATGTGATGTAGTTGTAAATATGCATAGTTATAGCTAAAATTGCAATATTGAATGTAATTAAAGATATTATACGCATTTACTGTATTTGTTTCTGATAAGATCCAATTTTAATATATTTAAGCCGAGATATTGCCAAAGTACCTAAATACTTAAGTGAATATCAATCGTCAGATCAGTTATATCGAAACTTTAACGATATAGTTTTTATAATGCAATTGATTTCAATATATCTTTTTGTCGAATTGAACAAGTTTTGATAAGTAAATGTTCATAAGTAAAATTTACACTACAAATCATGAGTCAAAGTTAGGTCTGAGTAAGGGTCTGAGCCATATCGTACTAACGGTTCTGCAATGTTTCAGTTTAGTTTATGTGTCAAATATTGACTGACAAACAGGCTGATGAAAAGTGATCACTGTCGCCCATGGACATCTGCGACACCAGAGGTGCTGCCAATGCGTTGCCAGTCTAGGGAGGATGAGGAATGGGGATGAGGGAATAGGCCTCCGGATCTCGTCACTCACCGTACGAAACGCAATAGCAAGCTACTTTACTGACTTTACGCCGATATTCTGTGAGAGTGTGGTACTACCCCGGTCGAGCCGGCCCATTTGAACAGTAATCAGATGATTACAAACAGGACTAGATAGTGAGGATTACGGTTTGGTTCTAACACTACAAAAATTTGGTTAGATTGTAAAGCAGTTTTAGACTGTAAACCTAATAACAACTTATTTAGGTAGTTTTTATTAGTATTCAGATTAAAAGTTTCGTGAGACAATATTAAAATTAGAAATAACCACGGCCTTACTCACGATTTATTGTCAGAAATGGTCCGACATGTTTCGGACTCGTATGGACTCCGTCTTTACGGGGTGAGTGCGGTCGCGACAAGCAGTGCGCAGACTACTTTGACTGCGAACACACTCAACCCGTGAAGAAGGACTCCATCGAGTCCGAAACATGTCGGACCATTTCTGACAATAAATCCTGAGTAAAGCCGTGGTTATTTCAAGTTATTATTAGGTTTACAGTTTTAAATAAGACTAATGTGACATCTGGGCGTCTATTCCGGAACGTCTAAGTGATCCTGCAGCGACCCGTGAGCGAGACTCGCATCTCACTCTTACGGATTACGCGTCGTGCGAAAGAATGGGATGAGAAATCTCGCTAACGAGTCGCTACAACATCACTTAGAGTTCCCGAATAGAGGCGCTGATCTAACGGTACAGCCCAGCTCAAGTATACTATTTCATTTGCCAGTCACGCTTGCACTATAATTTGGCACTCACTGCCATAGCTCAATCCGACTACAGCAAAACCGCAAAAACAAGTTACGCGTCAAAGTTCTAACGCCGTTGACATAAACGCTATAATTGCTTGGCTCACGTGACTTATGCAAGTGGCAGCGTAATAATCCGCGAGCCGCGCACACGCTGCGCCCGCGCTTTGTCGCGGCGCGCACGCCTCCGCTGCGGCACTCAAACTGTAGCGGGTCTCGCGATTTTTGTGTTATGGGTAATTAGATAGTTAAACTATTTGCTTTTTGATTTTTCTTTTCAAGGGGCTGGTGAATGGTCTAATAAACATTGGCATGTAAGTAAATATAGCTGTGTATCCAAAGGGCCAAACCGAACGTTGGCGCACGTGATATCTGTTCCGATTTCCAATAGATGACAACAGATGGTGTCACGCTGCGTAAGCGCCGCGCTCTTGCCGCGCCTGCTATGTGCCCGGGCTTTAAACAATTATTAGATTAATGACGACTAGTGAATAAATTAACAAGACGCTGCCAAAATGGCTGATAAAGAATAGTTATTTTACGTTGGATGGAAGTCATAAATGTTTCCACAACCAAAAATATGGATTAGCATACTAAATTAAAGTGTTTTTGTGTGATCACAAAGCTAATACAAATATCTAAGTGGAAAATGATATTTACATGAAGTCTAAGCCTAAATTACCTAAGGTTTCTAATATGTATGTCTGTATGTTTTAATGTTTGTTCAGAATAGGCTCTAGCTAAAACGAGTAATGGATTTAAATGTATCTTTCAGGCTTAGTTAACTGTACTACTACTAAACTCAAGGCTTCCTAGACGAGTCGAAGACACCGAAACGTGGAATGCAAGCGGAGCGGGTCGGAAGCAGGCCCGCGTAAGCAGTGTCAAAGGAACTAAAATGAAAGCTTTCACGCCAGAGACTGCGGCAGGTTGATATGAAAGTTTCCATTTTAGTTCCTGTACCTAACGCTGCTTACGCGGGCCCGCTTCCGTCCCGCGTTTCGGTGTGTGGAAACCTTTAGATCATGGTATTTCTTTATTTTCATAACCGTAAAGGGTTTCGGAGAAATGACATATTGCTATTTGTATGAAAAATAATCCCACGCGAACTAAGTTTTGAGCACACTTAGTACTTAACACTTTCAGTGCCAGCCCAAACATCAAGTCCCAACCCAGGCGCCGAAAAATTGCCATCATACAAAATTGCTATAGCAAGAACTCGACCGGCGAGTCTTTCGGCGTGGCAACAAAGTCATAGAAAACCCGATTATCGGGTTTTCGGCACTGAATGTGTTAATAAATTGAGCGAAATGACCGTTATAACACTTTGAGAGCCGCTGGCTAGTGCGTAACTCGAGACCTCTACAATCACTGCCTCTATTTAGCGAAATAATAGAAATATCGCGCTGCGCTTTTGAGCACCGGAAGCAAGCTGCGCGCGCGCATTGTGAGCGAAACAATGCAATACTGACTTTAATTAGAACGTTAACCGTTTATTTTATAAATAAATGTTGGCTTTTTGGAGTTCTCACGAGGTGAGCGATTTTAGCGGTTAGAAATTCTTCAAGAAAGAATTATGGAATGACTACAACCAGTACGGTGACCAACTTATACTCATTCCAGTGGCCATAGCAACGTTGACACGGGGACGAGTTATCGCCATCTTATGGCTCAGTGCGCCTCTCTCATACTAGTATTGAAGAAAGAGATGCACTGAGACATAAGGTGGGGATAATTTTATCATCGTGTCTAGCTTGCTAGGGCCGCAAATGACGTTTTTTTTAATGAGTAATTTGATAAACGCCGCCTAAGGTTACGCACTACTACAACTATTGGTATTGGATGGTTAAACTTACTTAATCTCTTAATTGGGGTCTCAGACCAGCGTTGCTTGTCATGCAACGAATGAAATGTCTGGTCTAGAATATGTGTTGAGAATCACGTTGGGATAAACGGCGATTCGTAAAATTTCAAACAGAAAAGTCGGAGGCATTGTGGAGTGTGGTGTAAGGCAGGGGGGAATTACATCGCCTACTCTCTTTAACTTGTACATTGATTCACTTACCTATTGTTGAGCTGAGTAATGCCGGTGTCGGATGCGCAATCGATGGCACCACAACAATTAATATCAGCTATGCGGACGATATGTTATTGCTCAGCCCGTCAATAAGTGGACTAAGGAACTTACTCGGGATATGTGAGGCTTTTGCAAAATCACATGGGTTGCAATATAATATAAAAAAGAGTGAAATGTTAGTGTTTCAAACAAAATCCAGAAAAGTCCAAAACGTTCCCCCAGTCAGGCTTAATAGCGTTGCTCTCACTAGAGTGACGCAATTTAAATACTTGGGTCACGTGATCACCAAGGATGATCTGGATCTGGAGAGGGAGCGGAGGGCGTTGGCGGTTCGATGTAATATGTTGGCTCGTAGGTTTGCACGCTGTGATAGGGAAGTTAAACTGACACTATTCAGAGCGTTTTGCCAGTCATTCTATACGTGCAGCCTATGGACCAACTATACCCAGAGAGCCTTCAACGCCCTTCGGATCCAGTATAATAATGCATTTAGGGTGCTGAAGGGGCTTCCTCGGTTTTGCAGTGCATCAGGGATGTTCGCGGAAGCTCGCGTTAATGGCTTCCATGCTATTGTGTGGAAAAGAATTGCCTCCCTGATGCACCGTGTGCGAGTGAGCCCCAACAGCATCCTTGCTGCGTTTAGTGAGCGGGTTGATTCGCCTATATGGTCGCACTGGGTGTCAGTGCACACAACTTTAACACTACAGGCGAATCAACCGAAATGGTATGGCCCAGTCACCTAAATATAGCCGCTAGTTATAGTAATTAGTAGTGTAATTTAATTTATCTTTAATTTTTAATTGTAATTAGGAATGTTTTATGTCATGTTGTTAGTAATTTAATTTATCTTGTGTATAATTAAAATGAAAATAATGTAATTTAGCTTTTAAGGATATGGACCAGGTCCAAAATAAATAAATTTATTATTATTATTATTATTATTGTAATTGTAAGTAGGTAGATTGATCAACAAGACACATTTTTTTGTATGTAGGTATGTTCACCGATTACTCGGAGATGGCTGGACCGACTTGGATGATTCTTTTTAATCGATTGTATACCTCCAAGTTGGTTCCGTTGTAGTCAAAGTTGAGGTTTGATGAGAGGATCTATGAGGAATCGAAGGAACTCAAATATTTTAGGCACGCATATAACAATTTTGATATTTTCTGTAATAACTCAAGCAGTTGCGTTCCAAAACCATTATTTACTGAAGTGGAAATAATGAAGACCATAGTTGACCACCGGAACTCTGCAATGATAAGTTCACGGGTGGCGATGGCGATTAGCTTTCTGTATAAGGTAGGGAAGCAACTTATGCTCATCAAATGCATGTGGTAAAATAGAACCGGTGGTGAAGAACCAGGAGAACTCCTCAACGATTGACGTCCTAGCACCTTGGATAACAACATTTTGCAAAGGGTGATGAGCAATTGGTATTTTGCTATTGTTACTTATGTAGTAAATGGTGTCGTTAAATCACATATTGTGATAATCACTAAAAAGGTAAAAAATTATAATAAAAATTACAAATAAAAAATCCGACTTCAAAAACTCTTTGAAAGTAACAAAAAATGATTGGCTTTCGTAAGTCCATTACGAAGAAACGTCAGATATATATTGTTTATTAAGTGATATATTAAATATATCGAAGTTGGTGACAAGTTAATTAGGTAATACATCCCTCATACTGTGTTAATTTACTTGATGATTACTTCTGATGTCCAATTAAGAATAATTTTATTGTATTGTAAGTATTCCATCTTCAGGTGTACCCTTATGTTCCTATAAACTGACACAACAGAAAAAAAACCACAAATTGGCTGCAGATACGTCCGGACGCCGACCGTCCTTGTTATGGTCCCTAGATATCTGTCTCTATTACATGCTCATAGAGTAAAGGCGACAGCAAAGAATGACGAAATGAATCAATGTGTTTGTTACGGGATGTCACGGCAGCATCAAGAACCCAATTTGCGAGGGAAGACAGCTCTGCTCTGCCGGTGACGTGTCAGTGATGTGGAGCTTTGGCGATGGGCAGATAGGTAAGGAGTTTCTCGATGGGGGCGTGAGAAAAAAGGAAAGGAAGAGAAATACGTAGTTTAAGGTACGAAATAAATGTACACACAGAGAGGAAGGATTAAGGAGAACTATGAAAACAGATGTTAGAATATAGCCTATAGAATATAATTATCAAGATCATATTTCGCTCGTTTAAAATGAAAAAGAAATAATGTTAAATACAAATCCATTCCAAATTCAATTCTAACGTGATTGAGTAAAGTTTAAAACAAAAGTTAATTTCATTTGGACTTATTTCCTTTTATTTTTAAGCGTGCGATTTGTACGCCGGTAATGGTAAAACAAGACCGGTCACCCATCATGTAACACTATACTCGCTTGTTTGTATGCAAATAAATAATCAATTCATTTCATTTCATTTCATCATTTCAACGACAAAGGGCATTTTTAGGGTTCCGTACCAGAAGGGACCAACGGGACCCATTACTGAGCCTAGAACGTACGTCCGTCCGTCCATCCGTCTGTCAGAGGCCTCTAGCCCATCAACGGTAAGAGCTAGAAAGTTACAATTTTTACAGAATATGTGTTGTTATGGCATGATTACTAGCAAATAATAAAAATTTCAAAACGTTTTAAGCCTGAGAAGCCCCAGGCCCCCATCCCCATACATTGATACCCCAAAACTTTACTGATTTTAGACCAATTTTGTTCCAACTGTATTACCATAACGTCTTAAGTTTCAAATTTGGAATACGAGTGTGTTTATACTCCGTGTAACAAAAAATATCAATTCAATGGTATTCTGTTTAGTTTACTTTATTTATTATTCAATATAATATACAGTTTATATTACATAGCATATCAAATTTAAAGCAATTACATTCGCAGTTCGTCAAACAAGTAAATATAAGCATTCAAAATAATAAAATGTTATCTAATTATCTAAATACTAAATTTACAAACACGTAAACACCGCCTCATTTAATCAAAGTTTAATAAAAAAAACCGGCGACCATGCTCAGGGTTCCGTAGCCATAGTAACTCTGAAAACCATAACTTTGGCTAGTTTTCTATTGTTATATACTTAGTGCTTTTCCTGATGGTTTTCAGTAGGTATAAACAAGTTATTGGCCTTCAACTCATGACCCAGTGAAGCCCACTTACTCGTAGTTATGATAGCTTTCCTTTTAATGTCGTTATACAAGCTTTCGCTTAAAATATTTTCAGATTTTTTGAATTTACTGTATGTATGTAAACTCTTTATTGCACATAAATGACAACAATAAAATTCTGCATTATGACATAAACAGTGTACAAAGGCGAGCTTATCCCTAATGGGATCTCTTCCAGTTAACCTTGGAGTTGACGAGAGAAGACAATGTGTGGATAGACAAAAATTATAAACAGCCAAAACAGAAACAAACAAATAATAATAATAATAAAATAAATAAACAATAATAAATAAGTGCTATACTTATATGAATACATATTTTAAAATGACCTAAATATTAATTAAAATAAAAAAAGTTGATGAAGAATAGCTATTTCATATTCCAGAAATCAGGACTCTTCATCTAGCCACATCTTCCTCAGTCCCTGTGTGGGGCTGGGGACACGTAACTCGAACAGAAATGACAACTAGATACATACAACTACTTCCCTAGTCACCGTCATGTACCGACTCGTATACGTGTAAGATTTTGTTAAGATATATAAACGTTTTATTGACAAACTTTCTTGCCCAATTCAACACTTGCCCGATTACGGGAACGACCGAAATTTTATTTCCAAGGTTTGACCCAAACATAGTAACAAACTAAAATTGAATATATTTAGTACTAGCTGTGCCCGCGACTTCGTTCGCATGGACTCGGGAACTTTCCATTTTCCCGGGATAAAAAGCAGCATATGTGTTAACCCAGGGTATAAGCTATCTCCATTTCAAATTGCATCAAAATCCGTCCAGCCGTTTTAACAACCATACACACAAACTTTCGCATTTATAATATTAATAGGATTTACTTTACAAGTAGGCCATAGTCAAAGTCAAACTAACAATGGGGCCAATTCGAAAGTCGCTAAAAGTCGCTAAACTGCAAATAAGAAAGGTCAACTCGATTTTGACAGCTTGGTACTTACCGTACTTATCGAATTTGACGTTTTTAGGGTTCCGTACCTCAAAAGGAAAAAAGGAACCCTTATAGGATCACTCGGTTGTCCGTCTGTCTGTCTGTCTGTCTGTCTGTCTGTCTGTCTGTCTGTCTGTCTGTCTGTCTGTCTGTCTGTCTGTCTGTCTGTCTGTCCAGACCTTTTTCTCAGGAACGCGTGGAGGTATCAAGTTGAAATTAATATCAAATACTCAGGTCTGCAATCTCTTGAAGCTATGAAAAAATCAACCTTCTAAGTCACCGCAATCAAAAGATATGGCTGTTTATGTCTCATATTTTGATACTTTCAAGGGAATCCAAAAGGAATCAAAACCTATAGGGTACTTCCCGTTGACCTAGAATCATGAAATTTGGCAAGAAGCAGTGTCTTACAGCACAAGTAAAGGAAAAAGTCCGAAAACCGTGAATTTATAATTACATCACATAAAAAAAAGTTAAACGGTTAACGGTTAACCTTTGCAAAGTCGTATCATACTCTACGATTGAACGGAGATAGGAGCTTGCGAAAGTTATTTTTTGTCTCATTTCATAGGTAGGTTGTAAATGGTTACCCCGTTTTTAAAAGCTATTTATTTTTTATTTTTTAGGGTACTTACTTACAAGGTACTGTTTCTTTTTCATACGTAATTGCGGAACCCTCGGCGCGCAAGTCAGGCTCGCACTTGACCGGTTTTTTTTTTATTTTAAGTTTATGAAGTTTTAAATTTAGGCGCCTCCGTTTCGAACTGGACCCAATTCGCATTATATCAATTACACAACTGTAAACATATGCTCCATATTCACAGTATTAAAACAACTAAGCCTAACACGATTACTGCCCCCTCCTCCCCTCCCGCTGCTAAACAATAAAACATCAATCAGGTAAGTCTAACCCGAGCCGACGGCGAGGGCTCTCATGAGAAGCATATTGCTGAGTTTTTTTCCCGGAGGGGAGGCACGGACAATAAAACAAATCTGCGAACTCTTGACGCGCCCCGGGCAGTAGAGTAGGCGATGGAGAGGTGACACGTTTTCTACCTATTACACTCAGAAAAAAACCTCGAGACAACGTTGCAGTTTCATATTGCGAACAAATTATTGCGAAAATAACAAAATCATTTTGCGATAATCACAAATGACCATTTCCTGGCCTAGCAACTTTTATTTTGCGAAAGAAAATATTGCGAAATTAACAATAAAACATTGTGATATTATCAACTTTTTAGTACTTTGATAAGACAACAAAGTAGTAAGTTGCGAGTTTCACATAAGTACTTAAACTTAGCGAAGTTCACAAGACTATACTTACGTTGTGGCGTTAACAACTTTAGGAACCTTTGCGAAAATCACAACAGAGAACTCTGCGGAGGGTGCGCCTTTTTTCACATAACTTTTTAAGTCCTATTATCGGAAGTCCGAAAATATTTCTCATACCATTTTACATCATAATGATCATTCTTCATAAAAATATTTAATACTAACGATCGAAACTCATAATCATCAGAATTCATAATATCGCTAATCATACAACTTGTTAATACTAATATTTGTATTTATATATTTTCTTATACTAACGATCGAAACTCCTAATCATTCTTATTCATATATTTTTTTATACTTATATTTATTTCCATATATTTTTTAATCATAAGTGTAAATGAAAATGGATAGGACTTAAGAAGACTTCTGAGCGAGCGAACGATGCGAGCGAGCAAAATGGGTCATAGCACAAGCGACCCAGGTATGTTAGGTTCAGAAGGTTAAGGCGGGAGCGAAGCTCCCGCCTTAGCCTTCGATGTTAGGTCTTTTTTTGCAACAGTTCAGAAAATCTTGCTTATTTGTAAGATTTTATGCTAAATAGGTTCATGCTGTTATATTAATTTGCTTAAATCCATAGGTATGCCATCTTGAAAGTGAAGTTGTAGGTAGGGATACTCTGCCCTACCACAACTTCACTTAGGTTTTTTTTTAATAAGAAAATTGCCATTAGTAATAAGAAAATTATGATAATTGTCTGTTATGAAGGACTATTCTGAAAAATAAAATTATGAGTTGAAGTATGTATTACCAATAATTAAATTATGAATAAAAAAATATGATCACTGTACGTTATGAAGCAAAATGTTATGAAAAAAAAAATTATGAGTTCAAACATGTTCATAGTAATGACATTATTAATAAAAAAATATATGATAACTGTCTGTTATGAGTTCCGATGGTAGGACTAAAAATGTATGAACAAAAAAAGTATGAGGAAAAAAATTATGAAGAGTGATTATTATGAATACAAAACGGTAGTGAAACAAAGAATAGGAATAAGAATTTTATGTGAGCCAATATGGACCCCTCTGCGGGATCCACACAGTTGCAGTTTATGCGGTTCACATATGTTCGCCAAAGTAACTTTGTTGGCTCCTATTTCGCAATGTTTCTTTGTTATTTCCGCAATTTTTTTTTCAGTGATAGCTCTATTTGAGGGAATGAAAATATTCAGTTCACATGTTTGAAGAAAGAAGCACCACAAGAAACTCAGCAGTAATGGCTTCTAAACACCGAAACGCGAAACGGAAGCGAAGCGGGCACGGGTAAGCAGTCTCACAACAACTAAAATCGAAGCTTTCACATCAACCCGCGCGGTAGCCGCGCGTTCACAGGTGTAAGGGCTTCCATTTTAGTTTCTATGTTATCATAGACTGATGAAAATGATGATGAAAAGACTAAAGGGTTTCACCCACTGGAACACAAAACGGAAGCGGGCCCGCGTAAGCATTATTGCTTACGCGGGCCCGCTTCCGTTTTGTGTTCCAGTGGGTGAAACCCTTTAGTCTTTTCATCAACCAAATAATATCAATTTCAGTAATATAAAAACACTAAAACTAAGACAGAAAGTGGGACATGAGAAACGAAGTTAATAAAAATAAATAAAGGAGAGATAGTCTCCGGATCAGTAAAAAAACTTTATCTAAACGTCGCAGAAGATCCTTGTAATAATAATTATTTAAAAAAGTTCCGTCACACTCAGCAGCCTTAACAAAAATAACCTGCGTTATCCAGTTAGACCGATGATGATGAGAATGATGGGTCCGTGAAGAACACAGCAGACACATACATGAACACCAGTCCCACCTGCTCCCTCCACCCTTGCTACGCCCTAGACTTTCTCCAAGAGGACCAAACATAACCTTAAATCAATCGTACCGTCTGCTTCGCTACTCTGTGGCCTTCTGTTTCTCCCCGCGCACTGGAGTGAGGTTACCATAATGTTTATTGCGTCCCTCACTTGTTTACCGTTTGTTAATTGTTTATTCTCAAACTGTTTATTATTAACTACTCAATCGACTCGCAGAAACCGCGTGCGGGTCGGAATTTAATTACGATTCACATAAAGTGTATGATTTAATATTGAATATGTACTCGTAAGAGATGGTAGCTGTGCCCGCGACTTCGTCCGCGTGGAATAGTGTGTGCGCTCATTGTGTACGGCGCGGTGTTGGCAAGTTTCTTACTCGCGTTAACTTCAGTTTCACATTTTGTAATGACTCCGTAAATGTTACATCAGCATAGCTCTAATATTTTGTCTCTCGTCGCAAACTTATAAAACATTCACGTAAATCTTACATATTTCCATACAAACTTTCATCCCCTATTCCCTTTTGTTATTTTACACCCTTGAGGGTAAAACTTTTACAAACTTTGAATATTATATTTATTTATATCGAATTAACAGTCTAAATAAAAAAGTGTGTGTGTGTGCGTGTCAGCTCAGACACATGACAGGAGTTTACTCCTTATGACCGATAATAAAATAAACCAGTACCCATCATACCATGCTGTCAATTTTCATTTTGACATTTGACAGTAAATAATAAAGTTCCATACTTAGAATAATAACACATAGAAACCCAGTCCGCGTGCACAATTTAAGCACTACAATTGGAGCCATTTTTGACTTCAAACGCCGGGACACTCCGTAATGTCAAATGTCAAAATGCACAGACCGCTTCTCGCGAAAAAAAAATCACTATGACGATTTGTGCGGTTAAATTGTGCCACAACACATCTGAAAAACAAAATATGTCTAATAACATTACTTTCCACAGGTAAACTTTACAAATTTCTTAGTATTTTACATTTTAAAAGCGTAAAATACTAATGTTTTATTTCAATGCGCAGTGTTGTCTGATAATGAAAATATTTTCCCATTTCAACTGACTTTTTTATTTATTTTCTTCGGTTCGTTTTGGCTTCGACCAGCACGTCTAGCACGACATGCCCGCGAGTCGTTTGTCGCTCAGTGCGTCTCTGTCAAACTAGTCTAAAATGTAAGGGACGCACTGAGCGACAAACGACTCGCGGGCATGTCGTGCTAGCCCCCCAGAGGCGGCTCGTGACAAAATTGTATGGGTGTTCATTTGAAATAAAACAATGAAAATATATAGCGTCATCGTGCCCTCTTAAATTAATTTGAAATGCACCACAAACATATTACACAATCTATAATATTAACCTTCGTAAAATATGCCCGATTTCGTCGACACAGTCATTGAACTCGCGTAAGTATAGACTTTCGTACGCGGAATCTAGTGCCTTACGAATGTCTACTTACGAAAAAAAAATAGTTTGTTACTCACATCACAACCACGGTGTTTTCACATATGGTACGGATTTAAACACACGCGTATGTTTTGGTTTTTGTCGTACATTTTTGCGTAAGGATAAGTTCAGGCCGTGGCGGTCCCTTTGTCTTCAGTTCAAGCCGAATTTGTAACGTTTTTCACACTTTTTAATGAACGCCACATTATAATTGTCCGTTTTAACACACAAGTAAGTCACAAGTAATAACTGATAAGTACAGGCTATTTCAACACATATTAAATGATTAATTATTAGAAAATTCCCGAATTTGCATTCGCGCGCATGCATCCAAGGTGTTTGTGTATATAGGAGTGGCAACGTCGCGCGCAGTCGCCGGGCGGTAAAATTATTCGAATTTAGCTATTTTTTCATAGAAAATCTTTTGTTTCACGCGCAGGACTCTGGCGAAATTTCTCTATCACTCCTATTGGATTTCGTATTAAGCAATGTACTGAATCTTATTTCATTGGACCGCAATCGTGAGCGCTCCGCTTGAAATGATACAGTACAGGTGTATGTGGGGGTTGCCAACTTTTTATGAAGCAAATATAGTATATATAATATATATTTTCTATTCAAAGGTATAAATAAAATAGTACAATGAAAGAAAATATAGTACCCCGGGCTTATATATGAAAATCGATTCCTAAGGAGTAATCTCCAAAAGTGACATCGGATTCGGTTTTGTCGTGCCGAAATACACTGAAAACGATACCAATGACGATTTTTGACATGACAGTGTCATCCGCCATCTTGGATCCAAAAAGCTTCATACTTATTAATGAATATAAACATGTCACTCATTGAATACAATAATTAATTGACACTTCGGGTCCCGTCGTCTTCCGATTGAGATCCGAGTTTTACCGATGGAAACATATTATTCACTATATCTATATGCAATGCGAAGCGACCTACGCATCTTCGGCTAACATCGTGTGTCTTCGTGTGACTCCATCGTGTGACAGTGTGACATCGTAGTTTGATTTGACTCCCAATAATTTTTCATACCCTGGGCTTATATATGAAAATCGATTCTTAAGGAGTAAACTCCAAAAATAAGTTTGAAACTTCTAGCTCTAAAAATTACGATACTTCCATGCAACTTTTCATCCCCCCCTTTCAACCCCTTACAACCCTTTTTTCGCATTAAACAGTAGCCTATGTCCTTTCTCAGGCTCTAGACTATTCGTGTACCAAACATTCAAATCGGTTCAGTAGCATATTTCCATACAAACTTTCCTCCCCTATTCCCTATTGTTATTTTACACCCTTGAGGGTAAAACTTTTAAATCCTTTGAATGTTATATTTATTTATATCGAATCAACAGCCTAAAAAATAAATTTCAAGCTTCTAGCTCTATAAATGACGATACTTCCATACAACTTTTCATCCCCCCTTTTAACCCCTTACAACCCTTTTTTCGCATTCAAAAGTAGGCTTTATCCTTTCTCAGGCTCTAGACTATCTGTGTACCAAATTTCATTTATATCAGTTCAATAGTTTTGGCGTGAAAGCGCAACAGACAGACAGACATACAAGGTTACAAGGAACAATGAATTTTCAAAGCTTAGAATAATAACACATAGAAACCTAGTCGACTTACAAGCGTGAGGCCAAATTATTAAGCCATTCCGGCTTAATACGACTATCTGTCAGCGTCAGTTGCGATTGGCTGTCACACAGACAACATCTCCAGTCTATTTATTTAAAATGACGGTTTGTGCAATAAATGGGGGCCACAATGCTTCGGACAAGCAAGATAAACATACCAAAATATCATTTCACTTGTAAGTACTATTTTTTGACTTATCGTTTTACATTAAACCTCATTAAACGTTCACTAAAATTTCGCAATATTTACAACCGCCATTACATAAAAGTGTGGCCAGTATAACGGAATTATTTCCCCTACAATTTCTTATTATTTACTTATCTACCATGGGTATTTTATGGGTGCGCATAATTTCGAATGATGAATATTACTATTATTATTACTAACATGAAGGAAATAGACATAGCTTAAGAGCGTTTTCACATTACCCGATACGATATCGGTATCGGGCCCCGATTCGATTACGGGGCACGTGAAATTTATGAAATACTAGCTTTAGCCCGCGACATCGTTCGCGTAGAATTCGGTTATAGCATGAGGTCCCAACTCAAACAAATTATCTTTTGTACAGTAAATGTATCATAGATGGCGCAACGATTCACTTATTTGAATTAACTTCGCAAATACGGCATATTAAATAGAATTCGAGAAAAAAATAATCGTCTGGACCGCCCGATTCTCCATCTGAGCAGATATTTATTTTGTTTCATGGCATTGGGAAGATATTTATTTTTTTAATGTATTTACACCAAAGTCTTATTACTTAGAACATTTTTTTTGGTTTATTAAATAGTAGACCTAGCAGTGCGAATTATTAACCCTTTGACTGCCACAGTCGGCTCAGGCCGTCGGCAGTTTTCCGTGCCCCTAACGCCACGATATGCCATTATCCATACATTTGCGTCGGCTACAGCCGTCGTCGAGCGCTCGTGGCACGCATTTTAGCCGTTGCCGTGGCGTTCAAAAGGTTAAAGACTAGCTTCTGCCCGTGATATTGTTCGCGTGGAATTTGTTTATACTTATTCCCCCGGGAATATATTGTATATATTCCCGGGTATAAGCCATGTCTAATCTCCATCTCCTTTTTGGATCCAAGATGGCAGATGACACTGTCATGTCAAAAATCGTCATTGGTATTGTTTTCGAGGTATTTAGGCATGACAAAACCAAATCCGATGTCACTTTTTGGATCCAATATGGCGGATGACACTGTCATGTTTTGACATTGGTATCATTTTCAAGGTATTTAGGCATGACAAAACAGATTCCGATGTCACTTTTCGGATCCAAGATGGCGGATGACACTGTCATGTCAAAAATCGTCATTGGTATCGTTTTCGAGGTATTTAGGCATGACAAAACCAAATCCGATATCACTTTTTGGATCCAAGATGGCGGATGACACTGTCATGTCAAAAATCGTCATTGGTATCGTTTTCAAGGTATTTAGGCATGACAAAACAGATTCCGATGTCACTTTTTTGATCCAAGATGGTGGATGACACTGTCACGTCAAAAATCGTCATTGGTATCGTTTTCAAGGTACTTAGGCATGACAAAACCAAATCCAATGTCACTTTTTGGATCTAAGATGGTGGATGACACTGTCGTGTCAAAAATCGTCATTGGTATCGTTTTCAAGGTATTTAGGCATGACAAAACAGATTCCGATGTCACTTTTTGGATCCAAGATGGCGGATGACACTGTCACGTCAAAAATCGTCATTGGTATCGTTTTGAAGGTACTTAGGCATGACAAAACCAAATCCGATGTCACTTTTTGGATCCAAGATGGCAGATGACACTTTCATATAAAAAGTCGTCATTGGTATCGTTTTCAAGGTATTTAGGCATAATAAAACCAAATCCGACGTCACTTTTCGGTATGGTACATTGATTGATTGAAAACGATACTAATGACGATTTTGACATGACAGTGACATCTGCTATCTTGGATCCAAAAAGTGTCATCGGATTTGGTGTTTTCATGCCTAAATACCTTGAAAACGATACCAATGTGGATTTTTGAAATAACAGTGTCATCCGCCATCTTGGTTCCAAAAAGTGACATCGGATTTGGTTTTGTCATGCCTAAGTACCTTGAAAACGATACCAATGACGATTTTTGGCTTGACATTGTCATCCGCCATCTTGAATCCAAAAAGTGACATCGGATTTGGTTTTGTCATACCTAAATACCTCGAAAACGATACCAATGACGATTTTTGACATGACAGTGTCATCCGCCATCTTGGATCCAAAAACTGACATCGGAATCTGTTTTGTCATGCTTAAATACCTTGAAAACGATACCAATGACGATTTTTGACATGACAGTGTCATCCGCCATCTTGGATCCAAAAAGTGACATTGGATTTGGTTTTGTCATGCCTTAACCCTTTGACCGCCACAGTCGGCTGTGGCCGTCGGCAGTTTTCCGTGCCCCTGATGCCACGATATGCCGTTTTCATTTGTGTCAGCTACAGCCGTCTTCGAGCGCCTGTGGCACACTTTTTCACTGTTAGGCAAAAATAACAGAAATGCTAATATTATAAATTCCCTCGGGAACTTTTAAATTTTCCGGGATAAAAAGTATCCTATGTTACTTCTAATACCTCCAAGAATATGTTTACAAAGTTTCATGATGCTCGGTTCAGTAGTTTTCGCGTTAAAGCGTAACAAACTTACATTCACATTTATAATAGTACTAGTTTTCCCCGCGACTTCGTTCATTTAATGTTATAGAATATAAAAAAAAATCACGTCTTTATTACTCATTTTATTTATGGTGCTTTTGCGTGGTATATACAATTTTTTTATTTTAAAACTGGTAGTTTTCGTGAAAATGTGCCTGCTTCGCCGTTTCTGTCTGTCTGTCAGACAGAAACGGCGAAGCAGGCACATTTTGTGGCTACTGTTATGTGGCTTGTGGCTACAGCTATGGTTGTTTGAATATTTGGTTCGCTTCGATTCGGTACGGAATCCTAAAAAATGCCTGTTTATTTAAAATAATTTGTTTTTTACATCATCACTTCGATTTTTTCATACAAACGCCAAATTTTACTGTAAACATTTGATGAATATATAAAAAATATGCTATGAACTCGTAATTAGCAATACAACGAATAAAAAAAAATGCTAGATTTCAACTACCACTGGTAAGAGTAATTTCCCTATTTTCGGGGGAATGTGATTCCGCTAGCAACATTATTTGTTTACTTGTGTGCGTGTCGCCGTGTGTAAGCACGACTTGATCACTCCTACATAAATCCATTTGTGGCTTCACGTTTGACGGGTCGGCGGTTTGACACATACCTTCTATGTGTTATTATTCTAAGTTTCAAAGCTTCAAAACTCATAAGATAAACAACATAATAAGTAATGTGTTGCGAACACAGATCGGTTTCTATTACTCAGCACTTTCCAATACAAGATGAAAAAAATGCATGTTCCCTATTTTGTATTTTAGCAGGAATCACGAGGGTAGTGTATCATGTGTTTTATTTAAAAAAAATCCAGATGCACTTTTAACACATAAACAAATTTAATAAACGTTTATGCTGGGCGCTGTCTGAAATTTAATGTTTCTGTACAGCCGCTTACAAGATGTTGCATTACAAATTGCCCCCTAAGTTATCAAACTTGCTTGATAAAATCGGTAACAATAATTCCATCAACCATGTTCAGAATACAGCCGCGACCAACGCAAACGAATTTGTGCAAAACAGAGCGTTTTCCTCCGAAACCAGGGCGGAATAAG
This sequence comes from Tortricodes alternella, assembly GCA_947859335.1. NCBI lineage: Eukaryota > Metazoa > Arthropoda > Insecta > Lepidoptera > Tortricidae > Tortricodes > Tortricodes alternella. The sequence continues at coordinate 341,883 of OX401973.1, read as the reverse complement.
CCGGCTTACGCCCCACAATGCGTAAGCTCGTTACCGTCGTGTGCTGTTTGCGTCCAGGTGCTTGATACTTCATCAGTTAAGTACAAAATAAGAATAGCAGGATTATATCACCGAGTCCACCGTGCACACAAAAACAAAACAACAAATAATTTTCTGTTTCTTTGTAACCGTTACCAAACTAAACAAACATAACTGTGTCTTTACTACGATCTGTAAAGTGTATTGTCTAGAGCAGCGCAAGGAGACGTAAGTACTCGTGGCTATTTATAATGTCTTAGAAATATGGCAGTAACGGCTGACGGAAAGAGCCGCTATTCGACTTTGCTGAAGCGATAGATAGCGCGTGTCAAGTTAATAAGAGCTAAGTACCATATCGCAGCAAAATCATTTGCGATATCGTTTAGGCAATGTCGATTACCGGCTTGAACTTTAAACCTACACACGGACATGGCAAATACGAACACTACTTCAACTACGGACCCCGAAACGTAAGTTTACATACTGGAATTGGACAGAGAAGTTTCTGTAACTCAACAGTTATAATAATATGTTCACATGTTACCTTTATTGATCACGATTATAAAAAGTCTATTACAAATTAGCTCACTGAATGCCGTGTAGATTTTTTTACCACAACAATGCGTCCGCCCACAATAATAGTCGCATCCACAATCATTGCACAGATTACACGCCAGCCCCCGAATTACACGAATCACAGTGTATCACAGTGTATCACCGCGACACCGCCACTACCATTCACATCTTAATCTTTACTTCCAAGCTGATCTACCCACTCTACAATGAACCGTCAAAGTTCTCATCCAAGCAAAATAATTCTTTATTCCAATTCGATAAGAACTTTGACAGTCCACTCGAGTTCACAGAAAAGTTGGTAAAGCTATACTTGAAGTTCCGGCGGATTACTGCGCAAGCGACGGTCTCCGGAACTTGCTTTGTCTGTGGTTACTATTATCTATTCTGTGGCATTAGTGTTGCCATTGACGTGTATTTGGAGGCGGCGAGATCAATTCGTTATTGATGAGAGGTGTTGCGGATTATGCATTTTTTTGGGTCTGGCTTAAGGCGATGCTACGTTCAAAATTTAAGTTAAAGGCATACTGAGCCGACGGACGCAACGTATGCGACGCATTATAACATCTAAATAAATAAATCAGGGGACAATCTTTACACAAATCGATCTAGTCCCAAAGTAAGCTCTAAAGGCTTGTGTTATGGGTACTAGACGATGATATACATACTTATATGTATAGAGAAATAAATACTTAAACACATAGGAAACATTTACATTTTACAATTTACATCCAAGACTCAGAAACAAATATTCGTGCTTATCACACAAATATTTGCCCTTACCGAGGATCGAACCCGGGACGCTAGCTACGGAGGCAGGTCACTACCAACTAAGCTAACCGCGTCGTCAGATCTAGTCTAGTCTCAAGAGACATTCAAGAATTTCTATGAAAACAGATGATTTAGAAACACACCATCCGTTGACAGCGTTGCGTGTGATAAGGATGTTTCAAAGACATCTGTTTTCATGCGAATTCAAGAATCTAGATATCATAATGAGTTACATACCTACGTTGCGTAGGTACGTCGGCTCGGTATGTACCTTTTCACACTAATATTCTAAATGCGAAAGTTTTTTAGTGTGCATGTTGGTTATTTCTTCGGCTCAAAGGATTTGAGTGTTTAGAATGAAGATTGCTGGGATTAACACATTGACTACTTTATATCCCGGAAAATTTTAAAATCCCCGAGGATAGATCGAGCTCACCGAGTTTTTTGCCGGCTCTTCTTAGTAGAGGATTTTTTTCCGAATCGGTGGTAGATTCATTACTTGACCTTCATAAGAGCTTGTAAAAGCCTAAATTGAATAAAGATAATTTGACTTTGACTTTGATATAACTATAACTGAATTCCACGCGAACAAAGTCGCGGCAGAAGCCTGTCTATTTCATCAATACATATAAAACAGTACCATGACTCACTTATAGACGGCGTACAGCTTAAAGGGGTGGTCCTAGAGGTTTGAAATTTGGAGGAGATATTCCTCGAGTACCCTAGAGGTGCACTAAGGAGGGATTTTTTGAAAGATGAAATTTTATCCCTAAAGGGGTGTAAAGAGGTGATAAAGATTGTATGGAAAATACCCCGGGCGCGAGCTGTGGACCACTAGTATCACGTAATACTACTACTACTGACTGACTGACACACGAACCTACTTATTAACGAAGCGAAGAAGGGATATTTTCGAAATTCATTCTTCCCCTTAACATATCATCCAAATAGGAAGGAACTACCATTGTGCAATGTCTTGATTCTTTGTGCTTGTAATCTACCCAAAGAAGTCGTGGTGACGGAAGAGAAGCTCGCCATCATAAAGGAGTACGTTCCCAGAACTCAGCTGGAGCTGTTCCGTTTTGGTTGGAAAATCCTTCAATGAAATAATACAATTCTTTATAATGTTTTGTGTAAGTTTTTATCTGATTTTACAAGGCTACATACTCCGCACGAACGCGCTTATGGGTACCTAATTTTTATACAATTTACTCGATTATGTGTTGTCATGTTATACTGGTATCCTTAATAATATTATTGGGCCCAATTCGAAAACATTTTCTCTAAATTTAAAATAAGAAACGTCAAACTCGATTTTGTATACATTGTGATTTGTGTGTGATTTAGGAAACTTTAAATTAATACCTCATTTACAGGCAGCCACTGCCATTGCTGCTCGCGCCGCCGGTAATAATTCCCGCATGCTGTTTTTGAAGGCAGTGGGTGTTTACATGCTGCTTCCTGACTCACTGCGCGCCAGGTAACGCGAGTAGCAGCAGCAGGAGCAGCAGTGACTCATTTACATACTCGCGCTGCCCACTTTCATGACCACTTCTCTGCGCACTTCGGCTGCATGTAAATGAGGCATAAGACGACAACGTTTCGAATTGGACCATATATATTATTATTATGTGTAAGTGGGTTTGTTTGTTTATTCCTCTTTAAGGTCAAAACGGAGCAACTGACAGACTTGATTTTCTACATAGCGATAGTTGGAGAGCTGGAGCCTTCTCCATATCCTTACACAGGCTACTTTTTATATCGGAAAAATACATAGTTCCTGAGGGAATAACGACATACGAATTTCACGCGGACGAAGTGAAAAGCTAGTACGTATTAGACAAAATATATTTTAATATATTTTACTGGGGACGTTTTAACGGCCAGCTCGTTTTCTACCAAGATGATTCATGTTTTTAGATGGATTATAGAACTTGTTCACCAATTAGAACCTTGCGCTTCTGCACATCGTTTATGAAGACGGTTTAATCAGAGAATTGATTAAATAAAAATAAACCGAATAAAGAAGCTTTTATTTGGCTTTGAGTAATTTAATATGTCCGGGCTAAAGGAACGCTAAGCACTACGGCACTGTATTTACGGAATCCTTTATTGACAGGTTATTATAAAAGTTACAAGTCAATTAGCAAGCGTCAACAAGTAGATCGCCCGCGCGCGGCGCCCGCCCCGGGGCGGCGCATATGCCGCTCGCTACTTATTACCTATACAAACTAATGGACTCATTACAATTAGGTAACTGTTTTGTCGCTATCTGCATAGGTGGGCACCGTTAATCAAATAGTTAACTTCGTTAATCGCTAATCCGCTCCTAAAAAAGTTAACTTCGTTAAACGTTAAAGCGCTACATTTCAAAAGATTTTAACGTAGGTTAAAGTTAATCGTTAACTCGTGGTAGTAATTGCATTTTATACGCCATCGTGTTAGTGATTTACTTATAAAAAAATGTTGGGATGGACAGGCCGGACATGAAAAATGTATAAAAGAAGGGTGTAAGATTAGAATTTTTACTAATACCTAATAATTTAGAGATAGAGATTCCTCTTTATAAACATAAATATACAGGGCGTCCCACGGCTGTGCCACATGGAGGGAAAGTATCTTAAATATCGGCTCGTTTCATGAAAACCGCACTAGTGTTTTAAGGCCTATCATTATGCAACCGTTGCATAAACTACTATTTGTAAATACTATTCATCAACAGTGTGATAGGTTTTATTAATGAGAAAGAGTGTACGAATTTGATAGAATTTCAGTATAATTTCTATTATGTCTGGTACTTAACTATTAAGTTAATTTGTCATGGCGTCCTAGGGAGTGCACGCTTCTGTAATCTTTATTGTGAAAATTGTTTTATACATTAAGAGGACTGTGAACTAACGGCAAAAATCAGCCTTTTCATACAAAAGGCGATAACGATTTGCATACTCCTCTTAAACGGTGTACATCCAAGTCTCTCAATTCATGAACCCGCGAGTTATATTAAACATTAATCTTTACTGACATACGGTAGAGCCCGTAACTATGTACTTAGTATCGTTTAATTTAATTGCCTGGAGATTATTTTTGTAACGCGTTTCATATTTTAGAATACTTTGTCCCCTGATTTATTTATTATTATTTGATATCTATTCTTATCATCGACAGCATACCGCAGCGTAATGAGTCGTGCGTCCACGGCTGGGCGGGTGCACGCGCCACCAGATTACTTTTGTTTTAACGTGGGAAGCCACGCTTGATTACTTGCCCATCGTTTAGTAAAACCATTATAAAGCCCTTCATTAGATATAGCGGTGTTAACGCAACACGATATCTATATCAATTTTAAGGCCCTGATACTGTTTGTTTGTGTGGTTACCTTTATCCCTTTTTGCCACCTGCGGCTCTAGCAAGGTTGACACAAGAATAAGTTAAACCGTCTTATCTCTAAGTGCGTCTCTGTCGCACTAGTGCCGGCGAAAGAGATAGACAAAGAGATATACGGCTTTAACTTATCCCCCCAGCGGCCCAAGCAAGGTTGACACAAGGATCAATTAAACCGTCTTATCTCTAAGTGCGTCTCTGTCGCACTAGTGCCGGCGAAAGAGATAGTCAGCGAGATGAACATGTTTATATTATCCCCGTGTCTGGCATGCTAGGGGCCGCTGGTCATTGCCAGCGTGCAGGGCCTCAAGCGCCACGCCTTTAAACAAGTGTGAGTTAAACTCGCGTGGAGAGGGTTCCGTTCCGTACATGATTATCTGAAATTTACTAGGTTACTTTAAATACCATAGACTTCTTATAGGTTTTCCTGTAATCTATAGGTAAAGAACAATTTTCTGTATTTTTTTCAAAATTTTAGCCCCAGTAGTTTCGGAAATAAGGGGGGGGGGGATAGTCAAATTTCGTCTATTTTCCTAAATAACTTCCAAACTATTTTACTTAAAATTCAAAAGAAAATATATTTAAGATCCTCACAATAAGTTCTTTCATTTGATATGTCACACGATATAGATTGCATAACTTTTTTTTTAATTTTCTTATTTACCCCCCAAAAGTGGCCCCCATGTTTAAAATTCATATATTTAGGTCACGCGTCCGTGTTGCGGTCACCGACTTACATATGTATACCAAATTTCAACTCCATCGGTCCAGTAGTTTCGGAGCAAATTGACTGTGACAGACGGAGAGACAGACAGACAGACACACGAGTGATCCTATAAGGGTTTCGTTTTTTCCTTTTGAGGTACGGAACCCTAAGAAGTCAAGTTTTTAAGCATTTGCTTACGACTTAAAAAAAGAACCATTTTTATAACAATCAAGTGTTTTTCTATCAAAAGATGTCAAGGAATGCGAAAGTATTGCTCTGTTTAAAACTAAGTTAAAAAATAGTAGTTTATGCAACGGTTGCATAATGATAGGCCTTAAAACACTAGTGCGGTTTTCATGAAACGAGCTTTAGCGAGTTTCATAATAAGATCGCACGTGTGTTTTAAGGCCAAATTATGCAGAGTTGCATACATAACTTTATCTACACACATTATAAATCCTCCATGATGGGTTCAGAAACAATATTTTCTGGCAACAAGTTGTTTGTTGCAATCGTGGCTGCATATTTCCGATATCCGGCGTATTTTTACATCACACACACTCCGAGAAGACTACTATTCATATTTTCAACTAAAATGTAAATTACAAACAACTTTTTCTATTCAATTCAACAACAAATCTACTTTCGTTCAGCAAAACACCAACATAATGGCGGCAATTCGATCCTCCGTCAAGACCATTTTTTTTAAATCATAGACAAACGAATGAAGTCTCTATTCTCATGTCACTCGAGATCAAATGTTGTGCAGTTTATATAAAAAAAACATACTGAATTGACGTTTCGTATCAATAACTGTTTTAATATCTATGGATACTAGAATAGAGACCCACTTGAGTTTTGACAGCTGTTCCAAATTTAATCTCATTTCTATACTAAAAACGATACGGGAATAACATTGCAGCACTCGTTTTACCTAATTGGTTGTCACAATGGTGGTCATTTCCAACGGTTTTTGATTACACTATGGAGGTTTTATGATATGGGTGTAGATAAATATATTTATGATTGTATAAACTAAGATCATGCTGGTCTACTATATCAAATTTGATTATTTTTGTATACTCATTTAAGTGAACTATTGTTGTTCTTATAAGAATAAATTCTTTAAACCTACACCTAACTGCTTATCTTAAAACCATCCATGATATGTCATTCGACAAGACAGGCCTAGCCAAGAAATGACAGGTAAACAGATTCCTTATAAAAGTGCCGACTATAATGCGTTTTTAATGTTAGTTTCCAAACGTACCTGTTTATCAAGTTCAAATAAATTATACACCTACTTTCATTTTCATTTTCAAATAGCTAGAAAATCATTGATAATTCACGTAATCGGTAAGTACGGCGCTTCAATAGACGCATCAGCTTTCGAGCAGGTTATTATTATTTTGTTCAATCATTTGGAAAACTATTTTCCCTTCGCTTCAGTACCTCGATACCTGCGTTCATTATATCAACGGCTCTAGCTAGCTAAATAGTATATTTTACGATATCACTAAAATTAAAGATCTTCAGCATCATTTCAAAGAGGTCCACTGCTGGAAAAAACTTGAATATGAGATCCTTAATTTCAGTATCGCGGGTATAGGCCCCACGTTGGGCGCCATTACATCTATCAGATTACTTGAGGTTGATGACGTCACTGTTTTATTTAAAGTTTACAAGGGTTCTGGAAAAAATACTCTGAGGAACAACCATCAAATTAGTAGAAAAGTTATTAAGGGACGCACCCTTACGCGTACGATTCGGCAGCCGGAGTGATGAGAGCGCCAGATACGGAGCGAGCCAGAGCGAACCACACAGTGTGCGGACAGTTGCGTTCCATTTTACAGTGAAGCTTGGGTTACACCAGTTATTTAAAGAAATGCAGCATGACACCAGTGGCAGTCTGGCCACGGTAACACTTATTACCTCATTTACAGCCAGCCTCAGCCACTGCCACTGTTTTTTTTAAATCAAAAATGGGTGTGCGTTTGATCTCAGTCTCACCTGATGTTAAGTGACGACGAGGTCGAAGGTGGTACACGCTTACCCAGAAAATGCCTATTCACTCGTGCCTTGAAAACATCAAGGTTAAACGGTCTCATTATATGGGGGAATGGTAGTGATATGTGCAGAGCTTTCATCGCTCAAAAGAAATGTATTCGTGCCATTTGTGGAGTTGGCGCACTTGAATCATGTAAGCCCCTGTTCCTCAAATTACGAATACTACCCCTTCCGAGTTTATATATTTACGAAATATCAAAGTTTGTTAGAAAGCATAGTAATCTATTTAAAACTGCTAGAAATATATATACACGTAATACAAGAAATGGTAATCGTCTTGAAGTTGGTAAACAACAAAAAACTGATGGATTTAGGAAGAATTGCAGTGTAATGTGTTTGAAAATATACAACAAATTACCACAACAACTTAAAGAACTACCAAATAACAAATTCAATAAAATGTTATATGAATGGCTTCTAGAACGTAGATTTCATAAATTAAATGACTTTTTAGATTAGCAGAGACCTATAATACAAAGTAGTGAGTAGTTAACTTGACATAAATGCTAAAATATAATAACTAATTGATGCTTTTATACCTAGAATAAATATAATTATGATTTGCTTGCTAGCCTGACCTCCTTAATATACTATTTTATATATAGATAAGTCAGCTTGCTTAATAAATAAATTCGTTTAACTGGCATGAAAAAACACTTTCAATATATCTACATAAAATTAACTTATGACTAAGTATTGGTCCATATTTTGCATGCTGTTTGTTAATAGCTGAATAAGGAGAACATTATCTGTGTGTAACAACTGTAAACCAACCCTTTTTCTAGCAAAATAAATTATTTCTATTCTATTTCTATTTCGATTCCGGGAATATAGACGCAGGGAGAGCGTAGAGACTGCTGCTCGCGCTGCCGGAAATAATTCCCGCATACTGCTTTCGAAGGCAGTGGGTGTTTACATGCTGCTCTCTGACTCACTGCGCGCCGCGACGAGTAGCAGCGGCGGGAGCAGGAGAAGTGACCCATTTAGGTACTTCCATGCCCACTTCCCTGCTCACTTCCGCTGCATGTAAATCATATCAACTAGCGAGGTCTACATTAGTCATATGTATATGGAGGTCTACAACAGTCCCTGAACGGCCTAAATTCGACATCGAATAAGCGATACGGTCTACCATCGCGTCGCTTTGTCTTTATCTTACTTTGAAAGAAAGTAACAAAACAAGGCTTCATTTCGTTACCATGGTAACGATCGTTGGCCTAAATCGCTGAGACCAACGTCGAATAGGTACAGCAGTACAAGCTCGTTGGCTCAATTTGCAGGCATTACCTACTCAGGTGGAGTGCCCTCGATCAAATCAAATCAATTGGAACGTGCTGGTTGATCTAATCGCATCCGGCGTCCGTCCGTCCGTCCACTAGCGACGGGGCAACTATCGACATAAGATTTTATAGCTCGGCGTTGAATCTCATTTTAATTTTAATTTTTCCTTCAAACTTTTATATCTTCAAACCTGTGTCCGCGAACCGGTCCACAACAACTCACCAGTTTCATCGTAATCGGATTATATTTTTTTATATATTAGACTAGTTGAGCCCGCCATGTGTTGCAAATGTTGCAATGCTCTTTATTTTTAATGTTCAAGCGTGAAGGAGTACCAAACATAAATAAAAAAATAAAAAATAAAAAAGCCTTTTATTTCCTGCTATTTACATAATATCTACTTCTATTACTATTTACTATAATGATAATTTAACTTAAATTGTTGTTAGTTTGTTTTTTTTTTTTTAATCAGCTATGTTAGGTGCTTATTAAATTTACAGTGGTTAGTAAAACATTTTAATATTTAATCATGCAAGAACCTATTGGGTGAAGGCCTCCTCCAAAGATGCCCATTTGTCCCTGTCTTGTGCTATTTGCGTCCAGCTTGGGCCGGCTGTTCTCTTGATGTCATCATCCCATCGTGTCAGAGGTCTCCCTCTGCCCCTTTTGCCCTGTGGGCCTTTCCACAGTGTCACTTTCTCTGTCCATCGCTGGTCTTTTAATCTCGCGACATGGCCTGCCCACTTCCACTTAAGTTTTTGTGCATAGCTCAAAGCATTGGTCGCTTTTGTTATTGCCCTTATTTTTCTGTGACGTATTTTATCCATCTTCTTTATTTTGAGCATACTTCGTTCTATTCCGCGTTGACAGGTGTTGATTTTATTCTTTACTGCGGCTGTAAATTTTCACGTCTGGCATCCGTATGTCAAACATGGTAAGAGACTGGAGTTCATGACTCTTGTTTTAATAGTTGTTGACATATTGCTTTTCCTTCAGAATCCAATATTTATTCCATGTTTGTTGTATTCTTCTTTCTACTTCCAGTTCATTGTTTTTTCTGTCCCAACTAATATTCTTTCCTAGGTAGACATATTTTTCTGCGTATTCCAGTGGATTGCCATTAACAGTTATTAGTATATTCCTGCTATTTGTCATTGTCATAGACTTGGTGAGATTCATTTCCAATCTCACATCAATATTAGCTTGGTGTAAGGATTCGGTCATAAACTGCAGCTGTGAACTCGTCTCTGATAGCAGCACTAGGTCATCTGCGAATCTCAGATGAGTTAAGTAAGCACCTTGTATAAGAATTCCTAGTCTGCTCCAGTCTAGTTTGCTAAAAATGGTTTCGAGGATGGAAATAAATATTTTTGGGGATATCAGGTCGCCTTGCCTTACACCCCTTTCTATGGGGAAACTTCGGCCTAGGGTTTCTAGCTTAATTCTACCCGTATTATTCCTGTATATGCTTTTAATGGCCTCTATATACACATCGTTTACTCCTTGTTCTCTCAAGCTTTTCCATATACTTGTATGCATTACCGTATCAAAAGCTTTTCGGTAATCTGTAAAGGCGAGATATAGGGGTCTCTGTTGTTCCTGGTACTTTTCTATAATTAGTTCAAGAGTGTGGATATGGTCCACAGTAGAGAAACCTTTTCTAAAGCCCGCTTGCTCTATAGGCTGTTTTGCTTCCAATGCGGGGCTGATTCTTGTATTTATAATACCCGAGAAAAGTTTATAGAGGCTTGGTAGCAAACTTATTGGTCTATAGTTGCCTACATCCTTTGGGTCTCCTTTTTTATAGATTAGTATGATATTAGATTCAGACCATTCTGGGGGGGTTTCAGAGCTTTGCAGTATCAGATTGAATAGTTTGGCCAGTGGTGCAGCTAGAATTGTGTGTGCATGTTGTAGCGCTTCATTTGTGATGTTATCCGAGCCAGGGCTTTTTTCTAGTTTTAATCTCTTTATTGCTTCCATAATTTCGATTTCATCAATTGGTTCGGTGTTACTTTGTGTGGCAGTTTTAATATTATTATTTGTGGTCGTTTGGGTCTTATCACTGTATAGATTTCTATAGAATTCGGTTGCCGTAGTAATTATATCAGTTCGCTTGTATAGGTTTTTGTCTAACTTTTTCAATCCTTCTATCCAATTTTTGTTTGTTCTAAGTTCTTTGTATGCCTTTTTTGCGCTTCCTGTGGTATGTAGATGTTTTTCTATAGTGTCTTGTCTGTACTTCGCATAATCATTTCGTATATATTTATTGGCTAGTTTATAGAGTGCGCAGAGTTCATTTTTCATTGATCTCGATTTGTTTTTAGTTTGCTTTAGCTTTTTTCTTCTGTGTAACAACTGTGTTGTGCGCTCTGATAGTATTTTATGATATTTATGTTCTTCTCCCTTTACTCGTTCTTGTTGCAGGCTATGGGTGATTGCATTTTAATTTTTTTTGTAATAGGATTGTACGGAGAAGTTTTCCTCACAAGTTGTTCAGATAGCCTTGCTGTCAAGTTTTTCTTGAAATTTTTAATTTCTTCTTCGCTCTTGAATTAGCTCATTTGTTTATATGTGAATTTGGCTCTACTTATTTTTTTGCTAGTTTTATCGTAGCTCTAATTGGTCTATGGTCCGACGGGTAATTTAGATTTATGGTTCCAATGTCTTGGAATATTCTTGGTTGATTTGACAATATATAGTCAATCGCGTTTTTGTGTTGCCCATTTGGAGATCTCCAAGTCCATCTACGGTTTAGCCTTTTTTTGAAGCATGTATTTATGATTTTAAGTTTGTGTTCAAGTGCGAAGTCCACTAGTTTCTGTCCTCTATCGTTTCGTTTGCCGTACCCGTGTTGTTTCATAACCAAATATTCTTCCTCTTTGGGCGTTCCAATTTTCGCGTTAAAGTCTCCCATTAGTATAACGTTTTTATGTGTCGTTTCCATTGCTTTGTCAATTGCCCTGTAAAATTCAGCTATATCATGTTCACTTGATGCTTCTGTTGGTGCATATACTTATATGATGGATATCATATAGTCTTGAATGTTCATGTTTAGTACTGCGACACGTTCTGTTACACCGATGAAGCTCTCTATGTTGTTTTTAAGGGATTTATTTACTATCAAGCCTACCCCATATTTACCTGGTGTGCTGCCTATATAGCAGAGTACAAAGTTTTCATATTCTTCTATTTTGTTGCCCAAAGGATCCCATTCCAAATCGTCTCATTTCCGAGATTCCTATTATATCGTATTTAATTGTCTGTAAAGATTCCTCTAGTTCTAATAGACGGTCATATGACGATAGGGTCCTCACGTTGTATGTTACTATCTGTAATTGATTCGTTTGTTTGTTATTTTTGCCGGTGTAGTTTCTTCTGGAGGGGTTTGGTACCAAACATAACTAGTACTTAACTCACACAGTCACAAACTTTCGCATTTACAATATTAGTGTGAATTATCACACTAGGTACCTACTACTGCCAAAAGATCGATAGGTAAACATAGTTTATCGACTATTAACACCACTATTGTGGGTGATGCGGGTCGGAAATCGAACTCGTTAAATGGGTTATTAAAACTGAGCTTCCCATTACAGTAACGCGGGGGGTGGATATTGGTTTTTAACCGATTGAGGCGCGGGGGAGGCCGCGTGACCTGTTACTGTTCGAGGGCCTGCCGATTGTACCCCAATTCTTTTTAATAGACCAAACAGTGCGACGGAGTGAAATTACCTCCTAATGTTGCGTTATTTTTTTTATTAGTCTATCTAAACACGTTACAAACCCTAGTTAAACTAAATTCCGAGTACAGACAATGGTACCTATCTATTATTATTATTATTATTATTATTATTATTATTATTATTATTATTATTGGGGGGTGTTATTGGGCCATATATGTGCCGCCTCGACCATTGCTGATCTATTGTGGCAGCCCTTTCTTATAGTTCACTGCTTAATCCCGTTGCATCCAGGAAATTCCAGATGCTTTGGGCAGTGAGGTCTTGTATCTCTGCGGGGAGCAAAACGTGTCGCCCCAGGTGGATACTTCTTTTGCGCATGAGTGGCCCACATGAGCAGAGGATGTGCATGGCTGTTTCTTCTGTCTCTTGGCAGAATCTGCACATTTCGTCTTGGCTCATGCCCATATTTGTCAGGTGTTTATTTAGTTTGCAGTGACCAGTGAGTATTCTTGTCACTGCGCAAGTCTTACATCTTTTGAGCTGAAGAAGTTCTTTTGATAGCTTACTTTTGTATCCTTCGATTACTGCTTTCGAGTGTTTGAGTCCAGTCGCAGACTTCCACAGCTCGATAGATTCTCTTCTACATTTTGTGTTAAGCAAAGTGTAGGCCTGTTGCTTTGTGATCCCGCAGAAGGGTTCCGGGCCGAGTTGAGGGTTATCGGCGCCATTTCTTGCGAGTTCATCTGCCTTTTCGTTTCCATCAATGTTGGAATGCCCAGGTACCCATCTAAGTGTGACCTTGTTGGACTGGCCTAGGGTGTTTAAGTTGCTTATGCAGGTTTGAACTAGCTTTGAGTTGCATTCAAAGGATTCTAGTGCCAAGAGTGCCGCTTGGCTATCTGAGTTGATATAGATGTTCTGGTTTCTTAGGTATCTCACAAGATTAATCTCCACACACCTGCTGATGGCGAAGACTTCAGCTTGAAAGATTGAGGCTTTTGTTCCTAGGTTGACACTAGCTCTGAACTTGGGCCTCTGCCCGTAGATACCACATCCTACATCTTCTCCTTTCTTGGAACCGTCCGTAAACCAGACGTGGCTACCCTTTGTGAAGGATATGTGGCCGTCCAGCCATTGATCCCTGGGGGGTATATCTACTGTGTACAACTTGGTAAAGTTGTGCTCTGTATGCATGTCGTCTGTTGGCATGTTTAGAGTATCCTGTTTGAGTACTGATTCCATGAGTTTGGACAGTGTCTGAGATTGCCACTTGGTCTTCGACTGGGTGCAGATTCTGTAGATGCATTGTTTAGCTTCTTTTTGAACCTGCAGATGAAGTGGTGCTATGTCCAGTAGCGCATTGAGCGCAGTCCCTGGAGTCGAAGATAGGGCTCCCGTTGCAGTTAAGCAGGCCTTACGTTGGAGGCTGTTTAGCTTTTCAATTGCTGTCGTTTGTTTGGCCTTACTACACCAAACAGCAGAGGCGTACGTTATGATAGGCCTCACTACTGCTGTATAGAGCCACAGAGCAATATAGGGTCTCAAGCCCCATCTCGCTCCTGCCATACGACAGCAAGTCCACAAAGCCATCTTGGCTTTTTGTATTATTGCGTTCAGATGAGAGTTCCATGTTAACTTTTGGTCTAGAATAACCCCTAGATATTTGGTCTCATATGAGAACGGTAGAGTTTTGCCATTTAGTATCGGGTTAACGAGCCTTTCTAGTTTTCTCTTCCTTGTGAAGGGTAGGATCACGGTTTTCTCCGCGTTTATTGACAGTTGGTTCTCTATGCACCATCTGTTGATGGTGTTGAGAGCTCCTTGCATTAGGTTCGATATTGTGTGAAGGCAAGGGCCTTTGATGATGACCACCAACCAGGTCGTCGGCGTACCCCTGTGTGTCATAATCCTGGCCCGCCATGACTGCAAGAAGTTGATCCACTGCTAGGGTCCACAGTAGTGGGGATAGTACGCCTCCCTGTGGGCAACCTCTAGTGGTGTGGAATTCATGCGTAGTAGCATTGAGGGTTAGAGTTGCTATTCGTGTTGAAAGCATGTTCTGAACCCATCTGATGGTAGTGTCGTCTACACTCTTTGCTACCATTCCCCTAAGGATGGTTTCTGTGGGTGTGTTGTCGAAAGCACCTTCTACATCAAGAAAAGCACATAGTGCAGTTTGCCTATCTATTAGCGCTGAGAAATGTGACAGATGGGTTGGCCCAGTGGCTCTACGAGATGAAAAAAAAAAAAAAAAAAACTCGACTGCATTACCTCAAAATAAAAATAAGAAATCGATTCTGCCGTGCTCGTGGGGTCGATATGGAAATAGCAGTCAGTGACTTCAAATAGCTATTACAGAATTTCATTTAGTGTCACCAACTACTATTTTCATATCGAACCCACGAGCACAGCCAGAATCGATTTCTTGTTTTGTTTGAGGTTTTGCCGTTGGGTTTTCGTTCATTGCTAACCGAATCTAATCTACGAAATAACACAGATTGCTTTTTGTTAGCGATTCATCATTTTCTTATATTTACCTACCTACAAAACAACATATAGGTAGTTGTGACAACATAAACTAATTTGACCCTTACCTAACAGTCAAAATAGTGACTCTATTTTGACATCACAAGGCCCGACTTCAACAACTAATGACTATTTGAGTCCTTTCCTACTTATGACGACATTACGATTTATAAGAGAAAATATAAAATGAATGTGTTATTTACGGATATCAATGCGCTAACAGCGACTGCGCGCGGGCAACAGAAAGTCAATAAACATGATGAGCGCAAATATTTGCGGAGAGTAATCGCTTTGAGCCGGGACCGAAGCCGCATGTGCCGTTAGTTATAAGAAGCAAATAGGTTGATACGCGGTGCGGTGCGGTGGAAACGTTATTAGTTGATGAGGGGTGCGGCGTGTCGCGCGTTTACAACTTTTGATTTGAAACGATTATTGCAAATGAGTGGGATTTGGCACATGCACATCTCTAAATGTCCCAAATATTTATAATTAGCTAAGGCCATAGATAATTTATTAAAAAAATCTATTGACTTGCAATGTTTGTATGTTCTGGTCAGAGCTTGTAAATTGAATTAGAACCACTTCCTCTTATCCTACGGAGCTGAATTTTTATGCATTTTATGGTAGCCAGACCTGAATCGATATCCAGGGTTAGCTCCAGATAAAGGAACTATTCAACAATTTTTTTATTTTATTGCAATATTAAAATGCAATAGGCAAAAAAGATTGTTACAATTTTTTTTTTAAACCTATATTTTATTATGAACTTTGATCGGTCAAGTGGAGACCTACTTAAAGATTTAGGAAAAAAAATTACTTCTACCCCATTTGTTTCGCAAACACCGCTTCCTCATAGCGTTAGAAAAGGAGATAGAAATTTTATACTTGGGCACTTTAACATGGAAGAACTCTAGTTCTTCCATGTTAAAGTACCGTTACGTTACGTTGATGATTGTTTTAATATTTGAGTTGTAACTCAAATATTAAAACAATCATCAACGTAAAAGTACAGTTACACGATCAACTTTGTAGGGCAATTTAGAGGCGGCAACTATAGCTGTCTTACTCCAACTTCGTGCGTTAGAGGAAGATGCCTACAGTTTCTGGCCAGACATTGCCGTGAAAATGTTGCTGGTATAACTGCACTTTTATAAGCTGCGTTTCCACAAGAGGAAAATCCAATGAGTGAGGCAAAATCTACCAATCAAAGTCAAAGTCAAACTATCTTTATTCAATGGAGGCTTTTACAAGCTCTTATGAAGGTCAAGGAATGAATCTACCACCGGTTCGGAAAAAAAAACCCTCTACTGAGAAGAGCCGGCAAGAAACTCGGCGAGGTATCATTTTTTCTAAACAGTACCTACACATGTTACCAATGATGTCTACAGTTTTATACAAATCTAAGTACCTATATACAACAGTATTTTCAGTACGCTCATCGAGACCCAGGGATTGCCGGTGAAGATCAAGATTGATCCCAAACGTCCCTGTTCAATGAATGAATGAATTTAGTCTATTACTGTGTAATATGCCCTAGAAATAAGAACCCACCAAAAACATCTTCATGTAAAATCTTGCCAAGACGAGACCATATAGCTCGCACTGTCAAAAAGTTATCAGATCTCATGTAGAGCCAAGCTTTTAACTTTACAAGCCCAAACTTCACAATCTCTACACCTGAGTCAAAATGTGTGGCTGAGCCGTTTCGCTACCGTCACATGGGCGAAAGGTGAAAAATGTATTCACTGTTCATTCATTTTCTGTTATACAATTGTTCTTGTAGTAAAGAAACGGCCAAACCACATATTTTGACTAGGTAAGGTGTAGAGTTTGTGTAGTTTGGGCTTGTAGAGTTAGGGCGTGTACCTGGAGTTAGAAGCTTGGCTCTTAATGAGATCAGGCGCCTCATTCGGGAACGCTAAGTGATTCTGTAGCGACTCATAAATCAGATTTCTCATCCCACTCTTCCGCACGACGCGTAATGCGTAAGAGCGAGATGAGAAATCTGGCTTACGAGTCGCTACAGAATCACTTAGCGTTCCCGAATGAGGCGCCTGATTACTTTTTGACAGTGCGAGTCATTATGGTCTCATCTTGGCAACATTTTACATGACAATGTTTTGGTGGGATTCTTCTTTTTGTAAGTTGCTTATGGCAATATTTTTTATTTTTAATAAGAAGTCTGTGTACTTGTATAAGGGTGGGGGTGATTTACTGAAATCCTGAAATATGTATTTTATTATTTACTACCTTCCGCCCGCGATTTCGTCCGCGTGGTAGGTAGTACTGCGTGGTACCTACTTAGCTGCCTCACAGAGCTCTGCGGCCTTAGCAAAGTTAACAGAGGATAAGTTAAACCGTCTTATCTCTTAATGCGTCTCTCTCACACTAGTGCCGACGAAAGAGATAGTCATAGAGATAAACGGGTTTAACTTATGCCCGTGTGTGGCACGCTAGGGTCGCTGGTGGGTCGTCTCCACAGGTAAAGCAGGTTATTTTAATTGAGGTGATAATTAAAAAACCTACGTTTTAATAATGTTGCTGCTAAGTCTTTAAAGACGACTTCAAGTTTTTCCGTTTAAATACTTACCTTGTAAATTGAGATAAGGTCATAACTGTTAAAAGTACATCACTGTTTTAGTGGTAGATGAGTTAGTATGTTTGTATGGCTAGAGCTGCCGCAGCTGGGCATTGTCGGCTCGGCTGCGGAAAACGACCTGATTTCCAGCAAATAATCACTAAAATCGATCGAAGTTAACGATGTTGCTATCTACCCACCTAATAATAGGTAGGTAGTTATAGTTATAAACGTGCCTGCCCAGAAACATGAAAAAAATATCTATATCTGCACCAGATACTCAGCTGGTAGAGTTTAATGTAGTAAGTTCAAAACACCGTGACAACCTACGACCGAATTAAACTCGAATCGCATCGCATAATTTGCCATAATTGTTTAGAGGAACCTACTAATTAAAATCTGCATTAAGGTTACGTCCGTTAGGGCCTGTCCACTGTCCACTGTCCACTGTCCACGTCGACGAGACTCAATAACCAACGCAATATCGTTGTCACAAAAAATATATCAACATCCCATCCACATAGAATAGATAGCTCAAAAGTGCCTGGCGAAAGGGCGGTCGCCTGAATTATTCACTAACCCAGCAACACTGAGCACCTCTACCTCGCTCCCTCTAACCCACTGAGACCTCCATATCACTATCTCCCGGCTGTGATGCGCTTTCGGCCGCCACATACGGTCGTCTCTGTCTGCGCTGCGGACGGCGTATATTTCTGTCCCGCTCCCTTTCATTAGGTTAGTCTGGGATACGTGTTTGTTCGACGTTTGCCAGTCGCATTTAGTATGTGCACAGAGTAGGGTGGAGATCTAGAGGTGTTCAACAATTCAACAGACACAGCAGCCCTAGCATTCCAGACACGGGGGTAAGTTAAACCCGTATCTCTCTATCTCTATCTTCGGCACTAGTGTGAGAGAGACGCACTTAGAGATAAGACGGTTTAACTTATCGTTGTGTTCAACCTCGCTGGGGCCGCAGGATTAACGTCCCACAAGATCCAGGAATAACGAAATAAAAACGGTGAAATTGTGGACCCAACTTTTGACATTGCAGTCTTCAAGAGAATTTGTATCCCTAAAAATTCAGCAACGGCCCAGTGTTGATGCTCGTGGGCGGCCATGACCACTTACCATCAGATGACCCGCATGCTCGTTTGCCTTCCTCTTAAATATAAAATATAAAAATATAAAAAAGCAAATATACGCGTCGAATTGCGAACCTCCTCCTTCGGTGTTTTTGAAGTCGGTTATGAAATTGAAAAAATGAAAATGAAAATATTTTATTTTGCAAGTAGGCCACATGGGCTCTTTTACATGTCTGAAGCTCCCAGCGCTTCGAAAGGTGACATCTGCTGAGAAGAAACGCCGCAAGAAACTCAGCAGTAAGCAGTAAGTCTTTTTTTTCCAACTTTTACATTAGAGTATTAACTAAAACTAACACATGAACAGGGCAGCAAACAATCCTAATATCTAGGTAAAAATTAATTATAATAAATAACTAATAAGGGAGATGTATAGTCTCCGCGTCTGGACAAGTTAAACGACTTAGAGATGTATAAAGCCTCTAAGGGTCATCATAATAATAATTAAAATAAAGAAATAAAGAAACATCTAAATTGATTACCTAATCTAGGTTAAATGGAGATGTAGACAGTCTCCACGGTCAAGTATAAAGAAGGAGATGTAAGGTCTCCAAATATCAAAATAATTATAATAATAATTTGAAATAAAAATATTTCATGTCCTAATAATTCAAATATCGAATATGAAACCCTATAGAATATAGTATAGAGAACACTATGAAGTCTCTCTAGTCAGGTTCAGATAACGCACAAACGAATAAATTAAAAAGGTAACAATTTTAAATTTTAAAAGGTCCTTGCGAGCATGAACCGTCTGGACCCCACAGACAGCACCCGTTCACGAGTATGACGCGTATCTCAGCCATCGTCTCCCTCAACCATGTTTTAGGGAAGGTGGCGCCCCGATCAACGACGCCGCCGTAAGCAAAGACCTTTGAGCGAGCACGACAAGCTCAAGGTGCCGGACAAGAACGAATTAATAATAAAAGAAACAAGTTCCCAACATAACGAGTCATC
The DNA here is from genome assembly GCA_947859335.1 of Tortricodes alternella. Taxonomy (NCBI): domain Eukaryota; kingdom Metazoa; phylum Arthropoda; class Insecta; order Lepidoptera; family Tortricidae; genus Tortricodes; species Tortricodes alternella. The sequence continues at coordinate 322,200 of OX401973.1, read as the reverse complement.
GGTTTACGGTCGGCCTTCCCCTCAGTTGGCCGAAGCGAAGATTGTTTGTCCTCGAAGCCGTTAACTTTTCATATCTGACTTTTGTAACACTTGGTTAGCTTAGGAAAAGTGTCAAAGTTGATTTACCTACTGACTTGACTGATCTTCGGAATTAAAGTAAATTATGTAAACCCTTAAGACTAAAAACGAAAGTCCTAGACTTATGTCTTTTATATACCATGTCTCTCATACTTAAGCCAAACCTGGATTTATAATCCTCACTTGAAAAGAAAAATTGAAACATGCCAAAGAGCTATTAGTAGCTACAACTTTAGTAGGTCAACTTAAAAACTGACGGCATCATAAAAAGGTTACGGTGCACCGCGAGGACGCTACGAAATACTCAACATGTCAACAAAAGAGTAAAAATCATCCCTGATAGCAATCAAGTCGCCCTCTCATCGAAGACGTCCCTTTGACGAGTTCGATTGCGGCGCTGGCTGGAGTGTCTCTTTGATTAACGATCCGCTGCGTTGTTATAAGGTCGTGATGCATCCAAGCATGCATGCGGGGCATGAAGCATGCAGGGCACCGTAATGAATGATAACCTAACTAGGTCAAACTTTAGGTTGTTAAAGAAGTAAGTTACCAAATTACTTACATAAAGAATCCGCCGGCTACCTATAGTATTCTGTAAACCAGCAACAATGACAAATTATGGGACGTAACTAAAATAGTAAAGGTATAGAGCATATTAATAAAATGTTGTTAAATAGTGGTGGAATTGGAATAACTGGTAGTCCTTAACCTTTTGAACGCCCCAGTCGGCTATAGCCGACAGCAGATTTCCGTGCCCCTGACGCCACGATATGCCGTTTGCCATACATTTGAGTCGGCTACAGCCTTCGTCGAGCGCTCGTGGCACGCTCTTTCCCCGTTAGCCGCGGCTGAGGATTACATGAGGATTTCTGCTCCTGTTTTATGTGCAATGGCCATGGTTTACATACATACTTACCTACATACATTCAGAGAAGTGACTTATCTAAGATAAAAGTATCTAAGATACAGATACAAGATACAAAATACGTATTTTCATCTTGTATTTGAAATACTTTTTAGCAATTTATTTTGTATCTTGTATTTAGATACGTAGGTATCTTAGTATTTTATAAATACTATTTTTGCTTAAATACTTGTACTATTTCTATCAATTTCTCAGTTTTGTTTTCAAACGCATGCAGCGTGTTGTAACTAAACGCAGCTTTACTTCTCTATCAGCTTTTGTCACCGCGAAAAGAAAATCTGTTCTCATGCTGCCGTCTCGTTCTTCTAAATGTTATTTAACGGGAGAGCGAAAGAGACTGTACGTCACAGTGACATGACAGTTGCTTTTGTCTGCTGTCGTCGCGTCGCCATTACTTATTAGGGATTCAGTATTTTCCAAAGAGTATCGGTTTTTTTAATAATCGATTGGGATGATTCCATCTGTTGGTAGCATCGAAAACACAGGCTGTACGGCTGACTTAGAAGCCTTACAATACCTAAATAATAAAGATATTAACCTAAAGAGCTTCAGATGCTTTTCCAACAATAAAAAAATATTTCTTAAATAAAATTAATACCTGCTTACCGAGTTCCGCCCCTGTAGAGCGGCTCTTCACATTTGGAGGCATGATCATGCGACCTCATCCACGAAATATGAGTGATAAAATGTTTGAAGAATTGGTTTTGCTTAAGTCCCAATAGGGATGTTACCCCGGTAAAAAAAATAACTCTAATTAGTCCGTCAGTTAGATTATCAAAAAATATTGAACACGTGTTTTTCTTTATCAAATCAATCAAAATTGACAAAGTTCTTCGGGAGTGGGGGCTCATGACGTCACTTAATGGTAAAAATTGTGCAAAGTCGTAACGTCATGCGGAACTTCAACGCACTATATTTTTGTAATTTTCTGTTTAATTGACAAAAGGAAAAAATTGTGTTCAATATTTTTTTATAATGTAAATGGCAGACTAATTAGTTTTTTTCAGGAACACGAACGGATATTTGATGAATTTGATGAAATTAGGACTTAGGCAAAAGCAATTCTTTAAACTACGAAAAATCTTTTGCATTGTATACAATTTATTAACATCAGTAAAACTTAAACCAAATAAAAATGTGCTTTGTTACAAAAAGTATTTTATCTTAAGAAAGTATCTAGAAAATACGTACCTATCTTGTATCTAATATTTCAAATACCATTTCCAAAGGTATCTTGTATCTGATATCTAAATACTTGGCTTCCTAGTATCTTGTATTTTGTATTTTAGATACTTTTTATAGGGTATCTTGTACATCTCTGCATACATTTGTCAGTAAACTAAGTTTGATCGCGGCAAGCAAAAACAATCTTCTTAAAATTACCTACTTAGTGAATAAAATGTTATCTCTTTGGTTACAGCCGTAGGTAGATTTCCCTGTTTTAAAAGACCAAGTTTTCACAAGTGTTTACTTGAGTGGTGCATAAACTGATTTATTCGGAGTGGGGGAACAAAGGCTGTTTATTCTAACCCGCGTTTATAATAATCAAAGGAATATGAAAGCGCCTGAGCCGAGCCAGGGTACATTTGCATCAGAGAGGCTGTCGAGGACCGGGGCTTGGGAATGACCCTACATTTTTATTTTTCCAAATTTCTTATATTTGTTGAAGAGATTCCCCGCTAAGTAGGTATTTGTTTCCTCCAAATTTCTTCATTTTTAACACCTTTTATCTTCAACATTGCTTTTTTTTCAACTTTAGTAAACTTCCTTTTATTTTAAGCGTGCGATCTTAAAATTAGTACATGAATAGGTAGACAGTTGCGTTTCAAAAAGATTCAAAGAGATTACATAGTTAAATGGAGGGCCAAGCCCTCCATTTAACTATGTAATCTCTAATCAAATGTTCAAGTGGCGGATCTGAATTCGGCCATGAACGTAGGTACAGAACATTAATGTGGTCAAGATCTTAATAGAAACGCAAAAAAAGTAAAATCATATCCCATATAAGGTAACTGCACCATGTAAGTGTTAATATTATATTGGTAATTATTGATTGAAACCACACATCTTCCGTCCACCATTTTATTTGCAGAGAGAGAATTACATTAGTTTCTGTAAGATGGCATCACTACAACTTCGTTTAGAAACTTAACACCCCCTCTCAATTTAAGAACTTTAACCCTCTTTAACTTAGATAAAACATTCTTAAATTGCAAATTACACTAATAGATTCACAACTTAAATTAAGCAGATTTAATGGTTAAGTATTACAGATATAAGATAAGTAGTTATGTTTAATATAAAGTTTGTATTTTACAGAATGTACTATACCTACTATAAGATATTATATGAGATTCAAAAATTAGTCTTATCACATTGTTAGTTATATATTTAGTGTTCATTAATAGTAAACAGTCTTACTTAGTTACATAATACAGTTTAAGAATTTACTTGTGTTTTATTTCAAATTCAACTTTTCTAGAAAATATGAATGTTTATTCAAAGGTAGAGCTTTTGTAAAAATGTCAGATACATTATCATTTGTTGGTACATAGAGTAAAGAGATCAGTTTCTTATTAACAATGTCTTTGATAAAATGAGCCTTGATATCTATGTGCTTTGAGCGCTTACTGTTTTCAAAACTGTTTATCATTCTAATAGCACTTTGATTGTCGATTAACAAGTTGGTAGTTATATTGTTATTGCTGGTTAGGTCAGTCAGAATACCTTTTAAGTAGATTAACTCGCTCACTGCAAAAGCTCCTGCTACATACTCTGATTCTGCTGTGCTTAAGGCCACTGAAGTTTGTTTCTTTGAAAACCAGTGTATCAGATTTCCACAGTAAAATATAGCACATCCACTGGTGCTCTTCCTGTCAGTCCTGTCTCCTGCCCAGTCTGCATCGGAATAGGCTATAAGTTGCTTGTCTCTATCTGCCTTGTGATACACCAATCCTTTGTCTATTGTAGTTTTCAGATATCGCAGGATTCTCTTCCCTGCCTTCCACAGGCTAGCTGTCGGTTTATCCAGGTACCTGCTCAAATATGACACAGCGAATGAAATGTCTGGGCGACTGTTTGTAATAAACAAAAGACAACCTATAAGTTCCTTGAAAGGTACATCTATAATGTCTTCATCATTTGAAGCGTTGAAGTTATACTCCATTGGTGTGTTTACCCCTTTACACTGTTGCATGTTAAATTTTTCCAATGTTCTTTCAATCATTTTTCTTTGTTTAATTTCTAGTTTATTCTTTGTTCGAGATATCTCCAAACCTAAGTAATCTTTTATTTGTCCTAGATCCTTAATTTTAAATTCTTTTCTTAGTTTCTCCAGTATGTCTGTTTCATCTCCGAGGAGTAAAATGTCATCAACAAATATCAGTATCCAGGTTTTTCTATTTTTGTAAAGACAGAAGTCATATGTAGATTGTTCAAATCCATTTGTTATCATAAACTCATGAAATCTTAAATTCCAACATTTAGGTGCATTTTTTAGACCGTAAAGTGCCTTTTTTAATTTAAGTACATTTCCTTCTCTTAATTTCAGGCCTTTTGGACATTTTATATAAACTTCTTCTTCTAATTTGCCATTTAGAAAGGCTGTCGGCACATCTAGTTGTTTTATATTCAAATTTTCTTGCACTGCATAGCTGAGCATTGTCCTTATTGTTGAGATTCTTGCTACAGGTGAATAATATGTCTGTCCATGTTCAATCTGTTGAAAACCTTTTGCTACAATTCTTGCTTTCTTAGTACCATCCTGTTTCTGTCTAAAAATCCATTTTGTGTCAATTGCTCGTTTTCCCACTGGTAAAGTTGCTTCTTCCCATGTTTCTAGATTTGCATGTGCATTGAATTCTTTTTCAACTGCTCTTTTCCATTCATCATTCTTTACAGCTTCTTCAAAACTCATCGGTTCTTCAGTTAAAAGACAGTAAGCTATATTTACATCGCATTCATAGTCTTGAAAACTTTTTGGTGGTTGTATTTCTCTTCCTGACCGTGTTGTATATTTTGGAGTTACGGATTCCTGGCTTTCTTCACTATCTTCGTAGTTCTCTTCATCTTCTTCCTCATTCTGTTTTCGTTCTTCATTTGTTTTCTTATTATTTTGCCTTTGAAGATTTGTACCCTTCTTATCCATTGATTTTTCTTCATTTAAGTTATCTTCTGTGTCCTTCTTTGTTTCTCCTTGAAATTCATTGTCTTCATTATCTTCTTCGTGATATCTTCTGAACACTCTGTCCTGATTTACATTTATTTTTTCTTCATTGTATCTTGTTTGACTTTCATCGAACCTTACATCTCTCGCAATTGTAATTTCATTTGTTTCTGGGTTCCATAGCCGATACCCATTCTTACTATACCCGACCATTCTTACCTCATTAGCTCTCTTGCTCATTTTTTCATTTTTAGGTAATATCACAGCCCAAGCTTTTGAACCAAAAACTCGCATTCTTGAAATGTCATTATTTCCATAGTATATTTGTGATGGTGTCTTGTTTCCTATTGCAAATGATGGTAGCCTGTTTAACTGGTATGCAGCACATTTGATCGCTTCGGCCCACAGTGGTTTTGGTAAATTCGATTCTATCATCATGGTTCTGGCTTTGTTGTATAGAGTTCTATTTAATCTTTCGGCAACTCCGTTCTGTTGGGGGCTGAAAGGTATGGTTGTTTCAAGTTGTATGCCTTTATTTAAACAGAATGATTTCACTTTGTTGCATGTAAATTCCCCTCCATTGTCGCATCTTATTCTTTTAACTCTTTTGCCTGTCTCTGTTTCTATTTTGTTAATGTAATTTAAAAGATTTTCTGTCGCTTCATATTTATTTTTCAAGAGATATACCATACTAAAGTGGGAGTAATCATCTGTAATTGTTTGGAAGTACAGTTCCATATTTATACTCGGAGTTTTAACTGGCCCGGCTATGTCTGTGTGTAGAAGCTCCGCAATATCCTTTGATCTTGGTTTAGTTTGTGCCTTAAATGGAAGGCGAGTCGCTTTTCCCTCCATGCAAGTGTCACATACCTCTTTTGAGTAAGGTAGTTTTAGTATAGCCAAGTGTTTTCTGTTTGCATGTCCCAGTCTTTTGTGCCAGATATCTAAGTCAGTGCTGCTCATCATGCATTTCTGTGAATTTAATGTAAAATTAATTGTGTAAAGCTTGCCCTGCATTCGACCACAAAGCTCATATTTATCATTGTAAATACTAACAGATCTATCATAAAATTTTACATTTAACTGTTTTTCTATCAATTTCTGCACAGATATAAGATTATGAGACAAACCTTCAATGATTAAGGCATTTATTGTAACCTTAACATTATCATACATGACAGTAATATTTCCTCTTTGTTTTGCTATTAAATATTGCCCATTTGCTACATACACTTTAATTTCTTTGGTTAAGATTTGTACATTTGTAAAGTATGGTAAATACTCACTCATAACTAAATTTTCTGTCGCACCCGAGTCAATAACAAAAGAAATATATCCTTTTCCTGTTTCACAGTAAACATTGTTCGCACTGCACGCCGTAAAGGATAGCTCACACTCATCTTCTCGCGCCACATGACCTTGGTGATGATGACCACGACCTTGACCTCTGCCTCTGCCGCTTCCTGGTCGCCTGAAGGATTGTCGCCTATATTGTGACGGTCCTCTTCCTCTTAGCTGATTAAACTGCCGCTGTGGCTGCCATCCCCTATAACAGTCGGCTGCTTTATGTCCAGGTTTTCCACACGAAAAGCAAGTTAAAAATGAGGTCTCTTCTTTAGACTCATTCGTGTTGTTGTTGACCTTGATTTCTGCATCTAAAAGTCTCGCTTTAGTGAACTCTAAAGTGAGTGTTTTTTCAGTGGATAACGTTTCTATTGACGTTATGACGTTTTCGTAGGCGGGCGGCATGGCCGATATAAGTTGACATACTTGATCCTCTTCAGAGATTTTACAACCGATTGAAATTACATCAGTCACCGCCGCGTCAAACCGGCAGAAGAAATCTTGTAGTTTTTCTCCCTCCTTGCATTTTATCGTTATTAGCTTCTTTTTCAAGAGGAGTCTATTAAAGATGCTTTTTCTTTCAAACGTTTGTTCCAGTTGTGTCAACATTTCCTTAGCACTTGTGCTCTTTTTCACAATTTCCAAGTGCCTATCACTGAGACATTGCACAATGCACGATCTTGCCTTTGCATCGTCTTTGATAAATTTCGTTTTAGCTTCTACGTCGCCGCCATTATTCTTTTGCTCTTTGAGGGTGTAACTTACCCCTTTCTCTTCTAATATAAGCTTTAGGCGAAATTTCCAGTTTGAAAAGTTTGACTCTTGTGTCAAACGAGGCAGCACTTCTTTATCTGCCATTTTCTCAATTGTTTATTGCGCAGTGGAAGCGTGTTAATATTATATTGGTAATTATTGATTGAAACCACACATCTTCCGTCCACCATTTTATTTGCAGAGAGAGAATTACATTAGTTTCTGTAAGATGGCATCACTACAACTTCGTTTAGAAACTTAACAGTAAGTGCCTCATAAAGCCCACATTAAAAAAAAACGCGCTAGAAATAGTGGCAGCGATTTGAAGTTTCGACAGTTCATACAATAGACAAAATGGCCGGCATCGCCAAAGCGTCAACACTCGGCGGCGTCCTGTTCAAACCTGCGGTCACAAAATAGTTGCACTCGTGACCGCACGTGACGATTTGCTAAAACTGGCCTTCAAAAATCGTAAGTGTCTTTGGGTTTTGCCTAAAATCGTTTGTTCTTTATACTTTCAGGTATCTCTTTGATGTTAATGAATCTTTTTAAATTGTTTTTATGCAAGAAATCCCTGTCCCTGTTTTTAAAAAAGCCGGGCCTTTTTATGGGATAGGGTGCCAAATAAAGCCCAAACGATTGTTTTAAAAAATATATATTTAATAAATTGAAGATGTTGATTCCACAGATTATTTTTCTTCTTTTTAAGTAAAGCAATAAACAAACGACTCATTATATAGAAATGCAGTGTTTTTTTTTTTGCTTAAAATATATATTTTTTTGCTGTTTATGTGTTAGGTGGGTGGGTTACATGTTGCAGGTACCTTACTTACTCGAAATCATTAAAATTATAAATACGATGTAGGCAAACCTGCTCGTTATGACGCTTCCTCATTTGCGGATGAAAGCCCAAAAATAAAGTTAGGCACTTGTCGCCCGCAGTCAAAGCGAAGTCAATTCAATTAAGTAAATCCTTTAATAAGCAAATAAGCAGAAGCGAGAGGTCCCTGCAGATCAAAGGTCCCCAGTCCCTCTTGCGACCACTTCAGGCCCCTTTTTACATGCCACACGTAGATCAAGATGACAGGCTTCCTTTTAGCATATTGATGTGCCGTTGTTAATCGTTCTAATGACGTCTTCGAGTCTTAACACTCGGCATCAAGATGTCTTAAGGTTTATAACAAGTATCTTTCTATCGAAATTGAATGTTGGACGGGGAATGTTTATCTTCATCAAGCAATGTGCGAGGCCTCGTGTTGCGTGGCGAGAATAAATGAAATGAAATAAAACAAATGAAAATGTTCGTTATTCTTTTCGCTATTGTAAAGGTGAGCCATAAGATTATGCACTTTTAGAAACATGATAGAGGCAAAACTACAAGTGCTATTTTATTGGGTATTTATTATAAGTAATAAGTACAAAATATTTTTTTTATTTGTAAAACACTGTTGTCTAAATGAGCTCTGTCTTGTTGCTGGCACTCCTGTAACCGACTACGCAATTGTATGAAAAGATGCTGACAATCAACACTTCTGGTACGTATAACTCGTCTACAGGAAAAAAAGCGCTGGGTGGCAGTGGAGGGGATGTGTCTGCGCATGTGTACAGTCGCGAAAGTGCTTGCCTATTGTTTAATATTAGAAGTGTTGTTTTGTAGAATAATAGATGCACTTCAACAGATACCATAAAAATTGGGATAAAAAATGGTTACTTTCAAAAAAAATGTTTATTTCGAAATCAAGATTAATAAAATAAAAAAACTTAAGATAATGGTGACACGCCTTCCATCAAATCGTCGGGGGTCACATGGAATGCAGATGAAGACGCGGTGTTGGTAACACGCTAACAGAGACAACTTTATCGTCATTGTCGTCATCACTTGAGCTAAAATCATTAAAGTCAGTATCAAAATCATCGTCATTAACGCGAATGACAAATGTTTCTGTCATCAAGTCCACCACACGAACATTTTTTCAGTACTCTTCCTCTATATTTTTTACTCTGTTACCCATTTTTTCCCATTCTCTCTCACCCATTATATTCACCTTTTTATTCACGTGTTCCATCACCCGGGTAATATTCCAACTAACATTTTTACTGGCCACTTACCCTTTTATTTGTGACCATGCCATTTCTATGGGATTTAGATCTTCTTAGAGGATGGCAAAAACGGTATGTTTGGATAGATCTTAGATCCCATCATCAGACTCCAACTTTTACCTTAACGGGACCAAACCGAAGGCATAGTCTTACAATTAAAAAAAATATGTTCCAAATCGGTGCACATTATGTCGGAGTTATGAAGTAATAAACATTAAAAAATATATACATATTAAATAATACAGGTGAATTGAGAAACTTCTTTTTTAAGTCGGTTAAAAAGAGCGCTGGTGGCCATACGTATTATATGGCCGTCAGCGCTCTTTTTTCGATTTACATCCTGTATTCTCGGACGTTTTCGTTGCCTCTTCAGTTCGTTTTATACATTGTTTTAAATTATATACTACACCACTATCAGCTTCTCTCTTCATAAAACAATAAACATTGTAAACAATTTTTCTTTCCTTTTTATGCAAAACTATCGTGCAAAGAAACGTGCTTGACTGTAGTTTGCGAGCGAACGAAACGTAATACCTATGCGGGAACTAAGCGACGACTGGCGAGCCGAGCCGAACCAATAGCGCAATAGCGCGCGTTATCCCCTCCGTCGCGCCTCACCTCATACCACCAACTTGGCCGGAAAATCGACTACTGCGCAGCCCCCACCGCCAGCGCTCTTTTGCCTGTAGACGGACTATAACCGCCCTGTTTGCTTAATATTCCTTGTTGAACCAATTTCTTTACAGTTATGGTCCACAACTTTGATTAAATTGATGCTGGGACGCTAACTTACCTATACGGCGTAATCGATATTCAATCCTAAAAAGGTATCGCATACTTAGTAAACGTAAGGCTGGTTTTTTTTAAAGTGTCAAAGTCCAGCGTAGGCAAAAATGTACGAAATGGCGTTTAATTTCCCTTCATCCTTTGTACCGCACAATTAATAGTGTAGAAAAAAATCTGTGTTGCTAAACTTATGGCCCACCCTGTATACCTACTACTCAAGTCTCTTGCGATGCGCACCTTTTAAATTACTGTATGGAACTTTGCTGCGTCTAAGTATATTTCTAATCATAAACAGTCTGTGAGTGTCTTCAAGGCAAGATTGAAGAGGTCTTCTGGGCAAGCTGGTCCCACCGCTGATCTTGTCATTAGGTACTATTAAGTAATTGAAGCTGTTGTACAACGCAAGTTCAAGTTACGTAAAACAGTAACATGGCTATGCCTGAGTGTTAAAAAAATAATCATTCTAGATCAGTCTCTTTGTTCCTTTGTCTCGGTTATCGACAGAGTGAAGTGGCTCGTATCTGTCCCTCTTTGGCTTTGAGATCTAATGATTAATTAGGTGAGTGCTGACTCGTCCCCTTAATTACATGATTAAATCAGTTGACATAGTTTTTCGGCGCAAAATTTAACTTCTTTCGTTTTGCTTTTTTTATAATCCAAAGATTTATTTGGATACGGTAAGCGTCGATAATAATCAATATAATTAAACAAGCATGCAACTTTTAGTAGGTATCATGCATCTCTGTTATTTTATTGTTAAACCAATGGTGGTGCCCTCTATCGAGTATAAACAAATTTATAACCAAAGCAAACAAGGTTAGATTTGTAGGACGACGGCGACATCTATTTAAACAAAAGAATATTAGCAAGGTCAATTTGGGAAAAAGTAATCCGGTATGCTGAAATCTCTTACCTCGTAAGCAGTTAAGGACCAAATAGTTTCATTTCTAGAGCCCCACGTTGGGCGCCACTGTATTAACTTGGTACCTTCTGTTGCTCATAAAATACTTACTTCATAATCAATGTTCGTTAGATTTGCTGTACTATTACATCTTCCTACTCAAATAAACAAATACTTATAGCAAGGTCAGTGATAAGTGATTGAGGTTTGTAGGTTGCTCAGAAATCCTGGTATAAATTTAAGCTCGTAGCCAGTCCAAGGTCGAAATAGTTAGCAGTTACATGTCAAGAGCAATTTCAATCACTTAATAGTTTTTGACTTAATGAGGATTTTGGCCCCACGTTGGGCGCCACTGTATAAGTTCATATAAAAATAATTGTAAGCGGTGGAAAAATAAATATATAAACAAATATAGTAACAAGGTGCCTACTGTTGCGTAGCTTTCTTGATACGCGTAGATGAATAAAACTTAAGATTCCAGTAAACAAATTTATATAGGAAGTTTTCCTATGACACAATACAATGCAAGACAATTAGTAAACAGGCGTTTCTAAGGCTACGGATTGCCTGTCCTACTTTTCTTTTTGCTTTAAAATTGGAAGTGCACATTATTACTACAAAGTATCAATAGCTGAATACGCCCCCTTAATGTGCATATTCAATATAAATATAAAGCAAAAGTATTATCAAAGAACAACCATTCAAAAAGTTCAACTAACATGTAATGCCTAAACCGGACATGCACAAATAGTGCTTAACTTTAGGCAAGGCTTTAGTTAAAATATCTGCAAGCATGGAGTCTGTTGAAATATATTTTACCTCAATGCTTTTATTGTTCTTCAATACATTTCTAATAAAATGATACCTTATGTCGATATGCTTACTCCGAGAGTGGAATACTGGATCACCGGCGAGGCAAATCGCACCTTGATTATCGACGTGTAAGGTTAATGGTGCAAACTTACGTAACCCAATTTCAGTTAGCAAGCTGTTAAGGTAAACAGCTTCTTTCATTGAAGATGATAAGCTCACATACTCTGCTTCGCATGTAGAAGTTGCAACACATTTTTGTTTCTGCGACTTCCACGATATGCATCCGGCTCCTAGCATAAACACGTAACCTGAAAACGATTTTCTATCTATTAGACATAATGACCTTCCTTTGTTGAGGTAACCAGATTCTAAATCCTTTTCTGTTTCTTGGATAGCCCACGAAGATTCCTTCTATACTACGAGGGGCAAATTTATCTTTACCTGGTTCCTTGTCCAAAACGTGTACTTTTGATCCAAATTTCTGTAAATATTGCACTTTGACAGATCGCTCAAACCATTTCTCGAAAGGTATTTCACCCCCAAGACCACTCGTTGGACAACGATTTCTTACATGCCACGCTGTTACTATAGCGTCTGCCCAAAGACCAGCTGATAAACCCGACGAGATCAGCATACACCTCGCCATCTCCACTAGTGTTCTATTCATCCTCTCTGCTACTCCATTTTGTTGGGGAGTGCGAGGGACTGTCAATCTTCTTGCTATTCCTTCGTTCCTTAAGAAATTATCGAACTCACGATTACAGTATTCTCCGCCATTATCAGTCTGTAGATATTTGATCTTCTTTCCAGTCAAATTTTCCACATAACTTTTGTATATTTTGAATGTTGTAAAAACTTCACTCTTCTTGCTGAGTAAATAAACTTCACACCATCTAGTATGATCATCTATAAATGTGACAAAATACTTTGCTCCACCTATGGCCTCATGTTGCATAGGACCTACAACATCAGAGTAGACAACTCTCAATTTTTCCTCACATGGTCCGTCAGATTTCGAAAATGGTAAAGCACTCATTTTCCCACCTGCACAAATATCACAATCGTGTAATTGAATCGCATCCCCTAACTTAATATTAATATCAGATTTATTCAAAACTTTTAAAAGATCTTTTGCGTTCAAATGTCCTAATCGTTCGTGCCACGACATTACATCAATATTTTTGTCCGAAATTATTGACACTGTTTCATTACGCTCCTCAACGTAAAATAAATTACTCTTTCGATTTGCGACTAACTTGGTTTTGCCGTAGCTATCATTAATACTAGCTAAATTTCGGTTGAACGTTATGGTATAACCTTGATCAACAACTTTTGCAACTGAAATCAGGTTACATCGCAAATCCGGAACGTATAAAGTATTTGGCAACTGAACTATAGTTTTAGAACCATTAAAACATGAAGATAATGTTACCGTACCTTTGCCTCGTACATTTGTGGTTGAATGTGTCGCTAGATTTAGCTTACCAGACAAGGGTAACAATGTTTCACCAAATCTACTTGCATCTTTACACAGGTGTGTTGTACACCCACTATCGATGATCCAGTTTCCATTCTCATTGTCAGCTTTATCGTCTGAAAAACAATTGAATGTTACAAAATCGGTATCGATATCGTTTGTTTCATTATTATCTGAAATAAACCTAGCAGTATCTTGATGTTGTTCCTTGTTCTTCTTCATTGGACATTCGGAAGACTTATGGCCGTACTGATGACATTTAAAACATTTATATCTAAATTTCAAATCTTCTTTGACGGTAACGCTCTTTGGTTTGAAAGATTTGAAAGGTTTCTTTCCTTTTATTAGAAGTGCTTTTTCTCCATTGCCGTTCTGGTGTCTGGAACGTTCTTCTTCTAATATTTTCACCTTCAGAGTCTCAGGGTCTGGCAACGTATCTCTAGATTCTATAGCACATCTAAAGTTCTCGAAGCTAGACGGTAAACTATACAGAAGCATTACTGAAATCAGATCATCATGCATATCGATCGTCATATCAGCTAGCTGACTTCTGACATCAAAGAATTTCATGACATGTTCTCGAATGTCACCACCTTCCTCCATTTTGTGAAGCAACAATTCTTTTAATAAGGTCGCCTTCTTCGCAGGACCTTTGGAGGCATGAATGCTTTTGAGTTTTAGCCATACGTCTCGCGAGGTTGTGCATCCTCGGAGATGTCGCAGTTCACTTGGGCTAATAGACAAAATGAGATCGGACTTCGCTTTAGCATCAGCGGTTTCCCAAATTTGGGCTTCTGCCAGTGATACTGGCTTGATGGTACTCCCATCAACGTAGCCCCAAGCATCATTCTTAATAAGAATTGCTTCAACTTGGATTTTCCAGGTTTCATAATTATCTTGAGTTAATTGTTCTATTTTAACTGTGTTCATAGTACTAAGACTTTGTTTACTCTTTCAATAAAATATCAATTATACTTCGTCTGCCTTTCCGTACTCTATTTCGTACCTTATATTCGCCGACTCGTAAATTATTTATTCCGATTCTTCTTTCATCATCGCTGGGCGCATAACCATTGTTGCGTAGCGTTCTTGATACGCGTAGATGAATAAAACTTAAGATTCCAGTAAACAAATTTATATAGGAAGTTTTCCTATGACACAATACAATGCAAGACAATTAGTAAACAGGCGTTTCTAAGGCTACGGATTGCCTGTCCTACTTTTCTTTTTGCTTTAAAATTGGAAGTGCACATTATTACTACAAAGTATCAATAGCTGAATACCTACGTAACATTATTGCATTACATACACGGTGAATCCTCAAAATTATCATTATCATCATCATAATCATCATCTAATCTACTACGGTTTATCGAATCGAATCGCACTATTTACCTTGTTGTATTTTAACTTAAAGGTTCATAACTTTCCTAGGAGGTATTCGAAATAACAAACAATATTTTTGTAATTTATTTATTTTTTCACCATTTATCGTAAAACTTTCCTACGGCACATCGCGCGTCGGAGTCGCGCACCAATACTCCGCCTTGTATATGTCGAGAGACGTTCTCCAGCGGCGCGCGCGGCGACGCGGTGCAACACGGCGCGCGCGGCGGCCGCCCGCGCTGCAGCACGCGCCGCGACGCGGTGCAACACGGCGCGCGCGGCGGCCGCCCGCGCTGCAGCACGCGCCGCGACGCGGTGCAACACGGCGCGCGCGGCGGCCGCCCGCGCTGCAGCACGCGCCGCGACGCGGTGCCACACGGCGCGCGCGCCGCCACCGCGCGCCACGCACGTCTTCCATTCCTCGCAACACGTCACAAGTATGGCATCCTCTGGGCCCCAGGGCACCCAGCATTCCTTCCGAGATCAAACCGACGTGTTGCGCTCACAATAAGGGCATGAAGTTACAAAGAAACAAATACTCAAATCAGAAACATAGACTTCATGCTGAGTACATTAATTAAGTTCAATTCGAATCGTATACAAAATAAATAGGCGTTATATTTTAGAAATATAAGAAAAGAAAATATAATGATATCCTTCGTAAGTACACACAAGCACCATCCTGCAGTTTGACTGCCTTTCTACTCGCCCGCGCGCGCCCACGCCGCGCCTCGCTTGCCACCGCGTCGAGCGCGCGACAAGCGACGCACGCGGCGCGGCATTTGATGCCGGGCGCGCGCTCACATAACTTCCTCGATTCCAAAAAATACATAGTGATATTAAAATTATGCAGGCACGAACACCCGCGGCCCGCAAACAATCAGATCGTGGGCGCGGGCGCGCGGGCTCGCGCCTCGGCGCGCTATAGCGACGCTCACAATTTCGGTACACAACTCATAACAGCTAAAATTTTAAAATCGATCTGGAGATCTGTCAATGTTCCAAACATTTTCGATACGAACTAGTGTCAAACAATAGAAAATAACAAGTATAAAATACTAGTATAATAATAATAAACCTATAGGAAGTTATACATCACACTATTCAATCTTTGGATACAAATATCTCACCCGGGTCGGGGCCGCGGGCGGCGCGCGTCGCGCGTGCGTCGAGCGTGAGTCGCGCGTGAGGCGCGCGGGAGCTGCGCACCGCCCGAGCCCGCCCGGCACACCGAACCAGTCTCAGAGAGAAGCGAGCCGTGTTAAACACGAATTGAAACATTTAGAATTACTGAATAATCAGAACAAAATTTATCCTCATCATATGAGCCCCATCAGTCCCACGGTTCCGAATTCCTCGATATCAAAAATTACCAACTATTCCAGTGCATAATGGGCGCCAAGTCGAATGAAAGTTATCGCGATAGCTTCACTAACTTAAGAGCTTCCTAACTATCTCTCCATCGCGTTCACACGGGACGCACACAACCGTCTACCGAAGAGTTGAAGGTTATCCTTTCATTCCGCTGTCACTCGGCGCTCAGCACAATCCGCCTCTCCATACGCAACTCCCAATATGCCAACGCTTTAACCTAACACACATTTCATGTATATAGCATTCTAGTTTTACAACTTAGCTCTTTCTGCGAACACTTTCGCTCTTAACCACGAGCCGCAACCGCGCGCCGCGCGATGCAGCGGGGCGCGGGCGGCCGTGCAAACCTATCTAGACACCGCCCTGTCACTCGGTGCTCTACAGAACACAGTTTGTATCCAACGTCTCACCCTAAACAAACATTGACACGGTGGCCGCCTGCGTGCTGCGCGCGCGCAGTCGCGCGGGTGCTGGAGCGGCGCGCGCAACGATACCCAGCCACCGTCTTCGATACTATACATAAACATGAAATATTCAGGACACAATATTTCGAAATCGTTTAATTCTATAAATTATTATTATCATAAACCTACAATCGATTGGCAGTATTTGTTCACTTCATTCCCCCTCCCTGATATCCTCGACTCCTACGTCCTACACTTACTGACACTATCGGAACCGACGTGCGTCCCTCTCCCTCCATCCTCTCGAGCACAATTGCGGGTGAGAGCGCGCTAGCCCCTTTTCCCTTCAACCGTTAACCTAACCTGCGATGCGTCGACCGACTTGTCTCGCGACTGATTCAGACAGCTCCTACGTGACATGGCGTAGTTATAACTGTCCCTTCTAGTGAGCGCTCCAGCTGTGCAAATACAAACATTTCAAGATTCAATGCGTTAATTAATATTATTTGACAATATTTAACAATTACAGAAGCCTTAGTACGATCGCCCTCCCGAAACTGAACTGAGACGTTTCATCGAACCCTCTGCCGCGACTGTCCTGTTTCTTGCCTTTTCTGTGTTTTATTACATTTTTATATTCTTTTTTCCTTAATTTCAGGTACTGTGGTATTGCTTACGTGTAGTTAAATTGTGTATTGCGCGAGTTCGATGCGCTCGGTCCGAGGCGGGGGTCCGGGGAACGAACACGGATTACTTTAGAACATCGATTCGTCTCGGAAATATAATTAAAACTAACGTACTATTATAACTCTGTTTTTTTAAGGTTTTACTATTTTATTTTAAAGTTTCGCGGTTGAGTCATAACTATGGCTGGTGCGGCGGCGGGGGCGGCGGCGCTAATAATTGACTAACTCTCCATTCGCGTGCGTTACTTTACTACTTCGCTCGACGCGGTGCGACCGTCCCGAAGCCTGCGCGGCCGAATGCCGATAAAATGCCAGTTGACACCTCCACAAGACCATCAACTTAACGTGGATCTGCTCATCTCATCATGCTTTTAACAGTTTTCGCAACTTTGAGCTTGCCTTCGAATTTGCTAAACATAGTGCACTAAAGGAACGAATGCATTTAGCCAAGTGTAATGGCAGTCAGACAAGCTAACTCCATAGCCAGAGTGGTCTTTCAGCTCAGTCTTAGGTCTTTGCGGATGATATAAGATGCCAGCGCTAAGACATTTGGAAGATACTTGGTATGTTCATCAGAGGACGTCCTCGGTGACCTATTTGACAAACGCGACAGGTGCAGGCAATCCGACATAATTGTCATTTTATCCAAACAAAAGTCGGCAAATATGTCAGGCCCCTATTTCACCAAGTTTACAGGTGCGAGAATTGTCAAGAAAATGTGACAATTGTAGGTCGTGAAACAGGCATTGTCTAAAATAAGATAGATGACTTTTGTAAATATGTCGGGACAATTGTTGTTTCATAACTCTACATTCTATATTCGATGAATTTCATCGTATGTCGGTTGTTGACAGGCGTCCAGTATTACAAGATTTTACAATACGTATTGCGGGAAGAACGAGACGATTGGCTTAAATATAATTAAATATAAGGGTGACAGTATCTTATCTTTTATCCATCGACACACACACATCACATATTGAGTATTTTTCCTTTGATTTAACAAGAAATAATAATTGCTTCGCTGCCCGAACGTCCGATTTTTTTTAAATTTACAAAAACTTTTATCACAGCGGGAAAAATAGACTAATCAGCGTATTGTTTTTTTAGGCTATTGGTTGCACAGTTATATTGATTGATAGGAGATGATATTGACGGTCAATAGGGAAGCCCATTTTATCGCCGGTATTAGTTAATCGATACTTTATTAAAATATAGAATTAGAGAAGTACTTAGGCATTGTATGAAGACTCGACCAAAGGACATAACACTTTTTTTTTTAATTTTGGCTGTAAATGTATCATTGGCTGAATGGGCATTCCTTTAGCTTATTTAAAACTACTCAATTATTTACCGCGGTTTTCACACAAATAGGTAAATAATTCTCAATTCATTCCATCCATAATCAATCACACAAGCGTTTCGATTTAAAATATAACAATGGATATGACTAAAAAATTACGGTGTTCAATTTAATTTCGGAAAATAAAGCAATACTTTTTAGGAAATATGACAACCACTTAACATTTGATATGAAGATCAAAAAGTGGAAGGAAATTGCTCAAAAATTACAAGAACTAGGCATTCACGACAAAGATTGGACGTAGTTAAAGGATACCACGCGGCACAATTGAACAAAGACGACAATAGTAATTACTAGAGTTATTTTGCAATTAGTATTTATATAAACGCGTTATATCCGTTATAAATGTGTGTGAACTTTGAAAGGTTTAGCATTATTAGTACCATATATGATTAGTTAGGATAAATTATTAATCTAGTCTAAAATCGCTATCACTGCCATTACTAGTGCTTTCGCGAAGAGCTATTTTGTAACTAAGAACGAAAACGGGTGTCATCTATCAGAGGCGAAGCGTGAGGGTAAGCCGGTGCATAATTTCTTAACTCAAACATTATTATTATTAATAATTACTTCTTGTATTAACATAAAAATTGCATATTACATATTTTTTATGTAGATACAAAATTTAATGGGTAATAATATAATGTTTAGAACGAGAAATTATACACCAGCTTACCCTCACGCTTCGCCTCTGCCATCTATTTGGCATAATTTTTAATGTCCGAAACTGATTAGGCGTAACAAGTTTCGCATTTTTATTTTCGCCGAATGTTAAACATGCCGAAATTTTATTCGGCATAATTCGTTATTAGCCGAATGGTTGTTTTCCCGAATATTATATTAGCATAATATTGATATGGCCGAATTTTATTTTGCATAATGTTGTTTAGCATATATATATAATTTTGCAGAATTTTGATAGCCCAAAATCCTGTCCGAATCTAGTTGCACAACATACAAAAAGGGGAGAAGAGGGGGTGAAACCCCATAAGGGGGTAATAAAAAATAAAAATACCGTAACAATTGTATTATTTGTAGGTTAGGTTAGGGTTAACTTGTGTGGCCGCGGTCGAATGCGCAAGCGAACCCGCGACCCTCGCTAAACTCGGCTTGGAGGGAGAACGCTGGGTTTTTAGAGGGTAGTTCGGCCATTGTGGCCGGGAGTCCCTCATACCCGTCCCGGTCCCCCACCGGGCGGGATGCGTAAATGCATTTTCCCAGCGTAAAAAAAAAAAAACTTGTGTCCCTTACACCAAACCAATCTCTAGTTAATAGTTTCTATAATAAAAATAGATTAGATTAAGTTAGGTTATATTTAATTTTAAAAAAACTAAAATTTTATAATCATGTGTTTGTTTTAGAATCCATCCCGGCGAAACTAAATTATGCGAAAGTAACTTTCGGCGTAACTAATTTATGCGTAAGTCATTTTCTGCCTAAGCACTATTCGGACTTCGCAAATTATGCGTAAAAAACTTTCGGGTTAGGTTGGATATGCGTGACAGAAAAATGCGAAATATAATTATGCGAGATTAGTTTCTATGCATATACAATTATGCTTATACTGATTATGCAATATAGAATTATGACATAAAAAATTATGCGTAAACAAGGGGAACCAACGAAAACACTACAATTGTAACGCAAGCCTGACACAGCTCCGATCTCATGTCAAGAATAACCGACAAATCTACAAATATGTCGACTTGGAAAAATTACTCTTGTTTCACAACATTATTGTCATTAAATTAAAATATGGACAATTGTAACAAAACGCTTGTCATGTAGACAGCACTTCTATAGAAAATAATATACAAAATATCACTCGACATTAGTCGAATTGTCAGCAGACATATGTCACTGACAAATGTCAACTTGGTGAAATAGGGGCCAGATTGTTACTATCTGTCGCATTTGTGAAAAAGGCCACTGGTTGAAATGATGATGCAGACATTCGGGTACGATCGCCCGCATCGCTCGGTAACTGATGGCGACGCGAGGGGAGGGTGGGGCGCGGGGCGCGGGGCGCGGTATCACAGGAGGCAGCTCACGAGCACTCGGCGCAGGCACCGCGACAGGAAATGTCACCGGTTTGATAGGACATTTACTTGACAAGGACGTACACAAGGGACTATATGACCAGTATGATAGGTCATTTACTGAATGGTGTCGAAAAGGACATGCGCACTATATATGCAAGTAAGATGTTAGAGGTTGATGCAACCCGCCTATCCTGGCAAAAATATATGACAAAGCGAGGTTGACAAAGGCCAACCTAAAGAGGTGGAAAATTTGGTCCTTCGCACCGGTTATGAGATTTTGGATGGTAGTGAGGGGTTTAGCCCGGTCGCGGCCTGCCGCCGACGTAAACACCACGCGATAACTAGCTCACAACATATAGTTACTATCTGTTAACATTAATTTTATGTTACTCTCGTAGATATACATATATGTAACATCGATTATATTTTATTGACGATACTAAGTCAGATTTAATCACTTTTAATCATCTAAATATAAACTCTGTAGATCTTAAACGTCTATGGAACTAAAATTACATTTTTGTACCATAAATAGTTGTTAAAATTAAGCCACTCGCGGAGAGGCACTGGACAACCATCGAGAGAGAAGCTGGCTCACTAACAAAAGGTTCTATGTTACGTTTTTTGTGTATTCAAAATTGGACCCCTTTTAAGCTTGGATCGAGGCCTAATTTTGAACATACTGAAGGACAGAGACCTCGTCGGTCCAGCGAAGTGCCTCCCCGCGCGCCCCGCCGCCCGCCGCCGCCCCCGCACTATATATTCCTATCTTATTATTCGTATAGAGAAATGATTTATTTTTATATATTTTATCTTTTTTTTTCTATATGTAACATTTCGGACGTCACAAACTTATTCCATAGTATGGTCTCCGGAGGAAAATGTACTGTTTAACTTAGCCGCTATGTCTAGGGCCGTAAGGGTCACATTACGCTATGTTACAATAGTCGCTTAGCGGTCATGGCGCCCGCGTCCGTGCCCCGTCTACGACTTTTGATCGTCATTTATACACGACAGTATCATAGCGAGCTCGTAAAGTTCAAATTCGCGTAAATAATCACAGTCAAAAGGAAAGCAACGGGCCTTACTATACGAAGCTTAGATGTTCGCAATACAAGGCTTACCGCTTCGTGTAGACGGGGCCGTAGCGAGCGATCACGAGGGGGTCGGAGACATCACAACTGTCGGCAACGTACCACTAATAAAATAAAACATTACCCTAGTATTTAGTAACACAATAAAATTTTAAAAACGAGTTATTACTAACCTGACTCGAATTCGTAGATAATATTACATTTATAACGACGCCCTCGCGCGAGCTACCAGTACAGTGAAGGATGCACTTAACATTATAAACAAACAAAAATGCATAAAGAAAGACATTAGTAAAATAAAGGCACGTCTGACGCCTCGTGTAGCGCCGGCCTTAGGCTACCGGCGCAGCGGCGCTCGCCTTCACTGATAACCCGTCTGCTGCTCTTCATTTCTAACAATAACAGGTTCTATTGACATTGTCCATACTTGTTAGCTAGCGACGTTTCTAGAATAACCAGAGCAGCAAACACGTTTTTACAAACATGTAAGTAAAACACAGTGAATATATTCGATTTCTCAGAGACATCGGTTACATCCACTGCCCGCTGTCATTATTTACATCGACTTTCAGTCAAAAAATGTTGAGCATTTCCAAAACGAATATTACAAAGTTGATGTTACCAAGAGTGCGGATCTCCACGGAAGACACGTCTCCAGATACTAAATGGGCGAAGCGAATAAAAAGCACTTAAACACAAGATATCATACATTTACCACGTACACAATGAAGAATGTTAAAATGATTGACATGTTTCGGACTCGTATGGAGTCATTCTTCAGGGATTGAGTGCGGTCGCGGTCAACGCAACATATCGGACTATTTCTGACAATAAATCGAGAGTAAAGCCGGTGTGTATATCGTGAGATAAATTTGCTATTGTCGATGGAGCATCCATAAGTGTCCTCGTAGAGATGTACTCTAAGAGCCCCTGCACGGACGACATTTCCTATCGCTGTCACTGTTACACTTTAGTAATAAAAAGAGATAAAGATACATAACGCGCGTCGACTGCGACGGTGAGTATCGCCGCGTGCAAGAACTCTAACATGTCCGTAGTTTGTGTTAAAGTGCCCAACAATTTCGAAGCAGAAGAACAGCATTAACGAGCCCCCCGCGCCGCGTGCGTCCGCGCACACATGCATACATATGTATATATACAACGCACACGTCGCAGTACCTCAATGGATCTCAAAACAATTAGAGTGCATATCAAAAAATGGATCCATCGAGACACTGGTGAACCAACACAGGGTGCTTACATACCCACTTAACCTACCCGGCTCGGCCGCGGCCCACGAGTGGACCCTAGGCGGACTTAACGTACCGAAACATTGTTTAAAGCCAATTTTAAATTTACCATTCGTTTGAAAATTTTCTTTCAATTGTAACCTGATAGATGACATTAACTCGGTTTAGACTCAGACGCTTGTCTGGTAGCGGTAGGGGCGGTTTTAATGCATATTAAACTTTTTGTCAAAACATGATTAGTTTCTTCTGATTCCCAGCAGCCATTGCAAGCAAGCATTTGATTAGAGATTAAATAGTTAAATGTCCCTCAATTAGCTGTCACTTTAATTAAAGATCAATTTGAGAGGCCTTTGTGAATTTGGCCATAAGTCAGTGTTTGTGATTTTGTCAGATCACTACCACTGATTATTGCAAAGTTCCATAGTATTTATAATAACCGAGATCAAACTACCGTCAAGACGCTATATCTTGATCATCATTTATTTTTTGGAATTTAAAGGTGCGCGGCCGAGCCTTGCTCGTACAAAACGTAACCTCTCGGATGTACCGCTATATCACAGCATGCGTCCTTACCTAATGATTCGAGATGGGCCCTCCGCGCTCGCCTCACTTCACACCCTTTACCGTCCTCTAGGCATTCCTCCGGAGCTGTGCGAGGAAAATGAGCGGCGAGTGAGCGAGACACAATCAGCCAATGTAATTGGCAAGTTGCATGAAAATCGAAATGAGGTTTAAATGATATATGAAAGTAAGTGTAAACAAAAGCATATTACAGAAGAATGCAGATCATTTTGACTATTCATTTTTATTTGATTAAGGGTTAAAATTAGTGAAAAATATATATTGTTTTCTGATTTTAGATTTTTGGGACATCCTCATCAAATTTATGTCATGTTTTCTTTCTACGATGTTGGTCTAAAAACGGTATTTACAGCAATAATTGCAGATTTCGTTTAAACGCCATACATTTTGTAGTCTAACGACAGCTGTGACTTCATAGCTGTTGTCCATTTTGTATGTAGTGTTTTGCGAGTGGTATGAACAATGACTTTTCAAAGCTTCATAACTCATAAAATAATCAACATAAAAATGTGTTGCGTACACAGATCGGTTTCTATTACTCAGCACTTTCCGATACAAGATGAAAAAAAAGTATCCATCTTCCCTATTGGTGGATTTTGTCTCGCTCATTCGCCACTCATTTTACTCGCAGTTCTCGTTGAAAGCCAGGCTTAGTTAGCCTTGTAGGGTTGAGAGATCCAATCCTAAAGTCGATTCATCCTTACTTGTCTTATTCAGTAAACAAGTTTCTAACCTCAAAATGCACCTTTTTTGGATAAAACAGCTATTTCTTCGTAGATAAAGCAACTGGAGACAATATTTTAGACATCACTCTGCCAATTTTCATCTTAGCTGCTTAAATTAGGATGAAATTGCTGTTTCCCCCAAAAAGGTGCATTTTGAGGTTAGAAACTTGTTTACCAAATAAAACAAGTAAGGATTAATCGACTTTAAGCTCAATATCCAACGAGTTGATAATACAATTTGTGCCTGAGCGTCAGAAATACCGCTTCATTTCTGCCGCTAGCTATCTTCACACGGGTGGTAATAAACTAGCAGTAGTTTTAAGGCGTAGGTTTATGGAAATACACTGCAAGTTTCGATCATTGTTGGTGTAATATACGACTAAATCATTACAATCTATGTCCCAGCTTTGACAGTGAGGAGTGAGCCATGAGACGAGCGTAGCGAGCGCCCTAGCTACACGCTCTGTAAACACCCGTGCACTCTGCAGAGAGCCGGCAAAGTTCATTTCACTGCTAAACAGTTCATTGTCACCTGGTATATAATTTAATTGCGTCGAATCATTGCCGACCCCCTCCCGTTCCCCGTCCCGTGTCAACACAAAAACATTAAATAGTACATATAAAAAAATCATACTCCTACAAACTAGATAAGTGGCATTTCACAATAATTCCTTATAAAGTTGTTAGGATCGGCCAGGCGTGCACGATTGTTATTATAGCCATTTTTTTAAGATTTTCCAATTATTTTTCTCTTTTCCAAATAGAATGCGTCAACAACGGCGCGGCCCGGCCGTTACAAACTGACCCGCGGTGCCTAAAAGCTTCGATACAAAATAAAAAATATAATCGTAGGTATAATTAATTGATAATTTAAAAGTAAAGTTCCGAGGCGTACATTAAAACCAATAGCCGTCGGCATATATATTAAAAGGCCACGAACGTGTATAACAGTTTGCGTCGACAACAAATCGAACCGAAGCGCCGAACATAATAACAGTCGCGGAGCCGCTACCGTCGCTAATACTCGTCAAATTAATTACAATTATACAAAAAAAGATAAAACAATAAAGCTCAAAAACGTGGTTTTTATCACATTACCTTAACAACTAATGCGTCGACGACGCGCCAGAACGGAGGATGAGACGACAACGGAATGTCCGCGGCCGCAGCGCCTAAACTAATAACATACTACCATACGTATATAAAATACTATATACACATAATATATACCGCGTGCGGGCGGCGGCCGGGCCGGAGCGCGCCGCGCCGGAGCGGACCGGAGCGGAGCGGAGCGGAGCGCGCCGGCCGCGTGTGTCGTGGGTCGGAGTGGGTCGGCGAGTTCAGTAGAAGGCGCGGGGGCGCTCGCATCAAATCCGGTTCGGAGCGCTGCCCGTGAATGCATCCTGCGGACCACACGCACACACTACAATACGTCCCAGCTGGCTGGAGACCAACGTATACGCTACACAAATACCATATAATGATAATGGTTCAAGAATAGCTCTTCAGACATACACATAAAGGAGAAAAACGCGGTCAAGTGCGAGTCGGACTCGCGCACCAACGGTTCCGTACTAAGCCAATTCGGCACGGTCTTAACCAATCAATAATAGATTTTATGTTAATGATGAACTTTGACAGTTGCAACTAAGTTGGCAGATTGTTAAGCTGCAGCGATTTCATTTCAATATATTTTTCACATTTCTATAACAGAACACCACTGAATTGATATTTGTTGTTCGGCTACTTATGGAGTAGAAACTAACATCAAGCTAAATTGGATAGCTGAAACTTTAGCCGTTTTTGAAATACAGCTGGAACAAAATTGGTCTAAAATAAGTACATTTTTATGGTATCAATGTATGGGGAGCTTCTCGGGCTTCTTTTTGATATTTTTTGTTATTTACTAGTATTCATGCCATACGTGAAAATTCCAATCTTCTAGATCGTACCGTTGCTGAGCTAGAAGCCTCTGACAGACGGACTGACGGACGGTGTAGGCTCAGTAATAGGGTCCCGTTGATCCCTTCGGGTACGGAACCCTAAAGAAGACATTCAATTCATTCATACTAATCATGCTTATCACACAAAGTTTACCCGTAGCGGGATTCGAACCGGCGGGCAGGCGCTTTCACTACCGCCGCGCTGTCGAGACAGTGAACATAGTACAGATGTCGTGAATAATTCTTTCCCATCGTGAAAACTCGGAACACACGACTACTTCCGAATGCTGTCAACGTGTCTATTAATAAGTGACATGTTTCTATTAAAAAATAGGGTACTTTATTTATCAGTGACAAATGTCAAACCACGAGTTTTATGTATATAATAATATAATAATAATAATAATAATAATAATAATAAATCAGGGACAATCTTTACACAAATCGATCTAGTCCCAAATTAAGCTCTAAAGGCTTGTGTTATGGGCACTAGACGACGATATACATACTTATATAGAGAAATAAATACTTAAATACATAGGAAACATCCAGGACTCAGGAACAAACATTCGTGCTCATCACACAAATATTTGCCCTTACCGGGGATCGAACCCGGGACGCTAGTTCGGAAGCAGGGTCACTCCCAACTAGGCTAACCGTGTCGTATATCACACCGAGTTGTTATAACCACCGCGATCAAATTATATAGAGAATGTAGTGTTAACAAAAATGGATCTAACTACCGAGAATTGTTCGTAGAGAAATTCCACTGGCCTCCGAAACTCGTTTTTGGACTTTACAAAAATAACCAGTATTGTTGCTATTTTGAAATCTTTCATTTTCAGTTAAGAAATATAAATAAATAGATAATGAAAAGAATTTTACAGGCTTGTCGATCTAAACGTTTCCCAGCTCTTAATGCTTGCGAAATGACTTAAAAAAACTGAAAGCAAACAAAGTAATAAAAATCTTAACTTAGGTATTAACCACTCTACATCGATTATTAATCTCGCTATGCGAGTATCCTCTACACTGTCTCGATGGGTACCGAGGCTGACTGAAGTAGCATGACAAATACGAACGTTTCCAACAATATACGATGGGAAAGGATTTTATCTACACCCATATCATAAAACCTCCATAGTGTAATCAAAAACCGTAGGAAATGACCACCATTTGGCAACCAATTAGGAAAAACCAGTGCTGCAATGTTATTCCCGTATCGTTTTTAGTATAGAAATGAGATTAAATTGGGAACAGCTGTCAAAACTCAAGTGGGTCTCTATTCTAGTATCCATAGATATTAAAACAGTTATTGATACGAAACGTCAATTCAGTATGTTTTTTTTTTATATAAACTGCACAACATTTGATCTCGAGTGACATGAGAATAGAGAATTCATTCGTTTGTCTATGATTTAAAAAAAGAATGGTCTTGACGGAAGATCGGATTGCCGCCATTATGTTGGTGTTTTGCTGAACGAAAGTAGAATTGTTGTTGAATTGAATAGAAAAAGTTGTTTGTAATTTACATTTTAGTTGAAAATATGAATAGTAGTCTTCTCGGAGTGTGTGTATGTGTGTAATTCAGTACATGTATGTGTAATAGGTACTGACTATGTCGCCGGCGAGCGCCGCGGCGCCCGGCGCCGGCGCCCTCGCGCTGCCCGGCGCGCCCTGCGGACCAGCAGTTTCCTATTCAAATAATCATTCAGCAAATGCCCACCTGGGCTTTATTTAAAATTAATTTAAATTTATTCATGTGACAAGTAAAAGAGCCCAGTCTTTTACTTGTCACATGAATAAATTTAAATTGATTGAATCTACCAGCGCTTCGGACAGGACCATCATCACTGAGAAGCGCCGCAAGAAACTCAGCAGAAAGTCATCTTTTCAAGTCAAAACATGGATTACACATCATATTAAAAAACCCAAAAAAAAAAAAGTAGAAACATTAAGACTAATAAAAATCAAAATCGATGGTTCAATAATCTAAAAATATGGAAACTAATAAATACCACCACAGTGGGTCCAATTCGAAACGGTATCCGCTAAATTTAAGATTGCCTAAATTTAAAATAAGAAACATCAAACTCAATTTTGTATAGCTCCAAGGTTCAAAATCGAGTCGAAAGATTCTTATTTCAAATTTAGCGACGTCTAAATTTAGCGAAAACACTTTCGAATTGGCCCCCGTATATCAATAAATTACGTCACACGAATTTCATGTTTTTTCGAGCGCCCCTCCATCCTTGGTAATCACATTTTTTGCAATATATTAAAGTTTACGAAAGATTTGAAATTTAATTTTAATATTTCAGATTTATGCATGGGACGTCACCAAACTTTAGACTCGCCTTGTCACGATGTCACAATTTGTTAACCCCCTCCCTCCCCTTTAACGTGTAACGTAATTTATGGAAGGGACGAGCCTCCTCGAAATGATCGTTTTAGATTCGAGAAGATCACACCTGTATACATCCAATTAAAGGTATTATTATATTTGTTTTAATTTATGTGTAACAGAGTCTATATACATAAAGGCCAAATTGTTTTCGTTTACTTCGGTTCCAAATAACGAATGAAAATCACTGGAACAGGCGCCTCATTCGGGAACGCTAAGTGATTCTGTAGCGACTCATAAACCAGATTTCTCATCCCACTCTTCCGCACGACGCGTAATGCGTAAGAGCGAGATGAGAAATCTGGCTTACGAGTCGCTACAGAATCACTTAGCGTTCAATGAGGCGCCAGATATCCTGTCAGACTAATATTATAAATACGAAAGTTTGTGTCTTGTAACAGCTGCACGGATTTTCATGAAACATGGTAAACAGTTAGCTTAGGTCCTAGAATAGGAAATATGTTACTTTTTTGTCTGGAAAAACCAAAGGCCTAGGCAGAAGCGAGTATCCGCTATAATGTTGGCGCTGTTACCTGGAGCTGGTCGGGCAGGGCGCGGCCCATCTTGTCGCAGTAGTCGGCGAGGATGTCGCGGAAGCGCGCCCAGCACTTCTCGGGCACCGTGATCGCCGTGCGGAAGTTGCTCTTCACCTGCTCACACACACAGCTTGCAACATGCACACAAATAGGTCAATGAACGAATGTCGATCCCTTGAGAAACCTCCTGTTAGGAAGAACTCCCTTCAAAATCGTCAAACAACAAGTTCTTTATGTCATTTGCATTATTTTTTTAAGTGGTGCACCATAGACCGACCGTTGGTTAGAGGTCTTTGGTGGTAACCTATGTCAAGCAGACATTGTCGTTCTTATGGCGTTTTGCGGACATCTTTCCAGCGATAAAATTCGTCGCGGAACACAAGCGAAACCCAGCCACCGATCACCTGTCCCACCTGACACTCGGGCAGTTGATTACATATGTATAAAGCTGAAGACATCTTTAAGAGTACTGTTTTGAAAAAGTAATACCATGCTGAGTTTCTTGACGGCTCTTCCCAGCAGAGGTTTGTTTCCAAACCGTTGGTAGATTCAATCCTTGATCTTCATAGGAGATTGTAAAAGTCTAAATTAAAGAAAGATACGTTTGGCCGAATTCAGAAAGGCCACTTAAGCATTTGACAACAGATTAAATTTTTAAATGTCCCTCAACTAGTTGTCGTCCTATAAAAAAAACGTCATTTTAACGTCACTTTAATTAAAGATCAATTTGAGTGGCCGTTCTGAATTTTTGTCTTTCAAGTCTGAACGCCACGGCTAAATGTGATAAATGTGAAAATGCGTGCCACGGACGCGAACGATGGTATTAGGCGACGCAAAATATATGGATAAGGGGCCCTCCATTAATTACGTGATGTTTTTAGCAACTTTGAACACCTTCCTCCCCCCTGGAGATATGTGGTGAGTTTCTAGACTACACCCCGCCCCTATCCAAAATCACGTGTATTATATTGGTACTTACATAATATCTTCAAAAATTTCAGAATATTATCGCGGCCTGGCAACGGAAAGTCAAGGTCACGCATCGCTTTTCGCTTTACAAATTGCGCGTTCAACGAAAAAATATATACACGTGATATTCCACTATATCCCCCCTCCCCCCTTGTGGTATTTTCCGAGCCCCCTCCCCCCCTTTCGAGCCTCACGTGATTAATGGACGACACCTAATGGTAAATCACGGCGTAAAACAATGCAGTCTGGATTTGCCGAGTGTGCGTTCAAAGGTAGGGTGTGTACAGAAGTGCAGTATTTACCTCGCTGACTTTCATGTAGACGCCGCGGTTGTTCTGGCCGACGTCGAAGTAGAAGTTCTTGTTGTCGACGCGCAGGTGCCGGCCCTCCGGCAGCTCGCCCTTGAAGCTGCAACCCGACACGGATCTACAGTCGCACAAACGGTTCAGGCTTGCATCCTTTCTACCACACACGAACCTAAACCTAGACACTAAACTCTGACTAGCCAGCTGGCCTACTAGTTCCACGGTTGTACTACGAAAATTGAGGTCACTTTTTCGATTCCCACCTAAGGCAGATACTTGTATTCGACTTGGGGCCTGTCTCCCAAAGTATTGGGTCTTCGCACATTCGTATAATTAAAAATATTGAGCAGAGTTTCTTGCCGGCTCTTTACAATGGACTTAGAAAAACCGGTGGTACATTTATTGGTTGTCCTAGGTGTTTTTAAGAAGCTGAACTTGATTTTTTAGAGTTCCGTAGTGAACTAGGAACAAAACCCACACACAGAGTTAATGGTGTGGTTCAATGATACAAAACCTGCAAGTGCATAAAGTTACGTGTAGTTCAGTTGTACAAAACCTGCAAGTGCACAGAGTTAATTTTGTGGTTCAATGGTACAAAAACCCCAAGTGCACAAGATGAAGCGTGTGATTCAATGGTACAAAATCTGCAAGTGCACAAAGTTAAATGTGTGATTCAATGGTACAAAACCTGCAAGTGCACAAAGTTAAGAGTGGGTTCAATGATACCAAACCAGCAAGGGCACAGAGTTAAATATGAACAAAGCCCGCAAATGCACAGAGTTAAATTTAGTGTGGTTTTATTGTACAAATCTCGCTGTAACAATGGAAAAAGTGTATTATTCAAATCCTACTAATTAAGGGAGCGTTTAAGGTTTACGTAAGGCGTAGTATAACCCCCCACCCGCCCCTCCCGCATTCGTTACGTAATACTTGACCGCTCCCTAAGTGAGAATATCATGTGTTAGTGTGTGTACAGACCCGCCGTCGTCGGTGCCAAAGTCGTCCAGCAGGTCGGTGAGCGCGTCCCGGAACTCGATCATGCCCTGCGCCGGCAGCGCCACCTGCGAGCGCGGCCCGCCGCGCGTGATGGTCTGCGACACGCGCAGGAAGCGCCCGCGGGAGTTCTCCTTTAAGTCCAGGTAGTAGCGACGATTGTCCTGCAACAGCGCACCTTACTTGAATCTCGAACCTCTATAAACTAAATCCGGGACGGAAGGATGATTTCGACTGTGAAATCACTCTCACAATCAGGTGCTCTTTTGACTGTATAAAAGCACGGCGCTCGTTGACTTGTTAGAAGTGTAGCCCCCACAGAACTATATCGAGATAGAAGGAAAGAGTTTGTCGATTTGTATGGAAACTGAGCGTGTAACAATTTATGCGTAGTTACTTTGATATCACGAGTGTAATTTAGTGACGGGAAGCATAAGTCGCGCGAAAACGATTCAAAAGCATCGATTAGCACGCGGCGAACCGAGTCTAGGCGCCGCCACTCCCACCGTTCCGCGCCGCGCCACCACCATTGTTACACACAAAGATGATTATGACATCTTTTTGACACGCGGGAACATACACTCTTTCCTTCTCGATATAGTTCTGTGGTCATAACCAATAAGAACACTGACACTAGCACTAGCTCTGAATGTTAGCCTGCCGTTCACAACAAACCTCTTGACAAGGTTGTCCTTCAGTGCATGCCTCTAACCATGTACTATTTAGGAACGCACCGACGAACACCCTGTAGCATGATGTGCTGAACCCTGGAGCCAGCGTCAAAGCTAGGTCATGAGCGCCCATGGCAATTTTTCAACTTTGTGCCCGCTAAAACTTATTTTCTAGGAAGAGAAACAAAACTGTGGCTTGGTACAGTGCGCCCTCTGAGTTGAGGCTGCGCTCCTGGTAGCCATCACTTAGCCACGACGCGTTAATCTCGTGTTACCTTAAGCATCATCTCGGACTTGAGTTTCCCGTCGTCGGGCACGTTGTCCGGGTTGGGCGGGCCGAGCGACGAGTAGTAGTCGCTGAAACTGGAGAGGTGGTCGCGGAACTCCGCCGCCGTCGACATCGCCAGGAAGATCTGGCTGCGTCTTCCATCCGCGCCGATCTGACACAATATCCGTTTTCAATCCCGGTATACTCAGTTGAGGGAAGCAACACGGACTCACCCTCTTACATTTATTTATTTATTTATTTATTGAACCATTAAAACACGTAACATGACAGTAAAATAACCATAGCGTTACATAGGTTCTTAGAGACTAAAACTTAAAATAACTTAACCAAACTAAAACTAGGTGCTAACATTTATTATTATTCATCCATTCTTCTTTCTAACACTCTTTTCCAATCTAACATCAGTCTTTCTATCCCTGCCGCAAACAGATCACACTGGGGTGATGCTGCGAGCAAAGAGTTGACGAGTGCTGTTGCGCGGGGGATGGGCGAGTGCCGATACAGGTTGGTGCGGGAAGCCGCGGTGGTCAAAAGATGGACCCCACGGCGCTTGCTGCAGTGATCCTTGGGTACATTAAGGTTTAAAAACCCTCCGAGGAGACTCATACTGTCGATCTTGTTTCGTAAGACTTTTACGACGAAATTGAGCAATGCTAAGTTCCTACGCAGTTCCAGGGAGTCGAAACCAAAGTGGCCTTGCAGGAAGCGAGTTGGGTACAAGTAAGGGTAGTAAAAGTGCATCTTCCTATAGAGGTTGCGTTACATGCTCGCTATACTGAATATTATATAAATGAGAGTAGATTTCCGGGCTTTATTAGCGGTGTGATAGCCTGCTATTGGAAAAGGGTATAATAAGCAAATTTTATTTGATTTCAATATGACTTGAGTTTTAGACCAATGTCAAACAGAGGCCTTACATTGCAGTCATAAACGTGCAACAATTGCAACTTGCCTCAATCCACCTGTTGAATGATTTTTTTCCTCCGTCTACGTCTATGTTTAAACATTATCTCCAGCACTAAGTTACCGCCTAGCTTTTTGAAGGTGGCTGGTCAGTTTAATTGCAGGGTACTAACGTTCAAGTGCGGAATAATAATTGAGTGACTTGAGATCAAACTTGGATATTGGAATGTATCAAACCTTCAGATCAAACATTATAGAAATAAATAAAGTAGTTTCTATGGACGCACAAAGTGCGCTACTAAGTTTGTGCTCAGCGGCCCTAACATGCATGCCACAAAAATAAATTAGAACCGTTTATCACTATGACTATCTCTTTCGTCGGCACTAGTGTGAGAGAGACGCACTTAGAGATAAACTTTTCTAATTTATCTGTGTGCCATGCATGTTAGGGCCGCAGTATCTAACATATCCATAAAACTGCTGTCAAAAAACGAAGCAATACGTTAAATAGTATCACTAGATGAATAGTTGACGAGGCCTTAAGAGCTAATTACCTGTATTTTATAGAAATTCCATCTTATTTTAACTAGCTTTGGCTGTCCCAATTGGCCTTCATTCTTCTCCACGAATTATAAAAGTGATTGCGCAATACATGACACAATATAGTAATCTACAAATGACGGATTCAATACCATAAAATCCAATATAATACCATTCTTTGCGAGTCAACTTTGGGCCCAACCGAAATAAATATGTCCAGGTTAGCTCTAAAAAAAAACTGTACAATAATTGTTCATTACTGCTACTCGTATGCGGGCGATGCAGGTCACGGCTAAATGAAAAAAAAAAATATATCTTGGAATGAAATTCGAACGCCGTTCGAATTTCCGCAGTAGTACGAGCCGAAAGAATTTACGATCTCTACATGAAGCCTTTAACATTTTATTACGGGATGAAACAGTGCAGCGTCGGTTTTATTTAGTTTGCAGTCGATGGATTGAAATTGCACGTTTCAGTCACGGGTATTTCGGCGTTCGATATAACACAATACCTATTTGAATTAAACGAGCAGTCCTACTGCGGATAAATGCCTTTACAAGCACAAACATACACACACACGCACACGCACGCGCGCACGCACGCACGCATACAGTCTAAGCCCTCAACTCTCGAGTCGCCTCTTGTATTATGTTAAAGAGTCCGTTATCGGCGCCACCAGCCAAACATAATACGTAAGATAACCGCTATCAGATTTGATACGATCAGCTGTTGCTATCTATGACAGCGAAAGCCTTATCATGTTTACTAATTTGGCCCACCCGTAATTTGGCAGGAGGTCGTCATTTAATCCGGTTGTATTGTAATACCTCTTGAGAAGCCAAACATTTGAAACTTGGCAGGCTTTGATGAGTAAAAAGGATGATGAATAAAAGAATAATTTCGCCCAATTTATCCCTCCAAACTTATTCTCATTCAATCACTCCCTATCCATAACCCAGCAATATTTGCAACACACTATTGGCCAAATTTAGAAAGGCCACTCAAATTGATCTTTAATTAAAGTGACGTTTGAGTGACGTTTTTGTATAGGATGACAACTAGTTGAGGGAAATTTAACTATTTAATCTCTTATCAAATGCTTTGTGCTAAGTGGCGTTTCTGAATTCGGCCATATAACTTTTAAGACTAAATGATACCACATTCATTAAAACGTTATAGGCCCTATTTCAAAATATAAAATTACAATTTTATATGTAGAAATAAATATATACGGGTCGGGAATAGATAAGGTTATCTATTCCCGACCCGTATATATTTATTTCTACATATAACCTCCTTTTTTGGAGTCGGTTAAAAATGCCAACACTTTAGAGAAAATGCATGGGATCTGTCATCGGTATCACCTGTAAAATTTAAACAAAAAAAGTCTAAGGATAGCGACTCACCTCCGCGACCTTGATGAAGCGGCCGCGCCGGTTCTGCTTCACGTCGAGGTAGAACCGCTTGGACTGGATCTGCAGCATCTTCGTTGCCAGCTCCTGCTCCTGCGGCTGCTGCCCTGCTCAACATAACATTAACAGATTCATAATCACCATCACTCAATGCTACGCATGGATTATGTTTTATTACGTCCAGTATTATAGTCGGAACGTTCTAAGAGGCCCGATTTGACGTTTGTTGCTTTTCACGCCGCGATAACTTTGTCCGAACGTCGACGCAAGAAATCGATAATTTTATTTATAAATTGAAGTACTTATGGTGTTATTATACATTACGACGCTCAGTATCATTTATAAGGATCAAATTTCACATTATATTGTTTAAATTCACTCTGAAACATGAATCTATCGAGGATTCATACTTTCATAGTACGACATTACAATGTCATATTTTACGCCTGATACCTTAGTACTGTGACCGCTTCGGAACCAGAAGTAAACGATTATTCGAAAAAATAGATGAGTTATTTACATCTTATACATTTTAGATTCATTATTGTTATAATTAGTGATGTATATTTTTCATTTTTAAATATAATTTAAACAAAAAATCATATTATGTATTACATCGTATAATGACTAGGTCGCAAAATGCCCAGATCTTTATTTGACCACATCGCACAATAACTAGGTCACAAATACTCAGATATTTATTTGACCACATCGCATAACACCAGTACAGTCAAGTGTAAAATACTAAATACCGTGTCTGTAACATTTCAGGTGTTGCTGTTTGTTTTTAGGGTTCCGTACCTCAAAAGGAAAAAAGGAACCCTTATAGGATCACTTGTGTGTCTGTCTGTCTGTCTGTCCGTCTGTCACAGCCAATTTGCTCCGAAACTACTGGACCGATTGAATTGAAATTTGGTATTCATATGTAAGTTGGTGCCGCAACACGGACGCGTGACGTAAATATATGAATTTTAAACATAGGGGCCACTTTTTGGTAGTAAACTAGAAAATTTAAAAAGAAAGATATGCCACCTATATCGTGTGACATATCAAATGAAAGGGCTTATTGTGAGGATCTTAAATATATTTTCTTTTGAATTTTAAATACAACAGTTTAGAAGATATTCAGGAAAATAGGCGAAAAATGACCATTCCCCCCCCCCTTATTTCCGAAACTACTGGGGCTACAATTTTGAAAAAAATACAGAAACTACATCTTTGCCTATAGATTACAGGAACACCTATAAGAAGTCTATAGTATATAAGGTAACCTAGTAAATATCAGTTAATCATGTACGGAACGGGACCCTCTCCACGCGAGTTTAACTCGCACTTGTCCGGTTTTTTTTTTTATTCAGCGTAAATCGGCGTAAATCTGGTGGTACGAGTATGAGAGTTTGAAACGCCTTTTCTATGCGAGGTTTAATAAATTATGCAAAATACATAAAACATAGATTAAAAAATCTGGGCATTTTGCGACCTAGTCATTGTGCGATGTAGTCAAATAAAGATCTGGGCATTTGCGACCTAGTCATTGTGCGATGTAGTCAAATAAAGATCTGGGCATTTTGCGACCTAGTCATTGTGCAATGTGGTCAAATAAAGATCTGGGCATTTTGCGACCTAGTCATTGTGCAATGTGGTCAAATAAAGATCTGGGCATTTTGCGACCTAGTCATTGTGCAATGTGGTCAAATAAAGATCTGGGCATTTGCGACCTAGTCATTGTGCGATGTAGTCAAATAAAGATCTGGGCATTTGCGACTTAGTCATTGTGCGATGTAGTCAAATAAAGATCTGGGCATTTTGCGACCTGGACAACCTGAGATTAACCCGACTTTATAAGTAATCTATTACAAAGCCTTAGTGATATAAATCGATAAATCTTGAAAATCGGTTTTTGTTGCCACCGATTTTTTTTTCTCATTCCTTCAGGTGTGATTTTGGCATTTGTCAAATCGGGCCTCTTAGAACGTCGCGACTATAGTACCATGAAGGAATGAATTGCTTAGCCTCGTTGGCAATATACTAGTTTGCCGTTTAATACAGACAGTACGACATTTTGACGTCATAGTCTCCCGTAATGTATAAATCGTCAAAATAAAAGACCGTCAAGTAATTGTAAAATTAAATTCCCTAAAAGTACAACATGTTAGATTATTTTACATCGTGTACAATGGCGTCCCTACCTAGGCTAATTACTACCATCGTAATTTATACCAATAACGTCAGTCATTTTTGAGAGGCATTGAGTGAGTCCGATGAGTTTTTTTTTTCAATTTTGATTTTGATCCAGTTAAATTCCAACAGAGTAAAAGCCTTTATTTTATCTTTAAACGAAATAGTTGGAAATGCAAGTGATTTATTATTTATTTCATGACGGACATGGAGTTCGTGTGTCCTTATTAAGTTTTTGAATAGCGGTAACATGGGACCAACATGCTCGTTTCAATACTTGAAACAGAAGCTAATATAAAATGGACTATGATTTTCGACGAAATTAGCACCTGCGTCAATATTCACGTATTCAAATCAAACAATACGGACAAACATGGTCTCACTAGGAAGGTTCAATGCCGTCCGACGTTGAGCCAGACCACCATCACATCACCTACAATTATAAAATATTGGCATCCTCAAACCCTATCCATTCCTAACGCAGACAGACATAAAGTAATAAACAGTAAACTCGTTCGGATACTTGAAGTGTTTTATTACTCTCTGTACCAATAAAATAAGATGAAATTACACTTCTGCTCCTTAGTAAGGCTTTGAATGGCAGGTTTGAAGGGGCATTTATGAAAGCAAGAAGTGCTCGTAGCCAAAGCTGGGCAACTTCAGGCTGGCAGGCTCGAGGGAAATCACAAACCGACCGCAATTTCACAAGTTTTTATCAAATACAGTTATGGAAATACTTTATAATGATGATAACATTATAGAAGCAAGCTTAGATTATTTTCTTAAGGGACTGATACACACTGGGACTGAAAGGGTTAAAAATTGTCCCGTCTGTTCTAAAAAAGGTGAGAAATTAAAAGCCCGATTTTTTATTTGAACTATCAATACATATAAAACAGTACCGTGACGCTCTTACAGACGACGCACAGCATAAACGGGTCGCTCGTTTAAAATTAAAAATAAATAATGTGATGTACAAATCCATTCCAAATTCAATTCTAACGCGGTTGAGTAAAGTTTAAAACAAAAGTTAATTTCATTTGGACTTATTTCCTTTTATTTTTAAGCGTGCGGGGTGGTCCTATAGGTTTGAAATTTGGAGGAGACATTCCTCGAGTACCCTAGAGGTGCACCTAGAAGGGATTTTTTTAAATTCCATCTTTAAAGAGGTGAAAAGATGTGGTAAAGATTGTATGGAAAATACCGCGGGCGAAGCTGTGGCGGGTCTACTAGTAATGATAATAAAAGATTAATGATAAGCTTATTTGGTCAATTCCATTAAAGTTACACTGACACGTTCTTTTATATGTACCCTGGAAGAAAAGGAATTGTGTATTTGTAAAAGTGATTACCGTCGCTCGAACTTGGAAACAAGATGATTGGTTTTTTATATTCACTTCAATTGATTTTCAGTATTATTACATGCCTGTGAAAATGCCGACCAGATTATTTTGACTTATGATTTGCGTTACAGCTTCACGCTTCGCCATGTTGTTCTTTCAGCTGGAAACGTTCATAGTTTTTTCGTCGTTCATAATACATATCGTAACCGAGAATACACATTAACCAATTAGAAATCGCGATCGATTACGTGCTGCACCGACGGGCAGCACGGTGCATCATGCAAGCATATATGTAGTCGAAGCGATCACCCAAGGGAACGAGAGGCTGCTCTTATTGATTACAATGGAGAATACAGATTGTATAAGAGTTTTAAATGAACAGAGCCGCTAATAAGTTATCAATTTAACGCTCGAGGTCATAAAAACGGCTTAAAGGACCAAGTTACCAGTAATATACAGGCTCACACAAATCTACGATGCATTACAAAATTTGCTTCATGATACAACTGATTTTTAAGCTTTATTGCATAGTAAGCAAGCGCATTCTAGCTCGCCCCCGGCTGTATCGCGTCGTTGCGCCTTGACGACGCCCGCGGGCTTTTATGTGAAAAATGAACTCACCGGAGTCAAAATTGTTCCCTCCCGCCTCCATTCCTTGACCATGATATTCTGAAATGAAAAATATAATCATGAAACACTTGCGTCACCGCGAAACTGGAGCGTAGCCTCGATGTAGCATTTATAATTACAGCGGTTGTTGTCAAACGGCCGCGGAGTCGCCCGATAGATGTTCTCGCGATAACTGTAGACAAACAGGGACCACACCGCAGACTACTAGGGTGCGGTCCGCTAGCTAACTGCTTAGTCTGTCACTAGTACCACCCATTTCAGAAGGAAAATTTAATCGAGAGTAGCAACACCAAGGCAAACGCTGCGAAAATTAATGACATATTTTTAATGCGCTTTGTTGCCATGCTGCTTTTAGTAATTTACCACCAACGGGCAAGACTGCCTTGGCAGAATACCTACATGATTTTCGACTGTTTTACTTTACAAGGGTTTTCGAGATTCCAGCACTACGGGATGGGGAAGAACCGAATCGAACCCTCACAGTTCAGTTTAATGAATATTTAATGATAAGTAAAAAAAAAATCGGCTCTTTCGTACACCGTTTTGATTAAGAAGAGAAAATATTTATAGCTTAAGTATATATTTTTTTCATTTATACGTTTCAAACATCTTCTTCAATGCTGTGAGCATATTTTTTTGCACGAAATAAAACATAAAAATATAAAATAGGTTTGTAGAAACTGTTTCCAGTTTTAAATTTGGTAAAATATGTCAATTCAAATTATATAATAGTAGTTTATGCAACGGTTGCATAATGATAGGCCTTAAAACACTAGTGCGGTTTTATGAAACGAGCCGATAGGCGAGTTTCATAATAAGATCGCACGTGTGTTTTAAGGCCAAATTATGCAGAGTTGCATACATATCTTTATCTACACACATATTATAAATCCTCCATGATGGGTTCAGAAACAATATTTTCTGGCAACAAGTTATTTGTTGCAATCGTGGCTGCATATTTCCGATATCCGGCGCATTTTCACATCACACACACTCCGAGAAGACTACTTACTATTCATATTTTCAACTAAAATGTAAATTACACATGAACTTTTTCTATTCAATTCAACAAAATTCTACTTTCGTTCAGCAAAACGTCAACGCGGCGCGGCGCGTCAATAATGGCGGCCGTCCGTCAAGACCATTTTTTTTTTAAATCATAGACAAACGGATGAAGTCTCTATTCTCACGTCACTCGAGATCAAATATTGTGCAGTTTATATTAAAAAAACATACTGAATTGACGTTTCGTATCAATAACTGTTTTAATATCTATGGATACTAGAATAGAGACCCACTTGAGTTTGACAGCTGTTCCAAATTTAATCTCATTTCTTTACTAAAAACGATAAAGAAGTCATGTTATTTCTTCATCGCAGCATTGGTTTTTCCTAATTGGTTGTCAAAATGGTGGTCATTTCCTATGGTTTTTGATTAACCAATGGAGGTTTTATGATATGGGTGTAGATAAACATGTTTTCTCATTCTTCATCAAACAACGGGAAAAAATTATTTCCCACTACTTACTACACTTTAAAGAGGTATAAAGAAATCAGATTCATTAATGATCATTTGATCATCCAAGGACTGGCCACCTGAGCTCTGTAAGAACTCCGGCGAATATAAAACGATGTAATTATGCCAAACGCGCGGACACCCGTATAATGTACGAAATGTCCAGTGTACCCATCACCCAGCAAGCGTCATGGTATGACGGGCGGTTCATGACAGGCGTCACTCCGCTTCACTTCCGCCACAACATTACGATGGTGACATTCTAGAGGCTGTTGTAAAACTCTTATCTACAATTCGCTTCGGATTCTGGCCCATCACATAAATCAAAGTCTACCCAGAAGTGGTAGCTAGCTATCTTTATAAGGACGAAGGAGTGGCCATCCTCGAGCCCCGACTTAAATAAACCCTTTGGATTATTATTTGTGGGCGGAATTGGAGCTCAGGGCATAACGAAAGTTACATCCAAACT
Source organism: Tortricodes alternella (assembly GCA_947859335.1). Lineage (NCBI taxonomy): Eukaryota > Metazoa > Arthropoda > Insecta > Lepidoptera > Tortricidae > Tortricodes > Tortricodes alternella. The sequence continues at coordinate 280,852 of OX401973.1, read as the reverse complement.
TCAACAAACGAAGATTGGACAAAAAAACGAAGCAAATCCCTGGAAAAGGTTCGTGCGTTCCGGACTGCCGGTGTTGTCGAGTGGCCAGCGCGCCTAAAGTCTTGTATAATAACTGAGGCGGTCATTTTGAGTTAAACTTTGATTTTACTACCTTAAAATATTCTCGTGACCCTGCATTCATTGCATTAAAATAACATATTTCCTTTATTCATGACTTGAATTTCAACCGTGTCTCAAAAGTTATAAGCCCACTTGGTAATTCGCAAGTAATTATATAAAATAGGAGAATGGACTAAAGACGTTACAAAACCACTCGCACATCGACCGGTACTTATATAAGTACTTGTGCGCCGAAACACGCGCTTCCTCGGGCTTGATAAACTCAGTTCATTCACCTCTGAGAGATGACAATTGATAACCAATTACAGACCCGCCTTGTTATTACATCTGCTGAAAAGGACAAGACAACTCTCCAAGAGCCACATTTCAACCTCAATATTGTCAAACAGATGCATTAAAAGATCCAAAAGGTTATCTATCAGATTATTCGAACTCGACGATGCGGATAAAGAAATAAAATACTTAACATTGTAATTACATTTTAATATTATAAAATACAGTTAATTTTTAGGGTCCTGTACCTCAAAAGGAAAAAAGGAACCCTTATAGGATCACTCGTGTGTCTCTGTCTGTCTGTGTGTCCGTCTGTCACAGCCAATTTGCTCCGAAATTACTGGACCGATTGAGTTGAAATTTGGTATTCATATGTAAGTTGGTGCCGCAACACGGACGCGTGACGTAAATATATGAATTTTAAACATAGGGGCCACATTTTCGGGGTAAACTAGAAAAATTAAAAAAAAAGTTATGCCACCTATATCGTGTGACATATCAAATGAAAGAGCTTATTGTGAGGATCTTAAATATATTTTCTTTTGAATTTTAAATAAAACAGTTTAGAAGTTATTCAGGAAAATAGGCGGAAAATGACCATTCCCCCCCCCCCTTATTTCCGAAACTACTGGGGCTAAAATTTTTAGAAAAATACAGAAAATAGATCTTTGCCTATAGATTACAGGAAAACCTATAAGAAGTCTATGGTATATAAGGTAACCTAGTAAATTTCAGATAATCATGTACGGAACGGAACCCTCTCCACGCGAGTTTAACTCGCACTTGTCCGGTTTTTTTTGAGATGAATGGACACGTTAACGTAGTATGAAATCTGGAGTACATCGCTGTATAGAGACAACACCGCCTATTCATTATACACATCTGCCTGTTGACAATGCTATGTTATCAATTATCATGTATTGTATCTTTTGAGCACAAAGCAACTGAAGAAGTGTAATAAATCGCCAACAAACTGCTCTGTAGTTTGGCGATATTTTGTACATTTTTAAACTGTATTGTTATATTTTGCAATAAACTAAAGAAAAAAAAAACGGGACACTCGAGATGATCTCCTGGCCTCATTACACTATTGAACAAGCCACTTGTGATAGTTCCTGCATCAACACTATCCAATTAGTAGACCTTAATCAATATCAACATGTAGCCTGCGTTTGAAGTATTGGAAACGCAACACTTCATTTAACTTTTAGTTCGTTCTAAGCCCGCAGGGAGTGTCCATCACATTCATCATCGGTCACCTTTAACAAACCCTACCCACTGCAAACGTGATTGATGCCACCTAATTCACACATAGATTTAAAGTAAATTCACCCTTACTAGTCTTATTTGGTCAACAAGTTTATAACCTCAAAATGAAGCTTTTTTGGGTGAAACAGCTATTTTATCCTAAATAAAGCAATCCTAGGTCAAAAATTGGCAAAGTGATGGGTAAAATATTATCTCAAGCTTCTTTATTTACGAAGAAATGGCTGTTTTAGCCAAAAAAAGGTACATTTTGAGGTTAGAAATTTGTTTACCAAATAAGACAAGTAAAGATGAATCGAGTTTACGCATCCCCATCAGATTTTAAACGACCGGTTGGCCTAGTGATTCCAGGTCGAACGACAAACCCTGAGGTTCTATTTTCGCTAGAAATTCGCCAGTCCGATCCATGTATTATAACATGTACCTACTTATTTGATTTGGGGTCCGATATGGCAATAAGGAACGGATAGGAGATGGCCCTACTTTGCTTGGGATACTAGTGTTTGGAATAAAACTATAATGCCCGACATACAAGTAGGAACGATATATTGCGGCCGCTACTGCGCAGGTATCAATAGCAATGCTCATACCGCAACACGTTTAACAAATTCGACCTTGCGCCGATCCTACATATTTACCGGGCATCCCAGGTTGCTTGTTACTATTACTTGTACTGCACAGCACAGGCGGAGTGTTAAGAGGTGGCACGTTTGCCGCAGCGCCGGGGAGGCATGCAACTACACTTAATTAATTGCTGAGTGATAATCTCGCATGCGTCACCTTTTGTGCACTCATCCCCTTATAATCGGAGGTTATGTGGTCTTAACAAAATAGACGTAATATGATGCTTAAACCTTTCACACTCTGGAGCGCAGTCCCTTGCCTTTAGTATGAAACGAGCAAAGCTTGTATATCACGGATTAGGTTTGTGGGATAACAAGACGGCAGGAAAAATCCATTTCAGAGGTTTCTGTAGCAGTTCCGATCTTTCTAACGCAAATATTTCTGGCGATGGACACGTCACGTGTATTCATGGTCTTTTTGTTGAGATGTTTTAGGTATTTGGCCTCAAAGTGCTGGAACAATATTCCACCACCAATTCGTTTTATTCGCACAAAAACCATGTTTAAAACCGAATATAGAGAGATCCAGAAAAACGAAGACCATTCCTAAATTATGTTTGTATTTGAGAGCGTAGATAATTTTGAACTTTTTTTTAGCAGTTTAGTATCTTTTTTTGGTTTGAGTTAGATTACTAAAAATGTTATTTGTACATCTAGTTTTGGCCGTTGCAGACTATCTGATGGTACCCATACCTTCATTACTTTTGGCACTGGCAGAATATCAGCGCTGCAATTTTATTAATAGCAGCACATGCTGACACGGCGCCTTTTCAATATTGTGTCATGTTTCGTTTGGTTCATAGATATAAGTAGTTTAGTTTATTATATATTTTTACGTTTGTTGTTGAAGCGAACGCAATGTTTGCTATCTAGCTAAACCAGTCCATGGGTCCACTGAACACCAGCGTCGTATTCCCCCAACAGGTGGTACGACATATAGCTGAGTGGATACCATTTTCGCAGTTTGTAACTTTTATTTAGATTAGATTACACAAATTGTTCACAATTGTTTACATTACAAATTTTGCGAAATAAATATTTTCTATTTCTATAAGTAAGTAATTTGTTTTAGTGTTTTAGTTTTAAGTTCATCCATCATCATCATTTCAGCCGAAAGACGTACACGTACACGTGACGTACGTGCTGGACATAGGCCTCCCCGAATGATCTCCACAACGACCGATTCTGTGCTGCTGGCATCCAGCGAAGACCCGCAATTTTCACGAGATCGTCAGTCCACCGTGTGGGTAGTCTGCCCACCGATAGTTTTAAGTTGTTGTTTGTTATTTTACTTATACTGTATTGTTTTTTGAATTGCCATATTATATTACGTGCCTAAATCCTTATCTATCTATGTTCTAGTGTATGGTGAAATAGTGAAGTCGCGGTGATGCCGGAAGACAACAAAGCCGACTTCAGCCAATATTACTCAGATCGAAATATTCTAGATGACCTTTTGCCAAGTTTATAGTAAAGTTTTAAGGACGAGCGAGCTAATCCGTGAACAAGCTTCTGAGATATAAGCTATTTTATATACCCAGTATATTTTGTTCTCCGTTTCCACACAACCTCTAGAGCCAGGGGGTCAAAACTTATTGGATGTCTTGAATAAGTTACACTTTGACGGAACACGACGATAAAGAGTACCTAATTAAATCAGGGTCAATGAAGGTGAAATACTAAGTATTAAATCCTACATACTAAGGAACCCAAAAGGCCAAGGGCGTGGTCCAACACGCACTTTTATCTATGTATTTTTTGCCCGCAGCTATTGCTTAAATGTTTGCTTGGCGGGATTGTTTTGAGTCTTTAAATAGAGAATCTTGAAGAAGTTGAAGGGAGACCTTCGGCCTTTGACAAATCATACGCACATCACAGCGTCATAAAGATGAAGCGTCAAAAATGAGAAGCTATAGAAGCTTTTGATGATTACACTTGGCTTAAGTTGCATCACTCGGTCCGTCGCGGGCCACCGCGCAGCTCGCCTTACGCGTTGCGCAAGCGCACTGGTATCGCGCATTCTTATTACACCCAAATAATTGCAATAACACGTTGGCTGAACGCATTGAAACAAAACAGGGACCCATTACGAGTATTCGATATCGTCCCGAGTTATATCAATGTATTGAGACGGCTGCGCGATACATGTGCAAAAGGAAGAGCGTAAGGGAGAAGCACGAAAGTGATATGTCGGTGAGATCACTTATCTAATATCGAACAGAGGCGCAGGCTATTGTCACAATTGACAGAATACTATCTGCTATATTTCATGCTAAAAGTTACGACCTTTTGGAGTAGAAGACTTGTCAATGAAAACCTTTTCACTCTTATCTCATTAAAACGCGTTATTCTGCCATTTATTTAAATAGTAGATGGGGTGCTATTTGGAAAGGTTCTAATAATCATTATCAGTCCGGGCCGTACGTCAAAAACGCCAACGCAAGGGACGCATCGATGTGTTAAAGCTTACACACATCGAAATGCCAAAACGGAGTGGAGAGGAAGCGGAACGGATCGGAAGCGGACCCGCGTAGGAACTAAACTGGAAGCCTTCACATCAGTGACCGCGCGGCTGCCTTTAGTGTGACGATGTGATTTATTTATTGGTATTTAATACACATAAAAGAAAAAGTAACCAAAATGAATGCTGACAAATCCTCTTAGTGAATACACATTCACTGAAAAATACATTGAGACCTTTCGAGCTTCAGTAAAAAAGAAAGAGTTAATGGTCAATTTACTATTGAAGATATTGTAGGAATGAAACTGTCATCTGGGGCCCGTTTCTCGAAGCATATTAGTCTAATAATATAAGTGTTCTGTCTCGTTAATTAAAAGAAAAAATGAAACAAAACACTTATATTATTAGACTAATATGCTTCGAGAAACGGGCCCCCAAGCAAAAAAAAAAGTTTCTCGTCAGAGCAACTTTGTAATGTTTGTGCTCTCTTGTCAAGCATGAAGACAACACTGTTGTATATTTGACACATGGAAGTGCAGTGTTTAATTGATGTTTATACAGTTCCCACTTGAGGACGTGTACCGCGTAAAAACATGCTAACGTTTGTCAGCAATTAAATCTTTGTAAACGTGTACACTTTTCAGAGCCTCGCTACCGAGCTCTTCCGAAAGAGCTCGCGCCGCCCATAATTTAGTCCCCGGTCCACACCCAGGACTCCGCAAAGCAGCAGATGGGCAAGATAACCCACCACGCCGCAGATAGGCAAAGTGACCCCCAAAGCCGGAGATAGGCACACATGAAGCCAAGATCGCATTGCCACATTCACAGACTGGCCCGTCGTTACGCGACAGATTCTGCCACAGAGGGCATAGCCCTGAACGTCCCCCACGCCTCCACGCTACGCGGGGAGGCGTATTATGTGCTGATTCGAACGAAACACTTTTCAGAATAAACAAATTGGCATAGTAACGGTAGGTATAAACATGCAGGCAAACATTTATAATTCATGCTACTGCCATGCCATCACTAATGCTAATTTCAGTTAACCCTTTGAACGCAACTGTCAAATGCGAAAAATGGTACCACGGAGGACAATGACGGCATAAGCCGACGCAAACCTATGGAAAACGGCATATCGTGGCACAAAAATCCGCTGTGTTAGTATATAGGCGATTGTATTAAAAAACATACAATACAACAGACAATTTCACTATACATTTTCATGCTACAAACTTGTACAATAAAACAGCAAAGTATTTCGCAGTAGGATGTGACATTGCTTTCATTGATGTAAACGGCTCTGCCCTAGAAAAAGTGCTAAATTAAGACTGGTATGTATTTAGAGAATTTATGATCCAAGATAATGAAGTAGGTCACCCCAAAACTGAGCCGCAACGATTGGCAAGTGTTTTTATATCTCAATCGGGCAAAAAACGTTTGTCAGTGAAGCACCCATTTTGTTTGATGAATTTCAATTGGGACAAATTAGATTTTTGATTGAGCTTATGATCATTATCAGTGATGCAACGAATACTACTTTTACGAATACGAATATCTCGCCATGGTAATAAAAGACTTATTTATTTGATGAATGTCTACTCTTCTAATAATTAAAATTTACTAAACAGGCAAATTATTATTTACAAAACATAAAATTTGTAGATTTTCTGGTTTTAGGCGATTTCTTTTTTCAGTCTGGATGTTCCCAGCCGTTGAAAAAAGTCTTTCCGAGGCGACTGTACATGGCTTCAGAGAAAAATATTTTTGGGCGAGTTTTTTCAGACTTGGAAAATGGACATCTTCTCGCCAAAAGGCCAGTGGATCAGCAGTCGGCGATAATATATCAGTATAATATCAGTTTTTAAATATTCGTATTAGTATTCGCCGAATACGAATATTCGGTAAATGTCTACTATTCAGCGAATACGAATATTCGTATTCGTATTGGTTGCATCGCTAATCATTATTTTGGCTTACAAAATAAAATGAGAAAAAGAAACGTGTCTTAGAATTTCATTTTGATGATTAATCTATCTCAAAATGAAGCAGTTTCATAGTGAAACACCTATTTCAATAAGGACGAAATCCAGTTTTTTTATGATATTGAAACCTTTATTTTGGGATCAAATTGGAATCAGTAATTAGGCTTTTAGCTTGGGCAGAAAGTAATACATACTTACAAGCCAAAGGAAGTTTTCATCAGTATCCAGTAAAAAATATCCCGAATAAAAAACAAATGCCACAAAATTAATAAAATAAAATAATCTTTGATAAAACTATAGTCATTGGTGACCAAGTACAATTTTGGAAACTCCTGGTGGAGCTACACAAGGCAGAGCTAGGATTGTCCGTGTGGTTATGTAAGTAGTTCAAGGCAGGTCATTGACACCTAGCAATCTTGTTACAGATGCGGCCCAGACGGGCAAAAAAGTGAAACCTGTTATTTTTTTGCTTAGACCTAACCATGCTAGCCATTATGGTGAGGAAATGCCTTTGTACAGACACTAGAAGAGAACATCTAGGTATGCATTGGACACATCCTTACAATTCTTTTCTTCATTTTATATTTAATTAACTCATGGACGTCCTAAATGTGTATTTAGGACGTTTCGCAGATTAATTAAGTGTCCTCAGGTCATTGAAAAATGACACGTATCAAACTGACTACAGAGTTCATGAGTAAATCTCGGATGCGTGACGGGCTTGGCATTATGAAATGGAATTATTCTCTTATTAATTTTATACATTACCAAGAAGGAAAAGGTGAGTATACCAAATATATGTTGAGCACACTTTGAATAAGTTAAGCTATAACTGAAGGACCTTGACTTGATCCAATGGACCCTCAGGGCAATGACATCAGTTAGTTATTAAAGTGCCACTTGAACAAATAAAATGTGTTAATAAAACCATTACATTACGAAATGGCGTTACAAAATCCAATAATTTGTATGGAGGTTTCAATATTTTCGGTATATCACTATAGTAAATATACCTTTATACTTTTATTGATCTTGTATTTTACTTTTATGTAGATAAATTACTAAATGAAGAACTATGATGCGAAAATTTCATTATTTTTATACCTTTTTGCAAGGGCCGTTTGGCAAGTCAAATTTTGTAACCAGCTTTGAAACGGGAAAGAAATCCCGCCATAACTAACCACAAATAGAAAAATTTCCATTGCTGATCTGTAACCGTGATTGGTAACTAGCTTCGAATGGTAAAAAACGGACCCACGCAAACCCAATACGTAACCAGTTACAAACCGGGAGTTTTGGTTTCCCATTCTGTAGCTGGTTACGAAATTTAGTTACAAAATTAACCCACGAAGGCCCAATACGTAACCAGTTAGAAACCGGGAATCTTGGTTTCCCATTCTGTAGCTGGTTATGAAAATTTGTTAGAAAATGGTACCAAAAGCAAAATTCTGAATTGAGAATTCCAGGTAAAGCAACAGAGCTAATTCCACTAAATGTTTATTTATTTTGTGCGTGTTATTTTATGTAATTTTTAGAAACTATTAGCATCGATTTGATTGATTGATTTGATAGTTTATCAAAATTTTAGAAAATACTCATTCACGGCTTTTGGACATGGAAGTGGTAAGTCAAAAACAGTGTTTAAAACAATACTTAATACTATGATATCGATGAACCTAATGAGTTATAAAATTATATTTAACGGTTAGCGCGATTTTGGTACATTGTTATAAAAAAATCTGTCTGGTTTTAAAATATTTGTTAAAAAGGTCAGCGAATTATTTTGCCATTTAATAGATGTTCTAAAATGTTATGTAGTGAAAGTTAAAGATAATTATATAGTTTACTATTGCTTGTTGATTATTATACCATATTGTTTTAAATATAATTCATATTGTGATTCGTCGTTAAAAAGACATAGACATCATATCCGTGCCGTGATGATATTAACGTAAACCCTGTCTCGGCAAACTCATAAATGACTGCCTCTAACATACGGCAATAACAATATTCAAAAAAAAACATTGCTTTAGTTATTTTCGTCGTGACTGTACTTATACTACGTAGAAGTTTGGTTCAAGTTCCACATATATTATCAGTATTGTTTAGATCGTAAAAGGGGTACTATTTCGGGTACTACTTTTTAGGATAAAGCCGATTGAAAAATTCGAATGTCTTCTGAGTGAAATCTCGCTGTAACAAATGTGTACGCCACCTTGACGGTGCGCGACTTTGTACACAGTAATGTAGTTAAATATCTCATCTTCTATAATAGCTACGCAGATGAAACTTGAGGGGCCAGGGGTACTATTTGGGTACTAATTTTTGGCTCATACAGAATTTCCGAGAACACTGCCAATCCAGAGATCCACTCGGTGTACGCCACCTTGACGTCAAGATAGCGTACCTACCTACTGCCCCTTATATCTCGAAAAGTACAAGGGTACTATTTTTTTAAATACGTACTAATTCGGTACTATTTGGGTACTAATTTTTGGCATCATCAAATCCTTGATATCTTGTTGGTGTACGCTACCTTGACGATCACGAAAATTCATCAATTTACACATTGAGCCCTTACGTAATATGGCATGAGAAAGAGAATGGTGGACAATATACATATCTATCAATGAAAGCTTGGTTGGAATGGGAGATGCTAACCAGAAAAAAAGAGCCACATCAAACTCTACCATGAAATGTATTTGAGGAGTTTCAGTTATTTCAGTAATTCCTTTGTGTCTCAGATTAGACAGATTAGTAGAAGAGCCAGAAGTGTTGTACGAGTTAGGGTTGTTGGCTGAGATACGCCTCATACTCGTGACTGTGGGGTCTAGATGGTTCATGCTAGAAAGGACTAATTAAATTTATTAGTTTTGTGTCATATTTTAACCTGACTAGAGAGACTTCATAGTGTTCTCGATACTATAATTTCATTTTTCATATTTGTTGATTAATCACCAATAGATTTTATTTTTATTAGTCTTAATAATTATCCTTTATTGATTTATGACTTTTTAAAGTTTCTATTTAATTTTATTCGATTTTTTTATACATGAAGTAAAATCAATGTTTGACTTGAAAAGACGAATTTTTGGTGAATTTCTTGCAGCACTTCTTCAGTAATGATGATCCTGCCCAAAGCCTTGTAAATTCAACCCACTTTAATTTATTTATATAGGTGGCCAATTTGCTGAATAAACATTTTTAGTAGTTTTTTATTTGAGGGCCATGAGACAATAGCCTAAGTAGATTCGGAATATAAATGCAAATTTCCACTACGCTTTATTGTGATTAAGTAAGCTAATGAACTAGACTGCAATTCTGTATACGGAATTGAATTTCACACAACATAATGATTACCTAAGGTAGTGTATTCATATAAAAAGCAGTCAAGTGCAACCAGCATTCTGACCTTTCATACAATTACATTTCGCATGAAAACTATTCAATTTCAAATCTAACCTTCCAATATCAAAAGACTTGTCACACAGAGTAATGTGATTAAAAGCAGGGATATATTACGAAGCATATAAAGAGTGATTTCAAAAAAGTCTGATAATGCGGAATAAAATGATATCCTTATATTTTTCTATAAGTCTAGGTCCAAAGTGTCTTAAATAAAGAGGGGGAGGACACAGTCAATATTCACACATTTCTCCTTATAACATTTTTGGTAGATTGGTATGTAGTTTAAAATTATAATGTCATCTAATGTAATCTCATCTCAAAAATGAAATGTCCATGTTATACAGGTAGCGGCATGAAAGTCTAGCAGGGAATGAAATGTGGTGGGAATACTGCACATGGGTACGACTGCTCCCACTCCTGTCACCATTCCGCTAACTTCTGCACAATAACGGTCAGGGTTTGAAAGGATAATTATCAATGTTAACAATGATATCAATTATAACAGATTGATAATTATCGACTGATAATAAAAAAAAAAGCTTGTGAAAAAGTAAACTGTATTCGCACGTGTATTTCCGCACTTGCGTCTATGTGAACGAATTTTATTAATTTTTTGTTAGAATTTGTTATGAAACAATATAACATCGGAATTTCTTATGAAACAATAATATTGTTTTATATTATTATAACAAATGAATTTCTTATACTTGTGATAATTATCAAGAAGCGTAATTATCTTGATAATTTCAAACCCTGATAACGGTCACCGCTAGACTTTCTTGCTGCTGCCTGTACTTACCTTACAGATCTTTGTAAAAGTTTGGACGGGTCTGAAGTAATGAACATGCTTAGTGTAAGGCTACATTTTGAAATGACCACAATCCCCTTTGTGGAAATTTTCTCGCACGTTGCTTATATGCCTTGAACAGCTCTAGTGGTACCGGTGCCTAATTTAAGTAAAACTTTTTAAAAAATCACTCACTTAACAGTGCTGCTCCACTGCTGTGAACTGTTCTGTTTCAAGTGACAAGTAATACCAAATTTAGTTGAAAATGAGCTCATAAATCTTTTATTAATCAGAGTTTTTGTAATATTGCACAAGAACTTACTTTGTGAAATTAAATTACTGACCAATGTCAAGGCAAACAATTTGTAAGACTATAATGGATGTTTTAATATCTCTATGTCAAAAATGATTATGATTCAAATGCTTTGTCTAATATAATGCTAATACATAACCTTGATATTTAGGGTGCCATTTTGAAAAAAAATGTCCCATCAAATACCTATAAGGATACACTATTGACTCATAGATTGGATGTGAAGAGAAATCAGGTCACACAAGTGTGTGTTTAGGAGATAAAGGAGAAATCAGGTCACACAAGTGTGTGTTTAGGAGATAAAGGATAAACTAGGTCATAGTCACCCAAGCCAATGCCACTAGGAAATTGTGAATAACTGTTGTAACTTCAAGCTTCTGTTTCCACTCCAACATATTGACGAGTCCAGGGCTCTGCACAGTCATCCAATTGCAGGCTAGGTTCATGTGCCTCTTCATTCGACTGCCCAGTACTTTGTCACAGCCATAGTTGCTTAGCATAGCAACATACTTTCACTATTACACAATGAGGTGTCCTCAATACTGCCCAACTCAATGTCACTGCAGACTACTTCACTAAGGAACAAAGAACCACTGTCCACCACTTAACACAGGGGCACAATACTTGGAAACTAACTTTATATCATCACCACAAAAAATAACACTTTTTTTCACCACACAATGAGGAAACAATAACACTCATAAGATTATAACAGAAGACAGGGTGATGGCTTCACGTGAGGATGTTGCCGGTGATCAGTCGGACCCCAGACGGGGGCTCGGCGGGCACTGACCTGGCGCGCGCCGTCAGCTGACGCGTAGGCTGCCCCGCGCGGACAAAGGCGCGCCCGCACGGGCCGGGGCCGCGGCGCCGGCCGCTGGCACCGCAGGCCGGGCGCCGTCGCCGGGCCTGCGAGCCGCCGCCGCCAGCCGCAGCCGCCCGGCGGCAGCGAGAGGTCGCAGACAAAAAAAATCGATAGGTCGTCAACCTCTGCCGGCGGTGGCCCAGCCGGTGCCCGGACGAGCCCGCGCCGCCCGCAGCCGCCGCGGCCCCTCCGCCTGTTCGTTCACACCCCGAGACCCTCAGCGCCAGACACCTCGTAGACCCGAATTCGCCATTTTGAAACGGGAACAATGAGATATTTACTTTTGAACGTTAGGATACGGGAGAATTTCATCCAAAGCGAACGACGGAAACCGCGCGAAAAGAAACGGGTCCCGGACTTCACGGAGCTGTAAATGTATACGTACTCTGACTAGAAAGCCCCTCGTCTCCGCTGCCGATATCCGACATTTCAATCCACACCGAATTCTACAGGCAATCCGCGATCTTTTCGGTATCGCTCTTGGTCAACTGGAATTGTCTATGCTTTCGAAGCCATCAAACTTTGGTTCTTTATGGTGTCAGTAACTAACGCTCTTTATAGTAGAAAGGAGCAAGTGCGGAAATTTGTAGAATTTAATAATGCATCCAAGTTCAATATTTAAATGTTCAAAGTTATTACTCTACGCTTATTTTGCATCACTTATTCTTTGCTTTCCGATGACCCTTAAAGAAAAATATGAAAACTAAAACTGAGGTGGTGATAGTGGGACAATAAAAGACCTTCCAGATGCTTTCAAATGTTAAATTTATATTCTGTGGTTTGATATATTTTGTCATTGTTTGTTAAGAAATATTTATTTGATTAAATTTAGTATTTAAAATTATTGTTATTAAAACGTTAAAGTTAATTTTAACATTTTTAATAATATTTGAATAAGAAAAATATTTATCATGCAATTTCATTTTCAAACAAAGAAACCATAGAGGCTTTTTTTCTCAGTATGCCCATTGATGACCAAGGTTATTTTTTAACCTTGGGCCTTATTTTTGCAGTGTCGAATTGACTAATGTTAGGGTACAATAAAACAAAATGATTAATAGATAGCTTTAAATTAACTTTGAAAATACTTTAGATTATTTCGGCACTTTTAAGTTAGTAAGTTATTTAGCGACTACCGCTTTTTGGGCGTTATCACAAAAAAGTGTAACTTTAACTTTGTCAGAATTGAATAATTAATTAAATAATGAATACTATTAATTCTAATTTAACAAAAAGTCCCTGATTTCTTCAATTGCAATACCTACCTATGACAGGGTTGCTGTAAACGAAGTAAGGCATTCGGTTCGCAGGCTCAAACCCTTTTCCTCTTGGGGTCCTGATGCGATACCGCCTAACCTAGTTAAGGATTGCTGGCCAAAACTAGAAATTCCACTTTTATATATATTTAACCTTTGTCTTAAAACTGGTGTTTATCCTGAAAAATGGAAGCTGTCTAGGGTCATTCCAATACCTAAAAAGACCCTATCGCCGGACGTTACAACTTATAGGCCTATTGCTGTATTGTCTGTATTCGGCAAGGTATTGGAATCAACTATTTGTCACTGCATCACCAGGCAGGTTAGCACCAGTTTGGATGATTCCCAACATGGTCTTCGCACCGCTCGTTCGACACTGACTAATCACGTCCGTTTTGTCGATTACGTGACGGCTCAAATGGATGCCGGTTGCCAGATCGATGTGGCATATTTCGATTTTCGAAAAGCTTTTTATGTGGTGAATAATGATATTCTGTTGCAGAAGCTTTCGAGTATCGTATTCGTGCCACAATTATTGAACTTCTTTGCTAACTATTTCCGGGATCGTAGACAGTAGGTATGTACAATTGGCTAAATATTGATATTTAGAGTACAACACTCGATTTGGTGTGAGCCAGGGGAGTACACTTGGATCTCTTCTGTTCCTTTTGATGATAAATGACCTCCCAAGGTCTCTGAGGGCGTCAAAATGTTTGATGTTTGCAGATGACATAAAAGTCTTTCATTCTATAGCAGTTCCCGCTGACTGTGACGCTCTCCAGAGTGACATAGCGGCTATTTCAAGGTGGAGCGAGTCTAATCAGCTACTCTTTAATGTTACCAAGTGTCAACTCATAACATTTTCCAGATCTAGAAACCCGATCACAGCTGAATACAATCTTAACGGAGTTATTATGGATTGTGTTACCCGGATTCGTGATCTTGGAGTGAACTTTGACACCAAACTAGACTTCGGGAACCATATTGTTCTCACGTGTAAGGAAGCTAGCAAAACGTTAGGCTTCATAATGCTAACTGCCTCACAGTTCCCTGATACGAGAGTGGCTACAATGCTTTATAATGCCTACGTTCACCTTAAATTGGAGTACAATGCAGTTATCTGGGATCCCTGTGAGAAAAAGTATGCTCTAATACATACAACACATAGCATCACGCCCGAAATCCCTAATGGGGTGGGCAGAGCCACAAGCCTACTTGTAGCCACGTTCGATTAATTAGTCCTAAGATGGTATGATGAACCGTATGGTGACAGGTGATCAGCCCATCGCCCATACAGATAGTCCACCATGTTGGAGAGGCCCCGTCCGTTAGTCGACTTTTACGACATGCCAGGATGATAAGCATCTGCACGCATTCTATGCTATTTCTTCACTCCCAGTGCAGCAGAGGAGTATTGCTGGAGTAATGCTGGAAAGAATTCAACGGAAGTTTGAAAGATACCTTTATAGAAGGCTATATGGGTATTATCCTCTCCTTTACCCATCCAAATTTGTTTCAGGCATGGTCAACGTTGATACCTTAGAGTATAGGCGAAAGTTGTTGACCCTTGTGCATTATTGCCGGCTCTTGAGAAATGAAGTCGACAACCCTTCATCCTTGGAAGATATGCGGCTATCTGTACCAAATTCATATACGCGTATTGGTACCCGTCATCGGCTTCGTCTGTTCACGGTGTTGAGCGGGGTCAGCACGTGCCATGCTCGTAATGCCCCTACTCCTAGAGCACTGACTTTACTTAATGCTTTTTTGGCCGAGGTACAAGAAGCCGATGTGTTTGCGGACAAATGGTGTTATCTGTTAAGAGATCTGGAGCACTTTCTTAACATATGCCCTTAAATTTAATTGTAATGTACCTATATTGTAACTTGACTTTAAGTATAATTTTAATTAAGAATTCCGTGACATCTATTTCTAACGTATCTAATGCTTTAATTTGTTTTTATTTTGTTTTTAATCTATCGTATTTGACTTTTTCTTTTTGTACTCTTTGTTTTATTGAATTATGTATAGTGATATGGAATGGACTCTAGTGATTAAGTAATAAATTTAATGTATTATGACTAGCATAATGAGTGCCTTGGGGAAACCTGTAAACTCACTGTATACTTTTCTGAAATAAATAAATAAATGACTTCTTTCATACATACAGTCACAAAGCAAAGGTCACAAAACGGAAACATAAAATTAGTATGTAAAATTAGGTTCACTTTTTCTGTCAATCAATAGTATAAACGATTCTAAGCAGAAATAACATAAAATTTACAAATTCTGAAAAAAGTTAGATCGTAGTCCGTCGTGAATTGCCAACGACTAAGCGCCACCTACCGTTCATTTAAGGTACTAGTTGTGGATAGAACTTTATACCAGCACTTCATGCGCGCCGAGTGGAAGCGAGTGCTAGCGTGAAGTTGGCCCGCTCGGCTTGCTCGTGTGCGCTCGCCTCGCCTCGTCTCCGCTCGCTATAGTTGTCGGTTTTTTGTGCAAGATCAAAGTAACGAGTGAAATTGCGAGCGGCCCGACCTCACACGCGCGTACATTAGTGTGCCACGGGTTATAAAATACTTCACGTCCTATAACAAAATTAAAATGAAATAACCCTCTTCGGAATAAGACATAGGGTCCTTTTTATCCCGAAAAATTCAAAAGTTCCCGAGGGAATAACTATAACCGAATTCCGCTCGGACAATGTCGCAGGCTAATGGTAGTTTTAGATATAGGTAATATTAATTTAATGAAACTCTGTTCTTTTATTATTTAGGCTCTGCTAACATCTAACAAAAGAATAAACAAAAAAGGCATGTTTACGCACGTACCTCCATTAGGTACTTAATAAAGCATCTTTACTTTATTGATACGTATTTATATAAAAATATAAATTTCATTGGGTAGATATGTTCTAACACTGTTCTATTTTTGTGTATAGTAAGCTAAGCATCCACCATCTCCTTTTCCTGCAAGGTTTTCGAATCTTTTTGTACAATATGTACGTAAAAAAGCATAATGAGCAAACGCGGACAAAGCTGTCGCGGCACGTCCATCATCTTCTACGATTCAGCGGCAACTATAAGCTATGCGCGCATGAAGTGAATGCTAATTGCCTCGGCACCACTCGCCGAGCGCCTCGCCCGAGCGCCTCGTACGAGCGTGAAGTGTAGCTATTAGAGATGAACAATCATGTCCAATGTTTCTAGGTCAAGTCATGAGGATTTTAGCATAATTTATTTACCACCTAAATCACTAACCACCGTTTTTTTTGTAGGCTCCCTTTACCACAGACTGATAACCCATACCATACTCTAGTCAGTGTGACCAGTACGTAAAAAGTCAAGTACAGACGACAAATATTCTGAAAAAGCACAGTTTCCTTCGCGAACGCACGGAAGTTTTTTTTTCTGTTTAATCTGCTATCAGTCATCTAGACTATGATCAGATGGGTTGTATGAGGAAGGATGTTACGGCAAGAAGGAACCAATGTCCCTCTCCCTAGTCAGAAAGCACGTCGGCTCTTTTGAGTCTCTTGATGGGGTTGGGCAACAGCAGCGAATAGGGGCCGACTAAAGAATCTCCCGATCCCTTTATTTATCACATAGATAAATAAAGGGTTCGGGTGATTCTTTAGTCGGCCCCTATAGTTGACCGAGTAGCATGAGTATGTTAGATTTGCTGGCTGAAGCCCAAAGTTGAATTCCATAGGTCCATATTGGTTTGATGACATGATTTGATGAGTACACTCTTAGTTTGTTGCTCAAGGATATAGTGGATTGTCTTCCTAGGAGCCAGAGCAGCTGCTCAATTACGTAACACCAATTGGTATCGCTTTCGCGAAACGTAAACCAATTGTATCCTTATTTACATCGAGTGAAGACACCTAAATTGGTTTGCATTTCGAGCCAAACCGATACCAATTGTGCTACGTAATTGAGCTGCAGGTTCCTAAATTTGTAATTGATATCATTCCGTTTGTGTTTAATATGATCCTTCCACGTCATCCTGCGATCCAAGTAGAACCCTAAATATTTAACGCAAGTAGTCTGCGGCAGAGTATCTCGACCTAGGGTAACCGTGCAACGAAATAGTTTGAACTCCTTTTCGGTTTTTAATTTACCTACCCCTAAAAACCTCTAAGAATATTTTGCCCCTTAGAAAATACCTGATCCACTTACTTAGCCCCTGAATTTAGGGGTGCAGGTTGCAGTGTGTGACAATTAGGAGCGTAGTCGTCTCGACAGCCATCATACCAATTAAATCGGTGATCTATAGGCTATAGCTTAGTACTTGCACTCAAAAGATGTACAGTAGTGCGTAGTGCTCGCGCAAGTTGCTACTCATCTATCACGGGCTCGACATAATTTTAGTTCATTACAAAATGAAGATTTATTTTATTTAAGTTCCCAGCAACCCTTTTTAATAGTAAATCCTGTATTCTAATGCTGGTACCACACGATCGTCCAACATCCAAACTTATTGTCTAACCGTCGATGTGTAGAGGGTGGTTCGGACACGGCGCGAGTTCGGCTGGGTTGGCTTGAGATCGGTTTGAGCGGTAAACCGACTCCAAATCAAAGGAGTTCGGACGGGTTCGCAAACTTTTACAAACAAACCGTCCCTCCACACATCGTCCAGAGGGCCTAGCACACTAGCTTTCATTGGGCACATAAAGCATCTGTCACTTTTTAACCTTTTGGCCGCCGTTGTAGACTATGCGTGACAGCGTATAAAAGCCCTTCGCTACCTTGACTTAAAGTTGAAATTCGTGTTACTTCTCAGACATGCTTGGCCGCCAAAAGGTTAACGCATATGCGGATGCGAAGCGCATACAGCGTCCGTCCCCGCTTTATGTGCGCAATAAAAATCAGTGTACTACGGGAGCTGGTTCGGAGTTCAGGTGTTGGTTGATTGTGGACCGGTTTAAAGATCGAAAGAGTTTGCCTTCGTTTAGACAAAAGTTCGGAGATTGAGTGTTGGACGATCGTGTAATACCAGCATAAAATATTAGCCCCGTGACAGATCCAGATTTAGAAGATCAAACGATGTAGTACAGAAATTTTCCGAGGTTCGAGGGGGCGCCGGAATGACATTATGGCAGCCGAGGGCCTAGCATTTATCGTGTGCATAAAGCATCTGTCACTTTTTAACCAATACGCGGGTGCGAAAAGGATGAATGCTTTATATGCGCGATAAAACTTTATGCTACGGGTGGCATCTCACATGGATACGCCGTGGGCAGAGAAACTAAACGTATAGGGTTACAATGAAACAACAATTAATATTACAAATGACTATAATTTTGTCACAATTTTTCCATACAATGTTAATAACTTTTTACCTTAAGACTATTTATAATACATTACTTAACCGCTATTAATGTTGTATTACATTATTTAAAATTCTTCTCAGTTTAATTTCTAATTTAAATTCCACGGAGTCAGTTTCAGATGAGACATTCATATTAATTTAAATTAAGCTCACGAAGAACCATACAAAGTTAAAAGTAATTTTGAAAAACGACCTCAAGTACTTTATAATATGATACACTAAAATGTAATTCGATTAGATCTTATTATACTAAAAATATTTCTTGCTTAGTTCACTACGAGAAGTATCGTTAAAACTGTACAAACTTGTCAACTTCAGTGTTACCGCTAGCGAAACGTTACGACGGACGCGGCCCGACCGCCGCGCGACGCGACACGACGCGCCCCGACGCGCTCCGACGCGACGACGCGACCCGCGCTACAGCCCACTCGACTCACTACCCTACAACATACTCCGTGACCAAAGCGGATTGTCTTCATAATTGACAAAGTATCGTAACAAATGAAACTACGGACAGTCGGAGACAGGCGCGGCCTCTCACGCCAGCTACACACAACACAATCAGAGGGGAAGTGGGACCCACTGCGCAGGATGTAGCACCATCTTATTACAATTCATTACAAATAAATAAGTATAATAAGTACATAGAAATTAGAAATATCTAGCGCAACCTTATAACGAAATCACTTGTGGATATAATATACCCAGTTATTCGAGCAAGAAATTGGCGCAAGTAGGCAGTGCGGTTTCAAGTCGCGTCCGACGCGGTCCGGCGCCGGCCGTCGGTCCGGGCCGAGCGGCGCCGGCGCCCGCCGCGCGTCCTCCGAGCGAACGAGCACCCTTAGAAATGCGAGTTAAACGAGTACTAAGCGTTGGGTTCACGCCGACATAACAGAATTACTAATCAACATACTTTCACAACACTGCAGTTATGTGGCAATTTTGATACAATCCAAATAGGTTTCGATTTAACATTAAGGGCCGTTCCACACGCTGAGCGATGGGTCAAGCGCGTGGAGCGGCCCTTTACAGGTCACAATATAACGGTAAATAACAAGCAAATACAATAAAACGTTACAATAATTAAGTATCAATAAAATTGAGCTAGAATCGAACGGCGCGCCGGGTGTGTCCCGGGCGCGGTAACCTACACCTAGGGGCGGCGCCGCGCTCGCCACGCTCGTGCCGGCGGCCGGGGGCGGCGCGAGCGCGGCGCGGCCGTCGTTAGCGAAGCGAAATGCGTTATGGCCTACACGTGACGATCACTGAATTCGACTAGTACCAAAGAGATTATGAGGGACAATTTGGACGCGACGCGTTTAGTCGCCGTTATTGCTTCTCGGGAGCATTGCGTTATTGCTTCTCGCTTGGCACGGGCACTCAACCTCCGCCGCCAGACCGATTAACAATTGTACTAAGTTTTAATATTAAAGATTACTTTTTTAAGTTTTATTAATATATTGCCACAAGTTTAAGATGAATTTTACAAAAATATACACACTGTACAAGGTTCCGCTCGACGCGGCGACACTTTACATTCCGAAGCGCGAACTTCTGCTTAACTTATCATACAACTAAGCGCCCCAGGGCGGCGCCGCGCGGCCCGAGCGCTCCCGGACGCTGCAGCAAAGGCTGGTAACATACAAGCCACTCTGGCTCCAAAAGAAAACCTTCCATTTTCAATTCAACAAGAATTAATTCCAATCGGTGTGTTGCTACCAACCGTGGAGCTTAGAGTTGGCTACAGACTTGCCAATGTCAAACCGATCCAGATAGTACCTAACGTGTAATTAGATACCCGATGTAGTCTTGATCCACCCCTAGTAAAGTCTGTTCGCCAAGAGTTGATAAAAATAATAATAATCAGGGCTTCTTAACTTATTACAAATAGCGGCTTGTTAATTATTTTTGCCGATGATAATAAGAAATTAAAAAGAAAAAGTACATTTTTTTCGTAGAATTATTATTATTGAATAGCCTGTATATGTCCCATTGCTGGCATATCATCGGACGACGATCATGACGAAGTCTCAGAGTCGGAGAAAGAATCAGAGTCGGTGACGGTAATTATGAAACGTTAAATTGCCATCAATTTGTAAAAATCTATCATCTTCTTTTACCGTAGGTATAGTACCGCTTGACAACAAATGCGTGCCTCGTACCACGGCATTCAGTGCGCGCGGCGATAGGCGACGCCCGTCATACAGTTTGCGATAGTTAAGGGACAGCCGCTATTTCGAGACGATATCATAATATTTATGAACTCTCAGCGAACAGACTTTAGACCGGAGCTGTTTGTTTGTGGCTGAAAACTGAACTAGATGCTTCATACTAAACGTTATTCATTATTGACACTGCGATCGTTTTGTTTGGCAAGTCAGTTTGTTCAGCCGGCGCGTGCGCCGCCGGGCGCGGGCGACTGGCGCGACGCGGCGCTATTCGAGTAACCGATAACAACTAAACATCACAAGCTATTCGAGAGTTTCGATACCGCCGATGGACTCAAATCTGAGCCCCAATTCATTCGTCTAAGTGATGTAGAAACCTTGCATATCGTTTTGTTCATCATTAAATTTGCGAAAAGAAAACGACTAAATAATATATGGTCATTTATAGGTTTCTATATCACTCGGAGATCATCGAAGAGAGGCCGTTTCCTCCAGGGTAAAAAAGCGAAACAATGTAAATATAACTGTGCGCGAAGCCTCCGTCCAGCGTCGGCTACGGCTCGAGCCGCGAACTGTGCTGGCAGCATCGCTGTAGGCCTTGCTTGAACACTGTAACTACCGCTAAATTGTCCTACCCACGAATCTATGTCAAAAAACACATGAATGTTGATACTGTCTCGAGTTGGCAATAGTCTTTCTTTTCTATTAATCTGTTCAAATCACAAAACTGATAAAGACACCGATGTACCTAAGAATCTATTACAATTTAGCGGTAATATTTAAAGAGACATATACCCCGCCGCGTGATGCGTACTAACTTTATATCCCTCCAGAGCAGCTGGACAGATTCTCAGCTGGACAGATTAACGGCTGGACAGATTCTCAGCTGGACACAGAGGCGAAGCGTGAGGGTAAGCCGGTGCATAATTTCTTAATTCAAACATTATTATTATTAATAATTACTTCTTGTATTAACATAAAAATTGCATATTACATATTTTTTATGTAGATACAAAATTTAATGGGTAATAATATAATGTTTAGAACGAGAAATTATACACCGGCTTACCCTCACGCTTCGCCTCTGGCTGGACATATTCACAGCTGGACAGATTCTCTGCTGGACAGATTCTTAGTTGGACAGATTCTCAGCTGGACCATTTTTAGTTTTTGGAAAAGAAGATCCCCTTTATATCTCCGTTCCGTTGTTGGCTTGTCATTACTAAACTTCGCCCAACTGCGACTTCATCTAAGGGAGACTCTTTCTAGTTGCTAATCCTGTCCAGTTGAGAATCTATCCAGCTGAGAATTTCTCCCGCTTTGAATCTCCCCAGATGAGAATCTGTCCAGCTGAGAACCTGTCCTGCTGAGAATCTCTCCCGCTTAGAATCTGTCCAGATGAGAATCTGTCCTGATGAGAATCTGTCCAGCTGCTCTGGAGGGCTTTATATTACGTTGTAAGATGGATAACTTGTCTCTAGATAAGCTACTATGTTGAATTGATTAAAATGAACTCGATCTGGAATCGAAAAATTATTACGTAAGTTATATTTAAACAATTCCAAGACGGGCTTGATTCAGTCAGTATAACTTGGTGGCTACTTGAGAGAGCTCAAGTAGTTGGACCAGATGCTCGTAAACGAGGAGGTAACTGGCAATAAGTTAGTATGCCTTCAAACGGCAGGGCGGCGACCGCGACCATGCACTCTTCTGGACTCATCTAAGCGACCGCTATAACTAAGTCTGGGTAAAAAAAAACAGATGCTGTAGAAGCTATAACCGGCTTCTAGAAGCTGTTATTGAAACAAACTTTCGGTAAAGTCAGTGACATTAAGTGACTCGAGATAACAGCGCGGGCGCAACTTGCAATAGCAAAGTGCACACGCGCCGTGTTGCCGGTAGTACCATCAACTTGATTCTCTAGTTGTACTGGATGGTACCACTAGTAACAATGTACTCTAGTGGTACTATTGAAAAGAGCGCGGTCGCGGCGCCTCGGGGATCAGAGTCAACATAATTGTTGTTGTAAAAGCAAACGTATACAAATATAAAAACTAATGAATTAATAAAAAAAATGTAATATCAAAAAAGCGTAATAAAGCACTCTTTATGTACAAAGGCGTGCGGACAAGTCATGTCCTTGGGTCCGCCGGGCGTTTTCAGAAATCAATATATTTAACTTGAGAAATAGACCGGCGGACAGGAGACATTTCTGCCTCTTGGTAAAATGTACTCACATGATTTATGGCATAATTACAAATATAAGTGTAAACTGGTATCGATCGATACAACGCCCAGTAGCAAACAACATGGCATAACACTAGCGCGCGCACCAAATAATAAATATAAAATAAACCTTAAGCAATTTTAAATACCCTGTTGATTTTTAAAACAATATTTCCCTTTTGACGAATGAACGAAGAGCCGCGGAGTGCCGGCGTGGCGCGCACTACTCTACGCTACGCACTCTGCGCTGCGCATTCTAAGCTGCGCACACTCTACCAAAAGTCATACAAAAAGGGCCTGTCGAGGGCCACGAACCGACGCGCGCGCCGCACGCGCGGGCGAACCGCCGGCGCCAACCGCTCGGCGCAATAAATTCTTCCCGATAACCTACCATTAACGTATATGTCTTTCTTACGTATGTTATTTCGTTTTACCTTATACTTAATTAAGACTTTAATCGTTTTGTGCAAAGAAAAGACTCACTAAGTAAAGATTTTGTACAAGAGTTTATTTCGCCCCATGGCGATACTGTGGGACGGTTCAGAGCGTCGCTCGCTCCGTCTCGCTCGCTCGATTCTTTCACAACGTGAGCGGGAGGCGGACGGAACGACGCTTCGAACTTCAGAGCAGGACCCAGCCCGTTCGTTCACAGGAGTCTGAGGAGTCAGGAGATGTCTTACAAAAACGTAAGTGTGGGTAATATTAATATTAATATGTATTATGCTAGCCGACACTCTGTAACTCATCGGTAACGTGCGCGGCCGATGACACCGACTATTCCATACAATTAATTAAAGGCAACCGCTATGGCAAGTCTAAACTATAGAAAATTTAATTTAAAATTTTCGTTTAATTAATCTAAAAACAGTATAAAAATCGACTCGCACACCTGTCATGTTCACAGTTGCCGTATTTCATTTAAAAACACATACACGACGAACTGTATGTAAATATATTATGTAAATCAGTCTACCTCCAAAATCGAAGATTGACATTGCATTGTGACTGAAAAGAGAGAGAGGGCTAACTGTTTCCTTTTCCCCCATAACAGAGTCACCGACCGCGACAATGTGGCCGCCACACGGCGGCAGTAAAAATATATTTCATTGTATATAAAAATGCTAGAACCTTTATAAATAGTCGAAACGACAACTAAACTAAATAAAAAAAAGTATAGTTTATGCATCATAGGCCGTTTTGACTTAGACATACCTCCGAGCGGGCGGCTGGCGGGTAATTTGAGAAATTTGACTAGCCGACACAGTGAGTGACTAGAAAACGAACTCTGGCAAGACTCCGAAACGCGGCCGATTAGCATTAAGTACTGGAGCCGCCCGCTCGCGACCCTAACTTAACGTGATGTTTATCTAAGGGGGATCCGTTGCCATAACAGTAATCGTCCTAAACCGTCGATTGTCCTATCGCTTCGACTGAAAACTTTTCGGGATTTCTACATCTTCTAACGTAATAACATAGTCAATCGACACCGTTTTCAGGGAAATAGGAACCGGTCGGCTACCATAGCCCTACGTTATGTCATTATCTTTCCGTTTGCATCGAAAAGTGACAAAACAAAGACATACGGTCACCGATAGGTTTCTTCATCACTAAGGTCACTCCAGGATCGCTACATTCGGTGTATAGATTTAGCTTCGTCTCAACGACAGTTGTGATCGGTTCCGTGTTCTAGGTACATCCCTTAAAATTTGTGCCATTGTCGCATCGATTCGCAACCTTCATCATAATAGGCTTACCGTTTATTACAGACGAAGCCGCAGCTTTTAGAGAGACTTTATTTTACTTCAACCGTAAGTGAGGAAATCGACGGTGAAGCGAGGAATAGTAGAAACAGTCGAGGGCGGAATTAGGACAATCGACAGCGTAGCTATATCGGTGGAACGCGTCCCCGTCGCGAGGGTACAAATGTGATGGGTCCAGTATTTACAAGGTCCGGGCCCCGGCACTAGCAGAAGCCGCCGAAGCCGACGGAGGGCACGGAGGGCACGGCGGGCCCCGGCACTAGCAGAAGCCGCCGAAGCCGACGGAGGGCACGGAGGGCACGGAGGGCACGGCGGGCCCCGGCACTAGCAGAAGCCGCCGAAGCCGACGGAGGGCACGGAGGGCACGGAGGGCATCGGCGCGGGCGGCGGCGCCTCGCCCTTGTGCAGCTCCATCAGCGCCGGCGGCGACAGGTAGTGCGTCTGCAACAACCCTCCATCTCACTGCGACGATAACACATGCTACACGGTACAAATGCAACGGTAGCGGTTCGGCTGAGACCGGCACAGTATAACAAACTAACAGTATTCTGTCTCGGCAGTGTCCTCGAAATAATTACCTACGGCCGCTCGGTATGTAAACACGCAGTAGGGCTGCCCGCTGACTGTCTTTCTTGGGTTAAGTATTTGATAATGCTGTATTCAATTGTCGTAATATCTTTTCATGAAATATTACTTCAAATCTAGTAAGTTTTAATTTAAATTATTTCTACTTGGTTCAATTTCTAGTTTCAAAAGTACAAAAGCACAAAAGAGATAGGTACAGAAGTCAATCTACATACAAGTGCGCTCGAACAAACGGACACGATATCTCGGACTGGTTGGGAGCAGTGCGAGCGCGACTGCCGTCCGCTTATGACACGCGTCTGTGAACTTTTTTGTGTAATAAAGGACCAACAAAAAAAAAAGTTATTACAACTGTTCAGTGGACGGTTGTTTAAATTCAACATTAAACGGTGAATTGTCGTTTTTTAAGCTACCAGTGGTTTCATAGCGGTAAGTAGGTATCTGCTTGTATTTCGATGGTTCGTTTTAACGTTACACAGAACAGTTAGGTAGGTAAGCGCCCCGCCCCGGCCCCCGAAGAATACGAGGGGCGGCTGAAAAGTTATCTACCTAGCCTATATGTTATGCGAAAATAATACTGGCCACTATGAGGTCGTGTTTACTAGTTATTCTTTTTTCAAAATCACCAACATTCATTTGTTTATTGCTTCCCGCTTTTTTTGGGACTGGATTGTTTTCAAAATGTCGCAAGAAAAAAATAATCTGATTAAAATTGAGCAGCGTGCAGTGATAAAATTTCTCACTAAAGAAGGAAATACACCCTCGCAGATTAGACTGCGTATGTTACCTGTTTTTGGTGGTTCGTGCCCTTCTGAATTTACAATAAAGTTCTGGTCGAAACAGTTTAAGCTTGGCCGTGAGAGCCTTGAAGATGATCCTCGTAGTGGGCGACCAGTTTCCGCTGTCACCGATGAAAATGTGGCCAAAGTGAGAAATTTTATTTTAGAAGACCGGCGAATTAAGCAGTGGGAGTTAGCCAGGGATGTGGGCATTAGTAAAGAACGGGTCAATGAAATAATTCATGAACATTTGCACATGTCTAAGGTTAGTGCACGCTGGGTCCCTAGAATGTTGACTTCGTTTGACAAGGACAGACGTGTTCAATGTTGCGAGGAATTTTTAGACATGAGCCGTGGAAAAGATGAGGAAATTATTTCTAGAATAGTAACCTGTGATGAGACTTGGATTTGGCAGTGGGATCCCGAAAGTAAACAGGAGTCATTACAATGGAAATTCAAGGATGAAAAGCCTCCTCGGAAATTTAAGGTTCGCCCGTCAACAGGCAAAGTAATGGCAACATTTTTTTGGGATGCGGAAGGAATTCTGCTTGTAGATTACTTGCCAAAAAAAACTACAATGAATGCTGAATATTACGCAGATTTACTTGACCAGCTGGGCCAACTCAGTAAAGGGATTCTGCTTTTGCATGATAACGCACCTGTGCATACTGCTCGCTTAACGAAGCTAGCAATTAATGGAAATGGGTACGAAGTAATCAACCACCCTCCATATAGTCCAGATTTGGCCCCATCCGACTACTTCCTGTTCAGACTTTTGAAGAAAGAACTGAGGGGACGAAGATTCGTAACCGATAACGACATGAAGGCTGCTGTTAATGACTTTTTCGATGATAAACCTAAAGTTTTTTTTTTAACGGGTTAATGTCTTTAATTGATAAATGTAATAAGTGCATTTCCCTGTCAGGAGACTATTGAAAAATAAAAAATAAACTAGCCATGATCGTCTTTTGTTTCATAGTTAGGTAGATAACTTTTCAGCCGCCCCTCGTATATCTAAGATAGATTTATGTAATAGTTTCCTATTTTGAATCAGTATAAACGAAGTAGGTAACTAAATTTTTGTAGGGTAAATTCACGCCACCTTACGTAAGTTGAAAACATGTTTTTTTGTTTGTGTAGATATTGTGTTGTTTTTAGTATCATTTGATAGGTTTAGGTCTAAAACGGATAGGGCAATGAAAATTGTGTAACTAGGGTAATCCGTTTAGAAGTTATTAGGGATTTTCGATAGTGAAAATTGACAAACGTACAATTTTGTACGAGTTCTGTAAACTTTTTGTATTGTAATAGTAGGCAGGTTTATTGTTTTGTTTTGTAGGATACGTTTTTTGCGATTATGGGCTATAGGTACTGGTATTTTAGTTATTAGTAATTTATATTTCCATTCTTCCCGTTTCATTCTCACGTGAATCTGAATGTCATGCGAACGAATTTACTCTTCTATAAATCTCAAGCCACTGATTCGTGATAATACAGACACGAGTGTTCGAGTAGGAATGTGTTTCGTGTTCGGTGTGTGGCGCGGGTACCTGCTGGTGGTGCGCGGGCGGCGGGTACCCGTTGTAGTGCGCGTAGGGCGCGTTGTAGGGCGCGTAGCCGGCGCCGGGCACGCCGGGCGCGTACCCGTACTGCCACTCCGACAGGTAGCCCGGCGTGGGCCGCATCAGACATGAGTGTTCGAGTAGGAATGTGTTTCGTGTTCGGTGTGTGGCGCGGGTACCTGCTGGTGGTGCGCGGGCGGCGGGTACCCGTTGTAGTGCGCGTAGGGCGCGTTGTAGGGCGCGTAGCCGGCGCCGGGCACGCCGGGCGCGTACCCGTACTGCCACTCCGACAGGTAGCCCGGCGTGGGCCGCATCAGACATGAGTGTTCGAGTAGGAATGTGTTTCGTGTTCGGTGTGTGGCGCGGGTACCTGCTGGTGGTGCGCGGGCGGCGGGTACCCGTTGTAGTGCGCGTAGGGCGCGTTGTAGGGCGCGTAGCCGGCGCCGGGCACGCCGGGCGCGTACCCGTACTGCCACTCCGACAGGTAGCCCGGCGTGGGCCGCATCAGACATGAGTGTTCGAGTAGGAATGTGTTTCGTGTTCGGTGTGTGGCGCGGGTACCTGCTGGTGGTGCGCGGGCGGCGGGTACCCGTTGTAGTGCGCGTAGGGCGCGTTGTAGGGCGCGTAGCCGGCGCCGGGCACGCCGGGCGCGTACCCGTACTGCCACTCCGACAGGTAGCCCGGCGTGGGCCGCATCAGACATGAGTGTTCGAGTAGGAATGTGTTTCGTGTTCGGTGTGTGGCGCGGGTACCTGCTGGTGGTGCGCGGGCGGCGGGTACCCGTTGTAGTGCGCGTAGGGCGCGTTGTAGGGCGCGTAGCCGGCGCCGGGCACGCCGGGCGCGTACCCGTACTGCCACTCCGACAGGTAGCCCGGCGTGGGCCGCATCAGACATGAGTGTTCGAGTAGGAATGTGTTTCGTGTTCGGTGTGTGGCGCGGGTACCTGCTGGTGGTGCGCGGGCGGCGGGTACCCGTTGTAGTGCGCGTAGGGCGCGTTGTAGGGCGCGTAGCCGGCGCCGGGCACGCCCGCCACGCCGGCCACTCCGGGCGCGTACCCGTACTGCCACTCCGACAGGTAGCCCGGCGTGGGCCGCATCAGACATGAGTGTTCGAGTAGGAATGTGTTTCGTGTTCGGTGTGTGGCGCGGGTACCTGCTGGTGGTGCGCGGGCGGCGGGTACCCGTTGTAGTGCGCGTAGGGCGCGTTGTAGGGCGCGTAGCCGGCGCCGGGCACGCCGGGCGCGTACCCGTACTGCCACTCCGACAGGTAGCCCGGCGTGGGCCGCATCAGACATGAGTGTTCGAGTAGGAATGTGTTTCGTGTTCGGTGTGTGGCGCGGGTACCTGCTGGTGGTGCGCGGGCGGCGGGTACCCGTTGTAGTGCGCGTAGGGCGCGTTGTAGGGCGCGTAGCCGGCGCCGGGCACGCCGGGCGCGTACCCGTACTGCCACTCCGACAGGTAGCCCGGCGTGGGCCGCATCAGACATGAGTGTTCGAGTAGGAATGTGTTTCGTGTTCGGTGTGTGGCGCGGGTACCTGCTGGTGGTGCGCGGGCGGCGGGTACCCGTTGTAGTGCGCGTAGGGCGCGTTGTAGGGCGCGTAGCCGGCGCCGGGCACGCCGGGCGCGTACCCGTACTGCCACTCCGACAGGTAGCCCGGCGTGGGCCGCATCAGACATGAGTGTTCGAGTAGGAATGTGTTTCGTGTTCGGTGTGTGGCGCGGGTACCTGCTGGTGGTGCGCGGGCGGCGGGTACCCGTTGTAGTGCGCGTAGGGCGCGTTGTAGGGCGCGTAGCCGGCGCCGGGCACGCCGGGCGCGTACCCGTACTGCCACTCCGACAGGTAGCCCGGCGTGGGCCGCATCAGACATGAGTGTTCGAGTAGGAATGTGTTTCGTGTTCGGTGTGTGGCGCGGGTACCTGCTGGTGGTGCGCGGGCGGCGGGTACCCGTTGTAGTGCGCGTAGGGCGCGTTGTAGGGCGCGTAGCCGGCGCCGGGCACGCCGGGCGCGTACCCGTACTGCCACTCCGACAGGTAGCCCGGCGTGGGCCGCATCAGACATGAGTGTTCGAGTAGGAATGTGTTTCGTGTTCGGTGTGTGGCGCGGGTACCTGCTGGTGGTGCGCGGGCGGCGGGTACCCGTTGTAGTGCGCGTAGGGCGCGTTGTAGGGCGCGTAGCCGGCGCCGGGCACGCCGGGCGCGTACCCGTACTGCCACTCCGACAGGTAGCCCGGCGTGGGCCGCATCAGACATGAGTGTTCGAGTAGGAATGTGTTTCGTGTTCGGTGTGTGGCGCGGGTACCTGCTGGTGGTGCGCGGGCGGCGGGTACCCGTTGTAGTGCGCGTAGGGCGCGTTGTAGGGCGCGTAGCCGGCGCCGGGCACGCCCGCCACGCCGGCCACTCCGGGCGCGTACCCGTACTGCCACTCCGACAGGTAGCCCGGCGTGGGCCGCATCAGACATGAGTGTTCGAGTAGGAATGTGTTTCGTGTTCGGTGTGTGGCGCGGGTACCTGCTGGTGGTGCGCGGGCGGCGGGTACCCGTTGTAGTGCGCGTAGGGCGCGTTGTAGGGCGCGTAGCCGGCGCCGGGCACGCCGGGCGCGTACCCGTACTGCCACTCCGACAGGTAGCCCGGCGTGGGCCGCATCAGACATGAGTGTTCGAGTAGGAATGTGTTTCGTGTTCGGTGTGTGGCGCGGGTACCTGCTGGTGGTGCGCGGGCGGCGGGTACCCGTTGTAGTGCGCGTAGGGCGCGTTGTAGGGCGCGTAGCCGGCGCCGGGCACGCCGGGCGCGTACCCGTACTGCCACTCCGACAGGTAGCCCGGCGTGGGCCGCATCAGACATGAGTGTTCGAGTAGGAATGTGTTTCGTGTTCGGTGTGTGGCGCGGGTACCTGCTGGTGGTGCGCGGGCGGCGGGTACCCGTTGTAGTGCGCGTAGGGCGCGTTGTAGGGCGCGTAGCCGGCGCCGGGCACGCCGGGCGCGTACCCGTACTGCCACTCCGACAGGTAGCCCGGCGTGGGCCGCATCAGACATGAGTGTTCGAGTAGGAATGTGTTTCGTGTTCGGTGTGTGGCGCGGGTACCTGCTGGTGGTGCGCGGGCGGCGGGTACCCGTTGTAGTGCGCGTAGGGCGCGTTGTAGGGCGCGTAGCCGGCGCCGGGCACGCCGGGCGCGTACCCGTACTGCCACTCCGACAGGTAGCCCGGCGTGGGCCGCATCAGACATGAGTGTTCGAGTAGGAATGTGTTTCGTGTTCGGTGTGTGGCGCGGGTACCTGCTGGTGGTGCGCGGGCGGCGGGTACCCGTTGTAGTGCGCGTAGGGCGCGTTGTAGGGCGCGTAGCCGGCGCCGGGCACGCCGGGCGCGTACCCGTACTGCCACTCCGACAGGTAGCCCGGCGTGGGCCGCATCAGACATGAGTGTTCGAGTAGGAATGTGTTTCGTGTTCGGTGTGTGGCGCGGGTACCTGCTGGTGGTGCGCGGGCGGCGGGTACCCGTTGTAGTGCGCGTAGGGCGCGTTGTAGGGCGCGTAGCCGGCGCCGGGCACGCCCGCCACGCCGGCCACTCCGGGCGCGTACCCGTACTGCCACTCCGACAGGTAGCCCGGCGTGGGCCGCATCAGACATGAGTGTTCGAGTAGGAATGTGTTTCGTGTTCGGTGTGTGGCGCGGGTACCTGCTGGTGGTGCGCGGGCGGCGGGTACCCGTTGTAGTGCGCGTAGGGCGCGTTGTAGGGCGCGTAGCCGGCGCCGGGCACGCCGGGCGCGTACCCGTACTGCCACTCCGACAGGTAGCCCGGCGTGGGCCGCATCAGACATGAGTGTTCGAGTAGGAATGTGTTTCGTGTTCGGTGTGTGGCGCGGGTACCTGCTGGTGGTGCGCGGGCGGCGGGTACCCGTTGTAGTGCGCGTAGGGCGCGTTGTAGGGCGCGTAGCCGGCGCCGGGCACGCCGGGCGCGTACCCGTACTGCCACTCCGACAGGTAGCCCGGCGTGGGCCGCATCAGACATGAGTGTTCGAGTAGGAATGTGTTTCGTGTTCGGTGTGTGGCGCGGGTACCTGCTGGTGGTGCGCGGGCGGCGGGTACCCGTTGTAGTGCGCGTAGGGCGCGTTGTAGGGCGCGTAGCCGGCGCCGGGCACGCCGGGCGCGTACCCGTACTGCCACTCCGACAGGTAGCCCGGCGTGGGCCGCATCAGACATGAGTGTTCGAGTAGGAATGTGTTTCGTGTTCGGTGTGTGGCGCGGGTACCTGCTGGTGGTGCGCGGGCGGCGGGTACCCGTTGTAGTGCGCGTAGGGCGCGTTGTAGGGCGCGTAGCCGGCGCCGGGCACGCCGGGCGCGTACCCGTACTGCCACTCCGACAGGTAGCCCGGCGTGGGCCGCATCAGACATGAGTGTTCGAGTAGGAATGTGTTTCGTGTTCGGTGTGTGGCGCGGGTACCTGCTGGTGGTGCGCGGGCGGCGGGTACCCGTTGTAGTGCGCGTAGGGCGCGTTGTAGGGCGCGTAGCCGGCGCCGGGCACGCCGGGCGCGTACCCGTACTGCCACTCCGACAGGTAGCCCGGCGTGGGCCG
Organism: Tortricodes alternella; assembly: GCA_947859335.1. Lineage (NCBI taxonomy): Eukaryota > Metazoa > Arthropoda > Insecta > Lepidoptera > Tortricidae > Tortricodes > Tortricodes alternella. Next base: position 248,514 of record OX401973.1, on the reverse strand, counting down.
CATCAGACATGAGTGTTCGAGTAGGAATGTGTTTCGTGTTCGGTGTGTGGCGCGGGTACCTGCTGGTGGTGCGCGGGCGGCGGGTACCCGTTGTAGTGCGCGTAGGGCGCGTTGTAGGGCGCGTAGCCGGCGCCGGGCACGCCGGGCGCGTACCCGTACTGCCACTCCGACAGGTAGCCCGGCGTGGGCCGCATCAGACATGAGTGTTCGAGTAGGAATGTGTTTCGTGTTCGGTGTGTGGCGCGGGTACCTGCTGGTGGTGCGCGGGCGGCGGGTACCCGTTGTAGTGCGCGTAGGGCGCGTTGTAGGGCGCGTAGCCGGCGCCGGGCACGCCGGGCGCGTACCCGTACTGCCACTCCGACAGGTAGCCCGGCGTGGGCCGCATCAGACATGAGTGTTCGAGTAGGAATGTGTTTCGTGTTCGGTGTGTGGCGCGGGTACCTGCTGGTGGTGCGCGGGCGGCGGGTACCCGTTGTAGTGCGCGTAGGGCGCGTTGTAGGGCGCGTAGCCGGCGCCGGGCACGCCGGGCGCGTACCCGTACTGCCACTCCGACAGGTAGCCCGGCGTGGGCCGCATCAGACATGAGTGTTCGAGTAGGAATGTGTTTCGTGTTCGGTGTGTGGCGCGGGTACCTGCTGGTGGTGCGCGGGCGGCGGGTACCCGTTGTAGTGCGCGTAGGGCGCGTTGTAGGGCGCGTAGCCGGCGCCGGGCACGCCGGGCGCGTACCCGTACTGCCACTCCGACAGGTAGCCCGGCGTGGGCCGCATCAGACATGAGTGTTCGAGTAGGAATGTGTTTCGTGTTCGGTGTGTGGCGCGGGTACCTGCTGGTGGTGCGCGGGCGGCGGGTACCCGTTGTAGTGCGCGTAGGGCGCGTTGTAGGGCGCGTAGCCGGCGCCGGGCACGCCCGCCACGCCGGCCACTCCGGGCGCGTACCCGTACTGCCACTCCGACAGGTAGCCCGGCGTGGGCCGCATCAGCTGCCCGCCCCAGCCCCCCCCGTACCCCACGAACGGCGCCCCGTACCTGCATACATTTAAATTATTATTATTAAACTAGCTGGTGCCCGCGACTTCGTCTGCGTAGAATAATAATTTAAGTAACCTATGTGCTTCTCCAAAGTCCAATCTTTCTTTATACCAAAACTAATCATAATTGGCTCAACGGTTTAGGCGTGAAAACGTAACAAACCGATCTATCTCTATACCAAAACTCATCAAAATTGGTATTCGCTTATAATTATTCCCTTGGGAAATTTTGACTTAGCTGGTAACTATAAAAAATTACCCTATTTCCTATTCCAGCAGCTAAGGTCTAACTATATACGACGTTTCATGAAGATCCGTTCAGCCATATGGAGCTGAGTGCTAACAAACATACAGATGCAGGCACAAACTCACGCACACACCACACACACACACAGGGACGCGCACACACACACACATATGCATATGAACATAAACATATTACACATACACACAAACTTTTACATATACATATATTTATTTTATTTATTTATTTATTTAAAAATATATTACACGGCCTTACAGTTCTAAACTAATGCACCGTGAAACTAAATTACTTAAAATACATTACACAAAACATATTACTTAACTACAGTATCAATTCAAGCATTAAATTAAATTAAAATCCTCGACTCTCTAGCATCCATCCTCTCGCAAAATCTCAAGCATTCATAACACACAGCCACCCATCGCCATGCAAGCAAGTCGCACTCAGGTGCTGACGCGAGAAGCGCATTGAGCAGTGTAAGAGCACGTAACAACGGCGAGTTTTTGTGCGACACCGTACGTGCCGCCGGTACTGCCAACAGATCACGCCGCCGCGCTCTGAGAACTATTCGAGGGACATATAATATTAGTAGAATCTTTAGGAAGTAGGATTGTTTAATTCAACGCGTTTTTTGTACCATATTTTAAGTAGATAACAACATGGAATCTGTTCTTCCCATTCAAACTTTCAATACACCAAAGCAACTTATTTTAGGGGGACGTTACATTTTAGGACTGAGTAGTTTCGTTTTTTTCTCACTCGCCTACCTAATTGTTTGTTTTCAACTGCATTTATACCAAATTTCTAGTTGATAAACCGATGGAGTCAGTTTTTCCAATATAGAGTTCAATACCCTAACACATCCCTTTTTAGGCGAAGTTCCGTATTTTCTCGATCGCCTTCCTAATTGTTTGTTTTGAAGTGCATTTATACTAAGTTTCAAGTTGATAAACAAATGGAATCAGTTTTTCCAAAACAGAGTTCAATACCCTAAGAGATCCCTTTTTAGGAGAAGTTCCATATTTTCTCGATCGCCTCCCTAATTGTTTGTTTTGTGGTGCATTTATACCAAGTTTCTAGTTGAACAACAAATGGAATCAGTTTTTCCAATACAGAGTTCAAAACCCTAAGAATAGAATAGAATAGACTGGAATCATTTATTTGCGTTAAGTGCGGTGTACAAATTGTGTTTCTTAAAAATAAAGTTAGGTCGCACACTTAGCTGTAATCCAGCATGCAAAAGCTCGCGATTTTACTCCAAATCCTTAATCTAACATTCGTTTTTTATCAATGTTATTTACCTACCCACTAATAACAATTAGAAATATTATAAAAGCAATTAATCCATCATAAATAATTGAAAACTGGTATATTGAATATGAATAAATAATGTCAAAAATAGTTTATTCGTTTGTATCAAGTTCGAAGAAATCATTAATCGAGTAAAAATTCATGTCAACCAAACAATTATATAATTTCCATCTAAATTTATTTATGATTAAAATTTCCTTTATATGTAATGGAAGATGGTTATATGTTTTTATAGACATTGCATGACAGTTATTCCTATACAATGCACTTTTACATGTTGGTCTTAGTAACTTTGTGGGATCTCTGCGCCGTAGTCTTGGATTTGCTACAGTTGTTGTGAACAAGCTAGCATTTGTCTTTACAAAAACACCTATTTCCAATATGTACATACATGCCAGTTAGGGTTAACAAATTGAGTTTTTTAAACAGAGGTCTGCACGATTCTAAAGGCCCCACTCCACATATAGCACGAATACATTTTTTTTGGCTAATAAATGCCCTCTTGGAGTTAGTAGAATTTCCCCAGATGATTAAACCATACCTTAGCGTGGAAGCTACATAACCATGATAAGCTGTTTTAGCGGTTTCTTCTCCAGATAGACGTTTCAACCGTCTTAGAGCATGTGTAAACCGTTCGAATCTAGTACAAATGTTATCTACGTGAGATTTCCAATTGCAGTGTTGATCTACAATGAATCCTAGAAATTTTGTTTCATTACTTTCTTCTAGTACATGTCCTTTACAAGTAATATTGAATTTAGGTCTTTGAGATATTGTGTTACAAAATTTAACATATTTTGTTTTTTTTAATGTTAACAGATAACTTATTTACTTCTAACCAATTACAAATAGCTTCTATATTAAAATTTATATTATTCAGGTATGTATTACTATTATTACAATCATCGGATATTAAAATTGAGATGTCATCAGCAAATAATACGGTTTTGCAATTACATATCATTGGTAAATCATTAATGTAAACTATAAACAACAGTGGACCTAGCACACTACCTTGAGGTACTCCTGCACTGTTGCATTTTTCTGATGATCTATACCGAATTACCTCATTGTTTTTACTTATTCTATTTACATCCACGCATTGCCTTCGACCAAGTAAATAACTCTGAAGCCAGGATAAGACTTGTCCTCTAAATCCGTATCTTTCACATTTAGCTATGAGTGTGTCATGATTAACATAATCAAATACTTTACTCATTTCGAAAAATATGCCTGTTAATGGAGTCCTTTTATCTATATTTTGAGTAATCGACTCTATAAGTGAGTAACAAGCGAGAGAGGTAGATTTTCCTTTTTGGAAACCATTTTGTTCTTTAGCTATGATTTTGTTTGTCGACAAAATTTGTCATTCTATAATGCATAACCTTCTCATATATTTTTGAAAATATGGATATTAGAGTGATGGGACGATAATTAGATATATCATGCTTGTCGTCTTTTTTGAAAAGAGGCTTTACAATGGAATATTTTAGTCGTGAGGGAAACTTTCCTTGGCTGAAAGACTCGTTTATTAAATGAGCTAAAAGTGGTGCTATTATATTTGAACTCAATTTAAAAATATGGGTAGAGACACCATCAAAACCAACTGCTTTCGTGTTGTTTAAAGACCTTATGCATTTTGATATTAGACAGACTAAGACATCCCTTTTTAGGAGTAGTTTCGTCTTTTTCTCGATCGCCTACCTAATTGTTTGTTTTGAAGTGCATTTATATAAAGTTTCTAGTTGATTAACAAATGGAATCAGTTTTTCCAATACAGAGTTCAAAACCCTAAGATATCCCTTTTAGGAGTAGTTTCGTTTTTTTCTCGATCGCCTACCTAATTGTTTGTTTTGAAGTGCATTTATATAATGAAACTTTATATAAATGCATGGAATCAGTTTTTCCAATACAAAGTTCAACACCTTAGGGCATCCCATTTTAGGAGTAGTTTCGTTTTTTTCTTGATCGCCTACCGATCGAACTGCATTTATGCGAAGTTTCACGTCGATAAACAAATGGAATCGGTTTTTACCATACAAAGTTTAACGCCCTAAGGCACCCCATTTTAGGGGTAGTTTAATAGTTTTCTCTAACGTATAACTAGTTATTTGTTGTGAAGAGTATTTGTACTAAGTTTCAAGTTTATAAAATCACCAAATTAGTATTTTCCATGGGTGCTAATTTCAACCCCCCTTTTTTACCCCCTTCCAGTTTCATTTCCAGAAGTTTCTATAGCCTATGTCCTGCCTGAAGTTTCCCTTAATACATTATCGAAAACCGCATTGAAATCCACCCAGTAGTTTTAAAGTTTATCGTGCACATACAATCAGACAAACAGACATGAAATTCAAGAACTATTGGGATTTGTTCTGTTGCTCATTCTGAAGCCCCCCATAGCATTTTTTCATTGTTATCTTCAATGTACAGACTTTTTCCCCTATACGATTTTATTATATGTATAGATATTGGGTCCAATTCGAAACGGTGTCGCCTAAATTTAAAATTTCCTTTACGTTAAATAAGGAACGTCAAACTCGATTTTGTATAGCATCAAGCTCTCAAAATCGAGTTTGACATTTCTTATTACAAATTTAGAGACTTTTAAATTAGCAAACAAATTTTCGAATTGGCCCTATTATCAAATTTGCAATAGTTCTGTATGATTCTATCGTTTAATTTTATGCATATGTAATTTAGTGTTTATCTTGGTCGACCATTTGGTTAATACCACTGTAAGTCTGCCAAGGTTTTTATACCCTCCCTCCCTCAAGCTCAAGAGCTACTGGATTAAGTAATTTTAGCCTTAATATAAATATCATAGTTTTCGAGATAATGGCACTTTTATAAAACTCGTGGTTTTTGATATCCTGATTCATTATTTTGAGTGCTACGACTGCAAATTTTAATATTTTGTAAATCTGTTTTTTACACGATGTTCCTGAAAAACTATGCTATCGAATTTAATAAATATATTTTTTTTATATCATGATGCAGTAGCGGTAAAAAAAGAAATCAAACAAATTTAAGATTTTTCAGAATTCGACCTGTTATGTCAGTTTTATTAAAATAAAAATTACTACACTAACATTGCACAAAACATTTTTATTTTTTTAAATTTAGTGTAGCTCTTAAAATGGTACAAGATGTACTAATTTATGCGGCAGTTTTAGAGACAAGGCTAATTTACTACAAAAGGACCTCATATTGCGGTTATTCGTTTGGAACCAAAATTTGAATTTTGAACAAAAATGTAGATGTTGGAGGATAATTTTCAAATTGGAATACAATACTACAACACAATACTACACTAAAAGGGCACATTATGTTTAAAAACTCCGAAATTTAGTGAAGTTTTCAAAATAGTGAAAAATAAATGTTGATAATGGTAATAATGTTTTTGTCGGTCGAAAAGTAAATCTGTTTTATTAAAACTAAAGTAAATGCTAGAATTGCTTGCCATTTACATGAATACAAGCACGACATCTCTTTAAAAATGCTCGAGTAATGTAACATTCACCCCTGGTTACGTCTTCTTGGGCTTCTTATACGCACCGCGTAATAACGTACAGTAGTCTAACACCTTTATAAATACACGATTGCCGTGTTCATTCGCGCATTAGACGAGTGTACACGGGTCGGCCGCTCAGCTTACCCGTTGTTGGCGTAGGCGGGCGTGCCGTACGCGTAGAGGCTGGGCACGGTAGTGGGCGGCGCGGGAACGCGCGGCGCGGGCGACGTGGCGCCGGCGTAGGCGGGCGACGGGTACCCGTAGGGCGGGTACAGCGGGTACTCGGCCAGCGCGGGCGCGGGCGCCTCGGCCGCCCCCGTGCCCGCGCCCGCGCCCGCGCCCGCCCCCGCGCCCGCCTGCCCCTCCGCGATCGACGGGATCTGGTCCACCAGCGACTCCAGCCCGGACAGCGACTTGGAGGCTACGTCTTGCGACTTGGGCTTGCCGCCGTTGTATTCGCCGGGGGAACCTGCGAATACGTTAACATTAATCTCTACGAGAATCGCTCGACTTTGAATTTAAATCGAAAAAAAAAAGAAATACAGAACACTTTTTGAGATCTCTTTCCTGATCCATGCCTTTAAATAAAAGTTTAAGAATAACTGTTCTGTAAATTGTCATCAATATATGTGAGAGATTTTTTTTGCCAGAATAAAAGATGTTCGTCATGTTTCAATTAGGAATCGTGTATTGTATGTAAGAGACCGTAAATGTCTGGAATCTTTTAGCCACATACTCATAATTAACTGCATAGCGCGAAAAACTACACCAACCGACAATACATTTTCGTCTTTCTATCATCACTGTGTTTCGACATGTTTCTAACAACATTTTACATCCGTCAACATTTATCAGCTTGATAAAACTGACTACGACTACCCCGATAACCCGGCTCAATGAACTGTATTGCTGACACATGGAGCTAGCGAAATATACTGATTCTAAAGTAGCCGTATGTCTCTAAAGGGGCTCGTAAACGGCCTAGTTTTTCGACAATTTATTGCTGCAATTCAAGCTATCCTCAAAAGTTTACATTCAAAGTGATGTAATATGTAATCTTTTTGGGAATAGCCCGAACTGCAGCAATAAATTGCCAAATAACTAGCCCGTTTACAAGCCCCTTAAAGAACGAGTGTGTGTGTATGTGTGTGTGTGTGTGTGTGTGTGTGTGTGTGTGCGCGCACCGGTGGAGCGCACGGCGTGCGGAGTGTGCGGCTGCTCGGGCGGGCGGAAGGCGGGCGCGTGCGGCGAGAACCCGCCCTCGTTGCCGCCGCCCTCGGGTGTCGCTCTGCAAACATCAAAAATTATAATACTTGTCTTCAAGCTTCAAATGACGTCTTAAATAATACTGAACCAAGACCAAATATTTGATCAGTTTTATGTAATCGATTTCTCCGCAATTGAGTTCTCAGAAGGGCACTTACCTATTGAAATTGCTAGGGTACATGGAGGGATGTTGCTGTAAGTGGTCTAACCGAGGACTGTCTCCTAAGTTGTTGCCTGCAATTAAAGAAAATCTTAAAACGCAGCAGACATTTTCCTCTGCAAATTTAATGACATCATAGACACATACTATGGGTTAATACTCTATTAACTTAATGTATATTTATAAATTGCCCGTTTAAAAATAAAAGGGAACAAGTCAAAATGAAATTCACTTTTATTTTAAAGTTTACTCGAACGCGTTAAGAAGAATTTGAAATGGATTTGTATTTCACATTATTTCTTTTTAATTTTAAACGAGCGAAATGTCCAAATAAATTGTTATTTTACGGATAACCGCAAAGTTGGTATAAGTTATTTCACACACAAATGTCATAAGTCTTAAAAATCGACCCTTAAGTGGAGATATGATTTTTTGGTGACGCGTCGCATATGGGTATCGGGGCTGTGATATACACCAAAAACCTTGTTCTCTGTAGTGGTACTGGTCTTTGTAAAGCCTTATTTTACGGATAACAGCAAATTTTTGTATAAAGTTATTTCACACACAAATGTCATTCGACGTTTTAAAAATCGACTTTAGGTGAAGATAATGATTTTATTGTGACGCGTCGTATATGGATGTCGGGGCTGTGATATTACACAACAGACCTTGTTCTCTGTAGTGGTAGTGGTCTTTGTAAAGCGTTATTTTACGGATAACAGCAAATTTTTGTTTAAGTTATTTCACACACAAATGTCATTCGACGTTTTAAAAATCGCCCCTTAAGTGGAGATATGATTTTATTGTGACGCGTCGCGTTTGGGTGTCGGAGCTGTGATATACACAACAGACCTTGTTCTCTGTAGTGGTAGTGGTCTTTGTGCGCGGGCGAGTGCATGGCGTGCGGCGCGAACGGCAGCCGGCCCTCGCCCTGCTCGTACAGACCCGCACCGAAGCCGCTGCTCACTCCCGCGGGGGACATCTCGCCTACTACAGAGTTCGTCTGCGGACAAAAACAGTTAGCTTAAAGATTGCCCTTTGCCAAATGTTTTAAAAGTAAACCGGAAATTCCAGGACAAAGAGTGAAAACAGTAAAAAATATGGGCACCTTTCATTTCTTAATATTAGTGGGGTAGTTACAGATAAATCCATTCAGTGTAAAGGTCATCATGTGGAGACTGTCACAATCAGCCCCCATTGTTACAAGTTTTACAGTTTCATTTGGGATGGGGAGCGTAGGTCGGATCCACATTGTGGTTCTCCGGAACGATGACGCAATCGTGGACGCTAGGAGCCGATGCCGGAGCTTTCGGTTTTTGAGTACTGTTGAAGTTCTATTGTTGTTTGCCGCTGCTGCTACGTTTGTCCGGAAGAAGGCCTACTTCGTCACGAATGTTCTAGCCGACCTCCGGGCTATCACGAACCTTATTATAGTCAGAGAGCGACTCATCACTGGCACTCCCCGGATGCATGTCCGGGCTGGGCGGGCGCTGCTCGTGCCTGCTGTCGTCGCGCGGCGGCTCGAACTCTAACGCGAGCGGCGATGCGGGCGACGATATGGCTGCGCCGATGTCGCTGGACAGCTCGCCCGCGTACTGAGAGTTGTTGCTGCCAGTGCTGCCGGAACCCTGCACACAAACACTAGGTTATAGCAGAACTACAAAAAAAAAGGCTAGCCTCCCAATCGTTTTATCGGCCGAGATATACGAGTTTTGTGATGTACTACGACGGCAGCACGGTTGAGGACGTCGGAACACGGCTCGGTACCTGGTGCCGCGCGTGCTGCAGCGGGTGCGCGTGCGGGAGCGGCTGCGGCTGCGGCGAGGGGTGCGAGGGGTAGGCGGCGGGCGTGCGCGGCGCGGGCGACGAGTGCTGCGAGTACGGCGTGTAGCTGTGCGCGGCCGGCGACTGTGGAACACGGCTCGGTACCTGGTGCCGCGCGTGCTGCAGCGGGTGCGCGTGCGGGAGCGGCTGCGGCTGCGGCGAGGGGTGCGAGGGGTAGGCGGCGGGCGTGCGCGGCGCGGGCGACGAGTGCTGCGAGTACGGCGTGTAGCTGTGCGCGGCCGGCGACTGTGGAACACGGCTCGGTACCTGGTGCCGCGCGTGCTGCAGCGGGTGCGCGTGCGGGAGCGGCTGCGGCTGCGGCGAGGGGTGCGAGGGGTAGGCGGCGGGCGTGCGCGGCGCGGGCGACGAGTGCTGCGAGTACGGCGTGTAGCTGTGCGCGGCCGGCGACTGTGGAACACGGCTCGGTACCTGGTGCCGCGCGTGCTGCAGCGGGTGCGCGTGCGGGAGCGGCTGCGGCTGCGGCGAGGGGTGCGAGGGGTAGGCGGCGGGCGTGCGCGGCGCGGGCGACGAGTGCTGCGAGTACGGCGTGTAGCTGTGCGCGGCCGGCGACTGTGGAACACGGCTCGGTACCTGGTGCCGCGCGTGCTGCAGCGGGTGCGCGTGCGGGAGCGGCTGCGGCTGCGGCGAGGGGTGCGAGGGGTAGGCGGCGGGCGTGCGCGGCGCGGGCGACGAGTGCTGCGAGTACGGCGTGTAGCTGTGCGCGGCCGGCGACTGTGGAACACGGCTCGGTACCTGGTGCCGCGCGTGCTGCAGCGGGTGCGCGTGCGGGAGCGGCTGCGGCTGCGGCGAGGGGTGCGAGGGGTAGGCGGCGGGCGTGCGCGGCGCGGGCGACGAGTGCTGCGAGTACGGCGTGTAGCTGTGCGCGGCCGGCGACTGTGGAACACGGCTCGGTACCTGGTGCCGCGCGTGCTGCAGCGGGTGCGCGTGCGGGAGCGGCTGCGGCTGCGGCGAGGGGTGCGAGGGGTAGGCGGCGGGCGTGCGCGGCGCGGGCGACGAGTGCTGCGAGTACGGCGTGTAGCTGTGCGCGGCCGGCGACTGTGGAACACGGCTCGGTACCTGGTGCCGCGCGTGCTGCAGCGGGTGCGCGTGCGGGAGCGGCTGCGGCTGCGGCGAGGGGTGCGAGGGGTAGGCGGCGGGCGTGCGCGGCGCGGGCGACGAGTGCTGCGAGTACGGCGTGTAGCTGTGCGCGGCCGGCGACTGTGGAACACGGCTCGGTACCTGGTGCCGCGCGTGCTGCAGCGGGTGCGCGTGCGGGAGCGGCTGCGGCTGCGGCGAGGGGTGCGAGGGGTAGGCGGCGGGCGTGCGCGGCGCGGGCGACGAGTGCTGCGAGTACGGCGTGTAGCTGTGCGCGGCCGGCGACTGTGGAACACGGCTCGGTACCTGGTGCCGCGCGTGCTGCAGCGGGTGCGCGTGCGGGAGCGGCTGCGGCTGCGGCGAGGGGTGCGAGGGGTAGGCGGCGGGCGTGCGCGGCGCGGGCGACGAGTGCTGCGAGTACGGCGTGTAGCTGTGCGCGGCCGGCGACTGTGGAACACGGCTCGGTACCTGGTGCCGCGCGTGCTGCAGCGGGTGCGCGTGCGGGAGCGGCTGCGGCTGCGGCGAGGGGTGCGAGGGGTAGGCGGCGGGCGTGCGCGGCGCGGGCGACGAGTGCTGCGAGTACGGCGTGTAGCTGTGCGCGGCCGGCGACTGTGGAACACGGCTCGGTACCTGGTGCCGCGCGTGCTGCAGCGGGTGCGCGTGCGGGAGCGGCTGCGGCTGCGGCGAGGGGTGCGAGGGGTAGGCGGCGGGCGTGCGCGGCGCGGGCGACGAGTGCTGCGAGTACGGCGTGTGCGCCGGCGACGGCGTGTAGCTGTGCGCGGCCGGCGACGCGGCGGGGAAGGCCGCACCCGCCAGCGGCGCCGGCGACCGCGAGTACGGCCTCGGCGTCTGCAACGACCATTTAGTTAGGGAGCTGGGTGCCATTTGGATTTATGATTTGTTCGTCTTTCATATTGATAGGGATCAGTGGCGCAACGTCAAATATTTCCTATGGGAAGCCGGAAGAATTAGAACCGTACGTACGTACATGGACTTCACTGACGGCTAGCCGTAGCTTTCTAGCTAGGTAAAGCGGTCAGGAATCGGCTTGTAGGCACACTACGCCACTGATAGGAATGAAAGTTTATGTCAATACAATAGAAATCGATTTGGTCCAGTAAATAGAAGTCGTATGTCCCTGCGTTTTTGAATTTAAAAAAAATCGAGATGTACTTCCGAAAAGCGCATACCGCCGATCGATCTGAAATTTGGTATAATAACGTATTTTGACCTTCTAATTACGGCAAGCCCCCCGCCGTAAAGAATAAACAACCGAAACAATTGTATTATTGGTAGGTTAGGTTAGGGTTAACTTATTGTGTCCCTTAGAGCGGAAATAGGCACCCCGCGAAGCGGGGTGACGTGGACACACTGGCAGTTAGGTTGGGTTAGGTTAGAAAACTAACCACTTAATGAAATATAATCATACTCAAGTTTTTATCCTAATCATTTTTTAAATATCGTTTTGTCAATCAGTGAGTTTGCCTTAAGAAAATTTATAAATTATACTATTTGGTAAATGACTTGCCAATTTGCGCCAATATTCGTTATGATATTCGTGAGTAGGACGTCAAAATACGTTATTATACCAAATTTCAGATCGATCGGTGGTGTGCGCTTTTCGGAAGTTTTTCCAAAAATCGTATGTACATTTAAAAAATCAGCGACCTAGTCGTCTGCCAATTTTTTTTTATATTCTGGGAGTCCTAATGAATGTAACGGACGCAACGAGAACGACGAACAAATGATTTAGTATAGCTTTTTTCATTTACATTTTTGCAACTACGTCCCGTTATAAAACCTCCTACCTCAAGCCTCAGAACAGCGAAGTTCATCGTTTTTAGGATGATTCTGAACATTAATTCCAAGAGGCAGACACAAACAAATAATTAAGCACACCGTTTTTTTTTAATTTTGAAACTTTGTCAATTGAAAACGCAGCGCTACGATGGTGGCAGACTATTTTTCTGTGGTTCTTTACATTGTCATTAATCGAACAATTCAGGTCTGCCAAGCGAACAAATCATATAGAAATTTTGGCACCCAGCTCCCTAGCGAATTGTCTCAGCGTACCGCTGCGGCCGCGTGCACCGGCATCCCCCAGACCATATATCCTAGACATCGCTTATCCCGACTTTTACTAGCAAGCGAAGCTGCCAAATGATGCGTGTTTAGAGCGTTGTTACTACTATTCGATTTTTGAATGTAATTTACTCAGTTCAAGCACACATTTATAAATATGGCAAAAGATATCGCTGTAATGTAGACCCCGATTTAAATCTTTTAACACGGCACTCTTTCGGTTAAGTGTCAACGAGTCGCCAACCATAGAGTTCACGCTTGAACCCCCTGTATCCTTTATCTAAATCGGACACTAAAGATAAACCTATTTCTTATAATTATACTCATTGTATTTACTTATGCACAAATGTCTCAAATAACGAAAAATGTCGTAGCTATAATCTTGTCTTAGTTGTAATTATCTTGTAATTGGTTTCTATAAGTAAATAAATAAAAATAAAAAATAAAAGATTTATTTATTGTCCGAAACTGTGTACATTAGATCTGTCATAAAAAAGGTCCAACAGCTTGCCCATTTCGGATTGTACGCACAATAGCCAGTAAATACGAGTAGCTATATTAAAACAATCTTAACCAGGTATCTAAACTTCTAAAATAATCATTTAAATTGTAGAAACTTTTCACTGACAGCCCTTTTTGAGTTTTGATTTATTTAAATCTCATCCCATATTTTTTTTTATTTATTAAATGGTCTACAAAGTGGGTGGTACAACTATAGTCTTATAATAATTATAATGTGTACATCTGTTCATCGTGTACATCCTGAAATAGTAGACACAACATGCTCTTCTTAAAACAGTTTAAACAATTTAGAAAACTATATGTACAATACACAAAACTAAAAGGAGTTTAAGTTACAAAGTCTTAAACTAATACAAAAATGAAAATTCTTCTGACATACCTGGCTCTGCGGATCGCGCGAGTGATCGTAGTTTTCATCCAGCCGCAGGTGCGGGCTGCCCTGCGCGTGCGCGTATGGCGCCGGGCTCGCGGCGTACAGCGGGGAGCGCCCCGGGAACCCGCCGCCCACGCCCACTCCGCCCACGCCCACGGCGCCCACTCCGCCCACGCCGCGCGCGGGCGAGCCGTACGGGTTGTTGCGCGGAGGCGACGGCGCGGAGAACGCCGCGGGCGATGATGGGAATTGCTGAAAGATTAAGGTATTTTAAGATTATAGTGCGTATTGTATTTCGTTACAACTGCGTGACTACGTACAGAAGAGCGAGGGTACATCTTCGCGAGAATACTTTATTCTATACTTTTAATGCAAAATCAATATTCATCGATAACCATAATGCTCATGCACGCTTCTTATTGGCTTATCAGAATCAGTTCATGATTAGGTACGAATATGACCGGCATTCTGAATTCTGAGCTGGCGAACTTGACTTCTTTTGAAGAGTTAATAAGGATTATAAAATTGCGGACGTGGCTTTTTGATATTAAATATTGGCCGAATTCACAAACGCCAGTTAAGCATTTGATTAGAGATTAAATTATTAAATGGCTTTCATCTAGTTGCCATCCTATACAAAAACGTCACTTAAATTAACCTTTTGGCTGCCGTTGTAGACTATGCGTGACAGACTATACAGGGTAAAAAAGACCTTCATTACCTTGACTTTACGTTGAAATTCGTGTTACTTCTCAGACATGCTTGGCGCCCAAAAGGTTAAAGATAAAATTGAGTAGCCTTTCTGAATATGGCCATACGTTTTTGGGCATGCCGATCATTCGCCGACCGACAAGGTTACCTGCGGCGGCTGCGGCGTGGGCGCGCGGCGCGGGCCGGGCGAGTAGGGCTGCGAGCGCGGCGACGCCGCCGCGTACCCGCCCGCGCCGCCGCCCGGCGCCCCCGCGCCGCCCCCCGGCGCCCCCGCGCCCCCCGGGCCCAGCGACAAGGTTACCTGCGGCGGCTGCGGCGTGGGCGCGCGGCGCGGGCCGGGCGAGTAGGGCTGCGAGCGCGGCGACGCCGCCGCGTACCCGCCCGCGCCGCCGCCCGGCGCCCCCGCGCCGCCCCCCGGCGCCCCCGCGCCCCCCGGGCCCAGCGACAAGGTTACCTGCGGCGGCTGCGGCGTGGGCGCGCGGCGCGGGCCGGGCGAGTAGGGCTGCGAGCGCGGCGACGCCGCCGCGTACCCGCCCGCGCCGCCGCCCGGCGCCCCCGCGCCGCCCCCCGGCGCCCCCGCGCCCCCCGGGCCCAGCGACAAGGTTACCTGCGGCGGCTGCGGCGTGGGCGCGCGGCGCGGGCCGGGCGAGTAGGGCTGCGAGCGCGGCGACGCCGCCGCGTACCCGCCCGCGCCGCCGCCCGGCGCCCCCGCGCCGCCCCCCGGCGCCCCCGCGCCCCCCGGGCCCAGCGACAAGGTTACCTGCGGCGGCTGCGGCGTGGGCGCGCGGCGCGGGCCGGGCGAGTAGGGCTGCGAGCGCGGCGACGCGTACACGCCGCGCGGCGACGCCGCCGCGTACCCGCCCGCGCCCCCCGCGCCGCCCCCCGGCGCCCCCGCCCCCGCGCCGGGGCCCGGCGAAGAGTAGCGCGCCAGCCCTAGCGGCGCGCCCACCTCCATCGGGGACTCCATGTTGCCGCCTGCAATTGACTTGACTATACTAACAAATATTAAAATATTTCTGTGGAATGATAGTTTAACCCTCAACAATACACATAGAACAGGAGTCGTGTAAAAAGTGATTAAAGGGGTATTTATACTGTAATAATTTAAAAACTTCATTTTGTACTTCTGAGTCACGTGACTTAAAACACTAATCACGATGCATAACACGCTCGTACCGATTTATCGGGTCGTGTATTCCCTGGTCGTAGATTATTGGCTCGCGCTTCTTATATGTTACATCACAGAACTATATTGAGATAGAATGAAAGAGTGTATGTAACTCGCGTGCCGAAAGGATGTCGTGAGATCATTCTTGCTCGCCGCGAACTCCAGTCCGCTACCGACCGCTTTCCGCGTATGACATGTGACGTTTAGAATAAAATGTCTTATTGTGCAATAATTAACGTTTTAAACATCACCAAAATAGTCAGAGCTGTTAATCGAGGTATTTCCTTTCATCGGTAAGTACTTTTTGTCTTAAAATATATGTTATTATTTATAAAACTATTTGTTTGTTTGCTGCATATCATTTTCATCGAAACAGTAGCGGGCGATTGTGTGTCCAACGCTACTTTTCCATTGCGGCTTTAATTTGACGCGTCAGACTTGGCGTGCATTAAAAACCAGCGATATAAAATAAGCAATCCAAACTGTCGAGACGCGTCCAAAGTAGATTTATAATTTTTTCTTCCTACTACGCTTTAATTTCATCATAATGGCCTTAAATACTCAGCACAAAGCAGCCCTTATTTGCTCTAGAGCAAATAAAGTTGCATACAAATTTCATTATTGCACTGTTTTGTTTTTTTTTTAATTTGGTTGGTTGATCAAGAAGTTTACACCAACAGCTACCCAATCCGCCCATTCACAGTCCGACGAGACAGCCGACCACTCTTCTGTGGACTTACTGTTAGCAAAAAAAAAAAAACAGGCCACATATCGGCGGCCATATCGAACTTTGATTGTCTCGTCTAAAATGTTATGCTCAAAATACTGGCTGATAAGATAGTATGGGTTACAAAAAGATTTAAAAAAAAAATTGGCATAATATGACAATTAATAGACTAGATACAAGATTTCTGTGAAAATTTTCGGATTTTCGACTTTAGCTTCAGAACCAATAGACCGATTTTAATAAATAGGGTATCTTAAGATTCGGGGTGAACTTGCGAGTGTCATAGGCTATATAAAAATTCTAAGGGTGCGTCATAACAGGTGCCAATATCCTTTTTACTTCGCTAGTTGGGTTTAACCGTACCTTTACGTTTTTTACCAACTTTTAGCAGTAGTAGAAAGAAAAGCAGATTATGCACCTCGCATCAAGTGATTTGTTATTGCGCTCGTGTTTTTAGAGCCCTCACTAGCGTTCGGGCTCCAAACCAACACTCGGCGCAATAATGAATCACTTTCTGCTTGGTGCAACAATCTACTATTTCTGTCAAAAGCAAGAATAGTGCGGTACACTGCAATTTTCAACGCCGATTTCTCACTCTATTAAAATTGATTTTGAAAGCAGAGGAAATGATAATTACATTTTTATATTATTATGTAGATACATAATATAATGTACGTAGTGAAAAGAAAATATTATTAACGAACAGGTTATAGTTACTTCTATATTGCAATTTAATGTCAGTTTTCTGAATGATCCTCATATTAAAAATAAATGGACTCTAAACACAGCCGGATTTGTTCTCAGCATTTTCATTATAAATTGCTTTTTATTATAAATGATTATTAGATCTCGCTTTCAGACTTAAGGATGTATACCCAATATATCGATTTGTATATTTTTCGCTGAAATTGAATAGTATATACGAGGGGCGGCTGAAAAGTTATCTACCTAGCCTATATGTTTTGCGAAAATAATACTGGCCACTATGAGATCGTGTTCACTGGTTATTCTTTTTTCAAAATCACCAACATTCATTTGTTTCTTGCTTCCCGCTTTTTTTGGGACTGGATTGTTTTCAAAACGTCGCAAGAAAAAAATAATCTGATTAAAATTGAGCAGCGCGCAGTGATAAAATTTCTCACTAAAGAAGGAAATACACCCTCGCAGATTAGACTGCGTATGTTACCTGTTTTTGGTGGTTCGTGCCCTTCTGAATTTACAATAAAGTTCTGGTCGAAACAGTTTAACCTTGGCCGTGAGAGCCTTGCGGATGATCCTCGTAGTGGGCGACCAGTTTTCGCTGTCACCGACCAAAAAGGGGCCAAAGTGAGAAATTTTATTTTAGAACACCGGCGAATTAAGCAGTGGGAGTTAGCCAGGGATGTGGGCATTAGTAAAGAACGGGTCAATTAAATAATTCATGAACATTTGCACATGTCTAAGGTTAGTGCACGCTGGGTCCCTAGAATGTTGACTCCGTTTGACAAGGACAGACGTGTTCAATGTTGCGAGGAATTTTTAGACATGAGCCGTGGAAAAGAGGAGGAAATTATTTCTAGAATAGTAACCTGTGATGAGACTTGGATTCGGCAGTGGGATCCCGAAAGTAAACAGGAGTCATTATATTGGAAATTCAAGGATGAAAAGCCTCCTCGGAAATTTAAGGTTCGCCCGTCAGCAGGCAAAGTAATGGCAACATTTTTTTGGGATGCGGAAGGAATTCTGCTTGTAGATTACTTGCCAAAAAACACTACAATGAATGCTGAATAATACGTAGATTTACTTGACCAGCTCAGAGAAGCCATAAAAGAAAAAAGAAGGGGCAAACTCAGTAAAGGGATTCTGCTTTTGCATGATAACGCACCTGTGCATACTGCTCGCTTAACGAAGCTAGCAATTAATGGAAATGGGTACGAAGTAATCAACCACCCTCCATATACTCCAGATTTGGCCCCATCCGACTTCTTCCTGTTCAGACTTTTGAAGAAAGAACTGAGGGGACGAAGATTCGTAACCGATAACGACATGAAGGCTGCTGTTAATGACTTTTTCGATGATAAACCTAAAGTTTTTTTTTTTACGGGTTAATGTCTTTAATTGATAAATGTAATAAGTGCATTTCCCTGTCAGGAGACTATATTGAAAAATAAAAAAAAACTAGCCATGATCGTCTTTTGTTTCATAGTCAGGTAGATAACTTTTCAGCCGCCCCTCGTAGGTATTAGTCGTTTCGCATAAGTGTAATAAAAAATAAAACCACTTTACCGTTCTTTTAAAGGAGATAAATGACATTTAAGATGCATAAGACATTTGTGCTGTGCCTGTGTTATTTGTACCGGAAGTTGATTAAATTACAAGAAAAAGCGAAAAATGTTTCTGTCCCATAGTACTTATATAATCAGAAAATGTATTTTCTATAACATTGTACTTTCCTCGATTTTTTGATGACAAAAAAAATTTCGTTATCGTTGTTCCCACGGAAATATTCTTGATTGAATTTCCATGTGTCCGGACCGTAACGTCAAACGGTAGGGAAGGTCGCTAGCGCTGTTGTCACTCGAGTAGTCAAATCATGTTCTAATCTTATTTCACATACAAAATAATTATTAATAATCACACAATTTGTATATTTTAAATCATTATTCGTACAAAATTACTCATTGCCGTTATTTTGTGCAAATGAAACAAAACTTGAAAAATAAAATAGATGTACTGCGGATTTGACGTGGTATACATCCTTAATGTACCTGCGTACTATCACAAATCGAATTGACTTTGAATCGATACAAAATCCGCCGCGTGCTAATCGATGCTTTTGAATCGTTTATGTTTCCCATCACTAAATTACCCTCGTGACGTCAAAGTACCTACGGATTCTTTGGCGGGAACTTGAAAAGAATGGGCGTGGAAAATTTTCATGTTTTTTTAAAAAAGGCTTTAAATTCTCTTGTTATTGTGATCGAAGAGCTAAAATAACAAATTGTGATAAGGACTACCAATAAAATGGATGGGAACGAGGGGGGCGGGGATAACCCGCCCAACTCAGGCAAACGCTCTCGGGTCGAGGGCGACGGCACTGGACATCGAAACATTCAAACCGTTATATAGATTCATTAAAAATACCGTTAAAAGTGTTTAACTAAAGGTCAATAGTGTAAATCAGTGCAAGAAAGTGAAATAGTAAACAAGTCGTGGCTTAAAGTTCCCGCCAAAGAATACTCATTGACAGATTAGTGCTCGCAAGTGATCTCAGTGAAGTGTGCGAAAATTACGATGAATTTTCTTCCCGCCCGCCGTCACTAAAACAATTACTAAAGGACATCGTAACATTCAAACGTTCGTTAGTTATATAAATTCATTAAAAGTACCGTTAAGAGTATTTAACTAAAAGCCAATAGTGCAAATCAGTGCAAGAAAATGAAATAGCAAAGAATTAAGTCGTGGCTTAAAGGTCTCGAAACCAGGCCATAAAATAAAAAATATATTAAAAAAAAAAACAAAGTACCTACGCAAAATGTTACACGCTCGGTTTCCATACAAATCGACGAACTGTTTCCTTCTATCTCGATATCAGTGGCGAAGCGTGAAATATTTCCTAAGGGAAGCCGGAAGAATTAGAACCATACGTGCGAGTCTGACATTTAGTTATAACATGGACTTCACTGACAGCTAGCCGTAACGTTCTAGCTTGGTAAAGCCGTAAGGAATCGGCTTGTAGGCAGGCTGCGCCACTGCTCGATATAGTTCTGTGTGTTACATTCATGACAACCTGGCTACTTTTGTTTGTTTCTTCCAGTACAACGACATCACATGCGAGAGCTGTCAGTGGATAACGTTTTGGCGGCAAAATTAAAAATTCAAAATATTTTTAGCGTTGTTTCCTTGAAAATGAGGAAATTTAATTACGAAAATATTTATATGCAACTTGTACATAATTTGACCCTAAAACACTCGTGCGATCTTATTATGAAACTCGCCTATCTGCTCGTTTCAAAAACCCACACTCGTATTTTCGGGCCTATCATTATGCAACAGTTGCATAAACTACTATTTTCACATTCAAATCGACTTAACAAGCAGCCTGAAATATTGTTTGAAAAGCAGTCAAGAACCGAATTCATTGCGAATACAGTTTGGAGTTATTCGAATTCGTCGGTCAGAGGTTCCGTAGCGCGATCGGTAATCCACTGACCATAAAAATATATAGTAAGGAACGGCCCAACGCGATTTTTGTGATGCTCACTTTTTTGGTGTCATATGACACCATCGCATACTCGTTAAATATTGCCGACATTGGCGTTCTTATTACATAGAGGAAAGGTCTTTTATTGGCTGATTCATGCGTTTTGTTTTTGTGGTTCGTAGCTCCTAGCGAGCAATGAAAGAGCGATGAATCAGGCAAAATAAGATTCTGTGTAAATGTCACAAGCACTAAGACGTCGGCAATAGAGCTTCGAAGTTTATAAACTTGTAAATAGATGGCGTTACCATGACGCACTAACACATTTGTTCAACGCAGTTGTATTGAACGCCATATCCTTGTTTTGAGATCGTCGGCTTGGCACTGACCGTGTTGGAAGTAGGGCGCGTCGGAGTACATCATCTCGGCCATGTCCTGCGCCTGCGCGGGCGCGGCGCCGGGCAGGTAGGCGCCCTCGTGCGCCAGCGCCGGCAGCTGCTGCAGCATGGGACTCTGCTGCTGCGGGCACACGGGAATGTGAATTACATTGAAAAAGAATTTTTTTTTGGTAAAAAATTGATTTGCCATTTCTTGATGAATTTTTGCGTATTTTCTGAAAACTAAGATATAAGCTGTTTCATGTAATGACAAATAACTAAAAACTAGTGCTAAATTTAGATAATGTTATTTAACAAAACTCCGTTAGAAAAACTACTAAATTAATCACTTCATTACAAACCAGTAAAAGTCCCTTTAAAAGGAATTTATCTACACCCATATCATAAAACCTCCATAATGTAATCAAAAACCGTAGGAAATGACCACCATTATGACGTCCTGTACTGTATGACTGATGTTATTACAGTATCGATTTTAGTATCGTAATTGTCATAACGAATATCTGGCAACCCCAGCCAAGTAAACAAGTATACGGAGAGCTTCCTTGAATTTTTAATCGCTTAAAACTAAATAAGTTACCTTCTGAAATCGTGGTTGAAAAGTTACAAGTCACCAAGCTGTTTTATATTGAAGAAGCTTTGAACAGCTGATTGGACATTGCTTTGACAGCTGGCGCAAGCGCAGAAATCTCAACCCAGTGTTGCAAGGCGAAAGTTGCGTTCAGAAATTGTATATGTCAATTTTGAATTGGCCGATTTACTCTCGAACAGCGCCATCTACTAGAAGTTTCAGTTGCTGTTTACAAGCTACGCCACGAGATGACGCCCACGGTAGCTGTTTTATGTGCGGGTTGCAGAAGTACCATTGAAACGCGGCAAAATGCTGTGTGTGTTCAGATACATATGACCTCGTCTGCGCTAATGTATCAGAAAGCCGATTCTACAACACCATGACAGCGGAACACAAACAATCATGGTTTTGCATCGCGTGCAAGTTGAAGAAACCTAGGGGTGACAACACCAATACTCCAGTCCGGCTACGAGATTTAGTAGAAGGAAAACACACAAACCCACCGATTCAATCCATTAATTTAGTGGACTTACAGATAGATGAGCCAGCTGGAAACACTACATTGGATGGGCAAAAGTCGCCAAGCAACGCCAGCTACTCCAGTAACAAATCAGAAGTAAGGCCTGAGCATGTTACCTTCCGCCTTCCCCGGATTGAGCAAAATGTGTCGTTGGACATATTGGTCGGTACAATCACTGACGACACCTTTGACTCAGATAATATACGGTCAATTATTCGACAGGAACTGAAACGTGTGATGGAAGAGCGCCTACCATTTATAATTAGCAATATGCTGGATGAACGTCTACCAAATATTATTAGGAACGTATTTGATGATAGTCTTCATAAAAAAAATGTGAGTACGAGAGACTAGACAAGAAATGTGTGCAGCTAGAAACAACATCAGAGATACTGGAAAATAATCGTCCAGCAAGTTACCAAGCCGCTACGAACAGTCAGATTGCACGAGGCAACCAAATCTTGCATGAACCAACCCAAACCGCCCCGAAGCAAAACCATACCGCCCCTGTCCATAAAAAGGCATCACCTACACAGAACGATCAAAGTCATAAGACTGGTAATAGCAGGAGCATCCTAGCGTCAGTTGCACCGGGACCACCGATAAACAAGCGAGTGGGTGGCAATGCTGCTGAAGGAAGCAATAGCGCTAATGCGGATAACGACGCAGATTGGACGTTGGTGGAGCGCAAGAGAGGGCGAATATTCAACGCACCCGGTGCTTGTGCGGTACTTGAAGGCCGCGGTGACGCGCCTAGGATCGATAGAGGCGGCGGCAGCGGCAACCGTGGGCGCAGCTTTGGTGGTCGTCTTGGGTACGACGGAGGCCGCGAGCGCGTAGTGAGCGCAGGCGGCAGCGGCGGCGTGCGTCGCGGGACAGCTCCGCCGGGTGCTACTCCACTGTGTGCTGCGGAGCGTTTGAGCCAACTGCGCCTCTACTACGTACAGGGGGGTACTACAGCGGAGCAGGTTCGTGCTCATTTAACCGCGATCTGCGGTAGTGATGTGTGCACGGTTGAAGTTTTAAAATCTCGTGGGAACTACTCGTCATTTAAGCTCGGAGTGCCTACTAAGTACACTGAACTAATACTGTCTCCCAATAACTGGGCAGAGGGTATTTGTGTCAAACCTTGGCAGCAGAACTTTCGTGTCGGCCGAGGGAAAAGGCGCGTCAGCGGCTCTTCCCCGGTTTAAAAATGTAAGGTTCTATTATCAAAATGTACGCGGACTGCGATCGAAGACAGACATATTTCATATGAATGTCACTCATTGCAACTTTGATATCATTGCCTTAACTGAAACCTTCTTGACAAGCTCTGTGTGTGACGGTGAGCTCTTCCCCAGTGGTGCGTGGCGCGCCGAGACCGCCCAGGCGATACCGGCTGGGGTGGGGTACTGCTGGCCACACGCGGGCGCTACTCTATGCGTGTGCTTCGTGACATTGATAAGGAGTTATTATTTGCTATTGTTACTTTTAAGAATTTGAAATTTTTGTGTTGTGTAGTATACTTACCTCCAAGCTATAATGATGAACAGTATATGAGTGTCTTGTCGTGTATTGAGAATGCAGTGTGTAAATATCCTGACCTTAACTTTATATTGCTAGATTTCAATATGAATTCATGTAGTACCAATGTAAAATCTGACTTTGATTTTTTTTGTAATTTTTGTAAATTAGCCCAGTTCAATAATATTGTGAATGACCATGGAGGTGTGTTAGATCTCGTGCTGAGTAATCTTGACTGGAAAAGAGTATCGGTATTTGGTAGTGCTGAAATGATAGTGCCAATGGATGCGTACCATCCGCCCCTCGTGGTATTGGCGTCGTTGCCGCATGGCCCGCCGGCGCCGCCGCGGGCGGTGCCGCGCTCACGTCCATCTTCCTGCCCAGACTGGGACTGGCGTAAGGCAGACTACGAAGCACTCTATCTGGCCCTGGCCACTATTGATTGGAGTGAACTCCTGTCATCCACTGAAGTCGACTGTGCTACTGAAATCCTTTATACGAAACTTTACTCATGCATCAGTCAGTTCGTTCCCCTAAGAAATCGTTCTAGACCTAATTCTAAATACGTTTATCCAAAATGGTACACAGCGGAGATAATACGCAATATTAAATTTAAATACTTCCACTTGAAGCGTTTCAGACAGGAGGGGAAAGATTTCAACAGGCATACGTTTGAATATTATAGAGCGCATGTTAAAACTCTAACTGATAATGCATATAGGCTATACATTCACAATCTTCAAAATTGTATTATTAATTGCCCGGCTAAGTTTTGGGATTATGTTAAGGGAAAAAAAAAAGAAAGACAGCAGCGTGAAGAGTTTTTCCGTTTCGAAGGTGAAATGGTGAGCGGACAGGACGCTGCGGACGCCTTCGCTAGGTACTTCTGCTCGGTGTTCCAACAGGAAAAGCCACGTCTGGATGCTGCAGCCGCGGCGCGCGTGGCCTACTCCTCGGGTGACTCTAGGTCGGTTTCAATCCCCTTCGTCTGCGAAATGGACTTTAAGGCGGCAATTCAGAGCCTTAAACCACGCACGTCTGGAGGGCCAGACGGTATCCCTGTATTTTTGGCTAAAGATTGTGCCTCTGCCTTAATGACTACATTGTTGTATGTATACAACCTCTCTATCGGTCAGTCTATCTATCCAAATCGTTGGAAAACATCAAGAGTGACGCCAGTTCCTAAGGGAGGATCTGATACGGACATTACCTCTTTTAGGCCGATAGCATGCTTTCCGTATTTGGTAAAGTCTTTTAGACGATTCTTAACCGCCGCGTTAGCCTGCAGGTATCTGATCGCTTGCACTCCGGTCAACATGGCTTCCGAAAAGCCCGATCTACCACTACAAATCTAGTGGCCCTCGCTGACTATGTCTGTAAGGAGATGGATGCTGGACGCCAAGTCGACGCTGCGTATTTCGACTTCAGGAAGGCATTTGACCTAGTCGATAATGACATCCTGCTGGGAAAGCTAGCGTTAACGGGCTTCACGCCAAAACTTTTGAGTCTATTTGCTAGTTATATGTCTGGCCGGCAGCAGTATGTTAGGGTGGGCGGCTTTGAGTCAAGCGATTACTACACGCTGTCTGGGGTAAGTCAGGGTAGTATTTTCGGCCCTACGCTATTTCTCCTAATGGTGAATGACTTGCCTGATAGAATTCACACTGCTGAGTGTCTGCTTTTTGCGGATGATTGAAAGCTGTTCCGGGGCATCAGTGGTGTGGCGGACAGTGTGGCGTTGCAGGTTGATATCGATGCTGCAGTTGAATGGAGTGTCGTAAATCGACTGCCTTTTAATGTTAATAAGGGCAAGGTGATAACTTTTTGCCGTAAGCGGTCTCCACTCCGTACTGTTTACTGCTTAGCTGACGCTACGTTGGAAAGAGTGAACGAAATCCGTGACCTAGGCTTGGTTTTAGATGATAAATTCGACTTCCACAAACATGTAATTAATATTTGCCAGCAAGCTAGCAAAACCTTGGGATTCGTCATGAGAACATCCAAACAGTTTCATATTGGGGTCGCTAAAGTTCTCTATAGCGCGTACGTCCGTAGCAAGTTGGAGTACGGTGCTGTTGTTTGGGATCCATACGAGGACAAATACTGTCTGATTGTAGAGACAATACAGCGCATATTTGCTCGCTGGCTGTATAAAGAAGCCTATGAACATTACCCATACCTCTACCCCTCCATCTTTGTCTCGGGGATGGTCGGGCTAGACACACTAGGGCTAAGGAGGAAGCTACTATTATTAGTCC
Organism: Tortricodes alternella; assembly: GCA_947859335.1. Taxonomy (NCBI): domain Eukaryota; kingdom Metazoa; phylum Arthropoda; class Insecta; order Lepidoptera; family Tortricidae; genus Tortricodes; species Tortricodes alternella. The sequence continues at coordinate 223,039 of OX401973.1, read as the reverse complement.
CACTATCTATCTGTTGTCCATCACCGTGTGGACAGTCCAGCGGTGTTGGAGAGGATCGAGTTGGTGGTACCGATGAGGATACCCCAGGGCGCGGAGGGGGCTGTGGCGCCGCGCCGCCGGCCATGTCTGTTGAAGCGAGCGTCCGCTCGCACATGCTACGCGAGGCACGCGCCCACTGCGCGCGCGGTTTCTTTACTGCATTCGATGCTCACTCAGCACGAAGACTCCGACATGTTTGCTGATCGTTTGAGTTACCTATGCAACATTGCTAGGCAGTTTCTCAATAATAATTGTAATAATTAATTAATTATCTGGCATTGTAATCTTGATCGATTATGACATTTCTAACCTTATTTCCTTATTTGATATGTTTAGTCTATTTTTTATCTATCTTTACCTATATCTGTTGCTTTAACGTGTAAGTGCTTTGGTATTGTATACTGTTAACTTATACTGACCTGAATAAAATAAATAAATAAATAACAGTACAGATATGAGCTACAGGCCGGCGCGCCCCATCGTCGCCGCAGCCGGCGGGGCCCCATCGTCGCCGTTTATAATATGGGTGTAGATAAAGTTATGTATGCAACTCTGCATAATTTCGCCTTAAAACACACGTGCGATCTTATCGCACGTGTGTTTTAAGGCGCACTCGCAAAGCTCGTTTCATAAAACCGCACTAGTGTTTTAAGGCCTATCATTATGCAACCGTTGCATAAACTACTATTATCGAATAACCCAGTCACACTATACATATATTAATTACCAATAAATCTCGTGACTTTGTTACATGGCCTATCTCGTTTTTTGCAATATTGGTATTTAGGGAATAAAGGCAGCATTCCTACACACGCAGCGGTTTGTGCTTACACGGATCCGTGAATGTGTTTAGTCACTGGTTACAACCGTCAGACAGTCATTCCAAACGATTACATCAAAAAACAGAATCCTGTCATCGAAGTAAAGTTCAGACTAATTCGATTGCGACATATTTCGAAATCAAATGATGAGTTTAAGGTAAGCTCACCAAATTGTGAGACGTGTGGAAACATTGAGGATGTATATCATTTGTTACAGGAGTGTGTCCGAACTCGAACCGGGAGGGAGAGTTTGCTTGCGCAATTAGGTCTCGTTGATTCGAACATCGGTATCTTTCGATCGATTTTAGCATAGCCTTTGACTGATGCAGCGAAGGTGGTATTTGGTTTATTCAGCAAGTACCGTGAGCTCTATTACCCCTTGCAATCGTTTTTGTTAATTTAGAGATTGACCTAACGGGGCTGACGTATTCAGCAGTGATCAAAGCCACTAAATAAATAAAGATTTCAAAAAAATGTGTGCGTGTCAGCTCCGACGCACGACAGGAGTTTACTTCTTACGAACGATTATAAAGTAAACTAGTACCCATCATACCATGTTGTCATTTTTCATTTTGACATTTGACAGTAAATAATAAAGTTTCATTTTAATGAGTATAAACACGTCACTCATTGAATACAATATTTAATTGACACTTCGGGTCCCGTCGTCTTCCGATTGAGATTCGAGTTTTACCGATGGAAACATATTATTCACTATATCTGTATGCAATGCGAAGTGACCGACGTCGTGTGACAGTGTGACATCGTAGTTTGATTTTATTCCTCATAATTTTTCGGCTCCGGGGGATTTTGGTCCAGTTGCCAAAATGTCTATTGGTCAAAACATCCAAATGTCGAAACGGCCGATTGTCAAAATAAGTAACTGCCAAAAAGTCCAGTGAACAGAACCTCCACTTGTCAAAATGTCCAATTGCCGAAACGTCTAATCTTCAAAAAGTCTAATAGTCAGAATGTCCGGTTACCAAAACGCCGAATGGCCAAAACCCCCAGTTGTCAAAATATCCAGATGTCAAAACGTTAGAGTACTAATTTCAAATATGCACCGACTTACCGGAACGTTACTGAGAAAGAGAAAAACATAAAAACATAATGCCTTATTTACTAGCGGTTTAAAGCTTATGGACCTTATGATTTCTGGAAGATTTTAACACGCACTAACTGCCTGCCTAGTGTTCGTGATGGTAACTGGACACTACGACTCATTGGACATTTTAACACCCAATTGGCCAGTGGCTCTTACGGCATTTGGACATTATGACCTACCGGACAATTTAACACTTGGACTAATTGACCAGTGGTATTTATGGCATTTGGACATTACGACCTCCCAGACAAGTTAACCCTTGGGCCAAATTGCCGGACGTTTAGATCCCTCGGACCAACATCCCCCCTAGCCAATTTTTCATACCCCGGGCTTATATATGAAAATCGATTCTTAAGGAGTAAACTCCAAATGAGTTTCAACTGAAAACGATTAGTACATTGTAGTGTATATTTGGAAGCACCGCCGGACTGACCTGCTGCTGCTGCTGCTGCTGCAGCAGGAACTGCTGCTCGTCGGGGCGCACCTTCTTGGGGCGGCCGCGCTTCTTCTTGGGCGGCAGCGCGCCGTCGGGCCCGGGCGGCGGCGGCGCGCGCGGCTGGCGCGGCGCGCGCGGCGCGGGCGGCGCCTCGCCGTTCTCCAGCTTCACCTTCTTGGGCCGCCCGCGCTTCTTCTTCAGCGGCACCTCCGTGCCGTCCTCCAGGATGATGGTGTCGCCCGGCTCGGGCTCCATCGTCAGTCTGCAACCGCCGCTTTGTGTATAGTTTTTTTCTCTGTCACTTGCGTTGCGTTATCAGGTGATTTGTTCTACTTTGAAACTTAACGAAAAGGCGGCAAATAATTCAATGTTTTAAGACTCGTTTTTTTTATAAAATTACAAATATTGGCGCCTTTTAGCTCAGCAATATTTGACACCGACTACGACTATGAATGTGACGACCGCCACAATTTTTAACCGACTTCAAAAACGAAACTTTTTATTCCGAAACTCACGTGTCGTGTATGCGTCGAGTGAAACTTGCAAAATATGCTGACCGCGCAGTTCAAGGCGATACGTAAGGCGTATAATTATATGCGTCGGTGGCAATGAATGAGTTAATAAATTCGAATGAGATTTGAAACGAGCATTGTAGAGTGTAACGTGGCGTTTAGTGACATCTAGCGAAGTTTGTGGAAACTAGGAACTCGTTTAGTTAAATGCTAATCAAAATTTGAATTTGGCATCAATTTATTCCGTATTGGGTTTTATTATTATTAAACCTAGAAATTAAAGAAAAAGCATTTCGACAATTGTTTTTATTGAAAGATAAATTATCTTTAGAATCAATAACGTGTGTTGGAGCCTGCAGTTTGACAGTGACATTTGTTAGATTCTTTTGATGTTAGATGCGTCCAAAATGGCGTTTGATGTTTTTCTTACGAGAGCAGCGGAGGCGACATGGCCTGAATTTTGGACTGTGTCCCCATGGATGACAGGCCCTCTTGAGGAACTGCTTTAAGTTCGTTTGTATAATGGCTTTCAGCAGTATTTTTGTAGTCTGTGGATTTTCGAGATTATTAATCACGAGTCTATTTTTTCAGGATAGTGAACCCATATATTTTTAATTATAAGTACCTGGAAACAATAACTTTCATCAACTTCTACAGCTACAGTGGTAAGGCACATAAATATAATGATGCACGTTCTTAGCATTTTCGTTGATTATGGTGTTAAAACTCGTTATCTTCTTTCAGCATGTCATTGCAATTAGCAAGCAACCTTTAAGGGTTTGGGAAACGGAAGGAATAGCTTCCGGATCTTCAAGGTGAGCTTTAACTTATTTATTTGCCAAATTATGCCCTAGAACTCATATTTCAAACAAGTAGTAATAATTCTGTTTCTTTTCAGGGCGGGATATTTTCCATAAAATGGGTTTCCAATAGAATCGATTTCAATAGAGTTTTTCAATAAAATAGTTTTAGTAAAACAGTTTAAAGTTTCATGTTAAAAGTTTTGAGTTTTGGTTAAGCTTTATATTTGAGTTGTCTGTCTGGCTTTGGTTTGGTCTCCTTCTTTTCTTCTACGTCTACGGCGAGCAAACGTCAGACCAAACTTCAAGCTTGAAGCACCAGCTTTATTTTTCTTCACGCTACGCTTTTGATGTTGGATGAGGGCAGTCATCACAAGGTGCCAAACAAGTAATGTGGTTCGAGGCGAGGCAGAGTGAATCCTAGTGAGGTTCTGCAGCTACTCATCAGGTTTGGTAGCCCTGCAGTAAGTGAAAACTTTCCTCTTCAATATGCCGAGCAGCGTGCATAGTGAGCTTTAGTTTTAGAAACAAATTTGAGCTGAAGCAATAAATTATTCAAATAACGAGAACTGTTAACACGACCTTGTTTCTCTTCTGTCAGAATGATTAGGCATACATAGAATAATTCAATTACCAGCAATTCAGCTGTAATTAAAGAACTATAGAGCAGAAGAGGTGTTTCATTTTATATCGCACCATTTATAACAAAAATATACTACTTACAAGAGCAAGATTGATAAAAACCGCGAATTAAAAAACCAAACGGTCGGTTTTCTTTTGGTTTATTTCGGAAAGTTTTAATTATAATAAAAAATTTAACTTTTTTTTATTGAAATGCACCCATACAGCATCTGTTTTTCAACCAGACATATTGTTGTACATATAAACACTTTCTTCTATTATTTACAAATAGAAGATCGTTCTCAAAAACTATTAAGTTTGAATTTCGGAGGACTCCCCACACCCCTTTCCGAGCAAGATGTAGGTGAACATTGGGCATGTGTGGCCGTAGTTTATATCGGGGGAAGTAAAATTTGACGGGGGAACACATGTTTAAAAAAATACCATTTGATTTTTATCGTGATTTAAATCATTTCAATCAACCATAGATTTAAATCGTTAAAGGGTTTTTAAACGGGCTAGTTTTTCGGCAATTTATTGCTGCAATTCGGGCTATCCTCAAAAGTTTACATTCAAAATGTTTGTCCCGAATAGTGATGTTATATATTATTATTTATTATTTTTTTCTTTCAAAAGCCACAATAACAATATTTATTCTTATATATACCACTTTTTATCCAAGTAGTTTTGTGTAATTATTAGTGTTTGTATAGCGCTCCGATAGCTACAGACGGTGCTGGCTGAAAATCAGCGCTGCGGGTGTCTGACACCACAGCATTATGCTGAGCCAGTGACCGATTCACTGCCGCAATGACACACATGCCACGTTTCTTCTGTATTATTTTGTTGTATTTTTATTATTGTGTGTCCTTGTGAAGTGAATAAATGTCTTTTCTTTCTTTCTTCTTTCTTATGTTATTATTATTTTATTATTATTATGAGGTTCTTTAGATAAGACATGCTATAGAGTGCCGCGCCAGAATATATCACGTCGTGTCGTGAGGTTACCGAATATCGCAAAGCTGCAATTAGTGCTCATCCGAAAGCGGTAACGAGTGCACGTGAAATGACACAATCAGTGTATTAACTTTTCTTGAAAAACATTGTTATTATGTCGTGATTCTCATTTAAAGATGCAGGAACGAGTCAAAATTAGGTACTATTATTTTTACAAAATAATTGCTTTTAATTATTTCCCGTGGTTATAATTATTGATCGTAAAATGGCCGATGCGTGAAAGATAATGCAACAGTTACAGTAGGAGTAAAGAAGATGACACTATTTCTCTCGGTACACGCACACATTCATGAATATTGCTACAGGTTATCGGTGGTAAAGTCGAACCTAACTATTTAAATCTATGTTCTCAACCATGTTGTAGAGTAAGAGCAAATTGCAGATTGCCGACTCAAAAGAGCTACTTAAGAGTAACTATTTATTCTCAGTGGGAATGATGCCGGTTAAAACAGCCAGCAACAGGAATTCCAAATTGCAGCCATTGCCATAAATTTAGCACGTTTATCAAACGCTTTTAAAACGGATATGGTAGGTGCGTTACAGATTTCTAAATTGGGATTGTACATTGCTCAAAACGGGGTATTGAATGCCTCCCAAAAGGGTGTACTGTATATACGGCTCCAGAGGATGTTGGTCCAAGTGTCAAAATGTCCAAGGGGTCTAAATGTCCAGATGCCATAAAAACTAATGGTCAATTTGGCCCAAGTGTTAACTTGTCCGGGAGGTCATAATGTCCAGATGCCATAAAAACCACTGGTCAATTTATCCAAGTGTTATAATACTCGGGAGGTCATAATGCCCAGATGCCATAAGAACCACTGGCCAATTGGGTGTTAAGATGTCCAATGAGTCGTAGTGTCCAGATACCATGCACTTAGGGCAGTCTCCGAATGGGGCGATGCCAATATTGTCAGATTTAACGCTGCCAAAACAGGCGTGTTTATTCTCTGCAAAACGGAGTCCCTTCGATCTGACTCCGACTTTTTGTGATATATCCGTACCGATAGCTGATCATCTCCAACTTCTTGGGATGGACCTGTCGTCTAATATGAACTTCGGCAGTTATATAGAGTCAATGGCTAAAACTGCAGCCAGGAAACTTGACATCCTTTCCAAGGTCAGGCGGTACTTCACCCCGGGACAGCTGCTTCAGTTGTACCAAGCGCAAGTCCGGTCGTGTATGGAGTACTGTAGCCACCTATGGGATGGATCAGCGAAATACCAACTAGCCACCTTAGACTCTATTTAAAAACGTGCCAAGAAGCTCATCGGTGACTCGGAATTAGTTGAGGCGAAACTGCAGAGCCTTGAACACCGCCGCAAAGTTGCCTGCTTATCGGTATTCTACAGGATATATCACGGAGAGTGTGCGATGGAATTACATGAACTAATTCCGCCATCCCCATTCCTTCTTCGGAGGACTAGGCGTGGGCTGGGGTTTCATCCCTATGTTGTGGATGCTCCAAGAATTCGCACGAAGTGTAACGCTTCAACATTCATTTGGCGAACGGCTAAGGAGTGGAGTTCCCTGCCTGCAGACTTGTTCCCAGAACGCTACAACTTGGGTGTTTTCAAGGAGAGAGTGAATAGGCATTATCTAGGTGTGCATGCTCCATCGTCGACCTCATCATCACTTTCCATCAGGTGAGATAGAGGTCAAATGCACACCTATCTTCTATAAAAAAAAAACCATTAAAGTCACTAGGCAGTTAGTACGTGTTAAAATTCCGCTGGTAAACAAGGCACCATTACCCTTATGTTTTTATGTTTTTCTCTTTCTCATTAACGTTCCGGTAAGTCGGTGCGTATTTGAAATTACATCTGGACATCTGGACATTTTGACAACTGGGGGTTTTGGCCATTCGGCGTTTTGGTAACCGGACATTCTGACTATTAGACTTTTTGGAGATTAGACGATTCGGCAATTGGACATTTTGACAACTGGAGGTTTTGTTCACTGGACTTTTTGTCAGTTACATATTCTGGCAATCGGCTGGTTCGGCATTTGGATGTTTTGACCAATAGACATTTTGGCAACTTGATATTATACCCTTGGACGTTTTGACACCTGGACCAATATCTCCCGGAGCCGTACATACATATATCACGCCTGCTTCCCAAAGGGGTAGGCAGAGACCACGGATTTCCACCTGCTACGATCCTGACACACTTTTCGCTTCGTCTACTCTCATTAACACGTTCAGTGCCGAAAACCCGATAATCGGGTTTTCTATGACTTTGTCGCCATGCCGAACGACTCGCTGGTCGGGTTCTTGCAATAGCAATTTTGTATGGAGGCAATTCTGCGGCGCCTGGGATGGGACTTGATTTTTGGGCCGGCACTGAAAGTGTTAAGTTGTTCACGCGCGCTCGCCGGTTCAGGCGGCTCGGCGTCGCCTCGGGCGCGGTACCTGCGGATCTCCATCTCCTCCTGCGGGCGGCGCGACGTGTTGTCGGGGAACACGAGCTCGGCCTCGTCCACGTGCGCCACGAGCCCGTTGAGGTAGTCGCGGAACTTCTTCAGCGCCGCGTAGAACGGCACCTTGTCGGCCGCGCGCGGCAGCTGCGCGCAGCGCGCCGACGACGACGGCATCACCCACATGTACTGCGGAATAATACTAGTCTATGCAACGGTTGTATAATGATAGGCCTTAAAATACGAGTGTGGGTTCATGAAACGAGCCGATAGGCGATTTTCATAGTAAGATCGCACGAGTGTTTTAAGGCCAAATTATGTACATAACAGCATACATAACTTTATCTACACACATATTATAAATCCTCCATGATGTGTTCAGAAACAATATTTTCTGGCAACAAGTTATTTGTTGCAATCGTAGCTGCATTTACGATATTCGGTGGAGTTTTCACATCGTTCTCGGAGTCACTACTATTCATATTTTCAACTAAAATCTAAATTACAAACACCTTTTTACAATTCTACTTTCGTAACAGCAAAATCGAACAAACAAACAAATGACAACAGTAATGGCGGCAATTCGAACCTCCGTCAAGGCGAATGTTTTTTTTTTAAATCATAGACAAACGAATGAAGTCCCTATTTTCATGTCACTCGAGATCAAATGTCGTGCGGTTTATATTAAAAAAACATACGGAATTGATGTTTCGTATCGATAACTGTTTCTATGGATACTAGAATAAAGACCGAGAGTTTTGACAGCTGTTCCAAATTTAACGATATTATACTCCAGGTTCAAACGGGAGCAATAAGGTAGACTTCCTTAAGGTGGTATAATAAGTATAAAAAAGTAAAGCGCCGTTTTTGAGCTTCGCATCAGACCATCATGGCCGTGTTACACATCCAAACTGTCGCATCGGCCGCGGTGTAAGCAACCCACGGAGGTCTACATTTACACAAAGGTCGTTCTTTTGTTGCACTAGAAGATCACACGGCAAAAAATGGCTCACGTAAATAGCATTTCGGAATGCTGAGCTGAACGGCTGAGGAGTGGAATTCCCTGCCTGCAGACTTGTTCCCAGAACGCTACAACTTGGGTCTTTTCAAGGAGAGAGTGAATTTGCATTGTCTAGGTGTGCGTGCTTCATCGTCGACCTCATCGTCACTTTCCATCAGGTGAAATAGAGGTAAAATGCACATCTATCTTCTATATAAAAAAACCGGCCAAGTGCGAGTCGGACTCACGCACTAAGGGTTCCGCACCATTATCTTTAAAAACGGCAAAAAATCACGTTTGTTGTTTGGGAGCCCCCTTAAATATTAATTTTATTTTGTTTTTTAGTATTTGTTGTTATAGCGGCAACAGAAATACATCATCTGTGAAAATTTCAACTGCCTAACTATCACGGTTCATGAGATACAGCCTGGAGACAGACGGACAGCGGAGCCTTAGTAATAGGGTCCCGTTTTTACCCTTTGGGTACGGAACCCTAAAAAAGATAACCAAAATCGCGCGTATCGACTGAATGTTGTTGTTGGGCTGAGAATGTGTGTTGATAAGAATATAATGTACCATTCCTTAGCGTTACAGGCCCGTTGGCTGTAGGCTACACCTAAATACAGTTCTGGTCAACGACAACCTTAGCGGGAAGGCGCCAAGCTTGTCTACTGGCGCGTCCGGTGTTGGCGTAGGGGCCTATGTGCAACATACCGTGTTGGTCCCGGCGACGGTGTCGGGCTGCTTGCCGAAGCAGAAGTCCTTCTTCCCGGAGAACACCTCGTAGATCAGCTTGCCATTGAACACGGCGACCTTGGGCCGGAAAGCGCGCAGCTTGTCCAAGAGAGCGGCTGACCCCTCCTTGATCTCGCGGCGCGTGAGGTCGGCGGAACCCTTCGTCGCGCGCCCCACCATGTTCGTGAAACCGATGCCGAAGTTTAGGAGCTGGAAAATAATGGGACGTTTTACACAAGTGGGGGTGGGTTCTTAGGATTAAGGTCAAATCAGGTAGTGACGATCCTTTACGGAGATGCCTACCATATTTTTTAATTTGTGATTCTGACATTTAATATTAGTTAATTTAAATTTGGATTATAACTTTTTATTTGTATCTTATTACTAATTACTGACGATCTCAATTTAAATTCATATATCGTGACATGTGTGCAATTTATAATGTAATATTATATTGAGAAATAAATAAATCTAAATCTATCTAAATCTAATCAATTTTAGCGTTTGTGAATTATATTGAGATAAAGGACTGTTTACAGTACTATTAGTTTTAATTACGTGATATTTCGTAATGGAAATGATTTATAACGCGAGAATTGAGGCCTGTCACTTCTACCATAGAGGAATAAGACCTAGAGTAACCATGCCCTGGGTCAATCACGTATTTAAGAAAAGTTTGAATAGATGTCGCTAGAATGCACATGCTCAATTAATATTTTCCAAATCTATCGATTTCATGTCTATAAATTTAATGATACATTTACTTTTAAGGTTTTGTGTATGAATAATCAAAATTATAGGTTCATGACCTAAAAACATTAATTTATCAATAAAAATTAATATACGAAAAATCTGTTTTAGCGCCATCTCATACAATTGTACCGTACTGTTTCGTTTCTGCATTTTTATGCGACTAATTTGACCGATAACAATGGTTTTGATATAAAAGGTCATAGATATCGGATATACACAATTATAGATATAAAAAAATACTTAAATACGTAGGAAACATCTAAAATTCAGAAAAAAACATACGTGCTCATCACGTAAATTATTTTCCCTCACCGGCGATCGAACCCGGGACGCCAGCTTCGGAGGCAGGGTCACTATCAACTAGGCCAACCGAGTCGTCAAAATATCCTATTTTTAAAAACTAAGACCGTTAATCCATTAATCGTTAATTAACGAAATTAACAGTTCTAGTAACGGATTAACTTTTAAGTTAAGTTTATAAATTTTTAACGGACTCATTAACTTCCGTTAAGACAATTAATTTCCGTTAATCGTTAATTAAGTACCTACTGTTTGCCAAAAGGACATCGAGCCACAAAACAGATAGGTAGGTACAGAAAACAATCACATGTATGTACTTCACTTTTCATACCTACGCTCGGCGGTCGCTCTAGGGTTGTCAACTATGGCTTATGCACAAAAACCGATCGTGGTAGTGGCACTCGTATCCAGTTGCCTACCTGCATACTATTACAATACAAAAAGTTTACAGAACAGAAACTTACAAAATTGTAAGTTTGTCAATTTTCACTATCGAAAATCCCTAATAACTTCCGGATTACCTAAGGTAAACAATTTCCATTGCCCTATCCGTTTTAGCCCTAAACCTAACAAATGACACTAAAAACAACACAAAATCTACACAAACAAAAAAACATGTTTTCAACTTACTTAAGGTGGCGTGGATATACATACCTACGAGGGGCGGCTGAAAAGTTATCTACCTAACTATGAAACAAAAGACGATTTTTTTTTTTCAATATATTCTCCTGACAGGGAAATGCACTTATTACATTTATCAATTAAAGACATTAACCCGTTAAAAAAAAAACTTTAGGTTTATCATCGAAAAAGTCATTAACAGCAGCCTTCATGTCGTTATCGGTTACGAATCTTCGTCCCCTCAGTTCTTTCTTCAAAAGTCTGAACAGGAAGTAGTCGGATGGGGCCAAATCTGGACTATATGGAGGGTGGTTGATTACTTCGTACCCATTTCCATTAATTGCTAGCTTCGTTAAGCGAGCAGTATGCACAGGTGCGTTATCATGCAAAAGCAGAATCCCTTTACTGAGTTTGCCCCTTCTTTTTTCTTTTATGGCTTCTCTGAGCTGGTCAAGTAAATCCGCGTAATTTTCAGCATTCATTGTAGTTTTTTTGGCAAGTAATCTACAAGCAGAATTCCTTCCGTATCCCAAAAAAATGTTGCCATTACTTTCCCTGCTGACGGGCGAACCTTAAATTTCCGAGGAGGCTTTTCATCCTTGAATTTCCATTGTAATGACTCCTGTTTACTTTCGGGATCCCACTGCCGAATCCAAGTCTCATCACAAGTTACTATTCTAGAAATAATTTCCTCCTCTTTTCGACGGCTCATGTCTAAAAATTCCTCGCAACATTGAAGACGTCTGTCCTTGTCAAACGGAGTCAACATTCTAGGGACCCAGCGTGCACTAACCTTAGACATGTGCAAATGTTCATGAATTATTTCATTGACCTGTTCGTGGCTAACTCCCACTGCTTAATTCGCCGGTCTTCTAAAATAAAATTTCTCACTTTGGCCACATTTTCATCGGTGACAGCGGAAACTGGTCGCCCACTACGAGGATCATCTTCAAGGCTCTCACGGCCAAGCTTAAACTGTTTCGACCAGAACTTTATTGTAAATTCAGAAGGGCACGAACCACCAAAAACAGGTAACTTACGATGTCTAATCTGCGAGGGTGTATTTCCTTCTTTAGTGAGAAATTTTATCACTGCACGCTGCTCAATTTTAATCAGATTATTTTTTTCTTGCGACATTTTGAAAACAATCCGGTCCCAAAAAAAGCGGGAAGCAAGAAACAAATGAATATTGGTGATTTTGAAAAAAGAATAACCAGTGAACACGACCTCATAGTGGCCAGTATTATTTTCGCATAACATATAGGCTAGGTAGATAACTTTTCAGCCGCCCCTCGTACTTACCTCTCTGAAACCACTGGTAGCTTAAGAAACGACAATTCACCGTTTAATGTTTAATTTAAACAACCGTCCACTGAACAGTTAGGTATAATAACTTTTGTTTTGTTGCGTTGTTCGCGCGCGCTTGTAGGTATGTAGATTGATTTCTGTACCATTACCATGAGTTGCGCAAACCGCTCTCGTTAGCGCAGGGTTGCCAACCGTACAATAATATATAGTATTGTACTATATTTTGGCTCTGTGTACTATATACAGTTGAAGAAATATATAGTACGCAAAAATACTATACTTCGGTCAGACTTTACATGGGCTTTGAGTTGGCCAGTTTCAATAGGCATTTTCGCAGCTGGAATAGCCACAAGATGCGCAATCGGAATGTTAGTAAGACGAATTTTGTGTATTTTATTCAACCAATCATTCCTTACACTGTTTTTAAAAGGTTTTTCTTTAAAGTACTATATTTTCTTTCAGTGTACTATTTTATTTATACCTACGTTAGCGTAAACTATCGCTCGGTCGCTTTTACTTGTATTGGCGCCAAGCAGCATTTCCGATAGATTCCGATAGCGAGAACGGTTTGCGCAGACTCATGGTAAGGGTCCTGTGCCTATCTGTTTTGTGCTAGGCTTGTGTAGTACATGTACTAATGAACTAAAGGAATTAATTCCCGTCACTGTACTAGAACGAACTATTCCGTAACATTTCTGCTCTTAGTACATTTAGTACATTGCGCGGTGCGAGCAGCGCAAACGAAGCGATCCGTTTGACCGACCGAACGGCTGCACATTGGCCCTGTCAGAGTAAGACAGCAAGAGGGAAGGAAACGGACCAGTCGGGCGGGAGCAGACCATAGAGAGGTTATTTCAGTGTACTAGTGTACTAAAAGAACTAAAAGAGCGAACTAGTACATTTGCACAATCGTACTAGTCCGGAGCGATCCGCGCAGTGAACGAGCACGCACAACTCTATTTTGTGCCCGAGCGGACGGCACCGCGCGGCGCGCCGCGAGTAACAGGTTCTGACTAGTAAGTATACCTTCGTTCGGGTCGGGAAGGCGGCAGCGGTCATCGCGCGTAGACCCTTGTTTTATAAATTTTTCATGTCCTATGTCCTGCCTAAAACTCCACAGCTCATACCAATTTTTTTTTGTTATTAGTAAATCACTAATATTAACTATATATAAAATGCAATTTCTATCACGTGTTAACGATTAACTTTAACTTCCGTTAAATCTTGCGAAATGTAACGCTTTAACGTTTAACGAATTAAAACTTTTTATTAACGGATTAGCGATTAACGAAGTTAATTATTTCGTTAACGGTGCCCAGCCATGACATAGCTGGGCACAAGACCGTTAATCCGTTGATCGTTGATTAACGAAGTTAATATTTAGAGTAACGGATTAACTTATAAGTTAACTTCTGAAATTGTTAACGGACTCATTAACTTCCGTTAAAACAATTAAAGTCCGTTAAACGTTATTTAGTACGTTACCGACTATTTGCCAAAAGAAAACTGCGCGGGTTATGTCAGATAGCTTTTGATTTGAATTTGATATATAAATGATAGGTATTATTACAAACTCTAATGCAATAAGTAGGTACCTACCCAATTTTTATTAATGTTTCATGGCCTGACTAAACTTTCATAGCACAATACCAACACGATTAACGTTAACTTCCGTTAAATCTTCCGAAATGTAAGGCTTTAACGTTTAACGAAGTTAACTTTGTTAGTAACGTAGTAGCGATTAACGAAGTTAACAATTTGATTAACGGTGCCCAGCAATGAAAATGGAATTGTGAATTCTGATAGCGGAAACGGATTCGTATTCGGAGGCTACTGTATCCTCAGATATAGATTTTTAGAGGTCCGTCCGGTGCCGCATGAGTGCAGGTTGCAAAATATAGATGATATATGTGAACTTATTAAATTACACTGTGTATATTAAAAAATAATGTATCATATTTTATTATAAATATACCTACATTAGAAAAATAAAAATCAAATAAAAAATTGCTTGATCATCTGAAATACACATATTATATTAAACCTCTCCGAGGCGTGACGTCAGAAGCGGGGAGCGCACGGTACCTACCTACCTAGCCACCTCGCGCTATGAAGCTATGGTCGCGTCATGAAATTTTACCTTATTATTTTTATATGGCGCTGCTGGGTATCGTTTTGCGAAATTGCTTGTGCGCCGAAAGAGTTAGTTATACTTTATTCCTAAAATAGCGCCATCTGCGTTTTATTTTCCAAAGATCCATAACCAGAAACAGTTATTCTTTCATGAATTTTCAAAGAAAACTGATAGATGGCGCTGAAACCCTAGAGGCTTTATAAATAAAGGGATACTCCCTAGCGCCATCTACGCATACAGGGGTTTGAGGTGGTCACATTTCAATGTATGGAGTTGACCTATCTGGTTATACTTAATTTATGATTCTACTACTACTACTACTACTATTGAAATCTAATAAAAATATGTCGCACCATGAGCGCAATGCAGACCGAACCGCAAATTTATTGTTTTTATATAACAAGACATAATTATATCACAAGATTAATTTTCTTTTTTATATTGGCCTTTGGACACAATGGGTGACATTGGGTCACATCTTACTTCAACAGAATAACAATTCTTTTTGTTTGATACAAAACCCAAGATAAACATACCTTATAGTCCTCGTCGGCGCTCATCTGCTCCCTCGTGAGCCCGGACAGGTACAGGCACTTCCAGAAGTGGTTCCCGGGGCCCGCGTAGTGGTGCCCCTTGTACGCCGCGAACAGCCCCGGGTTGATCCCGATCTGCAACGTAACACATTTAGATATACCTCAGATTTAATTAATTATTTAACATTTTTACGAGACAACTTTTTAGAACGTTACTATGAACCCTTGGCTAGTGGACGAGTTTACATTTTGTTCGAATACCTCAGGGTAGTGGGCGACCAGTTTCCGCTGTCACCGATGAAAATATGGCCAAAGTGAGAAATTTTATTTTCGAAGACCGGCAAAATTAAGCAGTGAGAGTTAGCCAGGGATGTGGGCATTAGTAAAGAACGGGTCAATGAAATAATTCATGAACATTTGCACATGTCTAAGGTTAGTGCACGCTGGGTCCCTAGAATGTTGACTCCGTTTGACAAGGACAGACGTGTTCAATGTTGCGAGGAATTTTTAGACATGAGCCGTGGAAAAGAGGAGGAAATTATTTCTAGAATAGTAACCTGTGATGAGACTTGGATTCGGCAGTGGGATCCCGAAAGTAAACAGGAGTCATTACAATGGAAATTCAAGGATGAAAAGCCTCCTCGGAAATTTAAGGTTCGCCCGTCAGCAGGCAAAGTAATGGCAACATTTTTTTGGGATGCGGAAGGAATTCTGCTTGTAGATTACTTGCCAAAAAAAACTACAATGAATGCTGAATATTACGCAGATTTACTTGACCAGCTCAGAGAAGCCATAAAAGAAAAAAGAAGGGGCAAACTCAGTAAAGGGATTCTGCTTTTGCATGATAACGCACCTGTGCATACTGCTCGCTTAACGAAGCTAGCAATTAATGGAAATGGGTACGAAGTAATCAACCACCCTCCATATAGTCCAGGTTTGGCCCCATCCGACTACTTCCTGTTCAGACTTTTGAAGAAAGAACTGAGGGGACGAAGATTCGTAACCGATAACGACATGAAGGCTGCTGTTAATGACTTTTTCGATGATAAACCTAAAGTTTTTTTTTAACGGGTTAATGTCTTTAATTGATAAATGTAATAAGTACATTTCCCTGTCAGGAGACTATATTGAAAAATAAAAAAAAAACTAGCCATGATCGTCTTTTTTTTCATAGTTAGGTAGATAACTTTTCAGCCGTCCCTCGTATTAAGGTGACCACAGCATGCTCTGGTATTATCATTACACAATATTATAGCTAATTGTTAAATCTTTGAAACTTAAGTGAACAATTTCTATCAATTAGCTATTATCAATACAATCAGAAGTTACTTCCCAGTGGCCCGTTTCACGAAGCTACTTAGGTACAATTTCACAATTAAAAGCCGGCAACACCGATGACAGATCCCACACTTGCAGTGTTGCCAGTTTTCGCCTATAAAATTGTAACCTTCGCTTCGTGAAATGTGTAAATTTGTGTAAATTTGTCTGGCAAAACTTTAGCAACACTGCTGCCACCATTAGTGTCTCAAATCTATAATTTCTTGGCAACTATGATTAAAACTTTTTAATATTTTAATTAGTTGTAAGGTCTGTTCAACGAGAGTTGATAAATATTATGATATCGTTTCAAAATAGCGGCTCTCGCTTAACTATCGCAAATTGTATGACGTGCGTCGCTTATCGCCGCGCGCACTGAGTTTCGTGGTACGAGGGACACAGATGTTGTCAATGTGTTGCCGGGCGGACGGCGGCGAAATAAATATATTTGTTTTGTTCATATACACAATCACCATGTTGCAAATTAATGTCTTATTATGTCCGCGTCAAATGTCATATAAATTCAATAATCTGCACTGGCTTCGGCCAAAGAAACGAAAAAGAAAAACATATCTATGACACATGTTTAAAACGCGTTGAGTATATATATATGACGTGTCTTGTGTCTTGTGTGATATGTAGAAAGCTACATATCGCACCTTCGGTGGGACAAGGGCACAATTGTTGAAAAACCCAAAAATTTGTTAAGTATACAGAAATGTTCCAAATATTATTTGGAACATTTCTGAATACTTAAAAAAAATGAGTTTTTCGACAATTGTGCCCTTGTCCCACCGAAGGTGCGATATAATAATGTCATTAGCTTCGAGTGTGGCGTTGGGGTGTTCTGTTCGCGTCTTTTTATACAGTTATGCTATTCAATAATAATATTCTATGAAAAAAATATAATTTTACTCTTTAAATAATTAGCGGGCCTCTATTTGTAATGAGTTAAGAAGCCCTGACTTTTTACTTTTTTTATCAACTCTCGCCGAACAGACCTTAGATGTTCATGACAAAGCCGCATTTCGAGTTTTCGAGTCAAGTTTCGGTTCGGTGACGGTCTCTTTGGGCACAGACTCCCATATATTACGTATGGCATGTTACAGAGACGTTACTACACAACATTTCAACGCGTATATAATTCTATTTTGAGACCCTACTGCGTTCAAATATTCCTGCTCTTAATGACTGCAACGACGTCACCATTTTAAGATAACGTAGGTTTCCTAGGCACGTTGTTGAGCTCAACTTCCACGCGAGTCGTTTCGGTGCGTCACTGAGCGAGCACGTCTCGGCGACAGAGGGCGTCACGTGACCGCAAAGCCCTTCCAGCCCAGCTAGCCCAGACCGCAAAATGACGTATGTCTGCTACAATAGTATATACATACGCCTTGTTAACGCAGTTACAAAGGTTTCGCAATGCAAAGTAACGGTTGAGCAATACATGGTAAGGGTGGGCAAAGCAGATTGATCCAGAGTCGTTTCGCCGACATCTCACCAGTACCAATACCATGAGTTTATGCAAACCGTTCTCGTAATAGAAAACTATCGCTCGCTCCCTTTTACTTGTATCGGCAACAAGCAGTATTTCCAAAAGATTTCGATAACGACAACGGTTTGCGTAAACTCATGGTAATGGTACAGGATTGGCCAAGTTCTTTTGTTACACGCTGAAGGTATATGTGGAACAATAAATGTTTAATGATGCCTGCGGCTTTCCTGTTGTAGATTAGTCGCTCATTAATTAATTTATTTTTAAGCTTTATTGCACAATAAGAAAATTAGAGTACAAAAAGTGGACTTAAACAACCGTCGGTACCCAAGGGGGTATACCAGAAATAATCCACAGTAAACTATAAATGCGAAAGTAACTCTGTCTGTCGGTGTTACGCTTTCACGGCTAAAGCGCTGAACCGATTTGGATGAAATTTAGTATGGAGATAGTTTGAGCCCTGCGAAAGGACATAGGCTACTTTTTAAAGACAACCAACCCTCGAAAATTTATTAACGGCAAGGTCGTGCACGCCCCATGAGTCCGTTCTTAAGATGAAAAAAACAAAATTTAAAAAGTCAGTAAAATGAATATTCGTTTTATTTTAACAGATTTAGTGCCGAAAACCCGATATCGGGTTTTCTATTACTTTGACGCCACGCCGAACGACTCGCTGGTCGAGTTCTTGATATAGCAATTTTGTGTGAAGGCAACTCTGCGGCGCCTGGGATGGGACTTGATTTTTGGGCTGGCACTGAAAGTGTTAAAGATACATGTTCTTGCAGATGAAGTTGCGGGTAAAAGCTAGTATGCTAATAAACATATTTTGTACGCAGAACATGTCAAACATAACGATTCGTAAGTAAAGACTAAAAACTATTCGTTTCTGAATATAGGAACGCGGCGCAGTTCCTCATATTGTGGTCACTGCCTTCCAGTAGCCACGAAGATTCTACAGAACTCCGGAAAGTTACACATAGCTTGTTTAAAACGAGGAGTGTGCCGCCATCTATCGCACGTCACCCTACATTACTACGCTTGGCTACGCTCCGCGCAGTGCGGCGCGGTGCGCTCGCTCGGACGCACCAGTGAATCATCGAGCTAACTCGGGAAGTGGCTACAAAGCTACACAAATAGATATTACATGACTGCGAAATGAAACAAAAACAAGTATATTCGAAACAATTTGGAGAATATGGAGGTAAAAGTATTTCCGAATTGTCCGAATATTACATTACGAGAAAAGTCATGAGGATCGATTTATGCTTAAACCCAACCCCGACTCGATTCAGTCAGAGTAGAGTCGTGACTGGGTTTTTTCTATAATAATTATAATATAGGGTTTATATGATGTGCGACGACCTTTACTTGACGGAGCAACCATTTACGCCACAGATGAGGCTATGACGATATTGTTTTTCTTGGCAGTCTTCCCTCAGTGGCAGTTCAAGCTCAATTCGAAAGCTTATATTGTTATCCCTACCTCTAGCTCGAGTATGTCGTATGGTATGTTTCAAATACAGGAAAGCCTAATGCAAGGGGCGGATTGTATCAAGCCGTCTGTCATCTGTCAAAGTAACAAACGTAAGTAAAGTAGTAAACGTTCACCAACTTTTGTCAGCTTATGACATCTGTTCATAAATGAGCGATATTTTTGACGTAGTAGCAAAGTATTTTGATACAATCCGCGCTGAGTTATTCACTTGGGCGACACAACAACAACGACGCGCAAGCAAAGCACTAGACTGTCATTTGCGTGTCGTGACTCTTGTTGCTGTTGTGTTGCGGGACTAATGGAACCCTACACATACTTACACGATCAGCATTAATAACGTAGTAGCAGATTAGGCGTATGTAACCGAATTCGGTATTAAAAGTATAGGGGTGAATCAACTTTTTTGTGTTGTTTACTTTGTCCCCGGTTGTCCAAGTGACACGTTTGTACTGTTTCATAGAAAAATGCTTAGGTTGTCCAAGGGACAAAATTTGTGTAACCATAGCAACGGGTGGCACTAAAAAGTTGATTCGCCCATATAGGTGAAAAGTTAAGAAAAGGATCTGTTGCTTGTAATAAATAGTGAAGCGTCAGAACTTACAATTACACATTTGACATTTGATTGGTCATAAATTCAAAACAAGTTCTGCTTATATACAACTACAAACAACAGTTCCCTTTCGTAAGTACTTCACCTATAGCATAGAGTAAAAAACGAAGTGGTTTCACGTGCTAGTCGCGACAGTTCAATGGTGCGGGGCATGCGGGGTGAGGGACTCGCGCCCCACTGCCCGCTCTGCCTGCAGAGCGGTATACCCCGACCAATGTAAAAAGAGCGCTAACGGTCATACTTTTTATAGCGTATATAGTGTAGTAGTATGTAGACTTAGAGACTTTATACATCTCTAAGTCACTTAACTTGTCCAGACGCGGAGACTATAGGTACATCTCTCTTCTTAGTTACTTATTAGAATTAATTTGTACCCATTAGGTTCGTTTGGTGCACTTTTTGTGTTAGTTTCAGATAAAACTCTAATGTCAACGTTGAAAAATGACTTACTGCTGAGTTTCTTGCGGCGTTTCTTCTCAGCAGATGTCACTTTTCGAAGCGCTGATAGATTCAGTCGTGAAAGAGCCCGTGTGGCTTACTTGCAAAATACATATTTTCATTTTCATTTTTTCATATGGCCGTCAGCGCTCTGTTTACATTGGGCGAGGTATACCTCAACATATTCGCGCTGAGGTAATAGCCAGCAGCCGCCATATTGCCGCCGCGTTCATAGCCGATTACTCGCTATATGTTTTTCACAGTATGCCTATATATAGTAAGTAATGTTCGTCTGAGGATCGTACTCACAATGATGATGTCCAGGTTCTCGGCGAGGTGGTCGGGCAGCGTGCGCCGCGCCACCTCCTCCTCGCTCATGCCGTTGAACCGGTCGTGCTTCTTGCGCTCCTTCACCGGCCGCGCCTCCGCCACGCCCTCCACTTTGATCTCCATGCTGGACACATAGCATAATGTTACACGACACTCTTACGCGCTGTTTGTCGTGCACAGCGCCTCTTTTAAGAGAGGCAGAGAGAGCGACACAGTGAGCGTAAAGGGAGAAACGGACGTGTGCTAACTGGTGTCAAGAACAACGCGTATACTCAACTTTCAGCGAATGTAATGTTGCAAATGCTGAACAACATCTCATACAAGCATTTCACAGAGCTTGTCTATTGAACGAAATACTCGATTTTGCGTAGTAAAGCTAAGAACGTAGAGTTACATCGCTCCTAACAGACCATAGGAGTCTACCCTCCATGAAGCTAAACTTACTTTAACCTTTTGAATGCCATGGCTGAGTGCGAGAAAGCGTGCCCCGGAGGCCAAGTGACGGCTGTAGACGACAAAATGTATGGACAACGGCATGCCCTGGAAATCTGCTGTCGGCCACAGCCGACTGTGGCATTCAAAAGGTTAACGCAACTAACGCCCAATCTTCTATTTCTACAATTGAGTCAAAAACAACATATAGTGATATAAAAAAAATTGTTTAAGATTACCACTGATTATAAAATAACCTTAATAACCTTGTTCCGCAAAATAGAACTAGGAACTAGAAAAATATCACCCAAGATCCTGATAAGAAAATAGCTTCTTAAATAAAGTAAACTTTTATCACGCTATCTATATCGAACATAATCTCAAAAATAGATAGTTCCTGGGGTTTCCTGTTAAACTTTATAAATAGAGTAATACAAGACAACAATAAAATTTAAGTCAGACAAAAAACTAACAATAGTCGCACGTGCGCCGACAGTAAATTAGTTTATAACCGGCGCTCCATAGATAATGGATTGTTTACAACTCATTTTACCCACGGCTGTCAATTCTACGAGAAGCCAAGGGCACACGAACACCTAATTTGAGGGCGAAAACTTTAGAACTCCCTGCAACGATCAATGTTTTAAGAACATTCGGCGGCTGTATAACAGACAGAGTGTTGTTAAGTTGTTATCAACGCACTGGATAACGTTCATTGGGCTAAAATAGAACCCACGACATTGGCTGTGACGTCACGAAGTAAACCACTAGGTCAATCGTTTTGAAACTGACCAAACTATTCCCAAAGTAAACCTGTAATTGGCTTTCTGCATTTACTTTAAGCTAGGTACTAATATTTATGTTATGTTTGTTGGTTTAACCAAACAAATAAATAGGTAAATCCGAAATAGTAAAATCAATAAGCTGATACCTAATTTCGCGTCGAAACTATGAGGAGGCAGATCTTCGGTAGAGGATACGATACGATTGACAAAAGATTTATAAATGTTGTATTAAATGGAACTTATTCTGACCGTATTCTTTAGATTAGATTTCTCGCTGAACACAGGCAGACTAATTCTTTCCTAAATTGAAGATAAAGTTAGATCAAAATCCTTTTCATAGCTATATGCAAGAAGTTCCCACATATCTATATGCGCTCCGTACGACGGTGATCTATGTGTTTACAGCGGCCTAGATCCACGTGCTCGCCTGAAATACCCGCGTAAACACTCCCGCATCCCGCTCGCACCTGCGCTCGTCAACGCGGGCGAGCGAGACGCGAGACCCGACGGGGTTGGACCTATTTGAATACGACTTGCCAGGAAGGGGAGTTTTTCATTGTAACTTTAAACTCGATTTCCGCGAAACGTTAACTTATTTAGTGAATGATTGGAAGTTAGGCAATTTATTGTACGTACACGTTGCTACGGCAGTAACTTTAGCGATGTTCGCTCGTCATGAAAATGCCTAAAAGTCCACATAATGTGACTAAATTAGACCTCATTAGTCAAGTCATAATTAATTCTTAATACTAGTACCTAATCAGAATTTTTAATTCCCTACCAAAGCTACGTCGAAATAACTGACTGAATTTGACTATACTCCAGTCGCTGCTAGAGATACGTAGCCAACAAAAAGGCCATGTCGCGTGCGGCGGGTTCCGTGTATGAAGTGGGTCGGCAGGGATCGCTAATTCGGGCGCCGCGGGGTCACTGGCCGCGCCTAATTGTGTCACCCGACTGCGGCGGGGAAAGTGGCTCCTGTAGACAAGGTCGCACTACGATCAGACTACATCACAGACGTTAAAAACACGTCACGCAGAACTGTACATCGATTGTCAAATACGTCTAGACATCACCAGAGGGTGATGAACCAGAACTTTCAAAGATTGAGGATAGTATTGTAACCACCAAAACACGATATCCAAATTTTAGATACTGTTTTCAAACGACTTCTAACTTGTGACTTTTTCTTTAGTCACAAGTCAGAAGTCCCTTCGTAGGTATTAAGCATTATGAAACAATCAGATTCCTAACGAAAGGTGCTTGAGCGATCGATTTCGGGTTGGAATGTGCCTATTAAAGCACCGGGAGTAGGAATGCTCTAAGTAAAAATCAGTGCAATTGAAATCTTGAAAGTTTACTAAAGGCTAATAAATTGTTTAGTAGTATCTATAATAAAGGATTACAATCCCTTCAAAGCAAAGTACTTAAGAATTGAGCAAAATAAGTCAGCTAACTTTTAAACGCAAATACTATAATGCAGGATGCATCTGCAGATACGGTTCATCATACCATCTTAGGACTAATTAATCGAACGTGGCCACAAGTAGTCTTGTGGCTCTGCCCACCCCATTAGGGATTTCGGGCGTGATAATATGTATGTATGTATGTATCTGCAGATAACCTAGAAAGTGAAACTCTCCAATTGCAAAATATTCGCGTAAAGTTGGGCGTTAAAAGTGGGAGTTGGGGATTTGTGCAAATGTTCGGTAAATTAGGTCTCAACTGAGTTCCGCGATTTGCAAATTGTATTAAAAGTTATGGAAACTAGGCGTCGGGGAAGCCAGACACGTGGCGGCCGCCGTCACACCGGGACTGTAGGTATCTTTATATACCCGACCTCGGTGTAAATGTAGCCGACGAGACATTTCACTGGGGAGTACTAACTCGAGGCAGTCAGAACAGTACTTAATTTAAATGCGAACTTCGCTGAGTACCAGACAAAAGTAATACCTAACCCAAATCAAAGTATTAAATAGAATTTCAAAAGCTTCCCGGAACGAGCGAAATTATTTGAATGAGCGTATTGTGTTTACACGCGCAGATTACGACAAATGTTAATATTCATAAAACGAATTAAAGCAATTGAGGCGAGAGCCCCGCTCGGCTCCACCTGTTGGGCGTTACAGAGTTGCGGATTGTCTATAAATAAAATATACAAATATCGCGAAAGCGCAAACAAAAGGATACGAATACAATTCCGCCATTTACAAATTCGATCACAATCCGGACATTTATAGAGTGCGATCGGCGAAGAGCGGCGACCTAGTCACAGCCGATATAAAGGAACAATTTTCCTGTATTGTGTTGTGTGCTCGTTTGTACATAACCCTTACAAAAGCGACCACAGATAGGACGTACGAGGAAAACCAGAAATCGTGACGCGAGCGCTTCGAGGCCACCCTCCAACAGATAACGACCGCCTATTATCCTTGCACTCTGGAAAAGTTCGCTTCCTGAAGTCGGCCATAAAAGAACATAGAATACCTAGACCTTTTTTGGCTTCTATTGCAGCTAAATAATTGTAAGATTTGGAATACAACTTTTTGCAGTGAGACGGAACAACAGTCCAACTGCACTACAATGTGGGGTTTATCAAAAATGGCGACATCAAGTTTCTTGCGTAAGTAAATAAATCTTGCGTATCTACACCGCGTATGTACCTACAATTTGAAATATGAAATAGTGACAAGAAAATGTTTGAACTCACCCATTCTCATCTTTAATTTTCTTCTTCCGTCCGCGCTTCTTGGGCTGGTTGAGCATCATCTGCTGTGGGTGCATCTGCATGTGTGGGTGCTGGTGCGGGTGGTGGTGGGGATGCGGGGCGTGCGGCGCGTGCGGCGCGTGCAGCGCGTGCGGCGCGTGCGCGTGCGCCTCGTGCAGCAGGTGCGGCGGCGCACCCAGCATTGCGCACATCGCCTCCTCCTCCACGAACGAGTACGGATCCTCGCACTCGCGCTTCACCCCGTTGTACATCTCCTCGTCCCTCTTGTGCTGCTGGTGTGGATGGCCGTACTGGTGCGGGTGCGCGTGATGCGACATGTCGTACGGCGCGTCCGCCTCGCGCTTGAACCCGTACGGGTCGCTCGAGTATTTAGGGAAGGGAAAGTGCTGGTAGTCCGGCTGCGGCTGCTGTTGCTGCGGCTGCTCGAAGTGCCGGTAGGCCGGGTAGTGGCGCTGCATCAGCTCGTAGGGCTCCGGCTCGTGGTCGGGCTCCAGGTCGGGCTCCTGGTCGTGGGCGCGGTTGGCGGGCGCGGGCGCGGGCGCGGGGTCGGGCGCGGGCGCGGGTGCCGCGGGCGCGGGCGGCGCGGGCGAGCCCTCGGCGCTGGAGGGCTTGCGGCGCGCCGCCTCGCCGCTGTTGCTCGTCTCGTAGCCGTCGTCCTGCCCCTCCGGGGCCTTCGGCTTCTCCGAGGCCTCCTCCCTGCGCATACACAAACATCCGTTACAACACATACTTAACTGCCATAATGACTGGTTACAGCCGCCGCCAGTTTCCCTGTCAAAGTTTAATAAAGTGATATACTCCCGTCCTCCACTGCCCCAGATACAGAGTCGTTAAATCACCGACAAAGATACACACAGTCTAAATTTGGCCGCAGCTATTAAACGGCACACTTGCGGAATATCAATAACATTAAAATAAAACGCGGGTTACATGCGGGTGAACAGCCTTTACTGTAAACAAACAATAATTCAACATTTCGTCATCACTCCGGCAGACGTGTTGATAAGGTAAGTAACAACAACCTGTTCAAATTAAACATCAATAATGAATATTTACTACATATAATAGATCCATAAAGTTACGCCTTCGGCGAATAACGTGACTCACTATTACTTATAACATATCAAATAAACAATCCAATTTATCAATTTATCAACGATTTAAGGCGCTTACAAGACCTAAATCGGCCTTACTTAAACAGCTTTTTAACAAAAACTATTGATTTAGCAAAGCATAAAAAACATATGTTCATATTATTTATATTATTGAAAACCTAACTACTTATTTCTAAACCACAATTTGATGTTATCGAGTTGTTTTTAAGAAAAAAATCGTGAAATTACGTCTGAAATCCTCTTTAAACAGTTCTACGTCGTAATGTTTTTAAGTTATATGGGTTAATTAATAACACAATTACATCACGTGCATACAAAAAACTTGACTTATTCATATTTTACGTGTAGTGCGTTTACTTATATACAATATAATTCATCCGTTTTTGAGTTTCCGCATACAAATGATCATTTGTGCAGTGCTTCTTGTTCACTCCGCAGCTCCTCCGGTGCAAACAGACAGTGACCGATCACTCAAGGTCATTGGCTCTTGTCAGCGTCTTAATCCGATTTTCGTATTCCAGTGCGTGGTCCAGCAGCGTACCGTGCCGTAAAGAAACGTTTGGCTCGATATTCTGCGGCAGACCATGATAAGCATCATTAGCGCACAAGTGCGGCCTTGTCGTAATTAGCCCCATCCCGTAGCATTTCGCCGCTCACTGGAAGGGCGGCTTACATAACCCACCGCTGGTCAAACAAAGCTCGGGGCGGCTCTTTGCAGTATATCGCACACGAGTGCTCGTATTTAGCCGTTTTTGCCGACCGTATCTTGGGTTTCAAAGGCTTTCAGAACCTGCCGGTTTTCGGTTTCCAACGGGGTAAAGGCCCGCGCTCGAATTTTCGGTTCATTTTCGTGGCGTCCCCTCACGTGTGGGAGCGACACGTTGCATCGTAAATAATAAAACAGCTCTGGGAAAAGACACGTATCGCGTCGATATACAGATCGACATAATGTATTCTATATATAGTAAGAGTAACAGCTGATCGGGCGAGTAACTCGTAATGTAGTATGTAATGGTAATAACTGCGATGAATGGCTCCATTCATGCAGCTCCTCACTCAATTAATCCTAATGTGCAGCAATACGACGCGAGCGAGCCACTCGCCTTATTAAGTTTGATCTGTCATACTTTTACTTTTTAAGGGGTTCTTATTGGACGTTGGAATTCCATTCTTTCACCTTCTCATTTACGACGTAACAGATTGTTTTATTGATTGAATAACGATTATTACATTGTGGTAAAAAATATTGAAAGTGCTGAGCCTGTTTCAATTTTATCGATTTGAATATAAGAAATTCTATTAATGGTGTTTATGGTTTCTTGGTCTAGTATTTTGATCAATCAGCTATGACGCCTGTCAAATAACAGCTGGTAATGTAGTTTTGGATGACGACTGTCGCTATGCTATCTACTCAACCAGACACATTTCTACAATATTCTACTTTTCGTAGAATAATGAAAACGTGTGTTTAATACAATGATCTTTATGATAAATGTTTTAATTATGAGTTAAGTGCAAGTGTCCCTACAGCCACGGCACATCTGCCGCCCGCGGCGTGGCCTGGCGCTCGGGAAAGTCGATTTCTGCTGAACCCCTCCCGCCTGCCACGCCGCTCTCTCTTCGCGTGTACACTCCTACTGATAAACATTCGCTGCTCTACAGATGTGTACCTACAGACCAGCAAAGAGATTGAATAAGAATTGTTGTATTTGTTGCCCAAAAAGGTCACCCTCCCACCCTTTAAAAAAGATAGTCGTGTCGAGTTTCAGAGTTGATAAATTGCACTCTTAAAGTTTCGAAGATTTTAAGTCAACTCGGAAGTAGATTTGAAGAGATTTTAGTTTTCAATATGCTGTGGATATGCGGGATTCTAGATGTTCATGTTACCTAAAGGCAGATCGAATTCAGTGCCTGAATGAGCGGAGGACCACCAAAAAATATTGAAATAGGAACTAAGTAATGTAGTGCAAAAAATCTATCCTTGCACACTGAGCTTCCTACTGGTGAAGTGGAACGAACTTGGGGAAACTTTGAAGCCTCAACTGCATGTAACTTTAATGAGTTGGGCAATTTCGCCTACGCGAGGACTCGACGATCCCCAGCGAAAGTGATTCAATCGATCAATGAAGTAATCATATTTTATGCAACAGCTAGGTTGTAGGTTGAAATCTGCATATCTCGTCAGTATGGGTGATTCAAGGTTCGAATGGTCCTGTCACTAGTCTTGTAAAGGAGCAAGCGGTCAAGGATGTCTTCGAGGAATGACTCGAGTGACGGTTCCTCCGCGGAAGAATCGCCCTGTCGCCTTGGACAAACAAAATGCCTAAAGATAACGTGAAACGATTACATTAAAGACGCGTATTGGCTATCGGAAAATTATACCTTTTGACTGGTACCGGCTAATTTTATTGCATTATTAAGCATAATCTTACTACCCATTTGCATGTAATGGGTCGCGCCGCGGCGATAATGTGATAGGTAATAATTTGCGTGTATTGATTATGATAATTATATCTTTTGTTGTCTGTCCGCGCTGCGCCGCGTTTCGAAAACATGAATGCCCGCAAACAAATAGGCACCAAATACAAGTCACAATAAGAAAGCACAGTCCTAATCAGTACTGTTCGATAACTTCTACTGCCAAAGCAAGGACTGGAAGTCAGGAAAATTGTGAATTATCATGAGGACATCGCAAATGAAATATACATGTGCGTGATACATAACATAGCATCGTGGGACGATAAACGAAACCATAGCCTCATAGGGATAAAGGCGATTTCGTTGAAATATTTGGTACTTTCTCGATAAAAGTTGAAAATCTTCTCGGCGATAGGCCTTACGAGTGGTGATGGTGAACAAGATTAAGGTGTGCACGCCATCAGCTCACTTGAAAGGTAACATTTGCGACTGCTCGGAAACTTAAGGAATTAGTTTGACTTGCTATTTGACTTGCTATTGCTGACAAACGAGCTGTCGGCCCACTTGATGGAAAGTGGTCACCGCCGCCCATAGACATCTGCAACACCAGAGGTGCTGCTAATGCGTTGCCAGTCTAGGGAGGATGGGGAATGGGGATGGGATGGGGATGAGGGAACAGGCCTCCGGATCTCGTCACTCACCGTACAAAACGCAATAGCAAGCGAGTTGTTAGTGAATGTGGAGCAAATTGTAGAAAAATATACTGTTGTTTTAGGGGATTTCCAGAAAAAAACCAACGACTACACAGGCAACGTCAAATCCGCAGGCGAGGTGATCGTTGCTTAACCAACTAAGAATAATGATATTCTTCGACACACACAACAATCTACCCCGACGACAGCCAGCAGATATAGGAGAAATCTTAGAACAATACAGTCTTGTACTTACTTACTTAGCCGGGCTAACAAAAGGTCTAACGTGACGGGGCATCCAAATAAGCTGTTATTACTTAGTTATTAGGTATATAGGTACTGACAATTGTGTGGGTAGATGACAACTACATAATATCCACATCAGCGGCACGTAGGAAGAAATGTGAGCAATCAGTACATATTGTAGGTATATCTAGACTAACAATAAATACTAGTGGCTCCGTGAGCAGTAGACCTCGCGACAACACTTCAAAAAACTGAATCTAAATCAAAAACCCTTTGAAAAGTAAGAAATAATGATTGGCCTTGCGACAAACTTAACTTTACCGTTGAAAAACTGATATCTGAATACATCGACATACGTAGAGTCAGTTTACCAACACCGCAAGTAAGTGTGTAATTGCAAAAACTTCCATACCTCCGCCATTTTGAAATATTTTGAAAAATTTAATCGACAAAAAAATTTATACATTTACCGAACCTCCTCAGAAAATTTCAAGAGAATCGGTTGAGAACTGCGAGCTGTAGACGAGAACAAATGGACATCCGCTGGACATACGAAAGAATTTTTGCCCAAGCTGAAACGGAGACGCTTCGCTCGGTCGGTCGATTATATTATATCCAAAACTTAACTACTCTTCAGTGGCGCAGCGTGCCTACAAGCCGATTCCTGACGGCTTTACCAAGCTAGAAAGCTACGGCTAGCTCTCAGTGAAGTCCATGTTACTCTAACTAAATGTCAGACTCGCACGTGGTTCTAATTCTTCCGGCTTCCCCTAGGAAATATTTGACGCTTCGCCACTGCTACTCTTTGCCCCGGATTACAACTTTTAGTTGTGCAATGTAAAAAACCGAAGATGCTTGTGAATTATGCGGTCAAAATCTGTTTCTGGTGACAGATTGTGCGACTTCCTAAACTGGCACACTTCCGACGTTCATACGCGTCTCCCACTTCTGATAATAACACGTCTCGTTTTGTTATTGACCTTTTGAACCCTACAGTAAGCTGTATACGGCAGCAGATTTTGGTGCCCCTGACGCCACGATATGCCGTATTCCAGACATTTGCGTCGGCTCATGCCGTCGTTGGCGTCTGTGTCAAGCTTGTTCGCATTTGGCAGTGACGTTCAGAGGGTTAACTTATTGGCTAAAATTTCTTTAATGTGTCAGAGCCTGGTCAATAAATAAAGGTGCGTTTTACTGAAGCGGAGACGAGTGGATCGAAAGATGCCAAATTACTTCTATTCTACCTTCAACTCATCTTTGCGCGCGGCGCTATGTGCTCAGCCACAGTTTGTATGTATACTGTATGTATGTATGCAGGTTCAATTTGAGTGGCAGTGAGACGCAGCAGGCGTCGTCTATACCTATATTCGTTTATTGCTGCAATTTGGGCTATTCTCATTAAGATTACATATAACATTACTACTGGGAACAAAAAGTTAAAGTGTAAAGTTTAGGGGATAGCCCGAATCGCAGCAATAAATTGCCAAGGAGGCTGCTGGTTTACAAGCACCTTAAGGCAACACAAGCTTGCGCACACACAGCGCTGTGTATGTGTGCGTGAGCTTATGTTGCTTATGCGTATGTCCTTTTCCCAGTGCTCAAACCATTTCCACAGCAAATTTCATCAAAATCAGTTCAACGGTATTGGGTGATTTATCTGATGCTAACTAAAAGTTATTATTATTAAATTCAACCGCACGAAGCAGACGATAATTACAGTAAACCAGTTGATGTACTTTAAAAAAAACTGACCATTCGCACATGCATTTACTCATTTTCCTGTTCAGATTACCTTTGAATTGCGTTTGATATTCCAGTTTTGATAGTATCTTCAGTGAATTAAAATGCTCGGTATTTTATATAGGTACGAATAGTGATGTAGTGAAGGCTGGAATGAAACGCAATACGTAGAGAGCAGAGCACGATCGATCCTGCCAGAGCCCGGGTTGCTCCTCGGCTGTACGCCTGTGTTAGAACCTAGGCACCTACAGCAGAGCCACAGCAATATTATAGACATAGACATAGAAAAACTTTATTTAACATCACAATCACTCAGTACGACATTATGACGGAAGTGTACGGTACGTTTTGTAACTTATGATTAACATTTATTTTATTTACCTTTGTACATAAAGGATTTGTGATGCTAATAACACCTAATCAACAATATATCTGAAGTTTCTAGGTAATTTACTTACGAAGGGCATTATTTCTTACTTTTTAAAGGGTTTTTGAAGTCGGTTTTTTTATTTGTAAAATTTAATTTTTTCACTTTTTTTTGTGATTATCATATTGATTTAACGACACACATTTACTACATCAAGTATCAATAGCATAATGCCAATTGCTCATCACCCTTTATAAAATGTTGCTATCCAAGATGCAAGGACGTCAATCGTTGAGGAGTTCTCCTGGTTCTTCATCACCGGTTCTATTTTACCACTTGAATTTATACGAGCATAAGTTGCCTCCCGAACTTATACAGAAATCTAATCGCCACCCGTGAAATACTTATAATTGAAGAGTTCCGGTGGTCACCCGTGGTCTTCATCATCAGTTCCACTTCACCAAATAATGTTTTTAATACGCGTCGAATTGAGAACCTCTTCCTTCGGATTTTTTGAAGTCGGTTAAAAAGGGGCTTAACTCAGCATAATGCTGCAGTGGGTCCACTGCAGCGCTGGTTTCCAGTCAGACCCTTGCAATATAATAAACCCTTACTTGGTGCATGGAACGGTCGGAACGGAGTAAAGTTATAAAAATATGTAAATTATATGCATAAGTAAACATATAACATGCGTGTTTATGTGCGTATAAAATGAAATAAATAAATTAAGTGAATCAATATAATATTATAACCTAGCTATGCTTTGGTTGTGTGATTGGGATGATTTTTCATACAAACAGCAATCCTTACTAATATTTAAAATACATAAGTGTCCTTCAAAAGGAACCCTTATAGGATCACTTGTGTGTCCGTCTGTCTGTCTGTCTTTTTCTCAAGAACGTGTATGGTGTAAAGTTGAAATTAATATCAAATACTTCCGGAGCTGTGAAAAAATAAACCTTCTAAGTCAACGCAATCAAAAGATACGGCCGTATTGGCCACATTTTGATAATTTCAAAGGAATCCAAAGGGAATCAAAACCTATAGGGTACCTCCCGTTGACCTAGAATCATGAAATTTGGCAAGAAGCAGTGTCTTCAGCACAAGTAAAGGAAAAAGTCTGAAAACTGAATAAAAGTACATAGTTACATCACAAAAAAATGTTTAACGGAATAACCTTTGCAAGGTCGTATCACACCCGACAGTTGCACGGCGATAGGAGCTTGCAAAATTTATTTTTTGTCGTATTTCATAGGTAGTTTGTAAATAAATGGTTACGCGGTTGTTAAAAGCCATTATTTTTTTTAGGGTTCGGTACACTACAAGGTACTGTCTGCTTTTCATACGCAAGTACGGGACCCTCGGCGCGCGAGTCAGACTCGCACTTGACCGGCTTTTTATCTCGAAAAAGGCAGTTCCCAAGGGAACAACGATAAAAAAAAACCACGCGGACGAAATCGCGGGCAAAAGCTAGGAATATTATAAATACGAAAGTTTGTGAGTATGTGTGTTTTGTTACTTCTTCACGCTTCAACGGCTGCACAGATTTGGATGAAATTTGAAATGGAGATAGCTTATACATTGGATTAACACGTAGGATACTTTCCATCCCAATTCAAAGCGAACAAAGACGCGGCACAGCTAGTATCAAAAGAAAATAAATGCCATTATCTTAGTTATATTTTTTGTATACAAAAGGAAGGCAAAGGAGCATGCGAGTCACCATCAGGTGAGTGATCACAACCGCCCATGAACATCAAGAAATTGTGAAAACGACCATCTCCGGAATGACTGCTTACTTGGTTAATAATAGATTGGCATTTCTCTTTTATCTGTTTAAATAAAAGCGTTTCTTTTTTAGTTATATGCCAATGATTACAAACGCTGGCCTAGCCAAAAGCAAATCAACATCCACGGTGATCATCCGTCAAGGGATCTCTGTAGTGAAAACGCAGCTACTGCCACCGAACTGTTCAGACGACTTTTTGTTCTGAACTAGTGTTCGTTTCGGCATTGTAAATGAAAACAGATGTTTGCTGTTCTGAGCGAACATCGGCTCACAGCAATCATTTGCTCAGAACAAAATGTTCAGTCAGCAAGCAAGTGGAAACCTAGCTTAGGCATCCTGTACATAGTAGGTAATTCCATCTAGACATCTGTATTAAGGGATCATCCATAAAGTACGTCACACCTTAACGGGGGCGGAAGGGGTCCACGAAGTGTGACATTGTGTGACAAGGGGTGGGGGCGTCCAAGTTTCGTGACGTCACATTTCAAAATGTAACATCAAAAATATCAATACATGAATGAGCATTAAGTTTAAATTGTTTTGTTGGCGAGTTCACAGTCGCTCTACTAGTGTCACGCGCCGGTCGCGTTTTTTTTCAAATATTTGATTTAATGTTGATTATATTAATAAATAATTTAAATAGAAATAAAACTAATTTCAGAACTGCTGTTTTAATGTAATAATTTCTAGACACATGTAACTTTGCAAAATATGTGACATCACACTAGGGCGGGGGGGTCTCACAAATGTGACCAACTGTGACAAGGACGGGGGAGGGGTCAACAAATCACGAAATTAATGTGACGTAGGTACTTTATGGATGACACCTAATTTTGAAATCACAGAAAGACACTTCAATTTTATTTATTTGCTTAAATAGATACGAAAGTGTGTTTGTTTGTGTATTCCTTTGTCGTCTCGTCAAACCGAGCAAAGGAACTTTAATACTCGACTTTGACTATTACGAAGTGACAGTGCGCAACTGCCTTCTGTGGTAGACTGGAGGTCGAGGGTTGTAGTCCCGTTAGGGATAGACTATGTGTGATGATAATGAATCAACGTTTTTATTCGAGTTATTATTTTAGTGAATTGACATATACGAAAAACATAACCCGGGTGTCGCCGGCTGCAGGACAGGGCACAGGGGAGACAGAGTACCTTACTATACTATACATTTCATTTCGATTCAACGTGCTATATTCATATCAGCCTATGGAATCGGAAGATATTTTTTAAATTGTTATCAATGTATGATGTTGGCAACAATACATATATTTTTAGTAGGAGTACGTAATAATAACTTGTTTCTTTGCAAACCTTCCAATGACATGAAAATCGCACATTGAGTACTATGTATAATGTATAATCGATACATAGATAGTTAACCGGAGAGTCGATTAGTGACAGACTACTTTTCATCCCTAAAAAGTGGGACTGTTCCCAAAAGAACAACGCGGACGAAGTCTCAGATAAAGAATTCGATTTGTTTCCGAATATTTTCCCTAGGTAAGACCAGCACGAAACACGAAACCACGGAACGTAACGTCCTACAGTGGATTCATCCCTACTTGTCTTATTTGGTAAACAGGTTTCTAACCTCAAAATGCATCTTTTTGGCTAAAACAGTTGTTTCCTTGCAAATAAAGGAACAGGAGACAATATTTTAGACGTGACTTTGCCAATTGTTAGCCTAGGCTTGCTTTTTTAGGATAAAACAGCTGTTTCACCCAAAAGTTGCACATTTTGAGGTTATAAACTTGTTTACCTAAAAAGACAAGTATGGATGAATCTACTATACGTATATATATTTTGACCACAGTCCATAATTATATTCTATAGATTCCGCATACCCGGGCGCAGCGGGCCAATATAAGAGTCAAAACATATAAGTGTAAGGGGCTATTGGCAGGCAAGGGTACGCATAATCTTGAACGCACCAATCACAGTGCTCTAAAAACACCCCCGCAAGTTTGTCTGCTTTATTTACTAGTAAATTAAGCCAAGCAGTGTCTTTGAAATATATGCCCTGTGATATTGGCAAAGCTGGGTACCAAAACCGCGCTATAGACACTACAGATAGTTATGTCTTTAGAGTTTGCGCGGTGCCGCAAGAGTGCAGGCGCAGGCGCACGCGGCGTTCACACTGCCGCGGCGAAGAGCGGTGCAACGACCCACTTTTGCAGATAACGCAGATATCCCGATAACCGCGCAGCGCCCTACTGCCGAGTGCCGCTGCGCGTGCGCCACTCGATATGGCACGACTCGGGTGCCATTCTACTTGCCGGGAGACGAGCCGCGTATCGGCACAAACCGGTTACCTACGCGCCAGGAGATAGCTCGTCAGCGAGTAAAACGAAACCATTGGCGAACTTGCTCGATCCCAATATTCAATCCGCAGAAAGAATTGGTTCCTAGGGGGTCAAATTTTACATATGCCGCATACAAAAAAAACTATTTGAATCTTTAAGGTAGTAAGTACATCTAACCACGGATTGAATATTGGGAACGGGCGTAAGGCGGAAACTCACGGTTTGGTTTCCATACAAAATCTCATTTATTGATGACTCCTGTATTTTTAGGATTCTGTAGTCCAATTAGGAACTTGTAGTTTCGCTATGACGTCCGGCTTAGTATATATAAAGTTTTAAGTATAAATCAGTTTTAGTTGTAGTATAAATCAGTTTTAAATTGTTGATTATTAATTTGTGACTTTAAATTTGTTTTTATTTAGTTTTATTAATTTTATTTAGTATTATTTTTATGTTGTATATTTATTGTATAGTTAACAATAAAGTGCATATTCATTCTCTCACCCAGCTAAATCTATATATGTATGTCTGTCGGTACGTCACAGCCACTATTTCTCAAGGACAATTTAGTTAAAAATCTGTAATTTTGTACGAATTTTAATATTCTTCCCGCGCACAAAGATAAAAAATAACATTGGGGTTTTTTTTTACGCTTGCTATACCTACATGTAAGGCAAGAGTAAAATAATGTTTTTTATCCTACAACCTCGAATGGGATATCGTTGGATAGCTCTTTGAAAACTATTATTGATACGTCATTACCATATTTTTATTTGAGGGACCGTATAAGATATACATACATACATAGCATCACGCCCGAAATCCCTAATGGGGTGGGCAGAGTCACAAGACTACTTGTGGCCACGTTCGATTCATTAGTCCTAAGATGGTATAATGAACCGTATGGTGACAGGTGATCAGCCCATCGCCCATACAGATAGTCCACCATATTGGAGAGGACCCGTCCCTTAGTCGACTTTTACGACATGATGATAAGCATCTGCACGCATTCTATGCTATTTCTTCACTCCCAGTGCAGCAGAGGAGTAGAAATATATTGAGCTCAAAAGGTGTCATTCCTGTTAGAGTTACAATACAGCAGTGGCGCAGCCTGCCTACAAGCCGATTGCTGACGGCTTTACCGAGCTAGAAAGCTACGGCTAGCTGTCAGTGAAGTCCATGTTACTCTAACTAAATGTCAGACTCGCACGTACGGTTCTAATTCTTCCGGCTTCCCTTAGGAAACATTTGACGCTTCGCCGCGCTGCAATACAGTACAACCAAAACAACCACCCTTAAGGCCCGGGCACACCAAAAGCGGTTGCGGCGCGTTTGCGGCGCGAACGCGGGCCCGCGCCGTTGTAGAACAGCGCGGGCGCATTTGTTAAAGAAACTCCTTTGTCAAAAGCAAAAGTAGTTACGGTCTCTTAGCAACTATATGTTTTTGTTGACTGTCAATGTTATGCTTATTAGTTAATACACGACTAGTAATTCTGAGTTCATGTATCTTCTATATCTTTAATATTTGTACGTGTTGAGTTGTCCAGATTAAGCTTCCTATCATCTACGCGCACAACAATAGCATTTACCATGCCACACCAAAAAGTAGCGCGGGCCCGCGTATAAAACGCTTCGCGCCCGCGCCGCTTTCTTTTTCTCAGTCAGATTTAACGTAGTCTTTCCGAAGCACTGTAGCACTAAAAATCCGATTGTTTATACCCCGCTTAACGTCCTAAGTCCGAGGTCGGCTCAATAGGAGCGCCCTTAGGCATGTTAAGTAAAATTCCCCTTGCTGAGCGCCATTCAGGCTGCTCGCTTCTTTCCGGTGAAGCTGTCGGGGTCGTCAGACACTAACAGCGTAGGTCCATTCTAAAAAAAAAAAAAGCCGCGCCGCTTTCGCCGCAGACAAATCGGGCAGCGCGGCGCGGGGCGTGCGCGAAGCGGCGGCGACGCGTGCGCGGGCACGCGAAGTTGTATTTAATATAGCCGCCATGTCCAGAGGCACACCGAGGCGGGACGACGCGACGCGAAAGCGGGGCGAACGCGGTGCGAAAGCGGCGCGGGGCGTGCGCGAAGCGGCGGTGACGCGGGGCGTGCGCGAAGTGGCGGCGACGCGGGCGCGGGCACGCGAAGTTGTATTTAATATAGCCGCCATGTCCAGAGGCACACCGAGGCGGGGCGAACGCGGCGCGGGGCGTGAGCAACGCGGGCCCGCGTTCGAAACGCGTTGAAGCCGCCGCCCGCGTTCGGTGTGCCATGTACAAATTGCGCGGGCCCGCGTTCGAAACGCGACGCGCCGCAACCGCGTTTGGTGTGCCCGGGCCTTTACAGCCAAAACAGTAATAATGAAGTTGAAAGGAAATCTATCATGACTAAGTGGGCTTCATTGGTTCACGAATGGTAGGTGGCCAACTTGCTAATACCTACTTTTCTGCAAAACGTCTATACCAAAGCGTCCCACGTCTACAGCATAGATTGTGGCATATACTTTGATGAAAATATTAGCGTTGGGCGTTGGTTAGTACGGAACCCTACATTGTGCATGGTCCAACACGCACTTGACCAGTTTTTATTATGGTTTCATTGAGTCAATCACGAATTCCTTCAATCGCAAAATAACTAACAGTCGATTTCAAAAACAAACTTGTTTTGTATGAAAAATTTGATATTTAAAGTGAACTACAAATCAAGACAATAATGCAGTTTTGGTCCATTTCGTGAAGTGGAATTGCGTGATTCACCCATTTTTTTATACCTAATATGAGATTAAGTATTATGTTGTATGGAAACGGAAACCGAACCGTGACGCATAGGCTTAAGGTGCCATTCTCTAACGTGCACGACGCAGTCAGCAATGTCGATACACATTTAATTTGCCCCTAATGACTATGTACTTACAGTCGAATTAAATGTGTCGCTCGTCGCTGACGCAGCGCTGTGCATATTACAAAATCAAACCCCCATTACCATGAGCTTATGCAAACCGTTCGCGTGTAGAAAACTATCGCTCGGTCTCTTTTACTTGTATTGGCCGATAGATTTCGATAACGATAACGAACGGTTTGCGTAAACTCATGGTAATGGTACAGGACCCCGATTCTCGGTGCATTCAAGATAATGTCACATGTGAGATTAAACGTCAGCGCATACACTTCTTTGATACAACTGTATGAATCTGACGTTTTATCTCACATGTGACATTATCTCGAATGCACCAAGAATTGGGGTCCTGCATCTGATGTTTTTGGTAGATTGCAGGTAATGCATCGACGGCTTTTATATCCTTCAGATAACCCGTTAGTTACCAATTTAAAATACTATAAATAACCCACCAATTCGTTTTGAAGACCGGTTTGAAACTGCCTGAAACATACAGGTTTTATAATTAGAGGTTTTTGCATTTCCTAGCGCAAGCAAGACATAAATGCGCTATCTACCTACAATAATGTTTAATTAAAAAAATCTCCGCGACACTAAAAGAACCTTCTGCTTAGGCCGATTCCCCTTAAAGCCCTTACGCACACGTCATGACACGTCCGATCTGTATCCGATCCGAACCCGTGAAAATACGTATCTAGAAATTTCGGACCGAATTCGGATATTGCTTACGCACTAGTCCGCATAATACGGATCTAGAAATCTTGGATCGAATCTGGATATTGCTTACGCACTAGTCCGATCTTTGATCCAAGTGACCTGGAACTAAACGGGATGCCTGCCGCGCCCCCCAGCCACATACCCCGCGCCCCGCTACCGCACTGGGGGGCTAGCACGACACGCCCGCGACTCGTTTGTCGCTCAGTGCGTCGCTGTCAAACTAGTCGAATATGTAAGGGACGCACTGAGCGACAAATGACTCGCGGGCAGGTCGTGCTAGACGTGCTGCTTGTACGCAGCTCGGGTTCGGTTCTGATACGGTCCGGACGCAGTGCGCAACCTTCCATACAAGTAATAGGTACTATGGCTACTTCGGTCCGTCAATAATCTTCTCCGGAATGGAGATTCACGAATGACGGAGAGAAATCGGATGACGGAAGCCGGAACTAGTGCGTAAACTACCATATAAATAGTTCTACGACTACTCCGGACCGTATTTTCACGGTTTCAGATCGGATACGGATGAACCGCGACCGAATCAAGTAATAGGTACTATGGCTACTTCTTGCTCATATTGCACATCCGTATGACATCGTTGAAATAAGGTGCAAAATACAAAACCACGGAACTGTCTAAGCGGTTCGTAATGCTATAGCCTAGTCACTTTTCGGGTCGAGCTTTTAAATATCTCACGGGGTCAATCCATTAGTGTCCAGTGACTTTTGCATCTTTCACTTTTCTCATTGGATACCAAACTATCTATGTATGGAAGTACAAGTCTATAGATTTACACAGCGACTTAATTATTAGCAACTATTGCCGAATTTCTGTGTAAGTATGAGAAGAACAGACGCTTAGTATAGAGTAGAATAAATATTCATTCCCATGCGGAACACGTATAGAGTAAATTCCCAACAATGCAACATAATACAGAGCCATCAATCAACTGGACGAGCATGCATCACGCCGTGTCATTGGCGGACCAGGTACTCCGAAACACATTCGTTAGTGTTGTCCCTTTCCCTTAAATCTATTACAATTGGGGTGCAAGAAGGAATGATATCTCGAATGTCGAGTTTCGGGTTTTTATCCTTCAGACATATAAGGGGTGTTTCGTTGGGCGACTACGGCCCAAACTTGAACAAATACCTACTCTAGGTTTACGTATACATAAACATTGTACCATTAGTTCATAAATAAAATACACATGTGAAACAGGCCAATTAAACGCTGTTTGCTACTACCTACTGACTTTATTAGAGATAATTTCAACCCGCAAACGAAATGTTAAAAAAGGTTAGATTTTTACATATTCCTCTAAAGATCGTAAATCTATAAAAAAAACCGGACAAGTGTGAGTTAAACTCGCGTGGAGACCGTTCCGTTCCGTACATGATTATCTGAATTTTCTTATGTTAAAAACTTCTTATAGGTTTTTCTATAATCTAGAGGTAAAGAATTATTTCCTGCATTTTTTTTTTCAACATTTTAGGCCCAATAGTTTCGCAAATAAGGAGGGGAGAAGGGTAAATTTTCACCTATTTTCCTAAATAACTATTTATATTAATATTCCAAAAAAAATATGCTTAAGATCCTCACAATAGATCCCTTTCATTTGATATGTCACAAAATATAGTTTGCTTTTTTTTTAAAATATTAATAGTTATCCCCCAAAAGTGGCTCGCATGTTTAAAATTGATTTATTTACGCTACGCGTCCGTGTAGCGGTCTTCAACTTACATAAATGTAAACCAAATTAAAACTCAATCGGTCCAGTACTTTCGGAGCAAATTGGCTGTTACCGACGGACAGACAGACACTCGAGTGATCCTATAAGGGTTCCGTTTTTTCCTTTTGAGGTACGGAACCCCAAAAACAAGAAAACTACACTAAAAATCACAACGCAAAAGAAAGTGCATGGATATTAAAACGTAGTAGGTATAAAGTAAATGACCAGACATTTTAAAAGATCTTTTACAAATATTTATTTCAACTGAAACTGTTCACTTTTTGGGATATAAAAAGATAGGTAGGTTATGTTACATTAATGAAAATCCTGAAAAGTTAAGTTATGGCTTCAGCAGAAAATAAGAAGTTTGCCAAATGAATTTGTTTAAAATTATACATTTGCGAAACGTGAGCCAATCCTTAGTTAACCGTGTAAAGCACTTGGCATAACAACAAAGAACGGTACCTAGTGATCAGAGCGCGGGGCGCGGGTCGTGGGTCACGGCTAGGCACCAGGTTCCAACTAGATGCAAGGGGGCCTTGAATTTATATTTGCCTGAGTTACTAGTAAGTAGCTCCACGTTTAAAAAAAATA
Organism: Tortricodes alternella; assembly: GCA_947859335.1. Lineage (NCBI taxonomy): Eukaryota > Metazoa > Arthropoda > Insecta > Lepidoptera > Tortricidae > Tortricodes > Tortricodes alternella. The sequence continues at coordinate 181,662 of OX401973.1, read as the reverse complement.
CGACAAAGATAGTCTAGGCAGTAGACTAGAAGGCAGTGACAAAAAACGACATATTTTTTTTATATTTAATTAATAACTCTTAAGGATAAGGTCTCATGGTCTACCTGTGATCATCAGATCTGAAAACGCGTCGAAACCTCGGAATATTTTTGGGTTATTACGTGTGAATTAAACTGAAAAGAAAAAATCGTGTTATTTTTAGGGTTCCGTACCTCAAAAGGAAAAAACGGAACCCTTATAGGATCACTCGTGTGTCTGTCTGTCTATCCGTCTGTCACAGCCAATTTGCTCCGAAACTACTGGACCGATTGAGTTGAAATTTGGTATACATATGTAAGTCGGTGACCGCAACACGGGCGCATGGCGTAAATATATGAGTTTTAAACATGGGGGCCACTTTTGGGGGGTAAAAATGTAAATTAAAAAAAAAAGTTATGCAACCTATATCGTGTGACTTATCAAATGAAACTTATTGTGAGGAACTTTAATATTTTTTTTTTTATAATTTTAAGATAAATGGTTTTTAAGTTATTTAGTTAATTGACGATTCCTCTCCCCTTTATCTCCAAAAGTACAGGGTCATACATTTTGAAAACAAATACAATTAATAGTTCTTTACCTATAGATTACAGGAAAACCTATAAGAAGTCTATGGTATTTAAAGTAACATAGAAAATTTCATATAATCACGGAACCCTCTCCACGTGAGTTTAACTCGCATTTGTCCGATTTTTTTTATTTCGGACTACAAACAGAAAAGTAACAACAAACCACAAAAACAAGTATAATAGTCGTATAAATCCAAGTACATAATAATTCTTGTTTTTTTTTGGAGAATTATTTTTGATGACGATGATGACTGCTTATGCACTCACGAGACTACGCGACGTCAAAATGTCGAACTGTCGGTACTGAACGGCGAAATTGATTATCAAAGTGGCCCAGCAATTAAATGCCTACATGGAAACATAGTTCCAACTTGACGTATGTATGGGACGTATTTTATGTTCGTAGTCCTGGGCGACCGTGCGTCGCTGGGCGTCTTTCTCTTTTTTCGTTGTCAGGGAGACATTATCTAAATACAAAATTTCATCCAAATCGTTAGAGCCGTTTCCGAGAAATCAAATTATACAATTACAAATTTAGATGTGCCAGACTTTTATATCGGTAGCTATTTTGAAAGTCAGTTTTTCACTGTCTCCTGGAATATAAGTTATTTACGGATGTTCAGACCTGTTAACACTGAACCTAGCAACCCTAAGAATAAACAGCATTTCGTCACTACCTAGAATATCGTCACTATTTAGGTGTCTTCAAGGTAGTTAAGTAAGAGTGAAAAGCATGTTCTACCCTAGACCCTGTCTTCGCCATCAGGTGAGACAGGTGAGGGTCAAACCCATTTCCATTCCAACATTTAAAAAACTCCTATGTCTAAACCTGTAAATTGAAAACTCAACATGCTTGTAGAAAGGTTGAGATTGCTACAGGCTGGTTACAAAATACGATCTTCTTAGGTTTCCGTATTTACCTAAGAGGTAAAATAGGAAATCTTATTGTGAGACTTGAGCCTTATTGTGGGACCAACTTGGAGGGATAGCCTATCGATAAAGAAAAATATCCAAATCGGTCCAGCCATCTCTGAGTCTTCGATGAAAATACATTTAAAAAAAGGATAATAATAATAATATACGCATCAGTTTTTTTTGGCACACAGTTGGGCACTCTTGGACGGAAATATTTTTCTCAATGGAGAAGAATTGGTGTTCTTTTTAGGGTTCCGTACCTCAAAAGGAAAAAACGAAACCCTTATAGGATCACTCGTGCGTCTGTCTGTCCGTCTGTCACAGCCAATTTGCTCCGAAACTACTGGACCAATTGAGCTGAAATTTGGTATACATATGTAAGTCGGTGACCGCAACACGGACGCGTGACGTAAATATATGAATTTTAAACATGGGGGCCACTTTTGGTGGGTAAATCAGAAAATTAAAAAAAAAGTTATGCAATGTATATTGTGACATATCAAATGAAAGGGCTTATTGTGAGGACTTTAAATATATTTTAAGTAAAATGGTTTGGAACTTATTTAGGAAAATAGGCGAAAATTGACCAATCCCCCCCCCCCCCCTTATTTCCGAAACTACTTGGGCTAAAATTTTGAAAAATATACAGAAAATAGATCTTTGCCTATAGATTACAGGAAAACCTATAAGAAGTCTATGGTATTTAAGGTAACCTAGTAAATTTCATATAATTATGTACGGAACGGAACCCTCTCCACGCGAGTTTAACTCGCACTTGTCCGGTTTTTTAACTGTAGAGACCCGTAGGTATTTAGGATGTTTTAAATATGGAAAATGTCAATTGTGTCATAGTGAATGTTTTTATTTTATGTCAGGTTAGGGTGTTGTTAGGAGGATAAATTTATGTGTGCATATAATTATTATATTTTATATCTACATATTTGTAGATCATATTCACCTACAACACTATACATATAGTCACACTCACAATTAGGTTAGAGAAATGAATTTTGTCTTGAGTTTGTTTTTATACAATACGAACATATATGACGCTCAAGGCGAAATTGTTATAAGTTAAGCTATTAGGAGTTCAGGAAGCGCATGTGTGATGGATGGTTGAGCAAGATGCTGGTTGATAGGTATACTGGCAGTGGTTTCCTCTGAATCCATACCCTTACTGTCGACGAGGCTTATTGGTTCGGGATGCTCTTGAGGACATAATGTGAAACGTTATGTGGGAAACCGATACGCCATCGCTATGCGCATCATAACAAAAGTCATTCTATATGATTATTGTAACGCGTTGACGCAGATGTCAAAAACCGGAGAGTGGAAGTGCCGTTCCGGCTAGTTTATATTCCACAGTGAATGTTCAATAGTCCGGAATTTCTCTAACACATCACCACTAGTTTTTGTAAGCTGATATATTAGACAGATACTATGTCAGTTTGATGTTCAATATTTCTCTCTCTTGATAATAGGGAGTGAGAATGACGAATATAACATACGAATTTGACTGGGTGCCTGCCTAAAATCTCACCGGGCAGACCTGTTTTTAACGGGACTGCATCCTACATAATCTTCCAAGCGCATGTGACACTGATGTGAGGGGGTTATCCGTAGTCTCATATGAGTGACCTTGTCCTTAGAGCGTGCTGAACTAGTTTGCGTCAAGACAGTTTTGCTCTGAGGCACTGTCGGGGCCTGATTCCAGATAAAACTAGAATAAGCTAAATATTACATACCTAACCTAAATATTATTTACCATGTACCCTTCCTTATCCTAATCCAAAATTGAATATTATTTTGGCATATATTTGCTATACAAATTGGATTAATGGTTCAACTAAATTTTATTATAATAAATATAATTGTCTGCAAGAGTTCGGGCAAAGTTTAATGTGTGCAAGTGTACAATTCATACTCTGTCTAATTACCTATCATATAACCATATCAGTTATGTTGGTTTGATGTAACCTGTCCCTCTAAAATGGAGGTTTGATGTTACCTGTCACCATTCAGAATTGAGTATGAATTGAGAATAATATATTTATGTTTTGGCTCACACAGGTAATCACATGTGGCTAAATACAGTCCTGTCCTCTTGTGACCATAGTGTCCTTGAGTTTGATGACTGAGCCCGGGAATGCCTCTGTGTTCTAAAATAAATATTGAATAGTGTATTTTTGGTTCTTTCTGGTATTCTGCAGGAGGATTATATTACGGTTGTGTCCTCTTTCAGAGTGATAACCGCGTCCGGGATTGCCATGTTTGAGCTAAAAGTATCACTTATAACTAGTTTGTACATATTTGCTAGTCTCCGACAAGCAGTTTTCACTGAAAATGCTGGATTATTAATCTAGCTAAATTTAATTATAATAAACCCTTATTTTATAAGGCGGTGTTCGGAGTCGTGTCGAGGATTGGAGTGACCGCCGGGGTCAAATGACCCCGGTCATATTACCCTTTAGCTTGACACTCTCCTTCCCTCCTTCATACATTTTATTCATACTGACTGTACACAAATTACACTCTATTTAAATATTTATATTCATTGTGTCTATAGAATGCTTTCAAACTATCATTTACTTAGGTGTTTTATAATATTTTAGTCTAATAAGCTTATATTGCGCTCCCCGGGGAACCCTAATCAGTTCGGTACCTACCTTGTCAAAGAACTTGCCGGTTGCTACAGCACTTTCACAACGTACGAGTCCTACCGACTAGATGATCACATTATTTGGACAAAACATAGCTTTTAGGTGCAAATGCACTTAACACTAGGTATAATTAGGTACCTTTAGGTAGGTTACAGTTAGGTTTCAAATAGGTAGGGTTATGTAGCTCTCCCTTATATATTTCCCTCATATACCTCCTATATGTGATTTAATGATATAATATTTATTTTTATATTTATACGGGTTAACTTTTACAGTACTAACGTACAGAAGAATCACTCTCTAACAAAACCGGTGATTAGGCGTGAAAAAATGCCTACTCATGCCATCTCTCTCTGTCGCGTAACACTTTCTCTTTCACGTACGCTAGGGTCGCTTTAAGTAGAGTAATCGCTATGACGACGCGCGACGCTGCGAGCGGGAGAGCGGCAACCTACTGCGATTTACACCGCCGCGGTACGGCCGAGCGTACTAGGTACCTAAAGTTCCAAGTGAAACCCGCCTGGTATTACTTATGTGTGGCTCTTCCTTTTTATAATGACAAGATAACAAGTGTTAATTTGGTAACATTGCAAATGCAATGGCATAAAGCTAGAGGCGATGTAATAATAGTAGTTTATGCAACGGTTGCATAATGATAGGCCTTAAAACACTAGTGCGGTTTTCATGAAACGAGCCGATAGGCGAGTTTCATAATAAGATCGCACGTGTGTTTTAAGGCCAAATTATGCAGAGTTGCATACATAACTTTATCTACACACATATTATAAATCCTCCATGATGTGTTCAGAAACAATATTTTCTGACAGCAAGTTATTTGTTGCAATCGTGGCTGCATTTAAACAAAAAAAAATTAGACAAAACAAAACCGCGCATTCCGCCGGACCGTCCGCGACCCGCCGGACACAGCGCCCAACCCGCCGGACACAGCGCGACCTGCCGCACAAAGCCCGCATCCTGCCGGACACAGCGCGACCTGCCGGACACAGCGTGAAACCCGCCGGACACAGCGCCACCTGCCGGACACAGCGCGCAACCCATTGGACACAGCGCGACCTGCCGGACACAGCACGCAACCCACCGGACACAGCGCGACCTGCCGGACAGAACGCGCAACCTGCCGGACACAGCGCGCAACCTGCCGGACACAGCGCGACCTGCCGGATACAGCAAGCAACCCGCCGGACAAAGCGCCACGTGCCGGACACAGCGCGCAACCCGCCAGACACAGCGCGACCTGCCGGACACAGCGCGCGAGCCGCCGGACACAGCGCGCAAGCCGCCGGACACAGCGCGATATGCCGGACACAGCGCGACCTGCCGGACACAGCACGCAATCCGCCGGACACAGCGCGACCTGCCAGACAGAGCGCGCAACCTGCCGGACACAGCAAGACGAGCCGGACACAGAGTGCAACCTGCCGGACACAGCGCAACCTGCCGGACACAGTGCGCTGCCCGCCGGACACATCGCGTAACCCGCCGGACACAGCGCGACCTGCCGGACACAACGCGCAATCCGCCGGACACAGCGCGACCTGCCGGACACATTGCGCATCCCACCGGACACAGCGCGACCTGCCGAACACATCGCGCAACACGCCGGACACAGCGCGACCTGCCGGACACAGCGCGACCTGCCGGACACATCGCCCAACCCGCCGGACACAGCGTGACCTGCCGGACATAGCACGCAACCCGCGGCGATAGGGCCCCTCCGGCTGCGGCGACGGCGGCGCGCTGGCCTGTAGCTCATATCTGTATCGTAATGATCATTACGATCCTAAAATCGATACTGTAATAACATTACAGTACAGGTTGTCATAATGATGATCATTTCCTACGGTTTTATTTGTATTTTGTGTTTTATCTATAAACAAATAATGTTTTAAACAAATTCAATAGCGGTCTCGCATACAAAAAAGGTACTCAAAAAAATTTAATTATTTAACACCTCCAGGTTTGTTTTGGCTGATTACTGTAAAAGATAAATATAATTTGCTTTGTTTCTATTGACAAATTTTAAATCTAGGCCAAAAGATTTTCTAGTGGCACTTAAGACTCCATTCCTGAGAATGCGTACTTATCCAGTTATTTTGCATCCCAATGGTTGCGATATTTCAGTATAAATACAATCAATGTACTCATCATAATCATCAATTCAGCAGAGAAACGTCCACTGCTGGGCATAGGTCTGCCGCAATTATCGCCACAACTACCTATCCTTACCCATCCATATCGTGCCATAACTGCATCAAAGTCAAAGTCATACTGTATTCAAGCATTGTAACAATCACCTAGAAATTACAAATCAGGGAAATACTATTGTATATTAGGTGACAGGAGATGGGAGAGAACCTCGGCTGTAAGAAACCTGTAAAAAACTCAATATCAAAATTGTCCAACATCTATCTGCACAAATAAATTAAAAAGTGTCTATCTGTGATTTCATAATTAATAAAAAAAAAAAGTGGAAAATGCAATTTACATGATGTTGAGCCAAAATTAAAAATTTTAGATTTTTGGGCTGTATGTTTGTTTCAAATAGGCTCAAAAGAACTGAATGGATTTTTAAAACTCTCAGGACTAGTCAAGGGTACTGTAACTTAGATAGTGGCACTAATTATATTTTGATATTTCAATGATTTTCGGAGCTATGACATATTACTTTTTCTATGAAAAATCAACCCAATCCCACGAGAATGAAGTTGCGGGCATAGCTAGTTGTCACAAAAAAAGCATTTTCATGTCATTGACGTTAGTGCCTTAACATTCGGACATTCAAGACTCATCAAAAAACAAAGAAACAACTGTATACCTACAGACATAAATATACAATAAAAATTCTATAAAGCAATGCTTCTTAGAGAATGAACTAATCATGAGCAAATGAGCCAGGCAAACATTTAAACATTATTCCATGGATGATTACTTTAAAGATCCATTGACAACAGATTATTAAATTGCTGTCTGGTCTACACAAACTATTACAGATAAATAATAAATAATAATGTAATATTAAAGAAAGGGGGTGCAGTGTTAGCCTAGTCTAATGCGTGGCCTCTCTGTAGAATGGCAGGTCCAACTCCCGGTTCTGAGATTTTCAGATTCATATGTGGAATTGAATTTTCAGTGAAGGAGACCTGCAAAGCAATTCAAAGGTGTGTATGTGTGTGTGTGGCCTGTCCCCACCAGTGGGCCCTATATAGGCCGATGATGATGATTACAGGGAAAGCAAGCAATTCCCTAAATGCTCTAATCTGTGTAGCTTAATATTGCTCTGTTATTTGAGACAATTTGCATGAGCTTAAAATATTGATTGGTTATCATGAAGTGGATATCAAAATGCAATTTGCAGTGGTGCAGCCTAGCTACAAGCCGATTCCTGATGGATTTACAGTCAATAAAGTCCATGTTACTCTAACTAAATGTCAGACTCGCACGTAAGGTTTAATTCTCCCGGCTTCCCTTAGGAAATATGCCCCTGGCAATTTGTTGGTGATTCACCAAGCTGTCACCCAAAATAAGTTAAGTATAACTCTAACTCCTTGCTTTCCTATATTTAGCTAAACGCATATTTTTGTTTTGTAAACAAACTGTTTATGTGATGACAGGACTGTTTTTAAAAGTATTCATCATCAAATCTCTATGCTGAGTTTGTAACTAAACACTGTCAAAATAAAAAATGGTAAATCTTGTGTAAAATTTGGCTTGGTTACCATGTAATGTGCTAGTATGTCTAATTCATAGATTTCATAGCATATTTGTTATGTGACACAACACACGAAGCATGGTGCTGTCATTTTCATGTACTTGAACTGTAAATCTGACAAATGAAAGGGATAGCAATTACACTGCAATTGTCGAAGGCATCCAATGCCAATAATAATTACTTGCGTGGTATAAAATACTTAAAAGTTCATTGTACACATTCATTGGGTCCTAATCCCTTAGATATTTGTCAAAAATACCTTTAAATACTTAGTGGCCACTCCCAAAGCATAAATCTTATATTAGATTCATATTTGCTTTATCCCTGATAAATAATCTATACTTGGGAACCTGCTAACTGGGAACAATAATCTATACTTTGCGATTTAGTTGGCCAACTTGAAATTGTAAGTGCGGGCACACTAACTCCACCACAACAACGGTACCTATATGTAAGTATTTATGAATCCAATAAGTTAGATAGTGTTTTCCTTCTAAATATAATACTTTGCTAACCAGAGAGAGACAAGCTCTAACACTTCACTATATAGTTAAACTCCTATCTCTACAAAACAACTTAACTTCACACACCAAAATTCCTCCAAACATAAAAAAAAACACTGAATATCTTGTAAATTTTACTGCAGTTTGATTATTACATGAGAAGAAAGAAGAAAGGATGGAACTTCTATAAAAATTATACTATTTCAAACATGCTTGAGTGCAGTTTTTGTTTTGTTAAAGATAATAATTGAACCTTGTGTTAGTTGTTGGGAGCGACCATAGATACAAAATCTGTATTTGCCACAACTTCACCTGAGCATGAGGCCTCCTTACATGGGCTGGTAACGTTCCCACACTAATCTGCTGTGGTATCCTGCACCGGTGCTCACTGCACACTGCACTATGTTCTCACTAGCATCACTGGACACAACACAATGCACTAACACTGCACAAACTCTCACACTCCAGAGCCCGAGCCTGACACTACCCTGAAGATGCTTCCGGCGCACCAGGTCGCCTCCCGAGAGGACTGTTCCCCTTCAAGGCCCCACGACAGCGGAGACTAGCATTTATGGCACAAATCAAAACCTAACCTCAAAATGCGAACTAAAATTAACAATTGACAGTCACAGATGTTTGCAAAACTCAGTAATATCGCGTGACATCACCGGGAGTGCGAGACGGTAGCGAGACCGCGGCGCGGGACGCAGGGAGCGCGAGGTCCGGCGCGGGAGCCCCGCACTATGGATTTGTGGGCGAAATGCTTTGTTTGAGTAGGTAGGTACAGCCTTCGCTGCACACAGCTATAGCTATGCGTGCGGTGTAGGTATGTGTAGTGTAGTGTAGCGCACGGCGTATATGCATCTAGCCATAATTCACTCGGACGTGCCGCGAGCGACACGGGCGCGCGGCGGGCCGGGATTCGGGCACTACAGCGCCGCGCGGCGCCGCTCGCGCCGGACAAAGACGGCGCGAGCAAAAACTGTAAACACAACTCTGATTTACGATGTTTACCCCGAGCCCGGGCCGCCGCCGCCGGACCGCTCATTCATGTCGGACGCTGGGCATGAGCGCGCGCGGTCACGCTCGGCCGCCGCGCTACAGATCGCTATCACGAGCCTCCGTGTCCTCGCTCCTCGAGCGCGCCCGCGGCGGAGGACGGAGGACAGACGCGAGCGTTTCGAAATGGCGCAACGCGACGGAGGCCGTGACGACGCACTCCGAGCGAGAGAATGTAGCCCCGCGACTCCGCGGCGAGAGCCGAGGCGCGCGCGGGCCGCGCACGACGGACGAGACGTTTCGCAACCTCGGATGGGCTCACGGCGACCGAAATAATCCGCGGTGCGGTGTGGCTCGCGACACGACACGCTCAACGCGCACTCGCTGGCGGCACGGATACTCACGGCCTGGCCGCTCGCAGCGGGTCCGCGGCGCCGGCGTCCATGGCGCGCCCAGGCCCTGGCCGCGGCCGGGCTCCGGGCCGTCGGGCCGTCGGCCGCGCGACGCAACACTCTCCGATCTCACTGGGAACGCGCCGAGAAACACTGTCGCACCATCTCGACGACACAGCACATCGACCGCGACGCTTCTAAACGCGTATAAACACTCCGCGAACGGTGTTTTGTTACATCGGTTGACTTTTCTTTGAAAAATCAATATACATTTTCCCAGAGTTTAGAGAATACGGACGAGTCGATGTCCAGCGCAGGTTAGGTGCGTGAAGTTTGCAAGCTTTTTTAGCGCACCGGTGTTACCAACGTTTTTTTGCCCATTTTTTGTTTTGGGTGTTGTGATTTTTTTCTAGTGATTTGTAATGCACTTCACACTAGTCTGTAGAGGATTGGGTCATGCTTAATACCCTTGCGCAGACAGTAGCGCCAATGTTTGAGTGTTCGGCCACTCCTAGTGAAATGAAATGTATTCGTAAAATTATAGCATGTAGGTAGTGCGTCATTTATATTTAGGTAAAATAAAACAAATGAAATTAATATTGATATTAATTTTAATTCTTGTAAAATATAATTTATAATCTTTGTGTTAGCTGTATTTATAATTTTTGTACAAATAAACTTTTAGTTATTGTTTTGTGTTTTTATTTTTTAATCTTAACATAAGAAAGTAGATCTATATACCTAAATATAAAATTTAAAACTTCTTGGTTTAATAGTCTTCATTCTCCTCGTCTGCGTTGATAATGCGAGTCAGGATTAAGTTGGAGGAGTTGAATCTCACTTTAACCAAAAAAAGTGAAGAGATCACACCTCCACTTAATCCGTTACGCTCTCATTTTTTGATTGCAGCGCACTTTTATCGAACTCTTCGTGGCGTGAGCGGCGTGAAGCGGCTCCACGCGTGAGCTGGAAAGATAGATCTGGCAGCAACCACATCAAACTGTCAAGATCCCCTGTCCAACTCAGACGTGAAGCCTGTCGTCGCGGCTGTTCTCGTCACTGCAAACACGTGAAATTATTAGATATGGGTGATGGTGCTGCGCGTGGGCCTAATGTGACAGCCAAAGTGAGCGGCGCTCTGTGCGAAGCGCGCACCCGCTATCACCGCTTGAAAAGGTGCGGCTAACGTTCTCTGATAAGAACACATATTTTTTTCCTGTCGCGTCAGCGGTCCTATAACGTAGCTCTAAAATGAAGTATTCGCTTTTTGGTAATTGTAGCATTAAATGGATATGATTATATTATACCAAGCGCTCAGAGCCGTGCGGAAAGAGCAAACACATGTGCCATTGGAACACCATATGTTGTTACGTAATCATCGTCGTTTTATTTTACATTGACACTCTTATTATTATGTGTCTTATTATTTGGTCATCTGTTTTGAGATCAGTTTTTAGAACACGATTTTTAAGGATAACTGGAAATGATCACAAATACCGTTACTTAAAAATGCTGCCACGAGGGCGGAAGTACATCATAGGTTTAAATTATTGGAGTATTAAGAACACTTGCAAAAACTAATTCAGAAGTCTAATTATTTAATAATCAGTTTTGGGAGTAAGTACTCACATAGAAATACGATTTTTAAGGATAACTGGAAGTAATCATAAGTACCATTCATAAAAAATTATGCCACGAGGGCGGAAGTATATTATAGGTTTAAATTGGAGTATTTAGCACACATGCAAAAATTAATGAAAAAAATTAAACGACACTTCGAGCAGCAGGCACAGTTACTCTGTTACCAGGACGCGGCAGGACTTCAGGGCAGCCATAACACTACACTCGGTCTACTTCTTTCGACAGATCGGTACACAGCTCAAACTTGGACAGAGGCCCGATCGATCGATGGGCCCATATTTATACTTTTACGATATCATTGATACGATATCGGGAAACTGACACGAGGTACAAATGTTCACCATGATCATGATAAGATTCGAGGGAATCGATTGGTCCTCGTTGGCCGTATCAGTCGCGCAAACACTTCACTCCACCAATAAGTAAGGCATCGATGATAAGCCCCGTTGCAATAGGTAATCGTTATCTATCGAGCGGTGATAGATAGGCAGGAGCGGGGCGCGCGGCTCAGCGGGCCCGTATGTGAGGCGCGGGCGCTGCAGCGCAACGCTGGCGGCGCGGCACCCGGGAACACATGTCCGCGCCCGGGCGACCGGGGCCAACGCCGAGAGCTCGCTATCTGCTCACGACGACTCCACCACAATGACTAGTGTAATATTTACGTTAGAGATATACGTTTATTACGCTATATCTCGATGTTAATAGATAATTGCTTTCCGTCCTTTTTTAAATAGAATTGTTCAAGTAACTTAGAATTTGAAACATTTCTAGCAATCAAAAATATCACAGAGTCATTAAAATAACACTGATAAATAGATAAACAAAAAATATTTCAAAACAGAGCGGGAGACTTCTGTTACACAAGTCTTTAGTACCTATCTCAAAAGTCAAGAACTTTAGATGATCATTGTACCTATTTTGTCAAGGTTTCATTTTTATTATTTATGTATTAGTCCAAAATGGCCAATAATTGCGATTGAGGCTCAAAGAGGTAACACACACGCGCTGTTTTTCTAACGAATTCATATTACTTATACCTAAACGTAAGCACTGTTCTAGTAGGATGTGTATACGTGGAAGAATTTCGACATGATAGATAAGGTAGCAAAAGACGCATATCAAACGGTGTCATTTGATAAGACGCGAGGTGCGCTGCTTTCTGGGACGTGTTAGACAGGTGAACTCATTCAGCTGTTTCACATTTTAGACATAGTTTTAAACGAAAACTGCTATTTATCATACCCTAAAAACCTTACCAGAGTATGATTCCAGTCTTAACACACAGACAATTAATACGGGTTGGCCGGATAAGATTCTGGCAGAACTGAATTTTGGTAGACAAGATACAAAAACATACGAATAATAAAAAAAACCCTTTTACATAACTGCTCAAGAAAGATACATCTATACTAATATTATACATACATGCGAAAATGTGTGTGTTTGTTAGTTTGTAATTTTTTTTATTTTCACGGCCATACGGCTTAACAGATTTCCTTTATAAATTTGTAGCCAAAGAGGCTAGCTCCCAGCATCCTGAAAAGATTTATACATCTCATCGGTAGTCGGCGCTGTACACTTTATAATTAATTGATTTATTGCATTGCATTTCATGTTGTACTTACATTGGGTCTTAAAATAGGTATAGCTTCGAACATGAACCCTTTGAGACCGGGGCACAGCCATTTTACTTTATAATATTATACAATTAATATACGTATAAAAAAAATACAATTATTAAGTATTATACTTATTCCGGAACATTAAGCGTTCTAAGTTTTAGACCACTCAATAAAAAAAAGAAGAATCTCAGGGAATAATTTCTCGTCGCCGAATGCGGGATGCATCGCGACATCACGTTGCAGTTGATAAAAACCTAGACCCACTCTCCTTGGCAAACGAGAACTGGTGCAAGCCTCCAGAACTGAATACTCTGGATTGCAGAGCCATGTGGGAGAGCAAGGAGCTGCACGGGCGGTTCTACAAAGCCCTCATGGGACCTGATGCCCCTGCGTCACTGGCCTAGCTACTGGCTACGCTTTGGTGACCTCTTTGGGAAAACCGAGGCGTTCACCTGCGCAAATATGGATGAGGTAATCAAGAAGAACACCTACCGAACGACATTATGAAGGGTGGGACGGTGGACATTGGCAGAACATGCCACTGTCTCGGAGAATCCTTAAGACATTATGTGCTTTCGGTTTGTTCGCATCTTGCTAACTCAGAGTACTTGCACAGAGACAATCAAGTAGCAAGAATTATCCACCAGCAACTTACTCTCCGGTACGACGTTATTGGCCCTGAGGTGCCGTAATTACTACAAGTACGCACCAGAGCCAGTTCTCGAGAATGGCCGTGCCACACGCTACTGGGACCGGTATCATCACGGACGGGACTATTGTCACCGTAAGCCTGATATCGTGCTGGTAGATCGGTTGGAACGCCGGGCGGTACTCGTTGAAATCACCTTTCCGCATGATGCTAACCTGTCGTGAAGGCCAAGAAGGACAAGCTGAGCAAATACTTAGACTTTGCCTACTCTAGGTTACCGCCATATGGGATGGAGATCCAATGACTACCATTCCAACAGTTGTCAGTTGTCAGTGAACGGACTAATAGCGAAAAGCCTCGATCTGAAGAGGCTCTCGCTAAGGGTTCCGGATCAAGGGCCAGATAAAGAAGGCGGTACTTCTGCAATCTGGACTGAACACATCGTCAAGAGGTTCCTCTCTCTGCAGGCCTAACCACCGATCCCTTACGCCCTGCTCCGTGGTCGGTGGTTCTCCGTTTTTTATATTTATATTTAACTTTATAATAATACTTTTATAGTTTAAAAAAATTATTTATTAAATAAATAAATATCTAAAAAACTTGAAAATAATAGAAAACATTTCAAGAATTCAAGTAAGTTTACTAAAATGTAACTTAGAAATTAAATAAGTACGGTACGGAACCTTAAAAATGCCAGAGTGTGTTTGTTTGTTTGTTCCTATTTTACGTTAATATGGAGCAATGGATTGACTTCATCTTTTGCAGGCCGCAGACGGACAACGGACATATGCTACGTTATATCCTGAAAAATGCAAGTCTTCTTAGGCTACTAGGGTCAAAAAATAGTGATAGCCAATTCCACGCGGACAAAGTTGACAGAAAAAGCTAATAATACATAAATGATCAAACGTGCAGAGCAGTCAAGTGAGTCCACTCAGTCGGGAATAGTAAGTACGGCATCGGGCTTCGTTGTCCAACATATATATAACAATAGTAACGGAAGATGCAAAAAGTTCAGACTGGCTATACCTAATTAGTTAGCATGTTAGTTGTACTATTTTAGCTTATTACTAGCAATTCGAGACGAATATTAGTAACGGAGATGTATATTCTAATTTAGTAACTTTTAAAGGTTGTTGGGAGGAGTTCGATTTAAGACTATCGTCAGCACTTTTACTTATTTATAATTTTCCAATTGTTTATTTAATAATTAATTGAAATACAGAAAGCATGTTTCTTACTTCATTTAATTGACTACTAAATAAACTATAAATGTCTTCATCCTAATCAATTAATATATCGGCTAATGAAGTTCGAGACTGAGGCTGAAGGAAAGGGTGGAAGAGTTACGACTTCGCAAGTTCAGCGGGGGGAGCGCCGGGCGAGTGCGCAGGGAGGGAGCTGCCAGGAGGAGCCGGGGCAGGAGGCCGCCGGGGGCCAGCGCCTCGCGGCCGTGAACTGGAACTTCGGAAACTTCTGCCGTATTGTGTTTACATTCAACTTTGTTATGTGGGTTAAAGTTAAGCCAGAGTTCACCAGCGTGAAGTCAGCGTGTGTGCCGCTCGTTTTACTCAATTGCAAAGTTGACTCTCAAGTTTGGAAAATCGATTTTCATCTTCTCTTTATCAAATGTTTCAAGGTTTCTTGCGTTGACCTTCGGCTTCGGAGGCTAAGAGGCTGAAAATCTCAATATAGAGTCGGAACAACGCGTATTGTGCATTCTCATGAAATGTTAGTATTACGATATGCGGTCTTGATAAAGACCAACCCAAATAACGTTTTGTAAAAGGTTACAAAAGTGGGTAATTTTAATTTAGAACCTGGCCTGATACTTTACCGTTTCTGACTGCCTAGATCTAATCTAAGTTACAAATTATAATCATTTGAAAACTCACTAAATTTTATAAGGTGCGGCGCTGTCGCTAAAGTATCGATGACCCACACTATCAGTGATAGCCGCACCTGAAACTATATTTCAATTTTCTTATCGCTTGAACAGGTCCCTGATAATTTTTCACGCGAAAATAGTAAGAATTTTATCGTGTGAAAAACTATCGTCAAAACTTATGAAGTCATAACATGACTGATCATCAGGTGTACATTAAATATGACTCTTAACTTATACCTTCGCCTAAAACATAAAAAAATCATGTGTAAAGCCTCATTTGATTGTAGCCCGTCTAAAAATTGAAATAAAAATAGAGAAAGTCCCTTTAAAGAATGTACGTGTCTTATAGGAAACATTACCTCGTTGAGGGATTTATGATTGGCACTTGGAAAATAGTTTTTATTTTGGAACCATAATCCTCCATCACCTTCACCTGGTGCTGAGCAATAATTTGAGTATATACGCCGCGTCTATCAGAAGTTTCTTCGTATATTACACTGGCATTTAAATAATCTATAATTTATAAAATAAAAAAACTGACTTCAAATGGCCTTTGAAAAGTAAGTTTTTTCTTCACATTTTATTTATTATCCTGTGATTTAACGACACACATTTACTACATAAGTAACAATAGCATAATGCCAATTGCTCATCACCATTTACAAACTGTTGCTATCCACGGTGCAAGGATGTCAATCGTTGAGGAGTTCTCCTGGTTCTTCAATTTTACTACATGCATTTTCATGGACATAAGTTACTTCAGAACTTTATCATCATCATCATCATTTCAGCCGTAGGGCATCCCCTGCTGGACATAGGCCTCCCCCATCGATTTCCGAAAGGGCCGGTTGGAAGCGGCCTGCATCCAGCGTTTTCCTGCCCTCTCTTTTAGGTCGTCTGTCCATCTTGTGGGTGGACGTCCCACGCTGCGCTTACCGGTCCGTGGTCTCCATTCGAGAACATTTCGGCCCCATCGGCCATCCGTTCTGCGTGCTATGTGCCCTGCCCACTGCCACTTCAACTTGCTAACCCGGTGGGCTATGTCGGTAACTTTCGTTTGTCTTCGGATCTCCTCATTTCTGATTCGATCTCGCAGAGAAACCCCGAGCATAGCCCTCTCTATAGCTCGTTGTGCGACCTTGAGCTTGCTTATAAGGCCCATAGTGAGAGACCACGTTTCAGTGCCGTAAGTCATCACTGGCAACACACACTGATTAAAGACTTTCGTCTTCAGGCACTGAGGTGTTTTGGACGAGAACACGTTGCGAAGTTTACCGAACGCTGCCCAGCCGAGTTGGATTCGTCGATTCACCTCTTTCTTGAAGTTGGACCTGCCTAGTTGGACTGTTTGTTCTAGGTAGACGTACGAGTCAACAACTTCTAGAACTGAGTTCCCAACTGATACTGGGGTGGGCACAACATGGATGTTTGACATGACCTTCGTCTTGTCCATGTTCATCTTAAGACCCACCTGTTGGGAGACTCGATTGAGGCCTTCGAGCATCGTGCTGAGATCTTCCATCGATTCTACCATGACCACAATATCGTCGGCAAATCGAAGTGAGTGATGTACTCGCCGTTGATATTGATGCCGAGTCCTTGCCATTCCAGGAGCTTGAAAGCGTCTTCCATTGCGGCAGTGAACAGTTTCGGAGAGATTACGTCTCCCTGTCTCACGCCTCTTCGCAATGGAATTTCCTTAGAACTTTGCTCCTGTACTCGGACCGACATGGTGGCGTTATTGTACAAACACTTCAAAACTTCGACATATCGCTGGAGAGACTCTAGCACCGCCCATATCTCGATCGAATCAAAGGCTTTCTCATAGTCCACAAACGCTAAACATAGTGGCAGGTTATACTCTTCGGTCTTCTGTATAACTTGCCGTAGCGTATGGATGTGGTCTATGGTACTATAGCCTTTTCGGAAACCGGCTTGTTCGGTAGGCTGGAAGTCATCAAACCTGCGATCGAGACGATGTGTGATAACCCTCGAAAACAGCTTATACACATGGCTCAGAAATGAGATGGGTCTATAATTTTTAAGCAAGGTGTTGTCACCTTTCTTAAAGAACAGCACCACCATACCTCTGTTCCACGCTTCTGGCGTTATGCCTTCGAGTAAGACGGAATTAAAGAGCCTCTGAAGGACTTTAAGTACCGGTGTTCCACCCACTTTCAGAAGCTCTGATGTGATTCCATCGTCACCCGGCGCCTTGTTGTTCTTGAGCTGTTTCAGGGCCATCCTAATCTCGTACAGGCTGATGTCCGGGATATCTTCGGTATAGTGTCGGCTCAGCTTGGCTCTTGGGTCTCTAGCCGGGCTGCTGACAGGTTTAGCAACCGAAGTGTGTAACTGTCCATAGAACCATAGCTTTGGTCGACGCTACACTACCATCTTCTCTCTTCAGCTTCGTCAACTGGCTTTGCCCAATAGACATATCTCTTGCAAACACTTTGGAGCCTTTATTTTTCTCAATCGTCTCTTTAATACGATTCGTATTAAAGGTACGTATGTCGTGTCGCAATGACCTCCAGATTTGTCTGTTGAGCTGCCTATATGATTCAGCATCATTATAAGATTGTGTGTAACGAGCGTCGATCAGCCATGAGGTTACGGGTATGATCGGATAATTTTTGAGGACTATCTGTGCGACGGCCAGGTCTAAAAAACTTAGAACCTACCGTCTGGACAGTTTCCACTAACCTGTTGTTAAGCTCATCCACCGAGGCGAAGTTCTCCAGGCAATCAAAGCGATTGGACAGCTCTAGTTGAAAGCTCTCGGGGTTTTGTATATGGGCACGATTAGGTCGGAACGTAGACTTCATTAGACGGGATCTCTCAAGTTAAACGTTAATATTCAGTGTGCCTCTTACCATTCGGTGATCACTACCGGTTTTCACCCTGTGAATCCCAGAGAC
Source organism: Tortricodes alternella (assembly GCA_947859335.1). Classification (NCBI taxonomy): domain Eukaryota; kingdom Metazoa; phylum Arthropoda; class Insecta; order Lepidoptera; family Tortricidae; genus Tortricodes; species Tortricodes alternella. Next base: position 163,134 of record OX401973.1, on the reverse strand, counting down.
ATCATTGAATATTTGTCTCTTGGTTGTCATAATGAAATCTATCTCATTTGTCGTAAAACCATCGGGGCTCATCCAGAACTTTATACAGCAATTTAATCGCCAACCTTGAAATAGTCAACATTTAGGAGTTCCGGTGATCATCTGTGGTCTTCATCAACAGTTCCACTTCACCAAATAATGCTTTTGCAACGTATCTGCTTCAGTTATTACAGAAAATACTAAAATTGCTCTATGCTTGCCTATAATATTTGAAGAGTTCCATCGATTCCTCATAGATCCTCTCATCATAACTCAACTTTGACTACAACGGGACCAAACTGGAGGTATAGTATACCCTACCGATTAATAATAGTAGTTTATGCAACGGTTGCATAATGATAGGCCTTAAAACACTAGTGCGGTTTTCATGAAACGAACCGATAGGCGAGTTTCATAATAAGATCGCACGTGTGTTTTAAGGCCAAATTATGCAGAGGTGCATACATAACTTTATCTACACACATATTATAAATCCTCCATGATGGGTTCAGAAACAATATTTTCTGGCAACAAGTTATTTGTTGCAATCGTGGCTGCATATTTCCGATATCCGGCGCATTTTCACATCACACACACACCGAGAAGACTACTTATTATTCATATTTTCAACTAAAATGTAAATTACAAACAACTTTTTCTATTCAATTCAACAACAATTCTACTTTCGTTCAGCAAAACACCAACATGGCGGCAATTCGATCCTCCGTCAAGACCATTTTTTTTTAAATCATAGACAAGCGAATGAAGTCTCTATTCTCATGTCACTCGAGATCAAATGTCGTTCGGTTTATATTAAAAAAACATACTGAATTGATGTTTCGTATCAATAACTGTTTAATATCTATGGATACTAGAATAGAGACCCACTTGAGTTTTGACAGCTGTTCCAAATTTAATCTCATTTCTTTACTAAAAACGATAAAGAAATAACATTGCAGCACTGGTTTTTCCTAATTGGTTGTCAAAATGGTGGTCATTTCCTATGGTTTTTGATTAAACAATGGAGGTTTTGTGATATGGGTGTAGATAAAAGAATTTTCAAAATCGGTTTATAAATGACGGAGTTCTGAAGTAACAAACATAAAAAAAATAAAAAAAAAATACAACCGAATTGAGAAACTCCTCCTTTTTTTTAACTCGGTTAAAAAATGTTAGTGTCACGCTTCCTTGTACTTTGTATTTGTCTTGTCTATTATTTTGAGGACGGTAATGGTTCACTTTAGCTTAACAAAGATATATATCCATATGGTTAACGCAGATATGCGTGCGGTATATATGTTAATTCGTTATTGCAAACAATATTTTTAACGTAAGAAATAATTACTGGGTTGTGTTTTTTGTTAAAAATATTTATCTATTTTTACCTTTTAGTGATATGAAAATGAAATGAAAATGAAAATGAAAAATGTTTATTCAAAAAAAACTTACACTACGGAACAATGGTTTTGGGTCCTGCGCTAGGAGTCCCTGTGTTGCAGGGCCCAAATTAAGAAACTAGCAAAACGGACACAGTTCGTTTTTGGATTATACAGACATGCAAAATAAATTACATAAAACTAGCAGGAGAAAAGTTCAAAGTGAATTATATATAAATAAATATAATGATAGTCAGAGTAGTAGATATAAAAATATAAAATATTGAGAACAGGTACAAAGTCTACGTCCTTTCATTATATGAGTATTTAGCATTGGGGACTTGGGGACCCATCAACGTACTACTTCAAGTAGATTCTCGGTCTCGCGGTAGTCGAGCTGTTGTAACCACTCCGTCAATATGCGTTTATTAGGTGGTATCAGAACATCCCCAGATTTAAGATAGACTTTTTTGATAATAAATATGATGTAATAATACAGCTTCTTGAAGTTTATGGGACCATTTCTGAAATACTTATTTATGACCTTTCCAACAAAAAGAGAATCATCAAAATCAGTTCATGAGAAAGAAAGTAATACATGAAACCTACATAAAAAAATGGACGTCGAATAGATAATCTCCTCCTTTTTTGAATTCGGTTAAAAATATACCAAATAAAGTTGTTTTTACGTGATCATTTCATTTGAATGACATTTCATTAAAGTTTTCATGCATGAACAATGTTTAATGTAGTCATTATCCTCAGTCTATAATGTTGAGGTTGAACGCAAACCTCCATGATACTATGTGTATAAGTATTGCTGTATGACATGTAACCGTCATCTTCTTTATACAATATAGCCTTGGTTCAGAGGTCCCTGTTTTATTTTATCTAGCTAGCTATCTCGTCATGCATAACTAAAGTTATTAGGTTATGGGACCAGACGCCCGGTTAGATAGGAATAAAGAAAGTTAAATTTTATCTATAGATTTCGCGGATGTAAGCGGATAAGACTACCGGTCGCCATTGACATAGTCTCGAAAAATTCCGTCTCCGACATCAAGGCGAATCTTGTATTTCAGCTTCTTTACCATCCATCATGAGCTCTAATATGGTTCAAATTGAAAAGCTCCTCGGCCGAGATAACTATGCAACTTGGAGCTTTGCCGTGAAGACATATCTGGAGCACGAAAACCTATGGAAATGTATAGCTGAAACCGGCACTGACGATAAAACCGAAAGGTGGGCTTGCTGCGAGAACTGATTACCACCGACCTAGATGGCTGCGGCACTGTTGAACTGTATGTAAATAAAGTTATTACTTGTGCACACAAGCTCAGGAACATCGGGTTCATAGTCGACGATGAGTGGCTAGGGACGCTGCTCCTCGCGGGACTACCGGAACAGTATAGACCGATGATTATGGCAATGGAAAGCTCAGGTGTGAAAATAAGTACGGATTATGTTAAAACTGAGATTCTGCAGGACGTTCATTGTGAGAATGTCACAGGATTTTATTCAAATTTTCGATGTGCACGAAATAGTAAGCCATCTCCGAATAAGGTACAACGCAAAGGTCCCCGTTGCTTTAAATGCAATAATTTTGGGCATCTCGCCAAATATTGTAATTTAAGTCAAAGCAATTCCACTGAAAAACCAAAAAGCAAAACCGATAAATATAATGATAACCCTGGTTTTATAACGGCTTTTCCGGTTTCTCCTGGACTGGAGGTTGGATGCTGGTATATTGACTCCGGAGCTGCGATGTACATGACCAACAACAAGTATTGGAAGTACGACTTTGGACCTGCTCCGGTACCGAACATAAAAGTGGCAGATAATAAATGTTTGAAATTTGCTGTGGTAAAGTAAACATAAATGAAGTAAAGAAAGAGACAATTATATCAGAGACAGAGTGTCATGCGAGGACGTTACGATTAAGTATATAGGCACAGAATCTACGGTTGCTGACTGACACAGGCCTTGTCGAGGCCTCAGCTGCAACGTTGCCTGCACGCAATGGGCTTGCGTTCAAGGGGGGATGTTGAGGTTGAACGCAAACCTCCATGATACTATGTGTCTAAGTATTGCTGTATGACATGTAACCGTCATCTTCTTTATACAATATAGCCTTGGTTCAGAAGTCCCTGTTTTATTCTATCTAGCTAGCTAGCTCGTCATGCATAACTACAGTTATTATATAACAGAGTTCCCAAACTATTTCACTTACAGGTTCAAAATACTAAATCTCGGCGCCCTAGCTAGTGAACTAGTCCAAATATTATTTTGTAGCCGCGAATCACTCGCTCCTCTTTACTTACTAGGGCGTCGCGGCGCACAGATTTGGAACCCCTTGTTTATAGCACTCAAAAGCTTAATTTACAAAATATGTCCCCCTATATACTCCCCCTGATAATTTGGACATTTCCATGTTGGCCCAAGCGGATTTTTTTTCGAGGGACGCTTTTAAATAACGGTCAAAGCACCTTGTCACGTCAACGGGTAACCAGACAGCTGGGTCATAATTGACCCAATAATGGCCCAGCCATCGATTAACTTATCAATGAATCATATCAGCATAGCGATCGAACGTGGCAATAGTGTCAGCCTTCTGGGCACCCTGCCACCTGGCACTGATTTAGGAAAATTCGTTATTTATTTATAGGAAGTTTTAATTTACTTTTAATTTAGTGTTAGTTTTATATTTGGCGTATATTTTTTTTATAATTAATTTTATATCCTTAGTTTTAATTACCTCATTGTATATTATATAAAAAAAAATGTAATTTCGGCCAAATAATTAAGAGGGCGCCGACCGTCCAGTGGCGCCCTCATCACTGTTATTGTGTTTTCTATTAAAAGAAAGTATTTTATTAAAATTGAAGCCGTATAAGTTGTTACGCAACTTAATACACAACGTATTTGCTACGTAATATAGCTTTGCAAAGTATAACCATCATCTAATCAATTTAATAGAAAATAGTGGCCGCTTTTTTCTGTTAAATTGATTAGATGATGGTTATACTTTGCAAAGCTATATTACATAGCATATACGTTGTGTATTAAGTTGCGTAACAACTTATACGGCTTCAATTTTAATAAAATACTTTCCTTTAATAGAAAACACGATAACAGTGATGGGGGCGCCACTGGACGGTCGGCGCCCTCTTAAAGGTAATAACACAGAAAAGCAAATCGTTTCGCAAAAGAAGGTATGAAGAATATGAGAAGTGGTAAAGTTCTTGATATTTGTGCAGATTCTCTAACAATCTTCAAATCCACTGCAACATTTATCACTTTCATTCATTGCTTTCATTGAATCCAAGTTTGTTTCCTTATATAGTTGTTTTTTCTTTTTTCTTTGTGATTGCATGCTTTTTGATTTATGAAAATTGATTAATTTATGAGAACTAGTTCATTAATTATTTAATTAGTTAGGTTTACTTACTCTTAAATGGGTCATACACACGCTTAGGTTCAGGCCCCCAATTCTCGGTGCATTCGAGATAATGTCGATTGCGAGATTAAACGTCAGATTCATACAGTTGTGTCAAACGATTGTATGCACTGACGTTGTATCTCGATTGTGAGATTATCTCGAATGCACCGAGAATTGGGGGCCAGACCTGTTCCCGAATGCCTGATTATTTTGATTAAACTATATCCGCATGTAGGTTATTAGGCAAAGTTTTGGCCTATGTGAAGAAAACATAAAATTAAGCAGTCGTTTTCAATATTAATGTTAGCACTGTCAATAACCATAATAAATCAAGTCAAGTCAAGTCAAGTCAAACTATCTTTATTCAATTTAGGCTTTTACAAGCTCTTATGAAGGTCAAGGAATGAATCTACCACCGGTTCGGAAAAAATCCTCTACTGAGAAGAGCCGGCAAGAAACTCGGTGAGGTATCATTTTTTCAAATCAGTACACATATAAGTCAACAATGATGTCTACAGTTTTATACAAATCTAAGTATATACCACAGCAGGTACGCTCATCGAGACCCAGGGATCGCCAGTGCAGGTCACGATTTAAGCCAAACGTCCCTGTCCATGACGTAGTCTTTTACTGAGTAATATGCCCTAGAAATAAGAATTCGCTTTACAGTAGATTTGAACATTGTGTATGTTTGTTCTATTATGTTAAATAAAAAAATATATAATAATAAAAAATATATATAATATATTATGTAAAATATGTCTAAATAATTAAATAAATAACGCAAAAGATCAGTATTTAACGAGTATTCTAAATTTTCAGTGTCGCTGAACCTTCGATAGCTAAAGATGGATTATATTAAATAGGTATTCAATACTTAACCAAATAATTCATTTTTAAAGTAAATAAGGTCAGGTTTGGATCATCAAGGTTTTAATTAGGATTAAAAACCCTTCAGGGAGTAGTTTCTTTTGTTAAATCATTGTCTTGAGTAAATGATAAAATTAAATTTTACAAAAAAACTGTGTTTAACTGATATATATTGTGAGATTGTGACATGACCATTAAGTTCGTACTTATTTTGAAGCTGTAAAGGTGTCTTTAATGATCTTCATTAAATTTATTCAGTAAATGGAGAAATCTGTTTTTTATCATCATAATTGGGTGGGTTATTTGCCTCCCAATGCTGGGCAGCGGCCTATTATATCCTATACCCATACCCAAAATTAAGTAAAACCTAAAGTTGATTATTATGTACCCATTTGACATTTATCCCTCCTAGTATTTTGCATTACAGTACAATATATATTTGCCAAACCGAAGTGCAACATAATTACAAGTACCAGCTGTTAAATCAAAATTAATTAAAATTAGGGCAGTGCTTTTATAGCAATTCAATTAATTAATTAATTGCTTTGTAATACAAAATATTAAATAATTTGTTAGTGTGGCATGAGTTCAGCGCTGGCATCACATCAGTCACAAAGGTACCTTGCCCTTATCTCGTTTTACACTTTATTTGTTGAAGGCGCACGATAAAGATAAAGATAAGTGGTAGTCGACGCCTTTATCGCGGAGTATCGCAAAACTGCTCGCTTAAGGAAGTTACACGGTGCCTATTTTGTTTTATATAATTATTGCACAAATAAACTGGTCTAAATGGCTTATAGGTACATAAATATGTATATCTTTATTTTTAGGGTTCCGTACCCAAAGGCTAAAACGGGACCCTATTACTAAGACTCCGCTATCTGTCCGTTTGTCACCAAGCTGTATCTCATGAACTGTGATAATTAGACAGTTGAAATTTTCACAGAAAATGTATTTCTGTTGCCGCTATAACAATAAATACTAAAAAACAGAATTAAATTAATATTTAAGGGGGCTCCCATACAACAGACATGACTTTTCTGTCGTTTTTATAGATAATGGTAACCCTTCGTGCGCGAGTCCGACTCACACATGGCCGGTTTAAAAAAAAATCTTAGCCTCTACTTACATCGAAGCCAACTGGCGATAATAATATAAATAAAAAAACAGCATTTTATAAAATACCTAAATTAGAATGCATGAACAAATAATAAATGAGGTATTTATTTAACTACTTGAATATGTAGCTTGTTTTGAAGGGAAATATATATGCATTAAATTAAAGGAAGAGTAATCATTATTGCGTAATGTAGCTACCTATATTATAGTTATATTAAATAACATTTATGAAAGTGGTGCTGTTACAGATTAATCTGTAATCCATGAATTTGTAAACCAAATACTTTCTTAACTCTTATGAATATTTTGTTATTCGAATTGAACTTCACAAACATTATGTCCATTAATCAAAAGTTTGGCGCAGCGTCCCACCGTCACGCCGCCATCTCCTCCTACTTTATATGCCTATGTACACTATAAAATGAATAGTACACTCGTAACAGAAATTTGGGTCTCGCATAATACCGCGTACGCTGGCAACATTAAACGTTGAAGGTCAATATTTGACAAATGGCCGAGCTATCTGTCACTTTCTTTTCGTAGGAATAAACATTGCGGGCCGTTTTTATTTTTATAATAAACAATGGATAATATATGTAGATTGTGCTGCTCTACGAAATTCGTGAACAATCACATATTTGACGAGGAGAACGCTTTGTACTTAAAAATGTCTTTATACTTGCCAGTGAAGGTAAATAGTGTGGTTGGTAAGAGTTATATTGATGGTATGGTAACCTACGAGGTGATGATGGAGTGTTTGGCAGGTGGCGCGCGGCGACCGGCTGCCGCAGCATGTATGCGACCGCTGCAGCTGCCGGATCAACGACCTTTATCAGTTTTGCAACGAGTCTATCGAGGTGCAGCAAAGGTGAGCCAGCTCCTTGCCTGGTGACTCTCTCCGTAACATGAAATTTCTGATTCTACCAGGCTTCTGTTGTGACAGAATCCAGGAACAGAGACTTTACTTTGAACTTCATATTCATGATCTGGGCTGCTGGACCAGGCTGAATCCTTGCCAGTCAGAATGTTCGCAATATATTTGTTCTATCTACTCTAGAAATTGGAAATGCAGTGTTTATTTGAATTTTAAAATCTAAGCAGCCATGGCGCTTCACTATGAAGTAATGAACTGCTGTTCATCGCAGTTGCTGTTTTATCGTTATTTATACTGCTGCTCTAAAATGATGTAATTTTCAACACTGCTCAGGCAATGAGTCAAAAATCATGTTTAACTGGCTTAACTCTTTAAACTACTTTGAGACTGAAGCTATCTTGGTTTTCTTTTTTTCCATTGTTATCTTACAGTTTGTAGCGTTTCACTAAAGCAACACTATTACAAATATTACAATAAAACCCTCATTACCACGTTTTGGATTTTCGGAGGTGCTGATATTTCAATGATTTTGCAATCATCACAATCATAGGATGAGTGATGTCTGCGAGCAGGTTGAGAGCTGATAATAGCTGTATTGGTCTATATTGGTGTCTTCACACTTTTCAAAAGGTTTCAGTTTTGTGAAGCAATAACACAATTTGGTGCCCAATTGACAAGAGAAAAAGAAAAATTTATCTTACACTATTCAAATTTCACTTTCATACATATATGGCAGTGTCCCTTTAAATTGCTAATGATTGTGACTTCTGTGGGGACCCACAAATCAAAGCCGTTCCTCCATTTGAAACACAAGTGACCATTCACCAGGTTACCTATTCATTTAACTAACCCATTTTGAAAGGGAAACCTAAACAGCTGAAGCTTTACCCTTAGCAGACTCTCACTCACCCAGTGACTAGCTTACTTTCTCACTGCTGACTCACCATTGAACGTTAAAGCAACGCTCGCAAAATTGGCCTTATGTTTTAATTTAATAGGTTAAAATTTGCATAACTCAAGCCAATGGGTTACCTTTATAGATAGCGATAATTGAACAGCTTTGAACAAGCAATGGGTTTGGCAAGCAAAGCCTTTCGAAAAACCCATTCAAAACTCCTTAAAAGGGTACCCTTGCAGACAACTCTTTAAAAATGCAAATAAAAATATGAAAGAAAAAAATAATTATTTTTGCTTTCACATGTCCGGCTCTTTAAAAGTCAAATCATAAGATTTTTATTTTATTTTATTTATTTTTAGTTAGGATTTGAACAAAAACCTCAGACAGTTTTATTATGTTTTGATTTTGTCATTTTCAGGTTACGGAGTATCTTTCAGTCATCTGAGCTTCAGACAGATGACTCCACCGATCTCACAATAATTAAGAATGACGTGCACTCCCCAAGCCCTTGTCAGTGCGAGCGCGCCACGCAAACCGAATCAATCGAGGGCTGCACCGACAAAACCAAACCTGAAATTAAAGAGGAAACAAAGCCTCTATCACCAGCCGTGGTCAAAAAAGAAGATGATATTGACTATTATGTGTACGATAACATATGCCATGACGTTCTCTCTGATAACAGCGAAGACATGTCGCTCGTAGATCTCAAGAAGAAGAAGAAAAGGACTGTAAAGCATGAAGTGGCAAATGGGGTTACGGAGAACAAAAAGGGAAGAAAGAGAAAAAAGGATCTGAAAGAGTGGGACTTGTTGATAAAGGCGCTGCCGGCTGGAGCGGTCAGCTTAGCGGAGACGGATCCGGTCAAACGGGAGCCCGACGAGCTGGTGGCACCCGTCTACATCAAGAATAATATGGTTGTCAAGCAAGAGCCCACCGACGACAAGTATGACTGTTGCATTTGCTTCGCGCAGTGCTTTAGTAAAGGGGAAATGCTGCAGCACTACAGGTATGAGTTAAAATGGCCTAAACAATTATTTCATCTTTGCCAAATTACTAAAGATCCTCGTATTTATTACTTCAGTACTCACTGCCAGCAACAATCTTAGATCATGCTACAAGCATTTCATAATTATGAGTATTCTCATTGAAGGCGAGTCCAGACGGGTGTAACGTGTAATGTAAGATTACGTGTAATTTAGCATCAACAGTGTGGACGTCACACGAACGCCGTACAAACGAGCACTGCGAGCGCCTTTGTGTTCTGGCTAAAAACCGACAGCCGATGGATCACGGCGAGCGCTAGCGCGAGCGTTACATGTAATGTTCGTAGTGCTGTCCAAACGCAGAGTTCGTGTTACATTACACGTTACACCCGTCTGGACCCGCCTTTAAAGAGTCGTGCGTGCCCGTTCTTGGGAGCAAATGAATAAACAGCGCACAGTGTATATAATATTCGTATTATAGACATTTCAACTAATGGGTTTATTACACTTTCCTAAATTTTGTCACGAGAGGGATGCCGCAATACGTTGGAATTTGATTGGGATATCACCATACGTATCTAACGTATTGCGGCGTCCCTCTCGTAAGTGAATAAATTTAGGAAGGTGTAACGAGCCCTTAACCACTCGTATCGGGAGCTAAAAAAAAACGGCATTCTCGTTCATGGATTATTGGGTTCATGGATTACAAAAAAAATTGTGGCCAAAATGAATGCAAAAAGTGTATGGATCCGTGCATAAGCATCCGATGGGTTAAGAAAGAGTCGCATTGCTGACTAAAGTGCGGTACTGGAGCAGAAAAAATCGTATATAACGTTCATTTACTAATCTGCGCTGTCGATCGCGCAGTATTATAATACCGTCGCGGAAAAGTGTCCGCTCCAGGACAGCACTTTAGCTAGGGCAGGTGGGGTCGCCGGCCACAGGTCACGCGCGCCCGAGGCCGGCGCTCGTGGCCTGCGGGCCGGCGCTCGTGGCCTGCGGGCCGGCGCTCGTGGCCTGCGGGCCGGCGCTCGTGGCCTGCGGGCCGGCGCTCGTGGCCGGCGCTGACTCGTGGGGCGCAGGGCGCACGCCGAGGCCGAGGCGCCGCGGCCGCCGCCCGCCGCGCCGCCGCCGCCCGCCGCGCGCCCGCTGCGCTGCCCGCGCTGCTCCAAGGTCAGTGCTACACACACACACACACACACACACACACGGACCTTTACGTATATTTTTCATAACGGTGTGATACATACGGGTCCTCCACAAAGTGATGTTCACATCCTACTTAATATCCTTACTTAGTAAGTAACTCTAGTAGTACCTCTGTTTGTTACGTTTTCACGCCTAAACTGCTGAACCGATTTTGATTAGTTTTGGTATAGAGATAGATTGGACCTTGGAGAAGGACATAGGCTAATTAAATAATTATTCTACGCAGACGAAATCGCGGGCACCAGCTTGTCCTTACTAATATTATAAATGTGAATGTAAGTTTGTTTGTTTGTTACGCTTTCACGTAAAAATTATTTAACCGATCATCATGAAACTTTGTACACATATTCTCCAAGGTATTGGGAAGGATATAGGATACTTTTTATCCCGGATTTTTTTTAACTTCCCTAGGGAATAACTATAACTGAAAAGCACGCGAACGAAGTCGCGGGCAGAAGCTAGTTATTAAATAAAAGCCACTCTAAAAATCTGTTGAAAAGTCAGAAATAATGATCAATTAAGTGATACATTCAATATATCATAGTCGGTGGCGGGTTGAATAGGAAATATATCTATCTCTCTATCTATCTTTATTCCTCATACATACATAGTTTACGTGACGCTATTTTCGATTTATTTTTGCTAAAAATAAATTATATTTATGCTTTTAAAGCTTTTTAGTAAATAAAATAAGTTATAGGTACTATAAATACTTGAAAAACACACGGCTTTACTCACGATTTATTGTCAGAAATAGTCCGACATGTTTGCGCAGTGCGCGGGTTGATCTGACCGGGACCGCACTCAAACCCTGAAGAAGGACTCCAATCGAGTACGAAACATGTCGGACTATTTCTGACAATAAATCGTGAGTAAAGCCGTGTGTTTTTCAAGTATTCATAATGTCTCACGAAAGTTTTAATTAGTTATACTATAGTTTCATTATACCGACTACGATCGAACGTCGATAGCATTTGGTCAATCGCTCGTCGACATATTTTGTCAAATATTCCTATCAAAATATAAGGACTGTTGACCCTTAACAGTTCTTTTGCAAAATTGCCTCTATTGATAGTGGGGACAAACAGTTCCGATGCATCCAGATGCGTTCTAACGATAATAAATTGCTTAACAACGGTGCCAAAGAAATCTCATCATTATCGGTTAGCTGCCAATCATTGAATAGTTCCATGTAGCCATCCGTGGATTCCATCACCACTCCCACAAGACCAGATAATACCGATCTAGGGTAAATACATCATTCATCTTAGAAAATGGCAATATTGCTTTATGTTACAATTTTTTTTACAGTTAAAGTATAGTTTATTTTTTGTATTTTAAACATTGCTTTTTAGTTTCATTGATCCCATCATCACAATCCAACTTTAACCTGCCCTCAATTTGGAAAGGTTTACATACGTAGATTTTCATTTCCAAATAATATTTTGGTATTGCCAACATGTCGCCATTTAATCATTACATTCAGAAATTCTTACATTATTTTGAATATTACATTACATTACTTTAAATAATAATTAGGTACATTTTAAGTTATATATCGTCGCTGCGCGTGCAATACCGCGGAAGAGCACTTTGTAAGAACCGCGTATCTGCGTTTTTTGCGATTTTACAGGAACAAGAAAAAACTGAATATATCAGTCATTTAAGTCAGTTTTTTCTTGTTCCTGTAAAATCGCAAAAAACGCAGATACGCGGTTTTACTAAGTGCTCTTCCGTGGCGCGGTATTGCACGCGCAGCGACGATATGCAAGGTACATTATATTTATGTACATCATTTATTTTTATATTTACAGTAATCTTCCTTTGTGTTTGTGCTAGAAGCGAGTTCAACTGTTTAACAACTTGTTCATCCCTTTATACCTACTGTTTTCATCTGAATCGGCATATGGTTATAAAAGTTCGCTGCTGCATGCATAATAAGGACAACTTCCTAACAATCACATAATTGCATTTAGGTAGCACCAGTTTATGTGGAACTCTTTTATTTTCTATATGTGTTTCGATGCGTTGCCGAGTCGCCGCATGTCGGTCTGTGTGTCGCAGGTGCTGGAGGCGGGCGCGTGGGCGGCGCACTGGCTGCGCCACTGGGAGCGCGACCGGCGGCCCTACCGCTGCGCGCGCTGCGAGAAGACCTTCCGCGACCATCACCAGATCCTCAAGCACGGTCAGTCACGCGAACACGCACACACATGCACACGCACACACACGCACACACACGCACACACTTGATTACTATTGATAAAATTCTGTTCGCCGATAGTTGATAAATATTATGATATCCTCTCGAAATGGCGACTATTGCTTAACTATTGCAAACTGTATGACGGGTGTCGCTTATCGCCGGGCGCACTGAGTTTCGTGGTAAGAGGCACGCAGTTGTTGTCATGCGCGGCACCACGTCGCTGCTTAGCGATAATACCGCCTATTGTATACCGTGTTACCTATTTCTTTGTTTTTTTCCAATATGTTTTATGTGGTGTTTAATTAAGAGTATGTTGGAGAAAAACCACTTAATTATATTGAGAGCAGTTTATTCCGTGGACTTAGTATTGAGTAGAGTGTTTTTCATAGCAACCGTCAATACATTCGTTACTACCAAACAACCAGTAATAAGCAACATAGAGTTTATAAATAAGCTCTAACACCACCCCTTAAACTATATGTTCTGCTCATCACATATAACTATGATATTAGCCACTAAGCATATAAAAGTCTCTTACAAAACGTTGATATTTTTCAACACATAAAGGCTTCGTCAAAACATCGGCTAACATATCGTTAGTACACATATATTTGATTACTATTGTACCATTTTCAACTACTTCACGGATGAAATGATGTCTGACATCAATATGCTTAGTCCTAGCATGAAATATGTGGTTTTCAGACAACTTAATTGCAGATTGATTGTCATTGTAAACCACTATATTCAAATCTAGCTTCAAGCATTCCGACATGAAAGCTTTAATGAACAATGCCTCTTTACACGCATCGGATAGAGCCATATACTCAGCTTCTGTGCTGGAAAGAGCCACTGTGCGTTGTTTACGACTCTCCCATGAAACTATAGAATTGCCTACCTTAAATATGTAACCGGTATAAGACCGACGATCGACGACACTCGCCGCCCAGTCCGCGTCCGCTGACCCTGTCACATTCAATCCGCTCTTCTCATACGTGATGCTGTGGTTCATCGTACCCTTCACGTACCGAAGCACGCGTTTCGCCGCTTTGCAATGAGCTTCTGAGTAGCAGTCGTTGAACTGACTTAACATACTCATAGCATGCGCGATGTCAGGACGCGTACAGACCGCAATATACATTAGGCAACCAATCAAGTTCCTGTATTCGTAGTTTTCTTTCTTATCAGCTTTGGCAAGTTTTAAACCAACTTCCATTGGCGTTTTAGCAGGTTTACAATCTGTCATCTTAAACCTTTCCAAAACTTTGCCAATATAACTCGACTGATCAAGGATGATTTTTCCATCTTTACGACGGACATGTATTCCTAATACATTTTTCGCTGGCCCAAGATCTTTCATAACAAACTGTTTCATTATCTCCTCTTTTACCGCCCTTTTCTCAGTTTGACTGTTGCTAAAAACCAAAATATCATCAACATAAAGGCCGAGAATGACTAGTCCGTTATTGCTTGATCTTACGTAGAAACACGGCTCGGACGCTAACCTTTTGAATTTCAGTTTCTTAACAAGTACATCGTTTATCTTTTGATTCCATGATCTGCTGGCTTGTTTCAATCCATACACAGCTTTGAGCAAGCGGTATGTTTTTCTTTTGCCATTTTCTACTGGAAAGCCTTCAGGAATTTCCATATAAACGACTTCTTTTAAGTCTCCGTTTAGAAAAGCTGTTTTCACGTCCATATGATCTACGTCCATATCATATTCAGCCGCCAGTGCCAAAAGTAATCTTATTGTCGAATATCTCACGACAGGTGAGAAGGTTTCAAAGTAATCTTCTCCGTAATTTTGTGTGAATCCTTTCGCAACTAACCGAGCCTTGTACTGAAGCAATTCTCCATTGAATCCTCTCTTTTTCTTAAATATCCACTTGCACTTAACAGGTTTCTTTCCCTTCGGTAAGTCAACAAGTTCCAGACATTTATTGTCCAAAAAAGATTGATATTCATCCTGCATTGATGTCTTCCACTGCGTAGACTTAGGACTGTCGAGTGCCTCGCGCACGGTAGTTGGTGTATCCGTATCGCAACTCGCGCCTGTGACAAATGCTGACAAGTAAGCATCTTCGAATTCGCTCCGTCCTCTCGATTCTTCCGAATCCCAATACGACTACCCTGGAACGTAATTTACATCCGAAGTACTACTTGAATCAGATATGTCAGTATCATGTGTCTCATGCTCATGGGGCTCTTGTGCGCAATCAACTGGTTCTACCGTCTGTACTCTTACATTTTCAGATTCAGAGTTATTAAAGATCATGTACGGAGTCGGCACGTTGATCACAGGTTGCGGATCTATCTGTTCAATAATGTCTTTAGAATTTATCCTCTACAAACACGACATTACGCGAAGTAATAATTTTATTAGGATAAGCGGGATCTACGAGTCGGTATCCTTTAATATCTTCGCAGTAACCTATAAATATATATTTTTTACATTTCGGATCTAACTTTTTACGATTTGCTACGACAGAATAAGCAAAACAACCAAAAATTCGTAGATGGCTCAAGTTTACCTTAGATCCTGACCACTTCTCCTCAGGAGTAGCACCCAACACAGCCTTGGTTGGTGATCTATTCTTCAGATAAACTGCGGTATCCATTGCTTCTGCCCAGTATCTCTGATCTAAGCCAGCACCCTGTAACATACACCTTGTAGCCTCAACAATTGTGCGGTTGGCTCTTTCCGCGACGGAATTCTGTTGTGGACAGTGAGGGACAGTCCTCTGGTGTCTTATGCCATGCTGCTTCAGAAATAACTCGAATTGTTTATTTACATACTCGCCTCCGTTGTCAGTCCTTAAAACTTTAATAGTTTGGTTTGTTTGATTTTCGACAAGGGACTTGAATTGTTTAAATAACTCGAAAACTTGATCTTTTGGTTTAATAAAATAACAAAAAGTTTTCCTCGTATAATCATCTATAAAAGTCAGCATATAACGAGCGCCACCGAACGAAGCTTGCGGCATGGGTCCACAAACGTCACTGTGGACGAGACCTAAGATTTCAGTAGATGCTTTCAATGCAAGAAATACATTGTTTATAGTTACGGTTATCAAAATCTACGCCGTTTGCCATACCTGTTCTCAGTAGGTTCATGCTCCTTGAATTTAGATGAGCTAAACGCTGATACCACACATCTTGAGATATAGCTCGTCGAGCCCCCACGTTCGCCGCGACATGATCAGTGGGCGCGGACTCGGACGATCACGTTACACTACTTGCTGAGAAAGTTTGTAATTTATAAAGACCATTCTCACATTTCGCAATAGCTATTAAAACATTTCCAAAATAATAGTTTATACAACGGTTGCATAATGATATGCCTTAAAACACTAGTGCGGTTTTATGAAGCGAGCTTTTAGCGAGTTTCATAATAAGATCGCACGTGTGTTTTAAGGCCAAATTATGCAGAGTTGCATACATTACTTTATCTACACACACACAAAGGCTAAGTTTAGCTGTGCAAAGAGGGAACGCTGCCAGCCTGCTGGGCACCATGAGCAGCGACGGCGATTTGGCCAGTATCTTTTATTTGTAGTGTAGTTTTAGTTTTAATTTTAATTTTAGATTTATTTTAGATTTAAGGTTTATGTACTGCTGCATTCATTTTGTGTAATAAAATACACACATATTATAAACCCTCCATGATGGGTTCAGAAACAATATTTTCTGGCAACAAGTTATTTGTTGCAATAGTGGCTGCATATTTCCGATATCCGGCGCATTTTCACATCACACACACTCCGAGAAGACTACTATTCATATTTTCAACTAAAATGTAAATTACAAACAACTTTTTCTATTCAATTCAACAACAATTCTACTTTCGTTCAGCATAACACCAACATAATGGCGGCAATTCGATCCTCCGTCAAGACCATTTTTTTTAAATCATAGACAAACGAATGAAGTCTCTATTCTCATGTCACTCGAGATCAAATGTTGTGCAGTTTATATTAAAAAAACATACTGAATTGACGTTTCGTATAACTGTTTTAATATCTATGGATACTAGAATAGAGACCACTTGAGTTTTGACAGCTGTTTCAAATTTAATCTCATTTCTATACTAAAAACGATACGGGAATAACATTGCAGCACTGGTTTTTCCTAATTGGTTGTCAAAATGGTGGTCATTTCCTACGGTTTTTGATTACACTATGGAGGTTTTATGATATGGGTGTAGATAAAATATTTTACAAAATTCAGAACGAAATACAACTCGAAAACCTTTAGACGTCAACACGTTGACAGATATCAAATTGCATGACAAGTTCGGAATATAAACTACGCTGTTTAGAGTTTTTATACCACCTTCTACATGCAGTTCGGTACTGCCACGACCCGCACTATAAAGTTTTTCGCCGTTCGCCACGGTGACTTCCAGGCTCGTATCCACCACGAAGTCGTTGAGAATGTCCCTCCTGTTGCACATACGACACGACGCTCCGGAGTCAATGTACCAGGCGTTCTTCAGCACATCCACCGACAGCGCTCTCAGCATATTCGCCGTGCCTTTGGTATTGGGATTCTTCAACTTTTTATCCTTCTCGGGGCAATTCCTGGAAACGTGACCCAGCTTTTTACAGCGGAAACATTTGACAGGTTTATCGTTCAGTCGTTTGGCTACCATCACGGAACCACTGCTTGTGTCAGTTCCGTTGGTCCGCCGCTGTTCTTCTTGTAAAAGTTTTTGTTTGACCAGCTCGCTTGACAATGACGTGTTAGAGTTTTCTAGAGCCATTATTAACGAGTCATAGTCGCTTGTTAAGCCGCTGAGCATTATTATGGCTAGAAAATCGTCTTCTAACGCCGATCCAATTTCACTCAGTATTTGCGACGTATCCATCATCTTATTCACGTATGCCTCCATACTCACGTATTCACTTAATTTCGTGGCGAATAGCGTTCGAAGTTAAGTGAGCCGTCGACACAGACCTCGATCTTCGTATGCCTTCTGCAGGCTTTTCCATGCCTCGCTTGCCGTCTTCGCATTTCGAATTTGTGGAAACACAGTAAGCTGCACAGATAAGGCAATTTTTGCGAGCGCCTTTACTTGCTTCTTCGCGTCTTCACACTTGTTTTCCGTTTCTCCCACACAGTCCCATAGGTCTTCGTGGATGAGCACCATTTTCATTATGAACTTCCAGGAGTTATAATTTTGAATTCCCGATAGCTTTTCCACACCGATGGCCGAAATGGTAGATGCCATTTTTGTGCTTTAAACAAGAGATAATATTTTTGGAAAAAAGTGTTCGAAGTTTGTACACACTACGTACGTGTACTTCAGGAACGTATAGCTAGCTCCTAACGCTCTGCTACCATGTTGGAGAAAAACCACTTAATTATATTGAGAGCAGTTTATTCCTTGGACTTAGTATTGAGTAGAGTGTTTTTCATAGCAACCGTCAATACATTCGTTACTACCAAACAGCCAGTAATAAGCAACATAGAGTTTATACATAAGCTCTAACAGAGTATTTGTATTTTATTGTATTGCACGCCTGGCGGGCGGTACTATACGGTAAAAGAAGTTGATAGATTTTTACAAATTGATGGCAGGGTAGACGAAGCAATTGAACGTTTCATAATAAACGTCACCGACTCCGATTCTTCCTCTGACTCTGAGACTTCGCCATAATCGTCCAATGATATACCAGGCTATTCAATAATAAATTCTATGAAAAATATATAGCTTTTTCTTTTAATTTATTATTATCATCGGTGAAAATAATTAGCGGGCCGCTATTTGTAATGAGTTAAGAAGCCCTGCTTTTATATACTCTTGGCGAACAGACTTTATGTAGGTTGATTAAATAAAAGAACACCGTGAATCGCCGCTTTCATGTCGTCATTGCTGCTTTGAATATTAAGCACAGCACATTTATATGTTATAAAGCAAAAAAATAAAAATAAAATATTTTTGACACAAATCAAAACAGACTCCAAAAACCCTTTGAAAATTAAGAAATAATAACCGGCCTTTATTAGTAAATACCTAGAAACATAAAATATTTTCTATTGAGGTAATAAATGAAACACATCAAAGTCGGTGCCAAGCAGTTATCCGTTGTCCGCAGTCTTCCTTTTTTTAAAACTTTCCTTGTCAATGTTTATCAAGTAAAGATGTCGTGGGGTCGTACCGCCCGGAGCTCCGTGTCGCAGTATGATCAAGTATACAGTATTCGCCGGGTGCGCGACGACAGCGCCAACTAGCGGATGCAATAACGGCGGACTGTGACAATGCGGTCTTTACGAGAAGTAACTACACAAACAAATCATTCCAATGAGACATCGTAATTTACACATAATTCTCTACGATTATGTAAGTCTATAGTGTCGATGATAATGTTGACCTTTCTTTTCCGTCTAAAATGGCAAAATGTAATCTAAACAGCTTTTCAGGCAGTCGCACACGACATCGCTGTCTAACCTCAAACCAGTGGTATACCGGCGCACTGTGGAACGAAAATGGCCTCTCCATAGAAATAGGGACTTAATTTTCTAAGTGCCTATTATTTTTATTGAAATCGAATCTACTCCTCATAATTAGGTAAAAAAATAATATGGGTAAATTTGGGTGGAAAACCGCCGAGTAATAATTTTTTTACTAAAATTTTGTATGGAGCGTACATGACAAAACGGAATATCTCGGAAAGTGCACAATTTCCCGTAATATTCTTCCGCACGAATTTAGTACCAATTATCTATGATTTTTCGGCGTACTCAAAATTTCCCGGGCAGGCGCACTTTTTTTTTTTAAATCAAAAACCTTTTATACACGGAAAACTTGGTTTTTAGTAGGTATTTAAGTTTTCAAGACACGTTTAATCATGGAGTAAAATTAAATAATGGCTTTAGATGAGATGGATTTTCAAAAATGAGTTAATTGGAATAATGACATATCTCACTTTTTGGACCTTTATCTCTCTCTCGCACATTCGGTGCTCATTAAGTGTATGATTAAAAGTAAAAATTAACTAAATGACTCTTAATTATTCTTAATTAGTTGGCATTAAGTAAAAGTATAAATTAAATATTATCTTATTATCATTAAGGATGATGATTACCCAGATTTCATTACTAATGTGCTAATGTGCAATAAATAGGTTGCAGTTTAATTTTATTGTTCTGCGTCACTTATTTCGGCATCCAATTCCGAATCATTTTGCGATTCGGAATTGATTAGAAGGTCCAAGGTCTCAATAAATAAGGTTTGTTTGTTCCTTTTATTCAGTGTTGGCCTCATTGCGGTAAGTTTTGGATCCGATAACAGAAGTAACATATTGAGAATGTCATGATTTGAATCTTGTCTACTCTTTTTCTGTGAGTTGTGTTCCCTGAACCTTCTAAAGTCTTTATTCCGGGCCTCTGACGCTTCTTCTGAGAGATTGCCGATCGGTATAACTGCGTTATGGGCATGTACGCTCCATACAAAATTTTAGTAAAAAAATTATTACTCGGCGGTTTTCCACCCAAATTGACCCATATTAATTTTTTTACCTAATTATGAGGAGTAGATTCGGTTTCAATAAAAAAAATAGGCACTTAGAAAATTAAGTCCCTATTTCTATGGAGAGGCCATTTTCGTTCCACAGTGCGGCGGCGGACTTTCTCATGACTCTCTTCACGAGAAGTGCGTAAATAAATAAACAAATTTAATCAAATGAAGCATATTATATATATATATTTCAAGTGATTATTTATGTCGCGTTAATAATGTAGACTTTTTTATTCTCTGTTAAACATGGCCAAATTAATTATCAGAACAGGTTTCCGAGCAGTCACACACGACATCGCTTTCCAACCACAAGCTACAATAAAAGGAAAAAAGAATGTTTTTGCTTAACATGTCCAAGACGTGAAAGAAACACAAGATCATACAAGCCATACCATAAATGAAATAATAGTAGTTTATGCAACGGTTGTTAGGCCTTAAAACACTAGTGCGGTTTTCATGAAACGAGACGATAGGCGAGTTTCATAATAAGATCGCACGTGTGTTTTAAGGCCAAATTATGCAGAGTTGCATACATAACTTTATCGACACACATATTATAAATCCTCCATGATGGGTTCAGAAACAATATTTTCTGGCAACAAGTTATTTGTTGCAATCGTGGCTGCATATTTCCGATATCCGGCGCATTTTCACATCACACACACTCCGAGAAGACTACTTACTATTCATATTTTCAACTAAAATGTAAATTACAAACAACTTTTTCTATTCAATTCAAAAACAATTCTACTTTCGTTCAGCAATACACCAACATGGCGATCCTCCGTCAAGACCATTTTTTTTTAAATCATAGACAAACGGATGAAGTCTCTATTCTCACGTCACTCGAGATCAAATATTGTGCAGTTTATATTAAAAAAACATACTTAATTGACGTTTCGTATCAATAACTGTTTTAATATCTATGGATACTAGAATAGAGACCCACTTGAGTTTTGACAGCTGTTCCAAATTTAATTTCATTTCTTTACTAAAAACGATAAAGAAGTCATGTTATTTCTTTATCGCAGCACTGGTTTTTCCTAATTGGTTGTCAAAATGGTGGTCATTTCCTACGGTTTTTGATTAACCAATGCAGGTTTTATTATATGGGTGTAGATAAAATGAAATAAAATACCGCTCGTGTTATTCGTCAAACTTCAGTTACATCGTGACCATTGATGATTGTGACTTGACAATTGATTACTATTTTTCCCATTATTCTTGCAGATCACTAGGTCACTTGCAAGGATCACTTGCAGGTTTCGTGACGCATGTTTATTTTTGCTTAATAATGTAAAAATACGTAAATTTCACTGGTATAAAATAGTGACACATCGTCCGCCAAAAGTGTCTTTTTTTGTCACCGTGAGCGCTGCGATCGACGTTGGCTCTCCCACCACCTACTTCGCACCCAGCGAATGCCATTTTCATACAAATGGCCGAAACGACGCGTTTCGAAATCTCGGTAAACGTCGGTACACAACAGTCGCGAGTTCGCCGCGGTTGGGTACGGACGTGGACAGCTACCGCGCTATTATTTACGTTAATTATGGCACGAGAACTTTTGATGTTTTTGATATATTAAAAGCAAAATAAATAAAATGCATTTTTTTACTCCACACTGACTTACAGTCACTTTTGAAAGTAAAAGAAAGAAAGAAAAAACATTTATTTGTAACAGAGCACAAAATACACCACAAGACGAGAAACTAAAATAAAAAGTAGAAATAATGCCAACTGTTACGAATAGGTCCCAACTCAGCATAATGCTGGCTGGGGGCCTTGAAAGTAGAAATAAGAACCAAGTAGAAATGATTAAAATTAAGACTAACAGGATTCGCATTTATATTTCATGAGAAGATGCTAAAACAATTTAATATAGCAGTATCAAATACGTAACCCAAGAAAGACTGTCAGCGGGCAGCCCTAACCTAATGCGTGTTTACATACCGAGCGGCCGTAGGTAATTATTTCGAGGACACTGCCGAGACAAAATATTTTTAGTTTGTTATAATGTGTCCGTGTTAAAGTTAACCTTCTCATGAGTATAAGTATGTTGCAGGCATGACGCACACGGGCGAGCCGGGCGCGGCTGCGGGCGCGCCGGGCAAGCGCTTCGTCTGCGACCTCTGCCCGGAAGGGTTCTACTACATGAGGTACAAGAGCATCATTATTGATTACCATTCAACAGTCCGTTCGTTTTCCTGATTCGATTTCCGAATTCGTTTTCTGTATTCGGAGACCCCGAACGCAGCCATTTCATATAAATAGTTCAACATGGCACACACATTCGAACAAATTCCGTTCGGAATTCCGTACGGAAAAATTACGAACGTGTGTGTCATGTAGAACTATTTATATGAAATGCTTGCGGTCGGGGTGTCCGCATACGGAAAACGAATTCGGAAATCGAATCAGGAAAACGAATGTATGTGACGGGCGTAAGAATAGCATCACCCCATCTCCTCTCGTGGGTGTCGTAAAAGGCGACAGAGGGACCAACCGAAGGATGAGCAGCAGCGTCCTGCCAGTACTATCATATGATGATCAACTGCGGTTGCCTGCCAAGCGTGGCGACTATGGCAAATCCCCCCATTTTTGGGGGAGGCCTATGTCCTGCAGTGGATGTTTTATGGTTGATGATGATGATGATTGAACAAAACACGTTTATCATGCCCTGTATAATACGTCAGCATAGCTGAGCGTCGTAGTCCGTTCATTAACAATGTTAACATTTCAAGTAACGGATTTACTTCTAAGTTAACTTTAAAATCGTTAACGGACTCATTACCTTCCGTTAGAACAATTAAAGTCCATTAATCTTTAATTAAGTACCTACTATTGGTCAAAACGACACCGCGCGGACCGCGCCGCGTTGTAAAGAACACATTCTGACAAGTACGTTCGTGCCGGTCGGCGGTTATCCCACGCAGACCATTCTTTTATTAATATTTCATGTCCTGCGGCCATGCATGGCACAAAGATAAATTAGAACCGTTTATCTCTAAGTGCGTCTCTCTCACACTAGAGCCGACGAAAGAGATAGTCATAAAGATAAACGGTTCTAATTTATCTTTGTGGCATGCATGTTAGGGCCGCTGCCAAAACTTCCATAGGCCATACCAACATTTTTTTATAAGTAAATCACTAATGCAACAACATATAAAATGCAATTACTATTACGCGTTACAGATTAATGTTAACTTCCGTTAAATCTTCCGCAATATAACGCTTTAACGTTTAACGAAGTTACCTTTATTAGTTACGGATTACCGATTAACGCAGTTAACTGTTTCATTAACGGTGCCCAGCTATGTAACTTAGTATTAGGAGCGTGAACCTACGGCTTCTCATATAAAACTTAACCGATACAGGACTTAAATGTTAACCGATTTTGACCAATTTTTGATAGGTTGTCAGTCAGAACAAAATGTAGGTCTAAACGTTTTGGGTTTTTTCACTATAAGCAATAACTTCAGTTTTATTGTTGTTTCACTATTGTCATACAAAACTAATTTCGGCGATTATTTGACTGTGGAATGTTGATCTTTTATCATGATTCAAAGAATGTATTTTGTTCTGACTGATACCCTATCAAAAATTGTCAACATTTAGATTTTGACCAATTTTTGTTAGGGTATTAGTCAGGGGGGGGGGAAATCGTTAGGTATCGCCTTTTGTATGAAAATGGTGATATTTGCTGTTGGTTCACAGTTTCACAGTCCTTTTAAGATTAATAAATAAATAAATAAATGTTTCGAATATAGCAAGAAATATGTCAATCGCCTTTCAATCAAGCGTACCTACCTCGGGCTCTAACGCCATCTGTCGGTGAATTTCTTAAATCGCGGCTGCATTTCGTTCAAACAATAAATTACGGTTTCCTTCGAAAAGCTGTCACTTTTCACAAACGACGTGTAAAAAAAGCACTATCTACGCCATATCGCGAATAAATAATTTAATTTCGTAGTATTGTTTGAATACTCAGCGGTTATGGTTGTGGTGTCATTTAGTTTTATTTTATTTTATTTTAAGTAGACACACCAATAGCTTACACATTAAAACAAACAAAATTAAAATTAAGTGTAGGAAATGATGTGCAGGCCTATTACAGGTGCATGCAACACTCTTAAGGAAGTTGTATTGTTGATTGGACCTTCGGCGCGTAGATGTTCAGTCTTTGTAACGCGATGTGTTAATATTTGGATTATTTTTGGTGTATTTAGGGAATTCGAGTATTAACGTGATTTGTTTAAAGTTTTAATTTAATGGAAAAGTTATTGGTTTACTTTGTGAATTAATAGTGCTTGGAAAGTAGTGATTCTTGGAGTACCCGGAAAATAGTTAGATTGCATGAGAGCATAAAACCATTTCCCGTAGTAAGTAGGGAAATTGGTTAACTTCAAATATAAAATAATTTCTATTAAAGAGTAACTTTTGATTAATCTTCTTATTGAATAGTGAAGTACTTAAATGGCAATTATTAGCATTATCACACAATAAATATATTATTGAGAAGTCTGAAGGATAGATTTCACTAAGTGAGTCTAATATGAACTAACTACTGATACTTTATGAAAGAATATAAATAATTTGTGTTTGGTGAGACATACTTAAGGATAATTCCTTGGGGTCACTTTCTATGGAAACACCCAACTTCTAGTCACTGTCTTGCTATTTTACTATATCTACAGATTTACTGTACTTATCTAGATTTACTTGTTTGGACTCTATGAGCGAAACTGCCTTTTTATACTACATGACTATAGTTCCGCTGAATAGCTTAACTATTTGAAATAATTTAAAGAGAAATACTGTTCTTCATTTATTTGATCTAAATGAATATATTTCACATGGCTGAAAAGCTTCACTATTTAATATGAATGATGAAAATACTGTTTCTTCAACCATTTGAACTGAATAAATAATATTTGTCAGGGCTGAATAGCTCTTATTTAATATGAATTGTAAATGCATATATTTACATCAACGACCGAATGGTTGAATACATTGTGTTGTTAGATAGTGAAGACTTCTAGCAAAAGGCAGGAATCTGCTCCATAAATTGAATATATCTATTTCATCGACCGAATGGTTGTGATTTCATTGTGATGTCAGATAGTGGGAATTTCTAGCAAAAGCAGGAATCTGCTTCATTAAAAGAATAAATATTGGCAATCTGAAGGATTGATTTGACTAATTGAACTTGATAATTACTACTGAAAATTCATGAATATGAATAAATGGTGGCCAGTGAGATATGTTCAGGATACGTCCTTTTGGTGATTTTCCAAGGAAAACCCAAGTTTATAGCCTCTGTCTTACTGTATCACTGTTATTACTTCGTCTGAGTAGCGGTTAACGGGATATACTTATGGATACGTCCATTGTGGTCACTTTCTAAGGAAATACCCATCTTCTAGTCAATGTCCTTTATATCGTTATTCTCACAGAGTGAATACTCTACCTACATCAAACATACAAACAAACATACCATCGTCATATATAATGCAAAACCGAGCTCAATGAGTGAAATCATCCTATTATATACTCTATGAACATATAACTTGGCTGGAAGTCCTTACTATTATGACAGAAATATAAAATCTTCATAATCAAAAATATCTAAGGAAATTGCCAATATACAATTATTGATATAATTATTCACAATTCTAAGAAACCTGACTATATCTTCAATCATATGAATATGAATATTGATTAACAAAATTTTAGTACCTTACCATACTTACTCTTAGTATCTAGGTATATGTCTTAGTCATATAGCAGCAATTTCTCTCGAAGCAGCTTGATAGAAATAGTATAATATATGAATATTAACGGTTGAAATAAAGAACTGATCTAATTGTTTATAATGAATATTAAGAATAATAGACTTGGAGTATTACTCAGAAATAAGTAATTAATTTCAAAACTATCATTTAATTATGATTATTAATGTTTTCAGTATTGGCAAAAGAGAAAGCTAGTAAAAACATTTCTATATTGATGAATTTAAGAATTAAGAAAATTGCTATATTTTGAGCATTCCTCTTGACCTGATATTTCAGTACATGAACCTGACTAACCGACAAAGGACCATAAATAAAGAAATTTTATTGTAAAATATAGAATCATTGTGGTGTGGAGTTGACCAGTCTGGCTGTCGAGACTCACAATTTTGGTATCTACCATGAGAGGATATCTCAGGGCGGTGGAGGAGCCCAAATCTTAGCCACATTAATAAATGTACATATTCATATTTACTAAATTATTAATCAAGTTCATTTAACACTATCATACTACACCCTGTAATATGAATGCTACTTTTATAGAATTTCTATAACCAATATCACCATACTTTGCTTACTCTGTTATGCCTATTTTAGTCAAATAACTTAGGTAAAGTACGTAGTCATATTAAATACCAATCTTAATTTCATTAAAAGTATTTGGGTTACTTACTACATTTCACTACGTAGGTCCTATAGACTCTAGGTGATCACATGGCCAATGTGTAAATTAAATATGTAGATAATTATATGAAATTTATGTTCATCGGATAAATTATTTATTAAAAATTCTTAATTAAGTAGCCTAGACGTTACAAAGTCTACATACTTTTGAAACATATAATTAAAAGTGATTTCTAGAAATTAATAGAATTATGAAATACAAATATATACTGATTAAACTTATCTAACTAAATATGAAACAATGACACAATTTAAACAGGTTATCTTGCTTATAAGACTTACTGCCAATTACGGATTTACATTTTGTAGACCAAACTTAAGTGAATATAGGAGACTAGAGATGCAACGGATATCCGGTTACTATCCGGTATCCGGCCTATCCGGCCATGATTTTAGTATCCGGCCGGATACCGGATAGTGAGTCAGTATCCGGTCGGATACCGGATAGTAAAAGCTTGCAACAGAAATAGGATAAAACCATTAAAAACCTTTAGAAATAAACGAAATCCACGTCAATTATCAAATTTAAGCTTAGTTTCTTGTAATTTAAACATAAAACTTCACTTAACATAACGTCGTGCACGTTTGAATATTCCCAACTGACGTAATAGATCACGTATTGAACTTCAAAGGGCCTCCCTGCGCACTTACAATTCGTAACACGTTGAAACTTGCTCGCCGCGCGGAGGCCGCGTCAGCTAACACGACTTTAGAGATTGCTAATGTGCAGCCGGATATCCGGATATCCGGCCAAATGCCATGTCGGATATCCGGACACAATCCGGTGAGTGAGTGAGTGAGTGTGTGTGTGTGTGTGTGTGTGTGTGTGTGTGTGTGTGTGTGTGTGTGTGTGTGTGTGTGTGTGTGTGTGTGCGCGTGTGCGCGTGCGTGTGCGCGTGCGTGGGCGTGTGCGTGTGCGTGTGCGTGTGTGTGTGTGTGTGTGTGGCGTGCGCGTGTGCGTGTGTGTTAAAGATAAAAATATAAATATGAAAATAAATTTCAATTTAATATAATGTAATCCAATTATGTCAATGTTAACTATGACGTGTAATTCAATTACTAATAAATGATGTCGATGTCTATAATCTATAATATAAAAATGAATCGCTGAATGCGTTGCTAAGCGTAAATCTCGAGAGCAGCTGAACCGATTTCGCTAATTCTTTTTTTAGAATATTCCTTGAAGTACGAGGATGGTTCTTACGGAGAGAAAAAATTGTGAAAAAGTCTAAAAACAACACTGTTCTATACTCCCATACAAAAGATTCGTAATAATACTTAAAAGTCAATTTGAACTTTAATAGCATACCATAAAGTTTCAGTGTTAGTGGAGAGGTTCCGGGAAGGCAAAACAATTGAGTGACGTTAGTATCGTATATAAATCGTCATTAGTATCGTTTTCAAGTTATTTAGGCATGATAAAATCAAATCCGATGTCACTTTTTGGATCCAAGATGGCGGATGACACTGTGATGTCAAAAATCGTCATTAGTATCGTTTTCAAGGTATTTAGGCATGACAAAACCAAATCCGATGTCACTTTTTGGATCCAAGATGGCTGATGACACTGTGATGTCAAAAATCTTCATTGGTATCGTTTACAAGGTATTTAGGCATGACAAAACCAGATCCGATGTCACTTTTTGAATCCAAGATGGCGGATGACACTGTCATGTCAAAAATCGTCATTAGTATCGTTTTCAAGGTATTTAGGCATGACAAAACCAAATCCGATGCCACTTTTTGGATCCAAGATGGCGGATGACGCTGTCATGTTAAAAATCGTCATTGGTATCGTTTTCAGTGCAGGGCCGGATTTAGAGGTCTGGAGTCCCTGGGGCAAGAAAGGAGTGGAGGCCCCCTAGACTACAATATAACTTAAGTAGATAATATGGACCGTCAATGTCATCTACTGACGATAAAAATAATTTTGCAAGATTTTTTTTCGGTATATATTGCGGGACCCCCTCTTTTGTGGAGGCCCGGGGCAGTTGCCCCGGATGCCCTCCCCTAAATCCGGCCCGGTTTCAGTGTATTTAGGCCTGAAAAAACGAAATCCGATGTCACTTTTTGGATCCAAATGGCGGATGACACTGTCATGCTCATGCATGCATCATGTCAACAACTGCTTACCGGGAATGTCAATGGACCATCTAGTCACATGTATCTCTGCCGAGTCGTTCGATCGCGAAACGACCTTAGTAGTACTTCTTGGAAAAAGCTTAGTTGTTAGTAAATATGATATTATTAAGTTAGCTGAGACCCTCTCTAAAATAAGTGAAAGTGATATAGGGAAAATTATAGGTTGTGCGTGCCCATTTTTGCATAAACTTTCTGAGAAATCGAATAAGAATATAAGTTTATCTACACCCATATCATAAAACCTCCATTGGTTAATCAAAAACCATAGGAAATGACCACCATTTTGACAACCAATTAGGAAAAACCAATGCTGCGATGAAGAAATAACATGACTTCTTTATCGTTTTTAGTAAAGAAATGAGATTAAATTTGGAACAGCTGTCAAACTCAAGTGGGTCTCTATTCTAGTATCCATAGATATTAAAACAGTTATTGATACGAAACGTCAATTCAGTATGTTTTTTTAATATAAACTGCACAATATTTGATCTCGAGTGACGTGAGAATAGAGACTTCATCCGTTTGTCTATGATTTAAAAAAAAAATGGTCTTGACGGACGGCCGCCATTATTGACGCGCCGCGCCGCGTTGACGTTTTGCTGAACGAAAGTAGAATTTTGTTGAATTGAATAGAAAAAGTTCATGTGTAATTTACATTTTAGTTGAAAATATGAATAGTAAGTAGTCTTCTCGGAGTGTGTGTGATGTGAAAATGCGCCGGATATCGGAAATATGCAGCCACGATAGCAACAAATAACTTGTTGCCAGAAAATATTGTTTCTGAACCCACGTGCAAAACACACGTGCGATCTTATTATGAAACTCGCTAAAAACTCGTTTCATAAAACCACACTAGTATTTTAAGGCCTATCATTATGCAACCGTTGCATAAACTACTATTTCTAAATTCAATTTTACATAAAACGGCATTATATAATTGTGAAATGTCCTATTTTTATACGAATAAATTCGTAAAATATTTCGTCTTGACGCGTAGCCATACTTACCTTCCCACTAAGTACTTAGATGAGTGTGCTAAATTATTAGCATATAATATTTTAGACCCCGTTATGACTAGCATAACGAGCAATAGTTGTAAGACTTACTGCTTGGAGGGCAATTCATTGTGTCGTGTGCAGAATATACGAGAGCTGGGCCTAAATTTGGACACAAGGCTGGACTTTCGTGATCACATTGTTCGGACATGCAAGGACGCTGGTAGGGCCTTAGGGTTCATCATGCGAACTGCAGCGCCATTCAAAGATGTCAAGGTTCCCATTATATTGTATAATGCTTTCGTGCGAAGTAAGCTTGAATACAACTCTCTGGTATGGGATCCATTTGAAGCAATTTACACTGTGCTGCTGGAAAGGGTGCAACGCAAATTCGCACGGTATCTCTACAAAAAGATGTATGGGTACTACCCATTCCTGTATCCTTCTCTTTTTGTATCGGGCATGGTCGGATTATCCACTCTGGCTAGTAGGCGGAAAGTGCAGCTTCTTATGCACTATTGTTCGCTATTGCGCAATGGCGTTGATAACCCATTAGCTCTCGAGCGATTGCGCTTGTTCGTTCCTGAGCAATATGTGAGGGCTGGGGCTCGTCGCCGGCACCCGCTGTTCGCAGCTTTGGAAGGGTTCCGGACGCATCGCGCCCGGAATTCTCCTACGGCTAGGGCGATAGAGTTAATAAATGCGCTTGTATGCGAGGTTCAAGACTCTGATATGTTTGCTGACAGCTGGCAGTCGCTGGAAATTAAAATAAATATGTTGCTATGTTAGTTGTAATTTGTAATGATGTGTGTGTTGTTTTTATTTTATTTGTCTCTCCTTGTTGTGAATTGTATTTAACATAATAGGTGTGTTGGTTATCAAACTGTAAACTTATTATTGTACATAAATTATAAATAAATAAAGACTAAGCCCGCGCTAAATTTTATTAGCGTTAGCTCTGTGAGCGAGTTGCCGGTTGATTTAAACTGACAGTCTCGACAAAGCCCGCTGCTTCCATCAACCATGTTGGGAGCCCTGGCGGCCTTGTGCTTCTCCAGAAGCCGATTAACATTACGAAGTCATGTAATAATATTTTAAATGTAATTCATCAAAATATTCAAAGTTTCGCTAGTAAGGAGCTTGAAATTGGATTATACTTAGATAGCGCTGATACCCATATTTTATGTATTACTGAGCATTGGCTTAAAGGTCATGAAAACATATTCAATTTCAATAATCATAGTGTGATTAGCTCATTTAATAGGCAATCTTATATTCGCGGAGGTTCCTTGATAATGGTAAAACTTAATCTTAAATGTAAGGAGCGTAAAGATATTGTTGATAAGTCCATTGAACGTCATATTGAACTCTCATGCGTCGAGCTTGAGCAATTTATAATTATTTGCGTACACGGACCCCCATCAGCAGACTACAAACTTTTTGAGTGTACCATGGAAGAAGTTCTCAGCTGCGTATTTAATAGTAAGAAATGTATTATTGTGTCTGGCGATTTTAATGTTAATATAATGGATGATTCTGTGATGGCTATTAGTCTACTGAGCACTTTTAAGTCTTTCAACCTTATGAACCTGTTTTATGAGCCAACTCGCATCACAGCAACGACCGCGACGTGCATTGATTGAATTACTATTGTTACTTTTTATTTGTTTGTGGATTGACAGAGATGAATGAAGTGGAAAATGCATTCGGAAGTAAGTTAGATGTAGTGCTGGTGGCAGAACGTGCCCATGTTACTGATGTTCGTGAAGTGGAGGGAGGTGGTCTAGTTCCTTCCCGTGATGCCTACCATCCGCCACTGGACATTTTGTTCTCCCTTGACCGTACACATTATGGCCCTCCCAGCTTTATTGACCCCAGTAATGTTAATTTGCGGTGTGATTGGAATTTTGCAAAGGGCAACTACGAGCATCTATATGGGCTCCTGTCTGAAGCGTCATGGCATGATGTTTTACTAGCTAAAGACGTTAATATAGCCGTAGACATGCTCTATAACATTATTTATGGTGTTTTTGACACTACTTTACCTAAAAAGATTCGCTCTAAGAGAATGTCTAGACGGTACCCAGTATGGTTTGATGCAGATTTGATCAATGACATAACTCGTAAAGCTAAACTTCATAGGAAATGGAAATCAAGCAACGACGCAACTGTCTACGAAGCTTTCTCCAAATTACGTTTAATCACTAAACACCGTATGGCAGCTGCTTATGATCATTATATTAGCCGCCTGCAAGCAAAAATTCATTCAGATCCCCGTACTTTTTGGCGACACATAGGAACTTTAAAATCAAAAGGGGGTTTTGAATCTAGCATTATCCATGATGGTAAAGAATATGATGGTAGTAACGTAGCAGATGCGTTTGCAAATTTCTTCTCCGGTGTTTTTCTTGTCCAGTGCCCCAGCGCTTAACCATGACACTGCTATGAGCCAAGACAAAACCTGTTCGGCTAACTACGTGCACATTAATGTCGTAAGCCCGCACTATGTGGATGTTGCCATTAGGCGTCTGAAGCCTAGGAGTTCGATAGGACCTGACAATATTCCGGCGTATGTATTAAAAGGCTGCAAGGATCACTTGGTCCTTCCTATCTGTCATATATTTAATTTGTCACTTTCCACTGGCAAGTATCCTGACCGATGGAAAGTTACTGCAGTAACCCCTATTCCCAAAACTGGAGATACCTCTTGCGTTGAGAACTATCGACCAGTAGCTATCCTCTCTGCATTAGCAAAGGTCTTCGAGGCAGTTGTTCATAATTTGGTCCGTGTGCAACTTGCACCTTTCTTGTGTAATTCCCAACACGGTTTTAGATCCAAGCGCTCAGTAAACACTAACTTCTTGACGGTAGTAGAAATTATCTCTGATCAGCTAGATATGAGAAAACAGGTAGATGTTCTGTACTTGGATTTTAAGAAGGCTTTTGATCGTGTTGATAATGATGTGCTGCTGGATAAATTGTGCAATATTGGTTTTTCACCTAAGCTACTTAAGTTCTTTGCGAGCTATATGCGTGATAGAGTGCAATACGTCAAGCATGGTTGTTTTGTTTCAAAGTCTTACCACACCCGCTCTGGCGTGAGTCAGGGCTCGATTTTGGGACCGCTATTGTTTGGCATCATGATAAATGATCTCGAGACAGCTGTTAAGCATGCTAAGTGTTTGCTCTATGCGGACGACCTGAAGCTTGTATTGGGTATAGGAGAAATGGCTGACTGTGTAAAAATGCAAGAGGACATCGACTCGGTAATTCAGTGGAGCATTAGCAACAAACTACATTTCAATGTCGCTAAGTGTTCAGTCATGACCTACAGCCGTGCACACAGACCGTTACATGCACAATATACTTTGGGCACTGAACTTATTTCTAGAGTCTCATCTATAAAGGACTTGGGCGTTCTCTTTGACGCACGCCTTACATTCCACGACCATATCAGGGCACTGGCCGTGGACTGTTATAAGAGATTGGGCTTTATTATTCGTAATGCGCGGGACTTTCATGACCTAGAAGCCATTAAATTACTGTACACGGCACTGGTAAGAAGCAAGCTCGAGGCAGCCGCGATCATTTGGAACCCTTACGAGTCTACATATGCCTTACTTCTGGAAAAAGTCCAAAAAGCCTTTCTAAGGTTTTTGTACAGAAAACTATATGGGTACTATCCGTTTCTGTATGCAACCAAGTTTTTACTAGGCTCTCTTGGCTTCAACTCTCTGGAAGTAAGGCGAAATTACAGTCTTCTTATTACCTCTTGTAATATTCTTCGGGGTAATGCGGAATGCCCGGATCTTGTGGCGAAACTCGTAAGGCTGTCCGTTCCCTTCGTGCCTAGAACTTTGCTAAGACCACGAAGTTCTTGTCTTCTTGCAGTGCCTAGAGCGCGCACTGTTTCCCACAGGAGCTCACCTAATGTTCGGGCACTGCAAATGCTCAATCTACTTCTGCTATCGGCACCTGATTGTGATGTGTTTTGGAGTCGATGGACGGTTGTGTGCCGTGAATGTCTGAGTTTTTGTGAGGCGATGAATGTATGAATACAAAGTAAAAATTATGATTATAATTATAGTTTTTTATCTTTTGTTTCTTGTTATTTAGAATTTTGTATTTTTCGTTTTTGTGTATTAATTGAATTTTCCAGCGTATTGGTGTATTACTGTAATGCTGTATAAATTATGTTTAAATGAATAAATAAAAATAAATAAATAAATTGATAATATTTTCAGTAATCGTGACTCTCTCGATAAATCCATAATTAACATCTTAACTTCTGATCACTGCGGGCAGCAAGCTTCATTTAGGGGTGAAATCGAGAAAGTTGCACAGGATATCATATACAGACCAATCACTGAAAGCCGATTGGAATTGTTTAACCTTAATGTCACGAAACAGCTGGACGTTTTGTCATTCACGTGCGATGATCCGGATAATTTGTGTTCTTCGTTATTCAATTGTATTAAGAAGGAATTTGATGCCTGCTTCAATCTAAGAAAAGTGAAAGGTACAGGTAAGACGCAATTTAGCGACTGGGCTACGCCAGAAATTCACAGTAAAAGGTACCAGCTTTACGAATTGTACTCTGCAAGAACAGTCGACCATAGGCCAGAGTTTCTAGAGTATGTCAAGAATTATTCTACAGAATTTAAGCGAATTTGTTTAGCCGCAAAATTTGATTACTTATCAAAGAAGAACTCCAGTGATAAGATAAAAACTGTGTGGACAGTTATTAACAATGAGACAGGAAAAAACAGAGTTAGAGACCCGCATTACAGCCTGCAAGTTCAAAATACTCTAGTCAACTCGGACCTAGAAGTAGCGAAGGAATTCGAAAAGTTTTTTACTAACATACCTTTAGATACCATGAAGTCCCTCAACTCGTCTCCTGATGTTGCAGAGTTATTATTAAGAACAAATGTCAAGGAATGCACGGAAATATTCAAATTTAAGTATGTTACCCCCAAAATTGTCATTTCAACATTTAGATCGCTCAATCTTAAAAAGACTGAGGATCTCTGCGGTCTTTCTATTAAAGTCTTGCATTCTATTATTTATTCAATTGCACCTTTCCTAGCAAACATCTTTAACAAATGTATTGATTCTGGAGTATTTCCTGATTTAATGAAACACAGTAAAACCATTCCCTTGTTTAAATCAGGTACAAAAACAGACCCCACAAATTTCAGACCAATCTCAATACTTCCAGCACTTAGCAAAATTTTCGAGAAACTGATTCTAAATCAGCTTACATTACATTTTAACCTAAATAAACTTCTACATAGTAGTCAATTTGGATTCACGAAAGGTCATTCAACCTCAGATACTACGGTACTACGTTACTAAAACATGTTTTTGATGCCTGGGAAAAGTCATTGGATGCAGTTGGAGTCTTCCGTGACTTATCAAAAGCATTTGATTGTGTTGATCATGTAAATTTAATTAGAAAGCTTAGTTAATATGGAATCAAGGATAGTGCACTTGATCTTATGGCATCGTACCTTTCAAACAGAACGCAGCGAGTAGACATCAACAGAACACAGTCCTCAGGGTCAGCGGTTGCTATGGGAGTTCCCCAGGGCTCAATTTTGGGTCCGTTCTTGTTTCTAGTTTATGTAAATGACTTACCATATCTTATGCATGATAAACATGAAATAGTGTTATTTGCTGACGACACTTCACTTATATTTAAAGTGGACAGGAAACTGGACAATTACGATAGATAGATAGATAGATAGCATTTATTTAGAAACAATACAACAATTGCGTTTGAAATACACTTTTAGCAATAACACCACAAACACACAATGAAACCTATAACTAAATTAAATTAAATTTTACAATAAATAAATATTACATTCCACCATAACAACTATATATTACATTACATCAAAAAAAAAATGGTAATAATAGTGGAAAATAATATATGTTCTTAACCTATTCAAACAAAAATCTCATCAATAGTATAAAAGCATCCTCTCTGTAAAAATATTTTTAATTTGTTATTAAATGACACGTAGTCAGTAATGATTTTTAAGCCAGTGGGTAGTCTGTTAAATATTTTAACAGCTTGATGCCGCGCGCAGTGCTCTGCTATCTTGTGCTTAGGGCGAAAACTACGCTTCATATTTTTAGTGCGCGTTAGAAGCCGTGACTCTTGTTCTTCACACGTCTCATGTCTCGAAATATTTTTCATAAACTCAGTAAGCAGAACCAGTACGTACAAGCAAGGAACTGTCAGGATACCCAACTTCAAGAAATATTCTCTACAAAAGACCCATTGAGGAATTCGCAAAATAGTACGTATTGCTCTTTTTTGAACAACTAGAGCTTTATTAATGTTGTATTTGAAGCTATTTCCCCAAAACATGATGCTATAGCGCAACTTAGACTCTATTAGCGCATAGTAAACTACCTTTAGTTGTTCGACTGTGAGATCCTCCCTAAGGCTTCTGAGAGCGTAACAGGATGACAGAATAGATTGCTCTACGGCATTCACCTCTTGTTTCCAGTTTAGTCCTTTGTCAATACGAACACCAAGGAATTTGACACTATCAACCTCGTCCATTACTGTTCCATTTACATTTACATCAAGCCTGTCAGTTTTCTTTGAATTGTATTTAAACAATATTAGTATTTTTATTAGTATAGCATTAATGACGCCCTGTCTACCATTGTTGACTGGTTTACAGTTAACAATCTACTTTTAAATGCGAAAAAAACCAAATGCCTGAAGTTTTCGCTGTCGAATGTTACACGAGCAAACAGTACCAGGATTAAACTAAAGAACGAGATACTAGAATTTGAAGATAAAACAGTGTTTCTAGGTGTTACTCTTGATACAAAACTGCAATGGAATGCGCATATATTGACCCTTGCAGGCAAACTTAGTTCTGCGGCTTATGCGGTGAAACGCATCCGACAGCTTACCGACGTCGAGACGGCCAGACTGGTTTATTATAGTTATTTCCATAGTGTTATGTCTTATGGTATATTATTGTGGGGAAAAGCGCCTGATATCCAGACTATCTTTGTGCTACAAAAGCGTGCTGTACGTTCTATATACCACTAGGGTCTCGTGTCTCGCTCAATGATAAATTTAAGGATATAAATATTCTCACCGTTGCTTCGCAATATATTCTTGAAAATATCATATATGTCCGCAAAAACATATACGAGTTCAAACAAAACAGTGACATTCACAATTTTAACACTAGGAATAAAGATAAACTTTTAGTTCCGCGTTACCGTCTCCGTAAGGTGAGCACGTCGTTCGTGGGGAACTGTATACGCTTCTACAATAAGATAACTACTGATATTGTCAATATGCCGTTTAACAAGTTTAAATCTTACATTAAGCGCTACTTGTTGAGCAAGGCATATTATACTGTAAATGATTTCTTAGATGACAACAATGCCTTTAAGTAAAATGTATAGTTATATGAGTAAATACCGTGTATAATCATGTATAATTGTTGTGTTAGTAAGATTATTGTATATGTACCTATATCTCACATGCTAATTTTTTATCATGTGAGCCCACTGTGACATCTCTCGTCGGACGGCTACTCGTATCTGCGTTGATTTATTTCATTCTTGTCCGGCAGCGTGAGCATGTCATGCTCGCTTAAAGGTCTTTGCTTACGGCGGCGTCGTTGATCGGGTCGCCACCTTTCCTAAAACATGGTTGAGGGAGACGATGGCTGAGATACGCGTCATACTCGTGAACGGGTGCTGTCTGTGGGGTCCGGACGGTTCATGCTCGCAAGGACCATTTAAATTGGTTTGTGTTTAATTTATTAGTTTTGTGCGATATCTGAACCTGACTAGAGAGACTTCATAGTGTTCTCTATACTATATTTGATAGTTTTTCATATTCGTATATTTGTATTATTAGGACATGAAATTTTATATTTCAAATTGTTTCTTTTGATATTTGGAGACCTTACATCTCCATCTTTATACTTGACCGTGGAGACTGTCTACACCTCCATTTAACCTAGATTAATCGATTTAGATGTTTCTTTGTTTCAATTTTTATTTTTATTATTATGACCCTTAGAGAATTTATACATCTCTAAGTTACTTAACTTGTCCAGACGCGGAGACTATACATCTCCCTTATTAGTTATGTATTAGTATTAATTTGTACCCATTAGGTTTTTATATTGCACATTTTGTGTTAGTTTCTAGATAAAACTGTATTGCCAAAGTTGAAAAAAGAACTACTGCTGAGTTTCTTGCGGCGTTTCTTCTCAGCAGATGTCACCTTTCGAAGCGCTGGTAGATGCAGACATGTAAAAGAGCCCGGGTGGCCTACTTGCAAAATAAAAATTTTCATTTTCATTTTCATGTCAAAAATCGTCACTGGTATCGTTTTCAATGTATTTAGGCATGACAAAACCAAATCCAATGTCACTTTTGGAGTTTACTCCTTAAGAATCGATTTACATATATAAGCCCGGGGTATGAAAAATTATGGGGAGTAGAATTAAACTACGATGTCACATTGTCACACGGTACGGATTCACACGATGTTAGCCGAAGATGCGTCGATCGCTTCGCATTGCATACCGAGTGCGAGTGGAGTGCGAGTAAACTCCTGTCGTGCGTCGGAGCTGACACACAAACATTCTTTTTTTAAATCTCATAATATAAAAAGTGAGTGAGTGAATGAGACAGAAGACTATGAGAGACCTTCAATATATTGACAAATCACTGTCATTCGTCCATGTTGCATGAAAATCCTTTCAGCGGTTACGGAGTTAACATACAGACAGACACACTCACACACAAACTTTCACATTTATAATATTAGTATTATTTTAAGTAAGGATATAGTCTGCAGTGTCCGACCTTGGCAGTTATAATATTAATGGTCATGGCGAAACAAAGGTAGACTGAAATCTGCAAGTGCGTTTTTCGTTTTTATACCACGATGGTGGCCTATGGACGCCTGCAATACCAGAAGTTTCCATGTTGCATGACATACAGACAAACACACACACACACACACACAAACTTTCACATAATGTATAATATTAGTAGTATATTAAGTAAGCATAAAAAGGCTATGAATGTAATAATATAATAATAATAAATAACTTAAAGTTGACCATGGGAGAAGCATTTCGCAGAGCAACACCAACGTGCAACTGTATGCGGTGTCTGACCTTGGGACTTAGGGTGTTCTTTAATTCTGTAAATAAGTACATCTGGGCTACCTGCACATCAGACCAGATTGCGCTTTACAATCCTACCGAGTAATGTCATCGAAGCTGTCATTTTGACTGCATGCGAACGGGAAGAAGAGATGCTTATTCCACGCATAACACTTATACCATCAAATTTCCCGTTCCAGTTAAGCACATCATCACGCACAGTGCAATTTTAGATGTCTCTCCTCCCGCGAGCGATCCCGAAGCTGAATGAGCTGATACTGATCTTTTTCAGGGGACTACAGTATGGGGTTCTCCAAGGAGTCAATAGGTCTGGCGGTGGTCGCGGACAGGTTGGATGGTCCTTTTATGAGGCACTGGATGTCGCTCCACGCACCAGTGCCACATATTAGGGACAGGAGATTTTAATTTACTGTTATTTGTTTTTGACATGTAAGAATGATATTTGTTATTAATAATGCTGACATTTTTTTTTTTTATTGAGTTTATGTATTATGTTATTATCAATGTTAATTTAAAATGTTACTTATTAATGATCTACTAATATAAATTTAAGCCAATTTACTAACACAAATGTATGGATCTTTGTTATCTGATAATAAATAAATAATAATAATAATAATAGGTTTTTATAGGGTCAGCAACACGCATATGACACTATAGGGGTTTTTTTTTTAATTTGGCATTAGGTAATACTTATCTATAACCCCTAATTTTCACCCTGCTACCCCTACCCTCCCATTTTATATGGCAGAACATCGTTTGCCGAGTCAGCTAGTTAAACATAAAAATTCAAAATTCAAAAATACTGACTTTAAAACCGAGCTAACACACAAGTATGA
Source organism: Tortricodes alternella (assembly GCA_947859335.1). Taxonomy (NCBI): domain Eukaryota; kingdom Metazoa; phylum Arthropoda; class Insecta; order Lepidoptera; family Tortricidae; genus Tortricodes; species Tortricodes alternella. Next base: position 122,977 of record OX401973.1, on the reverse strand, counting down.
TAAAAAGCAAAATCAACAGCTTATTCAAATTGAAGTTCTATATACTTTGTATATAAGCGTTGAAGATAAGTACTTAACTAAATCCTGCATAAAAATACAAACTATACTAACTGTATAAGTATACAGATGGAGATGTAAGGTCTCCTTATGAAAACAATTTGAAATATAACATTTTCGTATGGAGTCCATCTTCAGAGATTGAGTGCAGTTGTGGTCAGAGCAGTGCTCCGACCGCGACTGCACTCAACTCGTGAAGACTCCAAATCGTGATTAATACGGCTTTTATTTCAAACTAGCTTTTTTCCCGCGACTTCGCCCACGCGAAATTCGGTCTTCACTGTTCCCTCGGGAAACGTATAAATGTACGGAATAAAAAGTAGTCAATGTCACTTGGGATAGCGTAGTTTTCTATTAAAGAAAGAATTTTTAAAATCGGTTCAGTAGTTCCAGTGATTACCCCCTACATACAAACAAACAAATTTTACCTCTTTGTATAATAATATATATAGTGTAGATAAAAAGTTGCGGCAAAGAATACCATTGATTATCTGTCTCTGGCGGGCGACACCGGGCTCTTATACAGAGTGTCCCGTAAATAGTGGTCCAAATGAAAACCCCATGTAGATACGATCACCTGCTATTAAAATAACCCAAAATAGGTTTAGTAAAAATATCACGGTTTTCGAGATATTCACGATTTAAAAATAAATCAACTTTTTCGAGTTGATTTCAGTTTTCCGTTTGCTATTTCCTGGGATAAAAGATATATCATAAAAATCTTAATGATTGTTACTCCTGATTAAGTGCGCTATAAGATGTGTATCACAATTTTTCAAAATCAACCGCAATTTCTTTGATAAATCTAAATAAAATGAAAAAATTCTAACCAGACGAATTCGTTGCCCATGTTTGAAGACCTCTGGTGAAAAAAAATTTTAGTACAACCCTAGTGCCCATTAGCTTATAAAATTAGCCCATTTAATGTTAATTCAGACACAAACAAAAAACAAATGGTATTTTCTGCTTAGAAAAGAAATTATCATGATTTTATTACGGCGAAGCGGCTATTTTGTGAAATTAACGAACACATTTTTTTTATTTGATTTTAATGATAATTACAGTGAATATTAAAATAAACAGAATCTGAGGAAAAAACTCAATAAAATAAATCTCTAGGCTATTTTATTTAATAATAAATCACAACCGGTGTTCACAATGCCCACCACCAACTAGTACACAGGCTCTACACCGCCTTTTAAAATATTTTTTGAGTTTGTGTACGTGGTGGGTAGTTTTAGTAAGGCGGGTAGTTAATTTGTGGACAGAGATTATTGACGGTCAAATCATTGGACCATTTGAGCTGCCACCTACCAACCCTTTCAGTGCGCATGACGCGATATCGCGTCATTTCGAAACAATACTCACATGCGCATGACGCTATATCGCGTCATGACATTTTTGCTTGTTACACTGAGAATTTCACTTATTTTACAACTTTTTTGAAATAACCTGAATCTTAACACTTAAATGGTACCTATTATTTACATTTTCTGCAAAATGAGCTCCCTCTTCTTTTGGAGAATGTTTCCTTAGATACCTGCCAAGGGATTTGGGTGCAACATGTTGGCTGTCCGGCGCATTATGACCGGCCTATAAGATACTTTTTAAATCAAGTTTACCGAGATATGTAGGTGGATTAGACGCATAGGGCGCATACTGCAGCCTTCACGGTCACCGGACCATAATACGCGTGACTTTTTGTCTGATGTCTGATGGAGATGGGGTGCCAAAACCTGGTTAAAAATATTCAAAATCTGCGCGAATTTATTCAAACTGCTGCGCAACAAATCAGCAGCGCCGGACGTAGCCGTAGCAAAATCAAACAAACTATTGAAGGCGGTGTTGGGCATTTTTAACATCTGTTGTAAGTTATTATTAAATAAAATAGCCTAAGGTATAATTTTATTGAGTTATTTCCTCAGATTCTGTTTATTTTAATATTCACTGTAATTATCATTAAAATCAAATAAAAAAAATGTGTTCGTTAATTTCACAAAATAGCCGCTTCGCCGTAATAAAATCATGATAATTTCTTTTCTAAGCAGAAAATACCATTTGTTTTTTGTTTGTGTCTGAATTAACATTAAATGGGCTAATTTTATAAGCTAATGGGCACCAGGGTTGTAATAAAAAAAATATTCACCACAGGTCTTCAAACTTGGGCAATGCATTCGTCTGGTTAGAATTTTTTCATTTGATTTAGATTTATGAAAGAAATTGCGGTTGATTAAAAAAAATTGTGATACACATCTTATAGCGCAATTAATCAGGAGTCACAATCATTAGAATTTATATGATATATCTTTTATCCTAGGAAATAGCAAACGGAAAACTGAAATCAAATCGAAAAAGTTGATTTATTTTTAAATCGTGAATATCTCGAAAACCGTGATATTTTTACTAAACTTAATTTGGGTTATTTTAATAGCACGTGATCGTATCTACATGGGGTTTCCATTTGAACCACTATTTACGGGACACCCTGTATATTCAGAGAGCTAGGCTCTAGGATATTCGAGAAAGTTTGAGAATAACAATAGGTTCTGCAGCTGTAGCATAGGTACTTTCGAAATGCAACCCAAATAATCGTTGTTCTGAATGAAGTTCAAATACTCGACAACAGATGGCGCCACTGTGTGATAGATTGAGTAGTGCTGTCTTTGCGTTGCGAAAGCTACAATCTCTCATTTCTGATGATGCATTGAGACAAGTCTATTTTGCACATTTTCACTCGTTGATGTCGTACGGTTCACTCATATGGGGTAACTCCACGGATGCCAGTAGAGTGATGATAATGCAAAAACGTGCCGTACGCACATTGGTTGGGGTGAAACTAGACACTCGTGCAGAGATCTCTTTGCAACGCCGCGCATTATGACACTTTATATCTTCGAAATTATTATGTTTCTTCGAAAAAATCTGTCTTCTTTCGCGATCGTCAATATTCCTGGCAAGCAGCTCCGCCGTACCGGGCGTTTGAGAACAGTCCCCCGTCGCATGGCACTTGCAGGGAAGAACCCGCGCGTCATCGGACCTACTTACTATGAGCGTCTGCCCGTTGATCTGAAACTTGAACCATCTGACGAAAGATTTAAACGCCGGCTGAAAAATCTTTTATTGGAAAATCCATTATACTCGGTAAATGAGCTTATGGACATTATAATTTAGATTTTAAGCTATTTGACTTTAAATTCCGATTATATTGTGTATTTTGTTTTTGACATAGTATGTAACTAAATTATCATTTTTCCTGTGTATTGTTATTTTATAAGGACGATCCTTTATGGAGATACAATTTTTAAACTAATCTGTAACTTGTATGACATAAGTATTAATTCTGTTGAACTTGTAATTTTATTCTATTTTCATTGTATTTTAATTAAATTACTGTCAATCTCAATTTAGATCCATGTATTTTGACATGTGCAATTTATAATGTATTTTATCTTGAGAAATAAATAATCTAATCTAATCTAATCTACACTTAATTGCCAACTTCAAATACCCGACAACAGAACAAATGTAATTTAAGACTTTATTGAAGTTGGAATGTTAAATGTTAATTGTTCGCGCCATTACTACACACGCTGCAATTGCTCGCAGCGCCTTTCGAAATGCAACCCAAATAATCGTTGTTGTTCTGAATACAGTTCAAATACTCGATAACAGATGGCGCCACTACACTTAATCTCCAAGTTGGGGAAGGGTTGGAAAAGCCCTTATATCTTTAAAAACACGCCCGTTAGGTTAAAACGGGAACTTTCTTGTTCGAGGGGGGATAAAAGGCTATCACACTATATAAGTCCCTTTATCGTGCCGGGACTCCTTTTAAGTTTTATCGGCACGCACATTTTATTAACTTAGTTTTATTATATATAATGATAATGATGTTCATTTTCCATGAACTTTCTAGAAGGTTCCAGAAATTTTACGAGCATATATACAGCCTGTCCAAGTATCAATTATATAGCGGACTGCCTGTATATCAGCGCAACATCCGGCCGACAATATAGCTGGTAGAGTAGAGGTAACCGTTGCGCGCGCCTGCGCAGGTACCTGCTGGCGCACCGCACGCGCGCGCACCCCGAGGCGGCGGCGCGCGCGCTGGCGCTGCGCTGCGCCGAGTGCGCGCGCGAGTTCGCGCACCTCAACAGCCTGCGCCGGCACCTGCGCGCGCACTCCGGCGAGCGCAACTTCCTGTGCTCCGTGTGCGGCAAGGCGCTGTCCTCGCGCGAGCACCTCAAGTTCCACCTGCGCATCCACGCCGGCTACAAGCCCAACGTGTGCAAGTGAGTCGCGCGCACACACACACACACACACATACACACACACAGTTCGCGCACCTCAACAGCCTGCGCCGGCACCTGCGCGCGCACTCCGGCAATCGCAACTTCCTGTGCTCCGTGTACGGCAAGGCGCTGTCCTCGCGCGAGCACCTCAAGTTCCACCTGCGCATCCACGCCGGCTACAAGCCCAACGTGTGCAAGTGAGTCGCGCGCACACACACACACACACATACACACACACAGTTCGCGCACCTCAACAGCCTGCGCGGGCACCTGCGCGCGCACTCCGGCGAGCGCAACTTCCTGTGCTCCGTGTGCGGCAAGGCGCTGTCCTCGCGCGAGCACCTCAAGTTCCACCTGCGCATCCACGCCGGCTACAAGCCCAACGTGTGCAAGTGAGTCGCACACACACACACACACACATACACACACACGCACACGCACACACAGGTTTTTTTTTGCTCCCGCATACGAGGGGTTAAAAGTCTGTTTGTTTCTCCCTTAGAACGTGTGGCAAGGGCTTCGTGAAGAAGTGCAACTTGACCCTCCACGAGCGCGTTCACTCGGGCGAGAAGCCGCACGTGTGCTCGCACTGCGGCAAGGCCTTCAGCCAGCGCTCCACGCTGGTGATCCACGAGCGGTACCACAGCGGCGCGCGGCCCTACGCCTGCGCGCTCTGCGGCCGCGGCTTCGTCGCCAAGGGGCTGCTCTCCATGCACCTCAAGACCACCTGCATCTAGCCGGCGACGGCTCCAGCTGAGCGCTGGGCGCACCGGGGGATACAGGGGCCTTCTTAGGAATACGTGGAGAGAGAACGCGATCTGCCGTGCCTCGTGGGAGCGTGCGTATTGCTTGTATATAATATACTTTATCTACACCCATATCATAAAACCTCCATAATGTATTCAAAAACCGCTTATTACAACCAATTAGTTAAAATCAATTTTAGTATCGTTATGAGTTTAAATTTGGAACAGCTGTCAAAACTCAAGTGGGTCTCTATTCTAGTATCCATAGATATTAAAACAGTTATCGATACAAAACATCAATTCAGTATGTTTTTTAATATAAACCGCACGACATTTGATCTCGAGTGACATGAGAATAGGAACTTCATTCGTTTGTCTATGATTAAGAAAAAACATTCATCTTGACGGGGAATCGAATTGCCGCCATTACTGTTGTCATTTGTTTGTTTGTTGGTTTTTTGCTCTTACGAAGTAGAATTGTAAAAAGTTCTTTGTTGAATAGTAGTGACTCCGATAACGATATGAAAACTCCGCCGGATATCGTAAATGCAGCCACGATTGCAACAAATAACTTGTTGCCAGAAAATATTATTTCTGAACACATCATGGAGGATTTATAATATGTGTGTAGATAAAGTTATGTATGCAACTGTACATAATTTAGCCTTAAAACACACGTGCAATCTTATTATGAAACTCGCCTTTCGGCTCGTTTCATAAACCGACACTCGTATTTTAAGGCCTATCATTATGCAAGCGTTGCATTAACTACTATTATTGTTAACCTTTTGAATCCACAAGGAGGCTAGGAAGCGCATCGTGATTGCCGTTCGATCGCGTGCGCTTGCTCGTGCTGTGATGGTTTTCTAGCGGAGTTCAAAAGGTTGAATCCTCCTAGGTTTCTTGTGCGCATTTTTACTTTTCTCGCTTACTGCGACGATGACATATTTGAAGTCAAGTCATTTTTAAACCCCAAATGCGGAAGAGACCTTAGCAGATTGATAAAAACTAATTAGCAGAAAAAAAAGTTAGCTGGTTGCCAAGTGACGTGAATTATGGCTGCGAGCTTTTAAAAGTTACTTTTGTGTACAGTGTAAACTCCATATAACGAAATCTCAGCGACTATTTAATAACGTTATTGGGAGATTTCGTTAAATCAAGAGTAGAAAAACCAGACGAATTTGTTACTATTGAGATAAACTAACGATATTATAATGTTTGTAAACCGAAAATAATACGCTTATTGCTGTTAGTAATGACGTATTGTTTCGCGATTGAGAGTACACAGAGTGCCAAAGTAAACCAACCAAAGTTAAGCGATTTTCACGCTTTAGGGAGTTTGCGTTATGTAGGAGTGCGCTGAATGGAGTTTACATTGCAGGATCAATATTTACATGGCACCAAGGACAGCTTTTATGTTGGCAACATTAATAGCTTGCTTTTGGCAACCAATTTTTTTGGGGTGATTATACTCTATTCGTTTAGGTAGGTACCTAAATGTAAACAAACCCACGTGACTCAGCTAACCCAGCCAATTAAGATATAACATAGATGAAAAATTGCCAATTAAGACATACCATTGGGCATAGAGGAAAAAGACAGAGAGCCCAGTTCTTGGAAACACTTTTTTCGGTTTAGTATAGTTTGAATAGATGGCAGTGATGGTCTCGACTTAGGAACCTAATAGCGTAAAGAATATATTTTTTACTAGCGGGGCGTCCGGCGTGGCGACAAAGTAATAGAGAACCCGATATCGGGTCTTTGGCACTGAATGTGTGGTGAATATGGAGTTGACCTATCTGATTATATGTGATCTGTGCCATGGGTGAAAATGGATTGGTTGGATTAGCTGAGTCCCGTGGGTTAGTTTATTTACATTTAATTAACCGCCAACACGAATAGAGTATAGTTGACATGGATTTTATTTTTTCTGGTAATTTAATGGATTGTTTTTATATTCAATTCTAAAATTATATCATCACTAATTAAGAAGATGTTCACTACGATTTTAGTAAAATTAGATCAAATCATCACCTCATTTAATGGAGCCATCCAGAGATATATTCAATCTATGCTAGTTAGATATAAACTTGTATGTCCCTATAAAACTTCCACACATCAAAACGCGTTCGCTTACAATATATTGATAGCCCGCTGTATTCGTGTGTGAAAGGCTTTACAGAGAGGAAATGATATATTTAAATTGTCATCACATATAAACAAATGTTCCTAGTACAAATAAATGTATGCACAATCTACTACACATAGCGGAGTGAGCTTGGTTTGATTTTTATGACTTTAGGTAAGTACTTAACGATACAGTATTTACGCCATCACACTATTACTAAGTAGTTTTTTTATTTAAGCTTTAACCTTTTGGCCGCCGTTGTCGACTATGCATGACAGGCTATACAGGGTAAAAAAGACCTTCATTACCTTAACTTAAAGTTGAAATTCGTATTACTTCTCAGACATGCTTGGCGGTCAAAAGGTTAATCACAAATTCCGCGATGTTCACAACTTATAGTATAGTTGAGAAACAAGTTAAAGGTCCGATTAGTGTAGGTCATTTCACAAGAACTGGCACGAATCGAATGAACGAAACTAAATGTCACCCATCATTGTGCGACTAAACAACTGTACTTAGTGTCGGTCAAGAATAAATTAATATTATTAATGTATGACTGACTATACATTCATATAATTTTTATTTTTGTGAAGGAGAATTTTTGTTTCATATAAAATGCACTAGGCAGAATGGTTTAGTTTGTAAGAAGATTCATAGATAAGGGGTGATACATACATGAAATCAAAGTTGTTGCAGAGTACCGTTGTCTTTGTATTGAAACCATTGGTTAAAAGACAGGTTTGTCTAAAAACACTATTATTACTTATTCAGTCAAGCTGTCTGTAACCATTTTGTGATCCATTCATATTCACTCATTCATTTTGTGCCAGCTCTTGTGAATCGAACTATATACGCTATTATCTATACCATAAGACACATTTTGCTGTGTGTTACAAAAAAATAAATTGTAAATATCGATTAATTAAAAGTATTTTAATGTAGCTAACATAGTACTACCGACAAGTGCCTCAGGTTGTGATACGAGTTATATTTATTGATTCCGCAAATATAACTTTCACTGTATAGTACTTGTTTTATTTAAGTCCGATGTATCTTTACGTGCCCAAAAAACTAAATGCCTAAAAAAAATTAATACTATCATGGACACTAAAGGCCAGAACATAATGTGCACCGCACGACGTCGCCGTGTCGTGGAAAAATATCAATCAAAAATCAACTTTATATTCTTAGGACAAGGCTCAAAATCAAAATGTAGTTTTCCACGCCACGTCAACGGTCCGTGACACGACGTCGCATCGTGGCACGACACTTACACATTGATGTAGTCCCAAACTAGGATTGCCTGCACTATGGGTACTAGCATAACTTAAGTATTCTCTATGGTACTAGACAGGTATACGAATACTGAAATAGAAAAAATATAGTTAAAAAAAACACGCTTTAATAGCAAACCGAACTAAAAAAATTGAAAATATCTTTTAAGTATAAAGAGTTTGTCTTACAGTAATAGAAATTCCAACAATAAATTATGACTAATCAATTTGGGATTAGATTAGAATAAAAATTAAGTGATTAACAAATAATTCAATTATACTTAAAAACGCGTGGGCTGCTTGGTATTAAATGTTACAATTATTTAATTGATAGCTTTTTATAAAATTAAAGGCATTATGAAAATATAGTAAATTGCACCCCACGCTTTTTTACTATAATTTAATTATTTGTTAATAACTTAATTTTTATTCTAATATTGTCCCAAATTGATTAGTTATAATCAGTGATCGGCAAGACGGTTGCCATATGGTGTCAATGTCCTCAATCATTTTGTTAATATGGATATTCCCCGGGATTCCAGCATTCGAATCGGTAAAGGAAAATAATATATTCTCATTTCAGTAAGTAGTGAAAGGGTTTTTGTGCACTTCAAATGATTATATTTTAACACTTACATATTTTATATGAGTGCACGTAATATTTTACGCAGTATAAAATAAAACCAAAGTTTATCAATATTTTCTTTAATGATAAATGATACATTTTATGAGTTTATTAAATATTCTGAGTTCTATTTACAAATACATATAACATAACTCTTAATTTTTGCGAATCATGTCATGTCCATATTATTATTTCCTCTTTGAATCCCGCGGCGTGGCACCCATCGTGCCGATCACTGGTAATAATTGAAATTTGGAATTTCTATTACTGTTACACAAACTCTTCATACTTAAAAATTATTTTCAATTTTTTAGTTCGGTTTGCTATTAAAGCGTGTTTTTTAGTTTTTTTTTAAACTATAAATTTACACAAAGACTAAAAAAACACGCTCCGCTTCACGCTTCACTAACGCACTAAAAAGTACAAAAGACCCTCATCACTAAGGTATTTTGGACTCGTCAAACCAAACCACATGAGCCCAAACTCGAGGGGTTTACCAGTAGTAATTGAACAGTTCCACTATCCACCTCCTGGCTCCATTGTCAGATCAGCTCGATGGTACCACATTATTGTATTGTCATCCGTGCGAATTGCAAACCAAATAAGCCCAAACTCGAGCGGTTTACTAGTAGTCTTTGAAGTGTTTCACTACCCACCTCCTGGCTCCATGGTCGGATCAGCTCGCTGGTACCACATTATTGTATTGTCATCTGAATGACATACACTTGCAAAGTTTTAGATTTTAGGTCAACGGGAAGTACCGTATGGGATTTGATTCCCTTAATTGCGAATGGCAAAATATGCCGTTTTTTCGTGTAATTACTACAAAATTTACGGTTTTCGGATTTTACATGTGCCATGGCCATAAGACCTTGCTTCTTGCCAAATTTCACGACTCTAGGTCAACGGGAAGTATCCTATATAGCTTAAGATTCCCTTGCGAATGGCAAAATATGTGGCATAAACGGCCGTATCTTTTGATTGCGTTGTCTTGGAAGTTTGATTTTTTCACAGCTTCATGGGACTGCAGAACCGAGTATTCTATATTAATTTCAACTTAGAGGGTAGACCGAATTGCAGCAATAAGTTGCCGAAAAACTAGCCCGATTACAAGCCCCTTCCTAGAGATGGAGGACCTTGCTCATTAACAGCTAAAATTATTAACTTTGACAGATCACGTTTTGGTTAAACTCAGCAAGTATGCAAATCAATTAGGTAAATAACTTTTTATTAAGTAAATTAGTTACAGTTAAATACGAATTTTCATAACGTCGGTCGGAGTTATTGCGGAAGCAATTATTCAAATTCGAAATTCACTTCTTCCCGCTGTGATAGTCTTTTGGAGAAAAGACCCAATTTGGTCCTACTTATTGAGGAACCAATCGTTTTTCTGGATGGTATGAAAAAGTTTATTTATACCGCAAAGCGGAAGTAGTAATTACATCATTCATCGACATCGACTACGTTCTACTACTGAGCAGCGTTACCAGCGCGCTGCATTATACCTAGTACCTAATTTTGTGCCAAGTTGATAACCACTGTTGGGGTCCGCTGCCAGCCTCCTCGCGCGGGGTTGGGGTCAGCGTCGGGGCTCCGTGGGGCCGCCCGCGGGCCAGCATAATTGTAATCTGTTTATACTATGGCTGCCCGCAGTGTGCGCCGCGCCGCCGATCACGTTGCACGCACCGTCCCACGCGATTCTACACGATACAACACAAACGTTCCACACATAACAACACGTAAGTGCCATTTCCTTGATTATTATGCCTTAGGATTATACTTTACTTTAAGCAAACAATATTTTAAAAATACTTGATAGGTATTGTCAGGCCAAGTTCTATAAACTTTACGTAAGTAAAATGTTTATTTATTACGCGAAAACTATTATTTTGGAGTGTTTAATGATGTCAGAAATGTGTCGATAAATGTCAAACGTGTTGAACTCCTTAACGAAATAATGCTCACAGTTAAGGAACCAATTAAACCAACTTTGAACTTGATCACAGCGAATTTCGAAGTAAATTAGCCTTGTATAACTTTGAGATTTATTTCTTAATGGAGTTGACCGCGTTTGACATTCATCGACACAAGAAAATGTATGTAAATCCGCTTCGCTAATAAATATTTGATGAACAATAATGAAAACAACTTAATGATAGCTCAATGGCTGGGTCATTAATAAGTATTTATGTTATTATAACCCTGTAATCGCTTCAATGTTTCTACTCAGCCACGACCCCAGCTCCGCAGATATCTAAAAACATTACCCTCCTTTTGGTCTCGGCCGCAGTCGGGTAAAATCAAAACAGTTCGAGATAATCAACATCTCGTCTGTAGTCGTTTCAAATTAAGTACATAAAACAATTCGGAAATGTTCCGTGTCACCCCAGGGTTTAACTCTACTTCAGCTAATGATAAAACTTTTGATTGAATTAGGTAGGTATTCGTTGCTAGCGTAAACAGCTCCCGCGTTATCTTTATAATTTTATTCATGGGCGTGCGCAAATAGATGGTCTATTCGCGTGCGCGGGCACCGGGCGCGCTTCTACGGTGCTGCGTTTTTCTCAAAAAATCAAATATGTAAAAATAACAGTTAGCGGTCATCTTATGAAAGAAACTAATAGCGACAGCTGACGTACATTGATTTTAGTATGATTATGTATGTATTTGCAAGTAACAAATTGCTTTTGCATTTTCGCGTCGTCAATTAAGAGTAGCAAGATGTAAACCTACGCGCATCATTTCATGATTGAAATATCTAAGCATCAGCTGATGCCCTGGCGTCTCTCCTGTCATAAATATCCTTTAGCGGCCCGTGGCGGATATTCTACCACTTTTATAAACTAGTGGCTCCGTGAGTTGCAGACCTCGCGACAAACTTAACTTTGCCGTTGGAAAACTGTTATCCCGATACATCGACATAGGCCGCGGTCAGTTTACCAACACCGCAAATAAGTTTGTAATTGCATGCGAATCGGTTGAGAACTGCGACCTGTAGACGAGAACAAATGGACAGACGCCGGACATCTGCTTGACAAACGAAAGCATTTTTGCCCAAGCTGAAACGGAGACGCTTCGTTAGCTCGGTCGATAAATAGGCCTGTGACTTCGTTCGCGTGGACTTGACATTATGTGTAAGGTCAGCGAATTTATCGCCTGATAATACGTAATACTGAAGGTCATGGTTCAATGATGCAGCCTATACCCATTCCATAGAATCCCTGTGATATTCCGGTATAAAAAGTATCCTATATCTCGACTCGGGATATAAGCTATAACTATTCCAAGTTTCATCAAAGTCCGTCCAGTATTCCGCGCAACAGATTTTTTTGTTTCAAATTGTCCCCCAAATATATCATTACTTAATAAAGTTCGGTGTACAAACAGGATCTTTCGTCAGTTTTATTATAGCACCAGTCGTGTGGATGACCATCAGCAACATAACTTCAAAAATGGCAAAATACAAACTTTCATCCTTAGGCGATGAATTTTCAAAATTCCTTGCGTCGTGCTCAGCTTTACATAAGGAATTCCTGTTCAAAATGTCATGCTTCTAGATCCACCGGTTTAGGCTGTGCGTTGTCTGTCAGCCAGGGTTGAGAATTTTAATAATAATACGTAGATAGACAGATAGATATACTATGATTTAAGATAAAATAGTCCTTTTAGTTAACGTTTAAGAACTTTATCTCGTTGCTCACTTCTGCGGTCCTGCTGCGATTCCTGATGCAGATGCAGATGAATTAAAGAACCATTATATTTCTATATGGAGACGACAGGGAAGGAAGACCTGCCATTGGATTCTCGAACCAGCGAGATAGCTGCTGCCGCAAATAAACCGATTGGAATTCGTGGTCGAACCTTTACCCGAATAACTGCGATGCGTGTTTGTAGATAAATTTGCACCCGTGCTGCTTCCTCGACGAGCGATTATCAATGATAGCGGATTGAATATAAACGATGTGTAGTACTTAGTATAGTAAAATGATGCAATAAATTAGCATAATGTAACGATCCAGGGCGTCACAAGCAGGATCTCCATTACATGTCACCTCGAAGCACGTTGCATTTTTTAGCATAGTCTCGTAAAAGTGCGTACGTGACTGGAAGACTTTGAAGATGTCGCTACTGAGGCACAGATTGCCGACGAACCGGTCGTAGCCTCAAACCAATGTTCAAACGTTGGCGTTAAGTTGATAAGTGTCAATCCCACACAAAGACGTAATTGTTTTCGTTTTTTTTTTCCAGTTATTTATTAATAACTCTCTCAATAATCTTCATTATTTTGATAAATAAATACGTACTCTAATCCGTAACAGATAGAGGTACATTGGTGCCGTGACCAAGATAATTCCCATTAATAATTTTTTGTGTCTCCTTACTTAGTTCTTTAACAAGTACTTATTATTTATCTTGCGTACCGAGACACGAGGCATCCCCCCTCTACTTGTAACTCCGACAACGCGATGTTTACAAACTGAATGCTATTTAGTTTTTACCTACATTTGCCATGTTGTACGCTCACATCAGACCAGTATGTGACGTGAAGAGACTAGAAGAATGAAGATTTAAAACGTACCTACGGCATAGGTGATCATGGCGCGACATAATAACACTTGTTTGGCTACAAAGAGTTTAACAGACAGTACTAATAAACGTCATAAAATGTTAGATTTCCACAAAGTTTAGGCCTACCTAACTATAATTAAATCTATTTTAAGACGAAGAAGTTTTAAGTCCTGGGACTTTCGTGATCTTTAACAGAACTCTCTAACATTCTTTTAAACTCAATATGGTTTAGGTACTTTAATCAAACAAGAACTTAGACTATCTGAAATGTCAGCCTGTGTGTGGGTGGACCCTATCGTTCGTAACGTTTCAACGCGTGGCGGGAGCGTTGTCGCGTGTCGGGATTACTTGATGCAATGATGACTCGCGGCACCGCAGTACACAGGCGCTCGGCGTAGGTACTGTATGTAGTCCTTGACAAAGAAAGCAGCCAAGGACTGTGCAAACAGAAAAGATACTTGCCATAAAAAAGGAATCGAATTTACAACTTGTATGTATTGACGTAAGAAAATACTGGGGGAGATTCTTTCTGTGTTAAGATTGGGTAAGGGATACTTTTATGGTTCATTTTGACCAAGTAGCCTAGGTAAGGAGGAGGATTTTTGAAACTTGCTTTAGTTAACAGTCAAAGTAAACTTGTAGTCGTATAATCCTCTTTCACAGAGGCTACCTAATTGATGACAAGAATTTGCAATTGAAGCCAATGATAATAAGCAACGCGTCACTGAGCCGTTAACTATTAATGGTTTTGTGCAAGCAGAGCAGACTACAGTTGATTTCAGGCGCGGATACATGGGGGGGGGGGGGGTCAACGGGTGCGGCCGAAGCACCTTATTTTGAAAAATGGTCTTGGTTATAGAACGAATTTTCTGCAAGTTAGGTCAAATTAAAGAAATCCCCCCTCCGCCTTGTTCATTTACCGCGCGCAGGTGCCAATGCCAGCAGATGCGTTATTTTATTCGACATGCGCCGGAATGCTATTAATCCATTATTTACCTTTCTATAAAATGTCACTCAAACTTGTTGACAAAGTTCTGTTTGTTCGTGAGTTAGCTAATTATTTAAATTATTCCGATGTGGTTTGGTACAAACCGGTTTCTGTACCGGCTCCGTATAAATAAATCGATATTATAAACATTTTAGGCGAAAAAATTGCTTCTTCGTAGGTACGTTGTTTCGCTACACTGAGCGACTACAACTAGAGATTTTTGTAAATTTTGTAATTAATTGCTATAGCCTTATTATTAGTTACAACTAGCTTTTTCCGCGACTTTGTCCGCGTGGAATAGTGTCTTTGGGTAGCATTTCGGTGCTTCGTAAGTTTCTTACTCGCATTAACTTCAGTGTCACATTTTGTAATGAGTCCGTGAATGTTACATCAGAATAATAATAATAATAATATAGCTCTAATATTTTGTCTCTTGTCGCAAACTTATAAAACATTCACATAAACCTTACATATTTCCATACAAACTTTCATCCCCTATTCCGTATTGTTATTTTACACCCTTGAGGGAAAAACTTTTACAGACTTTTGAATGTCATATTTATTTACGAGGGGCGGCTGAAAAGTTATCTACCTAGCCTATGTGTTATGCGAAAATAATACTGGCCACTATGAGGTCGTGTGCACTGGTTATTCTTTTTTCAAAATCACCAACATTCATTTGTTTCTTGCTTCTCGCTTTTTTTGGGACTGGATTGTTTTCAAAATGTCGCAAGAAAAAAATAATCTGATTAAAATTGAGCAGCGTGCAGTGACAAAATTTCTCACTAAAGAAGGAAATACATCCTCGCAGATTAGACTGCGTATGTTACCTGTTTCTGGTGGTTCGTGCCCTTCTGAATTTACAATAAAGTTCTGGTCGAAACAGTTTAAGCTTGGCCGTGAGAGCCTTGACGATGATCCTCGTAGCGGGCGACCAGTTTCCGCTGTCACCGATGAAAATGTGGCCAAAGTGAGAAATTTTATTTTAGAAGACCGGCGAATTAAGCAGTGGGAGTTAGCCAGGGATGTGGGCATTAGTAAAGAACGGGTCAATTAAATAATTCATGAACATTTGCACATGTCTAAGGTTAGTGCACGCTGGGTCCCTAGAATGCGTAGACTCCGTTTGACAAGGACAGACGTGTTCAATGTTGCGAGGAATTTTTAGACATGAGCCGTGGAAAAGAGGAGGAAATTATTTCTAGAATAGTAACCTGTGATGAGACTTGGATTCGGCAGTGGGATCCCGAAAGTAAACAGGAGTCATTACAATGGAAATTCAAGGATGAAAAGCCTCCTCAGAAATTTAAGGTTCGCCCGTCAGCAGGCAAAGTAATGGCAACATTTTTTTGGGATGCGGAAGGAAATCTGCTTGTAGATTACTTGCAAAAAAAACTACAATGAATGCTGAATATTACGCAGATTTACTTGACCAGGCCAGAGAAGCCATAAAAGAAAAAAGAAGGGGCAAACTCAGTAAAGGGATTCTGCTTTTGCATGATAACGCACCTGTGCATACTGCTCGCGTAACGAAGCTATCAATTAATGGAAATGGGTACGACATAATCAACCACCCTCCATTTAGTCCAGATTTGGCCCCATCCGCATTTATAATATTAGTATGGAAGTATGGATTTGTTATTCCGTAGCCTGTACACAAATAAGGTGGTTTGTGGCCTTTCTCGCTGCAGAGCCTCCGGAGCCGACTCGCGAGAGCTGCCGCCACTATCGCGCGCAGCGGCGCCGGTTCGGCGGAACCGGCTGCTCTGCCATAATAACAATATTGTTGGAAATCACACTACTTATATTTAATTTGCAACACTCGTCAAACATAACTATTATATTTTCATAAATAGCATAGTATAAGTGTATGTATATGTGTATGTAAAATCTTTATTGCATATCAAAAACACGTTAAACTTACAAAATAAATAGACTTAATTAGAACAATGACGAACTTATCCCCCCTTCCAGCTAACCTTCAAGTTGACGGTGAAAGTGGACATTTATATACAAAACTGACTACTATGTACACAGTATAAGTATATGTTTGTGTTATAAAGTGCTTATCCTTGAGATTTCGGTAGCCACCAAACATTATTTTGTATTGGTTTATTTGAAGATAGTTGTGTAGTTTTCGGCGGTCGGCACATTGTTGACATCACGTGGCTGCTGTCATCTTGAATTCTTGGCTTTGTTCCACGTGCAGATACTCCCAGATCGACGAAAATGTCCGCCACCCATAAAATTAATATAACATGCGAATGCATCGGCAATGATCATCAATTGATGGAAGACGAATTGGCTACTTGACTATAGTAAGAAATTTAAATATATTTCTGTGGAACGGTAGCTTTATCCTCAATAGTACGTTATAGAACAGAATTTATATAAAAATAAATCAAGCTTATTTAAAATTTAATAAATAAAAGACATCAATTTTTACATCTTCCTCTGCTGCACAGGGAGTGAAGAAATAGCATAGAATGCGTGCAGATGCTTATCATTCTGGCATGTCGTAAAAGTCGACTAAGGGACGGGTCCTTTCCAACATGGTGGACTATCTGTATGGGCGATGGGCTGATCACCTGTCACCATACGGTTCATCATACCATCTTAGGACTAATCAATCGAACGTGGCCACAAGTAGTCTTGTGGCCTGCCCACCCCATTAAGGATTTCGGACGTGATGCTATGTATGTATGTATCAATTTTTATGTCTAAGTCACGAGACTTTAAACAACAGTCACGACGTATGAGGTTTGCTAGGTCGGTTGCGTTCCGAATCACAATGCCCGCCTTATCGTTCTGATAACCGAGTTTTTTGGAACGCACCCTCATACAGATTGCTTTTTAGGGTTCCGTACCCAAAGGGTAAAAACGGGACCCTATTACTAAGGCTCCGCTGTCCCTCTGTCCGTCTGTCCGTCCGTCCGTCTGTCACCAGGCTGTATCTCATGAACCGTGATAGTTAGGCAGTTGAAATTTTCACAGATGATGTATTTCTTTTGCTGCAGAATACAGAATAAAATACAACAAACGTGATTTTTTGCTGTTTTTAAACATAATGGTACGGAACCCTTCATGCGCGAGTCCGTTTCGCACTTGGCCGGTTTTATGACGTTTACGACCGGTTTCAGTTTGTTGACGTCACACGCGACGGCTGACAGTAAGATAGCGTTTTAGCGGCAAATTTAAAAATTAAAAATATTATTAGTGCTTCTTCCTTGAAAATGTACAAAATTCATTACCTACGAAAATATTTTGACATAATCTAAAATGAGCAAACAAGGAGCCAAAAACATGTTTAAAAAAATGGTCGAGAACCGAATTCGCGGTATCAACACCCGGACGCGACCTCGAATTAAAATTGAATTCGAATCAAGACCGTTGCTAAATATTGACCGCACTGCATCGATCAAATGCATTGATCAAATGCATCGATCAAATGCATCGATCAAATGCATCGGACAAGTCGATAGCAGTCAAGCTGCGTAATAAAGTTTGGCGTTAACTCCAGTGAGTTGCAAAAACCATAAACATGATACCTCGCCGGGTTTCTTGCCGGCTCATCTCACAAGAGTTTGTAAAAGCCTAAATTGATTAAAGATATTTTGACTTTGATTTTGAGATGTTTATTGTTTAACATTATGGCTTTTATCAGAAACGATACGTAAGGCAACTATCGTCGCTAGACGCTCGACTTCAGTCACCTCGTGATACCATCATGTCACCAAGAAACTTGACGGATGGCTCTGCACTGAACAGCACAGTTAATGTCTCGGAGATAAGTCGGCTGGAACCAGTTCGGAGCTGAAGCGACGAGCGATATCGCGGGTCGTGGGTCGGTGATAGCTTATCGCGACACAGTGACTTGTTTTTATCGCAAACTCTGCAATGCCATGGCTTGCGTTATTGTTAATCACGATTCAACCTATCAAACTGTTTGCTGCCACTTACACGTACTTATATTTATTGGCTCTAAGGTCCAGATTAATGCTGAAGACCGATCGTACTGAAAGTGGCATTATTTCGCAGCAAAGCCAGTTTTGAGCACAGACTATTAATACTGGCATAAGCAATCTAAACAAGTGACGCATTCAACCAGAATTGCCATCGGGCATTAAGTCCGCCATTTGTACCTTATTTGTGCAATAAAGCTTAAATAAATAAATAAATAAATAAATAAATAAACCAGATTTCATTCCTGCGGTCAATTTTGATTGGCTGCTTCTGTTACATGAATAAATAAAGTAACGGTCCGCGAACAAGCCCAAGTCAAATACAGTTTGACTGTTGACGGGCATCGAACTTAGGACCTTGCTTGTTAGCATAACAGTGGAACCATGGCCCAGTTTGTTTATGCCCAACTGAACTGCGCAGGGTTTCGGCCGCCCCGTAATTGATAACGCTGACGTAATTATAATCTATTCGGTTTATTTTGACAGCGCGCGCGTGCAGTAGATCATTACCGAACGATCGTAAAGCAGAAAATTTAATTCTTTATTCCACACATTGTTAATATTGCTATACATTATAACATCTGTGTTTGCACAGTAAACCTGTATTCTTTTCAATATAAACGGCGAACATTTTAGGTGTTTTATGAATACATATATAATTTAAAACTTTCGTGAGACATTATGAATACTTGAAATACACATGGCTTTACTCACGATTTATTGTCAGAAATAGCGCATTTATTGGCTCTGCGCGGGTTGCTTTGACCGCAACCGCACTCAACTCCTGAAGAAGGACTACTCCATACGAGTACGAAACATGTCGGACCATTTTTGACAATAAATCCTGAGTAAAGCCGTGTGTGTGTATTTCAAGTATTAATATTTAATTTGTTTATACTGTGGAGCGATATTGGGGCTAATGTGCTTCCTGGCATTGTAGCAATTGAATAATGATTACGTACCGATGTGCGCGTTCGACCGACAATCAGACAGACTCAACAGTACATAAATAATATTCTTTGGACTGCAGGGGTCGCATTATGAGCTATTAATTCCAGGCAATTTCCACAGTAAACTGAGCATGGAAAATTCGTATTGTGAGCGTGCTAAAGAGGCCGGCGTTAACGCGCTTAAAATACGAATTTTCCAGGCAGCTCATTTTACGGCGGAAACTGACTGGAATGTGGAATGAAGAGCTCATAGTTCGACCCCAGATTGCTCCACGCGTCTATATTTGATTTCACAGTACCAACAGGAGATATTTGTTTGTAGTTTGATTGATTGTTGTACCAATAAACTGAACAAACAAGTGCAACGGAGGCGCGCCGCCGCGTCAGTGCCGCGCCCGCGCCATCCATACACCTACACACGCGCTGCACATTATAGCACATGTGCCTGCGTAGCGATACTGCTCTACGACTATTATATTTGTGGCAATGCGCTTTGTAATGATTATGATCATCATACATGTAGGTGCCTTAATTAAAAAGTAAATAAAAAGTAAAATAATTTATCATATAATTTTGGGGTATTTATAAAACACGTTCCACCCGATAAATCTCGAATAAAATGGGCATGAGCTGTCATTGCGAGCACAAAGAACGGGATGATGATTTAAATAGTATGCATTGTGTATGATTATATCGAAATTTGCATATTGTCATACAAATAACGAAATAAAGTAGTGTGTGTGTGTATAAAAGTCACGGGGTGAGTGTTTACGTTTATTTTAAACTAAAAATCGTGTACTCGACTTCGATGTTCCACAGGTGCTTATAGCGTAATACATTGTTCCCAGCTTACGGAAACGCCCCTTCGGTTGGGAGATTAATTGCCCAAAAGGATTTAAAATCATCGAGCAGCGATGTTGTGCTCGTTTTGAGTGATTCAGAGCAGAAGCGCAATCTTCTACGTCACGTATTTCGATCAGTAGATGACCGGATAACGTTGGTCGGTTTTAGCCGATAATCATATGCAGAGACAGCCTTGTGGCATAGGTGTAGGCTGTTAGCGTAGAGGGCACCGGGTTCGCGCCTCGTCACTGATAAAAATAAATACTTTGTTTTATTTTTATTTCTACTTTTATTATTTTGTTTTTATATTTACTTTTGTGATTTTATTTTTATGTCTACTGTGCCATTTTAATTTAATTTTACTTTTGTTATTCTATTTTTATTCATGATTTTGTTTTCATATTTACTTTTGTGATTTTATTTTTATATCTACTTTCGCCATTTTAATACCATTTTTCTTTTGTTATCTTATTTTTATTTATGATTCTGTTTTATATTACTTTTGTGATTTTATTTTTATATCTACTTTCGCCATTTTAATTTCATTTTTCTTTTGTTATCTTATTTTTATTTATGATTCTGTTTTTATATTACTTTTGTGATTTTATTTTTATGTCTACTTTTACCATTTTGATTTAAATTTACCTTTTATAATTTTATTGTGTTTACCTTTTGGTGATTCACGTTTTATTTTGGAATATTTACCGGCACGGATATTGGTTTTTTTATCTGCTTGTCATTTCATGTTGCATGCCCCTTACTTAATTTTAGGTCTGTTTTTAGGTACTTGCCTTCTAGCTTGTTATTGTGGCTAGATTAAATAAGTTTAAACAATTTTGTTCCTCTATTATTCCATCTAGGCAGACCAAGAACCCCGATCATTACATTGGCGCCTAACGGGTATACTGGATGGAAAATATTGAACTGTTTTAGTTGAATAGATTTTCTTAATTTATTTTAATTATTCTCTATTTACGCTAGCTTGGTTCAGTAAATTGTTATTTTTATGTTTATAAGGTCAAAAAAAAAAAAAAAAAAACTTATATTTATTTAGAACTCGCTAGCACCTTAGTTTAGATTTTCAGTATTTATTTGTTGGTTCGGCCAGGGCTTATATTGTCGCCATGGACGTTAACGCACTGTATAAAGATGAGCTCGAATTCGAGTTGGCTTGTCGAGGTGTACTAGATTGTAAAACTGTTGCCACCATGCGGAAATTTTTACGAGAAATATTGCGACGAGAGGCGACCGGTGAGTCCTCCATTAGCTTCAAAGTTCCAAAGTCTTGCATTGACGATCCCTGTAATGAAATATCTATTTGCGAGAGTAAATTATCGGTTATAGTGACACTTATTTCAGAAATATCACACAGTCCAGATCATTTAGTCATTAGACGTATACACTCCCGGTTAACTCATCTATTAAATCGCACTAAGCTCATTATACCTACTGATACTTCAAGTATAGATAAGCACTTAGCATTACTTAGAGATATCCAAGGTACCATATCTTCATTAAATACCATAGAACAGAAGGAAGACGAGGAAGATGAAGTCATCTCTGAACATGACAAAGATATCTTACAAAAGTCTTTAGGGGCGGAAGCTGCAAAGATAATAGAACAGTTAGGCATTAGTCACAACCCTGTTAAAGTTGCGTTAGTAGAGGAAGATTTTCAGCTTCTGGATAGGCATGCTTCTCAGTTAAATGCGGTTAAAGCGCAAGCAGCGCCTCCGACTTTAAATAGGCCTCCGGCCACTGTAACTCAGGGCGAAGCTTACATGCAATTGAATACGCACGCTCGAGAGTCTCACTCCCGCTATAAAGGATTACAAAGGTCATCCACGATGGATCGTGAATTTCATAAGCGGAAGCTAGTTCCGATTAAAGATTGGGGTGTTAAATTCAGTGGCGGGGGCATTGTAGGCATAAACGCTTTCTTAGAAAGGATAAACGAACTCAAAGAAGCACGTAACGCGGAAGATGAGGATTTATTTCGTCATGCCATAGATTTATTTGAAGGAGAAGCCCTGATTTGGTTTAGGGCAAATAGGAATATAGTTTACAATTGGTCGGGATTAGTGGAACTCCTTCTCGACACTTTTCAACAACCGAATTATCAAGAAGAGCTGTTAGAGGAAATAAAGCGAAGAACTCAGAGCAAGCAGGAAAGTGTTGTCATATACATATCGGTCATGCAAAACATGTTTAATCGACTACCAGTTCCGCTACCTGAGCTTCAGAAATTGATTGTTTTGAGAAGGAATTTACAACCTTATCTCCAGAAAGAGATATGCCGAGACACGTTTTATTCAGTTCTTGAATTAACATCGGTGCTTAGAGTAATTGAACGCACAAAGTTGAGTTGTGAAAACTTTAGAGAACCCATGCAGAGTAGTTGTTCTTTGGAACGGGACTTAGCGTACCAAGGCAGCCCCTTGAGTTTTGCACAACCCATAACTTGTATACAAAGGGACTTGGCAGCAATTGATGGTAGTACACCATCTCAATCGAAATGCTGGAATTGTAGAAGCCCTGGTCATTTGTTTAGAAATTGTAATTTGCCAAAACAAAGACTTTTTTGTTACAAATGCGGGCGTTTTGGTAACACATTTCAAAACTGTACATGCAATAATATGCAGGGAAACGACCACTCGGAGTCGATGCCTGCCGATCAGACTCCGAGAAATTAAATCATCCAGTGTCAGATGATTGGCAGCAATGGTTGCATACACTTAGGAAGTATTTTGAAACAGGAGAAATCTGTAACATAGGCCATAAAGCAGATGATAAACGATTTTATGCTAATATAAACATCTTGGACCGGCCGTATATGGGACTGCTAGATTCAGGAGCCACGGTTTCGGTAATTTCAGAAGAGTTTAAAAAGGAAATATTGAGTTTAGGATTTTCCGAACATAAAGTAGACCAGGAAAAGGTGTCAACTGCTGATGGTACTTGTCATACAATAGATGCAGTAGTGCATTTGCCAATAATGTTTAAGGACGACTATAGAGTGATCTGCTTCTACATAATGGACCGCTTAAAGCATGACATTATATTAGGCATTAATTTTTTTGAGTCCTTTAAATTAACCATAGGTGCAACCAAAATAGAGCATGTGGTTTCCGAAATTTCTACTCCACATCCAGTTGTTTCCCGCAATGAACTGACTGAGGATCAGAAAGAGCGCCTGGATAACCTTTTAGAGGAGATGGGTTCGGAAATAGGGAAAGGTTTAGGAAGGACGTCTTTGATTGAGCATAGAATTGACACGGGAAATAATTTACCAACCAGCCAAAGACAATATCCTTTTGCCCCTCCTATTATGAGAGAGTTGGATAAAGAAATTCAAGACATGCTGGATAATGATGTGATTGAACCGTCATTCAGCTCATGGCGCTCACCAGTGTTGCTAGTAAAGAAAACTTCAGGTGAGAACCGTTTATGCCTAGATAGCCGCCTATTAAACAAGATCACCATAAAGGATTCTTATCCATTGCCTAGAGTGACAACCATTTTAGATAGTCTTAGGAATGCCAAATTTTTGTCAACAATCGACCTTCGTTCGGCATTTTGGCAAGTACCATTGGAGGAATCGAGTAAAGAAAAAACTGCGTTTGGCCTCGCGGGCAAAGGTCTTTACCAGTTTAAGGTAATGCCATTTGGTCTTACTAATGCATCTCAAACACAACAGCGTTTGATGGACCGGTTGTTCACACCTGAGTTTGAAGGGAAAGTATTTACCTACTTAGATGACATTGTGGTTTGTAGTGACAGCTTTGAAGATCACCTATCGTCATTGGTATTTGTAAAAAAACAGCTGCAGGAAGCTGGCCTCACTATAAACCTCGGAAAGTGTGTCTTTGCGAGACCATCTTTAAAATACTTGGGGTACATCGTGGACAGGGAAGGGCTACGGACCGATCCGGACAAAGTAAAAGCCATACTTGATTACCCCATACCAGCCACCTACACTGAGCTAAAACGCTTCATAGGCTTAGCCAGCTGGTATCGGCGATTTGTGGAAAATTTTGCTATTGTAGCAGCACCACTACATGAACTTACTAAGGGCGGCAAAAAGGGCAAGCATATTTTGTGGAATAAAGAGGCCCAACAGGCCTTCGTGGATCTAAAAACAGCACTTACCTCCTCGCCGGTCTTGAGGGTTCCCGATTTTACCAAGCCATTTTCCGTACAATGCGACGCTTCTAATAAGGGTACAGGGGGAGTTTTAATTCAAAATGTTGATGGTATGGAAGCGCCTATTGCCTTCACTAGCCGAAAACTCTCAGAAAGAGAGTGCAGATATTCAGCATCTGAACGAGAGTTACTGAGTGTTCTCCATGCAGTAGAACAATTTCGACCATATATTGAGGGAAGTCATTTTAAGGTTATCACTGATCATAGTGCCCTGCAATGGTTACACCGCAATAAAGACCCTCATGGTCGGCTTGCAAGATGGGCGATGCGCTTGCAGCAATTCGACTATGAAATAATGCACCGGAGAGGGAAATACAATACAGTGCCAGATGCCTTGTCAAGGGCAATTTGTGAAGAAATCAGTCTATTGGAAATAAAACCGGAAGATAAAGATGATTGGTACAGGTTAGAAGAGGACAAAGTAGTGGCTGGCACGAATGAAGCGGATTGGGAGATCAGTCAAGGACAGTTATGGAAATTTCTTCAGCTGAAACAGTTTCCAAATGAAAATGATAGTTGGAAACTGGTCATACCAGAAAAACTCCGTAACAAAGTTTTAAAAGAATGCCATGATGATCCCACTTCAGGCCACTTCGGCGTTAAGAAGTCTGTCAACCGCGTAAGACAACACTATTTTTGGCCCACGTTAATTAAAGATGTTAAGAACTATGTACGGCAATGTGAAGTTTGTGCAAAGCATAAACACTCCCAAACAAGGCCGTCAGGTTTGATGGGAAAGCAGCGAGAGGTGTCAGAGCCGTTTCAGTTACTTTCCATGGATCTCATGGGACCTTTTCCAAAATCTAGACATGGCAACACTATGTTGCTCGTAATTTCATGCTGGTTTAGTAAATTTTGTTTTCTTTTCCCGTTGAGGAATGGAAAATCCTCAACTATAACACAAATACTAGAAGAACAAATATTTTTAATGTATGGTGCCCCCAACGTCATAGTATGTGATAATGGTAAACAATTCGTTTCCAGTTTATTTAAAGACTTAGTGTCCAGTTATGGTGTGAAACTGTGGTATACCCCTTACTACCACCCGCAATCAAATCCCACCGAGCGCGTTAATAAAGTAATTGGCGTGGCAATAGCCTCTTATGTTGAAGAGAATCATAGGGAATGGGATAAATACATTCCTCACATAGGACATGCCATTAGAACAGCAGTCCATGATGTAACGGGTAAAACCCCTTCTTTTTTATTCTTTGGACGGGAGACTTCGGTCCATGGTAGCAAAGGATATAGCTTTGAGCCCAGCGATACGCTTGTGTTTAATAAGGAGAAGTTTGAAAGAAATTTAGACTTTCGAAACAAAGTTTATGATGAAGTTGGTGAAAGGATTAGACAGTCGCATGAGACGAACAGCAGACAGTACAACTTAAGACGCCGTTTGTGTGACTTTAAAGAAGGAGATCTTGTGTGGAAGCGCACCAAACATTTGTCTAGTGCGGACAAGCAATTTATGTCCAAACTAGCGCCTAAGTTTGAAAAAGCTGTAATCTCAAGTAAGCTGTCTAAAGACGTCTACAAGCTGAAAAATCTTAGGGGAAAGGATTTGGGAACCTGGCATGCATGTGACTTAAAGCGCATGGTTTGAATCCGGTTGGATTCTTAAGAGGAGAGGGGATATGTAATGATTATGATCATCATACATGTAGGTGCCTTAATTAAAAAGTAAATAAAAAGTAAAATAATTTATCATATAATTTTGGGGTATTTATAAAACACGTTCCACCCGATAAATCTCGAATAAAATGGGCATGAGCTGTCATTGCGAGCACAAAGAACGGGATGATGATTTAAATAGTATGCATTGTGTATGATTATATCGAAATTTGCATATTGTCATACAAATAACGAAATAAAGTAGTGTGTGTGTGTATAAAAGTCACGGGGTGAGTGTTTACGTTTATTTTAAACTAAAAATCGTGTACTCGACTTCGATGTTCCACAGGTGCTTATAGCGTAATACATTGTTCCCAGCTTACGGAAACGCCCCTTCGGTTGGGAGATTAATTGCCCAAAAGGATTTAAAATCATCGAGCAGCGATGTTGTGCTCGTTTTGAGTGATTCAGAGCAGAAGCGCAATCTTCTACGTCACGTATTTCGATCAGTAGATGACCGGATAACGTTGGTCGGTTTTAGCCGATAATCATATGCAGAGACAGCCTTGTGGCATAGGTGTAGGCTGTTAGCGTAGAGGGCACCGGGTTCGCGCCTCGTCACTGATAAAAATAAATACTTTGTTTTATTTTTATTTCTACTTTTATTATTTTGTTTTTATATTTACTTTTGTGATTTTATTTTTATGTCTACTGTGCCATTTTAATTTAATTTTACTTTTGTTATTCTATTTTTATTCATGATTTTGTTTTCATATTTACTTTTGTGATTTTATTTTTATATCTACTTTCGCCATTTTAATACCATTTTTCTTTTGTTATCTTATTTTTATTTATGATTCTGTTTTATATTACTTTTGTGATTTTATTTTTATATCTACTTTCGCCATTTTAATTTCATTTTTCTTTTGTTATCTTATTTTTATTTATGATTCTGTTTTTATATTACTTTTGTGATTTTATTTTTATGTCTACTTTTACCATTTTGATTTAAATTTACCTTTTATAATTTTATTGTGTTTACCTTTTGGTGATTCACGTTTTATTTTGGAATATTTACCGGCACGGATATTGGTTTTTTTATCTGCTTGTCATTTCATGTTGCATGCCCCTTACTTAATTTTAGGTCTGTTTTTAGGTACTTGCCTTCTAGCTTGTTATTGTGGCTAGATTAAATAAGTTTAAACAATTTTGTTCCTCTATTATTCCATCTAGGCAGACCAAGAACCCCGATCATTACAGCTTGTATCTGTGTGCATGCGCACGGCACACTGCATAATATAGAGGTTTACCAACTTTTCTGTGAACTCTAGTTCTTATCGCACTGAAATAAGTATTGTATTGCTTGGATAGGAAAAAAGAGACTAAGTACTTATTGAACCTACTTGATGTCAAAGTCAAAATCAAAGTCAAAGTCAAACTACCTTTATTCAATTTAGGCTTTTACAAGCTCTTATGAAGGTCAAGGAATGGATCTACCACCGGTTCGGAAAAAATCCTCTACTGAGAAGAGCCGGCAAGAAACTCGGTGAGGTATCATTTTTTCAAATCAGTACACATATAAGTCAACAATGATGTCTACAGTTTTATACAAATCTAAGTATATACCACAGCAGGTACGCTCATCGAGACCCAGGGATCGCCGGTGCAGGTCACGATTTAAGCCAAACGTCCCTGTCCATGACGTAGTCTTTTACTGAGTAATATGCCCTAGAAATAAGAATTTTCTTTACAGTAGGTAGATTTGAACATTGTGTCTGTTTGTTCTATAATGTTTTTAGGTATTTTATTGTAAAAACGTGTATTATTTCCTAGAAATGATTTTTTAGTTTTAGCCAGTCTATAAGTTGGTACTTTAAGCTTTCCGGTATTTCTAGTAGCCTTTGGCTTATCTACATGTGTAGGAAAATTGTATATATTTTTCCTGACATACATTATTATTTCAAATACGTTTAGCGAAGGCAGGGTTAGTATTTCAATTTCCTTAATAAAATCCCTCAGTGACTCGCGGGTGCCCATGTTATATTACCTATACATGGCCCTGATGGCCTTTTTTGCAAAATAAAAAAAGATTCTAAGTCAGCAGTCATGTCTAGTTAACATGCTTTATAGTATAGATGTAACAATCAAAGTAATCAATAAAAGATCGATTTAATGATTAGCTAACATGTGTAGCTTAGCTAGACTGTAAGTGTTAATAATAAATAAATAAATGAATACATAAATAAACACGTAGGTAGGTTAGGTACGTTCACAGCGAGAATGTCTATTGGATATTATATGTAAATCAGCTACGTGTCATGTAGTCATGTTATCTATGATTAGGTACTATCTTTCACCCGCAACTTCATCTACGTGGAAATTTATCTTTGAAATATAACGAATTAGCTACCTGTAGATATTTATTACGTTACACAAAATAGCTCCGAAAGGAAAAATCTGCTTAGTAACTACATTTTATATGATACTGTATGCTAAGAGCCCTATCAAGTCTTCGCTACGGGGTAACAGGACGTGATGAATATACATATTTGTATTTCTTGGGTAACCGAAACGAGCTATAACAGATTAATTGGTGGCCGACAGGAGGCAGCTAGGTAAAATCACATAGCAAGGTATCCGAGTTCATAATGTAATCGATTGTGCCTCAAGCACCAGCACGCGGACTGAATCAACGACGACAAATACGTTAATCGATAATCCCGTCTGCAGTCGCAACATTTGGATTATTATCCGGTGATACTTTATCAGCCGCGCGTATCGCTACGACGACAACAAGTAGCACATCAAAGTTGTTTTGCCGTTGATATAAAAGCTATTATGGCTTGAATCATGCGACTTATAAGATGGTAGCTGCACCTCGCCGGGGTGTCGCCGGTATCTGCGCTAGACCGCTGACGACGCAGATTCCGAGCGACAACGCTAATCTTCAGTATACTTTTTTGCTTATTTAATGTTTCCGAGTATCAGTGGCGGCGTAAAACCCAAAGGGCTAGTAAATTTGTGTAATAGAACAGTATAATAAACTAACAGTAAGTATTTTGTAGAGATGCAACGGAGAGTGGTTTGGCCGGATACCGGATACCGGATATCCGGCATGGCCACTGGCCGGATAGCCGGATATCAGGCAACCGGATATCCGGCCGCACACAAGCTATCTCTAAAGCTGTGTTAGCTTGCGCGGCCTTCGCGCGGCGAGCATGTTTCAACTTGTTACGAATCGTAAGAGCGCGGGGAGTCCCTTTGAGGTTCAATACGCGCTTTATTACGTCAGTTGGGAATATTCGAACGTGCACGACGTGATGTCACATGTTAGTTTTATACTTAAATAAAAAGAAAGCTGTTTTAATTTAATAACTGATGTTGATTTTGTTTATTTCTGATGACTTTTCTTTGTTTTATCGTATTTCTGATCCAAGTTTTTACTATCCGGTATCCGGCCGGATACTGACTCACTATCCGGTATCCGGCCGGATAGTAAAATCATGGCCGGATAGGCCGGATACCGGATAGTAACCGGATATCCGTTGCATCTCTAGTTTTGTCTTGTCGAGATAAATTAATAAGAAACTAATTTCAATAAAAATGAAAATGAAAATATTTATTTTACAAGTAGGCCAAATGCACTGAGAAAAAATTACTGTACCGACCGACATAAGTAATTATGGATGCCACGTACGTAATTCTGGAGAAAAACGTACCTAACGTAAGTAGAGACTCGGCTACATGGATCATTATCCATGTAGCCGATTATCCATGCGGACTACAAACGCGTTTTCTCCGTGTGGGCTCTTTCAAATGTCTGAATCTATCGGCGCTTCGAAAGGTAACATCTGCTGAGAAGAAACGCCGCAAGAAACTCAGCAGTAAGTAATCATTGTTAAAGCGGCATTGGAGCAGTGTTCAACGAATAATTAGTCGAGGTCGACAAATCATCGATTGGTTGCCGCACGCTTGTTGACTCGCGTGTGCGTCGCGCTCGCAATGAGAAACGCAAACAGCATGATCGAGGGGCGCGGGCGCAGAGTACCGGATATATTTATAACTAGCTTTTAGCCGCAACTACCCGTCTGTGTGGAAATGTATCTTTATCATATCATAATCATAATCATTTATTGCTTGAAGTAATGTGGTACAGGATGTTAATATTAAAAAAGACAGTACATTATTTCACCGTAAAGGCATGCAATTTTGGGAACATTGGCTATTATTATTATTCATAAATAATCTAATATAATTACGGATATCATTAGTGTCACATTTACATTTTTATTACATTACATTATCACATTGCATTATTATCACATTTATATTCTTATCACATTTACATTATTATCACATTATTATTATTACATTATTATCACATTATAACAAACTTTTATGTTAAAGACTTTTTTTCCCCCCTCCCTTTTTTCCCCTCTTATTACGGGCTCTCAACGGCCACTGTTAATTAATTGTCCAGTTGTCTTAAAAAAACTATATCCTATGTCTTCCGCGGCTCAAACTATCAAAATACCAAATTTCATCAAAATCTGTCCAGCGTATTAGCCGTAAATCGCGTTGATACATAGAAGAGACATTGACGGCCCTCATCGGGCACGCACGAATGGAGCATACTGTATGAGTAAATTAATTTCCCAGCTAGGGGCTGGGACCACTTTAGAGATGATATTGGTCCATAAATAAAATTGTTTCATTAAAATTCATCTATATTAGCCTGTACGTATATAATATATATGTATATTGAAATGTGAACCCAATACATATATCTACTCTTAATTATATGTACACAAATACATATGGAACATGGAGTTGCTCAGTTATTAAAGTGGCGAAAATATTAAAATATTCTTCAGAATATTTTATCTATGTTTCCGGAATAAAAACAAGGGGAATAAATGGTTCCAATAAGTAATAGAAACCGACTAAACTATACTATACTCAGTGGCGTGGGCAGACCACCCACACGGTGGACTGACGACGTGGTGAAAATTGCGGGTCTCCGCTGGATGCGAGCTGCACAGAATCGGTCGTTGTGGGGATCATTGGGGGAGGCCTATGTCCAGCAGTAGACGTCTTTCGGCTGAAATGATGATGATACTTAGTGAAATAAAGTAATCTTTAAAAACAGGCATACAGACCGATAAAATAGACCACCTAACTACCAAAAGAGTTAAGGCGATAAGGTAGTAATGCGCGTACTCGTCCATCGTTGTGTGTGTGCGACTATTGTCTAATCACGTTTATTATCTGCCCAACTACGCTTTATCTAAATATTTCAATATAACTCGGTAAATGTTGTTCTAAGTACTATGATACTGTACATTAAAATAAGTGATTTGAATACAAAAATGCTGTCGAAAACATACAATTGGATAAGCGTTGATAAGGTAGGCATATATCTACCTGTTGATCATATAGAAATACGGAAATATCTAGTGCGATTCACGAAAGCAAGAGAAGCTATCCACTATGCTTTACGAAAGTGTCTACTAATAGAGCAAATTGGACTTCTTTTCTCCTATTTGCTCTACTAGTAGCAATGATAGAGCTTTTTCTTCTTTGTTCTCCTATTTATCTATTCCAACCTATTTGAATTTGTCCAGCAGCCCTAACAAGGTTGACACAAGGATAAGTTAATCCGTCATATCTCTAAGTCCGTCTCTCTCACACTAGTGCCGACGAAAGAGATAGTCGAGAGATGAACCGGATTAACTTACCCCAGTGTCTGTCAGGGCTGCAGATGATTTTAGAGGATTAGCTACATAGCAAAAGTCCAATTTACTTATCATACCTAGTAGTAGAGCAAATAGGAGAAACAATTGGTTAGCTCTATTATTGGACTACTTTCGTAGAACATAGTCAAGATCTCACTATTTGTAACAGACCTCTTTTGAAATTTCATTGAAGTGTATTCTGCATGTTGCGGTACTTCACATGTATTCTTGACGGATACTTACATATTTAGTTGTATTTGAATCGAACTGTCGGGTAGCAATATTGATAACTATATCAATTAATAATATGAATACCAGGGCGGCTATTTGGGAACGGCTAAGTGATACTGCAGCGACCCGCGAGCGAGATTTGCATCACGCTCTTACGCATTACGCGTCGTGCGGAAGAGTGCGATGAGAAATCTCGCTCGTGAGTCGCTACAACATCACTTAAAGTTTCCGAATAGAGGCGCTGATGTCAGTTAATTAATTGCAAGTGCCACCAATAATGTAATCAACCCACCATGTGATAACCGCGGCAATAAACATCAATTAATTGTTATGTATAAAAAAACAATGTTTGTATGTGTTTGTATTGTATGTATGTGCAAAAATGTTCCAGCAAATACTTCCATTATTACTTTAAGTTATGCGATAAGAAAATAAAAAGTTGGTTTAATAATTGTAAGATAATATCGCGAAGGCCACCCCGCGTGATTGGTCATGTTGACGAATGTATGGATCAACGCACGTGGATTTTATTATTTCAGCGGATACGAAGTGTCATAATTATGTGATGAGTTTCAGTAGATTTCCTTTTAACCTTAACCTTAGGTACCTTAAAGAAGACAGACGGAAAATTCTTGGAGGGTTTCAGGGCACTTGAAATCGATGTTTCATACTTCTAGCTTCAGCACTCGAGCTGCGCGCTGATATATGACGTTAGCAGTCAGTAACTTTTATTTTTACGTGGATTTAACCAAATGACAAAACACAGTTTGTAGAATCAAACTTACCGGTTTGCTTCTGTTAATATTGCAGTGTGTCATAACTACACTAGTGGATAAGTCTAAAAAGGGACGGCCTATGATAGTGTTTACTTATCATTTGTTGTTCATTTCTAGTTCATTGCTGAAAGCGCGCGATGTGTGCGGCGGTGAACGGGCGCGCGCCTCTTCTCAACGGCCACGCGGCCAAGGAGGCCAAGGGAGCCAAAGAGGCCAACGAGGCCAACGTAGCCAACGGACAGCATGCCAACGGAATCAACGGGCATACGGAGGATGCGGCGTGGGAGAAGAAGTTCCTGCCGCCGCCGCTGCGGCTCGACGACCCCGCGCGAGCTTTGAAGGTAAACGTTTCACCAAAATTTATAAGTGTACACATTGTCGGTTGTGTTATTGTTGGTTTGTCATTCTTTAACGCAGCAACGGAGCAACGAATCGGCGTGCTTTTTTGCATAGCGATAGTTAAATGGGCCGGCTGGAGAGTCACGTATAGGTATTATGCTACGTTAAAACGAAAATAAATAAATACCAGATTAATGCACAGTTCCCAAAGGAAATGCGATAAACATATTCAGAAGGTTTATTTGGTTTCTGTTTGTCTGAGATACATTTGTATGCCAAGAGTCCAATACAACAGTCTGTTGCACTACACGGAGTCGTCAACTGCCTATTTGTAGCATTGGCACTGAACACTTCAGGCCCAGCTCATTCAAGAGCTTTCGGATTCAAGAACTCTACTGTCCCGAGAACTATAGGCGCAGGCCACCGGTGAAAGCGTAGTATTGTATTCCAATTTCAAATTATTCTCCAACATCTACAGTCAGTGTCACTTAAATAGCCTCACCCCTAAATTTTTTAATTTTGATATTAACATGCACTAATATGATTTTATACTTTGGCTTATTTTGACCTCACGCGCAGTGCGTTACGAAACAAGACAGAACTTGCACGAATCTGCACATAAACACCGCACGCAGTGTCTATGGAACAGTTCGTCCGCTCCACATGATTAGCCTCAGTGTCATTTGAACATTAATCCCGTACGGTTGCTTCAGGTTTTCATTACCAATCCTTCTTACGATCGTCGTATATTACATATATATTATTTCTGAGGTGTTATTTTATTCATATCCTATCATGGGTCTTGGTCGAAAATTATCTGATATTGAAATTGAAAAAGTGAAATTTTATTTGGATCAAAAATTATCTAACCGCCAAATTGCAAAAAAAATAGGTCGGAGCCCTAAAGTAATCAATAATTATATAAAAAATAAAGAAAATTATGGAAAAAACTATAAAGGTCGAACAAAACTGGCCATTTCGTCACGTGAACGTCAACTTATTTTACGTGTAGCATGAAATTTTTCCAAGACAGCGCGACAAATAGCAAATGAAGTAAACACCCGCGCATCACTGTCTACAGTGCGACGTATTATAAAGTCATCATCATACCTTAAAAGGACAAAAATCAAGAGGAAATCTCTTCTGCGTGATCAGCATCAAAAAGCCCGATTATCATTTGCGAAAACGCATATGTCCTGGACAAATGAGTGGCATAATGTTGTTTTCAGTGACGAAAAAAAATTTAATTTGGATGGTCCAGATGGATATTTATATTACTTTCACGATTTAAGAAAAGAAGAGCAAGTACTGTCGCGTTGCCATTCAAGATGTGGTTCATTAAAGGTGTGGGGTGCGGTTTCTTATCATGGCTATTAAAATTTCTATTCTTAAGGGAAAAAAACTTCAAAATTGTATATCAATCTACTAGAAGAGAACAAAAAAGAGATTCGTAAAATTTTTAAGAACAATAAGTGGATTTTTCAACAGGACAAAGCCCCTATACATACGTCACATGAAACAAAAGCTTGGTTACAGAAAAGTAAAATTAAAGTTTTAGATTGGCCATCGAACTCTCCGGACCTGAATATTATAGAGAATATTTGGGGCTAATTATCTCGCCAGATATTTTCCGGTGGACGCCAGTTCAATAGTAGCGCAGATCTTATATAAGAAATACATAATACTTGGAATAATTTGGCCATAAATTACATTCACTCATTGCATGATTCAATTCCTGATCGTATTTTTGAAGTAATTAAGAGTAATGGAAAATATACAAAATATTAAAAATCAGTTATAACCATATTTATCTGTGTTTTATTGTATTGAGGCTATTCAAGTGACTAACCCTCCTGTTCACTTAAGTGTATAATTAATATTATTTATTGTATTTTTTTTTATTCTCTATTATTAAACTGTAGTACTAAGCTAATAAAGTTCCTTGATAAAATCTAACTGTCATCAATTAATAAAGAACAGGATTTATATTTAAATTAGGGATGAGGCTATTTAAGTGACTCGGACTGTACTTTTAAATTCAAAATTCAAATTTTGATTCCAAACCGTTCCGATAGAATAACCGCAGTATGAGGTCCTTTTGTAGTAAATTAGCCTTATCTCTAAAATGCGTAAATTAGTACATGTTGTACCATTTTAAGAACTACACTAAATTTATAACTCTTACGCGTTATGTGCTAGGTTAGTGCAGTACATTTTTTTTATAAAACTCGATCAACATATCGGATCGAATCTTTTCTTTACCGCTACTGTATCATGATATAAAATAAAACTTTTATAACATTAGATAGCATAATTTTTCAGAAACATCATGCAAAAAACAGATTTACAAAATATTAAAATTTGCAATTGCATTATTTTGAGTGCTACCAAGCACTCAAAATAATGAATCAAGGTATCAAAAACCACGAGTTTTATAAAAGTGCCACTATCTCGAAAACTATGATACGCTACGCGGACGAAGTCACGGGCGGAATATTTAATTATTAAATAGTTAAGCAGAAACTTGATGAAACCTCAGACAAGAATGTTTTACGCACGTATCTGTGAGTCTGATGAATTGCGCATCTGACTTACAGATACGGTCGAATTGCTGTGATAGTGCGCAGACGACCCCTCCTTATCAGGCGACTCCCGAATGCCGAACAGCGTCTGTTATCAGCTGATCCGTCCTATTCCCCGATGTCGACTCGTGCCCCGCGGGGCGCCCGGCGTCGGCGCTGATTGCTGCAATAACTGATAATGGCTTTTATTTCTTCACTAATTACATAGTTAAGACTAGAAATAAGCACGGCTTTACTCACGGTTTATTGTCAGAAATAGTCCGACATGTTTCGGACTCATATGGAGTCCTT
Source organism: Tortricodes alternella (assembly GCA_947859335.1). NCBI lineage: Eukaryota > Metazoa > Arthropoda > Insecta > Lepidoptera > Tortricidae > Tortricodes > Tortricodes alternella. The sequence goes on along the minus strand of OX401973.1, from coordinate 86,775 downwards.
CTTCAGGGGTTGAGTACGGTCGCGCTCACTGCAACCCACGCACATCCATATGAGTCCGAAACATGTCGGACTATTTCTGACAATAAATCGTGAGTAAAGCCGTGCTTATTTCTAGTCTTAGTAATGTCTCACGAAAGTTTTAATCTGATTAATTACACAGTTGTTTAATTTTATATTAAGTATTCTTTCACATGGTACTAATTAATTTAAGCCTCCGCTGCGATTGTTCCGCATCACTTTCTTACAATTAGTCACTCTTCTCTGAACGATCTTGAGTAAAGGAACTGGGGTTATGAGGACGGACGGTTTGTGACAATACGTATTACTCGATAAAATAAACGTATAAACAATTATCTATTTCGTTTTCACGGCTAAAATTATATCGATCAATTTCAATGAAAATCGAGAGTTGGTTTGACATCCTCTGACAGACACGGGCTAAGTAAGTACCTAGGTACTCGTGGTTTTTATCCCTTAAGATGGCAGTGCCCGACTAGTACGAATTGAAGCAAACCTGAACAATAAGCTATTACTTAACTGATAGATTTTCAACGACTGAGGCGGGCTAAATACTAGACGGATAGTTTCCCTCTCTTAAGAATATTTTGCGTCGATAGTGATGCGTCACGGAATTATTCCCGTCGTTTGGCGCTCTGATCAATGTGTTCAATCAGCTGCGAGCGTGGAAGCTTCGCGTCTAATTACCGGCAATGGCCGCCAATTTGTGCGACAGCTGATTATGATTTATGGCTGCTACAACCGCCGGCGCCGGCGCCACGACGCTACGAGCATGACACTCGTCACGGCAAGGATTACATAGATACAGATTTCATTTGGTTTACTCGATTAGAAGAAGTTATAGTAGCGTCGATTAATAAGATACATACATGAATAAAAGATGTATTTTTTAACAAATAAAAAAGGATAAAGGTTTTTTCAGCTAATGAAGCACCGCGGCTCTTCATACTCGTACTGATACAATAGAACAAAGCTAGGCTACTATGTGGGTTAAAGGGCATTAAGGACCTGTATTCGACATTGCGTAAACGATATCGCAAATTATTTTGCTAGAATATGGTAGCTTTTAATAACTTGACACCAAAGTCGGCCGCATTGTAAAACCATCGTGATAATAGCATCGCTTAGGCGATGTCGAATAGAGGTCAAGTTCACCTTTTGTAGGTACTCTACGTTTCTTACTGTGCAATACATAAATAAATAAATAGTAAAATCAATCTGAACTGATCTTACATGTAACGAGCGCGCGCGCTGCTTGAGCAAAACTGTTTTGAAGCAAGTAAAGTCAACAATAATTAACGAATAGGTAACCAGCCCACACTTGCACCGTAATATCATCATTTTAATAACCGCTGAATCGTTTTAATCCGCGCTACGGCGCGGCTGTAAACACTAAGTATTGTTCAGCAACTCATAATCTCGCCATAAAGATAATGGGGGAACGTTCTGCTCCTGCGCAGGTTGTCGCCGATTAGCTGTATCTAAACACGTATACATTGTATTATATAACGTGATAGTCTTAGCATAAACCTCTAGCGAGAAAGTCCGCTCATGTATGTACTGCTGCCAACCTGCGTGTGATAGGATATAAAATCGTCGATGCAAGTCGACCCCGTCGTCACAATAACTGACGATAGCTGAACTGTCTACTCGTCACATACCAAGTACGCAGCACTTTGCTGACGTCAGCTCGCGTCGCTACTTGCATATACACCGTATCTACAGGTTGCTTTCTACCCCAAAGTAACCAAAAACGCTAGTCTCTGTCTCACTCTTTAGTCAGAATAGTCGTGATTGAAGAAGACGGAGAATTCGGAGTAATTCCAAGGGTTCCATCGTAGGGAAATGTGGTTGTAATGACAAGTATTCATTCCGTTCGTCGAGTCCCGTTCCAGCCCCGCCGCCTCATGAAACTGCGTAAATAACACGACCCTTGCGTTTGCGAATGTCAACAAACAATCCAAAACCGTATCTTTATTACGATTTCGATAGATTATCAAAGGTCTTGGTAAAAGTTGCGTCAGAATACTTACGTTAAACACAAGTGTTTTACGACTTTCGAACTGCGCTTCAATAAACATAATGTCGTGCCACAATATAAATAAATGTCAGTTTGTCTGAAAACATAGCATATATTATACGGTTATCTTAACGAGCGGGCACAGATCACCCTCCTTTAGATAGCGCATATTATTCTGCATGTTTTGGCATAAAGAAACTGCCTTGAGCATACCTAATCGAATAGTTACGAATGAGAGCCGTCGTGGTAAATTTTTGACTCGGGAGCTTTGATTGAATAAATGGTTGGGTCAGTGGGCCAGTGACATGGGCATGCTTCAATATGATCTATGATGCAAAGGACTTAGATCATGTTTTATTCATTAATTGTACGTACCGTAAAATGGGGTGCATAGGGACGAAATCGAAGTTCCATCCTGGATAAAAGTTTATTTTTATGTGTGGCACATTGATTTATATACATGACAAAACTGTCCCCGTTGTCGCCCCAACCCACCCCTCAATACATCCCTACTCAACCCATAAAAATCCTCAAATGCGGTTGAATCGTTTTCTATCTTAAAACCATTATAAATAAAGAAAATATAACTTATGCTTTTCTATTTCTAATAAGCCTAGTAAGTATATAAACGATATCCGAAAGGTTGATGAACACTTACTTACTTTGGCAAATTTCACATAAAAACGAAGTTTAATTCAATCAAAAATCCGCGGCTTTCGAGCATCAACTTTGATAGTGAATTTGTGTGTTAAAATTGTATGATTTGGCAACTTAGTGTTGCCAAAAGAAGAAAAAATATGTCTAACAATATAATCAAATTACTTTAAGATCAACCTGAGCCCGAAAATTAAAGTAGCTACTGAACAAAGAAATTCTGCACTGGCATCCCTATTCCCCCCGCAATCCCTATTCACCCCATTTTACGGTAACGGAGTGTACTTTAAGCTGTAAACTTAGCTTCTAATGTCATCTCATTTTGCACTTTAGCCAAAATAGAATAAAAATAACGTATGGTTTGAATAGATAGGTGATTTTATTCACAGAACAAAATAATTATCTAATCTAGAATCTCCCTGAGTTGCGTTGATGTTGGGGGCTCGTTACTGCCGAACCGTGTCACTTGTTAGGAATGGAGGCTTTCCCGCGCCCTCGATGCTATCGCACCCACATGCCCACATACACACGGAATACGTCACCATGCGGGCAATACTGCCTCCCTACAAAAAACTCAACGCCCGTCGAATACCGAATGTCAGATAATTAACTTTAAATTTAACTGGATTTGAAGGCAAATATTCAAATAAATAAGACATGTTTGTATCGGCGAAAAACTTGCGTTGAATTTATCACCAATTTCAAACATCGAATGTCTCATTGTTTGTCTATACGGACGCTTTACTACTATATGCAACAGTTCCCTTCCCTAAATTTTTCACCTAAACAGCCTGTGACTGACAAAGAAACTGCGCAGTCCAGATATTACTACCAGTATTGGAGCATTGTCATATTGGACAGAGACATTCAAATATACTCCTCTGATGCTACACTGGGAGTGAAGAAATAGCATAGAATGCGTGCAGATGCTTATCATCCTGGCATGTCGTAAAAGTCGACTAAGGGACGGGACCTCCCAACATGGTGGACTATCTGTATGGGCGATGGGCTGATCACCTGTCACCATACGGTTCATCATACCATCTTAGGACTAATTAATTGAACGTGGTCACAAGTAGTCTTGTGGCTCTGCCCACCCCATTACGGATTTCGGGCGTGATGATATGTATGTATGTATGTAAATTCAAATATCATCAACCCATCATGCCTAAAAAGGAGTATTCCCTTCACAATTGATATATATTATATGTAATCGGTAATGAAAGAACTTCATTAAAATATTGTCCAGAGTCTTGGCTTGTTATATTACCCTACTTCTTCTTTACAGAAAGTTAGGGATGAAAAGAAAAATTAAAAGCTAGTTTAAAATTTTACTATATAAGTTTATTAACATCTTGTAGGTACTATAACTTTTGGAAGAGCGGGAACTCCTGATAAAGGTATCTCTACTCTACTAGGAGATCTCGACCTCACTGTATCATGCATCCTCTTGTTGAATGAAATAAATTTATTTTTATTATATTAGGTATCATTATTATTACCCTCACTTTCAGCTGCGATTGTTTACGCAGTTAGCGAGTGAATCTTCGGTAATTTGTGATAAGCTGCGAACGAGTTGCGAACAACTCGATTACTGTGATCGATGTCGACTCCATCCATCAAACGACTTGACACTCCATGTAGAACTCTAAGTAATTTAATTAAAAAGAAAGTTGTACTTAAAAGAAAAATATATAATTTCTTCGGTTTCTATAAGTTTACTTGCTCATGGATTCTTTAAGATAGCACGCAGAAGACAATGTTAAAGTGCTGGCATTTAATATATTATTTTATCTACACCCATATCATAAAACCTCCATTGTTTAATCAAAAACCATAGGAAATGACCACCATTTTGACAACCAATTAGGAAAAACCAGTGCTGCAATGTTATTTCTTTATCGTTTTTAGTAAAGAAATGAGATTAAATTTGGAACAGCTGTCAAAACTCAAGTGGGTCTCTATAGATACGAAACATCAATTCAGTATGTTTTTTTAATATAAACCGAACGACATTTGATCTCGAGTGACATGAGAATAGAGACTTCATTCGCTTGTCTATGATTTTAAAAAAAATGGTCTTGACGGAGGATCGAATTGCCGCCATGTTGGTGTTTTGCTGAACGAAAGTAGAATTGTTGTTCAATTGAATAGAAAAAGTTGTTTGTAATTTACATTTTAGTTGAAAATATGAATAGTAAGTACGAGGGGCGGCTGAAAAGTTATCTACCTAACTATGAAACAAAAGACGATCATGGCTAGTTTTTTTTATTTTTCAATATAGTCTCCTGACAGGTGAATGCACTTATTACATTTATCAATTAAAGACATTAACCCGTTAAAAAAAAAAACTTTAGATTTATCATCGAAAAAGTCATTAACAGCAGCCTTCATGTCGTTATCGGATACGAATCTTCGTCCCCTCAGTTCTTTCTTCAAAAGTCTGAACAGGAAGTAGTCGGTTGGGGGCAAATCTGGACTATATGGAGGGTGGTTGATTACTACGTACCCATTTCCATTAATTGCTAGCTTCGTTAAGCGAGCAGTATGCACAGGTGCGTTATCATGCAAAAGCAGAATCCCTTTACTGAGTTTGCCCCTTCTTTTTTCTTTTATGGCTTCTCTGAGCTGGTCAAGTCAATCTGCGTAATATTCAGCATTCATTGTAGTTTTTTTTGGCAACTAATCGACAAGCAGAATTCCTTCCGCATCCCAAAAAAATGTTCCCTTTACTTTACCTGCTGACGGGCGACCCTTAAATTTCCGAGGAGGCTTTTCATCCTTGAATTTCCATTGTAATGACTCCTGTTTACTTTCGAGATCCCACTGCCGAATCCAAGTCTCATCACAGGTTACTATTCTAGAAATAATTTCCTCCTCTTTTCCACGGCTCATGTCTAAAAATTCCTCGCAACATTGAACACGTCTGTCCTTGTCAAACAGAGTCAACATTCTAGGGACCCAGCGTGCACTAACCATAGACATGTGCAAATGTTCATGAATTATTTCATTGACCCGTTCTTTACTAATGCCCACATCCCTGGCTAACTCTCACTGCTTAATTCGCCGGTCTTCTAAAATAAAATTTCTCACTTTGGCCACATTTTCATCGGTGACAGCGGAAACTGGTCGCCCACTACGAGGATCATCTTCAAGGCTCTCACGGCCAAGCTTAAACTGTTTCGACCAGAACTTTATTGTAAATTCAGAAGGGCCACCAAAAACAGGTAACATACGCAGTCTAATCTGCGAGGGTGTATTTCCTTCTTTAGTGAGAAATTTTATCACTGCACGCTGCTCAATTTTAATCAGATTATTTTTTCTTGCGACATTTTGAAAACAATCCAGTCCCAAAAAAAGCGGGAAGCAAGAAACAAATGAATGTTGGTGATTTTGAAAAAAGAATAACCAGTGAACACGACTTCATAGTGGCCAGTATTATTTTCGCATAACATATATGCTAGGTAGATAACTTTTCACCCACCCCTCGTAGTCTTCTCGGAGTGTGTGTGATGTGGAAATGCGTCGGATATCGGAAATATGCAGCCACGATTGCAACAAATAACTTGTTGCCAGAAAATATAGTTTCTGAACCCATCATGGAGGATTTATAATATGTGTGTAGATAAAGTTATGTATGCAACTCTGCATAATTTGGCCTTAAAACACACGTGCGATCTTATTATGAAACTCGCCTATCGGCTCGTTTCATGAAACCCGCAATAGTGTTTTAAGGCCCATCATTATGCAACCGTTGCATAAACTACTATTTTTTTATTTCTCATTTGACCTGGGTTGTGCCAGTCAGTGGCGTAACAATAGGGTGGCAGGGCTGGCAAAATGCCACGGGTCCCCGACCCAAGAGGGCCCCGGCTCAAGACGCCGCGAGCTCAAAAATATAGTACAACGTGACGATTTTTACTGATAGGGCCCCATCAAAAGAATTTGCCACGGGCCCCAGATATAATAGTTACGCCACTGGTGCCAGTGCCAGTTCAGTTTGTTATTAATAGAAAACAGTTTGTTAGGATCCGAGCAGATGCGTCTCTCAGTCACAACCTACCTGGGCTGTCAACCAGCACGAGCATGTATTAATTGTAGGAGTGTGTGGTCCTGCAGGTGGAAGCATGTTTGTCGGAGCTGGTGGTGTGCGGCGCGACGCTGCGGCGCGTGGCGGGCGTGTTCGAGCGCGAGCTGGCGCGCGGCCTGCGCCAGCAGCCCTCGTCGCTGCAGATGGAGAACACCTACGTGCCTGAACTGCCCGACGGCACAGGTACCACTAACTACCATCCTACTAACTGCGCCTGTACTAGGTGCTAGTACATACATAGCCGATGACACTACAGCGTCGATCGATATTGTTGATTCTTACACCTAAAGCGTCTCTTTAAAGCTGCCTGTGGGTTTATACATTGACTTCCGTATTTTACAGTCATATTTATTAAACCAGAGATTTCCTTCCTTATTCTTTTCCGTTTTCTTGAGCTTAGCTATGAATAACACAGAAGCTTTTTATGTGATTAATGCTTCGTTCTTAATACTAGGTTTGAAGTCTTCGGGCTTTGTTTTGAAAATTTACATCGGAGATAACACTTTCATACCTGTAATGTAATATGAAATTTGGTTTGGAATCTTGCTACCGATCGATCTCAATTCCCCTGAGGTCTATAACTGATGACTGGTGTCGTGTTGTAGAAGAGGGGGTGTTCCTGGCGCTGGACCTGGGTGGCACCAATTTCCGGGTGCTGCTGCTGGAGCTGCGCTGCGGCCAGCTCGTGCGCGAGGATGTCAAGCAGTACCATATCAGGTACCTACAACGGATCATCAAAGTTTTCATCATTTGCATAAGCAGTACCATATCCGGAGACGTATCTGAATAGCTATCACCATTACTTACTTTAGGTAGCACGTGAAATGACTCTTCCATCTAGCCTTCGATTACATTATAGTTATTATCATAATCATTCAATCATCATTCGAATTGTTTTCGTATAATTCAAAAAATCATGTATTCTGTTAGAAGAAAATACAAAGTCCTTAAGATAAGGCAGTACGAATATTGAATCCTTCTGATCGATCACAGAAAGCAAAGATAATGAATGAGATTCATTTAACGAGACAGTCCAGATTGTATGTATTAAAAAGAATGGATACATTGTAATAGATACGTAGTATTATAGATAGAGTATCTTCCTTCTACGTATGTAAAATTCAATGTACCTATTCTACGACAGTTAAAGGCAATCATTTATGTCATCAATGGAATGTCTTCGAAACGCGCACTTTAATTAAACCAACTACTTAAACCGGTCTTACGGACCACCACATAGGTTCACTGTGAAGTTCAGTTATGACTAGTTTTAACTACTATAATTCTGGTGGACCTATGCAATTAGGAAATCTATCCATACACATACGTTACAAAGTGTATAAGCGTGATCTGATCTGGTTTCCCTATCAGCAGGGTTATGAAGGTTACTTGCATTAGTTGCACTGTAATTATTTCAGCGGCTAAATTATGAACGATCAAGAGTTTTGACCCCTATGTATAAACGCGACTGTGCTCACAATCCTTAATGATTATTTTCATATACTCTGTAGCTGATTGACGTTAATGTTTACAAGAAACGAGATGTATGACGTTCAGGAAGTTGTTCTGATAAGAACGGTTTGTTTGTCCTGAAAAGGACAGTTCGATTCTAATAAGAATCCAATTGGAGTTCCTGATGTTCCACGGAGCACTTCAATCTTCGAGCACAGGAGCAGACGCACGCATCGGAGCAACGGAGTGTTCGCCTCGACGGCCGCGGGCGAAAAGGAAGCAAAACAACTCGAGTCATCGCACACGGGGGGTGTGGGGGAGCCTAACAGGGTTTAACCCTTTACGGCGGTATCTAGCGCGGCCCGTTAATACGGGCCGGTCTTGGGGTTTGCCGTCATGGCGTTCCTCTTGCCTATCATGGCGTTTGGGTCCACGCTGCCTTTCTGCGGCGCGGTGGATTCATCGACCCAGGAAGCAAAAATGGCGCGCTTTCTATTTATAGGTGCGCGAGAGAAGTTCGCGCATGCGCCGCGCGACACGACGTCACCGGTCGTTCCGTCTCTCTCTACCCGTCTCGCTCACTTGAACGGGACTCGGTTAGCACTAGTTAAGCCTACTTATTTTGTAATATAATTGTGATAATTTTGTAAATAAATACATTCATATTTTACCCTTCTAACTACAACTAATAGGGAGTTTTAATCAACCTACCATTATTCCCTAAAACTCTTTCGTCAATTTGGTCCGACACCCGTTCGTGATACTGCCATGAAATAGCTGGCTGTTTTCTGTTACTAACGTGTTCTATTTGTTGCAGCGACGAACTGCGGCTGGGTCCCGGTGAGGACCTGTTCAACTTCCTGGCGGACTGCGTGCAGGACTTCGTGCGCTCCGAGGGTATGGAGGATCAGGAGATGTCGCTCGGTACGTCACGTTCTTTACCACATCTGGCCTTTAGCATGAGCAAGGAGAGCTTGTTAGACCCCCGGCAAAAGAAAATGTAAATATTTAAGGAATGCAATATTTTAGCCAAGGAATTTTAACATTTCGTTGCTTCGTCTCTTTTTTCAGCCTGTCTTTGCCCTTATTATTATAATTTATTTTTATATTTTCAATTTCATGATTTGTTTCGTTTGGTCATCAGGTTTTACGTTCTCGTTCCCGATGAAACAGCACTCGATCTCGTCGGGTGAGCTGATCACGTGGACGAAGAGCTTCAAGTGCGGCGGCATGGCGGGCGTGGACGTGGCGGCGCTGCTGCAGCGCTGCCTGCGCGCGCGCCGCCTGCGCGTCACGGTGCGCGTGCTGCTCAACGACACCACCGGCACGCTCGTCGCCGGCGCGCAGCGCGACCCGCGCGTCGGGGTATTACACCATCTTGTTTCTTACGTTTTAATCTAAGAGCGTGTGCGCTCTGATTTCGTTGTGACGGCTCAGTTACACTCGGGCGACGATCCTGTCCACTCGGTATGTCACCGCATGCGGTCGCGGTGTAGTGTAGTTCCCGTAGATACCACAAAGTACTTCTTTCAACTGGCGAGCGATGAAACGTAAGCGGGTTTTGAGCAGAGTTTCATTCCTTGTAGACTTTATCATTGAATGTCCTGCAGATCGGCGTGATCCTGGGCACGGGCTCCAACGGCTGCTACATGGAGCGCGCGGGCGCCGTGGCGCACTGGGAGGCGCCGCGGCGCGGCGCGGGCGCCGTGTGCGTGGACGTGGAGTGGGGCGCCTTCGGCGACAACGGCTGCCTCGACTTCCTGCGCACGGAGCTCGACCTCGAGGTGGACGCGCGCAGTCTGCTCGTCGGCTCCTTCACGTCAGTAGCACCCAGCTGTTTAATTTGTATTTATAGCATAATATTTTGCGATATCACTTAGGCTATATCGAATATGGTGTACTGCCGTTTGATCAAAATATTTTTCGCCAAATTTCACTTCCCAAAAAACTTATCGCAGCAGTTTCATTTCCCAAACGAATCTTTAGCACATTTACATTTCGTGTTTTATTCATTTAGTCAAATTATTATTTGGCAACATTTTACTTTGTCAAGTTTTATTAAGCCAAACGTTTATTACGCAAACGTTTTCGTTTGGCTAATATTATATTACAAAAAAAGCTAAGTTTGATAAATGTTAATTTATTTTTACTGATATTAAAGAATACAGGAATTCCAAGTATAAAAGGAATAAAAGGCAAAAACATATTAAATTGTATACTTACATAAAAAAACAGTTGAATTCCTAAGGTTTTCTTTATGGTGGTTTACTATGTATTTTTATAAATCAGAATACCAAAGATTTTTTTTTAATTAAATTTTTAAATAAGTTGCCATACACATTAATAATTTAACCTCAGAATATTCAGCTTTGTGTTGCAAAATCCTTTAATTTTTTTTCAAGATTAGGTTTGGTAGTTAGAATGGGGGGACGGGGGGGCGAAGCCCCCTCAAGGGGGGCTCGGGGGGCGAAGCCCCCCGCGTTGCAAAACAAACAATCGTAACAATTTTATTATTGGTAGGTTAGGTTAGGGTTAACTTGTGTCCCTTAGATTGGGAATAGGCACGTTGGCGGTTTGGTTAGGTTAGGTTAATCCTATGTATTACTCAATTAGGATGTAAATCGAATGCCATGCAATATTTTGGGAAGAGTATGTTATGCCAAACGCTACATTTGACTAAATAATACTTGGTAAAATCAAACATGACCAAGTATTTACTTGTTAAACAATAATTTGCCAAAAAATACTTTGCTAACTGTAAAATTACGATAACCTGTTTTGACTAATGTTTTTTTGCCAAATGATAATTTGAGTGAAATAGTTTGGGAAGTGATACTTTGGGAAAAGTTTTTTGCCCATACATTAGTAAACCATCGAATATAGGCCCCGGTCAAGCGAAAGCCTATTCACAGTAAAAAGAAATCGTATCAGCCCGTTCAGTGTCAAATCTTTGCACGATAATATATATATCACAGTTGTTATTTGCACCTCGATCGAATAGGCCGTTTCGAGCGAAGCAATAATAACATTCTTTTGTTTCTAACTGATAAGCGCGGCCCCGTCGGTGGCCGCCAGGATCGAGCGGTTACGCAATGGATAATGAATCTTATATCGAAAGCAATTCGGTTGAAAGTGGTATGCCATTTGAAGACGTAAACAACAGTTCGCTAGTAGTAGAAGAAAATGTGGAATGCAGTAATATTACTTCAAAACCAACAAATACGGGTGAATTAAGAACAAAGAGGATACGTGAAGATAATTCGTCGGAAGAAGGATGGACTACTGTGCACCCAAGGCGGAAAAGTATTCGTAGATATAGCAAGGAGTCAGAAGAGTTAGCAATTTCCCAAATTAGTGTGACTTGCACCAAACCCTTACCTAAACAACTTGCCCTAGCCCGACTATTCAAAGATAATAAAATTAAAGGGATAAACTGTGTTAAATATATACACGCTTACAAGTTACTGGTTTCGTTCCAAGCACTGAAGGACGCGGAACAGTTCATGCAATGCAAGGCTCTTTGCGATCTTGGCTGGAGATTTCAAAAGACTTCGGAGGTCGGAATATCGTATGGAGTTATTAAGGATATTGAGCTAGATGTTATCGATACTGACATCGTGAAATACCTTTCGTGTGATGTAGAAATCATTTCCGCAAAAAGACTCAATAAAAGGAATTACTATGATGCTACTGGCTGGGTGAAATGCGAATCTATTCGCTTGGCGTTTAAAGGACCTTCTGTGCCTCCTCATGTTTATATTGACTGTCTAAGAATTAAAGTTGAATCCTATGTCTTTCCGGTGACCCAGTGTTCTCGATGCTGGAAGTTTGGCCACACTCGATTGTTGTGTCCCTCTAACAAAGTGGTGTGCCCTTAATGTTCTGGAAACCATGAGAACTGTGAGACATTATCATTTCGCTGTGTGAACTGTAAAGGAAATCATATGGCCCTGCAGAAAATATGCGTCTTTAAAAAAGAAAGGAGACTGAGAGAATTGATGTCAGAGTTCAATTGCACATATAGGAAAGCTCTTCTTATATATGTCCCGCCTTCTCCTGTACCGGATAGACAACCCTCTTTAGTGCATCGTATATTCACAGAAAATCCAAATGTGAGTCAACTACGTGAGTCCATAGATCCTAACTGTATAGCAGCGAGAGTGGACCCGATTCAACCTGCACAGAGTAAAAAACTAATGTCTGAATTATTCACCTGTAAGGAACCAATCCCATCTAAATCAGTGCTCAATCGTAGGAAGCTAGGAAAACAACGCAAGCCTCTACGAACATCATCGCCGGCCCCGTCGAGGATGGAAATGGACTGGAATCAAGATGTGTTGGGCTCGGAATGTTCAGATGACTTCTTGCGTGATGGTGAAGACACTAACCAAACAGCTAAAGGAAGTAGATCTAAAGATATGGGCTTTATCCAATTATTGTTGCGGCTTAAAAATATTGTACTGAGTAAGAAGTCAAAATTCAACAAGTTGTCACAATTTGCATAGAATGGATAATATACAAAATGGTCAGTAATGTTTCGATAGGTGAGTGGTTAAATAATTTTGTTATTAATGGCTGATACGGACATCAGGTTAAATGTTAACATAATTCAGTGGAATTGTCAAAGCTTACGGCCTAAGTCCTTATCTCTCGAGACATTGCTTGCCCAAGAAAAAATACACATTGCAGCGCTAAGTGAAACCTGGCTTCAGCCAGAAAGCCATTTTAATATTAGCAATTATAATATTTTTAGATTAGATAGACCAGACTGTTACGGGGGCGTAGCTATGTTAATGCAGGTTCACTAATGAAATACCGAAACTTGTTTGATAAAAGTTCATTTTACAACCAACGTTTCGTATACTATTCATTTCACAACTATGTTGTTGCGAGAATGTGTCGATTCAAAAGTTATCGTTTGACAACTAGTCATTTACCAAATAGTATAATTTATAAATGTATCAAATATTTTATTTTCATTTATGTAATTTTCATTACGCAAAAAGATTCGTAAGGCAAACTGACTGATTAGCAAATCGACATTTAGAAAATGAATTTGAAATTATCAGAGTTTGTAATTGGTGTGCATTATTTATCGTCCTAGCCTAACCTAACCGGCAGCGTGTCGACGTCACCCCGCTTCGCGGGGTGCCTATTTCCGCTCTAAGGGACACAAGTTAACCCTAACCTAACCTACCACTTATATAATTGTTACCTTTGTTTGTTTTATAACGCGGGGGGCTGCGCCCCCCGAACCCCCACCCCCCCCCGAGTGGGGCTCCGCCACCCTTCCCCCCTCGTGGGGGCTCCATCCCTCTTCCCCGCTCGTGAGGGGTTTCGCTCCCCCTTCCCCTCTTAAAGACGGGCTTTGCCCCCCAACCTCCCTCCCCTATCAGGGGCTTCGACACCGTTCCCCCTTTTGGAAGCCTTCGCCCCCCGTCCCCCCCTTTTCTAGGTGCCCTAACCCAATAAGGGTGTTATTACTTATTTTATACTAAAGCTTATATAGAATGAAACCTATAACAAACAAAGTAATATTATATACCAAACGTTTGTAGGTCGAACGTTAGTTGACTATTTGATACAAATAATAAATAATCTATTTGACAAATTATACAATACAAAATGAAAATTTGTCAAGTAAGTTGTTCGAAAACATGGATCATTTGCGAAATCTGTAGTTGTAAAATGATAAAATGATAAACGACGTATTTGTCAATCGTTGGTTGCGAAACGTAGCGTTGCCAAATGATTGGCGAGATTTTGATAGGACACCGTTAATGCATAAGTCAGTTAAGACAGTCAGGTATCCTTCAACTAGCCCTAACGTAGGTATTGAACTTTTACATGTTAAAATACTTAATTGTCGGCATATTGAGAACGTTATTTCTATTTACTGCCCTTCTACAGTTAACAGAACACAAAATGATTGGGATTACGTATTTTCTCTTCTAAACTCAAAATCTCTGATACTGGGAGATTTTAATGCCCATCACACTAATTGGTCTTATAGGACGAACCTTAGGGGATCACAGATCTTTGATTGTATGATAGATCACAATTTTATCTATTTAAATAATGGGGAACCGACCAGAATTCGAATGGTTAATGGAACTTTGCAACAATCTTCACGGGATATCTCATTTGTTTCGTCCGATCTGGCTACGCTGCTCTCTTGGAAAATTACAAATGAATCGCTAGGTAGTGATCATCTTGTAATCAAAATGACGATAAGCATTAAAAGATACCTGTTAATGCCTGTTAATACCTGTTAGAGAGTACAAAACAGGGAGGGATTATAGAAGAAGTGATTGGAATTCTTATACGTAATTTATAGAAGATTATTTTTCCGTTAGAAATGTACCGCCTACTAACCCACAAGAATTTTATAATATGTATGTTTGAGCATACTTTACAAATAGCTGCAGATAAGTTTATCCCTGTTAAAAAAATGCCAGAACACATATGCGATAAATTTGTTCCTAAGCCATATTGGACGGCGGAATTATCTAAGGTGGTGGCCGAACGACGCCTTGCCTTGGCTAAATTAAGACAAACTCCATCACCGGAAAATTTAGATATTCTGTAAGAGAAAATACGGAGTGGTTAGATCAGTTCCCCAAACGCGTTAGTTCCGCGTAGCAGAATTTCCATTAGCGTTTTTCCCCACTCGAGTTTGTTTTCGGTCATGTATGTCACCATTGGCATAGTTCCCCAAACGCGTTAGTTCCGCGTACCACCACTTCCAGTCGCATTTTTCCCCACTAGAGTTTGTTTTCGTTCATGTATGTCACCATTGGCATGTATTGACTGGCGTTCCCTTCTCTAACAGTTTTTTTTCTAAAACTTTAATTTTACAAACGCAATTAGCACTAGTCGACCTTTGTCTACTAGCATTTTATTTTCTTCGATTGATGCTTCAGACGCAAATATTAACAATCGTTCTTATTATAACTTTCTTACTAGGTAATAACTACTTGAGATTACAAACAGGTTTTATTTAATCTCCTTAAAAGGCTTAAATAATTGATATCTTTTACTTGTCAATTGTCAATATAAGTACACAATATTTGGGTAGGTACTCACCTCGTTTTATTTCTAATCCAAGTTTAAAGACTCACCAGTCATGGACAGTGATGTCAGAGATTTTGAAAGGACGCAAATAATGAGATTATCGATAATTGAATTTAATATATTCAATCATTAGTTTACATACATACATACATACATACATACATACATTGCAAGTTAGTTTAGCTTGTAAAAATAACGACAAATATAGATTTTCCGTAACAGCTCGTATTGGATCAACCTAGTCAAAAGAGCGACTATTAATATTTGCGTCTCTAGCATGAATCGAAGAAAATAAAATGCTATTAGACAAAGGTCGACTAGTGCTAATTGCGTTTGAAAAATTTAACTTTTAGAAAAAAAAACTGTTAGAGAAGGGAACGCCAGTCAATATATGCCATTGGTGACATACATGAACGAAAACAAACTCTAGTGGGGAAAAATGCGACTGGAAATGGTGGTACGCGGAACTAATGCGTTTGGGAAACTATGCCAATGGTGACATACATGACCGAAAACAAACTCGAGTGGGGAAAAACGCTAATGGAAATTCTGCTACGCGGAACTAACGCGTTTGGGAAACTGATCTAACCACTCAAAATACGTAATGCTCAGAGACTCATTCGATTAGCTAAGTGCAGGGCCTGGCAGAGGCCTGGAGAGGCAGTTTTGATAGTCTCTCTTGTTTGGTTTCTCAGATCCAATTAGGTTTTTCTAAAGATTGGTTAACTACGGCCTGTTTTATTGATATCGATAATGCGTACAGCAATGTAAATATCACATGTTTGCCAAACATTTTAGATCAGCTGGGTATAGGCTCAATAATCTGTATATACCTATGGTCATATCCACAGAACACAGAAAGAGGTTAGAAAGGCCGTCTGCTATAATTCGTACCGAAACCGCTGTCGCCGACGCATCCCCGCTCGACGTTACAACTACTAGCGCAAACGAAATAACTACGAGAATACGCACACACCCACAATAACCAAAGTTCGCTCGTGATTCGTGCGTTCGAATAGCCAGCCGTTGCCCCGCCCATACCCCACTACATTGACAAAAGCAATTTATTTTACATTTGCACTAGGCCTCGAGCATATCGATAATAGTTATCGATGAAGTATCGCGCCCTCTATGCCGCGTTTTGAAGTGTATACTACTATTTCGTAGTTAATCAGGCGCTGTGTAAGGCGGGTTGCGTGCTGTGTCCGGCAGGTCGCGCTGTGTCCGGCGGGTTGCGCGCTGTGTCCGGCGGGTCGCGGTCGGTCCGGCGGGTTACGCGGTTTTTTTGTCTAATTTTTATTTCTTTATATGCAGCCAGGATTGCAACAAATAACTTGTTGTCTGAAAATATTGTTTCTGAACACATCATGGAGGATTTATAATATGTGTGTAGATAAAGTTAAGTATGCAACTGTACATAATTTGGCCTTAAAACACTCGTGCGATCTTATTATGAAAATCGCCTATCGGCTCGTCTCATAAACCAGCACTCGTATTTTAATGCCTATCATTATGCAGCCGTTGCATAAACTACTATAAATATGCGCAAATACAAAAAAAAGTTTAAGTTTCTCGTGTGTAATTTTGAAACTTAATCATTATATTGTTATTTATTGTTATATTGTATTTACATATAAAGTGTGTAATATACTTTTTTATGTAAATTAAATAAGGTTATAAAAACACAAGCTATTATAATATTAAGTTTAGACTTTATACATCAAGCCCGCCACTTTTAGGTTACTTGTTTTTATATTATTAGGAACAACATTGATAAAAAATACAGAAGTTAACTTAAATGATAAATAAATTCAAAAGACTTATTATAATAGGGTATAACAGGACCAAATGTACTTAAGCTGAACTCAGAGAAATTAGCAAGTTACTTTGTAAACCAGGCTTAAGGTGTATTAAGGTCGCAGCTCTGTACGTGCATTAACAGATTTTTTTTAAAACACTCTTATCATTAATTATCGCTTTTTTGGTCCATTCATCAATGCAGAAAAATTAATAACATATCGAACACATTGTTTATCTATCTATAGTCGATAACACTAACTTTGGCCACATCACTAGTCTCATTACTTCGTCACGTAGGCAGTTTTTGGGAAACCATTAAATAACTTAGTTTTTAGACTTACCTGTGAAAAGAAATTCCATCTTTTGACACATTTGATACTTGGCTTCTGGCCCTGCACGTAATTATTGCACAAGACGATATTTTCAATGAATTAAACCAGATTTTACCGCAGCTCGACACTGTGACGTAGCGCGCTCGCGATTGACGGCGCTGACAGCGAGTCGTGTTTGAAATAGGCTCATTTGCTCAACTGCGCGGCACGCGTGCCCCGCCCACATCGCCTTTCTAACCTCTTTCTGTGTTCTGTGGTCATATCTTAAGGAGAGACAGTTGACAATTGCGGTGAATGGGAGTAAGTACCGGACGTGGACTGGCTCAAGGCGAGCCACTGTCCCCGTTTCTATTTAACGTGGCTACTATAAATATATGTAAAAACATTACCAATCTTGAAATTTCTCAGTGTGCCGACGATTTTGTACTGTATATATTAAAAACGGATGTTGATTCTGCTATTAGGGAACTAGAAATAGCTTGTCTAAAACTTAGTGGTTTGTTAAGTGGTTTAGGACTAACAATTTCACCATCTAAAAGCAAAATTTGTGTTTTTAAGAAAGGGTGCTTTAGGCGTGTAATTGATTTGCAGATTGATAACTGTTCTTTGCCGTTAGTTAATAATATCAAATATCTGGGGTTGTGGCTGGATAGTTAAGTAAGATAGAAAAAACACATTAAGGAGACTGTGCATAAGGTATCTAAATTGATTAATTTATTAAAGGTTCTGTTAGGTCCAGGGTTGGGGATTCACCAAAAGCACCTGAGACGCTTGTACATATCTTTGATCCGTAGTAGAATCGACTATGCTAGCTTCCTATATGACAACAGCTGTAAAACAAACTTATTGGCACTTGATAGGGTTCAAAATCAAGCATTACGTTTAATAGGCGGCTATATACGGAGCACCCCAATACACGTTATGGAGTGTGAATTGTGTCTCCCACCGCTCCAATTTAGAAGGCAATTTTTGACAGGAAAGTACTGGTTAAAATGACGTGGTAACAGGACTACCAATATAGTACAAGATTTATCACTATTCAGTCATTCTCGATACTGGGTGAATAAAAAACTCCCCTTGCTTGTTTCTACCCAGAATTCAATAGACTCATTACCAACCCATAGCAGTCACCTACCTGACATGTTTTCGCTAGAGAGCTGGATTAGCAACATCGATTTAAGTCACGTGATAAGTCATTCCATTCCACAAATCGACCGAGCTAAAAGGACATATAGTAGCCACGTATTGAGATCTATTTGCGACGATTTCATTCAACAAGAATATGGAGGTTATTATAAACTTTTTACAGATGGTTCAAAAGATAATCATGTGGGTGGCGCGGCTTTCTTGGACCCCAAACAGGATGTAGTGTGGGGTTTGGAATTGATATTTCCACTATGCACATTGAATTGATTGCTATAGCAGAAGCCCTTTCATATATCAATTCAATAAATTTAGATACATTCGTCATTTTGACGGACTCAAAAAGTTCCCTACAACATTTGGCTCGTTGCACGTCTCAAATGCGAGGATCACCGATTGCCTATCGTATATTAGAATCTATTCTAAAATCTCAATCTCTCAGCAAAAGGATTACACTGCAATGGATTCCATCCTATATACAGATAAAAGAAAATGAGGAAGTAGATTTACTGGCAAAACAAGCAACGGAACATGGGATCTCACTGTCGGTTCTTCCTCTTTACACTGATCATGTCAAACACATTAGGACGCAATGCAAAATAACATGGCAGGAATATTTTGATAAAAGATCTAAGGAAAAAGGTATTTGGTTCCGTACAATTCAGCCACAAATCTCTCAGTACCCATGGATTGATCAAGTACCATTTGACAGAGATAGGCTGAAAACTGCTCTCAGACTACGCTCCGGACATATTCCATCGAACAAGTTTGCATTCCTGATGAAAAAAGTCACATCGCCTCGCCACATCGCCATCGACTGTGTAGTAGTGGAGGATCTTGAACATGTATTGATGGAGTGTGTCCGGAGCGAGACTTTGAGGAGATCCTTTTTCCGTGGCGATAGAAAGGTGCAGGTTGGCTATGTTAATAGCATCTTGGCTTTGCCCATGTCGGAGGAGGCCGAGAGGTTGTTTAGGATAGCTAAATTAAGCTTAGATAAGAGATGAATTTGTAACTTTGTAAGCCTTCACGGGGCGGTGTGGTCGCTTTACGACAAAGCCCTTTCAATAAAAAATAAAATAATAATAATAATAATATATATATGTATTATGGCTATCGGAATCCGATTTCATTGTTTATGCAGTATGAACAATGATTACGTTGTCGATCATTTGGTGAGTTTTAAACGGAAACAGTCCGTTTTGCATGCAAATGTGTCCAACGGACTACGCTCCTGACAGTGGAGTATGACCTTGTTTGTTGCGGCTAGCGGGCAACCTGATCCGTTAGAGAAAACGTGCGATTTATGCGCAGGTTCGAGAAATATATCGGCGGCAAGTACCTGGGCGACCTGCTGCGCGCCGCGCTGGCGCGGCTGGCGCGCGCGCAGCTGCTGCCCGCCGCGCCCGCGCCCGGGGCCATCACGTCCACGCACCTCAGCCTGTTCGAAGAGTCAGTCCGCTTGAATTTTTGTTCAATGATTTACGTAGGCAATTTTACAGTTCATTATCGTGTAACTGGCCATAGCTTAATACTAAAAGTCTTTTGCGTCATTTATAAATCCTGACTGATTCCCGTTAAAGTACACATCGTAGCCTTCTAGCGCAATCTTGACCATCGCATTTAATACTTGATGGTACTTATAACAATTCACTACACAGAATTAAAAACTACTTGTGGTCTCTTTGATACGATTAATTAACTGAAAATAAACACGTTTAAATTTGGTTGGAAGGGTTTTTTAGGCAAATGCCTTCAGTACATTTTGTATTAACTTTGAACAATAAGGAACTTGGTTCTGCAAAGAAAACTATACTTAATTGTCAGTTCACTATACTAGGGAGGTCAATTACACGAATAAGGTATAACAAGGGGCCAAGCGAAGACCCCTGGGGCATTCTTTTCTCTATTCTTATCCTTCTATTATTGCAACAGTTATTAACACAGCGTTGTTGTATTGCAGGGAGAACGAGAGCGGTGAGACTTCACGCACGCTAGCGGCGCTGCGCGCGGCGTGCGCGGGGCAGGGCGAGGGGGGCGCGGGGGGCGCTGGGGGCGCGTGGGGCGACAGCGACGCGCTGGTCGCGCAGCACGCCGCGCGCCTCTGCTCCAACCGCGCCGCGCAGCTCGTCTCCGTCTGTGAGTCCGCCACAAACAGTAGCTAAGCGCAGGTTGCACCTACTCGTACCATAATCAATGATTTAGAACGTCTGTACCAAATAGTCACGCTCCGCTACTACAAGTTAGTTTTCACGTTACATCGTTCCCGAATGGCCTGTTGTAATACTTATGTGCGTGTCCTACAGGCGTGTCGGTGCTGATCGCGCGCATGGCGCGGGAGCATGTGGTGGTGGCGGTGGATGGGTCGGTGTTCAAGTGCCACCCGCGCATCCGCTCCCTCATGCAGACCTACATCTCGCTGCTGCAGCCCTACGAGGTCAGTCATCAACCTCATCCTCATCAGCCTCTATACGTCCCACTGCTGGGCATACACCTACGGTCGTAGTAGGAGGGACTGGGCAGTACTCCCCACGTGGCTTCACCCATAAAGGTCTCTACCCATTAGACCATATCATACCGTGACTTTTAGGCACAGAAAGAAACACAATACACTCTACTATGCCCACTGAAACGGATCGACGGCGTTTTGTGCCCGTTTGCAACCCGGGTAGCATACCCGTATGATACCCGTATGCAAAGCTCACCAAAATAGATCACAGAGAGGAATCCGTTAAACGTGCAGCGTCGGTTCATTCTACGCACCGTTTTGCGCCTGCGCGCCGCGTCTGGGCAGCGCCGCCGGCGCCGCTTGCCCTGCACGGAGCGTATCAGCACCGGCAAATATTCTCCCGACAATTGTTGACGCGCCGTGCTTGGCACGCGATGGTGCTGGTCGGTGACGAAACCAGTCTAGTGGGTATAGTCTCATACTTGTCAATATAAGTATATAATATCTTTTTGCTTGACAAGTTCCTAGCAGGATCATGGTTTGATACGGTCTAATAGGCCGACTTTAGCGAGCGACCTTAGACACCTTAAAGATGAATTATTTGGCTTCTCAGATGTGTGCAAGTTTCGTAACGATGTATTCCTTCATCGAAATGCTCGTGGTTCGACCACTAGGCTCAAGTCTGTCACAGTACATTATCTAGTTGTAAATAATAACATTTTGGTGGGATCATCGCTCCAACCGATTTGCTAGTAGTAAAAGATAACATGTAAGTACTGCTGTGTGCGCGTACGTCTTATCGGCCGCCTCAACTATTAATCTCCACCACCCTTCCGAATGCTGTTATAATGAGGGCTGACGTGAAGAAACACAGGTCCTTGTAAAGCTGCCAGCTTTTGCGTCGGACGCCAAGACCCATTTAAGGTCACCTTTGTCACGTTATCGCTGTTGGCTGTGTTCCGTGCATGACGCGTGTTTTGTCCGCAGTTCTCCCTGATGGACGCCGAGGACGGCAGCGGCAAGGGCTCCGCGCTCACCGCCGCCATCGCCGCGCGCATTGCCGCGCAGGACAACTAGCGGACCGGCGCGCCGGACAACTCGCTGGGACCCTGGGAGCGGGCCCGCCGTGCTCAAGTTGCGACTAGCCTCAAGTAGCATTTCCGTTCATATTCCAGGAATATTAGAGCTGTGGTGCACAACTTTTAGCTTAGTGATTGTTATCGCCTGACTGACTCCTGGCGTCAAACGCTCATGGGTCGTACAGGTTCATATTCCCAAATAAGTTTACTCTGTAACCCCACAATTTTGTAGCGATGCAGGGTGGAAGCATTTTATACTCGTTAATTAATTAAAAAGATGTCAATGTTAAACTTACTCTAGCTCCGGAATGGACTTTAATTTATAAGTAAAAAGATGATTGTGATATGTAGTGAGCGTTTTGTTCTTATGTATGTGTCGAGTGGACTCTCGCGGGTCGAGTGCGTGATTTACGTGGTGCGTGCCGCTGCCGCGCGCAGGCTGGTCAGGAAAGGCAGCTAGCCCGGTAGCACTGGACTCGATGTTTATATTTTATAGAAGTTATTATTTTAATAATTATGTCGGAGCGTATATATGAGAGAGCTTTATATGAACGTCTTATATATTTTATACAAATCTTACACGTGTTGTGCCATACTCATTAGGATAATAGGTAACAAATATTCTGAGCACTCAATTGTTTGAGTGGGAGTCGGAATCGTACCAAGAGCAGGCAGTCTCAGGCGCTGCTTGCACCTGCACGCGGCGGCACCACGTGAGCTCAATACGGGTGTGTGTCACTGTTTTAAAATTAAATATTTCATGGTCATCTTACTGTGCTATGAAATGCAGGCACATAGAAAGGATTGAGCGAAACTTGCATCATAATAACTTGTAAAAAACCTCTTGCATCTCCTTGAGCAGCTGAGAACATCAAAACGAGTTCGTCTGCTCTTGGTTCGTGAGGACAAGTGTTGTTTTGGGATTCCTAGGGAAGTGTTGCTTTTCTTTTGTTATATAATTCATATTTTTACCCTCAGTTGAGCTAAATCTCCCTTGACCATACAATGTTGTTATTTGTATATAGACTATAAGTAGCCACGTAAGCCTCAAATAAGTAAGTAGACGTAATATATTATTGAAAATATACTTTTTTATACATAATAAATATTTTCTTTGTTAAATATTTATTTCTTAATTTCGATTAGTGCAACCTAATGTAAATCCGTGTGGGAGTTGTTTCATTGTAAACAAATATACAATTATATTTATTGTCTCATTTATTTGCTCAACCATAACGTTTTAGTTACACTTGGCAATTCGGCATGTCGCCGCATGCGCTGTTGTAGGCTGTCTGACACATACATTATATACCACTTACCCTTTATTTTTATTTCAATTTGACTTTGACATTCGTTTGTACGAGTCCCCGACAGCTGTCAATTAATGGTGGCTCAAGACAAGATTTTGAAAATGGATGAGAGGATGTCTTTCATATCATGACCGCTGCGGTGTGTATAACTCAGCAGAGTATCGAGGAATTAACCGGAAAAATTAAACTTTAACTAAACACATAAGTCATAAGTTTACGTTTAAAAATAGGTTTAGACTTATAAATAGAAGATGCTGGCACTTAACTATGCTAGCCATCCGATCTCCCGTGACGTCTATGAGCCTCTTCGCAATATCTTTCAAGAGGCAGTGTGCTGGGACCAATTAATTTATTTTTATATTTTAATCCTAGATTTGGTTTGTCGGATTATTATTTCCCAAGAATACTTGATAACATTTTCATAAACTTACATATTATCTTGCCACGGATTAAGATATATCGCCCTTCAACTAGATATGACAAGAACATTTTTATAATATCTTGTCAAGCTTACGATGCCTGAACATAAAACTCGAGAACAGTCCACTAAAAAAAAAAACCGAAATCGTTTTTCAGTTTTATCCAGGCTGTGACATCTAGCGGCTTTTTGTTCCTCATTGTTGGTAACGGACAGAAAGGAGGGTTTATTATAGTTTGTTATGGTTATAACAATATGGTTATAATAATAAAAAAACCTGTTAATCATATTTATAAAATAACATCGTGTATTGCATTAGTTATCGCAAATAATTAAATTAGAGCACAAATAATGTCTGCCCGACGCGTCACCCGCGGGCGTGCGCGGCGGAGTCTCAGGACACCTCGACCTTCTCGCGCACCTTGCGCAGAATGCTCTGCAGCTCCGACGCCGACGTCGTCTTGTACTGCGCACACACAAGCGTTAGCATTACACACACGGATATTGGATGATTAACAACCGCTTATACATTAACGTCGTAGCAGATGACCGAGTCAAATCTCAAAAGGGAGAGGTCTAAGAACTTAAATCGACTCTTTAACGAATCACTCTGAATTGAAACATAGTCGCAATTCAGGGTGATCAATGGATACTATTTTTTAACTTGATGGAAAGCTCAGACACTTTAAACAACGGCATGTCACCACACACGGCAGCCGACTAAAGTAAACTCTACAGTTGCGCCAGAATTGAGCAACCGCTTCCTGCACCTTATATCGAAACAGGTTAATGGGATCTAGTAAAAACAAACGAGAAATGGGTGGTAAGTGGTATGACTAGGAGTCAGTCCCAGGACCCGCCTGAAGTAGACGCGGCAGCGCGAACAACTGGTGTCATGTTTCATTACGATGTGAGCTCACCCCGGACACGTTACGTTGCACCAGCACCTGGCTGTAGAGGCGCTTGCCCTCGTCCTGTCCAAGCAGCCGCTCGAGGTCGGCGCGCGGTGTCGCGAATAGCTGGTGTCCCGGTACACGCAGCGCCGCCACGGTGGTCGCGCTGAATCCCTTCGCCTCCAACCACTCCACTACCTCTTCCGGGTTTGACTTCTGCAAAAATACAAATACCTACAATACTTGGGATAAAACATGGAGATAGTTCCAAATTTGTTTAATTCGGAAGTATTTGGCGCATTGCAGTTCTTAGGCTCGGCTCATGGAAAATTCAGTCACCGTTTTAAGGAGAACTAACGTTCTCTATAAACCCTAGCCTTCAGATGGGGTCCCGTTTAACCACCGGTTAGATGAAGGTTTGATGTGGATGGCGTTACGCGAAGATGTAGAAGCGTCACCGATGCATGTGTATGCCCCGATCAGCCACTATATTATCGTATATGTTGGTGCACCGGTGCGTACCTGGTGTATGTAGATATCCGGAGTCTTCTTGAACTCGAGCAGCTTGCGGCGTTGTGTCAGCTGCGGCAGCACGGAGCGCAGCTCGTCCGCCAGGTCGCCGCCGCCCGTACTCGGCGTCGACCTCGTCGCTGCAATACGAATTTATTCAGTCGCTTTCAACTTCATGCCTACGTGCTTTTGTTGCACGGCATGTGTACTGGTTAGGGCTTCCAAAATTACGGATGTATCAATTACGTAACTAGTAACGGATTAATGAGTAAAAATTACGTAATTACGTAATTACGTAACTGACCTTGATTTTTTATAAAAATAATGGATTTGTAGTTTTACGTACCAAATTAATAAAAGTCAGATTATGACATTCAGGAAAACACCGAATTAAAATATTTTTAACAGATTTATACAGCACTTATTAGTTTTTATAAACATCTGAGATATTTCGAGCCCCTTACAGGTCTCGTAGAACGAGGGTAAATCATAAAGTTCTTAGAATCACGGTAAAAAAGAAACAGTTTTTTTTTTTCTCCTTCTAAATTGATACAATGAAAGTAACGTTCTCGATCTTTCTTATGCCTTCATGAAAAAAAACCTTTGCTTGCATATCAAAAAGTACTATCGAATCAAAAAAATCTACCACAGCCATGACTGCGAATATTTCCACGGTTAAAGTTAAAGTACTCCTTTAATTTTTGAAATATGTGGAAATCAATAGAAGCTTATTCCATCGAGTAGCATAGGTCGACAAAGATCTCCAGCTCCAGCGGCTCTCACAAGCAAGACACAATGATAACTTAAACCATCTTATCTCTAAGTGCGTCTCTCTCACACTAGTGCAGACGAAAGAGGTATTCATAGAGAATTCGGGTTTGCCTTATCCTTGAGTCTTGCATGTTAAGCCGCAGCCAGATTTGCGTACTTATAGCCGCCAGAGCAATCGGGATCGATGCGCTGGTTATCATGATGAAAGTAGGACGCCTAACGACCATTTCTCTGGGCTTTTATTAAGTGCTTGATGTAGTTTTTCCTTTCAGCAGGTAGTTAATAAAACAATACCAACAACTACCGTAATTTGTAATTGGTGGAGAAAATTTGCGTTTCCAGGGTCCTTGATTTTTTCGTTTCAGGGTTAATGACGGTAGAAGGTATCTCGATAACGCTGAACGACTTCAAGATTCCGCTTTGAAACCTATGTTCTTGATTTTTCTCGGTTACCATTCGAGGAACCCATATTGCTGATACTTTTTGAATCCTAAAGTGTCCGTTAAACCTGATTGTATGCTACAAAAATGAAATGTGGTGGTATATGCTAGATATTTGATTGTGATTATTCAATGTTCTAAAACGTTTATTTCCACTTTTTAACCGACTTCAAAAATTCCAAAGGAGGAGGTTCTCAATTCGACGCGTATATTTGTTTGACTTTCATTCGATCACTGTGGTGGAAGGCTGGCCCGAACGAGGACCATCTTCATAGCTCAATCTACCTTTCTTAAATTCAGCAACGCAGTAAGCGACCGTGGAAGAGGGTCAATTATTAATCCCTTAAGTTTCCTGGATGATCAAAAAACACTTAGTGGTCATTTTTTCAGACACATGTACTTAATCACGGCACTTAACTCGTTTCTTCCATACTTGAAATGATTATGCAAATCGTTTCATGAAATAATTTACTAATTTTGAAAGGTATGACTATTATAAGGAATTAATCAAATCTCGTACATACGATGTTGCCCGTTACTGTAAAACATGTTACTGTAACGTTACAATGGAACTTATGTGATTAACGTGTTTTTTCATAAAATTTAACGTAAATCGGCACTTTGTCGGTATGTTATTTTTACTGTACATGTAAAGATACATAATTACGGAATTTTACCTTTGAATTACGTATTTGTAAAAAGGTCCAAATCTATCCGTAATTACGTAATTACGAAATGGAAGCCCTAGTACTGGTATGTTAGATCAAGTCAAAGTAGCAGTTCATAAATGTATAGGAACTTTGAAAGTGGGTTTGCATGAAGGATTCATTCTACGTCCTTTTCTAATTCTATATAAGTGCTAAAGCTTAATATAATTTCTACTGAATGTAAATTTTTAAATAAATTCTATATCTTTAATTACAGTTACGTTTAGACACCATAAACTGTTGAAAATGAAAATATTTATTTTGCAAGTAGGCCACATGGGCTCTTTTACATGTCTGAAGCTACCAGCGCTTCGAAAGGTGACATCTGCTGAGAAGAAACGCCGCAAGAAACTCAACAGTAAGTATTTTTTTTTCAACTTTTACATTAGAGTTTTAACTAAAACTAACACATGAAAAGGGCAGCAAACAATCCTAATAGGTAAAAATTAATTATAATAAATAACTAATAAGGGAGATGTATAGTCTCCGCGTCTGGACAAGTTAAGCTACTTAGAGATGTATAAAGCCTCTAATAATAATTAAAATAAAGAAATAAAGAAACATCTAAATTGATTACCTAATTTAGGTTAAATGGAGATGTAGACAGTCTCCACGGTCAAGTATAAAGAAGGAGATGTAAGGTCTCCAAATATCAAAATAATAATAATAATTTGAAATAAAAATAGTTCATGTCCTAATAATTCAAATATCGAATATGAAACCCTATAGAATATAGTATAGAGAACACTATGAAGTCTCTCTAGTCAGGTTTAGATAACGCACAAATGAATAAATTAAAAGGTAACAATTTTAAATTTTTAAATTTTAAAAGGTCCTTGCGAGCATGAACCGTCCGGTCCCCACGGACAGCACCCGTTCACGAGTATGACGCGTATCTCAGCCACTGAGTTGTGTTCCAACTGCATCCCGCGTTTTATCTTTATTTGAAGCAAATAGGTAACTGAAGTAGTGACGGCGACATGGTCGGTTTACTTCGCGAATTTTAAAAGATTTATGTCCTTGCCGAATAAGTGGTACTTACACTTGATGGTGTTAGTCTTGATGGGCGCGACCGGCGGGGGGGCGGGCGGCGGCGGCGGCGGCGGCGGGGGCGGGGGCGGCGGCGGCGGCTTCTCTGCAACCACACGCCACCTTGAACCGCGCTCGGGCCTGCTGCCGCCCGCGCAGCAACACCCGCACGACAAGCTACGCAACACAACACGGCGGCCGATGCACCGCGCAACTCGGCTAAGCACAAACAACACTAAGCGAAGCCTTCCCTTTAAGGTTCACGATCACTTACACTTTTTACGTCTTGCTTTCTCATTTCACTCATTAGTACGTAAAGTCCGTGAGATATAACAATGTGCTTCAGATTTTTCGGAAGTTTTTTTTTTGTTAAGATCGCCATCAAAATGAGACCCAAATGTACAATCTTAGTTCTCACGTGCTGTAATTGTCAGAACGCTCCTTGGACCATAGACACTCAAAAGAGTACAGAAATAAAGCGAACGCCCGCACATGTAAGGACCCGAGTCTGACGTAGACTCGAGACTAGATGTACATCGAGTTAGAATCAGAATCAAGTTGTGGGGCGTCGCCGCGCGGCTCATTAACTAGGTGAGGCCCACTGGGAGGTCAGCGTGGCCGAGTGGCGGCGCTTGCCCAAGCACAAGGATTGACAGGACACCCGGAAAGGAGCGAAGCACAAATACGCACACACAGATTTCAATAAAAATTTATTGTATAAAAATGAAAATACAAACAAACAGCAGAACACTAGGCGGGGCGACCCGAGACAATATATTAGTAGTCAACAGCTACAGCCGTACTATTTGTATAAGTTCCTTCGGTTACTCTCGTTTATAATAAATATTATATCAGGTTATAGGATCTGACTCGAAATATAAAAAAACAAATAGACTCTACGTATACATATGTATGTACTTAAGTACGCAAATGTTTACAACAAACGAGTAACCACTCCACTATCTAGCATGTAGCGAGACTCGCACAACGAATACACTAAACACGTTCCAGCAATAACTCCGGCCCGCCCTTTATTTATACCATTGGAGACGTTGGCCGGTTTCTGGTTTTGTTCTGCGAATCTCATGATTACAAAAATTACGTAAATGTGTGAGAACATACATGAGCACACGCGCACACACCGACGGACAGAAGCAGCGCATCACACGCGCGGGCGCAGCAAGCCCCGATACTCGACACACCGCGATATGTATTATTAAGTTGTTACGATACTAGTAAGTTAATTATTATGCTTTATGACTAAGTGCGTGCTGAGGAGCACGCGGCGCGGATGGGCACTTTGGTTCAGGATACGTATTGAGGCAGCTGGAGTTGAGCGCCTTATATCGCATATTTGCATAAGGCCAGCGGTGGCCTATCTGCAACGGCATCACATACTCGTATAGATTGTATTAAGTATTACATGCGTTTTACCAGCCTAATGTAGATTTGCCATAATTAATAGACCGATATGTTTTTGGGAGATACGATAGTATTATCCGACCATAATCTTAGCCAGGCTTAGAAAGCTAGCTTTAACGCGGAGCGGAAAGAAATACTTTAATAGCCGAGGTAAGGACAGGATTTGAGACCCTAAGGGACGGAACACTTCCTGGTGCGGGGGTGTCTAGAAGTATCGGAACTCGCCCTTCTTGCCGAGCCGTTCGCGGCGCACCCAGTCGGCGGCGCCCGCGCCCCCCTCGCGTTCTCCCCTCCCCTCGCGCTCCGCCCTCCCCTCGCGCTCTCCTCTACCCTCGCGCTCTCCCCTCCCCTCGCGATCCGCTCTCCCCTCCCGCGCGCTCGCCCTACCCGTGGGGCTGCTGGGGCTGCTGCCGCCGGAGCCGCGCCCGCCGCCCTCCTGCCGACAAACAACATCGTTATCTACTGAGTTTTTATCTGCTATAAACGATCCCATCTGAGGGAAATAATGGTGCTCGGCGAGATGCAAAAAAACTGTAAGTTGAAGGGTAATTTTGACTTAACTGGTATCACGGGAGCATGACCTGTTCTATTTATTTATTTATTTATTTATTAAATATTACAATTAACACTTACGGTCTAGCCAAACATATTAATCAGTATCGTATAATTAACTATAACTTAAGAAATATTTCACACAGTTTCTTGTACAGAGCTTGAATTGACAATAGACTCTAAATACCGGCTAGATGCTGCAAGAAAGCTTGGTTCCGAGTTGGAGAACACATCCGCCCTACTGTCGCTGTCCAGAATATCGTTGAGCAGTGTCAAAGCGCGATGAAGTGGGGAGTGTGAAAGAGAACGCGTTCGCGACGTCGGGTCAGCAAATAGTATACGACGTCGAGGGCGAAGCTGTCTAGAAGAGAGAGGCGGTACTCGGAGCGAGATTTGTGCTAACAGTGAAGGATTGGATATGTGACCCCGTAATAATTGAAAAAAATATTTTATTAAGTAAATGTTTCCCCGAGTTTCCAACGAAGTGTAATTAACCATGCCCAGTATGTATAGAGTGGGATACATGTAGGGATAGTACCCATATATTTTAATATAGAGCGATCGGACAAATATTTTTTGCACTCTCTCAACCATAAGAGTGTAATGACACTCGTGGGGGTTCCAAATTATGGCATTCGTTTCGAGGCGACTGCGGACAAAGGCGTTATACAAAATGCTCATGGCCTTTTGGCTAGATATTAGTTTAGACTGCCTCAAAACGAATCCAAGGCACTTTCGCGCCGAATCACCAGTTTTCATGACATGGTCGTGGAAAGAGAGATGAGGGTCGAACCAAGTTCCCAAGTCACGCACCGATAAAACCGTTTGTAACGGAATTGAATCGATTGAGTAGCTCGTGCATACTGGTTCTTTGGCGCGAGTATATGACATGACGCAACACTTGTCTTTATTAAGGGTCAAGCCATTCCTATCACTCCAGTTACCTATACTGTCTATATCGTCCTGTAGCTTCGCACTATCCTGCAGCAAACATAAGGCAAGATGAGTGCGTAATATAGTCCGGGAGATCATTAATCAGTATCAAAAATAGCAACGGACCGAGGTTACTGCCCTGGCCAATCCCAGAGGTTACCTGATACGCTATCGATGCAGAGGTTTTGTATTGGACATATTGTTCGCGATCCTTGAGGTAACAGGCAAGTAATTCCAACAGTGAACGTGAGAATCCTGCAAAAGCAGCCTTTACCAGCAATATGTCATTATGGACTCTATCAAACGCCTTACTAAAATCAAAATAAGCTACGTCTACTTGTATTCTTTGATCTAAATGGTTTGCAATCAGCGTTGTGGCATTTAGCAAATTTGATACAGTTGATCGCTTAGGGAGAAATCCATGTTGCTGGTCGCAGAACCAGCCATTGAGTTGTGGAAAAATATGAGAATAAATGACTGACTCAAGTACTTTACCGAAAACGGACAGGACTGCCACAGGCCGATAATTATGTGTATCTGACTTAGAGCCGGTTTTGTGAATCGGTAAAACCTTGGTTGTTTTCCATGCCTTAGGATAGGTTGATGTCTGAGTCGAGAGATTAAATAGATAGGACAGAGTAGTCTAGTAGTACCTGGTAGTGCGTGTAGATGGGGTTGGGGTAGAGCAGCGCGTCGGGCGCGGCGGCGGGCGCCACGATGGTGTGCGGCACGTGCGCCGTGGCGCCGCGCCGGTTGCGCGCGCGCCACCACTTGCGCGAGTCGTCCAGCACCTGCGCACGGCACACGGGTGCTACACTACTACAATGTAGGGTGGATGTCAGATGCTGCTTTAAAATATTTGGGAACTGATAGGAAGACCGAAGGTTTCCATTAGTGGTAATCTTACGATTTGGGAAGTCAGGGAAGTTACATCGTTCGGGCAAGCACTAATGCCAATCAGCCGGTATACCAGACGTATAAGAGAAGTTGATAAGTTGATGTATATAGGAGCCACCTCGAGGTACTCGCCGCGTACGACGCTGAGCTCCTTGTCGTTGTTGGCGGTGCGCGGGTACGTGACGCGCACCACGCGGCCGCCGCGCGCCGCCACGCCGCGCGCCCACGCCTCGCCCAGGTCGTCTGACAACACACACACAACGCATTAAACGACGGACTTGCTTAGGTACTGTAGTCGGCGACTACATGTGTGTTGATCATACAGCAAGTGTATGTAAACCTTTACTGTCGCAGGGTGCAGCCTAAATCCAACTGATATTGTGATATACTTTAATTGTCGTGTAGACTCACCCTCGTCATCGGGTCGGTAGGGCTCCCGCTCCGGCGACGACGCTGCTGAGCCCGAGTCGTCGCGCGCGCCACGCGGACTCCTGCGCAAGAAACACGAATGTTGGCGTCAAACTCACGTCCATTGTTTTATACTGCTCGATTCGCATTATTTGTGCCAATTCCACTTTCGTACTTTAAGCGATAATCGAGCACATGAAGGATTATTCGACTTTCATACCAATATCGTTTCTTCCTATTCGCAGTTCTGCACAATCTGAATTCTAAACAATAGTACTTCCACCACATTCGCTACTGTGCACAGTCATTATTTGTGTACAGTAGCGATTCTTCCTATTCACAATTCTGCACAATCTGAATTCCACACAATAGTATTTCACAACATTCGCTACTGTGCATAGTCATTATTTGTGTACAGTAGCGATTCTTCCTATTCGCAATTCTGCACAATCTGAATTCTACACAACAGCACTTAATCACATTCGTTATTTTGTCCTCGTTTTCAGTCGTTGAAACTGGGCACCTTAGACCATATACATATATTATATACTACAGGACTGGCCTTACGCAGACTTCATGAGAACGAATTTTGCATCTGTGTGCAGTATTGTGTATGAAGTGTTACCTCACCTCCCACAAAAAACGACAGACTTTTGTGCTTCGGTAGAACGTACAACTGCCTGCAAAGTTTGAGGTTGCGGGTTCAAAGTCAAAGTCAAAGTCAAACTATCTTTATTCAATTTAGGCTTTTATAAGCTCTTATGAAGGTCAAGGAATGAATCTACCACCGGTTCGGAAAAAAATCCTCTACTGAGAAGAGCCGGTAAGAAACGGCGGAGGCGGTTCGAATCTCGCGATGGGCAAATCTCAATATTTATTTATTACACTTTTCTTATTAATGAAGAATCACGATTATTTGAATAGGTATAACGACTGAAAACGAAGACAAAATAACGAATGTGATTAATTGCTATTGTGTAGAATTCAGATTGTGCAGAATTGCGAATAGGAAGAATCGCTACTGTACACAAATAATGACCGTGCACAATAGCGAATGTGGTGGAAGTACTATTGTGTAGAATTGCGAATAGGAAGAAATGATATTGGCATGAAAGTCGAATAGTCCGTCTGCAATACTTTAACAGGAATAATGTTATCCGGATAGGGCATGCTTACAAGTGAATTTCTATAAAAAATCTAGTGTAAACATGTCTGGCGCATACAACTTGCCGCGACTTTCATTTGTCAGGAGCATTTTGCGCCAAACCAGTAATAGGTATGGAAGTACCTAATTTCGTGTATGCCGCCAAAGTTGCGACAAATAAAATTATGCAAACTTGCTTGCGCATCTTCACTGAAAAAAATGGTTTGTTAAATGAAACCGAACTTTCGTTTATCTGTAACTTAAAAAAAGTGACTACATAACTTAAGTCATACCTTACATACAGTTTTGTTATTTATAGATAAACCATTTAGTTACATACAAATAACTTGAGTTACGCCTTACCAAATTATGGTTAAAACTGAAATAACCGAAGTAGTTTGGTTGTCATTTTTTCTCAGTGTTTGATACTGAATAGAAATGATGCGAGTGAGAGATAGTACAAATGACGCCAACCAGGGGTGAACCCAGAAACTTACTCAGTCGGACTCACCGTTAAGAGGTTCTAAGATAAAGGCACCTATTACCGTGGTAGTTAAGCAAGTTTTCAAGTAAGAACCAGAAATTAAGGGTATTACCTTAATTTTTTGGTTCTAGACGGCTTAACGATAGTAAGGATTTTTTAAATTAAAGTATATAGATTTAACTTGTTATTTTGTAAGTTTTTGGTCTCATTCTAGGTAGTAACTAATGGGTAAATATTTATTAAAGCCAACATGTCGAAATCCTCTATTACCGTGGTATTGGATAGGCTGTGAAATACCGCGAATTTGGTTTCTATTACCGAGGGTAAGAATTAATGATAGTTTTGGTTCCGTACATTTGTTTGACATTTTTTTTTAGAATATTGAAGTAAAAATGAAGTCTTAGGAACTTAAAGTTTTAGAATTATATCAATAAAATTATAACTAATCAAACATTTAAATCGAAAAGCCATGTTTGGTTTAAGTAACTAATAATAATTAATAACAAATCAAAAACATACTGACATTACACTAGAATTTAAATTGATTTTACCGTAACATTTGAGCTTAAAAATATTTAAAGTATATACCTAGTCTTAGTCCCACTGATATAAAAAGCATAGCTGAGTAGGAAGAACAACAGATTCCGATGGATAAGCAAAACTACCAAAATCAAAATGATGGTTATTTCAAAGATATCAGAACCACGGTACCCTAAATTAGTTATTTCATTACGTTGTCACTCGGTAATAGGTAATATTAGAGGAACCTATCTCCGACTCTTACTAAACTTGAATAAATCGGAATTAGGTTCCCATATATCCTATTACCGAGGGTTATCTATGTATACCATCGGTAATAAGTTTAATTAACAGTGGTGTAAATCCTAATTACGACCCATAAAAATAATAAGATGTAGTGATTTTTTTAAAACAAATCGAATATATATACTTCCGTTTGTTTATAAAACCAAACTCATAAAACTAGGAAGTAAATCTTTGATTTTATCTGTATATTTAAACGACTTATTAATTTAAGGATGTCTATAGAAACCACTAATATAATGCTTACGTTTTTATCAAAAATTAAGACCTTCTTGTATATTCTTCATTCCACGGATATAGCTCTTTAGCTGCTTAGATAGATGAAGATTTCAATAACATAAAAAATCAGATACTTAACTGACAATAAATTTTAAAAATAATGCCAACTGAACCTTAAGTATTTATGTATTACCTCAGAGTTAGGAGCCACAGTGAACAATGAATCCAAATACCGAGGTATTTTATATTCTATTTTTTACGTATTCCCAAACAAAATATCAGAAAAGTAGTATTTCGAAGTCGCAAATGAAACTAAATTAATCTTGAAAAAAATATAGAATTAGATTAGTTATTACAATTATTACGCAAATCGCTAAGTAAGATGCGAGTGCACTTACGTGTGGCCTAACATGTTTGTATGGGATAAGCTGCTCCTGCGTCGCCGTTGCCGGAACTGACGAGTTGCAACTTCTTTGGTTGATGCATACGCACCCGCGCCAGTAAATCCAATAGACAACTAAGTACGCTATGGTCTTGTGAAAAAAATTTCTTAATCAGTCAAGTCATTTGCTAATAAAACACGCATTTCAAAACACCACGATAATGGGTGCCGATTTTGATGGGGTCGTTAATAGGTGCCTTTACCTTATTTAACATTAAGCATGATTTGGATCCGCCCATGGTGGCATCTCACTGACGGAACTGTGGCAGAGCGCAGGCGACTGCATGGTGGACGGGCAGCGCACATAAGCGTACCTGGTGTAGGGCGCGTATTGCTCGCCGTAGAGCTCCGGCTCCGGCTCGTCGCGCTCGAAGAACCCCTCCCCTGCGCCCGCGCCGCCGCCCCCCGCACTCGCGCGCCCCTCCCCGCCCGCCGCCGACGTGCGCCGCGGGGACGACCTAGCGCGACAACACACTCATATACGACACAACACAACATGGTGGGAAGCACACAACCATATCAACATGAATACAAATCATTTTGAAACATTTCAACATGGGCAATACTGAATGACACTCGTGACAAACAAATGATGAATGGAAACAGGGATGACTCAGGTTACCATGGCACGTTAAATTTCACTGGAATAACTGAGAAAAACATAGCTGTCTGGTGAAAAATTGCACGAGACACCCGTATTTGGGCATACGTTGTGGGATGGCGGGTAGTTGTATAGTGACTGACCTCCTGAGCGGTTGGTCGTCGACCTGGTAGTCGGGCGACCAACCATCCATGAAGACGGGCTGGTACGGCGGGATGCTGGTCTTCCACTGCTCCCTGCAACACACCGTAATCTCATGGTCTCATCACATTGGCATTAATTTCATTTAAGGAAAATAGGTATTAACCACGGCCAACCCCGGCTGGCCGGCTGCTAGTGTCGCTATGAAGATGATTTTTCTGGCCAGAAGTTTAATTGTGCGTCTCCTGCGACTGCCCCTTATAAATTTAGTATCTTTCATCTATTCATAAAGTAAAAGGCACAATTAGAATAGGCCCTGTAATCTGTCGGATTTATCAAAATGTCAAAAGCCCTAACATTTAGGTAAAGCGTTCCCGGCGAATTCTCCAATGTCGACTGAAGGCTGCGGGCTACCGCTTTTTACATTGAAATCAAATGGTTCCGATTACACAGTAGGTATTTATGCTAAATATTATGTGTATACTAGCGACGTGAGCATTCTGTTGTCAGGGCGGCCCGGGAAGGGCTGCGGGAGGGCACGAGGGCTTTAGTTATTCATCTACTCGTATCTAAGGCGCTATTTTCCGTTTCACTATCTGATCCGTAATGGATTTAGTATCGGCTTTTAAGTTTTATCTACGCTATGCTAATGGAAAGGCTTAATCCCGAGATTAAATTCATAAATAACAAGCCAGGCGACATATATAGGTAGTTATTATTGCCCCAACTTTGAATAACGATTTACCGCCCACCACGTGAATCTAACAAGTGAGGATTTAGTTTAAGGGAGTAATAAATAAAACCGGTCAAGTGCGACATTCATGACACCCCTCTTGACGCTATTGCTTGGCTTTCAATATTGGAGCCACTTCCTTCCCCACCCCCTTCGCAAGGTTTTCGTGAAAGCTGACATACTTTTATTTATTTATTTATTTATTTATTGTTGTGCCGAACATGTGTCATCTTCTACATAGTTATGCGATCTTAAAATTAATATCAATGTATCAACATGTCCTACTGCTATTACAGCATGCTCTTTACATTTTGAGCATGTATATTAATATTAAGTTCTATTTATAAGCTTATAATGATAATTATTTAGCTCATATTAGAACTTATCCAGTATTAAAAATTATAATTGATGAACTCATCTGCCAACTTCATGATTTAAGTATTCTGTTATTGAGTAAAAGCAATTATCGAATAGCCATGATTTTTTTTATTAACACAATAAACGTGGGCAAGCTATCTAAAACTGTTCCAAATTACTAGTACTAGTTGCCGAGATAGATGACCAGTGATAGGTGAGCTAAAATACCTATTCTTCGCGAAAGGACATAATATAGAGTGGTTACAACCGGATAAAAATTATGTTTTTTTTCTGTTCCGGGTATTCGATATTTATTCAGGTAATTATCGTAATGTAAAACATGACATGTTTTGTTTAAAGTACGGCATGTTTAATGTTAGTTTTTAGTAAAAAGGGCTAGAGAAAAGAAGGAATGTACAAGACATTTATGACATAAACAAACAATGCGTAGGAAAACCCATATTATTAGTCCTGCTACTACTTTTTAGAAATCTTGTACATTCCTTCTTTTCTCTAGCCCTTTTTACTAAAAACTAACATTAAACATGCCGTACTTTAAAGAAAACATGTCATGTTTTACAATACGATAATAACCCGAATAAATATCGAATACCCGGAACAGAAAAAAATAATAATTTTTATCCGGTTGTAACCACTCTATATTATGTCCTCTCGCGAAGAATAGGTATTTTAGCTCACCTATGTC
Organism: Tortricodes alternella; assembly: GCA_947859335.1. Lineage (NCBI taxonomy): Eukaryota > Metazoa > Arthropoda > Insecta > Lepidoptera > Tortricidae > Tortricodes > Tortricodes alternella. The sequence goes on along the minus strand of OX401973.1, from coordinate 48,725 downwards.
CCATCACTGTAGATGACCGTAACACAAATACAGAAAACAGACCAGGAGGTCTCGCCATAAGGGTTCCTGTTTATTTTAAATAGGAACCTAGTATCTGCAAGCTGTTTAAGGATCGGTTTAAAATACTTAATTTTGGGTCGCAACCCTGCCTGTCGCAAGAATGCCTGAATTACACAATTATCATCATGATCATCATATTTCAAAAACAAAAGTCTTGTACTATTTTGGCTGCCTGGGTCTCGTGGGATAGTTCTTTGTTCTTCAACAGGTTTAATAAATTTGTTTCATCTCTAACTGCAATGGTGTATAATCCATTGCAGTTAGAGATAAAACAAATTGAACATTATGCACTGTATGTTTGAAGACACAAGTATAACCTAAAACTAGGTAAGCATCTACATATATGGAATATAACATAGAAAAATGTTCTGGTGATGCTAAAAAAAAAAACATTGGAAATAAATTTTCACACTATTCAATTTTCTCTGAAATGACGTTAATGTATAACCAACTTTAGATAATACGACTATAGGTACCATTCGTCGCAGTCCTTTGCTAATGCCGCTGCTTACATCTGAATATGAATCTAATCACAAAAAAATCTAATCAGTAAGTAGAACATTTCACTTGTGGCCGTTCGACCGACGACTGTAATGTTGGTTTGAAGCCGCATGCAGTGATATACCGAGTGGTCGGTCGTGTAAGGGAGCCTCGATCTAAGAGGCTGGGACTAGAAATTAGTGAAGAGCGACTGACCTGGGGATGAGCCAGGCTTCACCGAGCGAGTGCCAGAGCTCGGTCTCCTTGCTGGTGACGCAGTTGGCGAGCAGATTGAGCGCGTCCCGCGTCAGCAGCGGCTGCACCACGCGCGCCGGCAGCGGCCCCGCGCCCGCGCCCCCCGCGCCGGCGGCCGCGCCCCCCGCGCCGTCCGCGTCCTGCGCCGCGTCCACGATCAGCGCCAGCGGCGTGAACAGGAAGTGCACCAGCTCGGGCGCGTTGGGGTCGTGGATGTGCGCGCGCAGCCGCGCCAGCAGGTTGAACGACAGCTTGAACTTCTGCAGCACGTCGACGAAGTCGCGCTCGGGCGGCGGGCGCGTGCGCAGCGCCAGCATGCCGTCGCCGGCGCTGCGCTTGCCGCCGCCGCGCTGGCGCCGCCGCCGCTCCAGCTCGCGGCCCGCCGCCGCCGCGTGCTGCAGCCGCGCGATGAACTTCTCGATGTCGTCGAAGCAGCGGTTGAGGATGGCGATGTCCTGCTCGTACAGCCGCTCCGAGCCCGTCGACGACGCGTCGTCGCGCTCGCCGCTGCGCTCGCCGCGCCCCAGCTGCGCCGACATTTGCTGCAGAAAAACACACGGTTGGCCGAGAGCTGTTGAGGAACCGCGAATCATTTGCCGCTCATTGCGTCCCTTTCGTGTTTGCATAGTTTGACACCCTGTCAAAGCGCATTGAGCAACAAACGACTCGCTGGCACGTCGTGCTAGCCGCCCCGGCCGGCAGCGGTGGCAGTGAGGACTCACGGTGACCACGGCCTCCCACTGCTGCCGCGTGAAGGTGTGGTACATGCGCGCCATCTTTGCGTTGCCCGAATCTCGATCTCGGGCACTATAGGCTGGCTAATGTAGCTGATAGTCCCTCAGCCATGCGCCCGCGGCATCACCACGCGTGCGACTTAGCCGCGGCCGCGTTTACCACATCGCGCTTATCGCACTCGGCGTCGATATAATCCGCGATAACATCGTATCGCCGATCTCAGCGATAGTATCGATTGTTTCGAGAACGACTCCTGAATTGCACGCGCAGCGAGAATAATAAAACTGTTATATCGTCAGGCGCTTCAAACACGAAATGCAATTTATCGATTGTTATCTATCGATGTAAGCATAGCATAGTTTTTTTTAGAACAGAAGCTCTAAATGCTAAGTATGTGCCTAAATTAACATAAGACTACTTAGTTCGATCAAAAATAAAGATATATAAATATGAGATCACTCTTGGTGTGTAGTAAACGATTTTTGGAAGTGCAACTCCTAAAATGGATAATACTACTTAGTATATCCGCTACACGCTTTTTATGAATGGTCCAGTAGATATCGCTGTACAGCGGCCCTAGCAGATACGAGGTTGATAAGTTAACACTGTTTTATCTTTGAGTGCATCTCTCCCACACTAGTGCTGAGAAAAGATGGTCACAGAAGTAGGACGGGGTTATGTTATCCCCGTGTCGACCTTGCTAGGGCTGCTGCACCGGGTCCGTCAGTAATGCTTCTGCAAGGACTAGGATAATGTTAATAGTGTCAATGAACACGGTAACAAAAGGTATATGCTGCGTTTTCGATTAGACATAACAATATTATTTGGAGCCATAGAACCGAAAACTGTTCGATCTATGGCAGACTCATAATTTAACTAAATCGTGTTAAATAAAATCGGCTCTCGTTTAAACATCTATACTGGGCCTATACCCGATAATGATTTATGTTTTGCCCTTAACTTTCTCTGCGAAGTTTAGCAAGTTCTGTTGCTATACTATCCGCACAGCAGAGACAACGACGAATACGCAGTGCCCCTGCCCTGCGCTCACGCAGCGCGACGCGACTCACCTGCCGGCGCGGGCGCTCCTCCTCGCGCTCCCTCTCGCGCTCGATGACGAAGTCGCGCGCCGCCTCCCCCGCGCCGCCGCCGCCCCTGCAACACACGCGCCACATGACACACACACACACCACCCACACCACGCCACGAGCTACGCTATAGCCCCGTAGGGCTCCGGTACCGGCGGGCGAGGCGTGGGAGTCGTCGGTGCCGCGCGTACTGCATGCCTGCCTGCGGTCCACTGGCTGCCACATCCGCCATATCGCACGATAACAGATATCATGACAAGGCCGGAATTATCTCCAAAGCTATTCAATACGAGCCACAGTACATTGAGATAGGAGGATTCTGGATATGCATGTTGTGCAATGCACGACACATCTGCAAGCGATAAGCAGGCGGTCTAAATAGTTTTAACTGCGTCATCGTACTCTTACTAGGAGAGCCCACGACACTAAACCTAGTTCGATAAGACTACCAGATGTTATAATATAATTAGTCACGTCATTTATGGGGGAACACGAAATGGCGACGCGGCGTCGTAAAAAATCTAGCAACGCTATTAAAAAAAAAACTATTTCTAGTACGACATGACTCCCAAGTTTTGTTTGTTCCTCGAAACAGTGGAGAAAGTGGTCGATCATACTAGGTATGAGGCGTTGCTTATCAGGCTGCTGCCACTGATAAGGCCAATAAGGAGGGCTTGCAGCACTGCATTATCGTATAGTCCTACCACTGCCCTGTTTCGAGGAAGAAATGAAACTTGGGAGTCTTACCATACTAGAAATCGGTTTTATAAATAAAAAAAAAGCGCTGCCAGGTTGTTTGCATTGCAGCATCGCCATTTCGTGTTTTGCAGTAATGACGTGACTATTCATATATATATCATCTGGTACTCTTATCGAACTAGCTTTAGTTTCGTGGGCTCTTAAACTATCAGTTATATTTTGTGTGAATTCGGCGCTCCAATTTTGCGCTCACATCGTCTTAACTTTAATGGCTCAACTACATTCGGTCGTCCGTCGAAAGCTTCTTTCAGCTGATAAATACGGTGGACGACCTCTCAGTGAGTACACTAGGTTTATCACCGACGGCGGTAAACCGACAGAAACGCGTGGTGCATGCGTGTGACAGCTAGCATCTGTTGAAAATGGTCGTCTGATGACTGCCGTGCGCGTGCGTCACCGGCCGCGGGCATCGACACGTACCGTGTGCGTAACTGAGCCTGCACTTACTTGCGCGACACAAGTACCTACACAAGCAGCGAGATGTACTGACTTGAGTGCGTTGAGCTCTTCGACGAGCGCCTGCGCGCCGACGTCGTGGCACTGGAAGATGTGCAGCTCCCTGCGCGGCGCGTCGGGCGCGGCGGGCGCGGGCGGGCCGGGCGCGCCCGGGGGGCCCACCACGAACGCCAGCACGTTGTTGTACAGCTCGGCCGGCTCGGGCGACGTGAACGCCGTCGGCGAGTGCACCCACGACGCCGGGAACCGCTCCATCACCGACTAACAACATCAAATACTTCTTTAGCATTGACGTCGCTTGTCGCTTGCAGTGTCTCGCGCTACCGGTTCTACTAGGAGAGGAATGCTCGAAGCGACAAAAGAGGAAGTAAACGAACTGGTAACTAACCTACCCACCGCTAATATAATAATTATAATTTATTAAACAAATAGTGATACAGCTTTTAAAATTACATTGGTTTTTCCATTTAACTAAGTTTACGATTCGAGGATATTAGATCCAAAATATATAAAACAAGGGTTATAGTATCGCCACAAAATCACAATGCATCCGCAAATGCAATGATCACTAATTGTTTTACAGGTAACTTAGTACGTGTGAAGTGATTAATGATTTACCCAAACCCTGCTCCGGATGAGGGATTCAGCTTCCTTGCCTTGTTCCCGTATTGATAATCATGGCGACACATGCAAAGGACCACTCAATAATGTATTAGTGATTTTACAAATAGTTACAAGACACTGCAATGGAGGTCAACCCTTGATTACGATGCTATCATATTGGAAAATGGTATGATGAACATCATTACCAGGCCAACAGTGAATCGTGCACAACTGTCGGTGGTAGCATTGCTCACCCCGGTCTCATAATCCATGACGAGGACCCACTGTCCGTCCAAACACAATTGCATCTTCTGACTCCATATTCCTGAAACGAGATAAATTGGATATTAACTAATTGGTCGCTGTACTGTGCAGCAGTTCAGTCTTCGTAGTACGTATCAATAACATCATATTACGGTCTTTCTTTAGTAGTTAAATAAGTAATTCAACTCATTGGAACTCAACTCACGCCCTTATAATGGCATGCAAACACAAATGAACAAATTTAAAATTCAAAATATTTAATCAGCAAATTAGTCAGTTGTGACAGCAAAATATTTAGCGATAAGACGGTTCAGCGGCCCTAACATGCATGGCACAAAGATAAATTAGAACCGTTTATCTCTAAGTGCGTCTCTCTCACACTAGTGCCGACGAAAGAGATAGTCATAGATATAAACGGTTCTAATTATCTTTGTGCCATGCATGTTAGGGCCGCTGAGGTGACATAGACTTTTATATTGATTAGAGCAGACAGTACCAAGAGCAGCAGCTAGCTGCAGCAGCAGGTGACTAATGCACTGACAGCAGGTGAGATTACGTGAGCCTTACCGTTAGTCTTCTCGAGCTGCAGCAGGCGCCGCATGCCGTCGGCGGGGTACACGATGCCGGTCTCGCGCGTCACCGTGAAGGTGGCGAGGTGCTCCAGCGTGTAGGCGCCGGCGCCGCCCCCCGCCGCGCCCCCGCCCCCGCCCCCGCGCAGCCCCGCCAGCTCGTCGAACTCGTCGAGCGCGCGCTGCGTGTCGCCGCGCGACGAGCGCGCGCCGCGCGACCCCATCGCGCTCAGCCTGTGCGCGCTAGCCCCGCATCACGCGCGCAGCGCTCACTGTCCACTGCGTCAGCTGGTTTAATGGTGCTCTGATCTGGAAAATATGAAATAGAGGCTCGTTATAATATGTTAAATGTTTGGCAGACAGGTGGTGGCGTCTTGGTTGGGTTCACATAGATAATTAGCGATAGATAGAAAACAATATCCAGTAGGACAGGATCATAGTTGCAGTTCTATTTGGTCGTTCACCGACCTCGTCGGCTGCCGAATGCGGCAGACGACCGCCTCTGTTCATACTTGATAGATATTGCTTTAGTAAAAACGGGACATGTTCTTAGAATAATTGTTTCATTTCCACACATTTCATTGTTTGTTTATTGGGGAAGTTGCTCGCGTCCGTAGGTTTTCCTCTCACGTCCCCGTCACGTGATCCCGGATAATGCAAGATGAGCGACACACTACCGTATATTTCAGTTGCAGTTGTTTACCCCCCTTGGCAAAGCCATGCCGCTAAGTGATTCCAATCATATTTCGGCAAGTTCAGTTCGGCCAGTTACAAATTCGGTGCCTCGACCAACTTCCTACGTTTTCATGCCTATTTACCAACAGAGTAGGTAAATAAGCATTTCCTGGACAATCGCGTTTCACCATCGGCCGTGTCATCACATTCCATCAGATGAGACTGGTCAAGCGATAACCCGTCAAAAATATTATACATAGATGTTTACCTATACATTCGTATGTACGATAATCATTCATAACGGCTCCAAGAATGAGTGCCACATTAATTTTGACAGGACTTATATGGGACTTATGCAACACACGTGACAGTGTCAGTGAGCGTGAATACAGGTTACTCCAAGGTGATAAATTGATAAACAGTGTTTTTTTCAGTAAATAATAGAGTGATTGTTCAAAATAACTCCGAAGAGGCGTAGTGCGTCAGGATCCCACGGACCGAGGGTCTCGACTCCGAATGGAAAAAAGTGAAATGTGGTTAAATCGAGAACCGAGATCCCGTATTTGTTAATTTAATTGTGTTCAGCCACTTCAGCCGCTTAGTGGACTTTCCATGGAGTGATGTCGGGGCCCGATGGCTAAATGCCAGTTGACTCCAGTCGGGCCGGCAAGTTGACGGTGACAAGAAAGCGGCGGATCATGCCCTTTTGCGCAGTGCGTCTAGAGAAGCGGTCCGCACTTTTCTGACATGACAGTCTGTTGTGTCCTAGCTGGTCGACGTTACTGCCGCAGGGACACCGACATATGTGGAGCACAGACTTGGACCTGAAGGGTGATATGTGAACACTGTGACATGAAGGGTATCCGGTTCTAGCTACGTGCCAGTCATAGGCGAAGGCGTGAAGCAAGCTGCCGGCCTCCCTAGCGCGAACTGCCAAAACTCTGGCACGTTCAAAGGCTGGTTGTTAAAATTCCCAAGGTGACTTTTGTGGGAACTTTTTTTAAGAGGTAACAATGCTGTATCCTATTGTTATAATACCGAGTATGGAAAATCTATTTGAGTTCATATAGGTATTTGTAGGCAAGAAGTGATCAAATGCGCGCCACTTTCACCAGTAATCCCGTGGTAATAAAAATCAAAAGGCCGTTAGAGATCGCGCCGCGTGGGAACCGGTACTGCGCTGATGTCAGGTTATACATGGAGTGTAGCCGCCGGGGCGGGGGCGGGAGCGGGGGCTGGAGTGTGACTCAGTCGGCGCGAGACGGGGCGCCCGCAACATTATAATTACATACATATAATTGAGTTTGTTTGATTGATTGCTAAGAAATCGGCTCCCAGGGAAAATTTGGTTTTGGAGTTTGGCAACGACTAGGACGAAAGTATCAGTTCTAATGTATTTTCTTCTCATCAGTTCTCAGGCCGCAGGTTTTTATTTAAGGTTCCTACACTCCTCCAACCGACTGCTCGTGTAGTGCCAATGTGTCGCCCTGAACACGCCTACTGAGCTCATCTCTCCCTCCCTTTTTGGTGTGGTTCATCGTCACCGCGTCCTTGCGGCAGAACTGCTGGCTAGGTGTTGTTATCGGAACGGAACGGAACGGACACCTAAGGATAGGGTTTCTAGCCGTTGAAGACATGTCACAATCGCTTGATATTATACATACATGTCAATGGTCCGAAAAACTAGTTTTTGTTTTGTCATTTGTAATAACACCAACATTAGAATAAATGGGTATTTCTATTTATATGTGTAGTATATGGGAGCAGGTGTGAAATCAAACAAATATGGAACATCGACTGGTCTATTAAAGCATACCCTCAAGTACAGAATTACTTAAATACCCACACTACATGACAATATGCTAATTACCTACTTAAAATACCAGTGTTTATCGCATCGAGTACAACGCGGGCATGTGACCATCACCGACCCGATCTTGTTGGTCGGTTGCTACGCTTGACCGCATTTCTTAACTGTTCAGCGCCCGTTTGTCTTTAGCAAAATACTAGCAGCGATGGAATTGTGAACCCAGATACGAGACAATGTGCGCGTGCGAGGGCCCGTGCGTCGCGACACAATGCGCCCCGCGCCGCGGGTACACGGGCGCCTGCGCACCCTTGTCGCACACAAATGCCGAGCAACTTTACCTGCTCTTATACTCGGCTTAATTCAGTTACAAGTTATAAAGGCTACATTTAGCATAGTCCACTGAATGTAAGACAAGCTAACTTTCATAGTTGGATTGACAAAGTGGGTTCTGATGCTCTATACCTATTTAGAATAAATTTAGCCAAATCTCGTAGGTACCCCATAGAATAAGTGATACACTTAATGTCTGCACCCATGCGAGTGCACTTAATGTCTTTTTCAGCGGTAATTCATAAATTGAAAATATTATTTATTGATTATTTTATTAGTCAGTACTCAGTAGGCGGATGTAGTACCGAAAAGTCAAGAATCAAGATGCTATTTTTGTGAACCTACTTGTGTATTTCTGTCGAGTCAACGAGTTTTAAGTCGGCGATGCGATGACACGTCTCGCGAACAAAGCAAATATCAAACAGCGAACTATCGTGTCGCATTCCGCTGATACAGCTCCTGATAACGCAACAGGCGCGCGCGCACACTTGTAAGCGGCTGTGATACTGACACGAAAACGGCGCGAGTGGTAGCTATATTATTAAGCATTCGATTTGTGTTGTATTTTTAACCTGTTCAACGTTGAGGCTTTATCTAAAACTTGAAATGGGATGGCTATAACCTTCGAAAGGCCTTGGCACACTGGCGTTAATCCAGTATTCTTCCGGCTTTAACAAGTTGTTTGAGCGATGGCCTCCATTAAAACTAATTTGCTAGGGGATTGGAGTAAGTTAAAGTAGTCCAGTCCCTCTACCCTAATGAAGGCAGCAGATTTCTTTAGATTTATAAAATTGTACTCGTACCTACTCGTATAGCTTGCCAATGTCAGTTTTCACTTTTCGCGTGTCGCCAAGCACCGAGTCGAGTTACGACAGTAATAATTGGATTTTAATAAATTAACATTATAATAATAATTGTTATAGTGGTGTTGAGTCGACAGATCATTATGAATTCGGAGTGGACAGAGGCAGGAATGCCGTCAGCCTCCATCGCATACGCGAACTCTCATTAACATTTATTAGCATGCAATAAGTTACGACCTTTTGCGAAATCGCAAATTCTTATTTATTCATATTCATATTCTTTATGGTGTATAGTATATACTATACATCATCATAAAAAAATATGTAAGTAAAAGTATTGCATGATATACTCGTACCTAGTTGTCTTTAGGTAAGTTCCAGGTTGCATCGCGCGTTGATGTCTTCTGCTAGAGCGCTCCTGCGGGACGCGTCTGTGTCCACTAGTTCAGTGCGAGTTCTGTTCTTATACTTAAAGTCCAAAAGTGATTAAATTTACAATCTAATCTTCAGGCGTAAATTGTACGACGCTATTATTCCCGTTTAAAGGTTTTCACTAGAGTAAAACTTTAAAAAAGAAAGTGTCTTGCAGTTAAAGTGACGCTTAAGAAATGGCTGTCACCAGAATAATTAAAACCCTTACGCGTACACAAGGTAAATCCCTAGGGGTTGTCGCTCGGCCGCTCGCGGAGCGTGGCCGGCGAGGTATTTGATTCCGTGTCGTATGTTATCGGTCGGCCATCGCTGTTATCTAAATACGTAAATAGCGGTTGGAATTCCTCAGCGGGCGTCTTGGGTAATGCCGCAGCCTGCTACTGCCGCCCGCCGCGTGCCGTCGCGCGGCGTCAGCAGACGCCTCGGACTGCAAGCTCCAAGTCGAAGCCACGGGGCCCCAGGCGGCGTCACACGTCACTAGATAGTTTAGTTTAACACAAAGGCAAATTAAATTCAGAAGAAGAGATTAACGCGCTCCACGCTGTTGAACGCAAGCCTCTAGGTCGAGTGAAGGTCATGTCCGAGTTAGATACCGGCATAAATACGGGTCCATGTTCGGGCTACGTTGAAGGTAAATTTATTAACAAATTAATTATTCAATTATTAATTCAACAACCAAAGAAGTTTAGATTCACACAATAAATAACTAATAAGCTGTGAGGCAGCAAAATAGATAACCTAAGTAGGCATCGTAGCGCTGACACGACGCGCGATGTCGCTCGGACGTTACGATTACGATTTACGATACAGCAAAATGTTAAAATATTCTTCGCTCATTCATTATACGTGAGCGTCAAGTTGGCGTACCCTTCGAAGATATCCAGGATCTGAAGATTCCAAAAAATAGTGCCTAAATAGTACCCAATTAGTACCGAGTTAGAAAAAATAGTACCTTTGTAATTTCGGAGATATGAGCCTTGTTTAACGGGTACGCTAACTTGACGTCAAGCTGGCGTACCCGTTTTGGATCTCAAAAACGGTGCTGTTCCCAAATATGCTCTATATCCCAAAAAAATGTGCACAAATAGTACCCCTGGCTCCCGAAGTCTCAACTTCGTAGTTCTTATAGAAACTGAGATATTTCATACCAAACACGGGTAAAATATTTTGCACCGTCAAGCTGGCGTACCCGACCGAGATCACACAGAAAGCCATTGAATTCCTAAGCCAGCTATATACCAAAAAATAGTGCCTGAAATAGTACCCCTTATACGACAAAAAACATAAAAGAAACGCTAAGTGGAACATTGAAAAAAATGAATGCCAACTTCTACATACAAACTCATTTTGGTACAGACGCAAACAGAGAGGAACTTTATAACGGGTCGTAAACGATTATGTTGAAAACTGAAGTAAACAGATACCGTTACTGTTATATGTTTTAACCATGTTTAACGTGCTGAGTAAATTTACGCAGATGTAGCTATAGGACCGAAAAACTCCTAATACTAAGGTACCGCAAAAGGATATCACCTAGTTTGCTATAATCTGCGTTATGCCAACCCACCTGGCTATTGTAATGAATATTAAGTAAATTAAAACTTTCACCCTGGCATGTCGCAAAAGTTGACTAAGCGACGGGTCCTCTCCAACATGGTGGACTATCTGTATGGGCGATGGGCTGATCACCTGTCACCATACGGTTCATCATACCATCTTAGCACTAATTAATCGAACGTGGCCACAAGTAGTCTTGTGGCTCTGCCCACCCCATTAGGGATTTCGGGCGTGATAATATGTATCTATGTAAAACTTTCACTTACATTCTGCTTAAAAGATTGAAAGAACAAATAATAAATATAAATGAAATAAGAGCTTTGTACGTGACAGTACTATGACAATGAAGAATATTCATCCATTATCTTTCAATGTTCCACTTAGCTTTTCTGTTATGCTTTTGTCGTAAAAGGGGTACTATTTTTTGGTATATAGCTGGCTTAGGAATTCAATGGCTTTCTGTGTGATCTCGGTCGGGTACGCCAGCTTGACGGTGCAAAATATTTTACCCGTGTTTGGTATGAAATATCTCAGTTTCTATTAGAGCTACGAAGTTGAGACTTCGGGAGCCAGGGGTACTATTTGGGCACTATTTTTTGAGATATACATCATTTTTCGGAGCGGCACCATTCTCAAGATCCAAACTTGGTACGCCAGCTTGACGTCAAGTTAGCGTACCCAACTAACGTAACAGGGCTCCTATCTCCGAAATTACGAAGGTACTATTTTTTTTGAAGTCGGTACTAATTCGGTACTATTTAGACACTATTTTTTTGGAATCATCATATCCTGAATATCTTCCACGGGTACGTCAACTTGACGCTCACAGAAATATATATTTTATGGAATACGATTCGCGAGCAATCACAAAGCTTTGCTTTTAGCTAGTATATATCCTTCTATAAACATTATCGAACCTTAGTGGAAACCTCACTTAACCTCCTAGAAACTTCATGGAACCTTGATAGAGCCTAGAATTATTTTGCACCGTCAAGCTGGCGTACCCGACCGAGATCACACAGAAAACCATTGAATTCCTAAGCCAGCTATATACCAAAAAATAGTGCCTGAAATAGTACCCCTTTTACGACAAAAGCATAACAGAAAAGCTAAGTGAAACATTGAAATAATGGATGAATATTCTTCATTGTCATAGTACTGTCAGGTACAAAAGTATTATTTTATTTATATTTATTATTTGTTCTTTCAATCTATTAAGCAGAATGTAAGTGAAAGTTTTAATTTACTTAATATTCATTGCAATAGCCAGATGGGTTGGCATAACGCAGTTTATAGCAATCTAGGTTTTATCCTTTTGCACTACCTTAGTATTAGGAGTTTTTCGGTCCTATAGCTACATCTTCGTACATTTACTCAGCACGTTAAACATGGTTAAAACATAATAGTAACGGCATCTGTTTACTTAAGTTTTCAGTATAATCGTTTATTAACCGTTATAAAGTTGCTCTCTGTTTGAGTCTGTACCAAAATTAGTTTATATGTAGAAGTTGGCATTCATTTTTTTCAATGTTCCACTTAGCTTTTCTTTTGTTTTTGTCGTAAAAGGGGTACTATTTCAGGCACTATTTTTTGGTATATAGCTGGCTTAGGAATTCAATGGCTTTCTGTGTGATCTCGGTCGGGTAGGCCAGCTTGACGGTGCAAAATATTTTACCCGTGTCAGGCACTATTTTTTGGTATATAGCTGGCGTAGAAATTCAATGGCTTTCTGTATGCAAAATATTTTACCCGTGTTTGGTATGAAATATCTCAGTTTCTATAAGAGCTACGAAGTTGAGACTTCGGGAGCCAGGGGTACTATTTGTGCACATTTTTTTGGGATATAGAGCATATTTGGGAACAGCACTGTTCTCGAGATCCAAAACGGGTACGCTAGCTTGACGTCAAGTTAGCGTACCCGTTAAACAAGGTGAAGACTATGGTGTCATGAACTTGAATGATGATGGTATGCTTGGTGATGTATGGAAGAAGAACGAACTTGATTTCGTAAAACAAATTTAATTTCTGATACTATTAATCAAAATACATGCTCACGCTGTCAGCGAACGGCGAAGATAGAAGGTGGTGGGGAATTTCCTTGGGATGAAAAGCCCGTCCCCCGCAGCCGCGCTTCACCGTGCTGTAGCCTGGTGCTGGTCAGCTGTCATTCTCGACACAAGGTTCATATCTCCGAAATTACAAAGGTACTATTTTTTCTAACTCGGTACTAATTGGGTACTATTTAGGCACTATTTTTTGGAATCATCAGATCCTGGATATCTTCGAAGGGTATGTCAACTTGACGCTCACCATTATACGTATTAACGAGCAACCGTGTAAAACTAGTATTATAATATTTATTAAGTAGGTGAGGTGTCAGTAACGACACATTCAATGAATTAAGTCCTAATCACAAATAGATATATCACTAAGCCTGAGCCACTGATAAGGTCCACGTATAACTAAGCTTACTCAAGACTAATAACACACTCAAGTAGGTATTTGATTAATTAGAAACCAGAACGTATTGTTTCGTTAGTGCTCAGTTTATGAATAGGTATAGGCATTTATGCATATCTTTTGGATACCAAGCAGTGCGCAGCAGGGTACCTCGCGGCCGAGTTTAAACTGATTCATTCCTCCCCGGGCCTGGGTACAGTAAAAATAATATATTGAAATTTCAACCAAACGATTATAATGTAGATTTGACCTATTCATTCTACCTGACTTAAATATTCATAGCGACTGACTAATTTTTATCTCTCGAAATGGTCTATTACACCCTCCCAGATTAAGTACTAGTTGTACAAAGAGCATCAATTGAGATGTTTCTCCGCAATCCTGAGCATGTCCTCGTGTAGCCGTGTCGGGTTTGCTCAACTTGAGCTATGCGCGCGCAGGCGCGGGAGACGGGAGGAATGTCGCCGCGCGCCGTGACGTCGCGCCCCCTTGCGCAACCCCCGGCCGCGCCGCGCTCGCGCAGCCAGCGTGCATGTATTATCGCACTAATTATTACCCAAACGGCGCCGGCGCAGCCGCCGCAGCACGCTGGACGGAACCGATACCAACAAGCCTTGCTAACCGCGTCCACTTGTGTTTATATTGCGCTGGCCATTAGATTGGCCTACGAACACATGCAGAAAGTGCCGCTCGATACGAAGCTGGTGAAGAAGTAGCTGTCAACAGCATAACATATTATATAGATGTAAACCGTTTCCGATTTAATCATGATGAATTATAGGGTAACTAGCTTTAGCCCGCGACTTCGTTCGCGTGGAATTCGGTTATAGTTATTCCCTCGGGAAATTTAAAAATTTTAGGGATAAAAAGTATCCTTTGTTACTTCTAATACCTCCAAGAATATGTGTACAAAGTTTCATGATGATCGGTTTAGTCGTTTTTACGTGAAAGCGTAACAAACAAACTTACATTTTAGCTTATTCGCGTGGAATTCGGTTGTAGTTAACCCTCGGGAACTTTTAAATTTTTCGGGATAAAAAGTATCCTACGTTACTTCTAATACCTCCAAGAATATGTGTACTTAAAGTTTCATGATGATCGGTTCACTCGTTTTCGCGTGAAAGCGTAACAAACAAACTTACATTCACATTTATAATATTAGTCAGAATGGAAACGACTTTTACGAAATCCATGCAAATGTAGAAAACGAGTTCTTGAAATACATTTTACAATTATTGTATAGTTTGCACCATACACCTTTCAATTTACTTACTACTTAAGCCAGGTTTAGACAGGGTCAGTGCATAAGTCAGTATCGGCGCTGACCTCCCACCGCTGTACTGGTTTTTCTCGGGTCAGCGTTGATTTGTCTCGAATTCGAAGTCAGTCACTGACCCTGCCTGAATCTACCTTTACAGTCTTAATTTAAAGGTTTAAGGGTATGGTGCAAGCCATACATGTTTATGGTCCTTCGAACCGGATTAAAAGATTCTGATATATGTATTGATTTATTTCCATTCATTTGAACTAATTGAGGTGCATGTAATGAGTCGATGGCCGTTGAATGTAGACTGACTTAGAAGCGCGTTTATCTAAAGAATTAAATGATACGTTTGCTGAATGCGCACTGTCAATGCGATGTGAGGTGGTACACCGTAGAATTATGTATTGTATTAATTATATTGTTAAGTAAAGTCAAAAGCCAAAGTCAAAGTCAAAGTTTATTCAATTTAGGCTTTTACAAGCTCTTATGAAGGTCAAGGAATGAATCTACCACCGGTTCGGAAAAAATCCTCTACTGATAAGAGCCGGCAAGAAACTCGGTGAGGTATCATTTTTTCAAATCAGTACACATATAAGTCAACAATGATGTCTACAGTTTTATACAAATCTAAGTATATACCACAGCAGGTACGCTCATCGAGACCCAGGGATCGCCAGTGCAGGTCACGATTTAAGCCAAACGTCCCTGTCCATGACATGAAAGAAAGAAGGTTGTTCAAGTGTCGACTATTTTCTTCCCAAATTTAAGATAAATATTCGTTGCTCGCTTTCTTTCCTATCTTAGCAGCTTAAAATTAGATGCAAATGGAAGTGTAATCCTACTCAAAAAATTCTAACGAGTTCTTTCATAATGCATTTGTCACTACTTTGAAAAAAACTCGCATCTCAAACTCAACCTCGAGCAAACTTAACCTTGCTACAAGCAGTTTAAGTTTTATTTTTCCATCAAACGATGCTGAGATACGATCTTTTTTCAAAGTAGTTCTAGTACATATTCGGCACTGTATCTTATGTTCATTATCATCATCATCAGGTTATAAATGTCCTACTGCTGGGCCTCCTTTCATAGTGAGCAATGGGCAGTAGTTCTCACACGGGCTAAGTGCAGACTGGGGACTTCACATAGTGTAGTCTGACGGCAACGGACAAGGAAGGTTTCTTATTCGACATTTATCTAACTCGAAATGTTAAGTTTGTTTAATCAATCAAGCAACAACGTGTTAACGAAGGCTGAGGTGGCAGATGATCCGCTTTGGGTAATTGTCGGTAGTTATGCGGGCTGCAGGTACGATTTAAGACTATGACCGGTGACGCAATTATGTCAACGAAATCTTTGAAAAGCTTTAATTTATGCAAATCCTTTGCATTTTCATGACTTCGTTTGAAAATGTACAGCTTTCCAATCAGGATATTTTGAGAATAATTGTTGGAATTCATTTTCAGCACTTTGCAATGGGCTGAATCCAGTTTTTATTTAACATATAAGTACGAATTCTTCCCCAAGTCCCGATCGCATTAGCTCCTTATCTGACGAACACAGCCATTGTCGTTCATTGTGAAGTGTAACCGCCAAGCGCTACTTTGATAGCAGGTACTACCTGCTAAAACCATTTCACACAAAAAGGGTCTTTATGTCTAAGGTAAGAAGGTTCTCATTAAAATACAGGGTATGTCAGCTGTTGAACATTTTGTATTTACGACCGCAGTATAGTGACCATGGAAGCATAGTATAACTAACAGAATTTGATACTATGTTGAAACTTTCACTTTATGTTATATTATTGTATGTTATTTATGTAACTACATTTTTGTACATAAGGATATATATTGTTATAATATGGGTTATTATTTTAATTTAAATATTACGTTAATTATTTGTTTTACATCATTTTTTTATATATTTAAATACTTAATTTATTTTTAATTGTGCACTTTATTTATGTTATATTATTGTATTTTATTTATGTAACTACATACTTTTTGTACATAAGAATATATATTGTAATAAAATTGCTTATTATTTTGAATTTAAATATTACGTTAATTATTTGTTTTGCATCATTTATTTTTTTAGATATATTAACATAATTAATTTTCTTTGAATTGTGCACTTTATTTATGTTATATTATTGTATTTTATTAATGTAACGACATTTGTGTACATAAATAAATAAATAAATAAGGATATATATTGTTATAAAAGGGCTTATTATTTTTTATTTAAATATTAAGTTAATTATTTGTTTTAAATCATTAATTTTTTTAGATATTTAACATACGTAATTTAATATATATATATATATATATATATATATATATATATATATATATTAATAATGTATATTCATATTTGTAAACGAGTATTAAAATGTGTTAGTCGTTCTATACCATCCATTTGCACTTAACAGCTGTTTTAAATACAAAATGTTCAATACCCTTACATACCTACCCTGGGTTTTAACTAGAACCTTTTTTCCTTAGACATAAAGACCCTCTTTGTGTGAAATGGTTTTAGCAGTTTGTACCTACCTGCTATTTCAAAGTAGCGCTTAGCGGTTACACTTCACAATGAAAGATAATGACTTTGTTCGTCAGATAAGGAGCTAATGCGATCGGGACTTGGGAAAGAATTCGTACTATACATAGATACATTATCACACCCGAAATCGCTAATGGGGTGGGCAGAGCCACAAAACTACTTGTGGCCACGTTCGATTAATTAGTCCTAAGATGGTATGATGAACCGTATGGTGACAGGTGATCAGCCCATCGCCCATACAGATAGTCCACCATGTTGGAGAGGGCCCGTCCCTTAGTCGACTTTTACGACATGCCAGGATGATAAGCATCTGCACGCATTATATGCTATTTCTTAAACTCGCAGTGCAGCAGAGGAGTTTTTATTTAAGTACGCTCTTATTCACAAAAACCTTTTTCCGCTGAACTCGGTTTGATAAATGAACTTTATGGTTTGATAAATGAATTAGTCCTTATTTATTAAACAGCACTTCTGGCTTAAAGGCAAATTTTCTCATTCTTCTAGTGCAAGGAAAACTTTGTGTAGGCCGAATCGTTCTGTCGGTCGGGTCAACTTCGAAAACAAAGCTTTGTCAATCGTCTCAGACAGACGTGTGTCGGTGCTGGGTGGATTGTACCTGGAGGTATAATCGTTCCAAAGACATGATCCCAAAATACAATGATACAGATTTTTGCTTATAATCGGTATGGTTAACCAATAGGTAGATCAGCATTGTGAAATGATCTTGCCTAATACATTTATAGGGGAAAGTAAAACAACTGTAGGAAAATAACTCTCGAGGTGGGGTCATCGCTCTTCTCAGCTTCCTCCTCAGGTCACGTCGGAGCGGTGGAGGCGCCGCCGCGCATGTTGATGAGGGGATAGCGAGCTTCCGGCGCGGCCCGGATGCGCCGGCAGCGGAGCCCCACTGCTTTGGACTCCGTCATCAATCGAGTAACTCGTATTGCATGGACTCGGGCTAAGATGCAACAATACAGCGGTTCAGCTGCTTATCAGCACGGTTAGTCACTGTCACAATCAATCTAATAAAAAATACCTGTTTGTTATTAATCTTAATTGACAGGAGTAGATGCGGCTTGTGCCGTGTTCGGCGAGTGCTTCGCGTCGCGAGAGAGTACGGAGCCCGGGGTACCGGGAGTCGGGAACAGGTGGCAGGTGCGACGTGCCGTTGTGTTCGCTGCGCCGTGTGTCGTGTCGCGCCACAATGCCGGCCGTGTGAAGTGTACCGCTAACTGTCGCGCAGCCTCTGCCATTCATCAGCGCAGCGCCCGCGCAGCCGACGAGCGGGCAACGACCGACCGCGCGTGGCGCCATCTGGCCACCGCCTCGCCACTCGCTCGGCCATCTTCACTCAATTATCTAGCCTCATTACACCCTCTTTCCGGTTTTGTCTAAAACGATCTCCACTGTTCACTGATCATTGCTTTTGACTCACACTTTGCACGAACAAAATATCACGGGAATACATTGGACAGGTTGTACTTGTTTCGGTCACGAGACGGCTCCCGCCGCACAGGCTGGGCTCCTGCACCGTACTCACCTCGTGTACTCCGGGGTCGGGGTCCTGCCGCGTCCTGTGCTGCTGCAGCGTGGCACGTCCCTCGCTGTGCTGTGCCGTGGTGCGTAAATCGCAGTACTCGCGCCGAACCGACCGCACCGACTGAATTGCGGCCGGGCCCGCCGCCGCGCCGCGTCCCGCTCAGGTGCGTGCGCGCGGGGCGTGCGGGGAGCAGGCAGCGGCGGCGCGGAGCGGGCGGCAGCAGTCAGCGGCAGCACGCGCGCGAGTCTACACGCGCACACACCGCGCCGAGCGCACGCGACACGCAGGCGATATGTCCGCGAACGGGTCTGCGACGGCGGCGCCGGAGCCGCGGCTCTGCCACGTGCGGAAGGTGCCCGACTTTGACGGGTACGGGTTCAACCTGCACGCGGAGAAGGGCAAGCCGGGCCAGTACATCGGCAAGGTGGACGAGGGCTCGCCAGCGGAGACGGCGGGGCTGAGCCGCGGCGACCGCATCCTCGAGGTGAACGGCAACAGCATCGCCGGCGAGTCGCACAAGCAGGTCGTGGCGCGTATCAAGGAGCGGCCCGACGACGCCGTGCTGCTCGTGGCCGCGCCCGCGCCCGGCGACGCGCTGCCGGACCTGGAGGCGCCCGCCGCGGCCGCGGCCGGCAGCCCGGGCGCCGCCGCGCCCGCGCCCGCGCCCGACAGCCCGCCCGCGCCGGCGCGGCTCAACCTGCACATGACGGCGGCCGAGATGCGCGCGCAGCTCGCCAACAAGAAGAAGTTCGACCCCAAGAAAGTGCCAATGGACCTCAAGTCCAAGTTCGACATCGTGAAGAAACTGTGACCGCGCGTGCCAGCCGTGTGTGCGCGTGCCGTTGTTGTGGTTACCGGTTGTGTGTGTGTGCGCCTCATGTAACGTAACGTACCTGCTCGTTGTAGTGTCAGGCGCTACGGCGCTAGGCGGTCCCGTCACCGCCGAGCGCGCGGCGTTGCCGGCCCGTCGTCCGTGCGCCGCCGCCAGCTCGCGCGGTGACATCAACTGCGTCGGCGCTCCTTCCACATATTGCCATGGTCATGATAAGGTTGCATGTACATAGCCTTTAGTATAATGTATCGTATGCCAGCGCCGGTGCACCGACGTGTACCGGTTTTATGAAATTTTGTTGTACTTGCTTATTTTTACTTTACGTGATGCAGTATGAGCATTGGTTTATATTTGACTTGATGATTACCTAAATGTGTAGTTTATTGTAATTAATTTAAGTGCAATTTATTGTTGAATGATGAATAAATATTACAGTTAAAACTTGCCCAATTTGTTTTGTTTATTTCGTTTAACTACGAGCTCGCTTTTAGTTATAAAATATGCCTGCGATAAAGTGAAAGTTTCCGTCGGTATCCGACGTATTGACGTTTGTTCACATTTTGTGCAAGATTTGAATCGATTTCGAAATTGTAGAATTAATCAAACGAGCATTTAATCACCAAGGTGCTAATAGCACGCCATTCGTTGCGCAAGCGCTTCCTGCCGCGCCGAGCCGACCCGCTGCCGGACGCCAGGTGAGGGGCGCCCGCGCCCGGCCGGGCATACAACTGCCGGCCGCGGGTCAGCAGCGCTGCAGCGGCGCAGGGGCGCACCTTTTTACCTTAACTTAACCTGCAGCTCAATTACGCAACACAATTTGTATCGGTTTGGCTCGAAATGCAAACCTATTTAGTCATTACTCGATGTAAATAATTAAGGGTACAATTGGTTTACTTTTCACGAAATACCAATCTGAAATTTTGCAAGTGTATGCAATTCGGATGACAATACAATAATTTGGTACCATCGAGCTGATCTGACCATGGAGCCAGAAGGTGGATAGTGGAACTCTTGAATTACTACTAGTAACCCCCTCGAGTTTGGGCTCATTTGGTTTGAAATTCGCTTGACAATACAATAATTTGGTTCCATCGAGCTGATCTGATCTGGTTTGTTAGCCAGGAGGTGGATAGTGGAACTATTCAATTACTACTAGTAAACCCCTCGAGTTTAGGCTCATTTGGTTTGCAGTTCAGTTGACAATACAATAATTTGGTTCCATGGAGCTGATCTGACCTGGTTTGTCAGCCAGAAGGTGGATAGTGGAACTCTTCAATTACTACTAGTAAACCCTTCGGTTTGGGCTCATTTGGTTTGGTTTGACGAGTCCAATAGGGAGCTATACCTTAGTAATGAGGGTCTTTTAGTGCGTTACTGACAAGAGCGTGTTTTTTTAGTCTTTGAGTAAATTATAGTTTAAAAACACGCTTTAATAGCAAACCGAACTAAAAAGTAGAAAATAATTTTTAAGTATGAAGAGTTTGTGTTACAGTAATGGAAATACCAACAATCAATTATGACTAATCAATTTGAGATAAGATTAGAATATAAATTAAGTTATTAACAAATAATTCAATTAGGTATAATAATAAAACGTGGGGTGCTTGGTATTCAATTTCAATAGGTATACCTTAGTGACGCGGGTCTTTTGTATTACGCTTTTTTCTTAATTGAATTATTTGTAAATAACTTTAAACTATATTTTTTTCTATAGGGATTTCCCGTTCCCCGCGGTTTGTTAACCCCGATGGGTAGGTACCTACCCATGACCGATGAGGATAAAACAGAGTTATCCTCATCGGTCAGTTGTCCCCCTCTCCCGAGATTTGTGATGACGTTTCCTGTTAGGTACCAGACGCTCGATGCAAGCTGATATAGCGCATACCTACCTATAGATATGCGTTTGAAATGAGATTTGTCCAGGATCCTTTTTTTCGACAATGTCGAAATAACGTACACTGTACACCTTCCTAATAGTGTGTCGATGTGCACATAGAAGGTCTTACCAGCGTCATAAATTAATGTAGTATCATTAAAAAATTACTTGCAACGTTGGACGTGATGACATGCTGAATGTTCGGCCGTCGCACGAGCGGCGCACTGTGGGCTATCTTGGGACTAGGTAGGTATATGTTTTTAAGTGCCGTTTATTTTTCCTTGAAGTCAGTTCCACTCATCATTGTCATGCTAAAAAAACGGCCAAGTGCGAGTCGGACTCGCATACGAAGGGTTCCGTACCATTATCTATAAAAACGGCAAAAAAACTCACGTTTGTTGTATGGGAGCCCCTTAAATATTTATTTTATTCTGTTTTAGTATTTGTTGTTATAGCAGCCGGCAACATAAATAGGTATATCATCTGTGAAAATTTCAACTGTGTGTGTCTAACCATCACGGTTCATGAGAAAGAAAGAAAAAAAAGTGTATACATAACAATTAAGCAATATACCTAGTAAAACACGTACCTATAAAAACAAGAAAGAAAAACTGATTGTTGCGAAACGGTCCCAACTCAGCATGTGCTGGATTGCTGGCTCAGCTGGCTGTGAAGCCAACGCTGGT
The DNA here is from genome assembly GCA_947859335.1 of Tortricodes alternella. Lineage (NCBI taxonomy): Eukaryota > Metazoa > Arthropoda > Insecta > Lepidoptera > Tortricidae > Tortricodes > Tortricodes alternella. The sequence goes on along the minus strand of OX401973.1, from coordinate 26,632 downwards.
CTTCCGTTGGGACCGCTCAGTGAAAACACAGAAGGCGACACAACCATACTTATTACTAAGGACTAAAAAACTCAGTAAACAAAACAACAAGGTAAACAAAACAGGTAAAGGAAGCAAACAGTCTGTCTGTCTGTCTTTCTGGCTGTCTGTCTGCCTGTCTGTCTGTCCGTCCGTCCGTCCGTCCGTCCGTCCGTTCGTCCGTCCGTCCGTCCGTCCGTCCGTCCGTCTGTCTGTCACCTTTCGAAGCGCTGGTAGCTTCAGACATGTAAAAGAGCCCATGTGGCCTACTTGCAAAATACATATTTTCATTTTCATTTTCATTTTCATTAGTTTACTAGTATATTATTAGTTATTCGTATAAAATGTTGAATGAGTTCTAATATTTTCTGTTTCTTAAAAATAATGATTAGTCTGGTAACTAATACCTACTGGTCGGCTAATAAAAAAAAACCGGGCAAGTGCGAGTTAAACCCGCGTGGAGAGGGTTCCGTTCCATACATGATTATCTGAAATTTCCTATGTTACTTTAAATACCATAGACTTCTAATAGGTTTTCCTGTAATCTATAGGTAAAGAACTATTTTTTGTATTTTTTTCAAAACTTTAGGCCCGGTAGTTTCGGAGATAAGGGGGGGGGGGGGGAATGGTCAATTTTCGCCTATTTTCCTAAATAACTTCCCAACCATTCATCTTAAAATTAAAAAAAAAAAAAATTTAAGATCCTCACAATTCATTCCCTTTCATTTGATATGTCACATGATATAGTTAGCGTAACTAATTAATTAATTATTTTAATTTTCTAATTTTCCCCCCATAAGTTGCCCCCATGTTTAAAATTAATTTCATAGTCATAGTCATAGTAAAACTTTATTTAACATCACAATCACTCACTCAATTTGTTTACGGTATGCATCCGTGTTGCGGTCAAGGACTTACATATGTATACCAATTTTCAAACCAATCGGTCCAGTAGTTTCGGAGCAAATTGGCTGTGACAGACGGACAGACAGACAGACAGACAGACAGACACACGAGTGATCCTTTAAGGGTTCCTTTTTTCCTTTTGAGGTACGGAACCCTAATATTAGTCTGGCTCGACTGAATGCACATACTACCTATGCCTTCTTACATATTAAAAAAACCGGCCAAGTGCGAGTCGGACTCACGCACGAAGGGTACCGAACCATTATCCCCCCCATATAGCCCCCTTAAATATTTATTTTATTCTGTTTTTGATTAGTATTTGTTGTTATAGCGGCAACAGAAATACATCATCTGTGAAAATGTCAACTGTCTAACTATCATGGTTCATTAGATACAGCCTGGTGACAGACGGACGGACGGACAGACGGACAGCGGAGCCTTAGTAATAGGGTCCCGTTTTTACCCTTTGGGTACGGAACCCTTAAAAGCGGTAAAAGTTGCCGCCACGTTTGTATTTGTTTTCTTTTCACGTTTGCACATTTGCGCAAAGCAAAGTGCAAAGCGGATTGTTGCTTTAATTACGATACCTATTATATATTTTAAAATGGATCTCAAGCTAATGGTTCTAAGAAGCATAATAGAAGCGAAAGAAATTCTGTTTGGGAGCTTTTCAGACGTTTTGATAAAACAAGACAAGCCTTCTTCACCGTCGGAAGCGTCCGAATCGGTCCACATTTTTGGTAAAATACACTAATAGTTTCGACTAAAATATTTTACAAGCCTTCCGAGACTAATAGCTTTATTAGCGTATTTTACTAGTGTTTTTTTTTTCTTTTTGTTCAAGGAACCAAAACCCAGTTGACTCTAATAATATTAGCTAATATTTATTAGTCGGTAACTAATAACTAACTATTTTATTACTGTAGCTTCGAGAAACGTACTAAAAACTAAAAAGTAAACTTGTAAAAAATATTAGTTCATGGACTAATATTATTAGTCTAATAAGTTTCAAAGATTTTTGAAAGGGCCATCTATAGCCGTTCCTCAATTCTAATTCCATACTAAACAATCATCAATATGGATTTCGTAAGGGTATCTCGACCACCTTGGCGTGCTTCAATCTTATTTAAATAATTACATTTTTTTTACGATTATACGAACAAAAAAAACCCTGTAGCCGCAATTTTCTTAGACTTAAGCAAAGCTTTTGATTTTGTCGATCACACGATTCTATTGCTTAAATAAGAGAGATATGGTATTAGGGGCGATGCTTATGATTGGATTCGTAGTTATCTATCCGACCGTCAACAATGCACAGAAATTCAAAATATAAAAAACGGTGAACGGGAAATTACTAGATCTGTATGTAAATATAACCGCTGTGGGGTACCTCAGGGGAGTATCTTAGGCCCCTTACTCTTCCTATTGTACATTAATCATTTACCGGACCACTTAGGCCAAAATTGCATAATGTTCGCCGATGATACCACGTTAATAATTAAATCTGATAATATAGATAATTTAAATACTAAATTGACAGAGCTTTAGCAAAAGTAATTGACTGGTTAAATAATAATAATTTGAAAATCACTGTTAAAAAAACTCATTTGATTCATGACTCATTTCAAAACCTACAAAGGCCGCATCTGTAAACTAAACGTCGATTATAAAAGTTAGAAAGTTGAACAAGTACAAACTACCAAATTTCTAGGTATCGGCATTGATCAGTTTTGTAGTTGGAAATATCACATTTCTGAAATATATAAGTCGCCCGGAGGGATTTTTTCAGGATCCGTGACTTGATAATAATAAGTATGTGAGCGTTGCGGTCCTCGAGTGGACTGTATAATTTTCTGGGGCGCTGGGATGGTAAAGCACACAAGCTTGCAGTTTTCAGGCGCAGGGTGAGGTTCAGGCGGAGAGTGGTGGTTTCTTCTTGTTTTTCTTCTTTTGGTTTTCAGTTCGCTGCGGTCGGTTCGTATCTGCAACCACCACTCGACAGCCATTATCCCACCCCCGCTAATCTTTATTTACATAAAACTTATATTTAACCTATTATAATTAATACTCTCGTTATCTAAAACTTATTCTAAACATCTTACCTATATTTACATACGTTGGTGTTGTCTGCGCTCTTGTCATAATACGACTACGCGCGTCCGGCGCCCGGGCCAGTATTTACGTTACCCTGCCTCCCGCCACAGGTACGCAAACACTCCCCCTAGGCCGCGCGCGCATGCGTCGTCGCACGCATGCGCCGGACTCTCGCGCATGCGCAAACCGTACTTCGCGCGCAGTCGCATCCTCGCGTATGCGCAGACAACATCTAATGCTCTACAAATGGGTAATGAAACCCTATCGACGTAATGTTTATTTCAGGCTAGTAACTAATATCTATGTACATTTTGCTCTTATCTATTTATATATTAACATTGAATCATATTAAAGCTACACTGCACTACACCTCACTTTGTCCGTCGTGCACATTTCTCCCGCCGTCGCCTTGCGATTTCACTGGTAGCAAGATGACTTTCTTTGTCGGCCGCCGGAGTATGTGACCTCTGCTGGTGATGACGTCCACGACTCGAACCCAGCCATCCTTACCCGGGTACGTTCGGATCACCCGTCCCCGTAGCCATGTGTTGCGGGGCAGGTTGGAATCCGCTATCAGTACCAGGTCTCCGACATCGGGGCTGGCTTCGGCGCTATAGGGCTCCCGCCGGTTGTGGAGTAGCGGCATGTACTCGGCGAGCTGCTGGGCACGCCTCCAGTGCTGACGCGCGTTCGTGTCTCCCTCGCCGAAGGTGCCTGGTGCTGGAGCATGGTAGTCTGGCCCGATGAGAATCATGTTCGGGGTTAGCGCCACGGGGTCCTCTGGTGTCACCGCCACGTGCGTAAGTGGGCGGGAGTTGACCGTCAGCTCGACTTCGGCCAGCAGGGTCTGTAGCGTCTCGTCGCTGGGGAAGCGTTCATGTAGCGTGACTTGTAGAGCTTCCTTGACAGTTCGCACCATGCGCTCCCACACTCCCGCCATGAAAGGGGCGGCGGGAGGCAGGAAGCGCCAGTTTATGTGTCGCGCTGCGGCCTCTTCTTTTATGGCCTCTGATAGCTCGCGGCTGGCCTCACGGGAAGCCGTGGCATTGTCCGACCACAGTTCCGTAGGGCACCCTCTCCGGGCGATGAAGCGGCGGAGGGCGTTGATGGCGGAGTCGGTGCTGAGGGATGCGACCACTTCCAGGTGCACAGCTCTTGACGGATTAATCGTATTTGGACAGAAACGTAGTTTACCTGATTCGGATTTGACCTGAAAAGCGTTTTACCTGATTCGCACTTGGCCAGAACGCATTACGACAGAAACTCATCACTCCCAATACGCAGTTGAGCACAAACGTTGTACACCATAAACTCAATTGGTCATATAGGTATTTGGCCAAAACGCATTAAGACAGAAACTCATCAGACTGGTAGGGCGATTAAGTATCTTTTTTCCGTTACAAAATATTTGCGAACCATACGAACTTCATATTGTTGAAAAATATTTTCTCAACGGAACCCAGAAACGTAATCGCCCCGCAGATACGCTTTAATTAATTACAACAAATTTTTATATTAGTCTATATTTTATCTTTTGTGAAATAAGGAATGGGATGGGACTCTGTACTGTACTCAACATGACTGTATGAATTTTGTAATGTAGGCTTTACGGAACCCAACCTAACCTGGACTAACACACGAGGCTACTTTCTATCGCGAAAGAAATGCATTATGCCTAGAGAACCGCGAAAAAGCGTATCTAACGCGGACGAAGTTGAACGCAGAAACTAAGCCATACTAATATTATAAATGTGATAGTAACTCTAGCTGTCTGTCTATGTACGTTTCTGCAGACATGAGAGCTGTCAAATCGCAATAATGGCCAAATGCAAGTCTGTCCTTTTACTTTTCCGTACAGGTGCGTTGCAGGCAAAGTGCGTTTCTGCCGGGATGAGAGCTGTCGAATCGCATAATGGCCAGATGCGTATCAGTTGAATTACGTTTCTGTCCAAATACGATTAATCCCTCTTGACGTCATGCAGGTGAAGAGTGCAACGTGCCTTTTTTCTCGGTGTCGTCCCACTGTGACTTCCAGGGCCCCAAAGTAGTCCAGCCCCGTATGGGTGAAGGGGCGGACGTGGTGGGCCAGTCGCGCCGCAGGTATGTCGCCCGTGTAAGGGGCCGCCGGCTTCGCTTTCTTCAGTCGACAGACGGGGCAGCGCGCGATCACTCCTTTAACAGTCGGTCTGGTCTAATCTTCATTATCTACACTCGTTGACGTAACTCGTTGACTACTGTTTCACTGCTCCCATGATGTAACTTTTCATGCACGTGAGCTACATCCACTGACCATATATCCAATAGACTCCGCATAGCAGGGCGACCCCCGGTGGCAAGCTGGTGACAAGCCACTAGCGCGCGCCACGCCCCAAATACGAACTTCATTCCACGAACGACCACAGACCGAGCAGGTTCAGCCCCCCCGCTGATTTTTTGCGAAAACACTAGTAAAAATTCATTATTACATTGTGAAATCATGCAGAAAAACAGGGAGAACGTCCAGCCTAAACAATGCTGGCATTATATTGCACAGGTGAATAGCTTTTAATTAAATAATATTAAAGTGTCAAATTGCTCACGCTCCCATTTAATACCTAGTGACTATCACTTTCTATCACGCAATATTTGCCCATAAAGCCGTCCTGCTCTATCAAAGAGTGCTTCATACCTGTTCGTTATATTATCGGTACGGCGTAACAAAATATTGAATATCCATGCAATAAAATGTTGATGTTTTAGTTGTTTGTAGATTTGAAGCTGCGGAAGCGCGCGTTTATTTGATTTGACCAATGAGCGCGCGCGGTGAGATCTCAAATGGTACACGGATGAATTTCAAAAAAAGTGTACGTAATGCAAAGGAATATTGACTGTTTTGTTACAAAAAGGTAGCTTTCGTGACACATGGGAAATTATAAAGAAGCATTCAGATGGATAAATAAAACATGCCATAACCAAAACATAACAATTATTCACCTTATCTAATTTTAAGGCGACGGTTACCCCAATGCGCTAACTTGAATAAATTATTAGCTAACCGAAATATTTAAACAAGCACCCATATATTTTAAAATATAAAAATCACTAAGTGTTTAAAACTGTTTTGAATAGGTAGCTCATGTGAAAAAGTTGCTATTGCCCATTACATACTGTATCATATCATCGCTATATAACAAATCTATCTGAATTTTACGTTAACATTCACACTGTAACCTGTACATATCGCTTAAATAAATAAATAAATAAATAAATAAAATAACAAATTCATTCTAGTTTTCTACAAGTATTTCTACTTGCTAGTACTTATAGAAAAATCAAATTTGTAAATGGCAAAATATCATTTACGGACATAAAATTAATGGTAATACAAAAATGACCTTTTTATTTCGAAGTCGGTTAAAAATGAAATGAACACGAATATGAATGAATCCTAATATGAGTTCGCCTGTGTAACGTAACAAAACGCCACATAGAGGAAGCCGAATTCAGCGCCAAAAATGTTATCACCTCGTGTAGCAGACAAGACTGATGGAATTGTGTGATTTGTAAATGTGATATGATTTAACCACGAAATTAGCTGCTAAATTATGTAAACTTATGAACGTAAAACAATAAACTTACCCGCATTAGTCACGTTACAAAGAATATTTTTTTTAGCTAGCACGAGTTTTTCGTTCACTGTCAGAACAGTAAAACGACACCGACTCAACTTGGTTATGTTGGTAGTGGTATGAATGTTGCCTTGGATAAAAACATTACAGATGCCTTCGTAAGTCCATTATACGCTTAGAATCACGTAACAAAGCTGACGTCACCAAAGGAACAAAATTTGACTTAAAAGTTTGTTATTAAATTTAGAAAACAAAATGCGGTTTTAATGATCGGAAATACCTTTTTAGAGATTTTTTTATTATTATTTAGTATATTGAATACAAAGCGTCATCTCTCTATTAACTCAAACAGAAGTTATGATTTTTTGTATAAATGAGGTATAGAGGAGACACTATCAATTTGTATGGGGAAAGAAATCAACTTTTTCATTTGGCGAGTGTTTTCCTAAATTTAAATAAAAGTAATACAATAAAACGATATAAATTATAGTTTAGTATATATACGAGTATCAAAGGACGTACTTTAAATGTATATGTCGACGCGAGATCACATTAGTTAATAAATAAACTATATAAGGAATGTTTATTACTATTTTAAATACGAAGGAATAAGTTTTTGTGTAATGTGAGTAGAATCAACATTAATAAACTGATTTCGAACTTGTTTAACATTTGAAGCATCCGGTGGCATTTTTGTAACCCTCCGGATGTTTCAAATTAACTTCGGATAAAAATGAACTCGATGATTAAAAAATAACTTCTAAAAAGGATTGATGAATTTACAGATTTATTTTACTATGATAAAAATCAATGTTTTAAAGTTTCTGCAACTAAAGTAACGTTTTTCCATCGCCCAACGCCATTTTTGTTTTGTATTCGATTTGCGCCTTGACCGGGGCAGAGCATGGCATTCTTGGTCGAGCCTTCCTTGAGGCAAGACATGTAAGCGTTTGGCGGCTACAAAATCCTGTGAGTACCTATCTATGTTATAAATATAATTAATAAAGTGTGCGAAATAAATAAAACAAGTGCTTTCAAGTATTGAGTTTCATTGTTTGCAATGAGCGAGTCAGGCGGTGGAAATAGTGATGTTGGGAATAGGGACGTCACTCTTTCTATAGACCCTGATGGGTTGGATCCTCCGTTATCAGAAGCGGGGTCATCACCCACTTCTGCTCGCCCTTCTGGTTCAAATAATGAAAATAATAGTAACATCGTTAACGGGGTTCCAACGGAGTTTTTCTCGCAAATGTTGCAAATGATGAAGCACGTGTCCGATTGTATTATGGCACAACCGGATGCAAAAGTTAAAATTAATGACGTATTTTTGCCGTCATACGATCCGGACGCAAATATTGGAATACGTGAGTGGTGTCAGCATGTGACCACTGCCATGGACACCTATAACCTGAGCGAATACGATGTTAGAATGAAAGCTAGTAGTTTACTCAAAGGTCGCGCAAAGTTGTGGGTAGACAACTGGCTTGTATCAACTACCACGTGGCAGGAATTGTGCGATGTTTTATTACTTTTGAACCAGAGAATAGGTACTCTCGTGATGTTGTTCGTTTTCGAGAACATATTTATGACAATTCAAAGGACATTGCGCAGTTTCTCTCACAGGCTTGGGTATTATGGCGACGTATTACTAGGGATAAATTATCAAATGATGATGCGGTTGAGGCTGTAAATGGTTGCATAGGAGATGAGCGTCTGAAAATCGAGCTGTTGAATGCTAGGGTTACTTTGGTTCCGGAGTTGATTTCAGTAGCCTCGTCTGTACGTCGCGTTAAGCGTCCTTTTCCGAGTGCATCTAACGTACAGCAAGGCCCTGCCAAAAGGCAGCGATTCTCAGACAAATCATCGCTGTTTTGCCAAGTTTGTAAAAAGCCCGGTCGTGATTCACGGGACTGCCGTTACCGTGATAAAAACGAAAGTCCTCAGTCGCGTCCATTGGATAATAAACCCGTGCTTCAATGGTGATCAGATTAATGAACTTAAAATATTGTTAAACAAGTTCGAACATCTGTTCATCCATGGCTACCCTCGCTCACGCGTCAATACGGGCGAGCTTGAAATATGTCTGAAAGACCCAAACAAGTGTGTTGAGCGTAGGCCGTACAGATTGAGCCCAGTTGAACGGGAAAAAGTGCGTGATATTGTGAACGAGTTAATTGACCACAATATCATTCGCGAGAGCAAGTCACCGTTCTGTAGTCCAATAACACTGGTAAAAAAGCAAAGATCGCATGTGCGCCGACTACCGGGAGCTGAACAAAAACACTGTGAGGGACCACTACCCGCTGCCGATCATTTCTGATCAGATAGACCAACTGGCAGGGGGTCTTTACTTCTCAACATTTGACATGGCAGCCGGGTTCCATCAGATTCCTATCGCTGAGAGCTCCATAGAAAAGACCGCTTTTGTGACCCCAGGTGGCATGTACGAGTACCTAACCATGCCATTTGGGCTCAGTAATGCATGTTCGGTATATCAAAGATGCATGAATAGGGCTCTCGCTGATCTCCTAAACTCACCTGACCAATACTCGAAAAACACACGGCTTTACTCACGATTTATTGTCAGAAATAGTCCGACATGTTTCGAACTCGATTGGAGTCCTTCTTCAGGGTTTGAGTGCAGTCCCGGTCAGATCAACCCGCGCACTGCTCTGCGAGCTGCGCGTTGCGCCCGTGCAGAGGGTGCGGGCGCGGGGGCGGCGGAGGGGGGCGCCGGCGCTGCTGACGCGCCCGGCTGCGGCTGGTCGTTGTTGGTGGTGAACGGCGGCAAACATGCCGAGCTTACGGTGTCCACAAGAGTATCAACACGTACCGTATCCCGAATGGCTGGGACAACGGGCTTCCACGCTGGTGTCAATTCCCACCCCATATCGCGGTTGAAATTGGGGCGTCGTCTGATCTCAATCGCCTCGCGAATCTTGCGTTGAACGAAGCATTTCTCCCTAACAAGCAGCCTCGCCTTATCGAAGCGAATGAAATGCGACGTACCAGCGTCCAGGGCGTGCTCTGCCACCGCGGAGCTATTGGTGTCCATCTTTTTCATACTACGCACGTGCTCCATCAGTCTCGTGGAAACGTTGCGCCCGGTTTCTCTTATGTAGCATTTGCCGCAGTCACATGGAATTTCATATACACCCGGACTACCAAACGGGTCCTGATCCTTTGGAGAACGCAGCATATGCCTGACCTTGGTGTGAGGACGGAAAATAGTCCTGATGCTGAACCTACGGCGTAACAGGTGCCTAATTGTATCCGTCACTCCCCTTACATATGGCAGATACGCAGGCGCTCTCTCTGCGACCTGGAGGCGCTGTACCGTACTGGGACTCGCTACACGCTGACTCTGTCTCCAACTGTATCCATTCTTCTCCAACATAAAATAAAGTAAAATTCCCTTGTTGCTATATAATGCCTATGTCCGTAGCCGTCTCGAATTCGGTTCAACGGTGTGGGACCCGCATGAGGCAAAATACGTTGTCATGTTGGAGAAGGTACAGAAAACGTTCGCTAGGTTCCTGTACAAGAGACTGTATACGTACTATCCTTTCTTGTACCCGTCCTTCTTTGTGTCAGGTATGGTGGGGCTGGATAGTTTGGAGCTAAGGCGAAAACTACTGCTTATAAAGCATTACTTCCATCTCCTAAGCAACCGGGTGAATAACCCATCTGTGCTGGAGCGCATGGGCCTCCTCGTGCCGCCGCCGAGGCCCGGCCCCTCGGCGAGCGGCTCCGGCGGCGCGCGCTGTTCGCGCAGCCCGCGGCGCGGACCGTTCGCGCCCGGAACGCTCCCACCGCCAAAGCACTTACACTCCTAAATGATTTGTCCAGTGAGCGCTATGACGTCGATGTCTTTGCTGATACTGAAGGTGTATTTTTAGGAAAATGCATCCGTTTTTTAAATTTGTATATGGCTGAATAATGTATTTTTTGTTTAATGATTTCTCTGTTTTAATTGGTAGCGTGTGACATTTGTATTGCTTATCATACCTCTAGTCTATTGTGTAGTTACTTGATTATTTCTTATTTATTACTGACATTTTTCATATGAATTGTTATAATTTTTTTAGTATCCATTTGACATAGTTTAATTAAGTATTATTAGTTTTCAATTATCCCACTTTTTATATGTATACCTACCCTATGAGCGTCTTGGCTTTCCTAGCTGTAAGCTTGTCTGTGGCATTAAATAAAAATAAATAAATAAATAAACACCTGTCTTCCATGCGTAAGCTCACCTTGCACGAACTGCGGGTCACAGAGCCGTAAAGCCCTGCTAATGAGCGCACGCGGAACCGAAGACAGGTGTGCGGGGTGATGGTGTGAGTCAGCCTGTAAATAGCGATCTGTGTGTGTGGACTTCCGGTACACAGTATGACACAAACGTCCATTTGGGCCACGCTTCACCAAAATATCCAAAAAAGGGAGCGCGCGGGAGGGAGTATCATTCGCATCGATAAGGCGAGGCTGCTAGTTAGGGAGAAATGCTTCGTTCAACGCAAGATTCGCGAGGCGATTGAGATCAGACGACGCCCCAATTTCAACCGCGATATGGGGTGGGAATTGCCACCAGCGTGGAAGCCCGTTGTCCCAGCCATTCGAGATACGGTACGTGTTGATACTCTTGTGGACACCGTGAGCTCGGCATGTTTGCCGCCGGTCACCACCAACAACGACCAGCCGCAGCCGGGCGCGTCAGCAGCGCCGGCGCCGCCCCCCGCCGCCCCCGCGCCCGCACCCTCTGCACGGGCGCAACGCGCAGCTCGCAGAGCAGTGCGCGGGTTGATCTGACCGGGACCGCACTCAAACCCTGAAGAAGGACTCCAATCGAGTTCGAAACATGTCGGACTATTTCTGACAATAAATCGTGAGTAAAGCCGTGTGTTTTTCAAGTATTCATAATGTCTCACGAAAGTTTTAATTTGACCATCACCTGACCAAGTTTGTCAAGTCTACGTCGATGACGTTCTTTCAAAATGCACAGATTTTGCTGAGGGCCTCTCCCATATTGAGCGGATACTAATTGCTCTGCAGAAAGCCGGCTTTCTCGATTAATATAGACAAAACTGCCTTCTTTAAACGCTCCATTGAGTACTTGGGCAATATTGTGTCAAACGGGCAAGTCAGTCCTAGTCCAAGGAAAGTGGAGGCTTTAACGAGAGCACCAGTCCCGCAAACAGTTAAGCAAGTAAGGCAATTCAATGGCCTCGCCGGGTTCTTCAGACGTTTCATTCCCGATTTCGCTCGTGTAATGGTACCACTTTATGAGTTAACAAAGAAAGACGCCAAATGGGAATGGAACGAGAGGCACGACGAGGCTCGAAACCAAATTATACAACATTCAAGACGCGCCGATCGAGCTGTACACGGATGCCAGCAGCCTCGGCTACGGTGCGGTACTGGTACAGACGATCGGGACCCGCCAACATCCAGTCGCGTACATGAGTCAGCGCACCACGGACGCTGAGAGTCGCTACCACTCTTACGAGCTCGCGACCTTGGCAGTGGTGAAAGCCATTAAACATTTTCGGCACTAGGTACCTATATGGCCGAAAATTCAAGGTAATAACTGACTGTAACGCCTTAAAGGCATCCAAGCATAAAAAGGAGTTACTTCCACGAATCCATCGGTGGTGGGCCTTCCTGCAAAATTACGACTTCGAGGTTGAATATAGAAAAGGTGAGCGATTGCAGCACGCAGATTTTTTCAGTAGGAACCCTACAGCTGAAATGTCGTTCAATATCATGACCAGAGATACAGAGTGGCTACAAATTGAGCAACGACGTGACGATGCTCTTCGTCCGCTAATAGACAGCATGTCCACTGACGTCCCAACTGCAGGCTACGTCCTAGAAGGCGGTGTGCTCAAAAAAATGATGAACGATTCTATACTCGGTACGTATAAACCAATCGTAGTACCAAAGTCGTTTCAGTGGAGTTTGATAAACTCTTTCCACACATCACTACAGCACCCAGAGGGTGAGAAAACTCTACAAAAGCTGAGAGATACTGGTTTTCCAACATGAGCACCATTGTTAGAAGGTTTGTTGACAATTGCGTGATATGCAGAACCTCGAAGGGGCCCTCGGGTGCAATCCAAGCACAACTCCACCCTATACAGAAACCACATGGATATTACAGAAAAGCTTGGAACAAGAAACGATGAAGGTCAGAACGAGTACGTCATCGTCACTATTGAAGCATTCAGTAAGTACGTATTACTTAGTTACTCCAACAACAAGAGTCAAAGCAGCAGTCTTGCAGCACTGAAAAGAGTCGTGCATTTATTCGGAACTCCAGTGCAGGTCATAGTTGATGGCGGTCGGGAATTTCTTGATGAGTTCAAAGAATATTGCGATCGTTTTGGTGTCAATGTGCATGTGATAGCGTCAGGAGTGAGTCGAGCAAACGGGCAGGTCGAACGAATAATGAGTACCCTGAAAAATGCACTGACAATGGTCAAAAACTATGACACCGAAAACTGGCAGACAGCATTAGAAGCCCTACAACTTGCGTTCAACTGCACTCCACACAGAGTAACTGGGGTTGCACCACTTACCCTCCTGACACGCCGCCAACACTGTTTACCACCAGAACTCCTGAGATTGGTAAACATCGATCATGAATCGATCGACTTTGATATGCTCGAACAGCACGTCCAGCAGAAAATGACAGCTGCAGCGAATTATGACAAACAGCGCTTTGACAAGAATAAAGCCAGAATGCGTCCATTCCAAAGATAACCATATGAGATCCACAGAATATTGGACAATGACCGCTATTTGGTGAAACGTGTCACCGGCAGAGGGCGCCCACGCAAGGTTGCTCATGATCAGTTGCGCCGAGCTCCACAACCAGGTGAGCAGGAAACTGTGTCGACGGGCTTCAACGAAGACCCCCAACAGCAGACCACTGAAGCAGCGAATGAGCTACTGCCGTCATCGTCCCGAGCTGCCCTGCTTTTGGATGCCTAAACAATTGGGTCAGTTAATCATTTTATTTTTCACTGACAGATTACGCTGCATAAAAACAATAATAATTGATCGGCAATCTATCAGTGATCAATATTTCACTAATTTTAAAGATTGTACAAATCATCCCCTTCTTTCTTCTCTTGCTACTTGTTTTCAGAGCCTCTGGGGAACACGGTCATAACGTATAAGGCCTAGGCCCCAGCACCAACCTAGTTCCCGGTTCCTTTAGAGCCCCAGTGGACCACGGCGTACAAAACCGCTCAGCGCCACTGCAGCATCCCCGTATGTGAGAAATAAATCATGCGAGTATGCGTGGAGCAGTTGCAAAAACATATTAACAACAATTTCTGCGAGTATGCGTGGAGCAGTTGCAATAACATATTAGCAACAATTTGTGCGAGTATGCGTGGAGCAGTTGCAATAACATATTAACAACAATTTGTGCGAGTATGCGTGGAGCAGTTGCAATTACATATCAACAATTTGTGCGAGTATGCGTGGAGCATTCGCACTTTGGTAAAACAAACTTGGCTTACTATCCTGTACAGCTATACTACATTTTATTATGAACTTTTCTTTTTGGCATAATTTGTGATTACATGTAATAATCACCTTACTATAATTGGCTTTAAAAAGTACGTACATATTGTGTGTTTATGTATGTTTGTGTATATACAAAACATGGTTGACAACTTGGTTGCTAAATGCTTTGATTCTTAATTAATGACCCCTACACAGCAAACCACCGTAACCAAGTTATCAGCTAGTGTACCTATCGACGGATACCTAGCTCAGAGAAACAATTTTCTTTCTTACAGAACCACGACTGGTGCAGAGCACGCACCGTCGCGCAAAATGGCCGTGTCGACGCGAGATCACATTAGTTAATAAATAAACTAGGTTATAGTAGTTTATGCAACGGTTGCATAATGATAGGCCTTAAAACACTAGTGCGGTTTTCATGAAACGAGCCGATAGACGAGTTTCATAATAAGATCGCACGTGTGTTTTAAGGCCAAATTATGCAGAGTTGCATACATAACTTTATCTACACACATATTATAAATCCTCCATGATGGGTTCAGAAACAATATTTTCTGGCAACAAGTTATTTGTTGCAATCGTGGCTGCATATTTCCGATATCCGGCGCATTTTCACATCACACACACTCCGAGAAGACTACTTACTATTAATATTTTCAACTAAAATGTAAATTACAAACAACTTTTTCTATTCAATTCAACAAAATTCTACTTTCGTTCAGCAAAACGTCAACATAATGAATTTCAAGACCATTTTTTTTTTAAATCATAGACAAACGGATGAAGTCTCTATTCTCACGTCACTCGAGATCAAATATTGTGCAGTTTATATTAAAAAAAACATACTGAATTGACGTTTCGTATCAATAACTGTATTATTATCTTTGGATACTAGAATAGAGACCCACTTGAGTTTTGACAGCTGTTCCAAATTTAATCTCATTTCTTTACTAAAAACGATAAAGTAGTCATGTTATTTCTTTATCGCAGCACTGGTTTTTCCTAATTGGTTGTCAAAATGGTGGTCATTTCCTACGGTTTTTGATTAACCAATGGAGGTTTTATGATATGGGTGTAGATAAAGGAATGTTTATTACTATTTTAAATACGAAGGAATAAGTTTTTGTGTAATGTGAGTAGAATCAACATTAATAAACTGATTTCGAACTTGTTTAACATTTGAAGCATCCGGTGGCATTTTTGTTTCAAATTAACTTCGGATAAAAATGAACTCGATGATTAAAAAATAACTTCTAAAAAGGATTGATGAATTTACAGATTTATTTTACTATGATAAAAATCAATGTTTTAAAGTTTCTGCAACTAAAGTAACGTTTTTCCATCGCCCAACGCCATTTTTGTTTTGTATTCGATTTGCGCCTTGACCGGGGCAGAGCATGGCATTCTTGGTCGAGCCTTCCTTGAGGCAAGACATGTAAGCGTTTGGCGGCTACAAAATCCTGTGAGTACCTATCTATGTTATAAATATAATTAATAAAGTGTGCGAAATAAATAAAACAAGTGCTTTCAAGTATTGAGTTTCATTGTTTGCAATGAGCGAGTCAGGCGGTGGAAATAGTGATGTTGGGAATAGGGACGTCACTCTTTCTATAGACCCTGATGGGTTGGATCCTTCGTTATATATAATGTCAGCCATTTTTTGTTTGAACAACATTGAACTTTGGAGACATTTAATTTTTACACAATGTACACTTTTTTGAAATTCACCCACACATCATATGTGTGGTTTTAAATAATTAATCTTTAAATTTGTAATTCTGTATCGGTAAATGTCACTAACAATAGATCATAAGGCTTTAATTGTATAACTAACACATAATATGGATTCTTATTATCTGAAATAAATAAATAATAATAATAATAATAATATGCGACTACTGTTGAGGTGCGTCCACAGCTGACGAACGCGCCGCGAATGCGCCGCTCGCGCGCCGATCACGAACTGCTTGCGCGCAGTACGCGCGCTGCACACGTGTATTTTCGTACCTGTTTGGGCCGCGGCGCTTTCTTCAGATGTAGACGCACCATAAGGTTCGCTCGTTTTTTATTTACTATATCCAACATTTTCAACCAAATAAACGAACTTCGTATGGCCTAATACCGAAAACAGATTATACAAATTTTGCAATCGCGCAATATAGACTACACACGACACCACTCTACAGCGTATGGTGCAATAAAATTTAAACTCGCATAAACTGTTACCAAACCATTGCGCAATCTTCAATACCATCTACTAACGATCAAGATAAAAATCAAAAGATAAAAAACCCTAACAAAAAATGAATTAACGAAATCGGTTCATGGGCTACAAAGTTATGCGAGAACATACATAAAAAGAAATATACGAGTCGAATACCTCCTCCTTTTTTGAAGTCGGTTAAAAAGTATTCTTTTGTCCATAGGTGTTAGTTACAATAATGAAACGACATGACACGACAACATACGTGGTATGTAAAAACGCAAAATAGAAAAAAAAATGTTCACATTCATTCCATATATTGATTTTTATTTTACCTTGAATAATCTATTATATCGTGTGGTTATACAACTGCCAAATTATAATCAATCTAATTATTTTTATTAGTACTAGTTGATAAATGTCGATACTGTCGAGAAAGTATCGTATGTGTCCCATCACTAACAGCGAGGTCCGTGGACACGCTTGCTAACACGTTGCTTAGCAACGCTTGAAACAAGCTTGAGCGCACCAACCACAGCGCAGTGCACGTCCCCCGCGCCCCGCATGTTTTTTCAACCTTGGTTTCCTAGTAAAAGTATGGCTAAGCGGTGTATTTAGGATATATGGTCTGTGATAACTTGGTATAGCTATGTTTTCCGTGTAGCACCGCCGGCTGTATTGTTTCTTCGTTTATTTCATTTGCCGCCGATATTCTGCTTCTAAGTCGTATTATAAGGCGGTCATCCATCGTCGTGACGCTGAGCGAGGCGAGGCGATCGTTTTTTTCTGGCTTCTGATTGTTTATTATGCGTTCTCTTTCTCTCCCGTAGCTATCTTCCTGCGAGGTGCGTATCCATAGCAGCTCGGCCGCGACTAAGTATTTTGCTTCCAACAAGACGAATTTATTTTTTCTCTTAGGCTCGGTGGTTAACTTCTCTTTTGTGACTTGGCAGACCGGCGACCGCGCGGAGCGGGTTCATTCCAGGCCCCGTCTCTTTCTGGATTGGCGTGCGTCCTCTTTCTGCGTGCGGCGGCTACTAATTCTCGGCGCTCACCGCGGCAGAGTCCATAAACTGCAACACTCGCGCGGTCGCGCGTAGCAAGCGGGTCCAAGTGGAGAACCGCCCTATTGCCGGTAAGTGGGTGTGGCTTCGCGGTTGTAGTGTTGCATTTTTCTTTTTCTTCACCTGTTGCCGCGATTTCGACCTTATTTTCTACGAGCCACGAGTCTTCTGGTTAGTATAAAAATCGCGGTCCGGTAAACCATCATCTGTGTTGCGCGTTGAAGTCACTAGGCGCCGCTCGCGTCGCGTCGTCTGCAACGTTGTCGGCCGACGGTAGCCATCTCCACTGATTTTTCTTGGTCAAATATTCTATTTCGGCAAGGCGGTGCGCAACGAATGTTTTATATGTGCGGGGTTCGCCGCGTATCCAGGCGAGTGCGGTGCGCGAGTCACTCCAGTATGTTTTCGTAGATATCGCGAAATGATACTCTTCTGCAATGGACTTCGCTAGGCGCGTGCACTACACACTTGCAACACGGCTTGGAGCTCCAGCCTCGGCACGGAGATGGGCTTCGTGGGCGTGACGCGGCTCTTTGCGGCTGCCAGGGCGACTTTAGTGGTTCCGTCGGCGTGCGTCATTTTCCAGAACACCACCGCGGCGTAGGCCTCTACGCTTGCGTCCACGAACGTGTGAAGGTCGTAGCGGACGGCCGGCTCGTTGTCGTAGCATGTAGGTATATTAAGTGCACCTAGGCCGCGCAGCTGACTCATCCAGGCGCTCCATTGTTCTTGCAGTGCCTCTGGTATTTCTTCATCCCACTCAGTGTTGTATCGCCACGTGTCTTGCATTATTCGCTTTGCCGCAGTGATCGGTGAGATGAGCCCCACGGGGGTCGAATATTGACATAATGATTCTGAGTATTTCTCGCTTAGTCGGCGGGCGTAAATCTTGTAGTACTTCTAGCGGAGTTTTTCTGGTATTGAGGCGAAACCCGATGCAGTCACTTTTTGTGTCCCAGCGTAGCCCGATCGTTTCTTCTATCTCCCTCCCGCCAATGGGGACCGTAGTTCCCTCTCGCTCCGCGCCGCCAGTGAAAGCGCAAATAGCTTCGTTCTCGTTCGACGCCTAACCGCGTAACTCGAAGCTGGCTTGTTTATGTACGGGGGTGACGTCTCTGGTTATTTGTTTTGCCTCTTCTAGTGTTTCGAAGCTCTGCAGATAATCGTCCATGTAGTGATTGTTTTCTATTGCTCTTGCGGCTTGCGGATATTCTTGGGCGTACTCTCTTGCGTTTCTGTTTTTTTTGCACAGAAAAAACACTACACGTTGATTTAACAAAAATGATCTCGGTTGACTTTTTTTCGGTTGAATTTACTACAAATTGGTTAATTTGACTAAACCGGTACAAAAGCGTCTTGATTCAAGTAACAAATTCAATTTTGTTATGCTTACCAAACCTATTTCGTTAGAATTAAGAAAAAAACATGTTAAAATAACAAGAGGTAGATGGTAAAATGCTGTTTTGTTAATTTAACCGTAAGTATGGTTGTTAGATAAAAACCAGTACAAAACAATTTGGTTAAAATAACAAATTTTTATTTGTTGAATGGATGTAGTACATTTAACCAAAATTCCGTTTAGAATTACTTATTATTTTGGTTAAGACTACAAAATAAATTAGTAATTGTTGAATCAGTTAATATTAATGACGGTAATGGTATTTAATACAAAACTGTCATGTTTAAAGTAACTAATTTGTTTTAGTTCAACTAAACCGCGAAGTTTTGGTATAAACAAATAAGTTGCTTACTAATTAATTCGTATACCTAATAGAGAGTGCAAAATAATTTACATCAAAGTAACATGACAGGGTTTAATTACCTTAACCGAAGATGTTTTGTTCAATGATACCGAATTATTGTTTGATTTAACAAATATATTTGATAATTGAAACCGATTATTTTTATTTTAAAGAAACAGCATTAATGTAATGAAATGAACAATGAATATCGTTTTAAACTACATGTTGCAGGAACAAACTATACAGTTGGATTAATCTTTGTTAAATTTAGTAGATTTGATGATTGATTTTACGAGCACGCTTCGATATAAGTTAACAGTTACATAAAGGTTATTTGAACAGCAATGGTTCAGTATTTGTAACGAGTATACTTTATTTGAATTAACCATTTTCCTCAGTAAAAGCCAACAAATGGATTTGCTGAATACAACAATGCAGTTTTGGTACAAATAACCGAAAGTTTTGTCAGAACCTACTTAGAACTACATGTTGCAGGAACAAACTATATAGTTGGATGAATCTTTGTTAAATTTAGTAGATTTGATGATTGATTTTACGAGCACGCTTCGATATAAGTTAACAGTTACATAAAGGTTATTTGAACAGCAATGGTTCAGTATTTGTAACGAGTATACTTTATTTGAATTAACCATTTTCCTCAGTAAAAGCCAACAAATGGATTTGCTGAATACAACAATGCAGTTTTGGTACAAATAACCGAAAGTTTTGTCAGAACCTACTTAGAACTACATGTTGCAGGAACAAACTATATAGTTGGATGAATCTTTGTTAAATTTAGTAGATTTGATGATTGATTTTACGAGCACGCTTCGATATAAGTTAACAGTTACATAAAGGTTATTTGAACAGCAATGGTTCAGTATTTGTAACGAGTATACTTTATTTGAATTAACCATTTTCCTCAGTAAAAGCCAACAAATGGATTTGCTGAATACAACAATGCAGTTTTGGTACAAATAACCGAAAGTTTTGTCAGAACCTACTTAGAACTACATGTTGCAGGAACAAACTATATAGTTGGATGAATCTTTGTTAAATTTAGTAGATTTGATGATTGATTTTACGAGCACGCTTCGATATAAGTTAACAGTTACATAAAGGTTATTTGAACAGCAATGGTTCAGTATTTGTAACGAGTATACTTTATTTGAATTAACCATTTTCCTCAGTAAAAGCCAACAAATGGATTTGCTGAATACAACAATGCAGTTTTGGTACAAATAACCGAAAGTTTTGTCAGAACCTACTTAGAACTACATGTTGCAGGAACAAACTATATAGTTGGATGAATCTTTGTTAAATTTAGTAGATTTGATGATTGATTTTACGAGCACGCTTCGATATAAGTTAACAGTTACATAAAGGTTATTTGAACAGCAATGGTTCAGTATTTGTAACGAGTATACTTTATTTGAATTAACCATTTTCCTCAGTAAAAGCCAACAAATGGATTTGCTGAATACAACAATGCAGTTTTGGTACAAATAACCGAAAGTTTTGTCAGAACCTACTTAGAACTACATGTTGCAGGAACAAACTATATAGTTGGATGAATCTTTGTTAAATTTAGTAGATTTGATGATTGATTTTACGAGCACGCTTCGATATAAGTTAACAGTTACATAAAGGTTATTTGAACAGCAATGGTTCAGTATTTGTAACGAGTATACTTTATTTGAATTAACCATTTTCCTCAGTAAAAGCCAACAAATGGATTTGCTGAATACAACAATGCAGTTTTGGTACAAATAACCGAAAGTTTTGTCAGAACCTACTTAGAACTACATGTTGCAGGAACAAACTATATAGTTGGATGAATCTTTGTTAAATTTAGTAGATTTGATGATTGATTTTACGAGCACGCTTCGATATAAGTTAACAGTTACATAAAGGTTATTTGAACAGCAATGGTTCAGTATTTATAAAGAGTATTCTTTATTTGAATTAACCATTTTCCTCAGTAAAAGCCAACAAATGGATTTGCTGAATACAACAATGCAGTTTTGGTACAAATAACCGAAAGTTTTGTCAGAACCTACTTAGAACTACATGTTGCAGGAACAAACTATATAGTTGGATGAATCTTTGTTAAATTTAGTAGATTTGATGATTGATTTTACGAGCACGCTTCGATATAAGTTAACAGTTACATAAAGGTTATTTGAACAGCAATGGTTCAGTATTTGTAACGAGTATACTTTATTTGAATTAACCATTTTCCTCAGTAAAAGCCAACAAATGGATTTGCTGAATACAACAATGCAGTTTTGGTACAAATAACCGAAAGTTTTGTCAGAACCTACTTAGAACTACATGTTGCAGGAACAAACTATATAGTTGGATGAATCTTTGTTAAATTTAGTAGATTTGATGATTGATTTTACGAGCACGCTTCGATATAAGTTAACAGTTACATAAAGGTTATTTGAACAGCAATGGTTCAGTATTTATAAAGAGTATTCTTTATTTGAATTAACCATTTTCCTCAGTAAAAGCCAACAAATGGATTTGCTGAATACAACAATGCAGTTTTGGTACAAATAACCGAAAGTTTTGTCAGAACCTACTTAGAACTACATGTTGCAGGAACAAACTATATAGTTGGATGAATCTTTGTTAAATTTAGTAGATTTGATGATTGATTTTACGAGCACGCTTCGATATAAGTTAACAGTTACATAAAGGTTATTTGAACAGCAATGGTTCAGTATTTGTAACGAGTATACTTTATTTGAATTAACCATTTTCCTCAGTAAAAGCCAACAAATGGATTTGCTGAATACAACAATGCAGTTTTGGTACAAATAACCGAAAGTTTTGTCAGAACCTACTTAGAACTACATGTTGCAGGAACAAACTATATAGTTGGATGAATCTTTGTTAAATTTAGTAGATTTGATGATTGATTTTACGAGCACGCTTCGATATAAGTTAACAGTTACATAAAGGTTATTTGAACAGCAATGGTTCAGTATTTGTAACGAGTATACTTTATTTGAATTAACCATTTTCCTCAGTAAAAGCCAACAAATGGATTTGCTGAATACAACAATGCAGTTTTGGTACAAATAACCGAAAGTTTTGTCAGAACCTACTTAGAACTACATGTTGCAGGAACAAACTATATAGTTGGATGAATCTTTGTTAAATTTAGTAGATTTGATGATTGATTTTACGAGCACGCTTCGATATAAGTTAACAGTTACATAAAGGTTATTTGAACAGCAATGGTTCAGTATTTGTAACGAGTATACTTTATTTGAATTAACCATTTTCCTCAGTAAAAGCCAACAAATGGATTTGCTGAATACAACAATGCAGTTTTGGTACAAATAACCGAAAGTTTTGTCAGAACCTACTTAGAACTACATGTTGCAGGAACAAACTATATAGTTGGATGAATCTTTGTTAAATTTAGTAGATTTGATGATTGATTTTACGAGCACGCTTCGATATAAGTTAACAGTTACATAAAGGTTATTTGAACAGCAATGGTTCAGTATTTGTAACGAGTATACTTTATTTGAATTAACCATTTTCCTCAGTAAAAGCCAACAAATGGATTTGCTGAATACAACAATGCAGTTTTGGTACAAATAACCGAAAGTTTTGTCAGAACCTACTTAGAACTACATGTTGCAGGAACAAACTATATAGTTGGATGAATCTTTGTTAAATTTAGTAGATTTGATGATTGATTTTACGAGCACGCTTCGATATAAGTTAACAGTTACATAAAGGTTATTTGAACAGCAATGGTTCAGTATTTGTAACGAGTATACTTTATTTGAATTAACCATTTTCCTCAGTAAAAGCCAACAAATGGATTTGCTGAATACAACAATGCAGTTTTGGTACAAATAACCGAAAGTTTTGTCAGAACCTACTTAGAACTACATGTTGCAGGAACAAACTATATAGTTGGATGAATCTTTGTTAAATTTAGTAGATTTGATGATTGATTTTACGAGCACGCTTCGATATAAGTTAACAGTTACATAAAGGTTATTTGAACAGCAATGGTTCAGTATTTATAAAGAGTATTCTTTATTTGAATTAACCATTTTCCTCAGTAAAAGCCAACAAATGGATTTGCTGAATACAACAATGCAGTTTTGGTACAAATAACCGAAAGTTTTGTCAGAACCTACTTAGAACTACATGTTGCAGGAACAAACTATATAGTTGGATGAATCTTTGTTAAATTTAGTAGATTTGATGATTGATTTTACGAGCACGCTTCGATATAAGTTAACAGTTACATAAAGGTTATTTGAACAGCAATGGTTCAGTATTTGTAACGAGTATACTTTATTTGAATTAACCATTTTCCTCAGTAAAAGCCAACAAATGGATTTGCTGAATACAACAATGCAGTTTTGGTACAAATAACCGAAAGTTTTGTCAGAACCTACTTAGAACTACATGTTGCAGGAACAAACTATATAGTTGGATGAATCTTTGTTAAATTTAGTAGATTTGATGATTGATTTTACGAGCACGCTTCGATATAAGTTAACAGTTACATAAAGGTTATTTGAACAGCAATGGTTCAGTATTTGTAACGAGTATACTTTATTTGAATTAACCATTTTCCTCAGTAAAAGCCAACAAATGGATTTGCTGAATACAACAATGCAGTTTTGGTACAAATAACCGAAAGTTTTGTCAGAACCTACTTAGAACTACATGTTGCAGGAACAAACTATATAGTTGGATGAATCTTTGTTAAATTTAGTAGATTTGATGATTGATTTTACGAGCACGCTTCGATATAAGTTAACAGTTACTTAAAGGTCATCTGGCGCCTCATTCGGGAACGCTAAGTGATTCTGTAGCGACTCGTAAGCCAGATCTCTCATCTCGCTCTTACGCATTTCGCGTCGTGCAGAAGAGTGGAATGAGAAATCTGGCTTACGAGTCGCTACAGAATCACTTAGCGTTCCTGAATAGAGGTGCTGGACGGACAGCAATAGTTCAGTATTTACAAAAGATAAACTTTTTTCAATTAACCATTTTACTAAGTTAAAGCTAAGGAATGGTTCTGCTAAACACATCAATGCAGATCTGATAATAAATATACCTACTACGCGTCGAATTGAGAACCTCCTCCTTCGGTTTTTTTGAAGTCGGTTAAAAATAGCCGAAAGTTTTGATACAATTAACTTGGAAGTACACTTGGCAGTAACAATTAATGTAGTTTTATGAATGACAAGGTGTTTAAATGTGGTTTTTGTCAAATTTCGAAGAAGTGTTGATTGATTTTACGAACACGATTCGATAAAAGTAGACAATTATTTAAAGGTTAGTTGAACATCAATGGTTCAGCGGCCCTAACATGCAAGACACAAAGATAAGTTAAACCTGTTTATCTCTATGACTATCTCTTTCGTCGGCACTAGTGTGAGAGAGACTCACAGTATTTGTAAAAACTAGACTCTATTTGAATTAACCATTTTATTTACTCGTTAAAAGCTAGGAAATTGATTTGCTGAACACAACAATGCAGTTTTGATACAAATTACTAATTTTTTTTGTAGACCTAACTTGAAGGTACATGTTGCAACAACAACGTATACCTACACTTGCATTGGTCTTTGTTAAATTTCGTAGACTTGATGATTGATCTTACGAACACATCTCCTTAAAACTAACCAATTACCTCAAGGTTAACAGGGGTGTGTTTCTCTTAAATAAAACTTGGTTCATGAACTCATCGGCGAGCCTAACTTGACCCGTCAGTGCGTATCAACTACAGGTTTGTGCGTGTCTTCGACCTTGGACGCAACCGGCCACGAACGTAGGTACCGTCCGTATTATGACTAAGTAATGCAACCGTTAGTTTTTGTTTAATTAACCAATTTGTAGTAAATTCAACCGAAAAAAAGTCAACCGAGACCATTTTGTTAAATAAACGTGTAGTGTTTGTTCAGTGTTTAGGTATATGAGATTTTTTTTCTAGGTGGAATTCCATTACGTCAACGATCTTTTTTTGAAAAATGCTCTAATCGGTTCACTCGTGTGTCTGTCTGTCTGTGTGTCAAGACCTTTTTCTCAAATTGCAATTTCAAAAGATATCGCCGTTTATGCCACATATTTTGATACTTTCAAGGCCATCAGATTACAGGAAAACCTATAAAAAGTCTATGGTATTTAAAGTAGGTAACGAGTTTAACTCGCACTTGTCGTCCGGTTTTTTTACCTATATTCATTCAAAATTTCCATTGTCTCCCCTCCTGTATCCGCAATTGTTAATAGACAACTAACTTGTCAATACCTACTATTAAGTAAGTCTTTTTACAAAAGCGCAAAACATTCACAACATAGGTGTAGGTACTTAAATTGTGATGTAAGTAGGTGTAAATTTACCGGTTCTGCAAATAGTAGTATTTCTAATCCTAATTCTTGTACATATTTAAAATATCTAGGTGTAAAGGTATATCTTTATTTACCTACTAATACTTAGATATAAAAAACCGTTTTAATCGCAATGCCTACGCCGCAAAACGACTTTGAAGCATTTACGCCTAAAACGCTTTATGACTAAGAAGCAAAATAACTAACATTTAAAACGGCTGTAAAGCGAAATGCCTCAAATCCAAACCACTGATCATTACTGTACCTCTAATGCAAAAGGACTTTGTAGAAAAATTACTAAACATCTGATTGACTATGAACGCAATATGACTCAAATGCAAAACATCTCATAAATAAAATACCTGGATAATATGAAGATGCCTAGGGATGCAAAATAGCTCAAATACAAAACAACTCTACTCTACCTACCTGAACAGCAAAATGTTACTTGCCACCGACTTCGATACATTTTATGTATCACTTAATCAACAATATACCTATCTGATGTTTCTAGGTAATTAACTAACGAAGGCCAATCATTATTTCTTACCTTTTAAACGGTTTTTTAAGTCGGTTTTTTTATTTGTGAAATTTTTATTATTTCATTTTTTTTAGTGATTTAACGACACACATTGAATAGGTACATCAAGTAGGTATCAATAGCATAATGCCAATTGCTCATCACCCTTTACAAAATGTTGTTATCCAAGGTGCAAGGACGTCAATCGTTGAGGAGTTCTCCTGGTTCTTCACCACCAGTTCTATTTTACCACATGAATTTTCATGAGCATAAATTGCTTCCTAACCTTATACAGAAATCTAATCGCCACCACCCGTGAAATACTCATCATTGAAGAGTTCCCGTGGTCATCCGTGGTCTTCATCATCAGTTCCTCTTCACCAAATAATGTTTTTGAAACGCAATTGCTTGAGTTAATACAGAAAATATCAAAATTTCTATATGGGTGCCTATAATATTTAAGGAGTTCCTTCGATTCCTCATAGATCCTCTCATCAGACCTCAACTTTGATCACAACGGGACCAATTTGAAGAAATACCCTATCGACTAAAAAAAGAATCAT